>OY720363.1:3201267-5701267 GCA_963082945.1 Cerastis leucographa | reverse complement strand
TTTACTCTGGACGCTCTTAACTTGCCCGTATTTCTACATTGTTCTCACATATTTGTAATTCTTAACATGAATGATGTAACCAAGATTTTGTAACATATTTTGATTTAAAAGAGTGCCCATGGAGTTTCTTGCCCGTTCTTCTCCATAGAGATCTACGCTACGGAATGGGCAACTACAGTACTTTCATAAGTTATTATGCCTTGTGACTGGGACTGTAGCTTCGCGTTTTATATTGTTTTTTTTTGACTTTCAAAAGTGCCTGTAATGGTCTAATTGAAATAAATGCTTTGACTTTGTTTGTATGTAGGGGGTAATATTCGAAATATCCGATTCCAAAAAATCTTTCACAAACGGAAAGCTACAATCTCCCCGAGTGTCATAGTGGGTTTATTTCCGTACATAACGGGAGCTAAGCAAGCAAATAAAAGCTAGTTACTAATAAAGAAGCCAGTTATATGACCGTTTTATAGTTCTTGAAACTTAACTTTAAGCAAAAGATGAAAAACTTTTTAAGTGCTCACCAATTCCCATGTTGACGAGGTGTTCTAAGTTGCGAGAAGGATAGATAATTATATGAACTTCTTTCCTTATTCACTGTCCAATTTCCCGATGTTACCCAAGAGAACGGTAAACAAACAACTGACACTTCCTTAAGACTTCAGTAACACTTAAATCCAATTCAATTTACCCTAAAATGAGATTTCTTTTACTAGTTGTAGGTATGTTAAATTATGTCGTGTGTTTTTGGCTAAAAATAGAGAGTACATTTCCCATGGGCGACATAAAGGCTGGCGGGGTTATGTCAAGAGGTCGGGCAAACCTGTGTACTCGTTACTAGGACATTTATTTTTGTCAAGTATGGTATGCTTCATGTTATAGCTATGTTTGTAATTATAAACATAACATAACTTCACGCCTGTAATCCCCGAAGGGTTTGGCAGACTTGTACTCTAATATATGGTGTTGTTTTGCATCCTCGTCAAATTTTAGGAGGTGGTCACATAAGACATAAATAATCAATTAAAACTACGGTACCTAGTTAATTATTAAGATTTTTTTGGTTGTTTAAGTTTGTCAATATTTCAGAATAACCCCCTTTGGGGAAAAATAAATTATCATGCAATTAAACGTTTGAGATTGTTTGTATGTGTGTAAGCGAGGTTATAGGGCAAGAACCAGACGGGCCGCGTTTAAAACACGGGTGTTTCACACTTACAGATTTCCGTAAATAAGAAAAAAAAAAATTGCTACCTGTTTTATTATTGATTCGGGACGAGAATCATTACCATAGTTACCTCCTTGAATTTGACGAGGATGCAAAAGAACACCTTGTATAGTACTCCAACATTTTGCCAATTATGTTTAAAGTCCCATGTAATAGGAGGGGTGGACTATTGCCATCAATCGGGCACAAATCTAGACTCCATACCTACGAAATTCAGAGATTTAAGTAGTAATTGTAAATTAATGTCTAATACGCAGTAAGTATACAAGATGTTGTTTTGCAACCTCGTCAAATTCGAGGAGCTAACTGTGCTAATGATTCTCGACCCGAATCAATTATAGAATGGGTAGGTAATTTTACGAAAATCGGTAAGTGTGGTACCACCCTTGTTTTAATCGCGGCCCGCCTGATCCTCGCACTATAACCGCGCTTTCATACATACAAACAATCTCAAACGTTTATTCGATCATTTCCTATTCCCTAAACCACGTTAAGGGGGTTATTCTGATATACTGACAAACTTGAACAACAAAAAAAATCAGCGTTTATTAATAATTAACTAGGTACCGTAATTTTAATTGATTATTTATGTCTTTTGTGACATCCTCTTGAATTTTGACGAGGATGCAAAAGTACATCTTGTATGATTATTTAGCCTACAATGTTCCCCACAACCGCAATAGGGCACTGGTCTTCTCTCTGAGAGATTGTAGGGCATAATACATCACACGGGTCCAATCCAAATTGGTGTAGGTTACAGGGCTTGTTTTAGTATTTGTAGAAAATCTACGACTAGGTATTATGATACTAGTGCCATGTGTATTACGTCATGGGAAACACTAGTATGTTGATAATGATATGATTTAAACTCTTACATAACATAACGTATTCCCTGGAAGTTTGGGCAGAAGTGAGGTGACACCTATTCATGTTTAAGTCTCATGTTATAGGGCGAGCACATCGGCATCAACCGGGCTCAAATCCTGCCTCCGGACTGGGAACTGGGACTTTTTTAAAGTGAAATATCTAATAACCCAGCAATACTTGACAAAGGAGTTGAACCCAGGACCTGACGCACAACAGTCCTTGTTACGATCACTAGACTGAGGAGGATATCAACCGATACCAGTCGGATGAACGACTGCTTATCTTCTTAATTGAATTAGTAACACCCACGCCAAAAACCCGGTTACAATAATCCTTACCGGGTAATTTATATCTCATAATGTTCACTAATTCTTTCGTCATCCAATTTCTGATATAATTACGGAACTACCTACGTAAACGCTAGATCCAAACTTATTACTTATTAGTATGAGGTAGTTGCGTGCGATAAAGCCTACTCCGACCTTCGTGTCAATCACCCTTGTAGTCAGATTCTAAGAAATCTATATGCTATGACCCTTGATGAAAAATAAAGCGATACAGGCCTTTAGGAATATATCTGGGCGGATATTTTGGTGAACGGGTTTTCTCTAGTAACAAGGATTTTATGTTGAGCTTTAGAAAGTATGAGAGGACACATAGATACTCGAGGTTTTTCGGTAGGGAAAGCAGAAACAACTGAATACTTGTAAAAGGTTTTATAGGAATAGTGATTGGACAGACAGAACAATCAACAGACGATAGGAAAAGCAACGCTGAGGTCAACGACCCACCAAAGTGAGACAAAATTGGGTGTAAATAAGGAAGTTGAAAAGATTTTGGACATTTTTAGCAATCAAACAAAGTAAACAATGGTTTGCTTTAAAAACACCTTTAGTACCTTCTAGGTAGAATATAGATACTACGTGAATTTGCTTCCACACTGCCGACTTCTCTATTCCCTGATCATTATAATCTGGATCTCTTCAATGATCGAGAGAATCGGTTTCTTCTAGGTAAGCGTGCTCCACCCTAGGCCTCATCATCGCATCAGGAGAGATGCGATAAATGTGATGTATAAAAAATAAAAAAGTGACTGTGTAGCTATAACAAAGAATCTCATTACGCCAAACAACGAAAAAAGCGTTATACAATTTAAAGCTCTCTCATCGAATTTATTTCGTCAAGTAATAGGACCCGGGAAGCGGGTACAGGGAATAACGACAGGTCAATGTCCTCAAATACTCCTTTCTCTAATTTACCCCAACGAGAACCATTCCTGCTGCTTTATAAACGATTTTATCAAAAGTACTTATGTAGGTACCCTACTCCGCTGTTTACAGGACGTTTATTATTTATTTATTTCCAATTTAACTTGTTTTCCTTTGATTTCGACAATTTTATAAGCCTTTAATTATGTGTAAAAGGTTTTATGTAAGTATATGGTATTTGGAGAGCGTTCATGGAAATTATCTTGCCTATTGAAATTTCAAGTCGATCTGACTGCTTGCGTATTTGAGTTAGCATTGGCAGTATGGCATGCATGACTGACTAAAGGAGTGGTATATGGAGAGGTCGACCATCTAAGTCCAACAGTGGTACTACGGCGGTAGAATGAAGGTATGACAACATAACATAATCAGACCCACTGTTGGGGCACAGAATCTCCTCTTTGTAACCCCGTGGGTCATCATCCAATTAAATTATTGGTTCTTTGACAAGGCTTCTTTTTCCTATGGTTAGTGTGTGTAGGGGTAACCTGGTGTCAGTTTTTATGCCACCCATGGGTCTCTGACTTGGCTTTAAATGTCGCCGAGATATATCTCTCATTCATGCGCCTGAGAGATATTATAAACCAGCATTGGTTTGCTCATGATGTTGCTTCACCGAAGCATGTTATACTCGTAATTATACAATAAGCACATGGATCAGAAAATAAAGGCCTTGGGTTCGAACGTGAGACCTATGACTTGGCAGTCCGACGGTCACACCACTAGGCTATCACTGCTTGAACACGTAGGACCCTCTCTTTAGGACAAATATTTCGTCAAGACGTTTTTCTGCGCCGCCGCCGTTAGGTGACACAAACAACATAGGTATTTTTGAATCCGTATTACTTTTTCTACTCAAACGTGCCAATGTTTCCAGGGGTTGTTAGCCTTTGAAACTTCTTCACCAAATGGTATAAGACAGCTATTCTTTCCTGGCACTTTCCAGAAACAATTCGATTCAACGAAGTTAAGCCACTTTGATCCTTACTTACGTGACGGTATAAAATTCAATTGTGTTCCAAGACAGGTGCTATTAACGTAGCTCGACAGTGCCACAGGAGAAATACGATATTCTGGAGTCTTAGTACTGGCCAGTTAGATAGGAAGGAAAATATGCACTGATTTTCAGTTGTTTTAAAGGGATAAAACAAAGGTAAAGAGAATGAGTCAGATGGGAGTCTATACTGAATTCGAAAAGAGAACATTTGCACTGCCATAGTAATTAAATAAACGAACTAACTATTATGGCTTGTGTCTATGTGTGAAAGGTGACATATAGTTGGATAGAGGTCGAGACAGATGGAAATGAGAAGAATAAAACATGCTGCGCATTAGTTTCCTCAAAAAAAGGAGATAAAGGCTAAGAGGATGATGATGAAAGTACACGTGACTTAGAACATCTATCAATAGCAATGTTTATGTCTGAAAATATCAAGAAGCACAACAAAGAAACAAAAGGCAGTACCTATAACACATTACTGGTGCATTTTTTCCCTAGCAACATCCAAGAGGGTTTAACAAGTTAAAGCCGAATAACGAAGACGGGCCATTCATGATCCACCATTATGATTTATCTTCAAACCAATTAAAAAGTTTATAAAGCCTTACGAAGTAAACAAGAAAGGCGGATTTGTAGTCAAGTCGCGCTTGGCTACAAATTCGCAGAAAAACGCCATTAAAATTCTACGATGAGTTATGTTACAATACTTTGTCCAATTTATGCTCTGAAGAGATTTATGTCCCAGTCTCCGTTCTGCATAGCGAAATAGCCTTTTGTTTTTTCACAATTCAAAAATAAAATAAATTATTGAAAATATTGATGCAACTGAGCATATTACCCAGCCCGGTGTATATATGTATATTAATGTAATACAAGGTGTTGTTTTGCATTCTCGTCAAATTCAAGGAGGTTACTATGCTAATGATTCTCGTCCCGAATCAATAATAAAATAGGTAGGTAATTTTTATTTTTTCATTTATTTACGAAAATTGGTAAGTGTGAACCACCCGTGTTTTAAACGCGGCACGTCTAATTCTCGTCCTTACAAACACACAAACAATCTGAAACGTTTTTTCGATAGTTTCTTATTCCCTAAACCACGTTAAGGGGGTTATTCTGAAATGTTGACAAACAGAAACAACCAAAAAAATCCGCGTTTATTAATAATAAACCAGGTACTGTCATTTTAATTGGTTAATTATGTCTTTCGTGACAGCCTCCTGAATTTTGACGAGGATGCAAAACAACACCTTGTATAGTGTCTTATAACATTAATGGAGTATTTGTATAAATGTGTCACTGTTTGTTTTTCCCAATAAATCAAATAAAATTTAAAAAATGTGCATGGTTCTATTGGCGCTGCAATAATGGATGACATTGCCAGAAAAGGGCTGATGGTTAAAAATTTCCAAAATTGTCTATGGTAGTAGATGGCCGCATTCGTTCCAACTATGAACGCACCAAAAGAAGCAAGTAGAACTCTATTAATTAATGTAAGTACAACATGGATCTACGAGTATAGTTAGATTTTACCTTCATTTGTTTAATTTAATTGTTTTGATAAGTTTTGCCTCGTTCTATTATTTCTTTATCACGCGTTTGAAATGTATTTTAGTCATGAATAGACGGAAAAATCAATATTTTACTGTGCACACGTGTCGATTTTGCTTTTAATATACGAAACTTTAATCGTACTTTGATATACACAAAGATGATTCAATTTGAAGAACGTTTATTTTTTGTTCTCATGTTATTTACTCGTAGAAAGTATTGTAAGAACAGTTTTATTACATTAGTGCATACAACTGTAGTTAATAACATATTAGAGAAAGGTAAATCACTCACAGATCAACTTTCCTTCTCTGTAAGAGTACCATATCCATAGACACGATTTACATTGTGTACATATGTTCTGTCTGAGTGTGTATGTCTATGATCAATGTCTATGGTTCTCCTTACCTACCTGATGCAAGATAAATCACGTAGGGGACGTCACGTCATTTAAGAGTTTTGTTACAGCAGGCTTCGTTTTAGCTAGATGAATAGCGTACATTGTAAATTGGACGCTCGACGACCAATCAAGTTATACAAAACCAATTTATAAGGACCTCTCATTGCAGGGGAAATCTATACAAAGCGAGGCCATGTTATACTGGAAATGTATAATTCGATGTGTCGCCGTGTATTTTACCAAGTTCACTGACGGACTGCTTGTTTTCACCCTTAAGCCCTAAGTAATAAGGTTAAAAAGTGTTCGACCGTCAGTGAACTTGGTATAACATTGTCGCGTCAGCTTTTGTAAGAAAAATTAGTCACGAACAAAAATCACGCATGTAAGCCTCGAAAGGGTAGGCAGGAGTATCCTTTTAACACCCCAACACTTCTAGATATATTTAATTCCTATGTAATAGTGGCAAGCCTTATTACCATTTACCTCCACTAGACCAGCGGGCAGTCTTGAAACAGGAAAATTAGTCATTGCTACGTTTAAAAATAGTATTTATGGTTTCGGCCATGCAGTCAACGGCCTAAATTGTGGTTAACGTGAGGTCAGGCCATTTATCACTGCATGTACGAATAGGTGTGCAATGAGTAAACACCAACATTGTTTACTAATAAAAGAAGGATAGAGTTCAATTTCATTTACCTATACCTACGTTTGCCGGGCATATAAAATAGCAGTATCTCAACAGACAGAGGTGGACTTATAATCCATCAAAAGTATGTATATTGCCATCAACCGGGCGCAAATACAGACTAAAGGTCGTTACTGAGTATTTCTTGGCGGAAAGTCTTCAATATCTATCTAAAATTATTGATTTCAGCTAAAGACAAAAAAGCAGTAAAGCAAAGCTAATCGCAAAACACCATTCTTTCACTTCACGATCCTTTCAAGATAAGACCCAAACACCCAACCCTAAAAACGCCACATTTAATTGAATCCGCTGATATCTAGCCATAAAAGCGTTATCTAACCCTGCACGACCTGGCTCCTAGGCTCCGAGTCTCCATGGATACCCTAACGACCTGCCAACAAAGCCTTATCATGTTCCACAAAATATTACGCCTTGCGAAGAGAATATTATATGTACACTTAATTTTTTCGGATTATATTATAACATAAGAGGAGAAGCCGCCCTTTATTTTGCCTCCCTCATAAAAAAACTGCTCACATTTTTCTACGTGCGACGGGAATATTAAAAGCAATCTTCTGTGAAATTTTATCCAGGTAAATTAAATGGGTAAATGTTGCCTTTTAGCTCAGAGTATGTTATAAGAAGCAAGAAAAACAAATCTGTTGTCGATTGAAATGTGGATTGCAAACATAACTTTAATTAAACAGTTTTGCTTACACATTGTTGGTATTATTTTCTTAGTTCATATTCAAAGTTCAAACTGGTTCAGTCAGTATCCTAACTTTGATATTATAAATGCGAAAGTAACTTTGTTTGTTTATTACCTTTTCACGCCTAAACCACTCAACCGATCATCCCAAAAATAATAATGTGGAACTACTGATAACAAATTCAATATTAGTTCCATTATTTTCAGATTCTTTTAAAATGGAACTAGTGATAACAAAAAACATCAGTAGATCCATCATGGAACTGTTAATGGTACTGGTGGCAACGAAGCAATTTCGGCGCACATACGTTGTGAGGTGTACAGAATCGGACATAGGATACCTTTCATCCCGAAAAACTATTCCCGAGTAAAACATCAATAACGTTCTTATGATAATAGATGGCGCCACGTGTCCGAGCCGATTATTGTCAAATTCTAAATTAACGCGAGTGAAGCCGCGGGCAAAAGCTAGAAACATATGAGAAATGTTGTTGTAAGTCTTGCCATACTTTCAACGGACGCAGCTAGGAACCCAAAATAAATATTTTATCGTATCTTTCATGAACAAGTCGTTATATAAACCTTGGTACACAAGTTATCTTACAATTGAAAGGAAGACTGAATAATGTATCAAAAAACCTTCAATATAACATTTCATTAAGTAGACTAACATAAATACAGTACAAGGTAACATCCTGTATAAGAACAACCTTTTAATCAGCTGCTTATCTGATGATCCACATATTTGTACTTATAAATTGCAACTTGCAATGGAATTTAAAGTCACTCAGGCGATATAGATATGGCAAAGGATAGCTACTTAGGAATATCTCTGAGGGATCTGATGTGAAATGACACGATAAAGAATGAAAGAAAAAATATTTATTTGTCGCAGTAACATGCGAGCGGAGCGAACAAAATGCCAAAAATAAAAACCATTAGCACACATTGCAACAAATAAAGTTGACAGCTTGCACGTCGTGACTGCGACAAGCAGGTTACCTATCAACATGATGCGGTGTGGCTCCACAGCACAGCGCTGGCTTTTAGTGGTCACCCGAGAAAAAAAAAAGTTTTCTAGATTTTTAATTTAATAAGCAAGCTGAAGTCGCAATGCTTAGGGTTGGACAACTAGCGCTGGGTGGCTGGTAGGCTGGATCAGAATACTTTACCGAGATTTGAAACACCAATATCAGCAGTGTATTGCTACAATATTGCCAAGTATTAGTTGGCAACACTAATAATATAACAAATTCCTATACTATACGCCTTAATCCATATCAACTTAACTTTACGAACCCAAGTAAATTGAAGAAACAACGTTCCCCGCGAGAACCATATAAAGCATGTTAATTAAACCATTTACCATATCAATGTTTACCGTACATTTCCTTCGCACATGTGATGCGGTCACCTAGGGCAGGGTGTGTCAAGGGTATGCTGCTCCAGTTACTTCAGGCCTTCGGATGCAAGGACTATGCTAAATGCTATGACTTATTAGCAGAGAATTTCTAATTGTAGAATGGGTATTCAAAAAATGGAGTAATTATTTAAAAGGATTAGGACCGATTTTAACGTAAAAAACTGCTTTGTAAATTGTATTTTCTTACTCAAATCCTTGGCATATTGCTTCGATCTCAGTCGGATAGTACAGTATATGTAATTTTTCAGAATAAATATAGAAAGAACACTGGAAACACAGCTTTCAAGGCAATAGTGAAAATGTCATTGTATTTGGTACAATCTATAAGATGACGTCTTTGAGGGAGGGAGTTCAACATAGCAAGATCTTATCAAGAACAAAAAGAACTTATGTATAGAAGTTTCGTTACCGCATAAGCATAATCACTCTACAATGTTCCCACTGTTGGGACACAGGACACCTCTCTATGAGAGAGAGTAGGCTGTGGGTGGGCCACTCACCACGCGGGCTGAGTGCAGGTTGGTTCATATCCCATGTCTTTGAATTTTCGGGTCTCGGACATGTAGGTTTCCTCACGATGTTTTTCTTCGCCGTTTTTGACAGCAAAAGAAGAAGATGCGCCTGTTTGGGTTCGATTCTACGACCGAACACACTTACGAGTTGTTCGTAAGGCGGAGTCGTCACCTCTGAGCCACCACTGATCTGTTATTTCTTACGTCCCTAATGAATTATTTTAACAAAATAATACATAATTATGTAGGTAAATAAAAAAAATGTCGTGAGGAAAGTTTTGAGTATGTATGTGGCTATAAAAGGAGAGGAAGACCAAAGAAACGATGAATGGACTGTGTGAAGGCTCACAACCTTGACCGCCGCCGTGGCAAGCCGTAGGTAGAAAAGAGGTGACTGCTGAGATCGCGCACTAGAGAAGTAAGGAAGAACAAGACATGCTTCGCCGACCCCCAATAAATTGGGATAAGGACAGGCGAATGCTGACGCAGGTAGGTCTCTTCAACCCAACATTGAGGTATTTTACTTAATAAAGGCACAACTAGGTTTCGAGACAAACTAGGGTCCCCTATTACGAGTTGATTGCTTTCAGAAGTTTCGCGAGGGAAAGCTCTTTGGCAATCAGATATTTTGATACTTTTGCGAACAATGTTATACAATCAGTGGGGTGGTCTTAAGAAGTTGTTTGGTATTGATTTTTATAGGAGTGAATTATGTAATATTTTAATTGATTTAAAGGAGTATGGAAATGGGTGGGTTTTTTTTAAGTGGATCTAATGTTTTCGTTTTTAATAGACTAGCTTATGGATTTCGGTAATAGTCCCATAATGTGTTAATCCAAATTATAAACAATCTTTGCCTGTACCTATATGTGGAGAATGCAATCGTGTCCCTGCATCCCAGCCAGAAGTGACGTGTTTTAGTCAGTAGGAGCCTAACAGACCCAGAGAGTTCAGTAGTATTTGCGTCAAAAACTAACAAACATCCTCACAAACTTTTGCATTTATAGTAAGAAGAGTAGTAGGGTAGCTGAAAAAGCAATAATGTTGCCTTTAAGATAAATCAAGAGTAATTTTTCAAGGCTTTTTTAATTTTCATGTAATACAGAGGCAGTAAATACTAGTGATTAAATATTAGAAGTTATTATACCACGTAAACCAGTTCTAAGATACTCGTATCCGGTACAGCTTCATCTAATAATGACATACTATACAGGGTGTAACGGAAAGGGTATATACATACTTAAGGGTGTGCTACAGACCATCAAACTGAACATGTTTCTCAACATAAAAAAATTTTTGAAGCAAAAAAAAAAATCTGCTGCCTATATATTTCGGTCCAATAGGTATTGTAATTTTCTATGGGGCAGCAGATATTTTTTTTGCTGAAAAACATGTTTTATGATGAGAAACATGTTCAGTTTGATGGTCTGCAGCACACCCTTAAGGATGTATATACCCTTTCCGTTACACCCTGTATAATAATGAAAAGAAAAAAACTTCCGGTCTATACAACCTTGATATTACTCACAATTTGTTTCAAAGGACCGATAAATCATGTGAATAACTTTATGCCTTTTTCTGAGGAAGTACAGTCTGGAGTACTAATATCTAGGTAACTACACTTAGTAACTGTTAAAAGTAATTTTTGTTGTTAGTGTATGTGCACTTTAGTCAAAAGTAATATTTTAGATAGCTGTAGGCAGCCTGGGTAAGGCTATAGTGCTAGTACTGGATGGCTGAGGGTTTCCTTCGTGAAAGTTCTGGCTGTGGTCCGAAGCCAAGGACGGAAGCTAGTTGGTTATAGTTTTATTTATTTGTTTATTCATGTACACACAAAACACTTAACAGGATAATACATTAAGATACAAGAGCACAAAGGTACTGCTTATTTCGAAAGAAATTTCTTCCAGCAGACCTGCGAGTGGAAAGATGGATTAGAAATGTAGACACAGTGTGTAGAATAGATAGAACAGGAAAAAAAATATTCGAGCTTAAAACAAACTTTATACCTATATAAAATAAACATACATACAAATAAATACACATATAAAAATAAAAATAAACGTAAAAATAAACCTATAATATATATCAGAATATTACGTGTAGTTTTATGATGTTACGAAAATAATATTATTGAAACGTAGCTGAAACATGTCTCAGAGTTGCAATAGTAATACGACAAGACGGAGGCTTCTGAATTTGGCTAAGTGTATACATATTAGTGTTCATGCATGATTGTATATCACAATACTGCAATGACCTTGGACCTTCCGGGTGGATGCCGGTTACCTTGGTATCCGACGGAGACACCTTGAAATTGGGAGGTTTTATGGTCAACATAAAATGTTCGCATATTACTGAACGCTTCCGTATTGCTTTTGTCATGCAAAGGACTGTATGGACCTTTTTATTTATATTTTACTTTTTCATGACGCTTGTGTTTTATTTCGTTTGTTAAGGCGTTATTCAACTTGTTTATGAAGTAGGAATGGCCTGAGAATCAAATCACTATCTGACCTCCACAACCCAGTATAGAATTGGGTGACACGATACCCCTTGGTAAGACTGGTTGACAGATTTCCGGGACACTAACTAGCTGTAATGACTGACTAAGATCTACAAATGACAGCTGGGACCAGCGGCTTAAGGTGCTTTCCGAGGACCGGTGGAAACTTGGTACTTTATGGGTAGTCACCCATTCACAGATTGATCCAAGTCGCTGTTATAATTGAGCCATGAGCTTCTCTAGAGCTAGATTAATACTTGACAAGAAAAAAAACCTTCTATCTTCTAATAAATAAAATTCTCGTGTTTGTTACCAAACTCCTAAGTAGTCGGTGGCCCAAAAGTCTGACAGCTGATCTTATCATGGGGTATCGTTACCCAGTACTAACTGGGTTGTGTAAGTCAGATAGGCAGTCGCTCCATGTAAAATAAAGGTATTCGAAACGGCTGGACCGATTTGTATAAAATTTTGTATGCATATCGGGTAGGTCTAAGAATCGGCCAATATCTATTTTTCATACCCCTAAAACACATCAAAATTTCCTCGCAAACGAAGTCGCGGGCAGCAGTTAGTTTATTTAATAATATCCTGAACAAATTATTACCTTTTAATTAAGGCTTGAATTTATTTGTTCCTCTTTGAGTCTAAACTACAAGTAATGAAGCGTTACAGGCAATACCACCTATTGCGAATTTGCGTGTCAAAAGTTGGGTCAACTATTTCATATTAAAACGTACCTATTGACAGCTTTCAATACAAGCATGAAATTATTTATTCCTCCTCGAGTCTAAGCTCTGAGAAAAGTTTTACCAATAACCAATATTGCGAATTTGCGACGCTTCATAAATCCTAAATTCCTCAAACCATATTTCAGCGAACCCTAAAGAAATCTACAGCAAATTCCATATAACTAGATCTTCCGGGAACCCGGGGTATCCCAACTCTGTAGATAGATTCGAATAGCTGAGATGCCGAACCCGGGTACCCGGTTACCCGGTTTACCGGATTATTTTTACGACATTTCTCGTCACTATGAGCTTTTTATGTGAAACATCCGGAAAAAAAACGTCAAATTGAATTGTACCATCGTCCTGTGCTTCCAGGGACACCCGGAATATTTCCATTTCCGCAAAACGGACATGCGTTTTGCGGAAATGGAAAAATTCCGGGTGACATGGCCCGGATTTGAGGACTTGGGTTACGTTATGATGATGTTATATTGGATTATGTATATGGAAGATTGAAGGACTAAAAGTTATCATTGGTTTTTATGTTCCTGAATTATCATTGTCAGAGGAGCCTTTTCCTACATATTTTGAAGACGGAGCGAGCGTCCTTTCTTATCCGATGCAGCTTCTTCTGTTCGAGGGGTTAGGGTGTCACTCAGAGTTTTTATGCCGCCGATGGGTCTCTGACTTGGCTTCGGAGGCCGCTGATTATTGTGTTTACTTACATCTTAACTGAATACCAGCATTTTACATTAACGTACCCCTCGGGATCTCTATTACCCAGATTATATTGCTAAGAAAATTAGGTTCTGTGGAAAAAATTGTTAGTAACACGTACATGAACAAAAAATAACATAAAAACCAAAAAAAAACAAAAAAAAAAAACTTACATGATACCATGAAGGAAACTTAAAGAAACTTGTTTTGAAAAAAATAATAATCAGCTACACATCCAGCTCCTGTAAAGAAAAAGAAAAAATAAAAATTAACAAAAAATAAAACAAAAATAAGATTAGTAAATAAAATAAAATTAATAAGTAGTTTTAAATATTCTGGCTAGATGTGGTCACGTTTTGTACGAAAAACTTTTTTGTAATAAAAAAGAAACAAAAGATAAAGGCTAAAACAAATTAGTTTTTTAATTTAATTTCTAGCTACCATTAACAAAAGCTTTAATTACACAGACAATCTCCATTTGAACGTTCAGTTGAAACGTAAACAACTCTAACGAACAACAAACATGATTCACAAATAACTTTTATGTTGCCAGTGTTGCCAGAAATGAAAACAGACATCAATAAAGGCAAATAACCATGTGTCAGGGAAACGAATTATTTTGGACTATCAAAATATCACAGCTATTTTCCGTATGTTCAAATCTCACCTGAAATTACATATTAGTAGAGTATCGTATGTAATGGCTATCAGATAACCCCACGCCTGAAAACCGGAACGGTTCGACGAAGATGTACCTAATAATACACCCACATTTCGCCAGTTATGTTTAAGTTCAATGTAATAAGGTGCGAGCCTACTGCCAGCAATGGGACACAATTCCAGACTCTATGGCTGGCGACCACCAATAAGTAGCATTGGCTTTAGCTACTAATATATCTCCCTGATCATACATAATATTATTATGTTCTCACTTGCACCACTTCAAAAGAGCATATTGCGGTAATTCAAGCTTTCACTAACAAGCCACATGAGAAACAAAATAGCCGTTACATTTTCCCCGTTCTATATTTAAAATCCTTTTATCTCGCGCGTCGCCAGTTGAGTCCGGATGCCGTGGTCACGAAATAAAAAAAAAAGAAAATGCACCCTGCGGTCGATGCCATATGCGACGCAGTTTCTGACATACGCCTAGAGCCGCTTAATTGCTTTGTCGTGTTAACCATGTATATACGTTCATGAAATATAAAGCGCTTTTTATGCTACAGCGGGAAATTGTCAGCTTCCGGTACCATCGAATGTTTGCATAATATTCATAGGTTATTGGCATTCACATGTTCGAATTCTGGTTTTATGTATCCTCGATGTATCGTACGGTTCACAACAATTTAGTTAACGGCACAACGTGTGTTTGTACTTTTAATAGTGTCTAGCCATCTGGTATTTTCAATATCTTCGTTATTGCCTTTTATACAATTTATATTTGTGTGTAGCAAACGAGACGACAAGCTCATATTTCAATTGGCAAACACGTATCACCCGGAGTCACTTAACCTTTCAATGTAGATGCGGATACATAGTTGACCGGTTTCCAGGTCTGTTGGCCGAATAAATAAGGGAAACGTTATTAAAAACTGTGTTATATTATAATGGGAACTATATAAACGAAATATTCTTATCGAAAACGAAAGTCATTTGTTATCTCTGTCACAGCGATATTTTCTTTTGCTCTAGATCATAGCTGGGAACCTTCTAGCTACAGAGATATTGGAGAGCCAAAGATCAAACTTTTCAAAAGTTTTTTTTTTTTTTTAATATAAGTTTTTAATGTTATTAATTTTATTTTTGAAATACCTCCATCACCCCCTTAATATTCACTGCATCCATTAGCACAATGATTTGAGTGCGTTACATGGAGTTTTACAGTAAAACGTGATGTTTCCCAGCAATATTTTTTGCGTAGTGTTACTTAGTTTGATGTACAGAATCCTTGGTGGACGGAAGGGTACACCTTGTATACGAGCTCAGTTGGCACGGAACGTGTCAGTTCTAAACTTAGGAATATTATTACATTCCGAGTCCTATTCTGTTTACCTACACCCCTGCTAATACCTGCTTGGTTAAAGGAGCACGTTTAGGTACACGTTAGGAGCTTGACTTGAATTTGAATATTTTATGTCTTATTCTCGTCTAAGACCTTAATGGAGTACAGCACGAAATAGGTGAGAACACGTACACTAAAGCAGGACTGATTCAAAATATATAAGCTAATGTTGATGCAAGATCTTTTCTTATGGTTAGTGCCCAAATTGGTGCCAGAGTTTTTATGCCGCCCATGGACCTCTGAGTTGGCTTTAAATGCCGTCGAGAAATATCTCTCAGGCATGCTGGTTTCCTTTCACCGAAGCTGGTGATAATTATACAATACGCACATGTATCCGAAAAATCTGAGGTTCGTGTCTTGGGTTCGAGCTCGAGACCTACAAAATATGATTTGGTAGTTCGACTGTCACACCACTAGGCTATAACTAATATGATGAAAGATGATATGGCTAGAATTGGGGTGATTACTGAGTTGACGACTGATAGTATGTAAAAAGGAGACATTCTACGCCGATCTTAGATTAATTAGGAGAAAGATGATGTTAATGAAGAATAGTTTTTGAAAGCAAAAGAGCTCCTTGAAGTTATCATTGAACTTCACAGAACAAACAAGCGAAAAACAGAACGATATAAAATTGATGACCCAAAATTCTTTCGCTGATTGAATGTCTAAAAATACGATTAAATTCGAAAATGTCCCTGAAGCCCACACCATAATATTTCATCAGAAACATTTAAATGCATTAGCGAACTCCTGATAGATTTATGTTGGTAAAGTTTTATCCGTGTGCAAGACAATTTAGCCTCATCTGTGTCATGGGATTATACGTGTTATGCCAATGACATAAAAGTTACAGTAGCCTGTAGTGTATCAGACGTGTGAACTGTCATCCGAACTTTTATATACGGAACAGAAGTTCGGAGATTTGTTTTGAATATTCATCTTTCATGCAACGCATCTAACTAGCTGTGTGTTTTAAGGACTAATTAGCTTTTTTATTCATATTTCAATAACAGTCAAATCTGTGCCAATATCTTAAAGAGGATTTTTTTTTGGCTTAGGAACCACTGACCGATTCCGAAATTTCTTTCAGTGTCATAGAGCGTCTAATTCTAAAACGTTTTCGTGAGATAATTTTCGACCATACGCGAACCTAGCCGCGAGCAAAAGCTAGTGGCATTAGAATGGTACAAAAAAATAACACAAACTACCCTCCTATTTTCAGTATCATTAACTAAAATACCACCAGTCCAAAATACTAATGATTGACTGATGCTGTTTATAGTTACATATTCAGGCCCCGATGAAAGACGAACTATAAAGGCGTCTCAGATGACTGGACACGAATGTATTTATAAACATAAATAAACAGACAAATGCACTATGATTCAGAGTCATCATCGTAATGGAATGCTCCATTCTTTATTTAAAAACAATCATTGAAGATAAGGTTAAAAACAAATGACGATTGGTCAAAATTGGATTGGTAAAACAAATAATATACAGACAAACAAAAAGAAGACAAGAACAAATAATCAGCTGTCTCGAACACCAAACTCTACCGATCCTCAAACAACATCAGATATTGAATTCTTTTTTTCGCAATTTTCAAGGAGAAATTTGTTCAGTTTGATGGTCTCTCAAGCACACCCTGAAATATGACCACACATTCTTGGTACAGGCTGTATATGCACATGGTTCGGAATGATGTACCAACTGAGGTCGTGGGAACAAAACCTTTAATAAATTAATCCAAGCGTCGTCGTAGCGTCCGGGGTCCGCTTTGTTTTGTTCTTGTGCTAAGCGGTCTACTTAGCGGTCCCCAGCGATTTCAAATCGACTAGAATTGTGGAAGTTGTTTATATCCCTTTATCAACAAAAAAAGAGGTGATGATTTTCAAACGGCTTAGCGGATTTTCTCGAAACATAGCCAAGAACACTCTCGATTAAAATACCTTTCAAACGAAACCAATTTTATCTAAATCGGTTCATTCGTTTAGGAGCTACGATGCCACAGACAGACACACAGATACACACGTCAAACTTATAACACCCTTCTTTTTGGTCGGGGTTTAAAAACGCTTTAAAAGCGATTTGTGAGTGGTCTCGGATCTAAGGACATCCCACTGGTTTTGAATACTCCAATCCGTTTAGGTTCTTCAAACTTTAAAACTTTTTACAGTACTATGAGTCCAAGAATATACCCTGCCGTAGTACTAACCAAGCCAGTCATGCAACAAGATTTCATGGTACTCAAGACTCCTTCAAAGACACGCCACCAGACAAACGAACACACAAATTCTGACTCACAGCAGCACAGACGGTTAACGGTGACCTAATCATTGTTTACACCATCCTTGAATTGACCATTTATCTCGCACTATTGCGTTCTGTTGTTATTTTTGTACGGTTTAACGTACGATGAAGGCTATTGGGGTCATCGTTTTCCTCGTCAAGTATAATTGTAACGTGTTTTTGCAGTTAATAAATAGAATGAATGAAAATAAAGACGTGACCACTGGGAATGTGGATTCACTGAAAGCCGCAGTTCGAAATTCTGTTGGACCGTCCCTCTTCGAAGAACCATACTGTATTATTACTAAAGGTATACCTGAGTCACATCGTAAGAAATCCCACGAGAATCAGAACCTAGTTTATGCGTAACTGAACAATTTACATACAAGCAATACTTTAGACGAAAAGAAAATTTGCATCCGACCAACCAACCTCGTCAGTAGCTCTTCGGTTTGCGACGCAATACAATATGATTACAATAAGGAAACTATGTTGGTATAACTGGACATACACATGTAGGTACTTTTTCCTCACACATAATTAATTCTATGAGAGCTATAATAACTTAACATGATGTATTTTTAAGCAGATGTGTACTTATTCCTGGTAGAACGATACCTATCTGTGCCGATGATGATGATCATGCTATCGAGCTGACTTTAGCCACAGTGACTGCATTCGATGACTTTTTAGAATGATTAAGAGCTTTGGTACGCTGCTCTGTACCATACACATTGTGCAATTTTGGATGAATAGGACTAAGCGTCTTAGTCTATTGCCATCAACAAGCTACTAATAAGAAATCCAAAGATTCAGCAGTCGTGGTTGCGACCACAAAGACCATCGAAGCTGAAAGCTGACGATCGTTGGTCCTGGCGGTCCTTGGCGGTGTGGACGTAATAAATCCGTTACAATAAGGTTCTCTTTTTTTCACGTAATTGTACAGAGCTGATTGAATCACCGTGTTTAAACAACATCGACACAGCCGTGCTGCGGTTTATTTTTTTTTCTTAACCAGCTCTTGTATCGTTTTCACATCACTGACGGTCACGTAGATCTTCTTATTGTTTTCTTTTATTGACTAGCGACCTGCCCCTGCTTCGCGGTTATTACATCAATAATATATACATATTTTTATTAGATGCAAGTTTAATATTATCTAGTAAACCTTCCGGAAAAAGTTTTCTAAAAGATGATGGAAAATCTGTGTGGAAAACGCATCTAAATGCGTAGCGTAGTTAAGAAATATTAAATTAAAATTTAGTAACATATAGTTATGAACATGAGCTCTGGCAAAAAAAAAACACAACTTATACGAAGATAAAACACGCATAGGTACGTCGAAAAGCAAAAGAAATTCACAATAAAGGACCAAAACAAACTCGAAAATTGTTAACACAGGAAACGTAGCAATGAACAGAAAAAACGTAAAGACCAATCCGAATACGAGGTACAAAACGATCAATACGAAATAACAGAGCCTACAACAGGACTCAATAAGGCACCTGAGGAAATCCCTTCGCCCATAGACACATAATACCAACCCAACGGTATGGTTGAATGGGGCCCATCCAATTACATAGGCATTCCTATTCCTTTGATCACGTAGGATATGGCGCCTTCTTTTGACACATCATATACTGACAATAAACGTAATATTCACAGTTGTGGAGGTTTTGATCGACTTTCTTGAGAACGTGGAGAAGCTTTATTTAAAAATTAGTAGCGAAGTGTTGATTTATGTGCTAATTATAGTTGAGCTTAAAGTCCATATTACAGACTATACTTTTGCGTCGCGCTTGTGAAGTAATATGAATAACAAATTAAATGGCGAAATGAAAACGATTAATCAGGAGGGCCTAACTTTACAAAACCGGATTTAATTACCATTCTGCCCTCCTTATTGCAAACGCAGTACTTGCAAAATGGCGGTTTGGAGATAAACGCGCAAAACATATTTTTTGATATCTAGACAACAAGACTATGTTATATAACTTTTGAATTGTACCTAAAAAACAAGAAAAAAAACAAGCTTTCTATTGACATATTTTTTTCTTTATTTAACTGACTCATTTGGACAAAAAGCGCAGTACTGCATTTTAATCTACCATCTCGGCTGGTGTGCATTACAGTATAACTAAGGCCAAATGCAGTATTCGTGTTCATTACTGCAAAATCATCTAGCACGTGTTCAATACTGCGTTTTTAGTTAGCAATCATGTCCTATTCTCATGCCCGGTACTAGTTTAAAGTTTGGTAAACTTCTGTAAAAATAATTTCAATAGATTACAAAAAAGGTTTTTTATTAAAATCTATAAATATTAATAATAATATTGGCACTTCAATTGTAAAACCATGTATAATTATACAAGGTTTCACAAAATCAAGTGCCAATATTTGTGATTAACTTACATAAGATATTTAACAACTTCTCCCAAAAAAAAAAGCGAAGAAAACTTGTTCATTTTTACCATATTAATGAAAGGGTTTCATATTTTTGGCCCGCATATACTTTGTGTTCTCACTTAAAAATTAAAATTACTCAAAAGCAGAATGGGTCCTGAAGTAAGGCATCTGCCCTAAGGTCTAACAGCCATAGGTAAGATTTTTGCAAAGCATAATTAAAAACGGCTTTTCAAGGACAACCTTGCTACTAACACGAGTTTTGGCAATTCGCAGTACGTTCGGAGTTATTGACCTAAATTGATGACAAGCAAACGTTAGCCATAAGATAATTATACACTATTGAATAGAGCTTTTTAATTAAAACTTTTACTAGGTACTAGCACCAGTTATACTAATTCGTAGTCTGTTCGGAATTATTGGCCTTACTATGTGACTCATAATTCATAAAGCAACGAAGTTAGGATTTTTTGGGGTAACTAGTTAAAGTTTTCACCAATGGTGTATCATTGGAGAAAACTTTAACTACTTACTAATACAACTTTTTCTAACTCATGGTCTGCTCGGAGTTATTGACATTATTGATTCGGGACGAGAATCATTAGCATAGTTACCTCCTTGAATTTGACGAGGATGCAAAACAACACCTTGTATATATGTTACTGGTTGGACACCGTAGTTAAGGTTGTTTGCAACCAATTAAGATTTTCTTGGCAACCAATAGTAATAATTTATAAAGCTTTTCAAGGAATAAGTGCCAGTAACATGACTTTCGCCAATTCGTAGTCCGTACGGAGATTTGAAATAGGTGACTATTTGAACACCGTAATTAAGATTTTCTGGGTTACCAATAACACAACTTTTGCTTTCTCACGGTCTGTTCGGAGTTATTGACTTAAGTAGGTGACAAGTTGGACACCAAAGTTAAGATTTTATTTGCAACCAATTAAGATTTTCCCAACCACTAGCTATAAGATATACAATATTGAATAGAGCTTTTTAAAGTGAACTTTTGCTTCTAGCACCTCTTTAACTAATTCGTAGTCTCTTCGGAATTATTATCCTAAATACATTAAGGACCGAAGCGAAGTTAAGATTGTTAGGGTGACCAATAGCAATACAATTACATCATTTGAAAGTGCTTTTCAATGAGAACACAACTACTAATACAACTTTTGCTAATTCGTAGTCTGCTGGGTTTTATTGATCTAACTAAGTATTTGTTTGGGCACCAAAAAGTAGCTCTTCTCTGACTCTGAATCAAGAAATGTTGTCAAAGCAAGATAAAATCTTCTTGAAGAGATTGATCCATTAATTACATCTTAACGCTATTGGGCGTTGGGGCAGAATTAACGATATGTCCAACATACTTTTAAAAGGATTGGCGGAGTGGCTGAGCCCCACACTTGTTCAGTCCGTGGATGACGTCGACGCACTGATGTGCTAGCACTAAACGCGGCACTGTACTTTGCGGCTTCGGTGTATGAGTAGCTCTTTGTTTCCCTCGCTACTCTCAAACGCAGCACTGTAGAATACTGCGTTAAGTTTTGGAGGCGCAAGAGTAGCTCTTTATAATACTCGCTACACTCAAACGCAGCATTGTAGAATACTGCGTTTAGTTTTAGTTAGTGTTGGTTGCAAAAAACTTATATGCTAAATGAAATTGCAGTAAACGTAGCAAGTACTGCACAACCTTGTAGCACATGTTGAATGCTGCATATCTTGTTAGCAAAAGCAATATTTTTGTGCAAGTACTGCGTTTCTCGTTACATAAAAAACATGTTTATAATAAAAAAAAAATATGAAAATTATTTTTTTATGTATAGATTAGCCCCTTGAGGTGTCATTTTTGCAAAAAAGTGAAAATCCCAAAAATGTCGATTACTGCAAGTACAATTAGCAGGGCAGCATTGACAATTGACATTAACAACTATTAAAAAAGTCTCCAATTAAGTTAAAGCGAAGATCCTAGTAAAAATATTCAAGTCATGCTTACAGTCAAAATCTGCAACAGCCAGTATTGTTCCTTCCTGCCCCAAACACTACACTGCCTATTCAAGAATATTCATACTCTTTCGGTGTAAAAGCAGCGGGGTGAGCTAGAATGCGGTGCGTGAGAACATTCGATACCATCCTCGTCTCACACCGTTCCGGTTTCATTCCCGGCAAATATAGATGTTCCGTCCTTAAGATTATACCGCATATTTAATTACGACATTTTCGTTTGCGCGGTCATTGCCTGATGTGGAGCAAAAACTCGTTCCACTGTATGGGGAGTGACAAGTTTCTTGCAAGCGTCCGGTTGTAAGCAAATGAGATTAGATAGTCATTTGAATATTGTGTTACGATGGTGGTTTCTGATGGTGGGATTGTTTTTAATGTATAAATCAATCTAACTGTAATAGAAAGCTTACATGAAAAAACTATGAATTAAATAATAAATGAAGCCTTGAAAAAGTTGAGGAAAATTTTGCTATTACTTACAGAATTTAATTGACTTCCAAAGGTAGAGTACCAAGCCGTACCAATTTCAATCCAAGTCGAGGTAAATAAACAGTTATTGCCATTTAACTCTAACAATAAACCTCAATCTAATCAATTAGCTGGTTACAAGGAGATCGTATCGAAAGCGAAGACGCAGTCTGTCAATTAAATAACAGCGGAAACACAGTGCAGTACAAACATAATAATAAATGAATCATTTCCCCTGACTTTCGAGAAACAAGTAAAATCGTGAGAGTTGTTGAACAATAAGCATTCGACGCCGCTCATATTACGTCTCATAAGAGCATCGCGGTTGCAATTATAACAGACATGAATACGCTTCTTGCCAACATATGTTAAATAGAACGAGACAGTATCTCTTCTACTTATTGTTAGCTTATATGTTTCTTGCAGACCGAATCAGACCATAATCATCAAGAAATTTATAAAAGTTGATCAAATAAATATTATTGTAAATGTATTAACAGTAGTGGCAAATAGTCATAAAGATAACTTTCGAATGTCGAAACCAATACAAGATTAGAAACAAACGCTAATAGTAAGTATGGCAGTTATTGAAGATCAAGTTCAATAAATCGTCAATATCATAAAATCCACAGTGGAAGATAACATCAAGGAATGACTCAAACTACCAACCGTAGGTATTTCTCAGAACACTACAAGCGACTGACAAGCTACACATATCTGCACATGTTTGTACCTATAAAACAGAAATCACTTAACCTAAAATAAGTGGCAGTATTACTTGTAAATCACTTTAGTGATACTCAGAATCGTGACATCGACGCTTCGCAAATATTTCCATCGACAGACTTAAAAGCGTATGAAAGCCAGTCTAGCGGTAAATAAATACGATGTCACGCACCCTATATGACTCTAATGGACTCCCTTTGTATAAAGAATATCCCCACACACAAGGTCAGACCCTATTTCATTATTAAATATTACATCAGAAAATTGCCTTCTAATAGGAAATAGTTATCGTAATGCGCTAGTTTTATGTCAGCAATAAAATGTACAAACATATTCAGTGGACCAGCGCGTACAACTTTCTATCTGACAGATCTTGAGAGATACAGATACAAAGATGTACGAGTACGTTCATTCCGTCTGTTAAACGATTTCCCGTTTAATCAAAATGTAACAAGAAAGAAATGTGAAAAAGATGACAGGGATTACTAAGGAGGAGGAAATGTAATAGGCACTTAAGTTAAAAGACCAAAACAATTTAGGCCCAATTTGTTTTGAAGTAACAAAAACGTTTGCTCTTGTGCAAATTAAAGCTCGACATCTCGTAGGCTTTTTTCATATTACGGATTTAATTTGTCTGAGTAACAAACTGGTAACAGCCGAAATTAAATTGGAAGTTCACGTCATTGTGCAGGACCAGGACCGAGGGGACAAAATCAAATTATTTGATCGAAGAAACCGGAATGGGGTCATTGGTTGGCTAATGCTTGTCCCGCTAATAAAAGTAAGGAAAATTATTAACGCCTATATTAAAGTGTGTCCACAATAAACTGAAGAATTTACAGTTAAATTAGTCATAAATATGGATAATAGCACAACGGAAGATTAAGATAAACATAGTTCAAAACTGAATAAAACGCTGAACGGGATATTAATGAACCGTCGTTGAAAAACGATTAATGTTTTGTTTCGGAAGTGTGTCATGGATCGGCAACGCGGAACAAGTCGGCTAGTCTTACAGTATTGTAATACAATCTTTCACATAACAAAGGCCAACATTGTGGTGACAATGGAGCTATCAAGTATCTCAGTATGTTGTGTAATGTGGATACAGGGCTAGTTCAGACTCGCAGACAATGGGTAGTATTGGATACAAGCTTTCTAGAAAGGATGTTTGATATTACAAATGATCGGCGTTTATGGGTGTGAACACATAAAGTTATACAAATGTTATAAACATACGAATCATATTACACTCTCAATCACTTTATAAATGTAAGCAGCAAAAGCAGAGCTTCTTGAGTCGTAAATAAAATCCATTAATCATGACTATGATTGCATGAAAGTAAAATTCAACTGTATTCAATATGTTCACCAGGCGCCAGATCACAAAAACAAACCAATTAAAACCGAACATGTGCATTGTATTAACAAAACAAAAACACAAGACACTCGAATTCAGCCGGCAATTTCACAGAAGCATCGAAACTGTTCCTGAAGCGGAATAACCAATTAAACAGATCGGCGCGGACGCAGAGCGGTCCAAAATAACCTACCGTTACTATTACTGTTACAAAATCTTGTTTACAAGCAAAACGCGACACACTCACATTTTGAAAACCAGTGTAATAAAATTAATACCTACTCAATCGTAATGACTTTTTAAACTTTTAACTTGTACTTGTTTATTATATGGCTTTACACGTCCCAGCGCTAAATGTACAGCTAATATTTATAACTCAAGCTCAAGCTTATATCATTAAAGCTGGCAAAACAGGCTGTCTGGAGGCTAGACTTAACGACCTTGTCAGCCTAACCTCACCTCAGCCTACGTATTATAGCTTCTCAGTAAGCAGTAATAAGGACCATAATTTCTCAAGTGATAGTCTGAAAGATTGCAAAATAATGCCCGTACTGTATGGAGGTAATGGAGGTGAGGTCTATTATTTATCATTTGAATAATTGACAAGCCATTATAATCGTTGTTGCACAGTACATAAGATGATCGACGATGGGAAATAAAATATGGGCAGTCAGAAGATATGATACTAAATGTTGCAACAATAATTGGAGATATGATTTAGTTTGGTACTTTATAATCGTGGACAGGAACTTGCGTAGAGCTGTTTGCGATTAGTCAGTACAATGTATGAGCTTACCTTCCTCGAATATACAAGTATAGTCATTGTATGTTAATCATTAACATCTCCCAAATTAGTCAGCTCGTGACGAATTCAAAGACGGTAAGTAATAGACTATGAAGCTCCTATGCAAAAATCTCCAACTGTGGTCATCACGGAATAAGAATTCCCTTGTACATGAAAATACTCTACAATCCTGTTCATAACAATATTGAAATTAATCATAAAGGTGGCAGACCGCAACAACTGATGCAGGAAAAGCCATGTATAGACACAATTCTAGGTAGAACAGAAACGACTATTGTTCATTGGACAATTGAATATTTCATTCAGTAAACCGGTAAAACTGTTACCAACAAAGATGAATAACATTAAAAAAAAAAAAAAACTAATTTTACGACGGACATTTTAAATCATAATCCTCAATCCATCGAGAAAGACACAGCGACTAAAATAGACTCCTTCCGTTGTGAGTGCAAAGGTTAACAACGGTAGACGCCGTATAAAATTGATCGGACCAAGTTTATGTTAGACGAAAAATGTGTGAAGAGTATTCATAAAAACGTCCGTTAATCGGTTAACGGTTAGGAGGTATAGTAGACCGCACATTAGTGGTAACATTTTACATTCGCCACCTAACATAGTACAACAGACTTTCGATGACGAGGAAAATGTCGTGATTAAAGTTTTGAGTATGCATCTGGATGAGTATAAGAGTAGAGGGATATCGAAGAAATGATGGATGGACTGTGTTAAGGATGATATGGTAAGAAAGGAAGAGTCTCATGAGATGACAATTAATAGGGAAGAAGACATGCTGCGCCGACCCGAAAATAAATTGGTATAAGTGCAGGAGAATGATGATGATGAGTACGGAGTTTCGATAGAATAAGGGGTCAGCTAGTACTCGTTTCCCCAGACGTTTGGTCTACCGTACAAACTGGATTCATCTGACACTCCTTTAAAGATTAATGTGAAATAGACGCCCCGAAAACGATTCGTCCATAGCTAGATAGGTACGCATGATGAATTTGGTAAGTAATAAAGATCCGTTTATTGCGGTAGCAATTTGATTGCGTCTCCACATTTGTTGTTAGAGAACAAATAGAAACAAGATAGCAGAACTATTATAAGCAAAGTTACTCGCAGTAACATGTTGACTTCAGTTTGCAATAAATGCTTGAGCACCCGCGGTTTTGTTGTGAAAGTTCGGTCTTACAAGGGCTCATATAACATAAGTAAGATATTTGTCTTATAGTAATTACTATTTATTTGTACGAGCAACGGGTACTCTCGGATCCAGACGTGAGTGAAGTCAGGCTGTAGATAATGATGCATGACTAGCTGAAGTTCGTAAACTAACCTATCAGTAAAGAAACCCGTATTACTAATTCTTTATGTATATTGTGTGAGACTGGTTAGACACTCGGTTTTTTTCAGATAAGCGAACAAATTCACCATTATTGTACAGTTTGCCACTTGTATAATGAGTAATGCAGATAAGACGCTTCATTCAGTTACATTAGCATGCTTTTGTTATGTATTAGTAGTTTGTAGGAAGAATAGAATTCACTTAATCTATCCAACAGACAATCCAAATACAGAGTGATACACTGAAAAACTAGCTAAAATAAATAAAGAAGAATCTATTTTCTATCCAGCCTTTGACCATCTTTAGAATAGTACCAGCCAGTATCTAGGACTGTTTTATTTTAAGCTGCAAACAACAATAGTCTAGCAAGAATACTGATGAAAATAATAACCCAAATGATGTCACTACGCAACCATTCTCTTTTGGTATTTTCGCAAAAGATTATTGTGATGGTACAAAAAGTAACGCAATTGTTAATGCCAAAACTTGCAAGAACAATATTTTGTAATACATGAAATTAACTGAATGCGTGCCGACTCGTTACTGATGAAAATCAGCCTAGTGGATTGTGAAAATGATTTAATAAGAGAGACATATTATAATTTGTGGTCCACATTGGCCCTGGATCGAAACAATTGGAAGTCATGGGGAGAGGCGTTTGCCCAGCAGTGAGATGACTATCAGTAAGTCATCATTATCAAGACTAAGTAATTTTCGTAAACCTGTAGATTTGTGACGCCATTATTATCAAAAGGAATCGAATACGTAGAGCTGAAATCTTGTAGACACTTTGAGCATTTAAAAGTCATCAACTTCGCCGTGAACTCATTTACCTATTCAAATACTACTAAACAAAATTTAAGTGGAGTATCAGTTAGCAATAAAGATAGTTCAATAACGTCCTTAAGCGCGGAAAGCTATCTGATCTGATTGCTGAAGTTAAGAACTCGTGAAGAAACTTATCAAACTTTTTGTTTGCGAACTACGATTGAGTTTTGAAATATCTTTCCAGAAAGCCTTATTTTCTCCAAAAAAATGTGTTATTGGTTTGTGTCTCCGTCTATTTTGAGCGTGTTTTGAATAATTAGAAGCAAAACAGGATCCACCAATTGAAAGTCATCAGGTCAATGTTGAGATCAAGAAAATAAACAATGGCCGATCGAGGAAAAGATGGAATTTAAATTCAAAAATACGTTCGATGTTTTCTTTTTTTTTCATTGTGAACTCCGGAAAATTAAGTAGGGGGACTCAGGGCAAAGGACAAAAGGAGAATGCCCGGACTAACGAGAATGCCTTGCCTGGGAATGAAAAAGAGGATTCATAATTTACGCTCCATTTAAAAGTCATCTACTCTGCTTGCACCTATTTGTCCTAAAGGACCAGACTGTTGATTTCGATATAATTAAACATTCTTTCATAGACATAATATAAAAAACCATTTGAGAATATTATAAGTATCGTGTGCAAATATGCAAAAACCTTTCAATAATGAATACCTCGAGCACCATGCCGTACTTGACATATTTTTAAGGGTCATTGCTTTGGTAGCTGAAGAGCGAAGAAATTTTCAAAGAAAACTGGACCGCCCACGTAAGTACTTGATCTAAATACTTTAGTAGGAGGCGAATGAGGTAGTAACATTAAATCAAATGGATCGGCTGTACCCTGTATCATATCGATTACCAATCAACCTGTCTAGAAGTTCTATAAATTTTTCCCAAGGTTAATTTGTTGGTATTTATTCTTACTCCGAAGGATATCTATCAGACCTAAGTCCTTACTACGTATTTTACTTACGATTAATGTTTTTCTTGCCAAGAAAGCCCTTGTTCCTAATATAAATTACCAAAATACTTAGATTTTGGAAGTCCACATGGCGATTTTATAATGTACCTATTTGACAATTACTTACTGCATGGAGTCAGTCTCGCATTCAACAGTGGAACTTAATTTTCCTGTGTATTACCATGGTAAGTCACGGCTTCCAAAAATAACTCCCCCGGAACATTTGCAATTTGCATGCAGATAATAATACAAACATTGTCAATATGTAGTACAATATCGCAAAACGTGCACAGTGAGTTCGTTATTAATCATTCAATACGAAATATACATACGCGGGCACGTGACAATGAATTTATTATGTTCCGATACAGACGGACACAAGAATTTTATTTATATGGAGAGCTGGCGCGGCGTTCCCTCGTGGATTTGTTGTCATTTTAAATGTGAATTATTGTTTGTTTGTTAGTCTGGAGCTGGAGTTTCATTTGTTTTTAAGCAAACATGACTTTGTCCTGTTTTACATCGAAATTAACGTTAGGAACTCTTTTTCTTCTGTCGATGTTAATTTTTTAAAGAGTAGAGAGAGCCCAGTATTTGGCCCTGTGAACACTTGGTCCGACCGCTCAGTCCGATCAATCGGACCACGTGAACTTTTTTTTCCCTTTGGTCCGACTAAGTAGTCGGACCACGAGGTCTATCGTTATTTTATAAATAGTAAGATAAGTAGTCCTTTAAAATGGACGGGTAAAGACACTTCGAAGACTCCAGCAAGTTACGTTATAGCTGTAGTAACAATGTTAAAAATAGATCTCCCCTATTGATTTTCATAAGACCATTAAACGGTATTGGGCGACCGTGACCCGCAATCATTATTGGGTCATGAAACAATCTACTAAGCTGTCACACGTTTTATTTTTTTGTTGCCAGTACGTCTACCATGAGTTGTCATAGTTAGATCGCTTGACGTAACTGCAATAGTTCCGTCAATACGCAAATACTATAGTTAGCTTTTTCAATGGTACCATGAGCTGTGCTGGTGCTTACTACCAAATTCTAAGCAAATGAAGCCCAAACTTGCAGTCGCTGTAGTTTAGTTTACTACACGGTGACGTAGGATAGATGACTATGTGACTCATACTGCGCTTTTTAGTACCCAACTATCCGCTAGAGGCGCTGTAAAAGTTTTCATACATTTTTTTAACTACAGACGCTAGCGAGTATAGATTGTTAAAACTCATGGTAGACGTACTGGTCTTACCATAGATGTTTTTTAGTTATAAAGCTTACTACTGTAGAAAATGCAGAAGTTAGAAAGCTGGAAAAGAGAAACGTGAAAGCCCTAGAGCTCTAATAAGCGACTTGGAACTTCGGACAGAAGGAATAAAATTTGATTTCTGAAATGACTTTAGAGTCGGATTCGGGGTCTACGAACAATCGATCATTATACAGCCTCCATATTGAACCCCAGTATTAATGGCCTAGACGACAGATGGACAAGATCTTAGTTATTTAATTAAGGATACCAACCTGCCATGGTTCGGATTATATCTGGGCACAATAGAGATTCTTGACTTTCAGTTGGATCGAAAAGATAGTTCCAATTTCGAAATTGTACGGATTCTTGTCTAGCTGTAGGATGGGCAGGTTGTACAGGCCAGAAACATTTTTAATAACTAGAAGGACATCAAAATAAGTAACCTTTTTTGTTGGTACCTACATGGAGTTATTTGGTCTTTAATAGCCGTACACGGAGAATAATGCGTTTAGTTAAAAGGGTACTTGCAGTAACAGTTAAAGTGAAATGACAACTTGCGAGTTGGCCCTCGTTTACTACAATGGCATTCGTGAGAAATTGGGTAAGTAGCGTCTAGTCTTTACAACTTAAAAACTTTAACTTGATGATACTTAAAGGGAAAATTTTGAATCAAAAGATGAAACTCATTTTGAACTGAAGAGGATGATTAAAAAATTAAATTAAAAATTTAAAAAACCCCCGACGGACAAAACCTCTAAAAAACCAAAAATAAAATTAATCCAAGTGTCGTAGCGTCGGGGGTCCGCTTTGTTTGTATATATATTTTTATGTACTAAGCGGTCTACTTAGCGGTCTACTTAGCGGGTTTTTTAAATCTTAAATTTAATTTTTATTTCATGCTTTTTAAACTTAAATTATTTTTTCTTAGCCTTGACTGTCCCACTCCTGGGCATAGGTCTACTCCCATTCCTTCCACTTTTCTTGGTGTTGCGCCTCTTCTCGCTTATTAACGAAAACAAGGAAAGATATGAATTAAAAAAAAAACTTGAGCTTATAGGGGGGAGCCGATTACGAGGGGTGTGCAGCCTACCCCCCTGGCGATGCCCATGGTGAGAAAGTGACAAGAATTCAAATTCCCAATCAACTAGACCCGTAGAAGTTGTTTAAATCCCTTCATCAACTAGAAAAGAGGTGATGAGCTTCAAACGGCTGAGCAGATTTTCTCGAAACATAGCTAAGAACACTCTCGATTAAAATACCTTTCAAATGACACCAATTTTATCAAAATCGCTTTATCCGTTTGGGAGCTACGATGCCACAGACAGACACACAGATACACAGATACACAGATACACACGTCAAACTTATAACACCCCTCTTTTTTGGTCGGGGGTTAAAAACGACATTACGTTACTTAAATGGTGAACCATAAAAGATGCCAAACCCTTACCAGTGTCGAAAACAACTTAGTGATTTTGTATGTAGCAACATACCTAAAAGTATCCTATCAAAAATGCAAGTAATTTGAACATATCACACATGTATTATGATTGTTTTTTTTTCTGTTTTAATTACGAGTAAGAGTAGGTATTACAAGAATCTTAATCACATTCTCGAAATTATAAAAATGAAATGACTTTTGCCTTATCGGTGTTAAATTTAAATAAACTCATTTACACAAGTATTTTAAAGGTAAGCAGAATCCAGATCGAATTCTAAACAATCCACAGTTTACCGAACAAGGTTCGCGAGACAGCCATGTTCCAATTAAAATTCATACCCGCTTAGTCATGGTACTGTCGCAGTGCCAAGAGAAAAAAAAACAAACCTGGCCGTATACAAAGTAGAAAGAACGTTTCACCTTTGTACTTTTTGCGAGCATTGAATTTTTAAAAGCAAACAGTTTCTCAGTTTGAATTTGAAAGAAGAACGGCCGGGTCGTACACGACGGCGACCGTTACAACAACGATGGGAAGGGCAGCTGTGATCGCACCTGCTACGCAACAGCTGAGCAAGGAACCGACCTATTATTTAGTTCCGATAAGGATTGTTGTAGACGAAGGGGAACTTTGAACGAAGAAACATTTTTGCTCACGGTTTAAGTTCGACGTCATTATGATACTTTCAAGCTTAATAATTTCCATGCTTTTAAATTTTTTCTCCGTAATTAACAAACTTGTCGAGGTCATTCTTTTCATAAATAATCAGGATAACACTTGGAATCGTACATAAAACCCACCGTTAGGGAATGCTGCCATACGTGGCGATATTCCGATGTGCGAATACTGGACAAAAGCTTTTGACCTTCGGGCTCCACTCCACATTCCACATGTGGAATTCAGAGTAATCCTTGGTCGAGCACTTTGGCAAATTGCGGTCAAGCCACTGAACTGCGATATTCATTCAGCGTAATCTCGCGTTTTTGTAGTGAGACGGGAAACTAAATTAAAATTTAGTTTAGAAAAAAGAAACGTCCTTGAAAAATAATGGGTACGCACAATTTGGATATTTAAAAAAAAGATTTTCGCTTCCCTTCCTTTGCAGCCATTACATGAAGTAGGTACAAAAAATACTAAGAAATATTTCAACATGCTCAATCTTTAGTAGGGAAAGAATATGCGCTTATAATATCATACACCGCATCAGAATCAGTCCTCGCATGGTTGAGTTTTGTTGGTATTGCCTCACCCAATTACACTTTGTTGTCCTAATTAATTTTAATGGACGAATATCACAATGGGTCTGCGGTAATGAAGGTAACATGAAACAAAATATTGTTTTAAATGGCAGAAAAATAATGTTATATTGAAAACTGTCCCTGGAATTTTAAGGAAGAAGATTAAGCCAAAAAAGGCTGGAAGCATAAGCATTTTTCTTAATTGGTTTAACACCTTCCCCATCATCCTAATAATTTCAACCAAAGAACTTCTATTCCATGTCTTTAGAATCGAAGGAGGTTTGCTAATGCTCGACGAAGCCACAACATTTCCTTTTGGGTTACTTGAGAAATTAATGTATTCTATAATCCCAATTTTGGTAGATTTAAGTACTTAACTGTGAAGTGTTAAGAGATAGTTTTACAAATACTCCTACAGTTTTTGACGAGACGTCCATGGGTCCTTTTACACCCTGTATTTTGATTCTGAGGATAAGGTTTCTACCTCTGTTAACTTTTTAAATTCTCGAAATGTAGAGCACGTTTTTCGGTTTAATGGATATAATGGCCCATTTCCACAGCACATAAATTGATTTTCACTATATTTTTCTTTCTCTTCTAAGAAACCGCAAATGTATGCTACCCTGCGGCACCGGTTTTATGAGTTTCCAATGTTAAAAATAGCTTTATTAAATATTATGGCGGTCACGATTTTTCCTCAACGGCTTCAACAAAATTGATAATTAAATTTTGAGTTTGTTACCGTCAATAGCTCCTATAGAAAAAACATTTCAAAGTTGCTGTTTGCATATTACGTTACTTTTTGTAGAAAGCATGTAAACTGTTAAGTAAAATCTTCCTTTTTTTTTTTCACTCAGCTTCGGCAAACTTCTCAGATATCTAGACGTTCTAGATTTTTGTAATAAAATTGAACGATGTTATTAGGTCTTGGTATGAATTTTGTAACATAAGGATCGCCTATAAATCCGGTATGTTACGCAATAAACTGGATTTATTCCATAAAGTTCCTCACGTAAATGTCTTTAATTATTTTGTAGGATAATTAAGTTCTCCATTAGGTTTAAGTATCGTAATTACTAGGCGTCGCTCCTTGATCGATGTCGGGAATTCCTGCTTTGAACCGCAGATCTTATCTGAGTCAGATTTTTCCACTTCGTTTATTTTCATTGAAAACATTTTATATAAATGTTTTGGCAAGTTTGTAACACATAGATGAAGAACATCAGTCGGTATAAAGTAACATTCTTCCGGTTGGTAGTACTTACAAACTGCTTTGAGAAAAAATATGAAATCTGGAGTAAAAGGAAGGAAACATACCACCCGGCACAACGCAGTTTCTTATCACGATAGAAGAAAATGCGTCACATCATAGATGTAGGTATTCAGAATAACACATTTTCAACAGTATCAACAAAGGGGTGTGTCTTGAAATGAAGAACGGAGTATTAACCTGGCGTATTTATTGAGTACGCAGTAAACATAAAACGCTATATACTTGTAGACGTTCCTTGTTGTTCGGGGCGTAAAGACCTGGCTGCTGTCAAGGCCGTGTCCTTCGTAGAGCTCCTGTGTGTCATGAAAACTCCATCGATCCACAGTTTACCTTCAAATTTTATGTAGACAACAGAGAGCAGCCCGTGACACTTTGATAGCAAAATGACATGAAATCTGCACTGCACTATTTCGCGGTAACGAATTGTTGGTATTTCAACTAAACACCACAGTATTTACTTTGATTTTTCATCATCATCATCATCATTTCAGCCGAAAGACGTCCACTGCTGGACATAGGCCTCCCCCAAGTGTCGCCACATTGACCGGTCCCGTCCGACTCGCATCCAGCGGATCCCCGCAACCTTCACCAGGTCATCGGTCCACCTAGTGGGAGGCCTTTTCAACGCATTGTCTATCAGTTCGCGGTCGCCATTCCAGAACTTCGGCACCATCGGCCATCCGTTCTGCGAGCAATGTGCCCTGCCTACTGCCACTAAAGTTTGGCAATTCTTAGGCCTACGTCGGTAACCTTGGTTCTCTTGCGGATGTCCTAATTTCTGATTTGATCACGCAAGGAAACTGAGCATAGCCCTCTCCATTGCCCTTTGGGTGAATTTAAGCCTGAGGCCAATTGTGAGCGACCACGTTTCGGTCCCGTATGTAATCAATGGCAACACACACTGGTAACATAGACTTTCGTCTTGAGACACTGCGGTAAGTTGGACGAGAAGATATCACGCAACTTCCCGAACGCTGCCCAGCCGAATCGGATTTGCCGATTGACCTCTTTCTAAAAGCTAGACCAACCTACCCAACTGGACCGTTTGGCCCAGGTAGACATAATCGTCTATTACTTCGAGTGTAGTCTCCTATCTTGATAGGAGTGGATGTTACATGGGCATTCAACATGACTTTACTTTGATTGCAAAATTCGAATACAATCTATATAAAAAAGTCTTTTAGCTGTCGGAAAAGAATTTTCACCAAAGCATGAAATAGACAAAACCTTCGAACTCAAAATGAAAGACCGTGTAAACGAGAAATCCCTTTGCTTTGACTTCAAAAACGATCCAGCATTCGTAGATTATGTTCGAATTCGGATCTGCAAAGTTGTATTTAAAAAAATCTATTTTGTTTGTTAGACAAATTACAACATTAAAACAGTATGTGTAATAGGAACTATAGATCAATGGTAGGAACTAATAGGAAGTCGCAACGCGTCTAAACATCGAGAGCATGTTTCTGATTGGGATCAAACGTGATTGGTGCTGAGTAAAACACTCTTCCGGGCAAGTTGTTCGTGTACTTGTTGTAAACTGTTAACGATCTTGTTTCTTATCTCAGGCTTAATTTAATGCTCCGATATATAATCTATTTTAGGAACAACTTTTGAATCTTGTGGAAATTAGACCATAGAGTTTCTTGCCTGTTCGTTTTCATAGGAGATACTTAGGAAGTATCGACTTAATTTTATTCCAACCTTTAGTTACTAACTGACAGATTTCATAAAAAACGAAATTCCAAAATTCACCATATCGTCAGAAATATGATGATGACTGTGATTCAAATACGAGATTGCCGCACCACCTCTTCGTCTTCATTTCAACTACATCAGTGTCATCAGTACCCGTCATTCATCATTACCCTTTTTAACCGACTTCTAAAAAAGGAGGAGGTTCTCAATTCGGATGTTTGTATTTTAAAGTCATATCTTTAAAAAACTCTACTATGTCATAAAATACTCCCAAAAGACAGTACCTTACAAAAATATTGTATTACAAGTATAATTAACAGCAGGCTTCCAAATGCCCGCACGCGCCATTGAGGACTAACAGACACCGTTTCGGACAGGGCATGTGTTCGTTTATGAAGATAGTACGCAATTAACGTTAATTAGGGATTCCGTTCGAGCGTTCACGATTACCCGTGATCGTTACTTGTTTCTAAGAGACGCTGTTATCTGAAGAACGATTCAATGAAGATTGTTTATGGTTCGTTTTGATATTGGAATTGATTTGTTTGTGTCGTGATGACGATTGCGACCATGATTTTGTTTGAGCGTCCTGTTTTATAAAGTCATGATATATGATAGTTAGACTATTCTTAGACCTCCTTGGACACTGAGTGCTTTAACGCAAAATATCTAAAACATTATTCTGTCCCTGTCAACATCGAAATAAAGACAGAAAACGATAACGATCTTTTAAAAACGTTTAGCACTAAATACGTTTAGTGATTCTTGGTGCAAGTGGATCTAGCATAACTTATCACACACTAAGGTACATTTTCGGAGACGCAGGTGTTCCTAGACGTCTGTCTAAAGGCACCTGGTTCTCGATAATTGTGGCTTATGAGACACTTCGCGTCTTCGCTTAAAACCAGAAAATTTTTAGCGTACAGAGCGACCTTGCTGAGCTTGCTTTTACTGGATAACAAAACTTCACGTGAATGGCAATAACCTAAGAAGAGGTTACGAAAATGTTCACTCTTTCCTTATTAGGTACTAGGTTCCCATAAACACCCAAGCTTAAGTAAGTACCTGTTTCCATACCTTTAACCTGGTTCTTTCTCTAATCTTCAGTTCGTTCGGACTAGTATCCTGTCCTTGTCGTAAAAATGTTATTATGTTGGGTTTTATGAGATCATTTAGTTCGGCCTACTATTCCATTGTCAATGGACGAAAAGAAGACGTTATGCCTATACGAATAAAATTAAATTCCAGATACAATTATGCATTCTTTGGTGTGAGTCATTGGACGTAATTCCCAACCTGCCTGTACCGTGTAAGTACTTATTGGTTCAATCATACGAGTGCAATACTCTTTTTAAAACACGTACCAAGAAAGCTGTTCACAAAACGTTTTTGATGCGATAATAAAATCGAAAGTCAAAAAAATATCATTTCGGTTATGCTAACGTTATTGTTTGTTTTTACGTAGTTACTTAAAATACAATAAAAGGAAGTTTTATTAAACTTTATTTACTTTACCTTATAATAAAATAGGAACTTAAAATAATCAGGCTTGTATGACATGATTACAATTTTTAATACTTATTAAAGAAATAGTTGGATGTATATAATCAATAAAAAAATTAACAACTACCTACTTACATCTGTAGGTAACGGAAAAAGGAACAATATGTGTATGTTTGTAATTAGTAAAAAATAAACCCAATTACAAAAAAATTGACGTGAGTAAACACGCGCTCTATCGTGTGGTGGATAACTGATGAATTAATTAACATAATAATTGAAACAATTACTACTTACAGCTGCTGGACACATGGCATTCATTCAGCACACACTGGTAGATTATCCAGGATTCCAATTCGATCATAGTGGAAGCGGTCATTTTCGACACAAAATATTATTCGCACACAGTCAATAAATCGAAAGTCAAGCCTTATTACGACAAATACCACTTCAATATATCACTGCATCTCTGTAAACGCTAAGAGCTAAATAGTTTCAGTCAATGTTTTCAATTTTGAATTTGTAAATAACACGCGCGGTCTATAATGCAGAACGTTGTTTTGATAAGTATTGCCCACATAGGATCGCGAGCTGAATGATTTGATTGGACCTTCGAGCCATGCCGGCCCACCCGACAGGAACCCGGAAATTTAAACCGGTGTTGCCATTTTATTTGTCAGTCTCCCCAAAGTGGCTTTCAAACGTCAAACGTACCAAGAAAACGTTTAATGTACAAAATGTCAGTCTGAAACCGTGTAGTATCTGAGTAAAATAACGGTTGCAAATTTTGTAAAACATTTATTTAACCGATACTGCAAAATGCCTTTGTAACTTCCTACTAAAAATTACGACTTAGTAAATTATTATTCTATTTATACAACAAAAAAACATGATTTTGGCCACGAGTTAAAGCCTTGTAGCATTATCTCGTAGCCAAATACATGATTTTTGTTTAATTAATTATTTAATTACAATTCTTAACCAATAATCAAACTGAAAAATTAAGTCAGCAATAATGTCATTTTATCGAAAAATTCCTTAAATTTTTTCGTTACCATTATATATGGAGAAACATTTAACCTGGCAAACATTTTTTTCATAGAGATTGTACTGTGACATAGACGATTTCAAATCGATTTAGACGACTAATCGATTTTAATTCATGTGTACAATGTCAAGTCGAATACATCAATTAAGGTAATTTCCGTGTTAATAATTTGCTATTTACCTGAATGATATTATTCAGTAGTTGCAAATGTTACGTACTATTATGCTATGTCTTGTGATCCGCTGAAACTCCTAGATCTGCCATGCATAATTATTTAAAAAAATCAGTATTCTGAGTTTGATGTCAGCATTCGACAATTTAAAATCGAACAATTAATAATTTATGCCCAACTGTCAACTGTGAACTGTCCTCAACACTAGCCACTCAGCTGTCAGTGCGGTCAGTCTATTTTGTTTTTGGTTTTATAAGTGCTGCGCGCAGTTAGAAAGTGGTGTTTATTTGTAAATATTGTGGAATTGTAAATATTCATAATTTTCAGTGTTTTATCATTGTATTTGTGATATAAATCGAAGTGAAAGTGGTTTATGGAAATACAGACCGTAATAAGGACTTTTTGCGTTTTATAAGGTGAGTTATTTGTAAACGATGATCAAACACCTGTCGTACCGTACGTAATTTAAATGCAAATGCAATTCATTGTTAAATATAGGGTCATTTTATTTTCGTAATGAGTTTAAATCTGTTGTTTTGTCTGGAACGTCGGCCAGTTGCGTTGTTTCGTATAACCTTGAGCGAGCAGAGCGGAGTGTCATCGTCTAATTCGGCCTTAGGCTGGTGCCCTACAAGTATAAAGCCAACGTAAATACTTCGGGTATGTACTTGTAGAGAAAACAAGCAATACATGCAACACGCACGTGTTGTAAAACGTTTTCTACGTGGGTACCTGCATTTTTATTTTGTTTGTTAATTAATAGAATACAAAAATAAATTTTAGTATGAGATGGTTACTAATAATTTTATTTTAAGCTAGCTTTTGCCCGCAGCCCCGCTCACGTTAGTGATAAGAACATTTTTTTTTTTTCTTAATATTGCCTATGACTCTCAGGCTATTGATATATATTTTATACTAAAACTGAAACAAAAGAGTTTGCACTATCTTATTAATTCTGTTACATATTTGTGAATTGTTCCCTTAAATAACAATCTAATTGAGTATTGATACTCAAGAGATTATCCTCATTAGGCCACCCACAGACCAAATCGTTCACACCCCCATAAACAAGTAGACTTTTCTACCTTACTACACCTCTTTGGTACATTATCATTTACCAGTGTAGAACTAAGTAGGTTGCATGATGATTTTCTAGGTTGATCTATTGCCTATAATTATTTTTACATCTGCGTAATAGCCTGGTGTAACAAAACCTAGGGTTCGGTAACTAGTTTTATAGACATTGTTTATTGAGTAATGAATGTTAACACAGTTTCATAATTATGATAAGTATGTCTTTCTTGTGTTCAATACAACACACTCATGCAGGTCTTAAAAGGTTAACTTTACAGCCATTTTAATTGTGTCTGGAAGCATCCATCACTAAAATCAAAGTGTATAGTAATAAAACATGGTTGCTTGATTGCTACAGAACAGACTAAATATATTTTATTGAATGCAGTTGATATTATATCTCTAGTGCATGTGGAAAACGGTTTCCTTCCCTTAGGAAAACTCGGGAAAAAATGTGTTTTACTATTGGACAGAAACCAGGTTCCCGAAAGCTCAAATTACAACTTAAGATGGCCAGTTATACTTATTTGATAATAATTATAAATTAATACTTCCTCATGATACTGAATACATTTTATAAATGTAGTTGACATTACAACTCTAGATGGCCAGTTAAATTTATTTTGAAACTAACATCTAGTTTCTAGGCAGTTCGCAACTTCTCACTGGCCAGTAACATAATACATGATATTGATACTCTGTGTAATTCTGGAATTTATGCTTTGAACACCTCCTTTGTTGAGTGGCTTTTGTTATTTTTAGAATACCTGAATTGAACAAGTTTTTACTTTTTTTACACTAGGACGGAGACCGAAATAAATATCCGTTTCTAGAATTATGTTATTTTATGCTAATACTAGCAGGTTTATTGGATATGCATGTTTTATATTTTATTTACCTATTAGCTGTCTAAAATACAGCTGTTTGTTTGTTTCTGTTTGAAAATGGTTTTATTAGTGACCTTGTTATGTAAATATCAGAACACAAAAACAGTTACTTCATTTAAGATTTCAAGTTTAATAACATAATTTGTAGATCAGTTCAGTAATTTTTTGCGACAAATTGTAGTTTTTTTTCTGTTGATATTAAATTAGTATTAACAACTCATTCTTTATTTATGAAAATACAAAAATATTATACAAAAAAAAATGTTATCTTATCAATGGACAAAAACAAGGAATATCTATATATGTGTGATTAATAAAAACTTCTATTTTTTTTTTCTTTTTTTATTTATTTATTTAAATTAGGGCACTCCAACGACTTATTCACTAATACAACCTTTGGGGTACTGTTACAAATTAACTTAAAATCTAGAGTGAATTTGTCACTTACAGGTGTGCACAGCTCTTACATATTTCAGTCTACTAATATAACATGGATTACAGATAGGTTAAAAATAGAACTACTTACATGAAAACAAAATTATAAAATTGAGAAAAAGAAAAAAAAAGAAAAGTAATAACTAAATCTATAATGTTTTTAGTATTCTTTACATTATAAAAATATTTCACTTCAAATTAAAAGCTGGTGTTTTGTCCACGCACAGCTGTAAAGATAAGGCTTCTAATCAGGCAATGGTATGATGCGTCATGTGTGTAAACCCATCACTCACCTGATCTAGCAAATAAAGTAAAAAAGTAGTACACAAATATTAATACCGGGCACTGATAAGCTTGGTTAAATATTATATTATTAGAAAGATAAAATGTAAGTATGTATGACTGTTTCGATAGTATTTATTAAGTAATATTGGATACTAAAATGTGAGAGGAGCTCATGGCTAAATAACATCAGCCACTTGTGTCAATTTTCATGTTAAGTCCCGCTTGCCTAAGTTGGTCCGTGGATGGGTGACCACTAATTACATACAGAGTTTCCTCCTTGCCTCGAAAAGCACGCTAAGCTGTTGGTCCTGACTGTCATTTGTAGAACTTTGACAGACGTTACAGGTACTCAGTGGCCCGAAAGTTTGACAACCAGTCTGACTAAGGGGTCTTGTATTACCTAGTACTTACTGGGTTGTAGAGGTCAGATAGGCAGTAGCTCCTTGTAAAATATTCAGCTGCCTCCGGTTAGACTGGAAGCCGACCTCAACATAGTTGGGAAAAGGCTAGGCAGACGATGATGAAATTAGCTCTCGATTTCATGTGAGATAATAATTATGTTGTTAATTTTTAAATAAGTTACTTTAATTACGAATTTTTTTTTAACTTTTATTATTTCGTTTATTTATTTACTTACATACTAATTACATTTTTAAATTTTGTAAAAACATTAACTTATGATATAAAAATCATTTAATAATATAAAAAATAGTAGCCCACCGGCGCGGCATTGGGAACAGGGTCCGACCTTGCCGAGGTTGAAGCGCGGCTGAACCTTAAAGATCGACCCGTGCGGCTGTTATTATTCAGCCACAAGCTGAAAACTAAATTCATGAACAAAAAAAAATTATTAAAAATACAATAAAATTATGCAATGTCAACTTAATATACATAATAAAAGTTCAATGTCAGCTGAATATAAATAATAGTACATCAGTCATTTGTCATTAGCATTACACATACAAGAAATCTTGAGTCAGTCTCAAAACATGCCCAAATACTCAAAACAATTTATAAAGTTGAGGGCAAACGAAAAAGGGTAAACATTTATTTGTGCATTATATTAATGGTAATTTTATTTTAAAGTATTCGTTTTTTTATCGGCATACATAAGATACCAAACATCCAACAACATAATCAAGTAAACAACAACCTTTATTATTGTCTAAATACATATCTTACGACAAACAAAGAAATAACTGTGTCAAAAATAAGCATGAGTATTGTATCAGTTCTGTTTTTCATAATCTTCATTTTGTACTTTGTGTACAATCTTTTATACGACCTGACGTCATTATCGCTCATCATAAAAGTGTCTTCTGATATCCTGATTCTTAAGCCTCATTTACACGATGCAAGAACTTGCATGCAAGTTTCATTACATTGCAGACTATTGACGGGCAATGAATTCAGTTAATCAAACAAAAACAGCAATGTAGTGAAACTTGCATGCAAGTTCTTGCATCGTGTAAATGAGGCTTTAGTCTGTCAGAGTATATTTATAAAATCATTTTTTTTTTATATTTGGCCACTTTTTGTCATCAATTATTTAAGTACGTTCATTTGTATTTTTACATTCTTGGTAAATATTTAAATAAAGCTTTTGGATATTAATATTCATTTTTTTTTATGTGTTCAAGTTACCGCGCATATTAAGATGGCACGACCAGTATTTTACATGGTCCCAATTAGTACTAAGTCATAAGGTACCCCTTGGTAATACTGGCTGTCAGACTTTCGTACGCTAGAGTATTAATGTTCTGTAGACTTTCGGGACTCTGATTTTTGTACTACCAACTACCATTAAATCAACTACGATTTCTTCAAGTAGGTTATAATAATACCTATTACACATGCCAATCTTCGCTTCGCACGGAGCACCCCACTCCAGTCTTAAGCATTTACATGTAGAAAGGAAAACCATAGGTACAGTATTTTACACAGGAGATAAGATATGACGCTACACGATACCAACTAGCCCTTTTTAATAGTTTGATTAGATTATTTTATGTTTATTCTTATTTAATCGTTATTATCTGTCACGTTTCTCGTCACGAGTTAAGCTTCTTAATGAGGCATTAACATTGACAAGAGTATTAGTTTGAAGTATTAATTAATAGAAGCCCGTAGTTTTGAAAGGCAGTTTTCCAGCGATGATTTCTTGTCTTTTTTTGACCGCCTTTTTGGTCTAGTGGTCGCACGCGTGACTGGTTTGAGGTCCTGAGTTCGATTCCTAGATCAAAGCAGTGTTATTAGGTTTTTCAGGAATTTCTCAGTAGCTGCCACGTAGTCTGGATTTGTGCCCAATTGAAGGCAATAGGCTCGCCCCCTATTACATGGTACTTAAACATTACTGGCGAAATGTGGTATGGACTATTAGTACACCTCTGCTGAAATCTTCGGGGATTACGTACATGCGTGATGTTATGTTATGATTTCTAACAACGAATAAGTTTAGGTTCGGTTTGGAAAATGATACGGTCAGATTGCAAAGCGGCTGCAGACACCGGACACTAACAGAGGCTTCAGAACGTTGTCTGTCACAGTCCGGAGTCCGGTGTTTGTTCGCAATTTCTCCGTTTCCGTTTGACCTTTAGTTAATTCCTGGAATCGATCAATAAAACCAGCCTAAAGCTCTACGTCTAGCAGTACCTAGACCTGCAATACGTGAACTTAGAGCTCCCAGGTTGCGTCAAAACACCCGAGCCGGCTCGGCCTTGCTTGAATGTTGACCTTAATACTGTCAAAGAGCAAAAATCCCACAGCGACAGCTAGACCGTGTTTTACAAATCCCTGAAACTCGACCGCTTGAGATTCAAGATTTCTTCATTATGTGTGTCAAGGATGAAGCTGTTTATACAAAAAGAAAAGAACCCTTTGCATCATAAACATGACTAAGATTTGAGAGATTTAAATGTCTGAATCTACGTCGCAGCATTTTGTAGATAAGATGATGTACCTGAATGAAACAATGCTGATTGATATCAGGCTGGCTCATGTTTTTATTCGCATCTCATCACCATTCAAGAAATAAGCCATAGTGATCTGATGAGTGATGGTAAAACACCTAATTAAATATAGATTCGCCATGTTGCTAGGACTAGGGCAGGATTTCCTTGTGTTCCAAAAATATGCATAGGAAATTAGGAAGGTTTAAAAACAAAGAGCTAATAGAGTTGTACGTAAGTATTTGCGAGAGTATAAGAGGTCCTGCTGATGGAACCCATAAAATTAGGACAGGATTCCAGTGCCTCAACTACCACATAAATACATACTCTTAGAATGAAAAATATTAGTTAATACTTCAAGTTGAAATAACAAGAAGGTAACCACGTTCGAACAGCCGCATACCAATACCTAATACAATATAACTTTCTCTCGTGCAATGACATGTGTGGAAATACGATTCGGTTCGCCTATAATAACCATCGCTCTTCACAAAAACTCTACGCGAAAGTTGTTCGGATTGATAACTCGTGAAGGCTTTAATATGGATTGATTTTATACACTTGTACTGGAGGTATGTAATGGCCAACCTGTACTAAAACTTTTCGCTCCTATATCTTACTCCGCTTTGCTGTGAATTTGATGACTTGAAGTGCAAGTAAGGTGATTTGTCAAATAGTCGAGCCAGGCCATCCTGACAAAGCTGTGTCACCAAAATACTTCCGCAAATTGGCCAGTCAAATGGCACCACATAGAGCCGCATTGAAAATTAATCCAGATTTCCCTTCTGAAGATCTGAGTGCTAATGCTCCATGGGATTGAAACGCCCTTTGGTCAATTTAGCACCAAAAGATTGTACTTTATATAGGTAATTCTAGCGTAGATTTATTAATTCGCTAGCCCTATTTCCCAGTTAGTAGGACTCGAAACAATTTCAGCCGTGACAAACCATGCATAATAAGGTCAAAGATTCCTACAGTGCGATCAACCAGAACCCTAGAACTAAGACTAGCATGTGTATTGTATTGCTTTTATTTATGTACTTGGAGTGTTCTCGATTGCATGATTTTAACCAATAAGAATAGGCCATTATTGAACTGTGAGAATGAAAACTGCGTGAGATTATAAAACAAAAACGCGAGAAAGTATTAACTTTGGTACCGAGAAATTAAATAAAACACGAGAAGGATCGATCAAATGACTCGATGACATCGAAATATCTAAATGTCATGATGGTTATTGACATAAAATTGATGATGGAAGTATGGCACAGCGCCAAACTTTACAAGATACTTTCGGAAGTGAAACCGTCCAAAGTGAATAGCGTCTTCGAGTTTTCTCAAGCATCCTTTTTCATTTCATAAGTTTTATCTATTGACATTGTGCTTTAAACGGCTTTGTTCTAAATGAATGCCTGAAAAAGTAATTTCATTGACTTTTTTAGAAGGCATTCACTTGTTCTTTGGTACGTTCACGGCAAATTCGTCGACCCCCGAGCATTCATTAAGCAAGGTTGAATTGTTGTAAAGCAATTTGCTTACGCACGCTAAAAATCAATACTTGCTGCTAAGTTAATTAAACATATAACGTTACGCAAACTTTTTAAGATGCAAGGTAAAACTAGAAAATGGGAAAACTTCGGAGGTATACCATTATACCATAAATGAAAAATCTATTGCGTGTTTTGCGGCTGTTTAAGTAGGTGTTTTTCTCCCGCCTGTTTATCGACTTTAAGAGATAACCTTATTTTTCCGAGGCACACCAACTAATGACCACGGTACACCCGTGGGCCGCGGCACACTTAGCGGAATACTACAGTCTAACAGTTTCATAATGAGTTGAACTGCAACAACGTTTTGCGGCAAACTATACATAAAGGATCTTAAAAAAAAAATATAACCGACTTCCAAAAAAAACAAAAAAGTGCAAAATAATATTTTACTTTCGTCAGTCGGTGACTTGTCGGTTGTCTTGTTGTTGTTTCTTTCTTTTTTTTGCCACCGACTTCCGAAAGTAAAATATTATTTTGCACTTTTTTGTTTTTTTTTGGAAGTCGGTTATATTTTTTTGTAAAAAGTTTTTATTATACCCTTTTCAGTTGTGGTATCTCACTTAAATTCTTGTCTAGTATAATTTTTACATTGTAACTAGACACCAGCTCATCGTCCATACATACGACAAAGGACAAAATGCATAATAAAGGGGATGACTCAAAAAGCACCAAAGCAAAGATAATAAAATTCATATGGGCCCACCGGGGTGTGATCCTCTTCAGCACGACCATGGATGATTACCTTAATTTTAATGCGGTACATATTCATGAAAAAATGTTTCTCTACCAAATGAATGAAGATTCATGTAAATCGGTCCAGTAATCACGGAGAAATAGGTGTACGTGATAAATTTACAAATAAAATAAAATGAAAACTACAGGGCCAAACTATATAACATTTTTTATGGGACCAAATAGCAACTATTCCGCATCAAACTAAAGAAGTTAGTAAAGTAATAAGTCTCAGCGTAATCGGTGTACATTCAACAAAAACTAATCGAATTGATAACCTTCTCCTTTTAGAAGTCGGTTAAAATAAAAAAAAATGAAAAGATTTCTATTTTTTTTTAAATTATTACTTGTACATACACCTGGAAATTGCATACCGTTACAATTCCAACAAGCCCAAACACAGCTAAGATACATTGTCTTATTATTGAGTTCCGGTGCCTGTCTCTAGGATTCATCATCAGATCTGATGATAGAATGATTCTTATTGAACGCAAATGCTTCACTTGTTGTAGAAAATACCAAAACCGCTGTAAGTTTTCCTATAAAATTTGAGGGTTGCCCTCGATTTCTCCAGGATCCAATCATCAGATCCTGACTTGGTGACTATGGGACCACTTCAGAAGTATCTCCTTTCGAACAAAAAAAGAATTTTGAAAATCCGTCCACAATTGGCGGAGTAATCGCGTAACATACACACAAAAAAAAAACATACCGTCGAATTGAGAACCTCCTCCTTTTTTGAAGTCGGTTAAAAATAACATACATTATTGGTAACAACGTACATTATTGGTGTTACGTACGCCACTACCCTCGCTCTCCCTTCCCTCTACAAAAGGGCCAAAAATAATTTTATTCTGCTGGAAGCTGGAACAACGGAGCGGTCCAAAAATAAAATAAAACCAAACGCAGACAATAAAAACATCCTCGCTACTGTAGACAGTAGACACGCAACGGATCCAAAAGGATAAAAATATACTCCTAGCTTCAACCAAGCACGTGGTGTGTGATTCTGAAGAGAAAACTTTCCTTTCCCTGTTCCCACATTTCTGGATGGCGTCACTGAATCACTATATCATCTGCACTGCATTAATATTCAAAGTACCACAGCACCATATATACTAATATCCCGCTCAATGTCCCGCATTGTGAATTCAATGTCATCCCCATTCATGGGTTGACCGCTTATTAATCCGGCCATGACGTATCCGGCGGTGTACGTCATTCCGCTCAATATTTTATTGTACGGGATTACGGTTATCGAGTTCCGACTATGTCAGAATATCATACTATAATGGGAGACAACGCCGTGAAAAGAAACTGAGATACATTCATAATCATATAAGCATTTAAAATAAATTAAAAGCAAAACCAACTTAACCTTGCCTAGCTAGTAGCAAGGCCTGCTAGTTTAGACTTTACTTCTAACAACAATTTTAGATATGCCGTATTATCGATGTTATTGACCACGCATGATTGTAATATTATATCTATCAAACACTTTGAAAAATGAATAACAGTGAAGCGGTTTCTAGATTTCCTACATGTGAAGCCAGACTTCTTACATAAGCGATAATGTTCTAACAGACACATTCTTAGCACTTAAGTGTTAATTAAGTAAACAAAAGCGTAGTCAGGACTACCAGATTGCTCAATTTGGGAAATATATATCGCTTTCAGTTTGAGCAATTAGTAAAACTGACCTCCATATTTCCTCCTTTATTGCTTTGTTTTTTTTTTCTTCAAGGAAGGCTTTGCCGGTTCATTTCCTCATGTTTTGATACGTCGAAACGAATACAAATGTGAGTCATCGCTAGATCTCAGTTGGCCTTGTTTCAATCGTTCTCTTATCTACAGCGTGCTATGTCTCATTAGAATGCGAAGTTATCGTTCAACTGCGGATAAAAACCTCAAATATGTTAGCGGTGCATACAATGCAAGGGCTTATTTCTGTTGAAACAGCTTTATCGTTTCAAAACATGCACGCATCATGTTTACATTTATATGAAAGGCAACCGTTTTCAATGTCTCCTTATCAGGTATGAATAACCATTAGTGAAACAGAAACGACGATAGACACGGAGACGTGATACCTACGCAAATCTCAGGCAAGATCTACTTTTATGGTCAATCACAACTCCTTATGTATGTAGGTGTCGTTTAGTGTAGGATGTTGAATTGCAAACATATCAGAAACATATCATATCTTAATTTGGGAGTAATTCTGTAGCAGACCTCTGATTGTATCAAATTCAAAGCAGTTGCTGTTTTAGTCGAACCATCTCTAAACAACGCAACGATGACTGGTGGTGTTGAAAGTAGAGTGCGTAATGGCACTTCCAACGATGTGTGATTTGTAAGGCGTAAAGGTATAAGAATAAATCACGGTACATAATTCGCCTACAAACAATCCGTACGCTATATTAGGTTTGGGCCCAGATGCGATAAGTAAACATTAGTGGCCGTTTACCTGTTCGGTTAAGTAGTATTCTAATGAGATTTGTCGTTCGATATCGTCAGATGTAAACACAAGAGACACCAGTGTACACAAAGACCTTCGTCCTCGTCTTGTTGACTTCTAAACAAAGCATCTTAAGTCATATCATGTGTTTGAACAAGAACACAATTAAATTGACGATCAGATCTGGCAATTTAAATCTATTTAAAATCCTATGTGGGTGGTGGTACGTGTTATTATTGCTCATGTTGATATTTCAGGACTTATTCGTCATTTTACACGCTGGCAAGTCTAGCTGTAAACACTGTTTTTTGTCCAATAAATAACGAAATATTATTTGACTTGTGTTTTTGTGTGCATGTGGTTGACGCAGTTGGCTTGTTGGCAAGCTAGGTTCTATCGATTCACATTGAAGCCCAAACGAGGACTATTTCGTGGCATTCTTGTCGTAGCATTTCATTTACAAAACGGTTGGATTTGAAGAACTTTTTTTGTTACAGGGTAGGCAAGCCGGGATGGTGATGGAAGCCGACCCAATTGCTGGCAAACGTACTGATGGTAAATATGAAAAAGATCATTCTTCAATAATTTCGGCATCACGTCTATTGTTTCGTAAAGTTTATTAAATTTCTGAATTTATAACAAACTGAGGTCTGTGATTTAATTGTGTCGAGGTCTTTGACTGCCAGAAAGTAATTTATGGAGCACTACTACTGCAATAACGCTAGAACTATTCAGAATTCGTAGCTTTATGCTTCTACTTGTAGGCGTGTTCATTTACATATTTTTACCACAAATATGTAAATGCTTGGATTATTTCGTGATTTTCTTTTCGACGCGTTTAGATTTTACAAAATCCTACATAGAGTCGGGTTGCTGTATTCTATAGAAAATATTGAAATATGCTGACTCGAGCTCTCGTTTTCAGTCGTTGACCATGTTATAGCCCCAATATAATGTTGAGCTTTGATTTATTGTGTGATCTCGCGTTGCTATGTGACGTACGCTGCCATGATTAATACCTCGTGTTAGGCGCGTCATGTCCTGTTTGACGCTTATCGTCGTATTTCCTTCCCTTCCATTTTCTACTTTCGCTCACAAAGTCGTTGGCCCAAATTTTGTCTGCTTGATGCCTCGCTATAAATACTGGGCAGTCTGGGCACGTCCCTGTTTTATCTCAATGCCTCGCTTAAGTTATAAACACGCATTTTTGACGCATTATATGAATCGTGTTTGTTTATGACCACAAAACTAGATTACCATTATCACTGGTATTGGCCGACGCGGCTGTTCGATCGTTATCAATTCAATTACGACTGTCGTTGAACGTATTTCCTAGATTTATTATTAGATTGAAATTTGATAAGCCTCTTTTTTCTCGCGTGTGGAACGTGTCGATAAAATCTATTTCTGATTTCTGTAAACCTGTAACAATATTTTCAATCTGTCTCAGGTTGTTTTCGTGCAACCTATCATAATATTCTTTTCTTAGCACGAATACATGAACAAAGTATCCAGGCTTTTGGAGGGAATTCACTTACGCTTTTTATCGGCATTGGAGGATTTAGGAGCCTGAGACTAAAGTATCTGTATTTTTTATAGTAATTTCGGCGTCTTGATCTTTTCGGTCACCAGGCCTTTGTTAATGTAAAACCCACTGTGCCAATTGCTTCATTATCAGCCTATAATGTTCCCACTGCTTGGACACAGGTCTCCTCTAATGAGAAGGAGCGGTCTTTAATCCACCACACAGGCCCAGTGCGGGTTGGCCAATTGCTTGCCGGCTATAAACCCATAAAATTCTGTTGGAATCACCTAATTTGCGGGAACGGAAACTAAACTGTCGGGACACAAATCAGAGCCAGACATAACGCTTCTTTGATCTTTCAGCGTGATTTGTAGCCATGGCTGGCTCCTTGAAACCTTCTGTCTAGTGTCTTGGTCTTCCTGTACCCAGTTCACTGCATCGTTATTTATAGCTTCATAAATAAACAGTTTGTTGTTGTCTACATCCAGAAATGTTAAAGACTGCAAGTCAATAATCATGCTTGTTAATACGGTATACGTTTATTTGAATGCACTCTCGCCACAGTCGCCACTGCTTTGCTTGCTTTCAATGCTCATTCTTTTAAATGAATGCCCTTGATCATTGATCTCTCCTTATCATTCAGACACAAACGTTTACAATATAACTATTGTATTTCTCTTGTGAGATTTGCTACAGTTTTATCTGACTACAAGTCAAAAGTTGGGTGTCTGGCAAACTTATGCTATTCATCATTACAACTGGATGGTTATAATCTACTTTCCTCGAGATTTAACAGCTCCCAAACACAACATACAGCAATAACGCGCAAATTTATAGTCAAAACAGAAAAAGTTAAATGTGCAAATTGCATTTTAAATTGAAACAAAGATTCAATCTAGCGTAACTTTATCCGATGGCTTTGAATGGCGGCCATTATTCAGATTGGCCATTGATGTTGTCAATCGAATCGTACGGTCTTGCTCCGTCGCGTCTATTGTGTTTGATTTTTATTTGAACATCGAAAACATCGCGATACGGAGCCGGAGATATATCAATTTAGGTTTTGTTAAATTTGTCATTTTAGGGTGATTACCACAAGACTATAACATACTGCCATCGAGCAGTAATCGTTCGGAGAATTGGAGATTTGGGACGATATGGGCGCGGCTTTATTCATCATCATCCATATCTCTCTCTTCATCTAAAATGATCAGGTGCTCAGCTAATGCATCAAAGCTTGGAAAACCATACCGATGCGAGCTGTGAACTTTTTCATAAACGACTGAATCCTACGTTCTTTTAATTTATTCTAATTCTGTTTCAAACTTCCATAGGTATTTATTATCGGGACTATCATTGTAGGCTATGATAATAATTTCGACAGGATGTGGCCTCAATCATTCAAAATGTTTCGGATACAAAGTTTCCAAATACTGCATTCTATAATGTCTCCAGTTGAAGGACTGTCCCCAATGAAGCGTATTAAGTCGTACCCAATCCATTGTTCGTGGCACACTTCCCTTCAGGAAATTGAAGTTGTCGTCATTGCGATATATTTTACGTGACTGATCTACTGTAAGCTTCGGCCATAGTTATCCTCAAGATAAATGATTGAAATAACCATAAATGGCGACGTACCGGGTTTTTTTCATTCATGGATTCTTTGGGTTTTTAAATCAGATGGCTTTTTCCGTTACAGTTTCACGAATATAATACTTATTTAGTATTCAATGCTTAGTTCAGTGTTCAATAAGTCACAGCATTGTGCATTTGAGTGTCGACTCGTATTGTCAAGTCAAACAAACTCTCCCTAATAGCCACCTACTTTTACAATAAGTTCAGTGTTAAATTCTATTGACTAACGAGACAAGTATGTATGTCTTAGTTAATTCCATAAGTTAAACGTGGTTGCCTCGATTTAGCTCATCTTTATTACTAAAACTCGGGCATTCTCAAAATAAACCCATGTATACGCAGATGCTAAAATTCATAATATGAATCAGTGTGTTTGTTATAAATAGTCGTACATAATACTGAATGCGTTATATTATCACGGATTGTCTCTTTCAGAGAGAGTGCACAGCGCATCGCTGAAGGCGCGGGCAGGCGGTGACGTCATTTCTCCGGAGCGCTCCGTTGGTACCCTCGACCTCAACATGTCTTTCACAACTCCTTCGAACCTGGTACTCACACCTGCACCTGAATGTAAGTTCCTCTGAATGATTAGTTGATTGAGGTCAATTAGTTTCTAAGACCCGGAATGCCGCCAAAGCGAGGACAAACGGGACTCATCCAGTCGCATTGAAATCCGTGACCCTCCTGATTGGTTAAATCTTGTAAGTGTCTGCACCGCTCCTTTGGTCACGGCTTTGGTGGAAACTGGACCTGAAGGAGTTCAGATAACGGTTGAGCCTTTTTTTTTTTTTGCGGGTGGGAAATCATTAAATGACTTCTCCCGCTCTGGGCGGAGCGGGAGGGAGGTCAGACTTGACTGACTAAAACCCACCCATGTTACTTCTTAGCCCTTTGTGTTCCAGGGCCGCGGTATCTCTTTCGAACAACCCGCAGCCCAATAACGGTTGAGCCTTGAGGATTCATTACATAAAACGGTCGATAAAGCGCAGGTCTGGTGATCTGGTCGTTGTGGCGATGCTTGGGGGGGATTATTCTGCACTATAACGAAACTGGTATCTGATCTGGTTCCAGACATACATATATTAAACCCAAACTGTAAAAGTATTTACATCAACACAAACTTCTAAACTTTCTTTTTCTACCAGGTCGGAAGCTATCCCGAGGTATCTCCCGTGCGACAGACAACGAGGGTCTCGTGTGGGCTTTACGCAACAATACAGAACCAGAGCCAAACACAATTAACTCTGATCACATACTTCTGCTTCCAGACATTTCTGTCTACCCACCTGATTTTAGGTAAGCATTTAATCTTGGTAATTTAATAGTATGCGAACTGACTAAGGTCGAACAACTTAATATGGTACTAAAAGTGGATTGCCTTTTAGCTATTTTCGACGCAAGGCCAAAGTGGTATGTTCAAGAAAAACATGTCATGACAGCTCATCACTGGCAGCCTAAAATTAGGAGCACTCTGCATGCCTTTGTTTTGATTACCAAATGGATTTCCGCAAACCGATGTTCGATTTGATTTATCGTTCGGTTATTTACAAACCCTAATCATCAGGGGAGCATTTGGTGGAAGTTAGTATAATAATATGGCAATGACTTGCTAGACAGAAAAATAAAATGATGACAATAAGCGTGTGCCCCGTTCGTTACTCTTGGCATTTTTTTTTGGATTGATGCCCTTTAAATTAGTCACGACTGACAAATATAGTGGACCGTATACATGAATATGACCGATGCTGGTGCGTACGTACGGTCGGCAGCTAGCCAATATTCATTATGGTTGCACACGCAATCAGACCGTTTGTTGCCGTTGAACTTTCTGTTATTGTTTACCGTTCTTTAACCTTTTCGTGTTTCGGACACATTGATTTTGGCATAGGTGGAACTCTGGCAATGTATGAAAGGAAATACCAGCTTTTCTCATGGTTATCGTCAAGGAAAAGCCAACATCCGATTACAATCAGTAAAAAATAATGAGTTGAAATTCCGCTGTAAATTAGGAATGGGCTGAAATCCTAATTAAATCATTTCTGTAACAAATACACTTTTTATGGTTTAGTCAATAATTAAGTTTTAAAACGAATACAAAACATAAGTTTTCCCATACGTACATAAGTCGAATGCAATAAGACAATAAGGTGGAACAAAGTGGTCGGATTTTCATGCGATTTTTTTTATTGAGTTTCTAGAGATATGACGAAGAAAGTTAAAAAAAAATTCGCCGCCCGTGTTTTTTTTTTGTTTTGAATATTCCTTTCATCGACCACAATGAACAAGGAAACTGACCAAATTGGAGCTTCATGGATACACACAGGTCACACAATTACGCCAAAATATAAATTAGTCGAATTTCAAGTTATTCATAAACGAAAAAAATAAGAAAGTCGCGAGTGTCGAAAATTTATACTTTAGAAACACAATAAAAAAAACATTATATTATTATATTATAGCTAGCCTGTATCGTCCCACTGCTGGGCAAAGGCCTCCCTCCATTCCTTCCAACGGTCGCGATTCTGTGCTGCTTCTTTCCAATTCTCAAGGAAAACATTCAGTTCGTCCCGCCATCTCCTTCGTGGTCTGCCGCACCCCGTGTCACTGTTTCAGGGCACCAATCCTGAGCTTTGCGGGCCCACAGCTCGTTCGGCATGCGACAGACATGTCCTGCCCAGTCCCATTTAAGTTGGGCAGCCTTTTGAGCCACGTTAATGATTTGCGTTTTGGAGCGCAGTGCAGTGTTTCGAACATGATCTGTTAATTTTACACCTAAGATACTGCGCTCCATAGCACGTTGGCAAACCTTGAGTTTGGACTTTTGGATGTTAGTCAAAGACCAAGTTTGTGCACCGTAGATCAAGATGGGGAGAATACACATGTCCATTAGCTTTCGCTTCAGAGACATGGGCAGTGTGCCCTTGAAATACTCCTTCATGGACCAGTAACTCTTCCAGGCATTTTCTGTGCGTCTTAGAATTTCCTTATCCTGCCTTGCCTGAAAAGAAATCACTTGGCCCAAGTAGATATATTCTTGGACATATTGTATATTCTCGCCACCTACGTGTATGCTCCTCTCGGAGCTGTTGGTCATGACCTTGGTCTTTGACATGTTCATCTTCAGTCCAACCTCAAGGCTTGCATCGCTAAGTTCTTGTATCATTTGCTCTAGTTCTGTGGCTGTAGAGGAGAAAAGGACAATGTCATCAGCGAAACGCAGATTATTCAACCTTGTTTCACCGACGACGAGCCCGTTCTCTTCCCATTTGACTGCCAGCGTCTGAAAGACTTCTTCGAGGGTACTGGTGAATAGTTTTGGAGACAGCGGGTCGCCCTGTTTGACTCCCTTGAGAATGTCAAACTTTGGACCTAAACTCTCTAACTTAATAGCAGCTGTACTATGGGTGTATATATTACGCAAAAAATGTATGTAGGTGGGTTCTATCTGTTGTCTTGTAAGCATTAGGTAAGGCATTAAATATTGCAGAATGTGTGATGCTATCAAAGGCTTTAGAATAGTCGACAAATGCAAGATACAAAGGAATTTTATATTCCTGATATTTTTCGACTATTTGATTAACGGTGTGTAAGTGGTCGGTGGTGGAAAGTCCTCGACGAAAGCCTGCTTGTTCTGGAGGTTGTTTAAGATCTAACTGGCCATTTATGCGTTTTTCAATGACTTTGATAAAGGTTTTATAAACATGAGAAATTAGACTAATTGGCCTATAATTATTCATGTCGGATTTATCACCTTTCTTATGGAGAAGTATAATATTAGAATGGCAAAAATTGGATGGAAGACTACCGGTACGAAGAATGTCGTTAAACAGTTTTGTCAAGTAAAAGAGGAGTGATGGTTCACCCATTTTTAGGGCTTCGGTGCTAACACCATCTTCGCCGCAGGATCGGTTATATTTTAGTTTACTTAATGCATCTCGGACCTCCACTTCTGATATGGGTGGAATATTTTCGGAACATGAATAGTTAGATATAGGTTGTGTTTTTGATGGATCGGAATAAAGATTCTTATAGAATGTTGTGCAAATTTCTAAAACCTTATCTATGTTAAATTGTTTGACGCCTCTGTTGTCTGTTAGACAAGTGATCCATGATTTTTGGTTGGTGATTCCTTGTTTAGCTATTTTCAGTGATCGATTCTTTTCTAATGCATTTTGTATTCGTTTTTTATTATTATCTCTTATATCTTTTCTGATGTTGCGCTTGACTTCTCTGTCTTTCAACCTATATTGTAAATCTCTGTTAATTTTACTTAGAGACTGCCTTTCCTCTATAAGTTTCTTAGTTTCACCGGATAGTTTATTAGTTCTATGTTTATTTTGTTTTACTACCTTACTGGCTTTAATTATACTGTTTAAAATTTCTTTATACTGCAAATCCACACTTTTTTCTTCATTTTCTACATTTAATAGATCAAAACTGTTTCTTAACTCTAAATTGAATTCTTTTTTGCAAGTTATAAGGGATTCTTTATTTAATTTTCGGATTTTGTTTTTGAATAAATTTTTGCGTTGCCTTTTAATGTTTAGTTTTATTACTGCACGAACGGGTCTATGATCTGAACTAAATTTAAATTGGTTAATAACTTGGACATTGTTTATAATTTGTTTATTTGATGACAGAATATAATCGATTTCATTTTTTGTTACGCTATTTGGTGAGATCCATGTCCACCGTCTTTGTTCTTTCTTATAGTAGAAGGAGTTGCCAATGGACAAATTTTGACCGAAAGCGAATTGGATCAGTCGAGATCCACGTTCGTTTCGGCTTCCTGATCCATGTGGACCTACAATAAGCCCATTGTCCATGTCTTCCTTTTTTCCTATTTTGGCATTGAAGTCACCTAGAACAACATTCCAGGTGCTTCGCTGTTCATCGCATGCTTTATTCAATAGGTCGTAGAACTCCTCTATTTCAGCGTCAGGATGGGATGACGTAGGGGCGTACACTTGGACTATGGTCAATGTTTTCGAACATGATATTTGAAACTTTATAACTGCAATTCTGTCTGAATATGAAATAAATTCTAAAATGTTGTTTTTCCATTGTTTGTCCAAAAAAAAAATGTCTCATGAAAATCCGACCACTATAAACCTCAGTCCACTTCGTATTTTTTGTCTAATTGCACTCGACTATATCATTATCACAGAAAATTAAAGCCAAAATCTCCTCACCTTTTCCAGAACATTCTTAGAAAAGGACCTCCTAGAGACTGCGACGCTAGTTACTCTAGAGTCCGCCAACATACTGAACTGGTGGCGCCACGGTCGCGTTCCGGGTGCCCCCCGTCTATTGCCACTTGCCACCTCAGGTGACGGCAACTGTCTACCACATGCTGCTTCATTGGCGGCGTATGGCTTCCATGATAGACTGCTAGCGTTGAGGACAAAGGTTCAGGCGCTGCTGTCTGGAGAAGGCGGTGAAGTACTTACTAGTAAGTATTATTCACCAATAATCCAGAAAGTTTTTAGGATAAGTATAGCGACCATCTTCGATGGAAGGCTGATGAAGTATGGACGAGGAGAGATCGAAGATCCCAATCAGTGACGTGAAAAAGAAGAGCCTTAAGTCCATCAGTGGTTTCATAGTCTGATATGTATGACCTTATAACATTTTAAAACGTTATTAAACGTTCTTCTTCTTAGCGTGATGATGGGAATCTAAATTGTGTCGGCCAAGAACTGAGCCACTAGTTTGGCGCCTTCTGTAACGTCCATCAGTTCCTGTAATGAACCAACAGTAGGAAACGATATTAAGGGCCCCATCGTTTGAGGAACAGCACCACATTTCCAGCACGTGTAGCACGACCACCATAGAAACGGGCTATGTCGACGGAAGAATCGACAAACTGACATATTGTCATTGTCTATCTGTCTTTATGTCGATTTTTACGTAGACAAAACTCGTTTCTACAGTGGTCATGCTACGCGTGCAGGCAGAGCAGAGTCATTAAGATAGAAGCGAAAGGGTAGCCCACGAAATTCAAATTTTCTCACATTTTTTGCAATTTGCAGGTCAGTGTCGGGTTTTATATTGATTAAAATATGATTCGCGGTAATAAAACGTTTGTATTTACAGAATTGTAGTCATTAAAATCATCAATACCTCCCCTGTAAGTAAATTAAATCCCATTGAATGACTATTTCATGAAAACGTCATGTCATCGGATTAAATGAACTGTGAGGGTTAGGAAAATTTTAACAATTATAAGTCTCAGTAAATACATATTTGGTATGGGCGCAAATCATATTTGAATCAAGATACAACCTAAAACTGACCTGCAAATTGCAAAAAACGCAACGCAGAAAAATTTCGCGCGCCACACTTTCGCTTCAATTAATCAAATGTTTTTAAACGTTTATTGTAGAATCCCGCTGAACGCTGGAGGAGCTCGTGGGTAAATAATAACAGCCGCCCGGGTCGATCTTTAAGGTCAAGCCGTGCTTGCCGAGGTTGGTCCGTGGATGGGTGACCATCATTACATACCGAGTTTCCTCCGTGCCTCGGAAAGCACGTTAAGCCGTTGGTCCCGGCTGTCATTTGTAGATCTTTGACAGTCGTTACGAGTAGTCAGAAGCCAAAATAAGTCTGACATCCAGTCTTACCAAGGGGTATCGTATTACCCAGTTACTGGGTTGAGGAGGTCAGATAGGCAGTCGCTTCATGTAAAATACTGGTACTCAGCTGCATCCGGTTAGACTGGAAGCCGACCCCAAGAGAGTTTGGGAAAAGGCTAGGCAGATGATGATGATGTAGAATCCCGCTGCCTTCCGTGATATCTCGGTCTACCAACCGCCCAAAAGCACCTAAAAATTATTTTTCCTCTTTCCAGACGCAATAAAACGGCGCTGGCGTTGGTCAGAGAGCATATCCCTGCGCTCCGCCGGGCTGACTCCTTCGGAAGCGGAGTGGGAGCACGAGTGGGCGCAGTGCGTGACGGCGGCGTCGCCGGAGCCGGCGCGCGCTACGCCGCAGGCGGCGCCGCACTACGCTGCGCTGGAGCACCTGCACGTGTTCGCGTTGGCGCATGTCATGCGGAGACCTGTCATTGTCTTCGCTGATGTGGCTTTAAGGGTTGGTACACTGAAAAAAATAAAATGTTACTACCGCACATTAAAGCTATAACATTAAGATTTACTGACTTTTTACAGTAAAAATGAATGTTTGTAAAACATTAAAAAGCAAAACAGTAACGTTTAATGATTGAACATTTAATTTAACAGATATCCAGTTAAAACTGACTGATCATGATTCGAGAAACAGTAAACGTGATGTGGCAGTAAATTGTAATGGTTTGATAAGTAAAACAAATCGAATAAAACATTTCATTTAACAGATAACACATTAGAACTTACTGATCATGGTTCGACAAAAGTTAACGTTATGTGGCAGTAAATTTTAATGGTTTGATCGTTTAAACTGATCGAATAAAACATTTCATTTAACAGATATCACGTTAAAACTGACTGATCATGATTCGAGAAACAGTAAACGAGATGTGGCAGTAAATTGTAATGGTTTGATAAGTAAAACTAATCGAATAAAACATTTCATTTAACAGATAGTACATTAGAACTAACTGATCATGGTTCGACAAAAGTTAACGTTATGTGGCAGTAAATTTTAATGGTTTGATCGTTTAAACTCATCGAATAAAACATTTCATTTAACAGATATCACGTTAAAACTGACTGATCATGATTCGAGAAACAGTAAACGAGATGTGGCAGTAAATTGTAATGGTTTGATAAGTAAAACTAATCGAATAAAACATTTCATTTAACAGATAGTACATTAGAACTAACTGATCATGGTTCGACAAAAGTTAACGTTATGTGGCAGTAAATTTTAATGGTTTGATCGTTTAAACTCATCGAATAAAACATTTCATTTAACAGATATCACGTTAAAACTGACTGATCATGATTCGAGAAACAGTAAACGAGATGTGGCAGTAAATTGTAATGGTTTGATCAGTAAAACTAATCGAATAAAACATTTCATTTAACAGATATCACGTTAAAACTGACTGATCATGATTCGAGACCAGTAAACGTGATGTGGCAGTAAATTGTAATGGTTTGATCAGTAAAACTAATCGAATAAAACATTTCATTTAACAGATAGCACATTACAACTAACTGATCATGATTCGACAAAATTTAACGTTATTTGGCATTAAATTGTAATAGTTTTATCGTTAAAACTAATCAAATAAAACATTTCATTTAACAGATATCACATTATAACTAACTGATCATGGTTCGACAAAATTAAATGTTATGTGGCAGTAATTTGTAATGGGTTGATCAGTAAAATTAATCAAACAAAACATTTCACTTAACAGATATCACATTAAAACTAACTGATCATGGTTCGACAAAATTTAACGTTATGTGGCAGTAATTTGTAATGGGTTGATCAGTAAAACTAATCAAACAAAACATTTCACTTAACAGATATCACGTTAAAACTAACTGATCATGGTTCGACAAAATTTAACGTTATTTGGCAGTAAATTGTAATGGTTTGATCGTTAAAACTAATCAAATAAAACATTTCATTTAACAGATATCACAATAATAACTAACTGATCATGGTTCGACAAAATTTAACGTTATGTGGCAGTAATTTGTAATGGGTTGATCAGTAAAACTAATCAAACAAAACATTTCACTTAACAGATATCACGTTAAAACTAACTGATTATGGTTCGACAAAATTTAACGTTATGTGGCAGTAAATTTTAATGGTTTGATCGTTAAAACTAATCAAATATAACATTTCATTTAACAGGTATCACATTACAACTAACTGAACATGGTTCGACAAAATTTAACGTTATGTGGCAGCAAATTGTAATGGTTTGATCAGTAAAACTAATCAAACAAAACATTTCACTTAACAGATATCACTTTAAAACTGACTGAACATGATTCGAGAAACACTAAACGTGATGTGGCAGTAAATTGTTATGGTTGGATCGTTAAAACTAATCGAATAAAACATTTCATCATTAAAACTACATCATGGTTCGACAAAAGTTAACGTTATGTGGCAGTAAATTTTGATTTACATTGATTGTCGCTGAGATGATATTGTGACTGAACTGACTGAATTTGAACCTAACTTCGAATTGTTAGCAACGAGTTAAATATGTAAATTGAAAACGGATTGTTTATACCTACGATGAATTTCAAACGATTAAAATTACTGTCTCTTGACATTAAAAAGAACTGCTTGATTGAACCAAAATAAAACAAGTCGAAACTCGCTTCTTTCTTGGGTAAACGTCACGTGATCACGTCTGTTGCGGCAGTTTGTGTTGCCAGCCTAGTGGATTTTCCTCTAAAACTGGTGGTTTCGACCCGGGGTTTTAGTAGTTAAAATAATAATATTGATTTATTGATTGTTAGTATTACGTTATCATAAAAGAAACCAATGATTATTTATACTTATTGTTTTCTTCCATAATAACTAAAAATTGTTTAGTGGTAAATTTTGCAACTATGAGAGTAGGGCAGTTTTTCGTTAGTGGTTTTCTGGTGGTGTTTGGTGATTTGGATTGCAATGTTTTAATAGCATTGGTTTTTGCTAAGCCACTATTGTGGGACAAAAGACACAAATTACACAGCAACAGAAATATGATTGACAAATTTAATATTAAATATTAAATTTATTATTATTATTTATTTATTATTAATATTATTATTTATTATAGGAGATTAATAACTAATATTATATAATATATTATCATGGATTCATTGAACTTTTTATGTTTGTGTTTTCTTTGTGTGTATGTCTTGTGTGTGTATTGAACTTTGTATGTATGTGTAATGTGTTTCATTAGATGTTTTATTTTTATGTCTTTGTTTATTGTCCTTTTTTATTTCTTAAGTAACACTTTCGAGGAGAAAAACTCATCGTCCGACGAATTCGAAGACATCATGGACACGATTGGTACTGCCCCGTATACGGATAAATCAGTACTTAAAAAAATGCATTCTTTATGTAAGCACTCTGAGATGTTGACTCTGGTGGAAAGTTAGTTTTAAGGGCGTTTGTGCACTACAAGGAATTTTACTGTCCTGCAGTCCGATTTTTTACGGTCCGATGTGGCATGAGAAACACGGATGATCCATCTTGTGCACTTGTCCGTCTTTACTCGGATCGGTGCAGCGCAATTTAGAGTAGGTTTCTTTGTATCTACACGTCACGCACGCGTAATTACGCTAGGAACGTCGGCAGTTGCTTGCTTTATTACTCTAGGTGTGAAGACGTAGAAGAAAAAAAAATTGGGTTCATCTCCTTATAATTGAAAGGTACCTGACAGGGTTATACATAAACCACAATGAATTGAGGCAGAACGAAAGATTTTTTTATATACTGTCCGATCTCTTCGATTCATCTTATGAATAATACCGATCGCGGACGCAGTGCACAAGCATAAACACGTTTTTCATTGATGTCATCTCGGACCGGGAAAACGACCCGGCGGCATGGGGAAAAGTAACAATTCGGACGGTAAAATTACGTATAGTGCACAAACTAGTATAAACATTTATGGCGTGCCTTAACGGAACGTAAAAAATCGGACTGCCGGACAGTAAAATTCCTTGTAGTGCACAAACGCCTTAATTGTTGGCAACACCGTTAACGTTCCCCGCTGGCCACCATATTTATTTCTTTCATTTGAAATTTTGAATCTTGTGAGTTGTGCCAGCTACGCGTACATACGTGCACAGAAAAAAAACTTGTGTCTATTTGATTAAATTGAAGAATATATCATGGGTGACGAGATTGAGACCACAGCGATGCTCCTCAGGGAATGGGGATTTGAAAAATACATTGATGTGTTTAGAGGTAAGCCATTTCATGAACTTTGGTACCTACATTTATAGGTTTATATATGTATACTTAGACCATTTCTATGTTCGTGATGATTTCTATGATCGTTATGTTACTAAAATGGAAATACTTACGAAAGGACAGCTCATTCTAAATTACCTTAATGAATAGATTAAACTAGCCACACAAAAACTTGAACATTGAAAGAAGTTCCATTTGAAAATTTTAGGAAAAAACGGTTTTGGTTAATTAAATAGTTTACCTCTATAATGTTAGTTTGTGTGGCTTAGCTAATGACAGGTGTAATTTGTGTATAATATTGAGATAAATCATGATTGTACTACTAAAAAAGGTTGTATGATAAATTCGGCATCATGGAGGTAGAAGTAAATAGGTTTAATTATGTTTTGAATTCACAAACTTAGTGCACACGATGTTCTAAATTCAATTTAATTTATCCTTTATTGTGTAATCGTAGCCATCTTGAAAAAAAAAGGTTATGGGTCGCTACTGTTGACATTAAAATGTACTAGCCTTCTCGTTATTTACAAATGTGACATTCATTACCCGCCGCTACTGTGAAGGCACAAAAAGTACTAGGTAGGTATCGTTCAAAAACAGTTCACCCTTCATTATGCAATAATTTGAATTGAATTTCTTTTTCATGACTAGTGTGACGTGATGCGAAACCGATTAGTGCAAAACTGTGACGTTTTATCGACGGAGTGTAAAACAGGAGGTACTATATTCAATACTAGCTGATGCTCGCGGCGGTTATCACCCGCCCGCTTATACTAAAACCTTCCTCGAGAATCACTCTATCCATTGGTGAATGCAGCATGAAAATCGTTTATTGTTGTTGGTTTTTTCTAATAAGTAGTGATCATTGTGTTGTGGTTATGGTGTCTTTGCTTCGAATGTTTCTGTTTGTGCTTAAAAATACTGTAAATCAAGGTCAGACAGTTCAAAATGGGCTGGAAATACACGTCAGATTTTGTTTCCGAATGTCTGAAGCCAGATCAGACTGTGATGAAAAAACTGACGTATATTCCCGGCCTTAGGGGCGGAGTTAAGCTTTGCATGCACATAAAACGTTCAGTCATAATAATACATCATTAAAAATACATTCAATTTAAACCTCCAGTACAAAAGCATGCTACTTTGACACACTTTAATTATTTAAGGGTGTATGTGTTATTAAGGAGTATTAAGAATGTGTATTGTTGTAAGTTTTCTATCTTACTGTTTTCAGAAAACGAAGTAGACGCGTTTGCTTTAAAATTATTAGATGATACGCAAGTGAGGGCATTAATTCCTGCAATAGGACCGCAAGCAAAATTCAAAAAAGTTCTGTCAGAGTGGAAGGTGTCGCTTGAAAAGGTAATTTAAGACACAGTCTCAATAAGTCTCTAACGATAATATTTTCTGAGTTTTTACCTTGACTAAGCTCCATGTCAAAGGTCAGGAAAACATACCTGCATAGTTATTTACAAGTGTTTATTACAGAGTGGCAAGGCTTCACAAATTGATGATGATTTAGACCAAATAATTTCAATGTATGGAGACTCTTTAGACGGACTGACGCAGAGTTCCACGAGCCCAATCAAATCCCTTCCAGCGTCACCTAGCATCTCATCAAGATCTTCAGTGTCTGTGTCTGCACATGCCAATTTTGTAAGTAGTTTTATTTGTACTGCAAAATCCCTACAACCAGTCGCCTGGACGGTACACGTGGTAATATCAACTCACCATCCCCTATTTTTCACCAACTTCATAAAATCTAGCTATTCGACTTGTACGTATGTAATACATTGTGACCCTGGATAATGTACACAAACGAAAATAGATTTCTATTACTTATTTATAATATGTTGGATGTTTGGAAGCTGGGTGCAAAGCCTTAAGGGGTGATAGTTGACACCATTTGGAGCATTATGAGCTTTTAACCTAGCTTCCAAACATCCTGTATAAAACTATATAAGACGATTAGTGACATGTTTTTATTTTTAGGATCTTGCTTTGCTCTTGGCAACTACTCCAGATGGTAAACTGCTACTTCAACATGATCAAGAAAAGACATTGGGAGAACAATGTAGAAAAATATTAGTACGAGTAATTTCAAAGGAAATTCTTAGACATGACCCCAGGTCAAATGTAACTGCTGATATATATTTAAGTTGGCTTAGCGAGATAAGTAAGTAAGCTTCGCTGGCACTTTTAATGGATTATACTTCTTTTGGGGTCTTATGTTTTTATATTTTGTTGTTGTTTTTCTTTTCAGAACGGTTATTTCCTTCAGAAAATCTACATTGTTATTACACCAAACCAAAAGCTGGAATACAACGAGCTCACGGCCGGCTTTACGACGCAGTGGTAAATTTAAAAGCCAAGTACCGAAGACAAAAAGTGTATCAACCGCGAGCACGACGCTCTCTAGAGAAGACGTTAACTCCAGAACCGTCTACATCTACATGTAACAGTGTTAGTTTACATAATAATAAAATATCCATCACGCAAGAGGAAGAGGAGTGCCTGGAGTGGTTACGTTGCTCTTCTGATAATTATGCCTTGTGTGCAGAAAAGTGGCAAAGCACCAACCAGTATCGGAAGCAACGTGTTCTCTCAAATGAAAAAGAGTCTTATATCCAAGAATTCCCATGTTTGAAGCGCTCTTGGGGACATGAATTGGTAAATTTTTTGACTACAGACTATCGAGTTCTTAATGTATTACTTTAGTCGTAAACTTTTAAGGTTTCTCAAACTACATCAATTTATTTCAGCTGACTGCTGACTTCAATCACTGGTACCCTGAAAATGAACATTCATTAGATGATAAACTACCGTTACTAAAGAGCAAATTACTCAATATATCTAAAACCTTATCAAGACGATCACCATTTGAAGAGGAACTTAAGAAACTAGCGCAAGGTGAGTTTGCTATACTCATAGTATAGTTCCACCAAATAAAGTAATGTGTCAATCATTTATTTGGCTGGACTATTTCTAGCCGCTTAATAAATACCGTCGTTTAACTAACTGCCTAGCCACCCAAAAGAGTTGCGGTTTCAACCAGCTGGCTGCGACAAGTGTATACACCTCTTTAAATACCAGGCTTCAATTAAATGAATCATTCTAGTCTAGATAAAATTTTGGTTGGTCGGAGCCCTGCCAATTTCAAAGTCGAAATAATCAATTCGATTCAATATATTTATTGGTTTTCATGGGTTTACAGTAGATGTTATAGTGTAATATAGATTTAACATTCATTTCTAGACACTTAAAAATATCAGTGAAATTCATGGATTACTAAAAATTATTATTAAAAATGACAGTTACTAATTTTTGTTCTTGTTGCTTGACAGATCAAGATCCTGAAACGAGCGTTCTCGCTGTATTACTCCTTATTCCCCACATTATTGGACCTGTTCACTTAAAAAAGAAGAGAATCTCTGCTGCAGAAGTGCGTCAAAGCTTTATTTTACACGTTGAAGAGAAAAGACAAGTCTTGGAAGAGCGATTGAAGCGACACAACAGGTACAAGTCTTTGGGATTGACCATCCAACCTTATATGATAGTTGCTGGTCCATTGAAAAATATAATAGCACGTTACGTTGTTGTTGATGATATTCTCTACGAATTGCCAAACATCTGCAAAACTGTGGATACATGTTTTAAAATTATATGGGCTCTTAATTTAGAGTATCCTAGTGAATGTTTACCCATCTGGCAATTCTTAGAAAGGGCTATTTACAAGTTTTCTGCAAATTTTATTTCAAAAAACAGACTTTCATCATCTGTCCTAAGTTTATTGAGTGATTGTAGTATGTCTGCTGAGTAAAAATGGTTACCTGTTTTATTTGTAATACTGTTGTCATAAACATACGAGCGTTAAAAGTCCATTTCCAAGTTTTTCATCAGCACCACAGGTTTGAACAATATCACTGCGTAGAAGGCAATTGTTTCCGGTCGTATCACCTCTTTAATTCCTTTCGTAGACATTACTTTCGGGAGCATTCAAGTCAATTAACTGAAGAAAACGAGCAATATCCTGCAACAGATCAGAACATTTTAGTCGAGACTGACGGTTCCCCTTCTCAAGAACTAGTTAGTGATTTTATTGGGCCCGTGAATGATCATTTGTCTTCCGAACAATCTAGTAATCAAACTCATCCTTGTAACTTTGTTGTAACACCAGAAGTACCTTTGTGGCAAGATTTACCTCACGCTTCTTTAGAAATGGCTCTAGCTTCGCTAGTAGCATCCTTGTATGGGTCTGTGAACTTGCCAAGAAATATTGTCCAAATAATTATAAAAAAACTTTTAAGCATTTTGTCGTCTTCGGTGGTTCAATTGATAGGAGACTTCTTGCAGAATATGGCTGATAATGGTGAAATTTCTTGTAACAGTCCCGTTTCAGAAGTGCTACATACAATGTGTATTGCAATCACTTCGTGCTTCAATCCGTTTTTATCGGAGTATCGTAGATTGAAATACTTTCAGAGCCGTCGGACTTATATTCCACCTAAAGCAGTAGTAGTGGGTGAACGTCACAAGTCGAGTACTTTACGAGGCAGTCAGGTACTTTCTTCGGTTACTTGCACTATGCAATTGATTCCATTAAGAGAAGTCTTATTTAGTTTTTTTTCCATCGAAACAGTCTTGGTTGATACATTGCATTACATGGCTGATCTAAACAAAGATGTTAACGTTATTCGAAATTTTATTCAAGGGCGCTATTGGCAATCAAAAAGAAGAGCTCACGTAGGCAAACATGTAATACCGTTGTTTTTATTTTTTGACGACTATGAGACTTCAAATGCTTTAGGAAGTCATTCCGGGATTCATAAATTAGGTGCCGTGTATGTGTCAGTCCCTTGTCTGCCTCCTTGGCGTTGTAGTGTTCTATCTCATATTTTCTTAACATTGCTATTCCATTCTTCTGACAGATTAAAATTCGGCAATAATATAATCTTCCAGCCTGTAATAGATGAGCTTAATTATCTGAGTTCTACTGGCATCTCCTTTGTTATTCCAAATTTTGATGGAGTTGTGTATTTTGAACTGGCTTTAATTATCGGAGACAATTTAGGTATTCATTCTATTACCGGTTTTGTGGAAAGCTTTTCTGCCAACTACCCATGTAGAATTTGCCGCGTTAGAAAAGAAGAGATGAAAGTTCAATTACAAGCGGATGATGCCCTCCTTAGATGTGATACCGATTATGAAGCTGATATTTTAGAATGTATTCCAGCAAATTCTGGTGTTAAAGAAAGGTGTGTTTGGTTAAAGGTGGACGGCTTCAGACTATTCAAACAAGTTGGAGTAGATGTTATGCATGATATTCTTGAAGGTGTTGGCAAATATGTCATGGGACTGGTTCTTAACAAGTACATTAATCGTTTTGAATATTTTACCTTAGAACTGCTTAACACTAGGTTGAAAACATTTGAGTATGGGCAAGATTCACGCAATAAGCCCGTTGAATTATCTATGGTCCACATCAAAAACTGTAATATTCGCCTGAGTGCGTCAGAAATGTTAACCTTTATACGGTATTTTTCCATTTTAATAGGAGACAAGATTCCTGATGGCGACACATACTGGGCACTTTACCTAAAGTTAAGGGAAGTTTTAGAGCTTGCTATGTTAACTTCTGTTTGGGTTGGTCTTCATATGGTCATGCAAGACTGTGTTTGTCAACTGAATGAAATGTATTTGCTTCTCTCTAGTGAAGCACTGAAGCCAAAGTTTCACCATCTTACGCACTATCATAATGCCATGATTAATTTTGGTCCGCTTTCTTTTTTTTCATCTATGCGATACGAAGCAAAACACAGGTTAGCAAAGACATCTGCTAGAGCTTCATCTAATAGAAGGAACGTGACGTTAAGCTTAGCAGTCAAACACCAACTTAAATTAAACGAAATTTTTTTAAGAGGTTCTCTTGATCCTATTCTAAATTGGGGACCTACAAAACTGCAGGTGGTACATTCTGAAATAACTCTTATTCAGTCTCTTCTCAGTTTGGACGGCAGCAAGACTGTAAGCTGTGTCAGTTGGGTTGCAATGTCTTCTTTTCGGTACCAGAAAGGTTCTATACTTGTTTATTGCACTGAACCAATTGGTGATCGTAACGACGTAACTTTTTTAATGGTGGAGAATGTGTACATTTACCATAACTCGGAGATTATTTTGACAGGGTCTCTGTTACAAACAATTCTTTTTGACTTTCATTACTATGCATATGAAGTTAAACATCAAGAAAAGAAAATTGCTATTTGGTTCAAAGACCTTTATTTTCAAACGCCCCATACATTGAATACAATATTGTCTCCTTCTAGAAAGTTTTTGGTTACTTTACGTTGTCCTATTTGAAATAGCTCTCTATTACCTTCATTCTTTTCTTGAAGTGAAAGCTTGTTTATGACCCAGGTATTAATAAAACTGGAGGATGCTATTGTTTTTTCCATAACAAAACATTCCATAATGGCTGTAATAATTAACTACGAGTATTAGAGCAAGTTTGCAAATATATGAAAGAAAAGCAGTATATTTTAAAAACTTGATATTTATAAAGTAAATAAAAATTTGTTAAATAAAAGTGAGCAAAAATTATCATTTATTATTTATTATTAATTCTGCATTTGCATTTATTTATTTTCATTTATTTAATTTAAGCACTAACAGGTTTTAACAATTTCAAAGGCACGGCTTTAACTTTTCAAAAGCTAGCATCATGCTAAAAGTGACAATCTACAAAGGTCCACACATAACTTATTTAATCCATGTGTAAACCTTCTCACAAAACATTCTTAATCTTACATCTAAGATAAAACATAGTTCAAAATTTTACCACTACGACCGGGGTAGATGACGGCCCTGTGCATCTTGCAAACCTATTCTACGTAAGAAAAGAAGACATGACAGTTTTAATTATAAAAAAACTAAGATTTAAAGTAGTACTTCTATTTAACATATATTTGATTTGTTCTGTACATATCGAGTTCTGCATAAATACTGCTTTTCTGCAGAATTTTCTGAAAGGGCTCTTAAGACATCAGGAGTTATATCTTGTTAGGTCTACTAGCAGTTCATCTGTTTAAAGTTAAACGATTAATAAATTGCAGTGGTTGAGCTTAGAGTCTTATCCTATTGTATTGTTTTGGCATTGTACTTGAATTTAGTGTAAGTGGATATTTAATTTATAGCAGACTAAGTTCAGTAGCAATTACCCTTAGACTCAAAAATTAGTACCACCTTTCTTCAAAAGGTGTTTTGAAAAAAATGTTTTTTATTTATTTCATTCTAAGCATGGATATTATGTTGTATTGGTATTGTATTTGAATTTAGTGTAGGTGGATATTTATTTTTAGCAGACCTAAATCGTTAAACAATTGACTATGTGTATACATACAGGGTGGCCTGAACATAGACGTCCAAAAATTAAATTTCGGACCCTCGTATCGTGGGGTATCCGAATCACCCCCATGTATGTTCCGCGACTTTTCATAGTTTTCGAGTTATGATTTTTTTTTCTGGATGTTTGAGAATTTTCGACCTGACCAACCTTACGTAATGGATATAATATTGTTTGGGTATTTTACTTAATTATAATTATTGTACTTAAATTTCGGACTGTTTTGATTACAACAACAGTTTTAAATTAAATTTTAGGTATAAAGATCAACGTATTAAAAACACAACAACACTCGTTGACAATTGACGATGTGTATACAATATATTATGTTTAAGTTATTTATGTGTAAATATTTGGGTTTGTTTTCCATTTATTTTGTTGTAAATATAAGAATTTTACCAATTTAATACCTATGTATGATTATTTTCAGACTAAGTTCAGTAGCAATTACCCTTAAGACTAGAAGAAACTTGTTTCAATTTACTTAATTCTAAATACATTGGATATAATTGTTTTGGTATTTTACTTACTTATAAATATTGTACTTAAATTTTGAACTGAAATGACTGTGCATATAAGGTCAGGAACAACTTTTACTATAGGACCAAACCCTAAATCACGAAAAAAAGAACTGCTTTTCTCTACGATATGTTCGCAATAACTCGTCAAAATATGTGGAATAGCTGTTTTTTTTTTTCGCGATTCAGAGTTTTGTCCCATAGTAAAAGCTGTTCATAATGATGAGTACAATGACCCCTTAAGAGATTTCATGTATCATGAAAAAATAGATCTTTAACAATAAGTATCTTTAAATTATCTAAGTGTAAATATTTTGTTTGGTTTTCCATTTAATTTGTGGTAAATATAAGAATTTTACTACTTTAATACGTATGATAATTTTAAAATAAATGTCCTAAAGAACATTTTTTTTTATTTCACGCCACCTGCTACTGTACACGTGCAGTACTCGCTACTGTACTTGCTCAGTTACAGGTAATGTGAAGGATAATATTTATTATGTGTACTTATGCTCAGTTGCGGGTACGGTTAGTGCCCAGTTACAAGTAACGTGAATAATAGTACTTTTTAATGTGCATGCACATTAAAAAGTACTATTCTTCAGGTTACCTGTAACTGTGTAACTCATTACCCGCTACTGTGCACGCACATTATAAAGTACTATCCTTCACGTTACCTGTAACTGTGTAACTCATTACCCGCTACTGTGCACGCACATTAAAAAGTACTATCTTTCTCGTTACCTTTAACTGTGAAATTCATTACCCGCTACTGTGCATGCACATTAAAAAGTACTATACTTCTCGTTAGGTGCAACTGTGAAGCTCATTACCAGCTACTGTGCATCCACATTAAAAAGTACTATCCTTCTCGTTAGGTGCAACTGTGAAAATCATTACCCGCTACTGTGCACGCACATTAAAAAGTACTATTCTTCAGGTTACCTTTAACTGTGAAATTCATTACCAGTTACTGTGCATGCACATTAAAAAGTACTATCCTTCTCGTTAGGTGCAACTGTGTAACTCATTACCCGCTACTGTGCACGCACATTAAAAAGTACTATCTTTCTCGTTACCTTTAACTGTGAAATTCATTACCCGCTACTGTGCATGCACATTAAAAAGTACTATCCTTCTCGTTAGGTGCAACTGTGAAGCTCATTACCAGCTACTGTGCATGCACATTAAAAAGTACTATCCTTCTCGTTAAATGCAACTGTGAAATTCATTACCCGCTACTGTGCACGCACATTAAAATGTACTACCCTTTCCGTTAAATGTAACTGAAACTCATTACCCGCTACTGTGCGTGCATATTAAAAAGTACTATTCTTCTCGTTACCTTTAACTGTGAAATTCATTACCCATTACTGTGCATGCACATTAAAAAGTACTATCCTTCTCGTTAAATGTATCTGTGAAGCTCAATACCAGCTATTGTGCATGCACATTAGAAAGTATTATCCTTCTCGTTAAATGCAACTGTGAAATTCATTACTCGCTACTGTGCACGCACATTACAAAGTACTATCCTTCTCATTAAATGTATCTGTGAAGCTCATTACCAGCTATTGTGCATGCACATTAGAAAGTACTATCCTTCTCGTTAAATGCAACTGTGAAATTCATTACTCGCTACTGTGCACGCACATTAAAAAGTACTCTCCTAAACGTTACCTGTAACTGTGAACTTGCAGTACCCGCTACTGTGTATGCACATTATTTTTTACCGTTTTAAAGAGTATTAAAACATTTAAGTTCTTTTAATGTTTTAATCATTAATTATTTTTAATGTTTTAAACATTAATTATTTTTAATGTTTCAAACATTAAAAAAAATTACTGTCTTAAACATTAAAATTTTTTTAATGTTTGAAACATTAAAAATTATTGTCAAGCTTTTACTGTTTTCGGCTCATTAAAAGTTACTGCTTTGAACGTTAGGCTCATATTTTACTGTTTAAAGCAGTACAGTTCTATGTTTTTTCGATTGTTTTTACTGCTTATTTTTTTCAGTGTACATTTGAATACATAAACTCTTCGCTTTTACCCAAACGGGGTAGCCAGAAATTTCAAAACGCCCCATGCTATGATCCTTAAAATTATGGAGTGTAATTTTTACAATGTCGCGCTGAGGGTTGGCTAAGCGTTGGGGAGGGTCTTTAAAAATGAGTTTTTTTTTTTTTGGTCTCTGTTGGCATCTTATCTCGGCCCACCGATTATGAGGATGTTGAGTAAATTCTGACGTAACAGGAAATCATCAAACGATCTAAAGCAGCTAGTTGATGAATGCCTTATGTCAAGCTTCGTTAATAGAAATAATGCCTGAGGTAGCTCCAATATGTATAAATATATTGCGGAGCCTTGCTAATTCAGTAATTTACTAATAAAATAAATATCTTATTGCTTGCAGGACTTCCGAGGCGACCCAATAGCCCCTATCCCGTTCGGCGGCGTCTACTTACCCCTCGAGCTCACCCCGGAAGCTTGCAGCAAAACGCCCATCCTTCTGGCGTATGACGCGGGACACTTCTCTGCACTAGTACCTTGTGAGCCGCTGCCTACAGATGGCGCTAGGGTACCACTAGAAGATCATGCAGGGAACCCTATGCCTATCAGGTAAGTTAAAATGCAGTTACTTTACCTGATAAAACATAGTCTTTTCGCCGTAGGACTTTTACTACAGTTATTATTGATTCCGTATTTTACGGCTATGGTAAACAGGGTGCAGCTCAAATAATCAATCATAAGTATATCGGGGTAACGTTCAAAATTGAACAGGTACGGTTCATCTAATGTCACCCGCACCATCCTACGGGCAGAAAGCCATCTGACGTGAAGTTATCATCGCCAACTCTAGCTCGAATACCAGTACTAGATGCATCTCAGATGCGTTACCATCCTCGTGGGCCAGTAATTAAATCGGCCCTATACCCTTTCGTAATACGGCCTTACCACACGAGCAAGCTCAAAAAAAGAACCAACTACTAAATACTAACTAACTTTTCAGATTCAACGTAGACCCTGGTGAAGATTTCCGCTGGGACGTCGAACCTGACCAGAAGACAATAAACAACATCCTACCGGACGAATACCAACGATCCTCCATGCTGGCAGCTTACTTAGACCTCGAGCCGATCGAATGCATCTCACTGAGCCAACCGCCCGAAGAACTGCGAAGATCACTCGACGCACTCTCGACAAAGAGTTCAAAGCAAATGAACTCAGTGGCCAAACAATTCGGAAGTATTGGAAGGTCTATGAGTAGCAAGATTAAGAAGAATTTTGGGTCTATGGCGAAATTGGCTGGGAAAAGTAGTGGGAGTCATAGCAATCCTGAAGAGAGTCTGATGCGGACGCAGTCGACGTGTGAAGTGTTGTGTTGTCGAGTGTTAGCGGCTAGGGCGCCTGTGCAAGAGGAGATGGTCAAGAATTATCTTAACGAGGCTTGGATTGGGTAAGTTTTATTTTAGCTTTCATTATCGTCTCATCTTCGTGCACTTGACTCATGTCTTTAGTCTTTTCTAATACCACTTTATTATAACCTTCTGCTCCACTGCTGGAGGTAAGTTCCCCCATACTAAGTGTCCACTTTATTCTCGTGTCTTTGTTGCCTGTCTGAGAATTTGTTAACACCGTCCAATTTTATGCATCTACTGCTGGACGAATTTGGCCTATATCTTGCCATAAATTATGCGTTTGTACATGGTATTTCACTATTTTGGTTTTTAAAATTGGCGTATACGTTCCAGGTACACAGCCGAAAAAAATCGCAAAGAACAACCAGTCGCGCCTTCCCAACCTCGCTACGGCACAGGGCGCTCCCAGTTCTACGCAGAAGCGGAGCGACCCTTGCACGACGCAGGCCGCGCGGCCAGCAGCACGTCCGGCGCTAAGACGGCGCGGGTGCCGGTGGACCGGACGCTGTACCTGAGCCGCTCCACGTTCTACGACGACCGGCCGCCGTCGCCCGCGCCGTGCCGCGCGCCGCTCTGCATGTACTACGGCAGCGCGGCCAACGGGGACTACTGCTCCCGATGCTCACGCCTCCAGTCACCGCACTGATAAACTCTTAGGTTAGTCCCGCCCCTGAAGCTCTATGTTTTATCAAGTTTTAATTTAAAAAAAAAACGTTGATCTAAAATATTTCTCTATGTCGACCGTTCTGAATTTTAAGTTTGGAATTTTGTATGTTTTATTTTTGACTAGTTTTGCCTCTCATACTAACGATGCTAGGTTATGTTAAGCGTTAATTTAGTTCGAATTAGGCTTATTACTTTAATAATTATTAAAAAAGTAATACTATCGTTTGCGTGGGTGATATTTTTTTTATTGTTACTTAGATTTAGTAAGTCACCTTTGTGTTTGCCCCACCATTAATATTATTGCATAATATGTAAGTAAGCAGGGATAATATGTGATTTAATAATTGTAAAATAATTATTACTGTCATACCAGGATAACCAACCATAGGCGTATAAGTATATTAAAATATTAATGTTGTAAACTAAAAGATTAATTACCAACGAATGTTGATCTTTAATTTTCATACCAAATAAGGGTAAAACAATATCCCAGAAATTAGTTAATATTAATCCCTATTTTCTTCTTTATATGCGCCTGTGGTCTGAATGATATATACGACTGTTATTATATTATCAAGTGCCAAAAAGTGGCTTCTAAACGTATTTTACAAAAGTATTTCGAGGATGTACATGTCTATGAGTGTTAAAGTAACAAATGTGTTCAAAATACAGTGCCAGGTTCGAAACGGGAAGTAAATTTTGGACAATACGGCGACATTGATGTTTCATACATTTGTTTAAAAAATAAAATGTATTAAAAATTTGACAGTGTATAAAACAGGGTAAAATCTGTTTAGACACCAACAGTGTATAGACCTTAAAATTATGTTGCCTTTATAAATCGTGTCTTCTCGCATTGAAAAATGTACCATGAGTATTTTTATGTACTTTAAATTGAAGATTATATTAAATTTAGGGTGTTAATAATAAATGTTTAAATATATTGGCGGCTAAACTTTTCAGACTTATTTAACTACATAAAAAGGACGAAAAAAAAATAATACTTAAAAAAAGATATAAAATGTTATAAATTATATTTATCATCTGTATTACCATTATAAATGTTTAGGAAGAGTTTATTACCATATAATTATCATAGTGATATACCTACCTGCTGAAAGTAGGTAATACTGCAGCTAAAATTCTGACCATAGCCTTTTGGAATTGTGATTTAGAGGTTATGTACAGACACAGATGTATATTTTTTCATTTAAATCATCCGTCTACCTCATTGATGCAGAAATTTACTGTTAAAAACAGAAAACGAATGACGATGGCTGATTGAAATACTATGGTGGAATATAGTGCTTCCAAAGACATTTTGCCAATACCTTTTAATAGGTACTACTTTTATAGAAGAAATTGAGTAACATAAACATGTTTGTCCTGTTTAATAAAAAAAAATGGTTTATTGAGACAAAAAGTTTGTAAGACTGGCTCTTTTGGTGTATTTCAGTATCCTTCCAAATAGGATATATTTACAAATCCACTTTGGTATCCTAATCAGCCATAATTTCCTGATATATTTTGGACTCAGGGTAAAAAAAATGGATGCAGTAAAATTCGTATGATAATAACTAGAAATTATATCCTCTCCAATATAAAAATAACGAGCTTGGGAGTTCGTCTCCGTCCTTAATTTGCTGGTTTAAGAAAAATATATTAAGGCTTTATTTTACCACTGCTGAACTGTTTCTTAACCATGTAATCAACAATCCATTTTTAAATATCTCATCGATCTGCTTTTTGGTAGTGGTGGAACCCAGCCTTTATTATAAAAATTTTGATCTTCTAGTCCCATATGATAGAATACTTAGTTGTTAATGTGATAGTAATAAGTTCAGTGATTAATCAATTACTGGTGTTGTAAAACGATTTAAAAATCAATTGCATAGTGTGATCATATTGTTTATGTTTTTCACTCTTATTGTTAATTTAAAACTTCTTACCCTACTAAAATCTGTTCTCTAATATAAATAAGTATCTATTCCTTTGTATAGCTTCATAGATCTGTGAAATTGTAACAAAATTGTGAGAAATCATGACAAATATAATTCTTTCATATTATATGTAAAAGTGTACACCATAAATCATGTTGGAATCAGAGGTAACATTATATTTTTTCATGTATTTAACAATAATTATAGAGACGCATATCATGTTTTGTAGAAATATAAATTGATATTACATATGCAAATTTAATATGACTGCATTTTATTGAAACCCCCAATGTAATCACTAAGTGTCCAAAGCACTATAAGTAATAACTTTACTGCTCCATGCCTCCAGTTCAGCAATAGATAGTAAACATTACTTACTGAAAAGTGAAAATACTGTACAACCTAAAACCAAAAATTCGAAGACATGAGATATTTTCCAACCCGTGATGTGTCCGCGAGCCGCTAAGAGCTTACTGATAGACACCCCACAGTTACATACGTAGTTTTTTTTCCAACCCTTTCATTTTACATTTATATGAGGAGGGATATTAATATTTTTTAAATTATTTCACATCATACTTGTGTAGCAGTTCATAGAAGGCACCTACTCTTCAAATTTCAACTGTGTGGTGCTAATAGTTTTGGAGTTAACATTCTGTGACATACAGACGGACAGAACGGAACCCTTAAAAGTGCGATTCCGTGCTGCCAGATAAGGTCCCCCCCGACCCTTGCTCGAGCCAGCCCGCGATGCTGAGCCTTTAGTTTTAAATCAGCCCCTAAATAATGAAATCACTCAGATCCAGCCTGTCCCTTTGCTGCCCTCCCCAAGCGACACCCTAAGCCGAGGCCCGAACCCCGCAGGGGGTGCCCTTTTTTTTTTATTTTTTTTTATTTTGGCAGGAGTGGGAAATCCCCACGGACACCTCGACTATCTCACGGTGCGTGAGACAGTCGAGGTAGTGCCGGACTCGAACCGGCTAAAACCACACTCCTGCCCCACCAGTGTCCCTCTGACGTGATCAGAGACCTTCTTTTGCGGGTGGTTTGCCTTTCTTTTGCTTTAATTGTTTTGGAGGCCGAAGAGACCACGGTCTGTTTCTGTTTCCTTCAAAAGTGTTAATTGCTATTTTGTTCGGATTATTTGTTTGACTTACTATATTTTACGTTTTGTTTTACTTTTGTTAATAATTCTATTTATACAATTTATTCTTACTCCTGTTTATTATTATTTTGTCTATCTATGATCTGAATTTTTATTTTTACTATTTATTCCTATGTTTTGTTCTTATTTTACCCTCATGTAAATATGTTTCTCTGCGATTACTTCAATTTAATTTCTTTTTTTTTATTTATTTGTCGTTTTAGTTTTATTCTTAAGATATCGGCACTATATATTAAATATATACTTAGATATCATAATTATTGTATCAAATTTTGTACAACAAAACAATTGGATTTTTATTTGTTATTTGACTATTTTTTACAATCACGACACAACTCGACGACTCCACTAGGGTTGACTTATTATCCAGCTTAACTTTAGTCACTTTCATAAGAAATTGGCTCCAGTTACGGTTTTTCACGAAGCCAACCCCAGTGGTTCGCTCTGTGCGTCTGTATTGTGTCGAGCTTGAATTCTCCGTGTACGTGGAAGTGGGCGCACCGACACCTTTAGCAATAAGCTATTGATGCTCGAGCGAATGCGTCCCACTTCTTGCGTACCGGGCAGTCATTGCTGAAAGCATTGTGCTGGTGCTCCCCCAGCTTGGCTCTGGTGCAGTTTATACATGCCGCTGCTTCGCCGATCTGTATGGCCGGGCAGTCCACTCTAAGGTGTGTGCCGCCACAGTGGCTGCACAGATCGGCGGGCTCCGTACACAAGCGTTTGCTATGCCCGTACGCCAAGCAGCGGGTGCACTGCACCAGAGGTGTCTGGTCCTCGACGCGCACTCGCTGCAGGTCAATGCGGAGCTTTCCTACAGCGAGTGCCCGCCTCCAGATTGCTGGAGTAACACTGAGCACAATGCTATTCACATGAGGGTTGCGTGATTTTTTCCTAAACCTAATAGCAATTTTCTTTTCCTCGTCCTCGAGGCCGTGAAAGATCTCCCGGTTCTGGTTCCCAAGGGCTCGCAGCACTTCCTCATCGCTGTGTACCAACAGCACGTCCTTAAGAACCAGAAGCGGATCCCTATTTTTCACCGCCTCGACGACGAGGTTCTCTCCGGCTGATTCTAGTCTCTTTTTTAATTTTTCCCTCTCCTCCTTCGTTGCGCACCCCATCACGACCTTTTGGTCTTTGGCCTTTCTTACTCGCTCGACACGCACCCAGCCCTCCTTCGCGTCCACCGCTTTCCTTACTCTTTCGAGTATTTCGTCCCCAGTATCCATCTCGTTTGTTGACGAGACAACCACGGAGTGCAGCGTCGTTCGCTCCAGGGTTTGCACCCCGGTTTGGCCCTTGGTGACGGCTGCCACACTCGCGTAGGTTGTCTCGCCCTCACGATCCCTGCCGGCCAGACTTTCTCGGAGTTTTTCAAGCTTCTGGGAGTTGTCCCTTAACTCCGAGATGTGCTCCTTCATGGTGTTCAGGAGCTCAGTCTGGCCGGCAAGAACCTCGACGGAGATGGTATGGGGACCGCAGTCAGCAGTGGGCGCGGGTACCGGTACGGCTACGGGTGCGGGTGAGGTGGGGGCCCTGTCTTGCTCTGACTCCTTGACCAACTCATAGAGCCGGTTTATGGCTTCGAGCACCGCAGTCTTGATTTCCGCCTTGAGGTTGCGAGAGTTGCCCAAGTTAAGCTTAGCTTTATTTAGGCAAGCTCTCGCCTCCGCAATGCGACTGGGGTGCCCGGCCTCCGACTTCATGAGCGATCTTGGAGCGCTGACAGGAGCTCGACGCGTCCCCGGAGTAGCAGGACCCTTCTGAGACTCGGAAGGAGTGTCTTCTCCGAAGGAGATTCTCCTCCGCGCGTCAGTAGGCGAAGGCCCCGCTTTCTCCGACGATCGCGGCGAGCTCCTGGAGCCCATCGCCCTCAAGGTTGCGGACGGGGTGCGGAACATCAGTAGCATCAGCGGCAGATATGATTAAAAACGGACTCCTGTAAAAAGGGGGTCGGTTCAACAATACCCGCTCGGGAGGAGAGAGATGTGTCAGGCGGGACTGGGTACTTCTGTGTCCCTGTAAAGGGGGGTACACAGAACGTATGTAATTATTACGATATAATAACAAGTAATTTAAAAATTCTAATTCAATTTAAAGTCAAATGTACTTCTGTGTCCCTGTAAAAGGGGGAGCACAGTAAGATGTCAAAATATAATAAACGGTTAAAATAATTACAATACTAAATTAAATTACAATAATAAATAAAATATGATCACGGACAATGACGGTCAATTTAAAATTTTACTATTTTGTCACACTTAGCCAGAATAAAAAGCCCCTATTTCCCTTCAGACTCTTTCTACAGACCCAAGAGTTGCTAGAAGAGCTAAACAAGAAAAATAAATTTTGCCTAAAATCCCACTCCGGCCTTCCTATACACAATAGGGCGGGTGGGTGGGCAAAATTTTATTTGAGCTAGACCCGCGAGTGAGGTGTCCAGAGACGCAGCTTCGCGCGGGCTAGCTAACTACGAAATAGACAGGGGTGGGGACACGAAACGGGCACCGGAACACAGGGATGGTAGGTGAGTACTATTGCAACTATATTCTAAAGTAATATTTGAAGGAAAATTTGGAAGAACACTAAATTTGGAAGATTTTATCTGAAATTCTTAAAATTTTCTAAGTGTCGTAAGGGAAGATTTTTGAAAACGCTTCTAGGGTGGTAAAATATTGTCAGAACGTAGGCGGAGGCCCACTAAAGTCTAAAAATGCTGAAAACAGCGTCAAAAACGCACCCTTAATGGCGAAGATATCAACGTTTATGTGTTTAGCGTGATCCCTTAGGTGGATTTTAGGTACTAGCAGAAACTAATAAAAAAACAATAATTTTGAAAAATGCAAAGTTCTATTTGAGCTAGACCCGCGAGTGAGGTGTCCAGAGACGCGGCTTCGCGCGGGCTAGCTAACTACGAAATAGAAAGGGGTGAGTGCCGAACAAAAATTTTGGGTTTTGCTCAAAAAACCAGTTTTTGAGTCAAAAAATTTTGGTTTTCAACCCCCAACCTTGAGTCCGGGACACGAAACGGGCACCGGAACACAGGGATGGTAGGTGAGTACTATTGCAACTATATTCTAAAGTAATATTTTTGAAGGAAAATTTGGAAGATTTTGTCTGAAATTCTTAAAATTTTCTAAGTGTCGTAAGGGAAGATTTTTGAAAACGCTTCTAGGGTGGTAAAATATTGTCAGAACGTAGGCGGAGGCCCACTAAAGTCTAAAAATGCTGAAAACAGCGTCAAAAACGCACCCTTAATGGCGAAGATATCAACGTTTATGTGTTTAGCGTGATCCCTTAGGTGGATTTTAGGTACTAGCAGAAACTAATAAAAAACAATAATTTTGAAAAATGCAAAGTTCTATTTGAGCTAGACCCGCGAGTGAGGTGTCCAGAGACGCGGCTTCGCGCGGGCTAGCTAACTACGAAATAGAAAGGGGTGAGTGCCGAACAAAAATTTTGGGTTTTGCTCAAAAAACCAGTTTTTGAGTCAAAAAATTTTGGTTTTCAACCCCCAACCTGGCGTCCGGGACACGAAACGGGCACCGGAACACAGGGATGGTAGGTGAGTACTATTGCAACTATATTCTAAAGTAATATTTGAAGGAAAATTTGGAAGAACACTAAATTTGGAAGATTTTGTCTGAAATTCTTAAAATTTTCTAAGTGTCGTAAGGGAAGATTTTTGAAAACGCTTCTAGGGTGGTAAAATATTGTCAGAACGTAGGCGGAGGCCCACTAAAGTCTAAACATGCTGAAAACAGCGTCAAAAACGCACCCTTAATGGCGAAGATATCAACGTTTATGTGTTTAGCGTGATCCCTTTTTTTTTTTTTTTTTTTTCCGGATGGGAAATCATCATATGACTTCTCCCGCTCTGGGCGGAGCGGGAGGGAGTGTCAGACTTGTACTGACTAAAACCCACCCATGTTCCTTCTTCGCCCTTTGTGTTCCGGGGCCGCGGTATCTCTTTCGAACAACCCGCAGCCCTGGCAGGCATCGGCCCTTTCGGACCCCTTCTGGTTTGCTGACATCTCCTTGAGGCGCGCGTGGAACACGTACGCGCCGTCGACACGGCCTGTCGTCATGAGACGGACGGACGGTGAGCTAGCCCATTACTCACCGTCCACAGGCTCGCGCCTACGGTGGCCGGGGGCCACTGGTTGCCCCCCGACGCCCGGGGCGTCTCCCGCGGCGGCTGGGACGTGAGGTTCTCTCCCTCTCACGTTCCGCCACCTCCTTCGCTAGCATGACTGCTTCGCAGAAGGAGGCGACGGCATCCCATTCCCTCTCGCTCCGGACCATGGATTGAACCAGGGCCGGACGCGAGAGGTCGCCGCCGCCAATCGCCGCTACGAGGACACGGCTGTACTCAGCCCAAGCGGGGCACAGCTCCACGGTGTGCTCCACCGTGTCCTCCGGCCGATCCTCGCAATGGTAACACCCGGGCGTTTCCTCCCGCCCGATTCGGTGCAGGAACCTCCCGAAACAACCGTGTCCGGTGAGGACCTGCGTCAGGCGGAAGGTGAGGGCGCCGTGCCGCCTCTCTAGTCACTCCTCAAAGAGGGGACTTATCGCCACTATTGTGGCGTGCCCTGCACGTGGTTGCGACAGTCGCTGTCTCCATGTCGCCATGAGATCGTGCCGGAGGTCTGTCCGCTGAGCGACAATTTGCCGCGGCAGCGGAGTTTCCCCCCGGCGTAGTGCCTCCGCGCGCCATTCATGCAGGCGCGCGAGGACCATCGCCTCCAGATCCCATGGCGGCAATCCGGCCAAGAGGCTCGCCGCCTCGCCGGAGATCGTGCGGTACCCCCGGATCAGCCTTACGGCTACAACCTTCTGGGGCGCGTTTAAGTAATGGGCGGCTCGCCGCCTCAAGGAACGCGCCCACACCGGGGCCCCATAAAGGGCCATGGACCGCACGACTCCCGCGTAGAGCCTCCGGCAGGAGGCGTTTGGACCCCCCAGGTTGGGCAAGAGCCGCTTGAATGCAGCCCCTGCCCGTTCCAGTTTTGGGGCCAAACGTCGGAAGTGCTCAACGAAGTTCCACCGGCTGTCGAGGACAAGCCCTAGGTACTTTAGTGTCAACTCGACGCCGATGGGAACCCCTCCTACCGTCAGTGTGGATCCCGACGGTGGCGCATTCCGAGGCCCATGAAAGCACATGGCCTCGGACTTGTGCAATGCCACCTCGAGACCCAGTTGCCGGATTCTCTCCACGACTATCGCAACCCCGCGTGTCATAAGTTCGGCCGCCGCCTCGTGCGACCTCCCCTGTGCCAGCACCAGCGTGTCGTCAGCGTAGCAAACAACGCTGACACCGCTAGGGAGGTCGGCGCGCAGCACCCAGTCGTAGCCGATGTTCCACAAGGGCGGCCCCAGAACCGATCCCTGTGGAACACCGCACGACATCTCTCGCCGGTTCCACTCTCCATTGCGACCAGGGTAGATGACGGCCCTGTCCGTCAGGTAGTCCCCGACCACACGACGAAGGTAGGTCGGCACCCGGTGATACCGGAGTGCCTCCTTTATGCAGCTCCAGGGCATGGTGTTGAAGGCGTTGGCGATGTCAAGAGACACCGCCAAGACGACCCCACCCCGAGACACTGCATCCCCCGTCGTGAGAGCCCTCACGCGCATGATGGCGTCCACCGTCGAGCGCCCCCTGCGGAAACCAAATTGGTGTTCCGCTAGGTCCGGCCCCATCCCCACAAGGTGCCCGGCGAGGCGGTTCGCAATGACTCTTTCAAAGAGCTTGCCCACCTCGTCGAGCAACACAATGGGCCGGTATGCGGACGGAGAGTCCGCAGGGCGCCCCGGCTTCCGGATGAGGACCAGCTTCCCCGTCTTCCAACGAAGCGGGAACTGGCCTCTCTCCAGGCATGCGCTTAAGAGCCCTTCCAGTCGGGGCCCGAGAGCCTCCGAGGCCAGGACCCAGGCTTTGCCAGGCAAGCCATCGGGTCCCGGGGCGGTATTTTTGGCTTTAAGCCTGCCTACCGCCACTCTCAGGTCTACCCCGGTCACTTCGGGAATGTCGTCATCGTCCTCGTTGTGGTCCACTTCTGGCACCGCAAGCGGCGGAGCCATAGGCGGGGGAGGATGTTCCCCTCGCAGAGGGAACAGAGCGCTCACCACGTCCTCCACGAGCTGAGGGCGGAGACTCTGCGTCAGCGGGGGGGCCCAGGTGCGGAGTTTGTCCCGCACCATCTTGTACGGGCGCCCCCACGAATCTCTGTCGAGAGTCTCCAGCATCTCCTCGCGGCCCAGGTCCCTGGCCCGCTGGACAGCCTCTTGGAGGGCGGTCTTCGCTGCTCTGTATCCCTCGTACAGCTCCGCCTCAATGGCTGCCGCATCCGTAGGGTGGATGCGGAGCCTGCGATGCCTGGCGTACAGGTGCCGCGCGGCGACGCACGCCTCGCGCAGAGACTTCAGCTCTCGCGACCACCAGTACACCTGACGCCGGGCGCGTCCTGGCCGAACTCGGGGCATTGCCACGTCGCATATGTCGGACATGGCCTCCTGGAACCACCCTGCCTCGTTGTTGATGTCGGCAGGCCTGTTCGGTGATGTCACCCAGGCCTGCACTATCGAGGCTTCCAGGAGGAGCTCCCGGTCCAGCTGCTTCAGCGCCCAACGCGGACCACTCGGGGCCTGTGAGACCGGCACGCTTGAGTCCTGAGCGGAGACATCGAACCGGATGTACCGGTGGTCGGAATAGGTCTCCACCCCCTCCATAACGCGCCAGTCAACGACACGCTGTGACAGAGCGGGGCTAGCGAACGAGATGTCCACCACCGACTCGCCCCGCATCCGCACACACGTGGGGACAGAACCCCGATTTAGGACGACCAGGCCCACCTCCAGAGCCCAGTCCTCCACCATCCTACTCCGCACATCTGTGCAACGAGAACCCCAAGCCAAGTTTTTGGCATTGAAGTCCCCGAGCACAAGCACGGGGAGGGAATAGTTTCGGATGACGACACTCAACTCCATGAGGGAGTTGTGGAACTCGGCGAGAGTTCGGCTCGGGGAGAAGTAGACTCCCGCTACGACGATCTCCCCGAACCGTGCTGCTACGCAACCCGGACCCTTCCTGACACTCTCAAGGGTCGGGGTACCGGCGGCGGCCGACGAAATTATGGCCACTGAGCCGCTCAGGTCCTCCACCCAGTCTTCCCTGGGCGGGACAAAGTACGGCTCAGCGACCACGGCGACGTTAATCAACCACTCCGCCATGCTCTGGAGCAACAAATCCTGAGCACAGCGACAGTGGTTGATGTTCGCCTGGAGGAGGCGTAATGGGGCCATTATTGGCACTCCATTTCAGCCCCCTCCCGGGCCCCCTGTGAGGGCCCCGCAGCAGTTGTTGCGGCGGCGGTGCTGACGGCAGCGGTGGGCGCAGCAGTGGCGGCGGCTGCGGCGGTAGCGACGGTGGAGGCGGTGGCTGAAGGCCTTCCCTTGCCCCTAGACTTGGTGGGTGGTGCGCAGGCCCTGCCCCCTGCCCGGTGATCGGCCGGTTTGCCCGCTGACGCACATGCAGTGCAGTGCGGGGTGGCGGAGCAAGCCGCGGCCATATGACCGGGCTGACCGCATCGGAAGCAGTCTCCGCTGCGGTCCACCTCCGAGGTGCATCGACAACTTACGTGGTGCCCCACAAAGCACCGGTAACACCTCAGAGGTCGGGGCTCCAGCAGCTTCACCTGCGCCGACACCCAGCCCACCAGGAGCCTTCCAGCATCCACGATTGTTCGCGCCGCCGTCACAGGGCAGCTTACCATAACGGTTCGCATGCCCGAGTGGTCTGGACGTAGGGTGCCTGCCCTGACCTGCTCAGCAGGGCACCCACCAGACCTGGTGACGGCGGCGACCACCTCCTCCTGGGTCGCAGAGTCGTCCAGGCCCAGGATGCGCAAGTCTGCGCATCTGACGGGCCTGGACACTCGGGCCTCATCCGCATCTAGGGACGCTCTGAGCTTTTCAGCCAGAGCGTCAGCGGACGGGCCACTATTTACACCGGGGATCTCCAGCGCTCTAGCCCCTGTCGCGGTGACTTTAAGCCGGAGTCCCCCAGTGATCCCGAGCTCTGCGAGATCCACCGTCGCCTTCGCCTTCGCGAGGACGTCGCGGTAGGACACGCCCCTCTTTTCCGCTTCCGGCTGTAGCGTGATCACTACAGCTGCGGTCTTCGGGGCGCGGAGTCGAGCCGCGACGCCTCGCGCCTGGCGCTGACGCCTTCGCTCCTCATTGCGGGCTTTTTTGGCCGCCTTTCTCCCCTTCCTCCTTTCCCCGACCACCTGCCACTCGGCTTCGGCCACGGGAGGATTAGCGGACGGGGGGGGCGCGGTGGCTGCAGCTGCCTTGCTGCTGGCGCTGGCACATTCAGCGCCTGTGGAGCCGCTTTGCCCTTCCTCTGCTGGGCCGCTTTCGGTTTTGCCGGGGCTGCCTTTCCAGGGGCCGGCCTAGTCCTGCCGGAGGACTGGCCAGACTGCCCTGGTCCGGAAGTGGCAGCCGTAGCAGCCGCATATGAGGCCGCCTTCGGGCCCGGGACCACCCTCGGGCCCGGGGTCGCATTCGCATTCGGGCCCGGGACCACCCTCGGGCCCGGGGTCGCATTCGCATTCGGGCCCGGGACCACCCTCGGGCCCGGGGTCGCATTCGGGCCCGAGCCCGCCCCCGGGCCAGCGGCCGCCTTGTTTGCCGCCAGCGGAGGGCGCAAGACAATGCCCTCCAGGACGGAGAACCGCGCCTGGAAGGCAGCCAGCTCCTGCCGAACCAGTTGCTGAACCTGGTCCTCCACAGGCATGGACTGGTTCTGCCGCTGTTGGGGCACCTCTTGGGAGCCGGACTCACGCAGACCGGTCAGGTCTGCCCGGAGCTTAAGATTCTCCTCATGGAGAAGCTCCGTGGCGGCCGTCAGGCGGGCGACCTCCGCCCGCAGTTTGGCCACTTCCCCTGGTGGAGGATACATAGCCTCCACTGCCGCCATGATGTTGGCGGAAGCCGCAGGTATGGCCCCGAGTTTTTTTGACGTTAACTTTTTTAAGGCCACTACCCTTATGGCAGCTTCCACTTCCTTAACAAACCTGGCCTTACGCTCCGCATCGGAGCTGCCAGTTTCATCCACCTCCTTTGCACCGGAGTCCGGAAGGGCCTGCCCGCAACCGGCCGCTCCCGATCTCTCGGAAGCCGAGAGCCCCCTCCCCTTGCCCCTGATTCCACCACGCCTGCTGGTTGAAATCTTAGGAGCCGAGGCCAACTCCTCTTCGGAAGACGACTCGTAGTCGCCTTTCGGTCTAGACCGCTTGCGGTCCTCCGCAGCAGCCCCGATCCTCGCGCAGCGGGAGCTCTCCGAGCTTCCCGCACTCACCTCTCTGGACGCGGCGTCGGACTCCGACCCCGCATCCCTCCTCTCCCTCTCTTTGCCGTCACCGGCATGATTTTTATTTTTTAAATATTTTACCATATTGGTCCCACGAGTGTGGGGGAAATACGAGGTCCATCCGGGCAGTGCCCCCTGTACCCGGATAAGCCTTTGACATTTATAACCCGCCAGGGGGTCGGCTGGTACCCTGGCGGGGGTCGCACTAGAGACTGATTGTTCCATGGGAACACCCGTCAGCCATACATCCCCTCACGGTGCGCCGCCGCTTGAGATTCGGGGTAACTTTTTATAGAGGTTTTCTACCTCGCGGTCCGGGTGGTTAAGCCAAGACCCTCGGTCCCGATCGAAGCCGCGAGACGTGATCCACGACACTCCGATGATGGGATTACGAGAACGACGACGGGGACAGCGGAGGACTACGTCCCTCACTGTCTGCTCGGAGGCAGGGTGAGTGCACACCGAGCCCGCCCTTGCTCCTCCGCTGTGCCCTCTGCTTTTTAGAGAGTCACGCGGAGAAACGCCGCGTTGGTCCGGGTTGGACCCCTCCACGTCAGAATATTCGCCACCGGCAGTGACATTCCCCGGAGAATGGGAATCTCTTCCCACTCCTCGGGGAAGGACACAGCCGGCGCCCGGGGTGCACCGTCCTAGCAGCTACTTTTCCCTTCAGACGTATCGAGAGGGACCAGCAGCCACTAGGCGCACGGGGAGGTTTTCTGACTCAGCACCCCTTAGCGTGATCCCTTAGGTGGATTTTAGGTACTAGCAGAAACTAATAAAAAACAATAATTTTGAAAAATGCAAAGTTCTATTTATTAATAAAACTGCAGATGACAGGAACGAACTGACTTTACTTTTTTTGTCTTACTCAACAAAAGTAGCTAATACAAATATATGCTAATAGATGGCATTACAGTCGCATATTGACTTTGTTACCATAATAAAATAACACCTCCACTTAACAAAATCAACTAATAAACATATAATTAGTTAACAGGTAAAATGCCAAGCTTTTTCATAAAATAATTATGTTTAACAGAACCTAAACTTTTGGTCAAAATATCTGCAGGCATTTCAGATGTTTTCAGATAACATATTTTAATAAAACAATTTGTTACAGCTTCTCTAACAAAATGATATCTTATATCTATGTGTTTTGATCTCCTATGGAAAATAGGATTCAAAGCCAATTTTTGAGCACTTTGACAATCATTAAACAAAACAATAGGATCCGACTTTCCAAGGATTTCAAACAGTAAATTCTTTAAATAAATTGCCTCTTTACTCGCCTCAGACATAGAAACATATTCAGCTTCTGTGCTGGATAACGCTACATTTCTTTGCTTTCTACATTCAAATGAAATTACAGTATTTGATAATTTAAAGCAGAAACCTGAATATGATTTTCTGTCTGTAATGTCTGAGCCCCAGTCTGCATCTACAAAACCTTGAATAGAAGAGTTATCTTTACAAAAAACAAGACCATAATTTTTTGTATGTTTCAAGTATCTCAGCACTCTCTTTGCATGCTTCCAGTGTGTCTCATTGTAAGAGTTATTAAACTGACTAAGATAACTAACACTGAATGCAATATCAGGTCTAGTTAGAACTGCTAAGTACATCAACCCACCAATAAGTTGTTGATATGGATACTCACTGCAAACATTCTGAGATTTTTCTAATTTTAAATTTGCCTCCATAGGAGTTTCTGCAGTTTTACAATTAACCATATTAAATCTTACTAATAAATTATCTACATATTGTTCCTGATCAATAGTTATCACATTTTTATTAATTTTCACTCTTAAACCTAAACACTGTTGTATTTGACCTAAATTTTTTATCTTAAATTTACAGCTCAACTCTTCAACTAACTGCTCAGTAGCTTTATCACAATTAGAAAAAACAAAAAAATCATCAACAAATAATGCTATTATAACTTTCACATTGTCTGTGAACTTTGTGAATAAACAAGGTTCATACTCAGATTTTTTATAACCTAATTGAATTAAATAATCATTTACTCGCTGATACCAGGCTCTGGAAGATTGCTTAAGGCCATATATAGCTCGTTTCAATTTTAATACTTTATTATCAGCATTATTACATTCAAAAGTGATAGGTTTCTTCATATACACTGTTTCATTTAAAAAACCATTCAAAAAAGCTGTGGTTACATCAAGATGACTTATGTTTAAGTTTAACTTTGCTGCTAAAGCAAATAATAACCTTAGAGTGGAATATCTAAGCACAGGGGAAAAAGTTTCATGAAAGTCTACACCAGCTTTTTGCGAGAAGCCTTTTGCCACTAATCTTGCCCGATAACGCACATTATTACTACTGTCATATTTCTTCTTGAAAACCCACTTACACTTGATCACTTTACTGTTCTGTGGATGATCCACGAGTTCCCAAGCATCATTTTCTTTGAATGAATCCAATTCTTCCTTCATGCTTGTTCTCCAAAACATACTTTCTGGTCCATTTAAAGCTTCATCGAGTGTGATCTCTCTATCAGTACATTCTTCATACTCATCATACTCTGCAATACACAAGTTATTAAAACCATACCGATCAGGTACTTTTCTTGTACGTTTTTGTGGAATTTCATGTTCATTCAAATCAGCTAATGTGATATCCTGATCTGAAGTTGTGTCGAAAAAGGTATCAGTAGAAGTACTCACCGAAGAAGCTTCTGAATTTGGGATAAAAGATTCGTCTTTTTCATTCTCTTCTTCTGAAATTGAACATTCTTCTTCAGACCTATTCTCCTCCACTGAAGACTTGCAATCCACAGGTACTTGTATCATGTTCTCTTCTGGAGTCTCCATTATCACAATGTCTCTGCTAGTTGTCACAGCATTGGTAGTAGAGTCATAAACCCTATATCCCTTTACATTTTCTGCATAACCGACTAAAATTAACTTCTTAGCCTTTTTGTCCCATTTCATCCTTTTTTCTTTTGGAACATGTACCATAACTACACTTCCAAATACACGCAAATGGCTTAAATTCGGTTTTTGACCTGTCCAGACTTCATAAGGAGTCTTATTGTTCAGTCCTGAAACAATAGATCTATTTCTTAAGTAAACTGAAGTATTGACAGCTTCTGCCCAGAATTTCTTGCCTAAATCTGCATCGAAGATCAAACATCTGGCCTTTTCCACCACTGACCTGTTCATCCTCTCGCATAGACCATTCTGTTCAGGTGTATAAGCATTAGTTCTCTGGTGAACTATTCCTTGCTCCTTCAAAAACTTCTCATATTCTCGACTACAGAATTCACCGCCATTGTCTGTCCTTAGAATTTTTACCTTTTTGTTTGTCTGTTTCTCAACCATGGACTTGAACTCTTGAAAATACTTAAATACTTCACTCTTTGTCTTCATAAAATACACAAATGCCATCTTACTATAATCATCTACAAACAAAACATAGTATTTAGATCCTCCAATCGATAAATTCTCCATGGGACCTCCTACGTCTGCATGAATCAATTCCAGTATATCCTTTGTCTTGGATAAACTTTGCTGAAATGGTAGCCTGGCTTGTTTGCCTTCACAACAAATGGTGCATGATGATTTATCTATGTTTGCCGTTTTTGTGTATGAAATTCCTTCTACAGCTCCATTTTTCATTTTATTTAAGCTGCTACTGTTTATGTGTCCCAAGCGTCGGTGCCATGTCTCACACGATGCTATTGCAGTTGCTGCTAATATCTGTTTTGTTGGCAATGTATTTAACTTGTACACACCATCAACTAATTCTGCCTTGCCAACGAGTTCATTCTGTTGATTATTAATATAGCAAACGTTTTCTTTGAAAATCACACTGTTGCCATTCTTAATCAACTGGCTCACTGAAAGCAAATTGGTGGTTAAATCTGGTATACATAATACATCCGTGACTGCGATGTCGTATTCCATGTCGTTCACTACTGTAACGATGTTTACGTCGCCAGAACACAGCACTGGAACTTTTGTCTGATTTGCAATAATAATTTCTTTCGTTTCAATTTGATGCGACGAATTTTCGAGGTTATGTTTATTTGCTGTCATGTGTTTACTTGCTCCGCTATCGATATACCAGCTATCCCGATTGAATTTACCACTCAGAAAAATAGCATTAAATGCATTCGTTTGTTTTCTTTCGGTATTTTCTGATTGCGGACACTGATTTTTATAATGCCCGATCTGTTTGCATTTATAGCATTTGATAACTTTTTTTTTTTTTTCAATATCACCATTTTTAGGGTTGCCATTTTTATATCGATGCGTTGACGTTCCTTTCGCTATGAACGCACTACCGGAACCGGATGCATTACCGACATCAGCACACATGTCCATTAACTTGGTTTTAACGACGTCTGCACTAACCTCTATGCCCGAATGTTCTATAGCCATAATCATGGGTGCATACTTTTCGGGTAATCCTGCCAACATCAATGCTCCAATCCACTCATCAGTTAACTTGAATCCTGTACCTTGAAGTCGTTGGCCCGTTTCCAGAATCTGAGTTACATACTGTGTCATCGACTCACAGTTTTCAAGTCGAATGTTTATGAGGTTTCTTAGCAAACTGATCTTCCTTGTGTAGCCGGAGTCATCGAGCATGTCTTTCAGTTTTGTCCAAAGATCGAAGGCTGTAGCTGCCTGTTTGATGTGAACGTACAACGATGGATCGATGGTCAATATCAGTTTTGCTTTGGCTTTAGCGTCACTTTCTTTTTCTGCCTTAGAAGCCGTAGCCGCTAGCTGATTTTCAATATTAGCCGCCATGCCTTCCAACACCAATACATTTTGTGCCGCAAAACACCAATCATCATAATTTTCACGTCCTTTTAACTTAGGAACACTGGCTATGTAGTTCGTCGTCATTATTATTGCACTCTCTAGTTTATACTTATTAATTTACTGATTAAAACGGGTCTGGGCCCATAACCTATTAATAAAACTGCAGATGACAGGAACGAACTGACTTTACTTTTTTTGTCTTACTCAACAAAAGTAGCTAATACAAATATATGCTAATAGATGGCATTACAGTCGCATATTGACTTTGTTACCATAATAAAATAACACTATTTGAGCTAGACCCGCGAGTGAGGTGTCCAGAGACGCGGCTTCGCGCGGGCTAGCTAACTACGAAATAGAAAGGGGTGAGTGCCGAACAAAAATTTTGGGTTTTGCTCAAAAAACCAGTTTTTGAGTCAAAAAATTTTGATTTTCAACCCCCAACCTGGCGTCCGGGACACGAAACGGGCACCGGAACACAGGGATGGTAGGTGAGTACTATTGCAACTATATTCTAAAGTAATATTTGAAGGAAAATTTGGAAGAACACTAAATTTGGAAGATTTTGTCTGAAATTCTTAAAATTTTCTAAGTGTCGTAAGGGAAGATTTTTGAAAACGCTTCTAGGGTGGTAAAATATTGTCAGAACGTAGGCGGAGGCCCACTAAAGTCTAAAAATGCTGAAAACAGCGTCAAAAACGCACCCTTAATGGCGAAGATATCAACGCAGGGGGTGCCCTTAGCGAGCTGTCGCTTAACTCAGATAATTTTGCTGCCCTAGCTGGAGGCCTTAAATTATAGGCATCCATAGGATTAGACCGGTTAAGCAGTAGCCAGCCTCAGAGGCTGAATTGCGAGATGCCATACATAAAAAAAAATATATAGCTGATGTACGTTATAAAAGTAATTCAATTTCCCGCTACTCATCCCAACGTGAAATTGAATTAACCGCGCCGCGCCCGTGGTACGCGCGTGCTGACATTGGTGGATATTCTATTATCTTACAACTTTTGAACAAAAAAATTTTGTTTCTCAACTTTTTAATTTTTTTATTAATTAATTATCATGTAGAATGAATTTAGAGACATAATATTATATGCTGTAATTTTCCGTTTTATAATAAAGTAATTTTTTAAAATATCAATGACTTTCCCGCTTCGATTCGGTAACGAGAATAACTACCTTGTGATTATTCGTTCAGAAACAATATATTTAATTTGATCGTTAAAACAAGTTTAGCTTGTTTTTAGTCATTATTAAATGATTGATCATGATATATTGAATACCAATAAAAGCGCTAAACAAAAAATGCAACTAAACACTGCCATACAGTCTTATTTTAATTCAATTTAATAATCTCAAAACATTTATGGCTCTCCGACCGAAATAATTAAATTGTTAAGGACGAAAGGCATAGTGTCAAAGGCGCTTTTTCTCCTTCTTGTGGAAGAAAGATGCATTTCTCTAAAATCACATAAAAGCTATAAAGTTCCATAAAAAGTTATTATAAATGATGTCCGGTGGTCTTATAGATAAAGTTTTTATCGGCCTGGATAATGCGCCGGCCGCATTTGATATAAAAGGACGTATTTTGGGACCCGTAAGTATTGCATCTTTGAACTCGATTTTCTCATTCGAAACTGCAAAGATAACAATTTATTCAATTTTGTTTCAGAATGGCACTAACTTGGAATATATTAGGTCAGAAACTGGAGTAATAGCTGTGTTAAAAGGTGATAAATGTGAGCCACTGCATTTGGCTTTGCATCATACAAGATCTGAAGCTTTAGCAGGCGCGAGGTCACTCGCACAGAACTTGATAGAGACTATACGGGCTGAGTTGGCCCAATGGAGTGCGGCACAGGCTGGGGGTCCGCCGCCTGCGCTGAATGTGCCCCCGCCGACGCTAACGACTAGTGCGACGAGCGCGCCTCCTGCCGTGCCTCCGCCTGTTGTGACGGCGGCACTCTCGACTCCTCCGACGTTAACGTCCGCCACCATCCCCCCAGTGGTTAGCGCGGCGCCAGCAACGGCTCCTCTCATGACAGTTCGTCAACCCACGATGTTACAACTACTGCAACCTCAACAGCAGTATGTTTTGAACCAAGAGAATGGGCAGCTAATACCTATAGTTCAACCTGGGATGCAAGTTTCCAATGCTAACTTTACATCTTTGCCTCTTGGTCAAACATTGAGTTTACAGCAGCCAAACTTTGGGACGCAGATAGTAGATATATCAAGTATGCAGCCAGTGAATGTGACACCGTTGCGACTGAGCGGTGTGCCATCGTCTATGTCAATGATTTTACCGAATGGTTTATCATTTCCTCAAGCGAGTCTTTCAACATCAGATAGTACGACTGTAAGTACAGCTACTTCTACTCCTGTAGTTTGTGCTGCTCAAAGTACTAATTCTTGTCAGAAGATCTTGTACAGCACAGACAAAGGGGATAAAGATGTCAAGTATCACATACAAGGGGCCGACACGGTCCAGTGGACAGTGCCGGGCTCCCAGACAATGTTGATACCTTACCAACAGCTGCAGGACTTAGCAGCAGGGCAGCAAGGACTGACCAACTTCCAACCTCAGCAATTTGTATCTGTAAGTGATTCTATCATTTTACTCACAACTGAAAGCAAAGGTATAAAAGCTTAAATTAAAACTAATCAAGTAATAGCCTCAGCTTGAGGCCTCAAATATAATTAAAATTAGTTTTTACCATACTTAAGACTGGTTTCCATCAAGTCAGCAAGAATTAGTTGTAATCCATATGACATAACTTGTCTGTTTTGTAATCGCTCCTCCTTGCTCAGGTCATCTCTGCTTTGGTGAAAACCGGGCCTTGGTGTGATTGTCATGAACATTTATTAAGTATTTTTTTTAATATTTACAGATAGCCCCTGCTGGTGGTCTACAACAAACATCTCTACCTCTGACAGCCGGTCAGTTGCAGCAGCTACAAGCCACTGGCACTTTCATGCAGCTAAATCAAAAGGTAACATTTTGTATCAACTACCATAGTGCTCATTATTACTTACTATGTTACGAAGTTAGATATTATTTTTAATACCACCTTAATTTCTATGAAATTATAAACATTGTTTATTATGATTTTAAATACAGATAACATTTTTTCATAAGATATGTTTTTAAAATAATAATATAAGAAGTAGCAAAAGAAATGTCTTTTTCAAACCACTTACATAATTTATAAAGAATAGAATAGAATTTTTTGAGTTTACAAAAATGTAGTTTACAAAGAATTAAAGACAACTAGGGCATGCGGAACCTGCAATATGGGATGTTGTCCTTCTTGTACTATGGTAAAACCCGGGTTTGACTATGGAGACCAAAACCGGATTCCGCATGCCCTAAAGATAACCAACCTTAATAAAGCAGCCCAACACAATTGTTTACTGCAAACATTCACAGAAGCCAAACATTATATGAGCATAGATATTATGTTCAATACAGAGTGGAATAAATGACTAGACACAGGGCTGAGACATAACATTGATAATATTTTAAATTTTCCCAACAGCCAATAGTGAGCAGTGGTTCTTTGATAAACATAATATCAACCGGACAAGCATCGTCACCACAAATTATCAGTGTGAGCATTATGGTGGTTTAAATACTAGCACATTCTAATATATATGATGCTTAACCTCACATGCCTTTGGTGTTTTGGTCTTAGGTTTTATGTTCACAGATTATTTTATCCATTTCTTTTTCGTCATCCCAGCTGGAACCAGCATTTTATGTACTTTTCGTTTTATCATTTACTTTTGGCGGTTGTTTGTTAGAAATGTTACTTTTCCATTAATGTTTTAACATTTTTTGGTGGTTTAGCTATGATAAAGAAACTATTTTATGTAATATACCTTCAGCTAATAACAGAATCCTTATGTATTGAAATCTGCCGATGTATGTACTCATATGGATACCAAAGCCGATAGACAATTTAATCCCAATGGAAGAATCTATCTAGCTACACCACTAACAATTTCATTTGCTTCTTTAATTTTCTTAATTTCTCCCATGTCCTCTTTTTCAAACTAAATAAAATAACAATTGCTTCTGCCCTAATTAGCGCCCATTAACCCGTCTCACTCAAATAACAAATGTGTCAATAGTACATTCGTTTTTCAGAACACGTCGACTCCTTCAAAAAGTGTTGGGCAAGAATCTCGAGGACAAAAGAGGTTGTCTGATGGGACACCAAGTCAGTTGCAGCTAAGACCCATAGCTCCCGCTGTGTAAGTTAAAATAGAATAAGGATAATATTTTAGATAAACTAATTTTGACTCTCTTTCAGGATTACTTTTATGATTGGAAAAGATATTGGCTATGATCATTCAGGGACTGTGGAAGTCTGATTTTAAATATACAATTTATTTTCGCGATATAGCAACTACCTTTTCTACAAGATTTTAATATTTGCTGAAAAGGTATGGCATGGAATTTACGTAATACTTAAGTTAAAAAAAATATCAAAGAGGTCAAGCAGTTAGCGTTACAATGGTTTTTTTAACAAAAAATACATTTTTTTTTACCTGACCTTATATTGAAGATTAAGAAGTTCTACACTTGCAACAAAATTGAGGACTCTTGAAGAATAAAGAAAATTTTAGTTTCGTAGCTCCTTTTTTTGTTCTGTTACTATTCTGATTATTATTTTTGTTTCCAAAATAAGTATCCTTTGATTTACGGTTTTATGAATTGTAATTAGAATAGAAGAATTAAACGGTGTACTTACCACTTAGGTCACAATAGTAATAGAACACGCTTTTTTTACCGACTTTTGGAAAGGGGGAGATTTAATTTTCGAAGCATTTCCCAACATTAATTCAAATCAGCCAGTTCTACAAAAAAGAAGAACCACGGAAGATATTCTCGCTACAGACAATGACTTCTACCTTCGCTTTATGGAAGAACTCGTTCCGTCTCCTGTTCGTTTTTTAAATGTTTTTTTTTCTTTTCTTGTGTTCGTGTATTGAAACAATGTGATGCTCCAGGTCACATGTGAGCCATGACAAGAACTCCACGAGAGATTCGCGCACCTGGACCGCGGCACCAGGTACATTGAAGATTATCTGCTGTTTTATTCGAGATGATTTGACTGTGGCACTGCCTTTGGTCTTATTTCACTTGAAGCGCATATTAAATATGCATTTGCGTAGTATTGTACAGCGAAAAAGTACGGCGACGGCGTAAAGAATAGTAATCTTTAGGCAAGCGTCAGAGGCATTTTTGAGCAGTTGCGGCTTACATTTACACCAACGGTTTATTTGTTCACTAGTGTTTCAATTTCTTGAAACTGCTAATTAAAGTATGGAAGTTCTACGTATAACGTATAATTATGAGTATTTTAGTTTTTACTGGTTTACCAATGGCAACTAGATCTTCAAGTCATCTCGTGTATGAAATATGTGTAACGTAACCAGCACCTGCTTACTTAAAATTATCAATTAATAAATTAAGGCTTGAGTTGCGTATTTTTTTGTGTCACGTTCAAAGAGTTTTATCAAGACTTACGCGAGGAAATTGCTTTGGCATGTTGCGAATAATCATTGATTTTAACTAGCATTTTTAGAGCACATTCTCCTGTGACCTGGATCCTGAAGTTGGCATTACCACATCACACCAATCAACTGCTGCAACCAGTCATCGTTACCCTGTTTTTAAAAGCTTTATTTAACTTGCCTTGTTAGTTAGTTCAAACGAATTCCTCCCAACAGATTGAGCTAAAATTTTGCACACACACAATTTTGGTTCTGGTGACAATACATTTGTATGACACATCCTGCAGGCAGTATCACCTCCTCAGGAGAGAACTCTACAACGGTTAATAGCACTTCCATGAAACTTTGTATGCGCTTACAGTGTTGATAGATAAAGCTAATTATCTTCTACACATTAAATAATCAAGAATAAGCAAAGCTTGGTGTAGACCTTCGACAGTCGTTATTGTTATGCGCAGTTGGAAACCTGAAAGTCTGCCCTGTATGTGGCGATTCATGAGCTTCTGAACTGCCCGGAAATCTCTGGGCAGTCCAGAAGCACGTGGGCTGCTGTCTCGTCTTCCTTCATGTAGGCTCTGCACAGCGAGTTGTCTCTGACTCTTATGACCAAGAGATACCAAAATAACATTTTTTACCTTTTTTTTGTCTGTCTGTTTGTTCCGGCTAATCTTTGGAACGGCTGGACCGATTTTGACTGGTCACTTGACTGACCAACCGACGAGCAGCGGCAGTTAGGAACAGCGGTGGCCCAGTGGCAGTTAGTATAGCGTAGCCTAATATTGTAAGCATCTGGACATTTGAGTAAATACCTGTGGCTTCATCTACGGTACCACACATGAAGTATGCATCGCACCAGACGTTATAGAAATCCTACATCGCGCAAGCATGTCTTCTCATCATATTACCCTGCTTTTTTGTGGCAATTTTAGCGTAGTGTAGTTGGATATTCGTCTTCTTAGCGTATCGATTGCAAAAAGGTCAAGTGTATTTCGCCAAAAAATTCAGCTAGTCGAACTTTTCTCATTGCATGAGTAGCTGAATTTTCAAGCCAATCAAAATATTTTATTTGACATAGGCCTACATGGGCACTTATAAAAGGTGCACGCTTGGGGTTGGTTCCTATGGAGATGAACCGACATAGATCATAAAGTGCGCGGTGAAAGACGGAAGGTGTGCCATTTTCTGTCGTGTTGTGACATTGCTGGTGCCTGCACATTGCACCAAATACCCGGCTAACTTACTTCGCGCGCGTCTTTTATTTTTTCTTGCATGTGTAGATTGAAGAAGCTGATCTTGAAGAAGTTTGTTCTCGGGATGAAGCACGTATTGTTTTAAACTTTCACGGTGTTTATCTAAACTTCTACTGTCACTTACGGTATAATATACCTTCCGTGATTATTATATATTGTGGGCTCCCAATATTTCGACGCGGTTGCTACCGCTATGATCGCGGCCGTAAGTGACTGTTTAAGTTTAAGGACTTTTGGTTTTATTTATCAGTGTTCTTCTGTGGGTTTAGCAAACAGTTCGCAGCAGCCAGGTGAATCTTTTTGACGTTTTACAGGGACAAAATCTAGAAATATTACCTGTATAATAAGCTATTACCGACCCAACACTACTTCATGTGGGTGTTAAGGCAAACATGCGTAGGTATCTGCAATGAGAGTAGCTGCATGAAACTCAAACGTACACGATGTTTTTTGGATACATACAAGAATCGGGTTTTCACTAAGTGCAGCAATGTAGCGTACAGTCGTGCATTTCTTTTTCCTAGTTGTTTATACCTCAGTAGTTCAGCATGGACGTAGTCAAAAACTAGAGGTCTAAAATACTGTTTCTACAGTTTTTTTCTTCACGCTTCGTTGGCAGTCAAGTCAGGTCATCAAGAGCGCAGGTGTGAGGGCATCCGGCGCCAGATAGAAGGTGGTCCAGTGTCGGTGGGGAGACGCCGCATACTCACTTCAGGCCCCCTATTCACAAACGCTCGGATTCGATTTTGATTCGATAAGTCGTACCTATGTCTATCTTGTTTTAGCATTACGAAAGCGAGCGAGATAGACATACGACTTTCCGAAACGAAATCGAATCCGAGCGTTTGTGAATACGGGGGCAGATCTGAGTTGTCCATGAAATCCTATTGTTGATTTCACGTCGCTTAACCTTTTTTGAATTTTGTTTTCATTGGACGCCAGCATCAGCATTGTATAAGATACCCTTTTCAAGTTTAGGTTCATCACTACTCATACGAAATGCGTAATGCTGAGGCCTGATTAGTGCGTTGCGTTGCTTCGTCGCTTCGTCAACGCTGCATCGTTTTACATATATTTTAGTAGCATGCAACATTATGCGTCGCGTAGTCGCACGCGACGTTTCAACGGATCGACAGGCGAAAGACGAAGCCGTGGGAAGGTGATGCGCTGCACTCACGGAGCTCCGGTACGATGACGGACAGTGTTCCACTGCTAGACGGGCAAACTAGACGCGTACACGACTGCGATGGTTTGCATCGCCCTCTTGTGTTACGACGACGCAACGCAACTGATAAGGCCTCAGCCTTATTCTTTAATAGCTTTGCGATCCGCGGCGCTTTTCACTCGCTAAAATATAATAATAAGTTTATTGTTCATAAAAGAAACATAACAGTTGTGGCATACAAATCGGTGAGCCACAAACTAAGCATCGCTTGTGTCTTGTGGCTCAGGAGTGCGAAATTATACAAATTAAAGCATTTAAATACAACAGTTTCTAATAAATGCTTTAATTTGTATAATTTCGCACTCCAACTACGCAAAGTACTTTTATGATATCTGCGTAACATTCATTTAAGAGGCGTAAACGCAAAAGCGTCCGCACTAATAATTCATCAAAGGGATTTCAGGGTGTTTTGGCGTCATACCAGGCGGCAAATAATGATATCATTTTATTCCTTGTCCTTTAGCTAAAACACCTACCTCTCTGACTGAGTTCCTGTAAGAATCACTAAAGAGGGCTACGTCAAGCTTTTTTTCTTCGATTTGTACCATTTTCAACCTTAAATACCTTGTCCTTTGCAGAATATCTACAACGAATAACGATGGCAAAGTATTCAGAATCCAGTTCATCCACCCAGTGTAAGAAACTGAAGAGTTGTCTTCCTGTCCTATTACTTATATTTGCCAAGCGTAGTTTTGCAGCAGACGACTGCGATAAAATGATTCGATTTGAGTCTGCCATTTTGCGTTAAAGCGTATATTTTTTAGTTTGTGTGTATATTCACTTCGGTACTTATTTATTTTTGTTATTTTATCCCTTCTAGAACACAAGTCTAAAAACGTGAATGGTGCGGAGGAAGCATAAATAAAGTAGATTAAAAGCATTAAAATAATTCTTTACAGATTTGATGGAGATGTTCCGGGATCCGACATCTTTGCAATGCGTAATTTACCAAAAATCAATGTAGCTCTACCACTTTTCTAGCTATTTCGCTTACAGCTTAGTAGAACCTCACTCCTGTATAGCCAAGGCGTAGAAAGCAAAGCGTGTAAGTAAGAAACAGAATTAGTACTATAACGTATTGTTACTTTACAGCTAAGGAGAACACCATTGTCAGTATGGGGATGAAAATTAACCCGGCTCATGGCACCATCATACAAGTCTCTTCGGGACAGCAGACGAAGTAAGAAAACGCTATTTTGGCTTTTATTTAGAAATTATAGTACTTTATATTTAACCCAATTATTCCACAGCAAAGCAGCGCTCACCCTTTTCAACAAACTTTTTATTTGTTACTAGCTGTCCCGCGCAACTTCGTCTGCGTCACATTTTCCCCGTTTTCGCAACATTTTTCCTTGATCCTATTGGTCGTAGCGAGATAATACAGCCTACAGCCTTCCTCGATAAATGGGCTATCTAACACTGAAAGAATTTCAATTTCAAATCGGACCAGTAGTTTCTGAGATTAGCGCGTTCAAGCTAACAAACAAACTCTTCAGCTTTATTAGTATTAGATACAGCCAGTCTGTTCCACAGAAGTCAAGCTCGTAAAAAGTGTACCAACTATAAATATTTCTTTACAGTGTCTCATCCCCCGGATTGGGCCAAGACGGTACCGGAATGTACATCCGCCAGATCGACAGAAACGCGATCCAAATCCAGACCAGCAAAGATGGACAGAAGCAGGACCTCAGCAAAGTTCAGAATACGGCGCAAAACGTGCAAATGATCACAGTTCCTCAAGGAATGACAGTGTTACAGAACCCTTTGAACATAAGCCAGGTTCCAACAATGCTTGGGCAGCCCAACAGCCAGGTCTACATGATACCTGCGAACCACCCCAACCTCATGCAAAGTGCGCTACCGCCAGGATTCCAACAAGTGCTCCAACCCGGTCAGAATGTAACTGTGATGCAACCCAACCAGTTAGGCATGCCGGGCGGAGTACAGTACAACGTTCCTTTGATGAACATGCCAACTACCTCGCAATATATGCCTACGGGACTCAACTTTAATACGCAGCTATCTGCCCAGCAACTAAACGCAGCTCTTGCAGGACATCAACTGAACCCTAATTTAGGAACGATTCCTATTGTCCAAGCTCCCCCACCGTCGTCTCCTATGACGAATCCTGGGCAAGCGATCCCTGGATCGCAGACACCTGTGCACCAAATAGTGCCAAATTCGTTCCTTACGCCTACATCACAGTATGCAGGAATGCCCCAACAGTATATGATGCAAGGCAACACCGGCACGATCACTGTACCGACCAACAATCCGACGGTGCAGTACAGTATACCAGCCACTCAGAACACCTCCAATAACGGCAATGGACAATCTACATCCACAGATAACGACTCAAACGGGGCTACCAACCAAACTAATTATATAACGTCATCATCACAAGATAACGGTTATTCATTGACGGGTACAGTGCAAAATCAGCAAACTTTTACATCAGACGGCCAATCAACGCAGACTACAGGTTTTACGCAAACCAATCAGAATGGCACGCCGACATACGGGTCATCAAATGGCAGCCAGACCGCAGCTTACGTCAGTCAAACTACGACTACAAACCCACCGCCGACTTACAACCCTACAAACGGGTCAAACCAGGCATCTAATCAGACGTACGCGCCTCCAAGTACGCCAACATCACAAAACTCGCAGACTAATTTCTCTCCGTCGACGACGCCAGCGCCACAGACTTATCCTACTGCCAACCTTCCGAACATGCCAAATGTTGCTTTCGCGCCGAACCAGACTCCACAGAACCCTTACCCAAACGCTACTGGACAGAACTTGGCAGCTTACGCGAGTAACCAGTACCAATACACAAGTAGGCCGTGGTTCAGGCCGAGGTATGGATCTCCACAAGGATCGCCGTACAGTGCTGGGACAGGACCCCCACCGAATGGACCCCCCATGCCTGTCCCCCCTCCCTCGGGCAACTACAACTATTGGCCGGATAGCTGAGAGTTAGATATTATTATTGGGACTGAATTTGACATAATAGAATAATATTAAATAAGAGAGACTGCTTTTTAAATATACATTTATAAAATGTAAAGAAATATTTAAGAATCTAGATGAAATAATGAGTATTTCCTATATTATTTTGTTTTATTGTAGGCATGTCAAAATTATTGTTTTTTAATGAATGTAAAAGTGATGAAATAATTGTTATTATGGTGAGGCCACATCAACGTAAATGTAAACGTTTATAATTCTGAAATTGTAGCATTGTTTACAAAAATGTATTCGTGTATACAGGGTCTCTGATAAAACCGTTGAATAGTTTGATTAAAACACAGATTCCTAGAAAGAGTAAGTCTGAGCAGATCGGTACTGATCGATGCGGGTAAAAGCTCCATACTTTCTGTATGAGCTAGAAATATAGTGATAATAGTAGAATAGTTTTTTGCGGGTCCCGATAAATCGGTGCCGGTCTTGGCACCAAAATATGTGTCAGTGTGGCTCCACTAGAGTTATACCAATAATTCCTATAGTTATCGTATAAACTGGCACGTTATTATTAACGCACAATTTTGCAAGAACTTAGTATTAAACAGTAAATGTGTACACAATACAATTTAGCAAGAATTTAGAATTAAACAGTGACTGTAAACAATGCAATTTTGCAAGAATTTAGTATTAAGCAGTAAATGTGTACATAATACAATTTTGCAACAATTTAGAATTAAACTGTAATTGTACACAATACAAATACATAAACAGTAAATGTACACAATACAATTTTGCAAGAATTTAGAATTAAACAGTAAATTTACACAATACAATTTTGCAAGGATTTAGAATTAAACAGTAAATGTACACAATACAATTTTGCAAGAATTTAGAATTAAACTGCAATTGTACACAATACAAATACATAAACAGTATGTGTACACAATACAATTTTGCAAGAATTTAGAATTAAACAGTAAATGTACACAATACAATTTTGCAAGAATTTAGAATTAAACAGTAAATTTACACAATACAATTTTGCAAGGATTTAGAATTAAACAGTAAATGTACACAATACAATTTTGCAAGAATTAAGTATTAAATAGTAAATTGTAAAAATACAATTTTGCAAGAATTTAGAACAAAAACAGTAAATGTATCAATTTTGCAAGAGTAATCGATGCACTACCACGTGCACATTAGTGTTCTACTCTGGTGCACATCTACGAATAAATTGTGACATAATTCTTATTTCTTATTACAATCGAACGTCTTTGATCGCGACCACTACTGCCTACCCCCATAGCAAAAGGTTTTTAGTATTTGTTGTTTTATCATCCACAGAAATACATAATCTGTAGAAACTTCAACTGGCTACCTATCACGGTTCATGAGATACAGCCTGGTGACAGACGGACGGACAGCGAAGTCTCAGTAATAGGGTCCCGTTTGACTCTTTGGGTACGGAACCCTAAAATATGAATCGATATTTCAAACTTGGTGCATTTATTTTAGTTCTGTGTTTTTTCCGCCTGCACGATAAGTTGGCTGAACTGTAGACTGATGGCAGATGGCAGTCGCTTCTAGCCATTTTACGCTAGGTCACATACAGTAGGTCCTCTATGCCTAGGTCTTGCCATTTTTCACGAAATTGCAACGAAAAAGTTTTTAGTCTAAAAAAAGTTATCTCTATGCCCATTATCCTTGACAATCTGACTTTGACTTATAAACTCTAATCCCAAAAATCAATTCTCACTAGTTCAAACAAACCCACATCAAAATGAATACAGATAACAGATACCAGGTAACGGCTTCTCTCTTCATGCTGAAAGAAATAAAACATAGACAGGAGCAGGTAAACCGCGGGTACCAACTCCTCAAGCGCAAGGCCGAGGCCCTACGTTTCAGGGGCAGGCAAACTGCCTTAGAATTGAGATCCACTCAGCTTGTGTTGGGCCATACTCTGAAAGAAGCTTACATAAGTTTGGCAGCTATTAAGTTTACCAATGGGGACTCAAATGCGTTGATGCTTGAGAATATTGGACAAGTAAGTTAGTTTTTTCGACTGTTCTCATCATGCTTACTCATTCAGTCTTAACTCTGAAAACATGACCTTAAACGTTAAATATAGAAAAATGCGTACCTGCTGTCAGGACTTTGCAAAAAACGTAAGAATTGAATTTCGCTACATATCTCTTTCACAATTTTGGAAACTCCCCTTAGTACGAAGTATCAATCGAAATCGAGAGCAGCGGTAGCCCAGTGGTGGCAGCCCCTACTTACGAGCAGTATGCCGTGGGTTCGAACCCAGGCAGGCGTATTACTTTGTGTAATTTATTTCTTCACCGCTGCTCTCAAAAACGGTGAAGGAAAACACCGTGAGGAAACCATCATGTCTAGAACTAAAAATTTGTCACATGTGACATCTACCAACCCGCAAAAGGCCCGCGTGAGCGCCACGCAGCGCTGCGCCGCGCGACGCCTCGCGGCATAGAGCTACGCAGCGCTGCGTCGAGCGGCCTCGTGAGGTAGAAATCAGAATACGTTGCGCCATGCAGCGCTGCGCCGCGCGGCGTAGAGCGACGCAGCGCGAAATCACTGGCCTCTTCAAGTATCGTCGCGTCTCGGTGTGAACTGACCCTTACGCACACCATACAAAAATATCGGAACTGGAAATTCACGACTATTATCCCATACTGATACAGGCTCAAGTTCGAGTTCAGCGTATTACTGAGAACATATCAGGAGTTACCACAGTATCCCTTCAAGCTTTAGAAGAGACTGATATTATCGGTGACTGTAACCGCTACGCAGGCCTCGGCTCTGGAGGCCACCGCACCGCGCAAACCAAGAAAGCATTCAGAGAAGCCGTGCGAATACTCGTCAAGTTTGCGTCGTTGAGGAATACTTGTATACTATTGGATGGAGCTATTAGGTCCACATTAAGGTAGTGTCCTTTCAATATCCTTTAGAGATCTCTACCACCGCGACTGGAATTTTCTAAATAGAAACCAATACTTATTTATCTTTGTGTAGTACGGCATTACCATTATTGCCTGATACAAAAATCCAAGATGGTGTGGCGTCTAAAAAAGATACACATATGGACATGGCTTGGCTAAACACAAATTCTAATGGCGGCTCTACACTCTCGCTCGAGAGCACTCGCTATGCCTCGCCCGAGAGGCCTTGGCACACAACACGAACACCGAACAGGCGGGCGGGCGCTACCATCTACACTCTCGCGCTAGCCCTGCCTCGGACTGTCTCGGCGAGAGTGTAGAGCCGCCAAAAGCGACAATGGTCTGTTTTTGGAGAACGTCACAGGACTATCAACGTGATAGAAAATTGGCACTCTCGACTTAGTAAGGACGTAATGAAGCGATCTCCGGTGTCTATTTTGCGTCTATTAAACGTTATAACAGTGAGAGAAAAAGACAGGTGAAGAAGCTGCTAAAATCAGATGCAAAGAGCATTGACCGTGACAATTTCATAATGAATCGCCAAATGGAACTTAAACTAGTAGTAATAAGTACTATAGGTTCCTTTTTATAAAAATTACGATAATGTAGGTATTTCGTAACTATGCTTTAGCACGAAAATGTGTCTAATTCCTTCTAGCTCTTAATTTTTTTTCTAATAGTATTGCTTTTGTGTTCTTCATGTGGAGAAATGAGAGTATGACCATGAGAACATGACGTATAATCTCGTGGTATTAATGCTAGGTATGACAACGAGGAAACTGCAGGTGGACCTTGAAAACTTTTATATTTACTTACCTAGTGGGTATTCTAGCAAACACCTTTTCCAAATCTTTACAGGAAGGTAAATGGTATCGAAAAAGTCATCATGCCGAAGCTACGCAACACCGAATCTTATATTATGACGGAAATGGATGAAAGGGTAAGTGTAGTTTTTTCTGCCACCAGTGCCTAAACTTTCGGTGATTTTTCCCTATGTAGAATGTTATGTTAGTACCTAGGACTTACTTTTAATTTTTGTAAACAGGAACGGGAAGAATTCCATCGTTTGAAAATGGTAAAAGCGAAGAAAGTTAGGACTCAAACGCGCCTTCTATTGCGGCAAGTCCATAGCGCAGCTAGTGCTGGGATATCTCTAGGTATGTACCTACATAGTACTAATAGTATCTAGGTACTATTTAGGCAAGAATTCCTCAAATGCATTCATACTGGCTTGCGAAGCGGCGATTCTGCCAACAATAGGACTTGCAAAAGAGTCGGTGTTCTTGTCAAAGACACTTGAGTACGCTGCTTACTTACCTTCCTTTAATAGATTTGGTCAAGGTTCTAAACCTATGGGCAGCATATTGATCACGGCCCGTTTGCGTCGAGTTAGATTTTTTTTTACCAGTTGCTCCAAAAAAGAAGCAGTTCAGGATTAATCTGTATTGCCGTTTTACAGAGGGACTCGAGACCCCACCACCGTTGCCGATTAGCTGTCGTTCTATCGAGTGCCTCACAGGTATCCTGACGTGTGGCTCAACATTTTCTTTGTCCTCGAATTCTGGTGACTACGGCAAGCCTATTTGTTATCCTCATAATTGGGAAGACGATGACCTGTTGTTTAATTAGGTTAACTTCTTATAAAACGTAGTTATAAATAATCTTCATGTATTTCTGATTTACTTATGGTGTGTGTTAATTTATTCCTATATTCTTCGTTTTGCTAATAAAATATTGATGTGACAAACTGAACTAGAGATTCATTTTGAGTTTGAATTTTAATAAATTTCTAAATTATTGGGTAGCTGTGGCTGCCCGGACGATACGGCGAAGGTAGTACAGACGCCAGCACGTCAAGCTACAACAATCTGTCAAATTTCTTTAATAGATTTTCAACCTTTTTGGTACAGAATACGATGCAAGGTTGACTGGGAAATTTTGACAGTTTCTGGTAGCTGACTTGATGGCGTCTTTAGCTAGCAAAACTAGCAAAAAGCGTCTGCACGAATTACTGACAGTTTCAAGTACTCATAGTTTGTTTCAAAAAGACGATTATTTAAGCAAGTTATGCAACCTACCAAAGCCGGCGGGCGCGGTGGCATGTAAAGCCGAGTACGCACGTACGAACACGAACATAGCGGACACAAACATCAAATCTGAACATTTGGTTCGTACGTATGGACGGCATATTCGAACACGAATGCGAACATAGTTCGAGTCGAGTTCGCGCACAACAGTAGTGAACTCTATCTTAATAGCCATGACGGCGCCGTTGGAAGTGAAATTGAAGCTCTTTGAACACCGTCCTTAAAGAACATACTAAAAGGATCGCCGCAAACATGTTGTATGGACTGTGTTCGAAGAGCTTCAATTTCACTTCCAACGGCGCCGTCATGGCTAGTTCACGACTGTTGTGCGCTAACTCGACTCTAACTATGTTCGCATTCGTGTTCCAATATGCCGTCCATACGTACGAAACAAAATTTGATGTTGTGTTTGCTATGTTCGTACGTGCGTACACGGCTTTAATTGAACGCGTACAAAAGTTTCCGCTTTGGGTACCTATTGGTTCATGCCATGTCCGCAAATAATAGTGTGAGATACTTTTAGGAGTGGTTAAATAAACGAAAGGCGATTCATATTGTAAGTCTTTATTAAATTCAACATGATTTTAGACAAGACATGAGGAAAACAATATAAATAATCTACAAAACCCAGCCATCGTCCAGCCTTTCCTCCATCGGCCGAGTAAAGTATTGGCATCTACGGAACTTCTCCAAAATCTCGCCCTGTGAATACATGCAAGTTAAATTTAAAGCTTGTAAAAAGCGGCCCAAGTGTGGGTTGGACTCGGTACACACAGAAGGTACCTACTTTCCAAGTTTCAACTGTCTGTTCGGTCCCAATAGTCTCCCTATACAGACGGACGGACAGAACGAATCTTTAAGGGTTCCGTTTTTGCCATTTGGCTACGAAACCCTAAAAAACGGGGTCAATAAAAAATATCCCAAAACTGAGTTTTCCCCACCATATTATCATCATCATAAAAACATTACCTTGCTAATTAAAAAAACCGGCCAAGTGCGAGTCGGATTCGCGCACGAAGGTTCCGTGCCTTAGGGAGTTTCCACTAATAAGAAGAGATATTTGTAACAAGGCCCGTAAGACGTATTTCAAAACGTACGAGTGATAAAACTATTTTATCATTATAAAATAAGACTCGTGGTTGTGACATGTAAAAATATAATTTTATTAACAGCGGTTGCTAAGCAATACATCAGTATATGTTTTTTAAAAGGTTATCAAAACTAATAAGGTTGTAGTATAACATACTCCTTAACATCCTCCCTTTTTGGCAACCCTATTACTGTATTAAGCCAATTTGTTTTGCGATTGATACAATCCGTGGCTTATGTAATGCTTTAGTCAGTAAATCCGCTAGTTGGAACTCGCTGGGAACGTATTCTACACGTATTTCTTCATTAGCAACGAGTTCTCTGACATAGAAATGTCTAATAGCAATATGCTTGGTTCTTCTGTGGAGTTCTGGATTGTGTGAGATCTTTATGGCTGCATCGTTATCAACCTTTAGCTTAGGTATTTCTTTTAATTTAGATATTTCACCAAAGAGTCTTTTGATCCAGACAATCTCTCTAGACGCTTCACTGGCAGCAACCAATTCGGCTTCAGTGCTTGATATCGCAACACATGTTTGTCGTCGACTTGTCCAAGATATTGCTCCTCCAGAGTATAAGCATAATATGCCTGATGTCGAACGTCCGGTACTTTGGTCTCCACCGTGGTCAGAATCACTGTAACATTCTAGAATTCCAGCATTGCAGCTCTTTTTAAAAACTATTCCATAGTTAAAAGTTCCTTTGATGTATCTAAGGATACGTTTCAGCCTCTGGATGTCTTCTTTACAAGGGTTTTCTAGACTCCGGGATATAACGCTTACAGCATATGCTAAGTCCGGTCTGGTTCCAACGGTCAGATATGCGAGTGCTCCCACAGCTTCTCTATACGGAAATAAAGCAGGGTCTACCACTTCTTTATCCAGATCTGGCAGTCCATCTTTTTGTATAGGAGTGGTAACAGGTTTGCAATCACTCATACCAAAGCGATCTAAAACTTTCTGAGCATAGTACTTTTGCGACACTTTTATATTTCCGTCATGGTCCTCTATTTCTAATCCTAGAAAATAGGATGCATCTTTTATCGTGATTTTAAATCTTCTCTTCAATTCTCTCATTAACTTTTCAGAATCTTCCTGATTTGTTGCAGCGACCAAGCCGTCATCTACATAGAGAGCAAGAATAATTTTATTACTCGCACGGTTTCTTATAAACAAGCAGGGGTCAGTATCGCATTGTTTAAATCCAATGGTTTTTAAATAATCCACCATACATTTATTCCAACACCGAGGTGCTTGCTTGAGACCATACAAGCTTTTCTTGAGTTTACAGACCTTGTTAGATCCATCAGAGTAGCCATCAGGTTGATTCATATATATTTCTTCACTTAGTGAACCATAGAGAAAAGCAGTTGATACATCAAACTGTGTGAGTTTTAGGCCTTCATTTGCAGCAACGCTTAAGACTGATCTTACTGTCGACATCTTAGCAACTGGGCTGAAAGTCTCATCATAGTCGATGCCTTTTTTCTGTGTATATCCTCTAGCAACTAGTCTTGCTTTGAATTTATCTAGAGAGCCATCAGCATTGGTTTTGATCTTATATATCCATTTACAGGATATAGGCTTCCTGTCTTTCGGAAGATCCACCATTATCCAAGTTTTGTTTTCCTTTAAAGACTTCACCTCACTTTCCATTGCTTTGACCCACTGATCTTTATGCGTACTAGTCATTGCTTCTTTGTAGGTTTTAGGTTCATTGATCCGATTAAAAATTTCATCTGACATCATGACATAATCTCCGAATCTAATAGGTGGTCGTATTTGACTTCTATCTCTTAGAGTCATTCTAGTGGCTATCTCAGCTATATCATCTGAGATTCTTGGTCGTTCAGTATCATCACCATCTTCTAAGGCGTCTTCATAAGGAGGTGATCCTGGCATTGATGCTTCTGAAGACGTTTGTAATGGTTCAGTAGAGTCATCTTGGCTTTCTATTTCCTGACTCACAACCAAATCTGGCGATGTGGGGGGCAAAGTCGAACTAAGCTCATTAGAGCTACTTGCAGCGCGATCCAAGCTATTTTCGACACGATCATCCTCCCTTGCATCACACATCGGTGGTACTGAAAGTGGAAAGTGTATTTCGACTGAAGGCTGTTCTTCCGAATCATTTTGACCAAATGGAGTCAATACTGATTCATTAAATGTAACGTCTCTTGACCTTATGAGTTTACCTTGTTTATTCAGTAAGCGATAGCCTTCATCACCCTCATAACCAATAAGAATGCATTTCTCAGCCTTTTTAGATAGCTTTTTCCTTTTTTGTTGAGGAATATGAGCATAACATTCACATCCAATTATTTTGAGGTGACTGATTGCTGGCTTCTTCTTAAACCACAATTCAAATGGTGATTTTCCATTTTCTGAAGTTGGGCCAGTTCTGTTTAACACATACGCAGCCGTATTTATCAATTCAGCCCATGTAGCAAACGGTAGTTCTTCGTGAGCATGCATCATTGTACGAGCGGCTTCAACTAAAGTTCTATTCTCACGTTCACTAAGACCATTTTGTTGAGGTGTATAGGGCATCGTGAGCCTTTGTCTAATTCCAGCTTCTTGTAGAATGCACCTGACGTTCTGATTATCAAATTCACCTCCGTTATCGCTAAGAAATTCTTTAACAGAGTATCCAGCTGCTTTACATTCTTGTAACATTTGTCGGAGTTTTAGGTAAACTTCCGATTTTTGTCGAACAAAATAAATGTGTCTGTACTTGCTGTAGTCATCTTTGAATAAAACGAAGTAACGAAATTTGTTAAAAGAAAGAGGGAATGGACCACATACATCAGCGTGTAAAATTTCTCCAGGTAATTTAGCTCGTACTCTTGTTCCGAAAGACTGTCTGTGTGTTTTACCATAAATACAGCCAGTACATAATTCTGAATCTAGTCGAACTTTAATTCCTAGTTCTCGTTCTATAACACCTTTAACATGTTTTTTATTCTGATGGGCTAACCTTTCGTGATACAGTTGTAATATGTTTTCTGTTGACAAAATGTTTACATTAGGTATTGACTTTATAATAGTCTCTACATTGAGCTTGTATAAGCCACCATTCTTGATCCTTTTGCCAGTCAGTCTAACTTTTCCATCAACTTTCAGCGAGCAGTGTTCCCTTTCAGACATGAAAACACTTTTATTTAGTCTGTCTTGAGTGGCCAGTACAGAGAATAGGTTTCGCATAATAGCAGGTACATACCAAACATCACAGAGTGTCACTCTGGATTCTTTGCCATTAATAACTGTTTTCAAGTCAACAGTACCTTTGCCAATTGCTTTGACAGTAGCTCCATTAGCAGTAATCACTTGACGATTATCTTCAAAATGCTGAAAACTAGAAAAATAGTCGTTCCGGCAGGTGACATGATTAGTTGCACCATTGTCGACGAACCAACTCGATGTATCATAGTTTTTATGCATTGAATTTACATCTGTATTTACTTGCATGAGCATTATGTTCAAATTTGTCGGGGTCTGTTTACTATCAGGCTTGGCTGGTTTACCGTCAGCTTTCCATTTCTGACATTGCCTAACTTTGTGACCGACTTTTCCACAATATCCACATTTCTTCTTTGCTTTATTATAATTCTGTAAGGCTAGAGCTTCTGCAGGACCTTCATTTTTCAAAGAGATAGAGCGCTCATAGGCACAGAGTTGTGTAGTCAGATTTTCTATTGTTCTATCTGTCTTTGACATCAACATCCAGCTTGATTTGAATGAAAAATATGGTTCAGGTAAAGTATCCAGAATTTTGCAGATTAATAAGATATCTGGTAATTCAGACTTATCTATCTTCATTAATTCATTTATCAAATCTGACCAAATCGTTTTTATTTTGGAGATATGAGTTGTGATGTCGTGTGACGGATCTTTTGAATAGCTGAAAAACCTCATACATAGATCGTAACTTTTATCTTCAGACGTGCCATCGAACAAACGATGTAGTTCGTCCCAAACTTCTTTAGATGAGTTAAAACGCATGATTTTCTGAAGAGTTTCATCTGACATATTTGCGGTAAGCAGAAGTAATGCTGAACTATCAATTTTATTATATTTTTCAAGAGCAGTATTATATCTAGAAATTTCGTCGACATTGTTGGTACTAGGTTTCACGGGTTTTATTAGAGCACCGTTTACCGCATCCAATCCACCGGGCATACCTCTTAGTAGCAATGTCGCTTTAAATTTCCAAGTCGACCAGTTCTTCACACCCTCCAGGTGACCAATGTCAATTTTACAACTTGGTGATTGCATTATTAATATTTGTCTTCCCGGGTTGTTTTAAACTTGGTATATCACTACTCTAGTTACTTTCACTTGTAACCACGCTCTGCTACCATGATAAAACTATTTTATCATTATAAAATAAGACTCGTGGTTGTGACATGTAAAAATATAATTTTATTAACAGCGGTTGCTAAGCAATACATCAGTATATGTTTTTTAAAAGGTTATCAAAACTAATAAGGTTGTAGTATAACATACTCCTTAACAACGAGGGCTAAAGGGCCCTTTAAAATGGAGGTATAATAAGTTGGTATTACTTACAGGTCCAGTTTTAGTGGTAGTTTCGCTGTAATATGTAATAGCGCTAGATCCGGTACCATATAACGGATACTTAAGATGCATCTGAAACGAGAATTATTGGTGAGAACAAGGCCAACAGGAAAACTTAACGAAAACCATATTGGACAAAACTATACTCTTTATACCTAGGTATAAGTCATGTTATAGGTACATAATATGATGTTCAGAAACCTGCGGATAGCCGAAGTACAAAAAGAACCATTCTGATGGCATTTACTTCAAACAATTCATTAACAAGTTACAACCCTAAAAGTTAAGAGTGAACAGGCTTCTTCTGGATAAGCTCGTACCATCGTCGACTTGGTCTCTGTCATCTCTGACCTAGACTAGAGTCAAGAGCAAACCCCTAACAAAAAAAATTAATAAATTACGTTTTTATCAGCAGTTACTTCTAAATTGCGAGGCTCAAAATCCTCCTTCACGTAGTTGGCGTCATATTCTGTGCAATACTCGGAGACTGGCTGGGATGTCTTCAGCTCTTCAATTACTTCGTCCAGCATTTGTTCCCAAAAGAAATCTGTTAGCATTCGTTTACGAATACCTAGAAATAGAATGCAAAATTGAAAAATTCTGGTTTTATTTACTGGGAAGACCATTTAATTGTGCGACGAAGTCAAGCAATAAAGTTGAATACTTGGACTCTTTCAGCTTAGGCTGACGAATCAATATTTAACAGAAGTTGCTAATAAAAAAGGGCAGTTAATTACCAACGCCGTATTTTGATATCTTTGGGACTTTATAGCACCGGCGCATCTCACTCCCTTTATCAGGAGCTTCGCGTCCATCTTGTAGAATCCATGGTCGGCTGAAATTCTTCCCTTTGCCATACGCAGACGGCTCAGGAGGAACTTTGGGATGGAGCTTGATTCGCTCTAGAGGTCTTATCTTTAATGTTTCTTCTTCATTTTCTGGTTCCGGAATATCAGCTTGAACACCAGCATCGGTGGCTTCTGGATTCATTTTTTGCTAAATATGAATTATTATTTTACTCGACAAATATAGTCAATAGCAAAAGCTTGTAATGGTTGTTATGGATACGAATAATATCATAGACATATTATTCTAAACAATATTGTGGCTTTTAAAATCTTTGTTAAAATCACTTTGGTGAATTGGAACGCAAACGCCAAAAACTCGAAATGTCAGTCAGCTGTTGATGGTCAAAAATCGGTACCTATTTTACCTTTTGTCAAATCGCAAGATGTCTGGTTGTCAAATAGTCCGTAAACAAGATTTGCCCCCTCCGGGGGGCTACCAACCGATTGCATATAAAAGGGTACCTGCTAAAACATTCTTTAGCGGTAAGTAATATATAATTTTTATTCATTTTGTTTTGCATACAAGACTAATACCAGATTATGTAACTGACAATTATAGGTTAGCTTGTTTTGTTTTCTACACACTTTAGTTCCTTCTCCTGCTGTTAAAAACATAAATCAACCCCTACACGTTATAATATGTTCGAAAATGTAAAGAAAACATGAATTTATTTGATAGTACATACATTGTAACCCATGTTTTAGATTCACTATTCATGACCTCTATATTGTATCGATTATTTAATTTTTTGTTTATATATCTAAGCCTAGACCAGTTTTAAGATAAATAATAAAGGATAATGTCAATATTCAGCCAGTCTTGCATACTAAAAATCTTACACTATGAAGCCACTCTAGACAAATCACTTTGTTTTCAGGGTATACTATGTTTGCTGGCTACTTTGGTATTACAGCATTTGCAATGTACCTTTATGCTAAGAACTATAAGCAAATAACCAAAGACCAGATCGAGATGCGGTCTTGCAAGATGGCAATATTCCCCATGTTGATGGCGGAGAGAGACAGGGCATATTTGAAACAGCTCCGTAAGAACCGTGATGCTGAGTGTGAGCTCATGAAGGATGTTCCCGGATGGGAGGTAAAATATTGCTTCTATTTATTAAAGTTATCTGCATTTTGGCAAACGCTAAGCAAAATTGTTGTCCACTGTTGGATTATCGCACTCGAGTCATCGCCGAGATTTGAAAATGTAACGAGCAGTATATGTAAATGTAATAACAGGCAAGATGTAATATTATTTAACAACTTTCCTTTCGGAGCTCAGAGGAGCTTGTGGTTAAATAATAACAGTCGCCCGGGTAGATCTTTAAGGTTAAGCCGTGCTTGCCGAGGTTGGTCCGTGAATGGGTGACCATAATTACATACCGAGTTTCCTCCGTGCCTCGGAAAGCACGTTAAGCTGTTGGTCCCGGCTGTCATCTGTAGATCTTTGACAGTCGTTACGAGTAGTCAGAAGCCAAAAGTCTGACATCCAGTCTTAAAAAGGGGTATCGTATTACCCAGTTACTGGGTTGTGGAGGTCAGATAGGCAGTCGCTTCATGTAAAATACTGGTACTCAGCTGCATTCGGTTAGACTGGAAGCCGACCCCAACATAGTTTGGGAAAAGGCTAGGCAGATGATGATGATCTTTCCTTTCAACCCCGCCAAGATGTACCTCAGGTGAGGTGTACCCCAGAGGAGTATCTCAGCAGCTATTTTACACATTTCTCTATCATTCACAATAACATTTAAGTGTCTCCTATCATTCTGTATGTAATTTTTTAATGAAAAACTAAAGAAAGCAAAAAAGATAAATATTAATGAAATTAAGACTTGTAGCGTCATCAATGATCAGCTATTATTTCCAAAGTACACAAATGTACATGGACAGGGATTGTTAAAGTATACAGTATGTCAGTTTAAACGAGGGACATATTGAAACCCACAATAGTACATGCTAACATGATACTAATAAAAATATAAACAAAAAAAAAAACACTGATAAATAACAGACGGAACCATACCAAAAATTTCGCAAATGGCTCGCAACGTGTATACACACTTGCGCTAGCAATTTAATACTATTGCAGAACATGTGAGCGGGTCAATGACTCTTAGGTATAATCCATTTTCCCTTCATACTTTAAACTTACCTGGCTTTGGACAGTCCAAAATATCTAGGTACTAAACAAAACATTAAAAAATCTTCAATGCAAATGTTATAGGTTTTTTACATATTTGGGACGAGAATCGAATACTGAATACCCTCCCTCAATATGTCCCTCGTTTAACCTAACATACTGTATAATACCATACCTTATTAATCACCTACCTACATCATTGAGGGACAGAATAACTCAGAAAAACAAAGTACAAATTATAGGAACAGTTTTTTGCAAAATACGAATACCTAGAATCCTATCGTCACTGACAGGACTTTTGTAGCCAATAAGCCTGACATTGTGTTGTTAGATCGATTTGAGCGTCGCGCAATGATTGTTGATATAACGGTCCCGCATGACGAGAACCCCGTGAAAGCAGAGAAAATATATCTGGCTCGCGAGGTTGTCGACATGTGGACGTGAGTACAGCAGTGATTGTGCCGATAGTCGTGTCGGCCAATGGCTTTATAGCCAAAAGCTTCGAACAACATCTGAGGAGTCTTTCGCTTGGCAGCTGGATCAAGAGCTTGATTTAGAAAGCAGCACTTCTGGACACGGCACGTATTGTTAAGAGGTTCCTCTCTCAAGAACCCTGACCACTGGTAGACCGGACCCTGTTCCCAATGCCAGTGGGCTACTATTTTTATACTTATTTTCATATAATTATGTAAAACTATTTAAAAATGTAAACAATATGTATAAATAAACGAATAATAATAACACGTTATTTAAAACAATAATAAAGCAAAAATAATACTTAGCAATAATATTGTATCACAATAGGGGATGATCCCATTTTTTTTCCGTCGGGTAGATTATTGAAAAGTATTGGACACGTATTTTTTTCTTTTTTCACGTGGTGATAAAATTACGGAGATATATTGAGTTGAAATGGCGCATGGCGTCACGTGTAGGTAATTTTTATACCTACTTGTGACGTAGTGAGCCCCCACTCTTCAACTTTAATGAGTTTTAACTAAGTAATTTTTATTAAGTATTTCGATAAAACAAAAAATACGTGTCTAATATTTTAGTATTACCTGTCTGACAGACAAAATAGAATTTCGTTTTCTTTACCCAGTCTTTACCCCTATTATAGTTTAAAATTAATCATTAAGTACGAAAAAAATATTGGTACTACTAGGAACAGCCTGTGTAAATTCAAAATCACTCCACCACTTTTGTTTTACGGTTGGATCGGTTTGTTCACCACACACACAAATCTATACATCTATACAAATAAATAAAATTGAAGTGTCTGTTTTTAATATTAAAATAACCGCTTTTTACTACATGCATACGAATGTATGCATGAAACCAAAATATCTTTTTTTTTTTTATTTGTCTGTTTCTTCTGGCTAATATCTGGAACGGCTGGACCGATTTTGACGGGACTTTCACTGGCAGATAGCTGATGTAATAAGGAGTAACTTAGGTTATTTAAAACAAAATCTAATTCCACGCGGACGAAGTTGCGGGCACATCTAGTGATTAATATTATTATAATAATAGTGAAATTATATGTATAATTAGCAATACGCTAACAGCTTTTAAACAGATTAAGGTTTTTGGTTTTCTGTGTACAAATAAAGAGTAATTCCGATCAGTGGGTCGTCTTAGGGGCGTCCTCTTTGCATTTACAGTAATCTTCAAATTGCGGCTCCGTGCCCAGAAGTAAAATCTAACAGTGCAGTTTTATTGGTACTGGTATTCAAATGCATCTGGTTAATCTGAAAGCCGACCACAACACAGTTGGGAAAAGGCTAGGCACTTGGCTAGCTGTGACCTAGCAAAGTGTAAATAAAAACAAGTACTTTATAATTCCCTAACAGGAAAGGAGGTTATCCTAAACGCTTACCTATTCATAAATATTGTAATCTACAGCAATAAATATTTCCAGGTTGGAACTTACTACGGCGAGAAGATATACAACCTCCTGCCTGAAGACACCCTGATTGAGCCCGTGTACCATGAGTACTACGCTCACTCCAGTCGCTGGGATTGGTTCCAGCGCGCCTACCTCAAGCTGAGGACCTAAGAAGCAAAGGCAAGGTGCTCATTATGCCATTAGAGACCTATACAACCTTCTTGGTGTGAAATGCGCATTATTAAAATCTGCTTGTGACACAAAGAGCGGTTACTGTGTATTTAGATAATTTTATTTCAATAAAGCATAGTATAAAGTAGCGAGTTTTATTTGTATGGAAAGAATGGAGGTATTTATAAATACGCACCGTTAAGGTTCTCGTTGTCGGGATGAATAATTAAATATTTTTCCCCATGAACAAAACTTCTCAATGTATGAACGTGAACGAAGTGAAAAGGCGTAAAGTAAGTTTATTGTTTGTATAAATTGTAGTTGAAATACATGCTTTCCCATACATTCTAACTGCAAATGTAAGATTGTACGTGCAATATTGAGAGATTCACCATGCTATTTTAATTTCCTTTGTAATCTATAAGTAACTATTACTTTCTGTTATTTTTCAAAATGTTAGGCTCAATAGTTTTGGAGATTAGAGGCACAGAATCCTAAAAATCCGAATATTTCCAGTGGTGATGAGGGGGTTGGCGATCCACGGCGCAGTGTACAGGGATTTGAAGTGGGAGCAATAACTTCCCAGTCGCCAACCCGGTGGCAACTGGATATTTTATTCCCGATTGCCACTTGGGGGCAATCAATGTGGGGGCGACGGGGAATATTCATAAAAATCACAGGCTATAACGAACTGCGGTCCTTTCAGTCATTTTACCTCCGATTCTGCAACACTGAAAATCACAGCGATCTTCATTTTCGTTACGGCGGAATAGTCTGAATAGCTCTTATTCAATATTAGTCATTACAATGTGTTTTGTGCATACTTGGTTCCTGAATGTATAGACAAATATTGGTCTAAACGTATTATCACGCACGTAATCCCTAAAGGGGTTAGGTAGAGATGTTCCCTATAGAACACCCATATTTCGACAGTTACGGGCGAGCCTTTTGTCATACATATCAACCAGGTAAAAATCAAGAGTAAGTAAAATTCTAGATGGGAGAACTTAAGGTGAGGCTTGTCGACATTTTTTCCATACAAACTTCGGGGGGGTTTTACTCCACTGTTTGACACTGCATATCCAAAGTAAAACATGATATGGTATTATCTCATTGTTAATTTTGTCTGTACGGAAACAGAACAGGAAAATAAAAAGCCATTAAAAAGTTACGAGCTATCAAAGATTCGTTTTTATTGCAAATTTTAACGCATCTTTGGTCGTAAATTAGTAATAAAAGAAGTGTCTTTCCAAAACAAAGTCGGTACCGACACAGCAAAATTATCAAAGAATTCAATACATTTTATTTGTAATTGATACACGCAGTGGTTTTTTCATAAAACACTATCTTCCAAAAGCATTTTCGTATTTTTTTACGCACGCCTTACGTTTTGGCACGCTGTGTGTGTGCGTACGAACTAGATGTGCGTGCAGACTAGCGTCTAACTGCTCATCACTGATACTATCTCTGTCGGGCACGATGCCAAGTGAGACAGCGTGCTTTTCGGCCACGGCCACCAGTGAGTTCGAGCCCGCGACTAGTTGAACCTTAAAAACACTGCCTTACAAATTAACAAAGCAGAGGCTACTTTGATCCTATTTACGTGTAAATTACAAAAACATGAGAATTACCGATACTGATACTGCTAGCCTGCGTCATCCCACTGCTGGGCAATGGCCTCTCCCCATGACTTCCAATTATCTCGATCCAGGGCCAATGTGGACCACTGGCTGCTGGTCCTGTCCAACTCGTCCCGCCATCTTTTACGAGGTCTACCGCGACGCCTTCTGGCTGTGTCAGGGCTCCAGAAAGTGGTTATTACTTAATTAACAATTAACAAAAACAACTTCTCCATTTTATAAACAAAACATTTATTACTTTCACCATTCCGTATACAAAAATGTAAACAATGACATAATTCTTATAAATAATCATTTCATACAAGTTCTTAATGAATTTATTGACATGAGAATTCACAATTTTCATTTCAATTAACTGACAAGAATTTAAATAAATTAATCACATCACCAAAAAAAAAAGCCAGTTTTGCAAAAAATATGCAAACAAGCTCATCCATAACCTATGTTAAAAAATTGCATTTCCGTAATACGCAAGCTCTTTGCAGCTTGATGAAACTAACATAAGGTTTAAATTGAAATGCATAAACTATAATGTACAAATATTATATCTAAGTTTATTATATTAATATATGTAGTCTTAACATCTAAGAACATAAGGGGGTTATAAGACTACTATCTCATACATCGTTTTTTAATAAAAGAACTAATAATACCTATTAAAATAGATGCTCTCCTTTTAGGCTGCAAATATAATTGTGCATCGAATACCTACTTGATTTTATAATATGTAATCTGCATTATACAAATAATAAGACATTTCTGAAATGGTTTCGTTACTTGCTGTAGAACTTTTTTTTTTATAAGTAACGGCTTTTCTGTGTCTCGACCAAATGCTTTACAGTGTGCCTTCAGGTTTTCAGAACAAATCCGTGGCAAAATAAATGCGGCGAACGTGTATTTGCGAGACCGATAGCTTTGGTAAGTAGGGTAAACCCGTCGTCGGTACTTCGAGACATCATTGGTTAGTACTGGAGGTTATGCTTTCGTAGACGAGGGCATGCTCTCAGAAATTCAACATTGTAAACCTTTCCGGGGTAGCACCCATGCCGATAACCCAAATCGACTTCAAATATCCAATATTATACCAACTGCACAATGATCAAAACTAAATCCTGACGAACTGCTATATGAATGAATATTGTGCTATAGTACTTATAAAAAAAAATTATTCATGACAGGCTCAAATGGCTGAAACAGAACCTAACTATCGAGGTAAAGTTATAAATGTAAGTATATGCGTATTTATTACACAATAGGGGACAATCCTATTTTTTTTTTCTTTGTCCGTCGGGTAGTTTATTGAAAAGTATTAGACACGTATTTTTTCTTTTTTCACGTGGTCATAAAATTACGGAGATATATTGAGTTGAAATGGCGCATGACGTCACATGTAGGTAAGTTTTATACCCACTTGTGACGTAGTAAGCCCCCACTCTCCAACTTTAATGAGTTCTAACTAAGTATTTTTTTGATATTTTGATAAAACAAAAAATACGTGTCTAATATTTTTGTATTACCTGTCTGACGGACAAAATAGAATGTCGTTTTCTTTACCCAGTCCGATCCCCTATTAATGCTGTATCCTTTAGTTACTTAACATTAATTTGGGTACTTTATATCTGAGTAAATATACAACCAGATATCTAAATCAGTTAAAAATACGGCCTTCCCGTTAAATGCTTCATATTTCTATTTAATTAAAAAGTGAACTTACAAGGGTTTTGTTTCACCCCATACTCCATAGAATTTCACACTATTTCTTTAAATATTGGTGGGAAACGTTTCAGCCTTACCTATTTGGACTTCTTAATGATAATCTTTGGCTTCAGCTTGTGGGTCCTGAGTTTATGCATATGACTCATGACGAAGTACATTCCTGGGAACGTAAGAAACAGTAGGTAGACCCTCAGGAACGTTGGCATATGGAAGGCGAAGTTCCATTCATTTGGCAACGCGACTGTGAACTTCAGCGTCTCCTCAAAGTATGGTATATTCCGGAGTATGACTATAGCTTCGCATATAATGCCTATGGGGTAGAGAGGTATCCACATTGTGTAGCGCAGCCAAGTTAGGATGTAAATCTCTTTCTTGTATAGCTGCGAGATGTAGTATGGGTACCTGGAATATAATGTAATTAAAATTAGCTCTTGGAACACTTAACAATGCCTTCAGGATGTTGTTGAGACTGCTTCGCTACTGCAGTGCGTCGGAGATGTTTGTGCAAGCTCGTACCGACGGTTTTCACGCGGTTGTGCAAAAGAAAACTGCTTCGCTACTCAAGAGAGTGAGAGACAGTCGCAACAGCATCATGAGAACAGTAGCGGAGAGCCTTATCTCTCCGATTGTTAAACATTTTGTGCCGAGGGTAATTGGTACTAACATTAGATAATATGTATTTAAATATTATGTTACTGACACTCTATGGATCTTTTGTTTCTGAAATAAAATTCATCCATTCATTCATTCACTAAAGCAAACCGGCCAGTAACCAAGTGGAGGAATGAAAAGGCATAAATGGAAATTAAGGTGGAAGCGACAGGATGGTCTGCGAAATCTAAATTTTCTTACGTTTTTTTGCAATTTGCACGGTAGTGTCAGGGTGTATGTTGATTAACAATTACATGAAAAAGTCATTCAATGGGCTTAAATGAACTTAAAGAGGATGTATTGATGATTTTAATTATTATAATTCTGTAAAATCATATTTGTTATGGCCGCGTATCAATCAATCAAAATCATTTTATTATTATTTTATTTATTTCAAGTATGCCAGTTACAGGCAATTTTGAATAGTCGAAAAACAATTAAAAAAAAAACCGGCCAAGTGCGAGTTAGACTCGCGCACAAAGGGTTCCGTACCATTATTTATAAAAACGAGCAACAAAATCAGCAGCAGAACTTTGTCAACTGTTACACACTGAGTTGGTTAAGTCGTTATTAGTACAACTATGTAAGCACAGATGGCGCTTTCATCAAAACTGCCGCTCTGCACGAAATGTTTATTATAAATCTTTTCACTTGAAAAAATAATATAGTCCTCATACACTTAGGGTAATTTAATTTAATAATAATTAAATGGCGATTGTTGCCATACGGCCACATCGACATGCTAATTGTTTTTTATCAGAAGCAAGTTCTCTTTATAACTGCTAGATGGCGCTGTTTACAACGTTTTACCCAATTTTACTTTTTTGTATGGGTGCCCCCTTAAATATTTATTTTATTCTGTTTTTAGTATTTGTTGTTATAGCATCAACAGAGATACATAATCTGTAGAAATTTCAACTGGATAGCTATAACGGTTCATGAGATACAGCCTGGTGACAGACGGACGGACGGACAGCGAAGCTTCAGTAATAGGGTCCCGTTTGATCCTTTGGGTACGGAACCCTAAAAATAATGCTACAGTGCCAGTCACAAGACATATAACTGTGAAAGTACTGTAGTTGCCCATTGCAAATCGTAGATCTCTATGGAGAAGAATGGGCAAGAAACTCCATGGGCACTCTATTAAATCGAAATCTTGTTACAAAACCTTGGTTACATCATTCATGTTGAGATGGTACATTATGTGAAAACGATGTAGCAAGACGTACACGTTAAAAGTGTCCAAAGTAAAAACAAAAAGAACAATAAATTAAAAGATAAAATAATTAGTTCGAAATGAGCCGTGGCAGCTAAGAGACGACCAGGCACAACTGACAACGCCCGTTCACGAACATGACGCATGGATCAGCCATCATTCAACTCAACCATTTTGAAGGGAACTAAATGACCCGACACACGCGCCACCATCAGCGTGACATTTGAGTGAGCATGACATACTCTCAACCGCCAGGGCACATTCAAGTCAATAAAAGACGTAGGATGGAGACGTAGGTATCATATTTTGTTCAACATAAAACATGACGCCGACCGGAAAATTGAAAAAAACTGAAGAATTTCGCGGGCCACCCTGTCCCTTCCACCTTTACAAGGCATTCACATGGAGTAGTCTTCAAAAATAATTTATAGAGATCGCCTTACCTGACAACTTCAATCATGCTCCACATGACGAAGAGATAGAAGACGACAGGTTTCGAATGCATGCGTGGTTCGGCTTCAATCATCACGAACAGGACAAACGCTCGACCGCTCACTTGCAAGAAAGGCACCAGTACTCCACCCTGTAATCATGTCAAGGGTAAATTATAAGGTCAGATTTTATAACAAGAACTGTAATTGATGGAAGCATGGCTTAGCCGATTAGGGGTACTTAAAAACCAACTGCTAGATGGTCTCATATACATACAACACAGAGAGCTTGTTCTTATATAATCTGGACGTGTCCAGATTCAGATAATTTTTTTTTTTTGCTAATTGCTAAAAGAATAAGATAATTCATCTTAATATTGGGCTAGACCTCTGAAAATGTAAACAAGTATTTTCCAGCTTTCATGATGACTGATGATGTTTTGAGTCACTGAACCAAAGGTTTAAGTTCAGTAGAATTCATAAAATGCGAAAGCTTATTTAAAATGCGCTTTAATGGCTTTGACGACTGACTGGATTAGGATGTAATTTTTACACAACCGCCCAAAAACTGAATGGTATATTTTTATCCCGGTAGTACCCGTGGGATTGGGATCCATCCCGACCTCAACACGTGCATTGTCAAGTGCAAAACTTAGACCTACTTGGTGTTAACCTTTTAAACGCCATTGTCACATATACGTGACAAGCAAGGGCATGCTTTGTACGCCAACGACACAACTAAGTGACCAAAAATGTGGTGTACTATAAGACAAAATAAACGATTCAAATCATCACTTTTCTGTGTCTTTATTTAAATATCTTAAAAAACCTTACCAAGAAATAAGTTAGTAAAAGTTTTGGAATTCCTATTATTATTTGTGAGTATTTGCGGTGAATTTCTGGCTTAGCCTGGAGGGCACGCGCGTGCGAATATGCTCTGGCGGTCAGAAGGTTAATACACACTTCAACTCACCCTAGTATACCCAAACAGCGGATGCATAACTTCAAGATACTGCAACAGCTGTAAGAACTTCATGGCAGGTCCAACATGCTCGTATGTATCAGCGACGGATTCATAGTCCAGCTTGGCGTATCTGACGGCCATGACACACAGTACGTAGGTGTAGCCCACAAATTGGAAGAGGTTGTATAGCTTCAGGTAGACTTTCTTGAGGTCCTCTGGAATGGAAAGTGGTATACCATTTCAGTAAACGATAATTAGTGCAAAAGTACCGTTAAAAAAGCTGAAAGGCACTTGTTCTCCCAGTCATGGGAATATTTTTTTTGTTCTAGACATACCTGGGAACCTTCTAGCTACGGAGATGGGGGTCCTACTTTTTAATAAGTTTTTTTTAAAACACTTTATTTTAAACTAGCTGTCCCGCGCAACTTCGTCTGCGTCACATTTTCCCCGTTTTCGCAACATTTTTCTTTGCTGCTACGCTCCTATTGGTCGTAGCGTGATGATATATAGCCTATGTCCTTCCCCAGGTTGAAATCTATCTTCTTGCCAAATTTCATTTAAATCCGATCAGCCGTTTAGTCGTGAAAAGGTAACAAACCAACATACAAACAAACACACAAACAGAGTGACTTTCGCATTTATAATATTAGTATGCATACCTCCATGACCCCCTTTATTATGCATACATCAGCACAATGTTGTGAATGGGTTACATTCCTACCGAAAACTGTGTTTTTTTTACCCAAAAAAAAAAATTTCGTGACCCAGCAATAATTTTTGTGTAGTCACTTAGTTTGTCGTAAGTACAGAATTGTTTTTTGACCGGTTTGTAAACGGTCTGTTTACAAATTGTATACTTTCATATGCATTTAAAAAAAAAAAACCTGTATAGATGTTTGAATAGGGGATACTCCAATTTTTTTTTTCTTTGTCCTTCGGGTAGTTCATTGAAAAGTATTGGACACGTATTTTTTCTTTTTTCACGTGGTCATAAAATTACGGAGATATATTGAGTTGAAATGGCGCATGACGTCACATGTAGGTAAGTTTTATACCTACTTGTGACGTAGTAAGCCCCCACTCTCCAACTTTAATGAGTTTTAACTAAGTAATTTTTTGATAAAACAAAAAATACGTGTCTAATATTTTTGTATTACCTGTCAGACGGACAAAATAGAATGTCGTTTTCTTTACCCAGTCCGATCCCCTATTTAAAATTTTAGGTGCCAAAAAAGCAGGTTCAAGTTCTTGTATACTGTTCTTACTTCAGATTAGTCATTCTCTCAAAATATTTTTGACAATAGGATTAATTTATCAAAAAGAAAAAATATAAATAGAAACCGTCTAGGAATATTCGTGAAATTACTACAGTAGATAGGCAACTTTATTCATTTATTATGCTATTCTATTCAAATCAGGTGTTGTCATATGCACATTTAGGATTTCAGGCGACGCAATTGTTCAATGAACTTAAATGATACAGTGTTTTTGAAATACGATTTATAATGTTGTTTAGAATGAAATTGCCTCATTAGAATTCTATAATTAGACTACCGACTCAAAATCAAAATATTTTTGTTTCGCGTAGGCTTTCATGTGCACTTATAAAATGTCGACAAAAAGGTGTTCGGTTCGGGTTGGTCGTTTCCTATGGAGAAGAACTGGCTAGAAATTCCATGGTTACTCTTTTGACTACTAATATATTATACCCAGGGGCTTTAATCACGTAGGCTTTTTTAGACCACTTTTATTCCCTCCACCTTGGTGATAAGTCGTGAGGTTATAGGCCACCCCTTCTCCCAGCATCACATGTATTACTTTATGATATTGAAAAGATCAAAGTTTTAGAATAATATAAAATAAAAAATATATTTTAAGTACATTTTTTGTCGCACGTTTCGCCAGTTACGTAACGTAGAACCAGTCAAGGATATAGTTTTATTTTTGCTACCAAGACCAGGATGCAACTTTGATCTTTAGCACTGCATTATAGAATCATCTTATGCATATTATTACTTACACTTTTAATTACTTTGACTTAGGTGTCACGCCACGTATTTACGCCACGATGTAAACGTTACACAGATAACTTCACATAAAATCTACCGATTGTAATCGAAAATACAATTATTCTATAACATTTTTGTTTTGTTTATTTAAACTTTGGTGACAAGTAAATATTACGTAAGTGCGAAGCGAATATTTTTTATTGAATAATGTTTGTGTGTATGATACGTTTACACGGCGCATGTGTGCTAGGCTTTTTGGTCTACTTCACTCATGTTTTAATTTAAATAACATAACATCACGCCTGTAATCCCAGAAGGTAAAGCAGAAGTGTACCTGATAGTACACCCACATTTCACCAGTTATGTTTAAGTCCCATGTAATAGGGGGCGACCCTATTGCCATTAACCGGGCACAAATCCAGACTCCGTGGCTGCTACTGAGAAATTCCTGATGGAAAAACCCAATAACACTTTGCCCGACCCGGTAATCGAACCCAGAACCTTACGCTCAGCAGTCACTCCATGACCAACGTGGCAGATTTCATTTACATGGATTGAAAATCATGTAAGCGTAGGTGATAACATCTGTGTCAATTGTTTAATTTTAGTGTTCTTATATTGTTTTATTATACTTTTGTATAGATTCTTTTAATTTACCTATTTTTTGTGAATGTGTGGACATTGTAAGCTTTGTATTATTGAAGTGAAACTTCTTATGCGACTTCCAACAAGTTTAACGTTCTAATGGAGGGGGAATATTTCCTATTACCCACTAAGAGATGGCGCTATTACAAGATTCGTGACTACGTAGTTCTACTAGGTACGCAAGATGGCGTGCAAACAGTCATGCATTCGACTCTTCGCTGTGACCAGCCTTCGCTCAATTTCCATGAGTAGAATAACCTCGATAAACGTATGTAGTAAAAAGTGTACAACAATAAAACAATAAAATATTATTTAGTAGCTCAATAAAATAACGAGAGTGAATGCGTGACACTCAAACGCATGCGTGTAGTATTACGAAGTTTCACTTCTTCCGCGCGGAGGGACTCCACGCACTATTTTTTTTTAAAATCTTATTCTACCTTTTGCATTAAGCAACGACTTATTGTCGGGCCTACGCTGTCCTCCCATACTTAAGTAATAACGCTGTAACTTCAAATATTGTAAAACCAAATGATTTTAAAAGAGTAACCATGGAGTTGCTTGGCGGTTCTTCTCCATAGGAAACGACCAACCCGAACCGTGCACCTTTTGTCGACGTTTTATAAGTGCCCATGTAGGCCTATGTATAAAATATTTTGATTTTGAGGTATTTAACAAGAATAACGTGTTACCTCTTCTGTATCCCATTTCTTCTTTATGTAGTTTGTCGTACATGCCTGGATAGTCCTTCATGACGTCACGTTTTTCTTCCTCACTGTCCGCAGCGTCCTCTGACGTCCAGAGGTCGAAGTTTATCTGGAAAAGTCACAAGCACGTTAAGCCGTTGGTCCTGGCTGTCATTTGTAGATCTTTGACAGTCGTTGCAGGTAGTCATTGGCCCGAAACTCTCGATAACCAGAATTACCAAGGGATATCGTATTACCCAGTACTAACTGGGTTGTGCAGGTCAAATGGGCAGTCGCTCCATGTAAATTACTGATATTCAGCTGCATCCGGTAAGACTGGAAGCCGACCCTAACATAATTGGGAAAGGGCTAGGAAGATAATCATTGTGATTTCTATTTGATGATAATGATTTCTATTTTAGGTTGCCACATTTCCCGTTTCCCCACGCTGATGTTCTCACAAAAGAATTGAAGGAAAAAATAACAATGATTGACCTATGGATGCTGTTACTTAATGCACTGTTATATTATTTGGTCACACACACTGTCTAATTATGTTGGAGGTACTTGTATGTAGTAGCTACATGTGCACAGCTTTACTCAAAATGCCCAAACTAAGAATGCACAGAAGCATGAATATTTAATGCATGTCAATTTTACATAAAACTAAGCTTTGGCACGCGGGTTCGCTCGCTTTATGATCGGAATTCGTTATTGCTTTATTTAACATTTTAATTAGCCTATGACACTCGGGGATAATATCGTATAACGCGAATGGATAACATAAGGAATGAGTACATAAGAGGAAGTCTGAAAGTGGCTCCGGCGACTGAAAAGTCCTGTGGTAATCGGTTATCGTGGTATGGACATGTGTGTATGAATAAGGATGGCTATAAAAGTAGAGGAACACCAAAGAAACTATGGATGGAGGATGATATCAAAGGCATGAAGGATGATAATAATATATCAGAGGATGATATGGCTTGAAACGAGGTGAGTGCTGAGATGAGGAGTAATAGAGAAGTATGGAAGAAGAAGACATGCTGCGCCGACCACAAATAAATTTGAAGAATGGAATGAGAATCATGATGACTCGGGGATAATGTAGCTTTTTATTTGTATTCGTGAAAAATCGAATCCGAAGATCACCTACACCCTACATATAACTTAGCAAACTTTATTTCTTTATAATATTAGTGTAGAACTATAGCGAACCGCCCCTGCTTCACGCGGGTTTTACAACTTGACAAAAAAACGAGATTTCTATAATATTTGCAAGTTTAATATAAATGCGAGTTTTTATTTGCAAGTTTAATTTAATATAATATGCCTCGCTTTCGAAATTAATTCTCTAAATTATGGTAATGTAGTATGAATACCGCAATAAAATTCGTTACGTAGTTTAGAACCAGAACAAGGACATACTACGGACACGGCAAGTTACATTATTTCATAATATCAACAATGAATTAAAAAAATATATTTATGTCCTATTGTTATTTTGTGAAGACCATAAGTTCAAGAGTAACAAGTATAATAAAATAAAGAAGATATAAAAAAATAACAAGGCAGTCTTACCAGATTATAATTATTATTTCAACTAAATTTACTTTGTAGGTTTACATTCACAGCTCAAGCTCGTTTGTTATAATCTGTTAAAACATTTTATGTTAACTTATAGATTTTACAGCACTAATCTTTAAAAGATAAGTTTGAGTATGTATTATTGATAAGGACCTTACAAGAAATATTATGTAACAAGCTGTTGCCCGTGACCTTCATGCACATGTTTTTCAATCTGTTTGTTCCATCTCTGAAACCGCTGGACCGATTTTGAGCAGATAGCTTATGTTATAAGGAGAGACTTAGGCTATTTTTATTTATTTTAGAGAAAGAATAAGGGCTCTGCGCAAAAAGAAAAAACTTGTAATTGTTAACAAAATTCACAGATAGCTGATGTTTGAAGTAACTTGGGCTACTTTTATCTTCTATCTTCTATATATGTATATAAAAATGAATCCCTATTTCCCTTGGTCACGGCATCACGTGTGAACGGCTGGACCGATTTCGATAATTCTTTTTTTGTTTTGTTTGTTATTGTCAGGAGAAGGTTCTTAGGTAGGTAGTAGTAGGTAGGTAGTGGTAGGTAGTAGTAGGTAGGTAGTAGGTAGGTAGTAGTAGGTAGGTAGTAGTAGGTAGGTAGTAGTAGGTAGGTAGTAGTAGGTAGGTAGTAGTAGGTAGGTAGTGGTAGGTAGTAGTAGGTAGGTAGTGGGTATGAAAAAGTGCATTGCAACGCATGCCGGGATCAGCTAGTTATAGAATAAGAATGAGGCTTAATAATTTCACGCAAACGAAACACGCAGGCTACAGGTAGATTATTTATAAAATAGTTATGTTTTACCTTAAGCCATGCTGGTTTTTGTGGCTGAGCAGTCAGTCGGGGCCACCAAGCAGGTTTCACCTTTTGAAGGATAAGTTCAACTCTGTTTTCGAACACACGGACAGTGGTGATGTGGTCATTTTCAGACTGCAACAATAAAATTTTTAATCAGTTTTTTTTAGGTCTATCATAAAATCTGTTTTGGTACGACTTTCCTTTGACTGACGTCGAATTGAAGGGAGGGAGGGGAGTGGGAGGAGAGGGGGGGAGGGGTACAACCACCCCTTAAAAGGAAAAGTTGCGACGCGCCCCCCTTTTCGAGATTTTTAAAATTTTTAATTTTGAGGAAATGTTTGGGTAAAATCTAGTCTCGTTTGGCAGGCGGAGGGGGCGGGAGGGTGTGGAGGGGTGTACCACTTCCCCTCTGGCACCACTCCCGTGAAAAGGTAATGCAACGTTCTTGAGAAAAACCAATTAATGTAACCTAACCTCAAAACATATTGTATTCGCCTAAAAAGCGTAGTCGACGGAGCCCCGCTACGCGGGGCTCCTATTTCTGCCTGCATGGTTTAAAGTAACCTAACACAAAGGGGATGTCGGGGTCTTAGTTCGCTCGCTCCGCTCGCTCACTAGACCCCGCCATCCCCTTCGAACCTAACCTGTCCAAGTCAGGGTGCCCCAAGTCCAGAGCTCGCTTCGCTCGCTCTTGCAACCAAATTTGCTATGTTCTACATAAATACATTCAATGGCCAGAATTCTATATAATCTGTGGTAGGGATTGACCTAAATAATGCAAAAATAATTAATTTTCAATATTTTTTTTCTCAAAAACTGCGCGTTTCCGCATATTGAAACTTTGCGTGTGTGCTAATAATAATGTAACCTTTCTGTAAAAAAAATATCAACCCCGAACTCGACGTCAGTCAAAGGAAAACTGAGCCTCTGTTTTTTGTGACATGGCCTATCACTTATTATTATAAGTAATTAAAGTTGTTATATTCCATTCACATTTTAGTAACACAATAATATGCATCGCTCCTGTAATCTCTGACAGGGCTAGGTGGAGATGTGCCTATATTACACCCAGATTTTACCAGTTATGGTTAAGTCACATGAATAGGGAGCCATCAATACAATCTCGTCAACTTAAAATGTTAATGTACTAAGATTTGGATAATTCCTAGCTTCAGCTTTAATAATTGTGCAACCTTCAATTATTATTATTTACAAGTTTTCAAGGGACCTTAATTAAAATAAAACCAAAAAAACTTAAAATATTTTGTAAAAATAATAGTTCTGCAACATTGCCCTTAAAGGGCATGAACATGAAATTATTTAAAATACAACACTTAATCAAAAACTTGTGACATAGGACTACTAATTTTTTTTTTCAGAAATTGTATTATTGAGTTTTTCTTTGGTTTTCCCTATGTTACAGTGGTACACTGGGACCACAAAACCGTGCTTCTTGTGGTCTCAGTGAACCTAGAATTTTTGCATGTAGCATTGGAAGCGTTGTTTTAAATCAGAATGCTTGAGACGAAACAACCTCTTAGACTGAGTTATCACAAGTATGATTATGTGTTGAGCTAATTCAAAAAGATAGTTCTATTATAGATAACTATTTGAAATCACACAGTAACAACAGGCATAAAGGTCACAAATACGTAATTAAATCCTATATTCCATACGATAAAAGGATTTATTTCGGCTTTTTATTATCTTTCGAAACTCGATACAACATTTTTACTGTAAAAAGGTGTACTTACTGTTTTTACAGGTGAAAATAAATCCAAATTAAATTCATAGAGGCTCTCGCCACGGGCACCGACGCCTTGTGCCGAGAATTTCAAGTTACTTTCGAGAACTTTCACATCAGGTTTTACAACATTTTTCAACTCTATCTTCAATGAAATAACACTCTCAGTTTGTGCCCAGTAAACAAATGGGCTTGGGATGATCATTATTTTATCTCACACAAATTCACTGCACAACGATGTAAATACTGTCTCAAAGCAAACAAATTGTATTGAAATCAAACTGGAATTGATTGATATATATTTTAAGAAAAGCGAACTACAAATCTTATTTTGACTTATCAATCCAGCCCATCCAGCCGACCGGCTACGGTGTTCCGTCAGTTCCGTGTTGCTAACCATAGAGGAATAACCAAACCAGCATAGCTATTCACAAACAATCGAATCGAAACCGAATGAATCATAGACACTGAACGGTTATAACCGAACTGCGACCGAACGGTTGTCAAAACGCGACCGAACGGTTATCAAAACGCTATTCACAGATCCGAGCGGTAAGGTTTTTTTTTTAAATATTTGAAATATTGACAATTATGTTTAAGGAGATCGTTACAAAATGGTAGGAAATAGAAATTGGTGGTAGAAAAGCTTAAAGTGGCAAATATATTATTTTGACTAGGGATTTTGTTATGTACGGCTACAGAATCTACATTTAGTAATCATATATAAAACAAAACAGCAAACACTGATTGTTTTATTAAATAAGTTTACCAGATTTTTATCAAACTTGCTTTGTAAATGTGATTTAATGTCAAACTGGCAATTTCAATGATAACCTCAAACTCAAAAGTTTTCAACAGTGTTTTGTGCGAAACTCGGGTTTAATTTAACACATATACAAACAATAATGGTGTAAGTATTTTACTAGTATATAAAACATCATCCTTTTTCTTACTTATCATTTACATATTACAAAACATAATTGACATTACATATTTTCAGAAAAGTGTCTTTGGAGCCAAGAAACATAATGTTTGCGTTCACGCAGGGGCATGAGGACTTGCCCGGGGCCGAGTCTCAGGTCAGGATGCGTCCTGTGTCAAAAAAATATGTAACAGAAGAGCCCCAACAGTCAAGAAGCCGCCCAGACCCGCTTCATGCTATACTCGCACGGCACGCAGCAGCAATTGAAGATGTGGCAACTGGAATGCATAGCATCGAAGCTATCCTTCACCAAATTGTAGCCTGAAATTTGTTTGCCTCTGGAGGAAGGATAAGGTATGGAAATAAATGATACACAAGTAATTATTAAAATAATCTATTTATTAAATTGGCCCTAAATTGAAGTCCTCTACTATAGCCATCTTGCTCAATTCCTGAATCCGTGATGTTTCTGTAGGGGGTTGCTTCTTCAATTCAATTTCTTAGTGTTCAGGCAAGCGGCCCCATATTATACATGTAATGCAGAACTGCACATGCCTTGGTGATGCATCCTACTTTATTTGGGCTGTATTCAAGCACCTAAAGCACCCTTTCTACACCTTGAAGTAACTCTTGATGCATGATCTTATGTATGTTTTGCAGTTCTGTGTACCATGCTTCCGAGCAATTTGGCTCAGCATTAAGAATCGGGGTAAGAATCCAAAGCTCCAGAATCACCTGGAAACATTAAATTTTAATTAAGTATTTATTTCTTTAACATGAATGTTTATCATTATTGTTACAGTTACTGACCTAGAAGCTAGCAAGATGTAGCAGCAGAACATGTGTCCCATCCACATATCCTAAAACACCAGGGAACCCGAACTTGCTGTATTTTCTGAAAATAAACATTTAATTGTACAATAAATAGATGTATTTCGTCTTATATACTATAATTTATTGTAACAGCTCATAGACAATTTCTTAGTTAAGTTCTTGTATCTTTTAAATTATGGTGACTTTAGTTATAAAGAAACAAATATGTGACTAATGTTATATTTTTACATTACACTATTGTAATCTTCTAAAGTAGTATTTCCTGTTGACTTTGTTTTGTATTGTACTATTCCAATAAATTGTCCTAATGTAAAAGAAAGTGTTTTATTTTTAACAGTGTTATGTGTGTATTAGTAAAACATTCTGTGATTTTTGTAATCTAAATAAAGAATACTTCTTACTTTTGCAAAATTTGTTGCCTTTCATTTACTTGGCAAGGGAATTGAATGCACTGTTTGAGTGCAGTATTTAGTGCCATCGTGGTCTCCGTTATGGCCCTGGAAACAGATGCTGGTTCAAGCTAACAAAGGCATTGCTCCTGTCAGTTTTCTGGCAACTGCTTTGGCCATAAAAGTGTAGGCAGCTAACACCTAAAATAAAAGAGTGTAAATAAATACGCATGTCAGATGACTGCATTGGATTCACGTTTTATTATATGTATACTAGGGATTGAATTTTACCTAAACCCAGGGAGGGTCTAGCTAAACCTTAACCACACTAAGGCAGTACTACATAGAGGTAGGGTTATAGGGATGAGTTTATCAGTAACAGTATAGTTTGTTCCTGATTGCAGGCTATAATAACAAATTTTAATGTGAGTGAATAATGACACCTCGTTGTATACTTTCTCTACCGTGCTGTTATTGTGATGACTTTCATTACTTACTTTATATTTACTATTACTTACTTTGAGTTCAATGGGGATTGCGGCTGATGAATCAACGCTTGGGAAATAGTACACAGACTAACGAAGCGCGGGTCAGCAAATGGATCCATCATGTCTCGTTTTCTTCGATGAAGAGATAATGTCTCCAGCCTCTGTCCTTCTGCGGCACGCTCACGGTCTCAGGATCGCACAATCACGAACTTCATCTAACCAAATAATTAAAATCAAACTCAAGAACAAATTTTTATGTAACGTACGTATGTAACCACATAAACTGGTGTAAATCTGTATGCAATAGTCAAAACAATAGTTTAACCATCTATACAATATGTACACATACTTCAGACACTGCTTATATTAGTATAAAGTGCTTTTAACTTTCATTCGACTTTACCCTCTACTGCTAATAGCTGTCGGTCAATTGATGTCTTCATAACCGAATCACAATCGATGGAAAATGTCAAAATTGGTCAAAATCGATCGACATCGGTTGTGTGAATAGCGTTTGGAGGACTTGATCGATTGCACGGTCACTCGATTAGATTAGTTGTCCAATCGATTGGTTGTGAATAGCTATGCTGTATAGGGAATAACCTCTAGACTTGGCAAAGGTGGACGCCCCTCTGCCAATGATTGGCCATTTGATCATTGACGTTAGGTAAAACTAGTTCATTCACCGACAGGTGTCATTGTGTATCGTTTTATGTCGCTAGAGCCGTATACAGACATTGCGAAGCATGCGCCGCGAACAACGCACAGCGAATGCCTCACAAGGTGTGTACCTTTAAATTCGTGGCGAGGCATGTGCTACGTACGTGCGAGGGTGAGCCAACGTATGGCCGCGGCCGGGGCATTCGTTGTGCGCCGTTCGTAGCGCATGCCTCGCAAAGTCTGTATCCACCTTACCAAGTGTTCTATAAAATTGGTTAATTGTGCAGTTTACTGTTGTAGTATAAAAACTGATCTACCACTTCAAATCTACAAAACTGTAGTGTTTCGTATCACATAAAACTATAAGTATTAAAAATGCACTAACATGGTTCTATTCAAGTATTACTATAATCGAATACTTTTTATGCCGTTACGATAGAAAAAAAAGCCTGGTGCGTTGGTTGCTCAAACATAGTACGCATGGCAACCAATCAAGCTATACGAAACCAATTTTTGCGGATCTCATAAAGTACGGGAAATCTATACAAAGCGAGGCCATGCTATATAGGAAATGTAAACTTTGATGTGTCGCCGTGTGTACTGTACAGACGCTAACAGTTTAGTTCTGGTGGCCTACTCCATCTCTTTCCCACTCTAGAATAAGACTAAAACATTAATGTTTTAAGACGTCATAGTACACACACACACCCCTGTTCAAACTTTATGATGACTCAGAAGTTGGTCACGTGTGATGGTCTGTGACTCTGTGCATTATATGCAATCAAGACGATGCGTCCTCTGCACTCCGCTGAAACCGAAATTGTATTCTGGGCAGCTTTACTTTACACGGTCCGAGCTATGACTCTGTGAGTGATTGTCAAACTCCCAAAGTGTGCTGTATGTGTTTACCTTGCCTCTTGCAAAAAGTGGCAGAAAATGTTGTTCGCCATCCGTTTTTTCTGAACTCTAGAGCTTTTTCTTCTATGTTTCTAACCTGCCTGAGCAAACGCTCAACGAACAAAATGGAAAGCGGTGTTGAGTTCAATATTACTAACAAACAACAATTTGAAATCAATTAGGTTTCGATGACTGTATAATAACTTCTTCCTGATATTGCATTGTTTCTGATGGTGTACGTATGTACCATTTTGCAAACTAGTTTAAGAATAAAATTCTTCCATTCTTTACAAACTGAAACAAAAAACTACCATCGACTAAAACATCATGGATGGGACATCTCTAAATAGGCGACTTTATTCGGCTAGCTTTTTTTATCATTCTGGATGTCTGTCAAAAAGCCGTTTGCTGCTGTTGATGGGTGTCGAGTTTCTAAATTTCTCATTTTAATCGTCTTTCTTTGGGATTCAATATATTCCCCGTTAACTAAAAATGGTTTAATTATTACCTCGCGTTATAAATTGCGTACAGTGGTTGTTCTCTGACTCTGGTAGAAGTTGTAAACAAATCCAAAATGTCCGTTCCTAGCTCTGGATTGAGCAAATTGAAGAAGAAACACATTCGTGTAAAACACCAAAAAGTGAAACTGTTTCGTGCTAATGAACCATTACTATCTGTGTTTATGTGGGGTGTGAATCACACGGTAATTACTTCATATTTTATGCACTAATTGCAGTACTATGGCGGGTGTATAATCCTATTTGAAACGATCTCGGCTAGCGAAGCATCATTATGTCATTTCCCACACTACTGGTTTGTTGTGGTTTTTCAATGTTTACATTTGAATTTGCGTTACTGAAAAAACTTTTCTATAACACCCAAAACTTATTGCAAATTCTGGCACTTTGTCAATTCATTATGATTTTTATGTCTCCTTGCCATTGAATATAAATAGATTAATAAGCTTTATTGCGTTGGACACGGGTCCAATACTTTAGCACATTGGTCACATCAACATTAATTTGCATTTGTATTGAAAATTGTATTTTTTTTTCAGATAAATGAATTAAGTCATGTCACAATACCAGTCATGCTTCTCCCGGACGACTTCAGAGCTTACTCTAAGCTCAAAGTTGACAACCATTTATTTAACAAGTAAGAGTTCACTAAGATTTTCCCTTAGTTCTAATTAGAAACTAAACTCTGACTAAAAACTTTAGATAATGAATATAATAATATGATTGTGCGCATGTTGGAAATCAGCCTACTGAAAGTTACTGGTATAAAAAGTGTCCGTGACACAGCAGCTTTGGCTTCATGTAGACCATGGCCTATTTTAGGCACAAGATTTCTATGAAGAAGAACTGCAGAAAAACAGCAACTATGAAGAGACAGAAATTTTTAATATTAGACAAACAGAAAGACTTCCTTTCACATAAATAATGTTATGTATGAATTCAGAAAAATCAATTTCTAGTATCCGCCAACTCATATGGTGCTGTTTAATGGAATCGCACTCAATCCAAATTAATCCCAGAAAACATCTGATTATGGCAAAAGCCGATTGCAGATAAAAAGGAAAAAATAATAATTTCAGAAACTTTTTCTCCTTTGTCATCTCTGTGACAAAGCTAAAAGTATTTCCTGTAACAACCTTATCACAATAGAAGTCAGGGTTCAAATCTAGAATGCAATCAGATATTCCCATTGTTCCATTATACCAGGCAATCTACTCAACATTCAATATTTCTTTTCTTAAATAAAATTGAGAGAATACACAATATCTGTGAACAAAGAAATACTCAAGGACAAATTATTTTTCATGCTATAATGATTGCTATTTTATAGCATAGCTGTTTTACAATGTACTGCAATGTAACATAGATTTTCCTTCAAGGAAATAGTCTAGTGCAGTATTAGTCATTTGTGATAAAAATTGAGGATAATGTGTTTGAAATGTAGGAAATAAAAATTGAGATGGATAAATATTGAAAAGTTTGATTAATATCTGCAAATGTTAATATATGCAATATATAAATCTCTTATTATAGATTAAGAAAAATATTAACAAAGCTCTGGATTTTTAATGCAGCGTTGTCTATGTTAAAGATGTAGATGCAGTGGCGTTACGGTATGGTTACTGGTACTCAGCTGCATCCGATTAGACTGGAAGCTGACACCAAGATAGTTTGAGAAAAATGCTAGCCTTTTAAAAAGACAGTTTTAGTAAAAAATCACTTAGATTTTACAGACAGCTAGCTAACCGCTCTGAGAATCTTGTAAAATTAATTGGTTTAGCCATAGAAAATATATCGAAGTAACGGCCCGGTGGATGCAGTGCCAGGTTGATGGGAATAGACCATCCTCCATGGGACTTGGAATTTAACTGGAAAATTGTTCTCACCTCTGTCTACCCCTTCAGTATTACAAGCGTGATGTCATGTTATGTGCAATCTAACAGAGATTTAACCTTGAATTCTACATTAAATAAAGTTGCAGATCTTACAATCAGCATTACTCATATTGTTTTGATAAGGAATTGGTGGTGGATTATAAGTGTTATTAAAAGTAGTAATTGTGACTGATAACAGCAAAGTTGTTACATATATATAGTTTCCTTATAGTATTCTGATTATCACACTTGAATAGGAAAGTATTGCGCTTACAGAAAACCCAGGATTATAACATTTTCACGTTAAAATCACGTTAACGACGTTTCTTTAGCGTGACTGTTTTTTGCACTCGTTTTTCAACTCTCGCTATTGAGCCGATTGATTTTTTTCAATAGTGGGCTTATGTCGCGTTTTCAATAAAGACAGTAGGAAAATGAATTGGATAACTTACTCCCTCACTTCGTCTTATCTTCATGAAAATTAGCATCAGTATGAAAGCCACCGCTATTATCATCTGACTACTATTTAAAATTAAACGCGAAAGTTTGTGAAGATAAAGGCAAGAACTACTGAACGGATATGTATCGAATTTGGCACACAAATAGTTTATAACCTGGAATAACAAATAATATAACTGGATACTTTTTATTTCGAAAATGTTAGTATGATCCCGTGGTACAATTATCGAAGTTCACGAAATAAGAACTTTATGTGTGCTCGTGGAGTCAGAAGAGCTCGTGGCTAAATAATAACAGCCGCTCGGGTCTATCTTCAGGTTAAGCCGCGCTAGCCTAGGTTGGTCCGTGGATGGGTGACCATCCATTACATACCGAGTTTCCTCCGTGCCTCGAAAAACAAGTTAAGCCGTTGCCGTTGGTCCCGCCTGTCACTTATAGATCTTTGACAGTCTTACCAAGAGTTATCGAAATAGCCAGTACTAACTGTGTTGTGGAGGTCAGATAGGCAGTCGCTCCATGGAAAATACTGGTAATTCAGTTGGATCCGGTTAGACTGTAAACCGGCTCCAACTTAATAGGGAAAAGGCTAGCCATTGGTTCCCAACCTGTGGTCCGCAGGAGCTTAAAATATGGTCCGCGAAAAATTGAAATGTTATTTATGCATTATTAAAATGTTTTTCGTACTTTTTAACTTGCACAGACATTTTCTGTGCTAAAGCTCAACCTTATTCATTGTAAAACTATCAGAGGCGGGTGAGGTCTAGCTTGCTGCGCTCGCTCTTGCAATTCATAAGCATTTCTGCAAAAAATCTACAAACTAATTCCTATTATTGTTGTTAATATTATTGTTCAGTCAACAATGATTGCTAAAGTTATCGAGATCACTTTGATCGCTCTAGTATCCTTTACTATCTTAATTCTAAAGCTTTTCATCTCATTTTCCAATTTTTGCATTGTGTGAGTTAAAAGTGCACCCCTCTAAATGTGATAGACCTATGGTCCCTGCTAACAATAATGACACCAAAGTGGACCCTAGTCTAAGAAAGGTTGGGAACCACTGGGCTAGGCAGATGAGTATATTTTCGTTGGAAATTTTCCGACATCCAAGCGGGCGAAGCGGCGGGCTTCGCTAATATATTTTCTTAGTCACCTAGCTTTAATTATACATAAATAGCAACGCTACGCCATCATACAGACTCTAATCTGTAGCCTGTTAAGATCTATTAAACCATTTTATAATCTCGTTGGTAATAAACGACTATGGTACGTCAATGCTAATGAAATTGATAGAGCTAAATGACTCGTTTAATGCTATATTAATAGCTTTACACCATGTATGTATTGTGGTAGCTATATAAGATAGATGAAGATATGATGAGGAAATCGGCAGAAGCGTCATGAGTGACTTCTACCATTTCGCACTGAACCCGCGTAGTGCTCCATTCCTCATTGAAGGGACACCTTTATACTATTATCATCTGCCTAGCCTTTTGCCAACTATGTTGAGGTTGGCTTCCAGTCTAACCGGATGCAGCTGAATACCATCTGACCTTCCAAACCTAAGACAGGTTGTAAGACTTTCGGGCCACTCACTACCTGTAACGACTGTCAATGATTCACAATTGACAGCCCGGACCAACGGTTTAACGTGCTTTCCGAAACTCGGTATGAAATGGGTGGTTACCCATCCACGGACCAACCCAGGTAGCCCCCGCGGCTGTTATTATTTTGGCACGAGCTCCTACCTTCATACTAGCAATGAGAATGATAAAGGCAATATTATTCTTATGCTATCTAAATAAAATATACAAGGCATACTTTGTGTACTCTATGTGACACTATTTTCACCTAGATTAGACAAAAAATGCAATCAATCTTCTGATTATAAATATGTAATTTATATAGTTATCTTTTCTCCGAAATTACTTTTCTTATTATCTTTATGGATTTATGGTAATAAAATGAACGAAAAATACCAGGTATTTTCCCTCAGAACCGATAGGTGTAACTGAGTATTAAAAAATAAATAACCAAGTAATTGATTGTTTCAGAGAAAACATGCCATCTCACTTCAAGGTCAAGGAGTACTGCCCTCTTGTGTTCAGGAATCTACGAGAGAGGTTCGGAATCGACGATATTGACTACAAGGAATCACTCACAAGGTACAACCCTAACTATACAGCCCAATCATAGACAATACCGAAGTCAAACTCGACTGGCACGAGTGATACGCTAACGTTAATATTATTTCTTTATTGATTATGTATTTATTTTTATCCCCATATTGTATTATCTGGCATCCTCGATCCCACATCCCATCCTGTGGTCCCTAGGTTTAGAAAGCCAGATAACTACCTGTGCTCGAGGGCTCAGAAGAGGCCTTGCAGCATGCTGCGGCGCTCGGCGACGGCGCCCACCGGGGTTGCCAACATGAAAAATGAAACACATCAAGAGAGCATATTCCACGATGCAAGCGAGTTCGTCAAACGAGGGCTGACGATAAAACGCCTGAGGTCAGCGGAGTTTTACTAAGCAGCTGTACGATTTTTTTCAGTTTTTTTTTTTTTTCTCAAAATAACAGTATGTAGTGTGCCTTTCGAACTGACACGGCGAGCATAAGCATTACCACGATCACTGGCTGTATTGTGAAGTCATTTCCCTTGTCTAACCGCTTGAGAGAGACCTCTATGGAGAGATGGTTTCAAAAGTTTGGATGAAATTGGATTTTTGTTGGATTTGAATTTTGGTTTTTGTATGCCTAATGTCCGTTTGTCCATTCCAGTTTAGGTTAAATGGGTGTCAAGAGTGCCTCAATCCTTAATTGACCGTGACCTCCATTTACGTTCCTTAGCCTCCGCAATTGTCCCGTATGTCTCGGTTACTTAATATATCGTATATATATATATATATATTTCTTTTCTTTAACATTAACACTACATTTGCACATTAACGCTGTGAGCACATTCATGTGCACTTTCACCGGTGGGTAAGTATTATGTGAATATGCGCATCTCTTTCGCACGTAACACGAAATAGAAATGAATGAGGGAGACGTCACACGAATCAACTTGCATTTTTATGATGTTGAAAGGATATTCAAGGACCTAGGTAATCACTCTGACATTAAGGTAGTTGAATACTTTGGTTGACCTTTGTGATACGTCCGCGTGCTTTGTTTTTTTATGTTCTAAGGGTCCACGCAAATGACAGACGCTTGCTTACTTTTTGTCCGTCAAAATATTTCGGGACGTATAAAAAGTATGGACACCTCGCAGACTTTTTAATACGTCAGAGATCTTATAGTCTGTCGTTTCCGTTGCCTTTATTATAAGACCTGTAATTTTCTTTGAGTGTCCTTAATTTGTTGTTTGTTAGGGTGTGTGCAATAACGTCACGAACTCACTCACAAGTCACAAATCACTGTTGATTGTAATTACATACACTTTGACTTCATAACCATATACTTTGTATAGTTACTAAGTTTCACCATGTAATAGGGTCTAGGGGAAAATATTAATTTGTCAACAGTAAATTGTTGATGTAAGTACCTGGAAAAATAAACACTGAGGAAAATCTGGCGTATTATACGCCCCTTCTACGCCTTGAACGTTTTCGGATATTTATTTATGTATGACTACGGATAATATTCTAAAATTACCTACTGACTCTGACCACCAGTGATACTTGGGATTCTATGTAAAATACTCGTATTCAACTAGGGTTGCCAGGTCTCTAAATCGGAATGCCGGACCGTCCAGCTAGTTTAGCCTGACATTTGGGAAAAAAAGCCGAACACTCTTTGTTTTCTAGTCAGTTCACAAGACGACATTAACCTCTCCAGCCCCGTGGTTCCCATATGGGAACGCCGAACAATTCGGTTGAGCCCCGAGGTTCCCATATGGGAACGCCTCGTACAAGCAAACTTAAACCCTTATCGTACGTACAGTAAGGGTCTAATTCGTTTGTAAAAATTTACGTCTCTGGCCAACTAGAGTTCGATTAAAATGAAACCAAACATACCAACCTAACAACTGCACAAAATTATTAAAAAAATAAAGAAACGCGTCTTTGTCGACTGTCAAAATGAGTCATGGCGGCCAGTGTGGAACGGTGGTGTTTTGTTTTGGAATGCAGTGAAATTTTTGTGTTTTGTGTTGTTAAACTTTGGTAAGTAAATGTATAGTATGTTATAAGTGTATAATGTAACTTTTTAGATAGTCATTTGCTGGAAAAAATATCTAAAAATTATGTTTTTGACCCAAAAATTTCTCCGAAAATTCCTTTGTTGTGAAGTTCGTCAGTCGAAATTGAAAATATGAATTTGACTCTTTTACAATGAAATATGGTCTTGGAAACATTAGTAATAAGCGAAAAAATAGTGATAATTCATAATTTCATGCATTCGAGGCATATTTATTCATATTTATTGATATTTCAAGTATTTTCATGCATTGAACTGCGCAGTTAGAAAATGGCCGATTCTAATAAGACGTTTGAATTGGAATCTTGCAAGAATAATTTATGTAGGACTCCTAAAAAACACTGTCATTAGATTACTTGTATATTTGTTATGTTAGATCTAAAGTTTCGTGTAAATTGATTCAGTAGTTTTACCAAAAAAAAACAAACTACGACAACAATATGTTTGCGGCGAGCTCTCTGAATTCTATGCGATGTTTATAATTCTCAAGTAGTTATAAAACAGTTGTTTATATTGTAATACATGGTCTCGTTAATCAAGAACCCGAAACTGTTTACCGCTTGAGATAAGAGCTAATAGAACTCGCGCGATAAGCTTTTTATGAGCGCAGGACACTTGACACGCTCGATGACGTCATTGTGAGGCCGGCTGGGTGTTTTACCGTTTAGCCGCAAGGTTGGAGAGGTTAAAAAAAAAAAATACAAGGTTTTTCAGTCTTTTACCATAAAATCTTGTTAATTCAAATGAAACAACAATAACATTCAAGGAATCAGTCTTCTTTATTATTAAGCAAATGTAAAAACATGACAAATGTAACAACATGACAAATGTAACAAAACTGGCCAAATTTAAAAAGAAGGACCATCTAATTTGGCCGGACACGCAACCAAAAAGCCTGACTGAGTCCGGTTTTATCCGGACGCCTGTCAACGCTATATTCAACTGTATTCCGTTAGACTATAAGGCCTAGGCATATGATGGCAAACTGCCTCTATATCAATAAGTTTTCAAATGTTCACAATATCGCATTCGGTAGGTACCGCTTTGTTCTTTAATTTCAATTATTAAGAAGGTCAAGGCAAGGTCGCTTTACGACAACCATTAAGCTCTTTTGTTGTCAACTCGTTAAAAGAAGAATTTTATCGTTTCTATATTACCATAACCTATATCTTTTACAGAGAATAGCTTATTATTCTTTTTATCGATAGTATCATACAAGTATTTATACACCTGACAGAAAGAAAAACTTTCTTGGTATTCAAATTGTACGATAAAAAACTAACTGACTAATGTAGAAACGTTCTTAGATTTGTAAGATTGTTATAATATTTGCGCAAATCTTTGTGAGTCATTGATAAAATTGTTCTTTGTTTACCAACTATGTTATACAGGTGTTGAGAACTCGATCCATTTTCGTGTTTAATTAACACCTTATTTTAGTAAACCGGCAAAAACGTAGAACTTATATAAAAATGAACTTGGTAGGTTGGTAACTCCCTGTTTCAGAGTTGAGGTGTTTCTTGCAGAAGCTCGCGAATACGCAAGAGCAATGGTGGGCCAGTGGTAAAGCAACAGGCAACCTCACTCATCATTTCTGCTCTTAAAACGTTGAAGGAAAACTTTTTTTTTTGTTTTGCACGTTGTCCCAGTCTAGGAATTTTTCCTGTATCGTGGGTGCGTTTACAAACATTTAAACTCACTTACACTACCAGACAGACTCAGAACAACTACTTGTAGGTCATACAAATATTTGTTCCCAGTATAGAACCTGCGACACGCAGCGCAGCAGCCAATCGCTCAGCCACTGCGCTTACCATTGCGCCATTGTGTGAAAACTGGTGTGTCTTAGAACCAAATATTCGAAGACATGTGACACCAACCCGCACTGACCTTATGTGGTAGATTACAGCCAACCCCCTCCCAATACTGGGAACATTACTACAGCATAAGCAGAGTTAGTCTATGATTATGCTTAATGCTAAAGTAGCGTTCGACAAGTTCTTAATTTCAAATTCTCAATTGTTCGCCATAAACTCAAACTCATACTCAAACTATTTTTTTTGGACAAAGAGCGAGTTGCGTCCTTTTTTTGTAAATATTAACTTTTCACGCCAAAGGTCGGAGTTTTTACCCGTACTCTTTATAATAAAAAGCATCAGGTCTTTCCCCGGACATCCTGATAATTAAGACATATCCGGGAAAACCGGTAAACAAAGCAAAAACCTCTTTGTTAGAAGTAGAAATAAAATTATAAGTACGTTGTTTGTCGCCAGCACTTTGTCCTTCGAAAATAAAAGCATTAGGAATACATTAAAATAATGATGCAGGACCGTATTTTGTTACATTACGTATTAGTTTTCGTATTGATGGGAAATTATTTTCGTATCAGTAGAAGTTCCGATAGTACACCTATGTATTATATTATAACATGAAGGATATTGATTACATGCCATATCTTCATGTTAACATAATATTAGAGAAAGCTTGAGTGTTCAATATCCACTTTTATTGTAAGCTTTGTGGTAGTAATTACACACTGCGACACAAAAAGCTATACAAGGCGTTGTTTTGCATCCTCGTCAAAAATCAGGAGGTTGTCACAAAATGCATAAATAATCAATTAAAATTACGGTATCTAGTTAATTATTAATAAACATAGATTTTTTTTGGTGTTTAAGTTTGTCTGTATTTTAGAATAACCTCCTTAACGTGGTTTAGGGTATTAGAAATTATTGAATAAATGTTTGAGATTGTTTGTATGTGTGGAAGCGAGGTTATAGGGCGAGAATCAGACGTGTTGCGTTTAAAACAAGGTTCACACTTACCGATTTCCGTAAATAAGAAAAAAAAAATATTGACTAGCTTATGCCCGCGGCGTCGCCTGCGTGGAGTTCGATAATTGTCCCACGGGAACATACTATCGGGATAAGTATCCTATGTGTTAATCCAGGTTATAAACTACCCGTGTGCCAAATTTCATCCAAATTCATTCAGTAGTTTTTGCGTGAAAGAGTAACAAACATCCAATCCATCCATCCATCCTCACAAACTTTCGCATTTATAATATTAGTAGGATTCGGGACGAGAATCATTAGCATAGTTACCTTACCTCCTTGAATTTGACGAGGATGCAAAGCAACAACTTGTATATTACCTGTATAACATGGCCTCGATTTAAATAGATTTCCCGTACAATGAGAGATCCGCTTTACTTGGCCACGGATAGACGAGAGATGGTGAAACATCTTCAGGGAAAAGATGTTTTCAAGGGAGGATCACGACCCTCAGTAGGAGCTCGTGGCTAAATATTAACAGCCGCCCGGTTCGATCTTTAAGGTTAAGCCATGGTTGCCAGGTTGGTCCGTGGATGGGTGACCATAATTACATACCGAGTTTCCTCCGTGCCTCGGAAACCACGTTAAGCCGTTGGTCCCGGCTGTTATTTGTAGATCTTTGACAGTCGTTACGAGTAGTCAGAAGCCAAAAAGTCTGACATCCAGTCTTACCAAGGGGTATCGTATTACCCAGTTACTGGGTTGTGGAGGTCAGATAGGCAGTCGCTTCATGTAAAATACTGGTACTCAGCTGCATCCGGTTAGACTGGAAGCCGACCCCAAGATAGTTTGGGAAAAGGCTAGGCAGATGATGATGATCACGACCCTCAGTAATGAGTAGTACGACTTGAGTAGGAGGAGAGATAAACTGGTTTCGTAAAACTTGTTTGGTCGTCGTGTGTACCTCCTACACTATAAAAAATGTGTATCCCCATTCAAGGTGATAACAACCGGCGGCATATGTCCTTTATCACAAATTTCTCCTAAACAGGAAGCATGGCTATAAATTTCCTTTAATGCTCTAACAAATTATTGTAAAAAAATTGGCAAGTGCGAGTCGGAATCGCGCACGGAGGGTTCCGTACCATTATACCCTTAAATATTTATTTTATTCTGTTTTTAATATTTGTTGTTATAGCGGCAACAGAAATACATTATCTGTAGAAATTTCAACTGGCTAACTATCACGGTTCATGAGATACAGCCTGATGACAGACGGACGGACGAACGGATGTACAGCGAAGTCTCAGTAATAGGGTCCCGTTTGACCCTTTGGGTACGGAACCCTAAAAAAGAGTTACACACGACGACATATCAAGCTATACATTTCCAGTATAACATGGCATCGCTTTATACAGATTTCCCGTTCGATAAGATATCCGCTTTAACTGGTTTTGCATAGCTTGATTAGTCGTTGTGCGTACCTATTCCCCTGGGAGCAGTAACCGACACGTTTACTTCGTTCGGGTACGTGTTACTTTGTGTAATGTAATTTATTTCAAATTATTAACTTGGTGGCAGAAACCAAGGCGACATGCCTTGTTTTCAGGAACCAAAATTTCGAAGACATTTGACATCTATCAATCCGTTCTGGGCCCGCGTGGTGGATTACAGCTTCGGCCCACTTCTTATGATCACTATCTTATTCATGGTCACAAGCAGGAGGCCTGTGGGCTTTGTTCTAGCAGTGGGATCATTATAGGCTGATTATGCTCTTCTTGATTTACTAGCTTAGCTACACATGGCGTTCCATGCTGAATGTATGTCTCTCTAAACAGATTCTAAGTAAATTAGACGGTTAGACGTACTATAAAATTTGACATCTAAAAATAAACAAATAATAGTACCCCACCGGCATCGGGAACAGGGTCCGTTCTACCGTTCGTCATGACTCTTGAGAGAGGAACCTCCTAACAATTCGTGCCGTGTCCAGAAGTACTGCTTTCTGAATCAAGCCCTTGATCCAGCTGCCAAGAGAGATACTCCTGAGATGTTGGTCAAAGTTTTTGGTTATTAAGCCATTGGCCGACACGACTATCGGCGCAATGACTGCTGTACTCACGTCCCACATGTCGGCATCATCGCGAGCCAGCCCCCGTATTCACAAACGCTCGGATTCGATTACGATTCGGAAAGTCGTATGTCTATCTCGCCCGCTTTCGTAATGCCAAAAAAAGATAGACATATGACTTATCGAATCGAAATCGAATCCGAGCGTTTGTGAATAGGGGGCCAGATCTAGATACTTGAATTAAATTTCTCTATTATTGTTATATTATAGCTATTCCCGATAATGCTGTTCTGACATGTCTGCTTTGTGGTCGGAGTTTTTCGGCCAAATAAAACGCCATCGAATACAGTCGCGGTGGCCAAAATCGGCTAGATGGCATCATCATTATAGCGACTATAACAAAGACATAAATATAAATTGTGCGAGTGCATAGGTATTCATATCACTACCAATCGGCATAAAACTAAACCCGTATTTTAGATCAATGCCCAGCCCAGTTTAAAAATAGTATCCATATCATTCTCTGATTATAAGAGATGCTTGACTGGTCATCGTTCTAGATTCCAGATCTTTTGGAACACTCCTCCTCTTTTGTATGCACTGTGCGATTCACTATTTATAGCCATTTAACCTGTCTTTCTGGACAAGAAAATAAAGTTCTGTCGCATTTGGTACACAAACCTGTAATGATAGTTGTAAAGGAGATTACAATGAATAAGTTTTGATAGATGACATAGAACTAGCTTTCATGAAAACTGTTGTGATTAGTGATAAAAAAAAAAAAAAACCTTATTGAGACTTAACTTAGGCGAATTTCACCAAATAACTTAATCGGCGTTCAAGAGCTGTCAATGTCATTATCAATGGATTATTGAACTCTTGAGATGTGCAGATTTCTAAGCGCGCTTAGTTTCATTAAAGAAATTCGCCCCTAGGATTTGACCATAGGGCGGGTGTAATTGGTATCGGCGGTATATTGGTTGTTATAAGGTACCGGACAATTTTGTGGAAATGGCGGTAAAAGGGCAGCAAATGATGTTGAATAAGTGCGTTAAACAAAAACTGGTATTTGTTGACAGATCTCAGCCGATCCCTGATGACTCCTCCGGCAAGTCGGGGGCGAAGTTCTACCAGAGCTACGACCGCCTGTTCATCCTCAAGACCCTGACTTCGGAGGAGGTTGAGAGGATGCACTCGTTCCTCAAGCAGTACCATCCCGTGAGTATTACTAGTTTCTGAGTTGTAGATATATTTTTAATTTATAGAACATGATCGGCAGATCAAAAGTCATCATCAGCCTTCAGTACTATTCATAGACCTTTCTAATTGCAAGCCATTCAACTCACATGGCAACGCTGATCCAGTTGCTAACAGCCAGATTGCGATGATCTTTGCTCCACCTAGCGTGACTTTACTCATACCATTATTAAATGGGTTTACGACGTGACAAAATAAGGGGAAGGGGGAAGTTGTTGGACCGTACATCTCGGACCCATTATAAGCGTGTTAGTATGTTATTTTCATGAAATAAGGAAACTGCAGAGGAAACGAACTGGTACAGTCTAGTCCTCATTCTATTGCTGACGTGCCCGAGGCTACAATCATATAATGTGTATTTTGTGGACGCAGACTTATGCATTATGTCATTATGCCGATTATTCATGCATTGCAGTCGTAAAAGTCACCTGACAAATAAAGTGTTTGAGTCATTTTGGTAGCAAACAAAGATCCAACGGAATACGTGCAGGTCTCACGTAGGTAGTTTTAAAACCACAAAATTATCTGCAGGAATTGGGCAGTATTTTTAAGTCTTACAAAAAACAAAACAAAGTTTTGATGTCGAAAAAGGTGGTATACCTAGTATGCATATGCAACCTTTTTCAAAGCCCAAAGTTTGACAGTTTATTTAGATAGGTGGATACAAAGGTTCGGTCAAATAGGACAAAGGAAAATGAAATGAATAAATAAAATGAAATAATTTTGTATAGCGTTATCTGTTTATCACTTTTCCGTATCCAAAGCCTTTTATCCTCTACCGAGCCGTGTGCTCGATGGGACTTCCCATAATCAAAAATATATAATCTTTCAACCTCTATTTAACCTCTGTCTTTTTTCTCATTTTGTAGATTTTTTCGATCAGCCGCGTTTAATAATGGTGGTCTGATATGTCTAAAATTAAATTCAGCAAGCCATATTCTCGCCATGCACTCGAATTTATCATTATTCAAATTTTAGAGAAGATAACAACATCATTGACAAGTTATCAATATGTTTCATGTAAACAAAAGATTTTCTCCCCCTATCTAATCGTAGAAAGTAATGTGTTACTTCCGATAATATGCAGAAGATAGCGCCATTTTCAAATGAGTAATTTAGAACAATTTTGTGTAAATTACTATTTGTTTTAAATGTAAGGCAGGTTATCTCAGTTTTAAGACAGGTTGGTTTACGTTAGTTACGTTTAGAATATGGGGCGTTGCTATTTGCGTTTTGTTGCTGAGTGAAAACAGTTTGCAAAGAGGAGTCAACAACACTAATTTATTACTTTTGCTTGTTTTGATGGTTAGAATAATGTTGCTATGAATTTTCAACGTTAAAAGCTGCACTAATCGATTTAAACTGAATCTCAAAACTATTATAGAAAGATCATCTAATGATTTCCCATTCGTGATGACGGCAGATATATTTCAAAAACTTGTAACTGACTTATGCACAATATCACCGTGTTCCGGTTCGTAGCCCAATGCAAAAACGGATCCCTAATAATTTCGTCAAGTACCAAACATAGTGACAATATGGACTTGTGGAGCCCCTTTGAAGGATATGCCCCACCTTTTATCCTGCCCATCCTGCCCAACAGACTGCAGCTTCCAAGTTCCAGGATTTAAATAGGCAGGTGCAGATTGCCACATAATGGTAGATATAATTTGGAGTCAAATCGACGCGAAAAGTAGTAGATTCTTCTTCTACTCATGGGACTAAATCATCTGCCTGGCCTTTCCCCAACTATATTGAGGTTGGCTTCCCGTCTTACCGGATTCATCTGAATACCAGGATATTACTTGGAGCGACTGCCTATCTGCCCTCTACAACCCGATGCCCCGATACCCCTTGGTTACTCTGCTTGTCAGACTTGCAGGCCACACTGATTAACTGTAATAACTGTCAAAGATCTATAAATGACAACCGGGACGATCGGCTTAACGTGCTTTCCGAGGCACGGAGGAAACTCGGTATATAATTGGTTGTCACCCATCCACGGACCAACTAGGCTAGCGCGGCTTGTTCCACGCGCGCCTCAAGGAGATGTCAGCAAATCGGAAGGGGTCCGAGAGGGCCGATGCCTGCCAGGGCTGCGGGTTGTTCGAAAGAGATACCGCGGCCCTGGAATACAAAGGGCGAAGAAGGAACATGGATGGGTTTGAGTCAGTACAAGTCTGACACTCCCTCCCGCTCCGGCCAGAGCGGGAGAAGTCATTTGATGATTTCACATCCGTAAAAAAAAAAGGCTAGCGCGGCTAAAACTAAAGATCGATCCGAGCGGCTGTTATTATTTAGCCACGAGCTCCTCTGACTCCACGAGCACATATGAGACTAAATAAAGTTCTTGTTATTTCCAGTACATAGTCGAGCGTCACGGCAAGACCCTGCTGCCTCAGTACCTGGGCATGTACCGGCTGACCGTGGACGGCATCGAGCACTACCTCGTCGCCACAAGGAACGTGTTCTCCAACCATCTCAACATACACAGGTATTGTATTGGTTAGGACGAGATTTCTCAGAATGGGCAGAGCATAAGGAGATTTGCTGCAAGGAACTTCTCAGTTCTCAGGCAATAAGGCACACTTACAAATGATTTTTATGCAGGCTAAGAAAAGGCTTTGTTGATTAAAGAAAGAAAACGTATTAATTTGTCTCGCACAGGACAAAACAATAAAACATAATTGTATAAAAACTTACGTAAGAAAAAATAAGACATACATTAAACTAAATTGGTCCTGTACGAAGCCAAAGCCTGTCTGCAAGTTTTCCCTATAATAAGGAGAATTCTTATCATAGTATTGTTACGTCGTCTGCTTTACGAGAACATTCTAGGATTACGTTCGACTCTAGAATGATCCAGTATGTCTAGAAGATTCGAGAATAATCCTAAAATGGTCCACGATGGAAATGTTTAGAACGTTCAAGAAATTTCTGGACCACTCTGGAACTTTCTAGAAGCATTTGTTCCACTATGGAGCTATCTTAAAGGTTCAGGAAGGTTGAGGAACTTTCTCGAAGGCTGGGTTTCCCCTAATTGCCTAGACGTTCACGGGAGTTGTGGAAGTTTCTCGGAGATGGGTCCGCGGGTTAGCGGAAGTAGTCAGTCTTATTTCGACTACGAAACGAAGCGATCGAAGTGAACTAGTAGTGCAAGATCAGTTGTATAATTTTGTGATTAAGTTTGTTGAATAAAGATTTTTAGTGTTTAATTGGTAGTGTGTTAATTTATCATTTACCCAGCTCGTCATCATCTGCCTAGCCTTTTCCCAAACTATCTTGGGGTCGGCTTCCAGTCTAACCGGATGCAGCTGAGTACCAGTATTTTACATGAAGCGACTGCCTATCTGACCTCCACAACGCAGTAACTGGGTAATACGATACCCCTTGGTAAGACTGGTGTCAGACTTTTTGGCTTCTGACTACTCGTAACGACTGTCAAAGATCTACAAATGACAGCCGGGACCAACGGCTTAACGTGCTTTCCGAGGCACGGAGGAAACTCTGTATGTAATTATGGTCACCCATCCACGGACCAACCTCGGCAAGCACGGCTTAACCTTAAAGATCGACCCGGGCGGCTGTTATTATTTAGCCACGAGCTCCTCCCTCTCGTAACAGTATTTAAATCAAGTTGTTACTTAATCTAATGTCAATCACGATGGTAAGTGCAAGTGTACTCGCTTGCGTGAAATTGCGTTTTTTTATCGGAGCATTCTCGAGTTCAGGGACTTATATTTGCGTCATAGAATGAAACAAAGAATAATTGGCCGCGTAGGATCTTTAATCATACATAATTATTATAGGTAGAAAATTTAGTCGATGTAGAATAGGGGATCGGACTGGGTAAAGAAAACGACATTCTATTTTGTCCGTCAGACAGGTAATACAAAAATATTAGACACGTATTTTTTGTTTTATCAAAATACCAAAAAATTACTTAGTTAGAACTCATTAAAGTTGGAGAGTGGGGGCTTACTACGTCACAAGTGGGTATAAAACTTACCTACATGTGACGTCATGCGCCATTTCAACTCAATATATCTCCGTAATTTTATGACCACGTGAAAAATGAAAAAATACGTGTCCTTTATACTTTTCAATAAACTACCCGACGGACAAAGAAAAAAAAATTGGATTATCCCCTATTGTTTTACAAAAACCGATTTCCCAAAACTTACCTGTACGGTACCTTCCTAAATGTACAGTAGTAAAGTTCTCTTTTCATTGCAGGAAATATGACCTAAAAGGCTCGACAGTGGACCGTGAGGCGTCAGAGAAGGAGCTGGAAAAAGACCTGCCCACACTGAAAGACAACGACTTTATCAAGCAAGGAGTTCGCATTGATATCGGTGACGCCGCCAAAGAGAAGCTGTTGGAGACCCTTACCGCTGATGTTGAGGTTTTGATCACTTTTTTATCGTCATTTTAACTAAATTATGTCAAGGTTACAGTCAAAACTGTTAATAGGTCAAAACCACTTTTGGCCATTGACAGTCAAAACCCTTATTAAGTGAAAATTAGTTTTTCTTTTAAAAATATGTTGTTTGGGGACGCCTCAGTCATAATTACCTATTATTAACCTTTTGAACGCCAGAGCATAAACGCACGCGCGTGCCCTCCCCGCCAAGCCACAAAATCACCACAAATACTTACAAACAAAAAAAAGGATTTCAAAAGTATTTTCAACTTATTTCTTGACAAGATATTTAATATTTAAGACATATAGATCACATTTTAAATACATATAAATAAACACAAACAAAAGTAACGATTTAAATAGCTTATTTCGTGTTATATTGCACCACATTTTTTGTCACATATTTGTGTCGTTGGCGTACAGGGCACGCTCTTGCGTGTCACGTATATGTGACTGTGGCGTTCAAAAGGTTAATACAACGCGATGTTTTTCAAAGGGTCACAAAAAAAAACCTAATAAGTTTCTATGTAAATGTTGGTTATTGTTATCCGGTCAAAAGTAGTTTGGTACAGTTCTTGGCTTTCAATCTAGCGTAAGTGTAACGTAAAATATACTTTTTATTCCACATTTGTAACACACAAACAAAATGTAGCCTTATTGCTTCTGCTTAAGACTCAATTCACACCATCCGACATAAACAGCGGAGTGTCGGGGCCTGTTGCTTTTGAAGTGGCGTGCCAATACAAGGTGTCGCATTATTTTATTGATGATATAAACATACGCATTTCGTGGTAGATCTTATATTCCATCATTCCAACCAAGTAACTAATGGGGTGGTTTGTTGGAAGCTTCCCGACGAAAGAACGCTGAGCCATCTACACGGCCCCAATTTGTTGGCCATCTTCTCCATGAATAAAACGTGCATCATCTCATTGCAGTTCCTAACAAAACTGCACTTGATGGATTACTCGCTGTTGCTCGGCATGCACGAGTGCGGGCGCGGCGAGGCAGAGGCCGAGGCCGCCAGGCAGCGCGACGCGGAGAACGACAGCGATAACGGAGACACCGATACCGACAGCGATACTGATAACAGGCATCACGGAGACCGGTAAGCACCAAAATCAAAAGACATTTAGGAGTAAAAAGAAGAGGGGGCCTACTCTCTAAGCACGAAATCCGTAGTTTCAGCCGAATTTACGGTTTTTTTTCTACCACGTATCACTTACGGACATAAGATCCGTTAGGCGCCCGAACTAAAAATGAATGACAACATGATTGGACAGTTGTCCTCACTCCCGATGTGTTTTCAAAACTCATGAATCCGAAAATATTAGGGAACAGGGTACATTTCGAAGTATAAAGCTAGCTACGGACGGACCCGTATTTTAGTTGACGGACTTAGAGAGTAGACCCCCTGGTGTAAAGTTCCACAATACTCCATAGAAAAGGGAGGATCCTCCGACCAGACGGGTCTGGTGGGCTACTGCACGACAGTTGTGGTTAAGTCTTATATAATCTTTCTCCTGCTTGCATCGTATTCCTCAATGCTGAGGGTCGTGATCCCCCTTCAGTATCACCTTCTCGCGGACGATCTTTCTCCAACTGTTTCTGTCTCTGGCTGTGTGAAGGGCGCTGTGGACTGTGGAGTCAAGGGCGATGCGGATCTGGTCAGACCAACGTATATAGTCATAAGCCGCGAATAAGTTTTAAACTGCGCGCTGTTATTTTGTGTTTGTTCTTCAGTTGTATCATAGATGGCGCTGTAGTACTTTTTGTTGTGCCGGTACAGACATTTATTCAAATAAGCCTGATAATTCGGGTCGGGCTGTTTGTGTATGTGAGTTTAAATGTTTGTAAACGCACCCACGTTACAGAAGAAATTCCTAGTATGGGGCAAGGTTTTTTTTTAAAAAAAACAGCACTCTTTTATTGTCAAAATTTACAAGAGACGATCCCCCGAAACGCCCGCCCTTCGCCACTGCCTAGTGTTTTAGCTGGGGTGAAGAAATCACTAGTTTATATAATGTTCCCACTGCTGGGAATTAGGGCTCCAATCTGTGAAGGGAGTGGGCCATTTTGACTCGGGCCTTATTGATAACAGTGGTGATAATATACATTACAGAAAGTACTCTGTTAGACAACACTGTCCGAAACAATGGGTCTAGAAAAAAGTTTCTATAACGAAAATGACCATTTCAAACGACGGGTTATTGAAAGTTCTTGCCCCTGTTCTATCGCACACTAAACACGTTAAATAGGCGGGGCATAAGAGTTAGAGGGGCATTTTTGTCGATGGGATAATCCCACCCGGCGCGTATTTTCTTCTAGTAAATAAATAATAATTATTATTATTTCCCCACACAGATGGGGCTACAACACTCCCCCGGACAGTCCGCGCGGCTTCGCTCGGCAGTCGTCGCTGCGGTACGAGGGCATCATACCCGAGCTCGACATATACGCCATACCCAGCCAAGAGAGTAAGTTATGTTTTTTTTTTAAATAATAATATCTTTATTCAGAATAATAAATGGGTCAAATACAAAAAATAATCTTAATTAAACAATGTAGGTCTCACAGTGTTCGGTGCCTGTACTAGGATAATCCTGTATCACAGGCTGAAGGAACTCTTACAATATACTATTTATAGGACAACAGATTTAAAACAATATTTTACATCTTATAGTGATCTAATTAGAATCATTTGATATAGTAAACCTAATTAACTTAAACACTAAAACACATAATAATAACAAGGAAAAATATGCGTCAGCAGAAACATAAAGTAACAACAAAACATAACTAAAAAAATGCAACGTGACTGCTTTTACTGCAACGTGGTAAGCACTGTACACTTACTTATACCAGACATGCAGGTTTTCTAAAAGAAAGAGAGAACATGCGTTTATTTAGAATCTAAGAAAAAACATTTAGTCTGGTAGTCAGTCTTGTGGTAAACTGGCTAGACGCAAACAATTTAAAAATAAATTTGTGTAAAACCAAAGTTATCCATTTTAGACAACAGACCTCTAGTATTAACTTAAATATACATTATAACAATGATACTATAGAAGAAGTTGAAACTACAAAATTCCTGGGTCTCGAAATAGACAAAAAACTAAACTGGAAATCACACGTTGTTACTTTATGCAAGAAAATGAGTAAGTCTGCATACGCTCTATACACATTATCCCCTATTTTGAACACGGATGCTCTTCTGACTGCCTATTATGGGATAGCTGAATCACATTTACGCTATGGGATTATGTTTTGGGGAAACTCTACGGAAAGAGAGACCGCCTTCAAGGCACAAAAAAGATGTATTAGAGCGATGTTTAAACTTAAACCCACTGACAGTTGTGAACCATACTTTAGAAATTACAAAATATTTACATTGCCTTGTCTATACATATTTGAAGTAGCTGTGTTTGTAAAGACAAATCCGAGTCGTTTTAGACGACTAGCAGATGTAGCACCACGCAATAGGCGCGATAATAGTGTGCTATGTCTGGAGCCAGCCAAGACAGCACTTATGCGCAAAAGTGTCTACTGCATGGCACCAGTCATTTATAACAAACTGCCGAAGACATGGAAAGAGCTTCCGCTTGCATTATTTAAAAAGAGACTCCGAAGCTTTTTATTGGCGAAAGCATATTATAATATTAAGGAGTACCTAATTGAGAAAAAGTTTTTAAGCTAGTGCAAAATTATGTATATTAATAATAATAAGTTTAAAATTGTATTTAGTTATAAGTTGTTATTTTATATCTTTTGCATGCCTATGTGGTAAAATATGGCTGTACTATTATATGTTTTTGTCATCGTTTGGAATTACCCATATTTGCAAAATAAAGTTATCTTTATCTTTACTAAAGGGTATCGTATTACCCAGTACTAACTGGGTTGTGGAGCTCAGATAGGCAGTAACTCCATGTAAATACAGTTGCAATTCAGGTGCATCTAGCTAGATTGGAAACCGTCCCCAACATAGTAAGCTAAGGCTAGGCAGATAATTATATTAAAAGACATTCAACGCATTTTGCAAAATAAAAATAAAAGAAAATTGTAAGCTAGAATTGAGCTTCACTTTTGCGCCAAACAGTCCATTTCAACTGGTCCTGGTATTGTGCTAACTTTTACTGTTACTTAATCTATTTGTTTATTCTTATTTTTGTGTTTTATTGTCATTTCAGGTGCCCCCAAAAAGGAGATTTACTTCGTTGCCCTGATTGACGTACTGACACACTATGGGGTCAAGAAACAGGTAAATGATAATGCGTTTGTAATTTTTCTTTATATCAAGATGTGGACCAATACGGCTACAATGCAATCCCCCAGGCTCGCTCATTTTATGCGATGAAGCAATCATGGCCATTGACATCAATAATCACTTTTCAGTGTCGAGATAAATATTATATCCATTTTGTCAGGATCAAAATAGTGATTACCACAATTATAATCAATTTTCAGGCGGCGAAAGCAGCAAAGACAGTGAAATACGGCAGCAACGTCGACGGCATATCGACTTGCGACCCTGAACAGTACGGGAAACGGTTCATAGAGTTCGTAGCTAAAGCTATCGAGGGCAACTAGACGCCCAGCGAACAGTGGTGCTTCTTTTAGTACTTATTATACGTCACGGAGTAGTTTGAAATTGGAGGGCTAATGGCAGGGCAATTTTGAAACGCCTTTACGGACATACACACTGTTGGATTTGCAACGTTAGACTTAGCGCCGAAAGTTGAAAATCCAATAGCTGTTGGGGTGACGGTCGCATACCGAAACAACTTGGCTACTACTTGACTAAAAATAAATCAATAACATTCGTGTCGAGGTGGCGTTGAGTTGTTCCTATGCCAATGGTCATATCCATGTGTAAAGGTGCGTCACTCAATGCGACATGATCGGTTTTTATGTAACTATGAAAACCACCGTTTTCATTGATTTACATAGAAACGAGTGTTAGCGTCGCTGCGGCCGCATTACAATTTGGCGACTGTCGACTGTCTGTGTGTGAATGAGCACCTTTGGATCGCAATAAAATGAAGTGTAACGGAAAAAATCTGCATAATATTAGCACTCCATTTGTTACCTATTCTGGGTTTATACTATTTATAGGTGGCGCTACTGTGTTTTGAGGTTTTTGAAACATTGCCTAACGTTAAATTATTATAATTTTTCAAGATTGGCTGAAATTCGCACAATTTTTTATTTCTGTGACAGGTTCACGGTTAGACATCAAGGTTCCCTACTTATGGCGGTGGTTTTCCACACGCTAAAAAAGGGCAATAAAATTTAATTTAATTTAAATATTATTAAACTAAAATAAAATTATAGTGTTAAAAATGATTTCCTTTTATCATTTTTAAATATTCTTGTTTTTTTTTTTTAATTATTGAGTCAAATGACTTAAATGTTTAAATACTTAAAAAAAACAAGAATATTTAAAAAAAAAGTAAATCTTAGAAACTGTAGCGTCACTAACGAATATTTTGGACTGAACGGATATAATTTTATCTAGTTTCTCTTTCGAAGTTTTTTGATTACTATGGATACAACTTTCACATGAAAATAAACATAGTAACGTGTTTGAACGATTGCACTAAGTTTGTTTCGAATGTTTTCGCTACAGTGCTGGATGATTCTTTTGGCGTTTAAATGACATTGATGACATTGACACAACGGCGTTTGTAAACTTGTCTCTGGAAAAACAAGATGGTGACGTTAGTTCCGAACATGGCCACGCGCCAAAAGAATCTTGCCTCACTTTACATTAATTTAGTTCCCGCTAGCTCATTTATTAGACCTATTTAGTTCGCTTAGGTTTCTTTGTTTTTTAATAATTGGAGTTTACAGGGTGACGTAGATTATCAAAGGGCTGGTAGTTTATTTAGACGCGTTTTCAGTTAAGACAGTGCAAATAATTATTAAATTAACCCGGTTAATGTCAGTGTTGACTATAAGGGAGAAATCAAGCAGGGAGATTCACACTCTTGCGCATAGAAACTGCTCTTACGTCTTAGTTGAGTGACAGGAAGTGATAGGCATAATGAAAAATGCAGATTTATAGGGGGGGACCCTACAAACATCTCTTAAAGTGGCAAAACAGGAAAAGCTTTGCAGGAACTTTTGCTCTATGTCTTTCATACTGTGTTTGTAGGCCGCCTGTGAGCGCAAATGTGATGTGTCAACCCAATGTTGACATTACTCGAGTGATTTCGATAAATTATAAGTGTTCACGGCTTTTAACGTTTATTATTTTAACGTAGTTACGTACTGAAAGAAGCACCGCATTAATGTTGTTATGTCTTGTCCAAGACAAGTCCCACGATACAGTAAGTGTAATAACGTCGATTCTTATTGAGGTAATAAATGCAAAATAAATAAAATTTTCATAAAAAATAATGTTTAAAAAAATTCGTAGTGAGAAGGCATGTAATTGATATTAGCGATTATGTGAAACTATCGGACAGTCTGGCGAAAAGTTTGTCGTTTTTTATCAAATTTAATAATATTTCGCTTTGCGTGCGAATTAACACAGTTGTGCAATAGACACGTTTATAGTCTGATTTGTGCTATATCGTGGAAAGCGTGACCCTAGGAAATGGAGACAAATTATGATCAGGAAATATGGACTTTGTTTGGTATACTATAGTATCTGTTTTAAGGTGGCACAGGACCGCTGTCCTGTATCTGTCACTACAGATGATGTACTGAAGTATCGGTCAGTAGGCGATGTCCGCAATTTGTACTTGCCAGGTTGATTGATCCTTTTGGAAGGAAGAAAAGCTTTGGAAAGAGGCTGTCATCCAGTTTCAAAACTATGTATCATATTATACTGTCGGAGTTCTGTAAATGTTTCCGTGATCTCGTTAGGTCGCGCCTTCCACGTTCTAGCATGACTCAAGTTCCGTCGGCCATTGTCCGAAACAGGGACGGTTACGGGTTGAAAGGGACCCATATTTTTACAATTATAATGTTCTACACTTTCGTCTTGATGTTTGCAATAATAATAATAATAAGTGGACCCTTTTTGACAATATTTCACGTTTATTCTTACACTTGAGTCCCTGTTTTGTGCTATTTTGAATCTTATTGTATTGGTGAATTAGAGGCTGTTTTGTTTGAATGGTTGGTATAAGACTGTTGTCCTTTGCACACAAGTTACAATAGAATTTCTATTGTGACTCGCGTATAACCGCGGACATCACTCTTTGGACCTTATTACTAAGGGCGTAAGGGTCAACTGCCATTGTTCGCGGTTGTACATCTATGAGTAAGATTAACTAAGGGTTTGGTTGAAAACAAGTATAAAGTGATGGAACAAATGAGTCGTTTAGAAGCAGCCTCAAATTCAGTAATAAAGCTACTGCGCACTGTCTCTCAAAACCCGATGGAAAATATCATTTCAAGGTAACTATAGTTCAATTTATGAATCGATCGCGTCTTATAGCTAAATTCTCTAGCATTCTCGGTGATTCTGATCGATTAATAAATTGTAAAGTTTTTAAAGTGCGTGGACGTTGGCAAACACGACAGCTGGTGTACTCAAACTAAACATTCAAGCGTTCTCAATACGGGTCAGCCATCACACTGGGCCTTGACATGTGTCTTTGTGAGAGGTCACCGTAGCGTATAAGGTGTCGTTCTCCGGTCACAGGGATATTTAATAAATATCCTGTAACCTGTATTAATAGGCCAAGAGAACGGCAGGGTCGTATTACTGTTCCTACAGCAATCCTACGACAGACGTGCCTTAACGGTACAACTTGTCACGGACCGCCTTAAAAGCCGATTATACCTCATTTATGTTAGTAAACGGTGACACTCTTGAAAGATGAGGTGTGCTCTGTCATATAAGCCGTTGTGTACATCGTGAGACTGAGGTGTTGCCAACGTATACGTACGAAATTTTGTGTACAGACTGCATTTGAGTACTTGAAAACTGCAAGAACCTGTTAATGATGTCATTGTTGCTATCCAGTCTCCAGAATGCAATTTTTTGTCTCTAAAATGGCTGCTTTAGCATGATCATGTAGGAAAATAATATGAACGACGTTAAAATTCTTAAAATGGTTAGGGACGCAGTTCATAATATGAATTGTCACTTTTTGACCATCTTACGAATTGTAACATAGTTCATAATATGAACTATGTTATAATTCGTAATTATATAATATATTATTAACAATTAATTAATGATTTACCTAAATCGGCCATTTTAGGCCCCCAGTTATTCTGTACACATTCTCTTATAATAAAAACCTCAGCACGTTCGCAAATAATTTTCATAACTCGTTACTAGCTTTTTATAATGTTCCGCTAACGTAGTTTAGTATTGACAAATTATAATGAATAAATAAAAATGTTAAAAATCATTGAATTAGGATGTTGACGTGTTACGGTTGGCCAATTTAACTTTATCAATGAAATTACATGTATACTATTATAATTGGCCGTTGTATTATATATCTTATTGTAATGCCTTCGATATATTCTATATTGTTTGAAGTACATACGTGTTTTGTTTATAAAGTTGTGAGGATATGCCCCTGGGAGTATGGATCGATTCAAGGTGAACTAACTTATGAAAATGTCAATAAAACGAGTTTGAATTTGATTTTATGTTTTAGTGTATCTAGTTGTGAAATGTTATAAGAAAAGATTTCTTTCTATCAATTATTATTCTTTGAGAAATTTATGAGGTGTATTGTTGATGAAAATATTAAAATATGCATTGACACTGTCAGTTAAGATTGTCCCAAGTATTGAGTAGTCTAAAGTACTCAAGAACCTCATAATATTCGATTCCCAGGGAAGACTGTTATCAGTATATTCGGTATTGTACTCGTTAACTAACATTTAACAATGTATTCTATTACAAGGACAGTCCAGTCCAAAATTGTATAAAAGAAACGGCCATTGTTAAGAGCCTGTGGTTCACCTATTACATAATGATTGACGTTTATGCCAATATACCCATAGCTAGTTCGCTTAGTTTCAGTCTAGAGTAGTGTTTTTAATAGTACGATGTAAGATTTTGTTATTTATTATTCTATATTTCGAATAAGACTTGGATTGTTAAGAAGTCTTCGTGATTTATTCTGTGAAAATTCATGTGCCGTTTACGGTATACTAATAATATTCGTAAATTTTATACTTTTAAGGCGTTTCTTTCGCGCCGTCGACTAGCGTGATCGAACACGCTATATCGAATGTTTAGCTGACCTCAGAGTAATTATATCGGTCTTCATATATAATTCTTTTTAACTTTGGACTGTTTATCGGGAAAATATTACAAGATTTATTCATGGAAATCAGTATTCAGGGCTTCATTCGGTACGCCTTCGATTTGAAATAATTTTGTCAGACGTTAGTTTTTTTTGTGATAGATATTGTTTACTTTTAGATATTAATTTTATATTAGAATTCAAGTTGTCCGCTTCTTCATGTTTCTAAATTAAAATGAAGAACTATTTTGTTACAGGGTGGTCATCTCTAGTAGAGTTTAGAAATCCTTTGTTACCCTCTCAGTGAAGAGGTTTTTTTTTTTATTTTATCCCAATCCTGTCTAGATATTCCTGAACAATGTGTTAGTCATGAAATGATTCAAATTATGTCATATGTGTTGCCATTGTTTAGGTCGGTAATTGTATTTTAATTTGTAGTTATGTTATTTCGAATAGGTTTTATTTTGTTATCGGTGAAGGTTGCAGCCACGAGCCCGCAGTGTACGGCATATATTTATTAAACGATAGCTTCGCTACATACAAACATATTCGGCATGTAAGCAACACGGTTGAAATGTTAATTCTCTAGTCTACTACTCTTGTAAAGACAAAAAAAAATGTGTATGAAAAATTAAAACTTAATTTTTTAAATATTCGGTTTATAAAGATTCTGCATTATAAAAGTTTTCTTCTTTATTTCCCTTTCTTTGTAACCCTTTTTTTTACGGATGTGAAATCACCAAATGCTGCATAAATCCTGCTCTGCGGAGCGGAAGGGAGTGTCAAACTTGTACTGACTAAAACCCATCCATGTTCCTTCTTAGCCCTTTGTGTTCCAGGGCCACGGTATATCTTTCGAACAGTCCCGCAGCCCTGGCAGGCATCGGCCCTCTCGTATGTAACTCTTCAAATTATTTCGGTATAGATCGTGGTGGAATGATTATTATTGAAAATGCACGAGTCATCTGTGTAGTCAACAACACAGTGCATGAATTACTATAAAATTATGAAAATTGTTAGTTGTGTAACATACATTTTGTTCATCATCATCATCATATCAGCCGTAGGACGTCCACTGCTGGACATAGGCCTCCCCCATGGATTTCCAACAGGACCGGTTGGAAGCGGCCTGCGCCCAGCGTCTTCCGGCTACCTTGACTAGGTCGTCGGTCCACCTAGCCGGTGGACGTCCTACGCTGCGCTTGCCGGTCCGCGGTCTCCACTCCAGGACCTTCCGGCCCCATCGGCCATCGGTCCTGCGCACTATGTGGCCAGCCCACTGCCATTTTAACTTGCCAATCCGCTGGACTATGTCGGTTGCTCTCGTTCGTCTACGGACCTCCTCATTTCTGATTCGATCTCGTAGAGGAATCCCAAGCATAGCCCTCTCCATGGCTCGTTGCGCGACTGCGAGCTTCTCCATTAGGCCCATAGTGAGAGGCCACGTTTATGTTCCGTATGTCATGATTGGCAACACACATTGATTGAAGACCTTTGTCTTCAAGCACTGAGGTATTTTTGACGAGAAGACGTTGCGTAGTTTCCCGAACGCTGCCCATCCGAGTTGGATTCGGCGATTGACCTCCTTCTCAAAGTTGGACCTACCTAGTTGGACTGTTTGTCCTAGGTAGACGTACGAGTCTACAACTTCAAGAACCGAGCCTGCAACTGATATTGGGGTGGGCACAACATGGGCGTTAGACATAACTTTTGTCTTATCCATGTTCATTTTAAGGCCCACCCGTTGCGAAACTCGATTGAGGTCTTCGAGCATCGTACTGAGTTCCTCGATTGACTTGGCCATGACTACGATGTCATCGGCAAACCGTAAGTGAGTGATGTATTCGCCATTGATGTTTTGATGCCGTGTCCTTGCCATTCCAGGAGCCTGAAGGCGTCTTCCATTGTGGCTGTGAAGAGTTGGGGGAGATAACATCCCCTTGTCTCACGCCTCTTCTCAATGGAATCGCCTTCGAAGTCTGCTCCTGTACTCGGACCGACATGGTGGCGTTATTATACAAGCACTTTAACACTTCGATGTACCGACAGTCAATACGGCATCGCTGGAGGGACTCGAGCACCGTCCATGTTTCGACTGAATCAAAGGCTTTCTCATAGTCCACAAACGCTAGACATAGCGGCAAATTATACTCTTCGGTCTTCTGTATAATTTGACGAAGCGTGTGGATGTGGTCTATGGTACTAAAGCCTTTTCGGAAATCGGCTTGTTCGGGAGGCTGGAAGTCATCAAACCTGCGTTCGAGACGATTCGTAATGACCCGCGAAAACGGCTTATAAACGTGGCTCAGAAGCGTAATGGGCCTGTAGTTCTTCAATAAAGTGTTATCACCTTTCTTGAAGAACAGCACCACTTCGCCCCCATTCCACGCTTTTGGCGTTTTTCCCTCAAGCACGACGGAATTAAAGAGCTTTTGAAGGACTTTAAGTACCGGTGTTCCACCCGCTTTCAAAAGCTCTGACGTGATTCCATCAGTGCCCGGGGCCTTATTGTCCTTGAGCTGTTTCAGGGCCATTCTAATCTCGTACAGGCTGATGTCCGGGATATCCTCAGTATAGTGTCGGGACAGCTTGGCTCTTGGGTCTTTGGCCGAGCTATCAACAGGCTTAGCGACTGAAGTGTATAACTGTCCATAGAACCTCTCGACCTCCCTTAGTACCTCTGCTTTGGTTGACGTTATGCTGCCATCTTCCCTCTTCAGCTTTGTCAGCTGGCTTTGCCCAATAGAGTTGTCTCTTGCAAACACTTTGGAGCCCTGGTTCCGCTCTATAGTCTCTTTAATACGGTTAGTATTAAAGATACGTATATTGTGCCGCAAGGACTTCTGTATGCGTCTATTGAGCTGCCTATATGACTCAGCGTCAGTGGAAGACTGCAACCGTAGCGAGCGTCGTACAGCCATGAGGTTTAGGGTGTGGTCAGATTGTTTCTGAGGTCTATCTTTACGGCGGGGTCTAAAATATTTAGCACCCACCGTGTGGACAGTTTCCACTAGCCTGTCGTTGATCTCGTCCACTGATGCAAAATTCTCCAGGCAATCAAAGCGATTCGAGAGCTCGAGTTGAAAGCTTTCGGGGTTTTGGATATGGGCGCGACTAGGTCGGAGCGTAGACTTCATCATGCAAGATCGTTCAAGTTTAACGTTAATATTCAAAGTGCCTCTTACTATTCGGTGATCGCTTCCGGTTTTCACCCTGTGGATCACAGAGACATCCCTGAATATCCGTTTTTTGTTGGTCATAATGAAGTCAATCTCGTTTCTCGTAGAACCATCAGGACTCATCCAGGTCCATTTCCTGTGAGGCGGCTTCTGAAAGAAAGAGTTCATCGCAAAGAGTCCCTCTTTCTCCAGGAAGTCGGCCAGCCTCTGTCCTCCGTCCTCCTATCATCTGAGTGCGACGAGGTCGGCGCGTACACCTGAATGACCTTCAACGAATACCGTTTAGATATTCTGAGTTTTAGGTATACGACCCTACTCGAAACACTATCGATGGTAATAATGTGTTTACGAGGGACCTGTGGACGAGAAATCCAACACCACCTTGGGATAGTTGGTCACCTTCCCGGTAGAAGAGCAGATTACCGGATTTCAGGGTAACTGTCCTCGCCCTCTCTACGGACTTCAGACAACCCCACGATGTCCCAGTGTAATCTACTCAATTCCTCTTCCAGCTCAACAATCTTCTCGTCTGTCCTCAGAGTGCGTACGTTGTGTGTTGCCAGGGCCAGTCGTCGTCGGGGTGGGTAGCCGGGCGTCTGCCGGGCTCCACCGTTACCATGGCCGCTACCCGCGCCAGGAATAGCGGAGCCGCCGGGGACTGGGGGCCTGGTCTTATGTTGTGTCTCCATTTTGGGGGGTTTTTGCCAATACTCGCCACGCTTGGCAGGCGGGTTGGCGAGCGCAGTTTTGACGAATGTACAGGAATGGTGCTGCTGCCCACCTTTCGTGAGACTTCCCTCTGCCGGCTCTTACGGCAACCACGGGAGGAGAGGGTGGGGACTATTCTTACGCCGGTACCACCACGGCACCCAGCACACGGCATGCAACATTGTGTGCATGTAACATTTTGTTACATGCACACAATGTTGTAATGCACTATGTTACTGAAAGTGAGTTACCGATTTTCAGAATCGCATGTATCTTTGTATCGTTTGCTTTTATTCATTCGAAGAACTCAATGCCACGCGATTTTAGATACTTCATTTTCAAACACTAAAAAGGTTGTTATTGATCATGATTGAGGAAATGGAGTAGGACCTAACTCAGAATAAAACACTTACGAAATTTTAGAATAATTTTATTAGTAAAAGCTCCCAGACCACAGCATATCTTACAAAAAACTAATCCATCCTCGTCTTGACGTGCTTCTCGGTGATCTTGTCTTTCTCGATGATGTGCACCACAGCGCCCCAACCGGAGATCGCGTCACGGTCGGCGGCGTTCACTAGCGCCTAGCGACAAATAGAATAAGTACAAGATATTTTTTTGAGGGACAAAGATGGTCATTATCATCATCCGCTTGTGATACAGAATTATACTAGTACAGGCATCTCACATTGAAGACCTACATTGTTTAATTAAGATTAATTTTGTATTTTAACCATTTTTTGTTCTGAATAATGATTATTTTATTTATTAGCTAGTGTTGAAAGAATTTAAGAACTGTTTCCAGTCATATACCCAGATCCCACAAAAGCGGTGACGGTTAGAGCGGTGTGAAGATTGGAAGATTCGGCTAAACAGTAAAGGAGAGGCGCTATGTGCATTTCAACCAATGTCATTGGTTGATTTCTGCACAATTCGGTTTGTGCTTGCCATCGTTATGGTGGACCAGGAAAGAAACCAAGATTTCGAAATAATTGTGTTCAATCTTAAGTGGTTGGTACCACTTCCCTGGAAAAGCTTTGTCACAGCTTAAAGCGGGTTGCAGACTGAAAACTAAGCTATTCTGAAGCTATACTAAGCCACCTTAGCTAAGCTAAGATAAACTAACAATATGTCCCGTGCACACCAAAAACTAAGCGAAAGCTCAGTCAGTGTTGCAAAGTTCAATTCAACGTGCATATTTTAGTTAGCTTAGTTTGCAGTTTGCACACAAGTATGAAAATCTGCGTCAGCTAAGTGAGCTAAGCGGAACTGACTTAGCTCTTGGTCTGAAACCCGCATAACTCCTACATACTACTTCTGATTTTTCAATACAATCTTACCTGTGAAATGGTTTCAAAGAGCTCATCAGGTGACAGGTTGGGTTCCCACAGAGCTTCACACATACCATACAGCTGTTCTGAGCAGGTTCCTGAGACCACAAAGTCCTCTGGCTCATTGGGGCAGCCAATCTATGGAGCAAAATAAGTAAGAATTGTCAAAGCTGATTAGAGTTAAGCATTGCTAACAATGGATTTAATGGTAGACATAAAAGAGGCTAATCAAGGCTAATTTAAGGTACCGAAATTAGCTAAAAATGGCATTAACACTTTCCCTGCTGGCTGAACACACAGGTCGAATAATAATTTATTTGTGTGCCCACAACCGGTCTCCTGAGTCATCATTAATTAACCTATTGATTTCAGCATACAAGTAAAAAAGCCTGTAAAAATAGATTATTTGAGCTTAGCAGCAAGTGTTGATTGAAAACTGGTTGACTACCAGTGAGTGCGGTAGTACATTTTGTATGTAAGAAAGCTTACCAGATCCATATTGCACACGTAGGGCTGGTTATCATAAGGATCCAGTCCAGCGATGACAGGCTCAATGAAGTAGGGTCCGAAACGCCTTTCGTATAACAGGTTGGAGAGCATTGCGGAGAATGTCTTGGGTCTCATCATTCTGTTCTCTTTCAGCTCGTAAAGGTTCATTCTGGAAATAAAGGTATAAATCTTATTTACACACCAGACTTATTTTCAAGCAAATGGGTTATGTGGTGACTGAGATGTTAAAGTGTGTAATTTTTGAGAGTGTATGAATTTGTCAAGTACATAGGTATTCAACATCTACATGTCAATTGCTGACTGTTGAAATCCAGCTTGATGCTGGGTTTCAGTAGTGGTAGTGTTAATAAAGAAATCTAATGTACCTGAATTTTAGTCTCTGGAAAACGGTCTGTGTATCAGTGGCTAAACCGGGGAGGCCGACGTACAGCGTGGGTCCCATTGGATACACCTTTGGAAAGTTGGTTGACACAGTCTGCGCCTGAATACCATAGCGTTTGTCTGTAGCGATCGCGACGCAGTCCTTCCCCTTCATTGCGACCACTGCGCCTCCATTGTAGGCTAAGATAGACTGAAAACAACAGGGTTATTGTAAAGGGGGAAGAGATTGAGAACCCTCAATGAGCAGGATATTTTTCACAAATAATACCATAAAATAGTTGAAAAGACGGAAGCTATATGAATTTCTAATAGGTTTGAGCCAACTAGAACTGTGAAATACTTAAAACCAAGTTGTTTTACAACACAATACAAATTATGCTTCGTAATGTTCATGACGCTATCATAACCAATTTTCAGACGATTTTGATATGAATAGCCCCAGAACAACTATAATGAGTTAAGCATTGTAAAATATACTTACCATTTTGCTCTATGTAAATAAATCCAGCTATTTTCTAGTAAAAACACAGCAATAAACTTAACACGGGAAACCGAAAAAGTGACAATTCATCGGCGACAATTTTGAATCACAGATTAAAAATTAAAACGAATAGTTTAGTTGCCATTGACAATTCTTGGAAGATTTCTTGTTGTCTTTGGGTATACTTTGGTTGGCTGAGTAAAGTAAGAGACCAGGGATAGAAGCTGCACATAAAACAGCCCTTTCCTGCGAGTTTTGTAAACTTGTAAACAATGAGCTTATAACAATAGGCAGTTGACTGTTGTGCAGTTTCAACCGAATCTCAAAAAAGGTAGGGTCAAAGGTCTCTGGTAGGGAGGATGCCTATCTTTATTGATTTTTTTTTATTATCTTATTGGACCACCTAAGTATTTTCTGAATTTACACAAAAAATGAAACTTCGTAAACATTGGTAGCATCTTTTTCTTTTTTAACAATTAAGGTAAAAGTAACACAGTTTTTCTATTTTATGTTCGGGGTAATGCAGCTTGTAATTCTTTAGCGTAATCATCAAGCCGGGCTGTCATATTAAATCCCCAATGATCTTTTACTTGACGACAAAGATTTAAATCCATTTCAACAATGAGAAGACCGTCTTTGTCTCGTGATAGGCCTGGAGTTCTGCACCCATTTGGAGCTGCAACGTAACTCGAACCATAATAACTCCTAGATACATTTTTCTGATTGATTTTAGTTGTGAAATCTTCGGTGCCAACTCTATTCAGGTTACAAGTAAAATAGCTATTAGCGATCGCTGCGTTGCGGGCTTCTATCCCCCAAAATGATTCTCCAAATTCCGAAATGGTTGCTGCAGGATTGAAAACAATTACAGCTCCATTTAGTCCAAACATTAACCAGTTTAAAGCATGATGACGACCATAGCAAATATTAACAGAAATCTTAGCGTATTTTGTCGCGAAAACTGGATGACCAGTGTTGCCAGGCAAATAATAAGACGTCTCACTGAAACTCCCAACACTAGGTAAATGGTTTTTGCGATGTTTTCCCATGTTTTTTCCATTTGCATCTATAACGACTGCAGTATTCCACCACACTCCATTATCATTTTCCAAAATAGGTGATACAATAACCATTTCGTACTTTTTCGCCAATTTACTTACAAACTGGATGCTTGGACCATTTTCTGCTGACTCCGCAAATTCTTTCCATTCTTCTTTCTCTCGAGTACATAAGAAAAATGGCATAGACCATGCTTCTTGTAAACACAGAATCTGGACACCTTCCGAAGCTGCAGCATCAATTAACTTTTCAACTTTAACAAAAATAGCATCTCTCTGTGTGTCTATGGGTACATTAGTCGGCAAAACAATTGAATGCTGGATTAAACCGACCTTGACAATTTTCGGAGGTCTAACCTCTTTTGCAGCATCGAAAGTAAAGGCTGCGACTTCAAAACCATGCACCTTACCTGCTGCAAACGTAGAATCTTGAAGTTTTAGCTCACAATGGTCCTTCCTTCCATAGTGTATTCTATTAAACTCCTTTAACTGCTCCACGTTTAAATTGTTTTTGACAATTTCATCCAAACTGCGCGGTTGGGAGTCCATGTTTGAAGTAAAATGATATAAATAGCTATGGTATATAAACAAGAGATAAGTTGCGTAATGTTATGTACGATGTAAATAAGCGTGGCTTGAGTAACTAATCGATGTTTAACATATCGGCTTGCGACTCGTTATGTATTAACACTTGTGGTATTATTCGAGATTGGTCAACATTTGATTAAAGATTTAGTACCTACTTACTTTAGTTGTTTTTGATATCTGTTGTTTGCCTTTTAGCAACTTTATAAAATAAAAAACTGGTTTTGATTGCTAAGTAATTGGGATGGGTAGATAACAGAATGTTCAATAGTTTTGTCGCTGCTTCTATGCTGCGATGCATAGCTTATATCTTATTTATATAAAATATATATATAAATTACGCGTCACGTTGTTTGTCCGGGATGGACTCCTAATACTACTTAACCGATTTTAATCAAATTCGCACACCGTGTGCAGTTTGATCCAAATTGTAAGGTAGGTTACATCTCAATTTATAGCTGCAATATTATTTTATTGCAATAAGTTAGAAGTAAATCTAATCTAATAATAAACTAATAATAAGCTGAAGAGTTTGTTTGTTTGCTTGAACGCACTAATCTCAAGAACTACTGATCCAATTTGAAAAATTCTTTCAGTGTTAGATAGCCTATTTATCGAGGAAAGCTATTAAGCTATATATCATGCTACACGCTACGACCAAAAGGAGCGGAGCAGAGCAGCAATGAAACGCGTTGCGAAAACGGGGAAAATGCGACGCAGACGAAGTTGCGCGGGCGGGACAGCTAGTAGGTTATAATAATCGTAATTATTCGTAATCATAAATCTTTATTTATCTAGACATCATGAATTAATGACGCTGGTTCACATGTGTACAATTTTATATAGAGAAAGGTGACTGAAATAGGGAGATCCTGAGGTACAGAACTCCTCTCGGGCTTAGAAATAAACATTACTTAATTTTTTTGCAAAAATATGATTCAAGAAAATAATAATGTTAATATCTTCAGGAGTTCTGGGAGAGTTGTTTAACTCTAGTTTTAATATTAAGATAAAAGAAAATTCCCAATCTTCAGAGTAACCCTAAACAAGGTTTAAGTAAAATACCTAGCAAAACTTCTACTAAGTACGTTTGATGCTTTTCTGCAATTACAAACATAGAATACTTTTCTTTTTATTTCATTGTGTTTAGTTTCGTTGCCCATTACCTACGTCCGTGGCGTTTCGCTAGCTAATTTAATGAAATCTTGTATTTTTCGTGGCTTATAGCTTGGCTGGAGTCCGAGTAGCTGCCACGGAGTCTGGATTTATGCCCGGTTGATAGCAATGGCCAAAAAGGCATTCCTCCTAGGTCCCTGCTTATTACATGGTACTTAAAACATAACCGTCGAAATTTGGGTGTACTTAATTAGGGGGTCCGTAACTTAATTTCGAGAGTCATATGTTCGATTGATGGAAAGTCGATTGAACGATTGTTCGAATGGAATTTATTGCGAAACAACCTTTTATCGCCAAACGTTACTTCGACTGAACGATTCATCGGTTATTTATTAATCGACGGACTGCTCTTTCGAATGAGTTTTAGTTATTATATAGGTAGTTTAATAACGGAAAAAATAATAAAAAAATATATATATATCTTATAATTAACATTTTTCCCTTCATTTATGCTTTATTATCTTCCTTTTCACCAAAAATGTTTCTAAATCTACGCATACGGGAAGAACGTACGGTACCTTAAAATTGTTTGATTTCCTCGATTATGTATGAAATAATATGTGACGAAAAATCTTTTTTTTTTAAATTAGTTTTTCCATTATTAAACTATATAATAACTAAAACTCATTCGAAAGAGCAGTCCGTCGATTAATAAATATTCGATGAATCGTTCAGTCGAAGTAACGTTTGGCGATAAAATTTCTTAGTCATTTCTTATAAACAGTATACGCTTTTATAATAAGTTGCCTAAGTCAGTTACAGAACTGACAGATGGAAAGTTTAAAAATTGCATCAAACATGTCCTTATTAAAAAAGCATATTACAAAATTAAGGACTACGTTGAAGATAAAGAAGTTTGGCTGTAGTTCCTTCTGCTCATGCGGCTTCCCTGGTAGCTCATAAACGACACTAATGTGTGGATGTCTCTAACTATTCCGAATATTACTTTTTCATTCTTTTTATTCAGATGTTTTACAATAGTTTTCAAATCATTGCCACAGTATCGTGTCATTGCACCATTCGTTAATTGTTCAGAATAGTTACAGCACTGATGATAACATCTGTGTCAATTGTTTAATTTAGGGCTCTTATATTGTTTTATTTTTACTTTCGTATAGATTCTTTTTATCTACCTATTTTTTGTGAATGAGTGGACTTTGTAGGCTTTGTTTTTTTCTTTTTTTTTCTTTTACTACCTTCGTCGACAATAAGTCGTTACTTACTACAAGAAACGACTTATTGTCGGGCCTACGCTGTCCTCCCATACTTAAGTACCAACGCTGTAACTTCATCATCATCTGCCTAGCCTTTTCCCAAACTATCTTGGGGTCGGCTTCCAGTCTAACCGGATGCAGCTGAGTACCAGTATTTTACATGAAGCGACTGCCTATCTGACCTCCACAACCCAGTAACTGGGTAATACAATATACCCCTTGGTGAGACTGGATGTCAGACTTTTTGGCTGCTGACTACTCGTAACGACTGTCAAAGATCTACAAATGACAGCCGGGACCAACGGCTTAACGTGCTTTCCGAGGCACGGAGGAAACTCGGTATGTAATTATGGTCACCCATCCACGGACCAACCTCGGCAAGCACGTTAACTTACTTAACGCTGTAACTTCAAATATTGTAAAACCAAATGATTTTAAAAGAGTAACCATGGAGTTTCTTGCCGGTTCTTCTCCATAGGAAACGACAAACCCGAACCGTGCACCTTTTGTTGACGTCTTATAAGTGCCCATGTAGGCCTATGTAAAATAAAATATTTTGATTTTTCGCAATAAATTCCATTCGAAAAATCGTTCAGTCGACTTTCCATTAATCGAACATATGACTCTCGAAGTTAGGTTACGGACCCTTAATTAGGTTCCTACACCTCTGCCTACCTCTTTGTGGATTACAGGCGTGATTAGTAATGTTACCTCACTTACACAGCTACAGCTACTGTGATTAATTAATTTATGTAAGGTAAGATAGAATATCAAAACAGTATTCTAATCTAGGGCGGCCTGTGGTTACGGTATCACATAATATGGCCGTCTAAGATGCCATTACCGCAATATTTGATACTCCGTCCTTTTCGAAACCTAAAATGAATAGTTTCTTAGACAGCTAAATTATACAAGCTGTTCTTTTTCATTCTCGTCAAATTCAAGGATTCATGCTAATGATTGTCGACCCGAATCAATAATAAAATGGGTAGGTTTTTTTTTTCTTTTTTATTTACTGTAATCGGTAAGTGTGAAACACCCGTGTTTTAAACCAGGCCGTTTTCACACATGTTTATTCGATAATTTCTTAGTCCCTATACCAAGCAGGGAGTTTTTTTCTGAAATACTGACAAACTTAAACAACAAAAAAGCAGCGTGTATTAATAATTAACTGGGTACCGTCATTTTAATTGATTATTTATGTCTTTTGTGACAACCTCCTGAATTTTGACGAGGATACAAAACAATACCTTGTATAGACGGCTAGATAAACAATCCCCAAAGGATGAAAAGTAGGGATAATAAACTATAAGAACGGCGTTTGTAAGGATAAGAAAACCATATTCCCTGATGCGATCATATAACTTTATAACACATGGCGAATTTTCTGATCGTGAGAGACGCGTGGTGGACCAGGATGGTTGGACCAGCATGTCTTAGAACCAAAAAATCGAAAAAATAATGTTTTTATTGTTCTGTTTTCACTAGTTAGTTTTAAGTTATTTTGCTGCGCCCTAACAGGGTCATGTACTGTCTAGTTTTAAGCCTATAGCTTGTAACTGAGAATATGTACATTTTGCAATAAATAAATAAATAAGACGTTAATCGTACTGGGCCGGCGGATGGCTAAAATTAATTTAATTATAATTGTAAACAAAATCACATGATAAAAGTATCTGTAGGTATAACAAACACTCTTATCAACGCACAAAATACTTAAATAGAAGATAACACAAACCTCAAAAATAATAAACAAACAATAATTTAATAAACAACAGTTGCCAACTAGATATTGCAACATCAGAATTTATTTTCACAATTTACTATCATCGCCCGACACGACACCCCGGATACCTCTTATTTCTCCGGTCACGTAGCCGGCAAAAGATAAACAAATATTTTTCAGAGTCGCTTCTAAACTTATCTCGAAGGGTCGAAGTTCGCCCGCAACAGCCGGACCACACAGATAAAACAATCAAACCTACGTCCAATGCATCACTAACAACCTCAAAGGTACCTATTTAAGCGCCAGCGCAGGCTGAAAAGCGCAGTCGTTAACTGGTTATCCAAGGAAGCAGACATACACACAGAAATATTTAAAAAATGGAAAACGAAACTCACAGCTTAGAAGCCATCATCAACAACAACCTCAGTGGTCGTGATCTTGAAGAGTTTAACAGAATCTATTATGGAAGAATCGACAATCATGAAGTTAAACTGAAGGAGTCTTCGATCGCAGCGGCAAAGGAAGCCGACTTCGACATCGCTGCCTACGCATTCCCCGCCAAGAAAGAACAAACCAGACCTCCAAGGATTGTGAAGGTGGGTCTCATCCAGAACTCCATCGGCGCCCCCACCGACCGCCCAGTCATCGAGCAGAAGAAAGCTATCTTCGATAAGGTTAAGAAGATCATCGATGTCGCCGGTCAGGAAGGAGTCAACATTATTTGCTTCCAAGAACTATGGAACATGCCTTTCGCCTTCTGCACGAGGGAGAAGCAGCCATGGTGCGAGTTTGCTGAATCGGCAGAAGACGGCCCTACCACGAGATTCCTGAGTGAGTTAGCTGCAAAATACGCAATGGTATTCGTGTCCTCTATTCTCGAGAGAGACGAGAACCACTCCGACATTTTGTGGAACACCACTGTGATCATCAGCGACACCGGCAGCGTCATCGGCAAACACCGCAAGAACCACATCCCGAGGGTAGGAGACTTCAATGAATCTAACTACTACATGGAAGGTAATACTGGCCACCCAGTCTTCGCGACCCGGTACGGCAAGATCGGGGTGAACATTTGCTTCGGCCGTCATCATGTGCTGAACTGGATGATGTTCGGGCAGAACGGAGCGGAGATTGTGTTCAACCCGTGTGCTACTATTGCTGCTGAAGCTGGCAGTGAGTACATGTGGAACATCGAGGCGAGGAACGCTGCTATCACCAACTGCTACTACACGGCTGCTATCAACAGGGTTGGGTACGAAGAGTTCCCTAATGAGTTCACATCGGCAGATGGGAAGCCTGCCCACAAGGACTTGGGTCTCTTCTATGGATCTAGTTATTTCACCGCTCCTGACGGCGTGAGGTGCCCAGGACTGTCGCGTACGAGGGATGGTCTGCTGATCAGTGTGTTGGATCTGAACAAGAACAGGCAGATTAAGGACAGGCGCAGTTACTACATGACCCAGCGTCTGGACCTGTATGTCAACAGCCTCAGCAAGGTACTCGAAATGGACTTTAAGCCACAAGTCGTCTACGAAAATGAGAAGTGAAACCATGGTAGAAGCTTTGAAAACCGGCGATAATAACTTGTATGGAAATAAAGCCGAATATTTATGCAATACCTAACTAACCTCATGTATTCAATGTCAACATAACAGTCTTTATTCCCTGTGGAAATATTTTTTAAATAAAATGTTTACAAACATTGCTCGTTGTTTTTTTTTTACATAGTTTAATTGATTTATCACATACCTACTGTGATTGACTTTAGAAGTCAACATTAAACTGAACGTTAAATAGCTACCTATTATTTCATTAACATTGGCCTGTGAATTTTTTGGCTTAGAACTATTGCAAATGTTAAAAACAGTGGGCTTTAGTTAGGTAAATACATACCTAGTGTACCTACCTACCTACCTAAGATGTAGGTACATCATCTGCCTAGCCTTTTCCCAAATTTGTTGGGTTCGTCTTACAGTCACTAAGATTCGGTTACCTAAGATGTACTTACATAATGTAAGTACTTAACTTTTTTTTTCTTTTACAAAGTTCATGTGTGTGATGTTCAAAGATGTTAGTTCAACTTGCCAATATCACCTTCAAATATTTTTTGTATAGGGTTCATTGTTGGACGCATTTTGTGTTTATCCATTAATTTCATACATAAACTTACAACTTTTTCCCATGAGGGTCTGCAGGAACTCAAAACGTGTCTGTTGTCACACTGATGTTATAAATGCGAAAGTTTGTGAGTGAGTGCAACGGCGGATCCAGGGGGGGGGTCATGGGGGTCATGACCCCCCCCTGAGCTGGTTCCAGGACTTAGGTGGACCACTAATTGAACATAATGATTTTATTTATATATTTTGTCACCATACAGATTTTATGTAACTATATAGCTTGTGTTGAATGTTGTATTTATTGTCTCTCTCTCTGTCATTGGGTTAGGATAGCACCTTAAGCTTCCCCTAAACAGGTCCAGGGGCGACGGATTCGGGGACATCCGTCGCCCCCCATCATAATGGACCCGAGACGGCGGCGCGTAGTGTTCCACGCGCGCCTCTCACGGACGTAACGGGGGGAGTACACCTCACTCCCCCCACGGACGAGGCCCGCACTGGTCGAGCGGGCCGGCACTAGTCCGGGGCAGCGGAAGTCACATTCGTTCCCGCTGCCCCCAGACGCAAGTGTGCGAGGGAACACCGGGGTGGTTTTTAGCACCTTAAGCTTACTGACCTAACCTAAAATCTTAGATAAATTCACACGATGAAATCAAGTGTATCGTCGTGACCACACAATTTTTTATGTATTATGGCTACACTACCTGTCAGTGTAGCGACAGCAGAAAAGTTTTTCTCTACGTTGCGCAGAATTAAATCGTGGCTAAGATCTTCAATGGTTGAAGATCGCCTAACCGGACTGGCACTTCTCCACATTCATAAAAACGTACCCATTGACGTAAATGACGTAATAACACGTTTCGGGAGAAGACGTAAAAGAAAAATAGATTTTGTTATTTAAATACATAAATGTATTTTGTCTGTTTCTATTTTGTTTTGTTGGAAACCCTAATCGTACCACCTCTTAACTTTTGCGGAGTTTTGCGTCATACCCCTCGACATACCTCTAGCTGTTATGACAAGCCACTCCTCAAAGAGGGGACTTATCGCCACTATTGTGGCGTGCCCTGCACGTGTTTGCGACAGTCGCTGTCTCCATGTCGCCATGAGATCGCGCCGGAGGTCTGTCCGCTGAGCAACAATTTGCCGCGGCAGCGGAGTTTCCCCACGGCGTAGTGCCTCCGCGCGCCATTCGTGCAGGCGCGCGAGTACTATCGCCTCCAGATCCCATGGTGGCAATCCGGCCAAGAGGCTCGCCGCCTCGCCGGAGATCGTGCGGTACACCCGGACCAGCCTTACGGCTACCACCTTCTGGGGTGCGCTCAGGTAGTGGGCGGCTCGCCGCCTCAAAGAACGCGCCCATACCGGGGCCCCGTAAAGGGCCATGGACCGCACGACCCCCGCGTAGAGCCTCCGGCAGGAGCCGTTTGGACCCCCAAGTTGGGCAAGAGCCGCTTGAACGCAGCCCCTGTCCGTTCCAGTTTGGGGCCAAACGTCGGAAGTGCTCCACGAAGTTCCACCGGCTGTCGAGGACAAGCCCTAGGTACTTCAGCGTCGACTCGACGCCGATGGGGATTCCTCCTACCGTCAGTATGGATCCCGACGGTGGCGCATTCCAAGGCCCATGAAAGCACATGGCCTCGGACTTGTGCAATGCCACCTCGAGACCCAATTGCCGGATTCTCTCCACGACTATCGCAACCCCGCGTGTCATTAGTTCGGCCGCCGCCTCGTGCGACCTCCCTTTTGCAAGCACCAGCGTGTCGTCAGCGTAGCAAACTACGCTGACACCGCTAGGGAGGTCGGCGCGAGAGCGCCAGAACCGATCCCTGTGGAACACCGCACAACATCTCTCGCCGGTTCCACTCTCCGTTGCGACCGGGGTAGATGACGGCCCTGTCCGTCAGGTAGTCCCCGACCACACGACGAAGGTAGGTCGGCACCCGGTGATACCGGAGTGCCTACCTAATGCAGGTCTGGGCATGGTGTTGAAGGCGTTGGCGATGTCAAGAGACACCGCCACGACGACCCCACCCCGGGACACCGTATCCCCCGTCGTGAGAGCCCTCACGCGCATGATGGCGTCCACCGTCGAGCGCCCTCTGCGGAAACCAAACTGGTGTTCCGCAAGATCCGGCCCCATCCCCACATGGTGCCCGGCAAGGCCGTTAGCAATGACTCTTTCAAAGAGCTTGCCCACCTCGTCGAGGAACATAATGGGCCGGTATGTGGACGGAGAGTCCGCAGGGCGCCCCGGCTTCCGGATGAGGACCAGTTTCGCCGTCTTCCAACGAAGCGGGAACTGGCCTCTCTCCAGTCGCCCCGAGAGCCTCCGAGGCCAGGACCCAGGCTTTGCCAGGCAAGTACAGTACTTACGTACATTAATAAAATACCTACTTTTTACTTGTATCTATTGTATTCAAAATTAAATTATAAGTTCTTGACTTGACCACGACTATGTGACCCCCTCCTGGGGCCAAAGCTGGATCCGCCCTTGAGTGAGTGTGTGTGTTTGTATGTTTGTCACTCCTTCACGCCTCAATGGCTGAACGGATTTTGATGAAATTTGGTATATAGATAGCTTATATCCTGGATTAGCACATAGACTACTTATCCCAGTCTGGGCTGGTGAAACCGCGGGGCGCAGCTAGTATGTTTAATAAAGAATAGTCTTCATAGAAACGATATAAATAGACTACTTACATACAATAAACAATCCCACACACAGAGGTGATTAGAAATTATCGATAAACTCTTAACATAGTGTTCTTTTATTGTCTCTCAATATTAGCATAATTGCTTCATTAAGATAGCTGTTTATGAGAGTACTATCTTTACTCGCTGAGCATCTTAGGTTATTAAGAGATAATCCTAATAGGGTCATGATGCTTATTTTATGAATTAATTATTCTGATACTAAATAATAACAGCCGCACGGGTCGCTCTTCAAGGTTAAGCCGAGCTTGCCAAGATCGGTCTGTGGATTGGTGACCATCATAACATTCCGATGTTCCTCCGTGCCTCGTAGCCATTGGTCACAGCTGTTTTTTGTAGATCTTTGACAATCGTTACAGGTAGTCAGTGCGCCGAAAGTCTGACAACCCGTCTTACCAAGTGTTATCGTAATAGCCAGCACTAACTGGGTTGTGGAGGTCAGATAGGCAGTCTCTCTGTGTTAAATACTGATTCGGCTGCATCCGGTAAGACTGGAAGTCGACTCCAACAAAGTTAGGAAAAGGCTAGGCAGATAATAAATAAATAAATAATTGTTTATTGAAATAACGATGTACACAAAATTTTACAAAATAAGGGCACTAAAAAATAAAGGTACATAATATTAGGATTCTACCTGAACTAGGAATAAACCTGTATCTCAGGTAACACACTCAAGTCCTTACACCAATATTATCTAGATGATGATATTCTGATAATATTTCTACAAATAAAACATAACGTAGGTTAGTCGGAGTACATAAGCATTTCGCCGTGGTATCAAATCCCATTGTAATAGGGGGCGTGCCTATTGCCATTTGCTATCAACCGTACACAATCTAAACTCCGGGCGGCTACTGAGAAGTTCCGGGAATCGAATCCAGGAACTCATGCTCAGCAGAGGTGCGAAGTGTAGTTTATTCAGATAAGTTTTTGGTCTTGAAATCGAATTAAAGCTTATTCAATCAGAATGTCATACCTACCTCGACGATGATTGGCTTGATGTTTGCCTTGCTCGGAATACCGAGGCCTTTGTCACTGCTCCATAATAATACGAGGACATCATTAAAGGTTTGGCTGCCAAAGAAACATGTTTTCTTTCTTTCTAGTTTTATAAAACGTTGAGCCACATTAGGAATTAGTTAAACAAACATTTAATCTCACGTATAAGGCCATACTAATGTTTGTTTCTGCGGAAATCGAACCCGGGACAGGTATGCAGTAAAGCACTCGGCCATTTCGCTATAAGTGCCGTTAGTGCTTCTTGATAATTCAAATGAAATGTGGTATTATGAGCCTTACGACCTTTCATACAAACTAACTATAGTCCTCATTTTCCGAAATGATTAAACCGATTTTAATGAAATTTCATACGCATAAGCAGTTAAAGATACAAAATTTTTTTTTCGAACAATAGGGGATCGGACTGGGTAAAGAAAACGACATTCTATTTTGTCCGTCAGACAAGTATATACAAAAATATAATATAATATATATATTTTGATAAAATATATATATTATATTATAAAATATATATATAATATATATATTTTGATAAAAACAAAAAATACGTTTAGACACGTATTTTTTGTTTTATCAAAATATCAAAAAATTACTTAGTTAAAACTCATTAAAGTCGGAGAGTGGGGGCTTACTACGTCACAAGTAGGTATAAAACTTACCTACATGTGACGTCATGCGCCATTTCAACTCAATATATCTCCGTAATTTTATGACCACGTGAAAAAAGAAAAAATACGTGTCCAATACTTTTCAATAAACTACCCGACGGACAAAGAAAAAAAAATTGGATTATCCCCTGCTAAATTAGACCATTTAAAATTATCTAAACAAACAGAAATTTCCATTATCTTTTTTTTTATATACTTTTCGAAAATGTTTTTTAGTAACTTTTTAGACCTACGTATCGTGCTTATGCTTATAAAGTTTCATTAAAATCAGTTCAGTCATTTGGGAAAATAAGGACTTGAAAGTTTGTATGATATGCCGTAAGGTGTAAATGCTCTATTTTTTTTTTTTTTTTTTTTTTTTTTTCTTAAATTCAATTAGTGGTATTCGCCCTCAGTCTCGGTGGAATTTTGTAACCCGGAAAGGAAACCATGGTTGACATGACAATAGTGCGTGGAAGTTTACCATGACATAACCATACGTGTTATGATATGAAGAAAAACACCACAGCTATAATAAAAATCACATTAACTTTATCTAGATCTGCGCAGTTTATATGCGTTTAACAACTGGTATGATTGATGAATTTTAATGTGTGTGGAGTGGGCCTAGCACGAACGCGAAACAAAAAAAAAATTTTGGACTTAATATTAAATTGAATGAACATCGCGCCTATATTTACCTAAAGGGTTAGGCAGAGATGTAACATAGTTAACTGTTCAAGTGTTCACTCACACTTTGACAGGTATGTTGAAATCCTATGTTGGTTATCGAACTTAAATACACCCAGTATACGGCCTATTATGTTGCTTAGGTACTTTGGGTAGTATAAACAAGCTTTTGTTTTGCATCCCCGTCAAATTCTAGGAGGTAGCTATGCTAATGATTCTCGACCCAAATCAATAATGAAATGGGTAGGTATTTTTTGTTTAAATCTATTTACGGTACGTACGTACAGTAAGTGTGAACCACCCGTGTTTTAAACGCCGCCCGTCTTATCCTCACCCGTTTTATCCTCGCCCTATAACCGTGCTTTCACACAGAAAAACAATCTCAAACGTTTATTCGATACGTTCTTATTCCCTAAACCATGTTAAGGGGGTTATTCTCAAATATTGACAAACGTCAACAACAACAAAAAAGTAGCGTTTATTAATAATTAACTAGGCATCGTAATTTAAATTGATCATTTGCGTCTTTTGTGACAACCTCCTGAATTTTGACGAGGATGCAAAATAACACCTTGTATATTCAGTTATCTTCAGGACACGAAACCATACCGCCCCAGTAAAAAAAAAATATGAAAACTATGTCCCAAAGTAGTAATAGGATAAATAAATAAATAGGATAATGGCATTTTCGATAAAAAAAATCGTTCTACATTTACGTCGCCCGTTTGTGCTAGGCTTCTGTTAGCCAGTCCGATCGGTACCTACTGGTGTATTTATTAATAGATTAGCAGTCTAGAAAGGTTCGCGTTAGGTGGGACGCATTCCTTATTTGTTAGGCGTTAGATGAAGGACGAGTTAGGGCACTGCTCTTCGAATGTACTCGTATCTCCTGGGCCCCCAGCTCATGGTTGTAGTAGGAACAGAGGGTTTTTAATCAAATCAAATCAAAATATTTTTATTTCACATAGGCCTACATGGGCACTTGTAAAACGTCGCCAAAATGCTCGGTTCGGGTTGGTCGTTTCCTATGGAGAAGAACCGGCAAGAAACTCCATGGTTACTCTTTTAAAATCATTTGGCTTTACAATTTTTCTATGTTACAGCGTAGGCACTTAAGTATGAGTGGACATCGTAGGCCCGACAATAAGTCGTTGCTTACTACAAAACGTAGAACAAGATAAAAAGTTACCAAGGATCTAGGAATCTATAAGGCCTACAATGTCCACACATTTACAAACAATCGGTAAATAAGAAAATGAGTCTATACAAGAAAAAAAAGAAGATATTGCAAAAATACTAGATTAAACAAGTGACACAAATGTTGTCAGCCGTGCTGTAACTATTCTAAACAAAATGGTGTGTGTTTAGTTGGTAAGAGTCCGACATAACCCTCCGCTCGCTCAAATATTCGTGTGGATTTTCAGAACGCAGCACTTGGCCCCAGCTCATGGTTGTAGTAGGAACAGTGGGTTTTTAGTCGGTTAGAGGCCGAAATAACCCTCCGCTCGCTCCAGATGATGGGTATTCGTGAGGATTTGATTATACGCTGCTCTTGTGTTATCCAGGGTGTAATCAGACCCTTCACGAAGCGGTCAACCAAGTCTGTACATCACACTAAGTAACCCTACGCAAAAATTATTGCTGGGAAACAACTTTTTTTTTGAGGTAAAAATCACGTTTTACGGTAAAACTCAATGTAGCGCACTCAAAACATTGTGGTGATGAATGCAATAACTAGTAAACAGGTCATGAAGTCATTTAAAGTAAAGATCTAACATTAAAATGTAGTATATTTTTATATACCTACTTGTGAAAAGGTTGGAAGTTTGACAGCCGTCACCAAACTGTTCTACATCAAACTAAGTGAAGACGCAAAAATTATTGCTGGGTCACGACATTTTTTTTGGGGTTAAAAATTACAGTTTTCGGTGGAAATTTAACCCATTCAAAACATTGTGCTGATGTATGCATTGTTACAATAAGGGGGTTAGGGGACATTTTGGTATTTAAAATAAAGTTGTAACATTAAAAACTTCATCATCATCATCATCATTTCAGCCGAACGACGTCCACTGCTGGACATAGGCCTCCCCCAAGTGTCGCCACATTGACCAGTCCCGTGCGACTCACATCCAGCGGATTCCTGCAACCTTCACCAGATTATCGGTCCACCTAGTGGGAGGCCTTCCAACGCATCGCCTTCCGGTTCGCGGTCGCTATTCCAGGACTTTTTGGCCCCATCGGCCATCCGTTCTGCGAGCAATGTGCCCTGCCCACTGCCACTTCAGTTTGGCAATTGTTCGGGCTACGTCGGTAACCTTGGTTCTTTTGCGGATGTCCTCATTTCTGATTTGATCACACAAGGAAACTCCGAGCATAGCCCTCTCCATTGCCCTTTGGGTGATTTTGAGCCTTCTGATGAGGCCCATTGTGAGCGACCACGTTTTGGTTTAAAAACTTGTATTTAAAAAAAAACTTGTTACAAACTACAAGGTTCCCAGGTATGGTCCAGAACAAGAAATATATCGCAATGACGGGGAGAACAAGTGCCCTTCGGCTTCGTTAAGGGTTGATTTAAACTCTTTATTGCCTGCCAGGGCTGCGGGACTGTTCGAAAGAGATACCGCGGTCCTGGAACACAAAGGGCTAAGAAGGAACATGGATGGGTTGTAGTCAGTACAAGTCTGGAACTCCCTTCCGGTCCGCCCAGAGCACGAGGAGTCATTTGATGATTTCCCATCCGTAAAAAAAAAGTAAAGAAAAGGGCCTTAAGCTCATGGCGGTAAGCAGAAACCACTGAACGCCACCTGCTTACATATTATTTCGCCTTGTCCACGTACGAAACACATGCCATCAAAATCTAACCAACACTTGTCTTTACTTCTTTACAACCATACAACGAGGGTGGCACTTAAAAAAAACTGAAGTACAGTACACGCTTCACGCTGAAAGCTCCGACACTCGCCAACGTCGTAATTCCTCTGTAATTTTCTCACTCGCCGAGAGATGTCGCTAATGTGTTGCTCTCGCCGCGATTGTCGCACCATCTAGTCTTGGAAACTGCAAACTTTGTGGTGCATGTTGGTTTCAACTTATTCTGCGGGGGGTAGAGTTGGTTTTTGTGTGTTTAAGGGAAGGGTTGGTGGTAAAGCCACTACTTTCTAGAGCACTTGTGGAGTTGCAGCCCGTGACATCCATTACAATAATGATGTCTTTGGTTTAGGGTTGACGCTTGCTTTCATGAAGGAAAGAAAGAATGAAAAAATAATTCATTTGTCGCAGGGACATAACGTGCAAATAAAATGACAAAAAAGCTTGTAAAAAAAACATTAAACATACAATGCATAACAAATATTGAAATGAAACTTCTTATGAGACTTCCATCAAGCTTAACGCTACCATGGAGGGGGAACATTTTCTAAAACTCACTAAGAGATGGCAGTATTACAAGATTTGTGACTACGTAGTTCTACTAGATACGCAAGATGGCGTGCAAACAGTCATGCATTCGCTCAATTTCCATGAGTAGAATAACCTCGATAAACTTGTGTAATAATTATGTAATAAAAATAATACAACAAGAAAACAACAAAATATTATTTAGAAGCTCAATACAATAATGAGAGTGCTCTCACCAACTGCTGCTTACCAAGTCATGCCTCTCTTGCGGTCAATCACCACGTTTTACGCTAAACCAGACAATTAACAACTAATAGTTTCTTGTACTTGCAATGCATCACCTTTACTGTACTGACTCTTGTCTCCTCTTTTGTTTGATGCTAGAGGTCCATTAGATGAATGGAGTAAATAGTACAAACAGATGTAAGTAAAAAAATTTGGGTAATAAGAATATTGGTAATATTGTTTGTTAGTAAGTGTCGCACTGAGTCCTACCGTAAACGTGCTTAACAAAACAAATAGGTCATACAGACCGAAATACATACAGAGTTACTTTCGCATTGATATTATTAGTAAGTATGGATACAATTTATTCGGCCAGCGATTGAAACCAACTCAATAACATTAAGGTTTCATAAAAAAAAAAAATAGGCTTTTTATTTCAATTTTTATTTTTCTGGCCTTTCATAATTTTTCGCTCCTGGCAACCCTACGCAGTAACTGGGTTGCGTGTAGTGTCATCGCGGTGTCGCCGGAAGTCACGGGAGCACTCGCGCCTCGTACCTACACAAAATGCACTTTTATTTACACCTATCTACCCTCCAAATATTTTTTATTTAATATTATTAAGTTTGTACTTTAGGTTAGTAAAGGGTTCAATGGTAATAGGATATAGAATAAGTTAGATTTTCTTACTTCTTATCCTGTTTGGAACTGGCAACTTTATTTATAAAAAAAAAAAAAACTATTTCATTTCAATTCAATTCAATCATTTATTGCATATCACATGTGTTTAACAAGATCTTCAATAATAATATAGTTCACATGGACCCTGTCGGGCACAACAATTTTATAAAGTATTATAGTAGCATTCAAAATAACCAATAGTAAAAAATAAAATCATTCATTAATAACAATTAGATAATATTCAATTTGTTTAAGTAAGTAAGTAATCGATGTCACAAATAATAAAATAAAAATATTATCAGTCAAAAAAAAAAAAAAAAACAGAATCAAATAAGTTATGTCAAATAAATTACAACCAAATACATTATGTCAAAATAATAATAAAAATAAAACATTTTGTCAATAAAATAATAGTCAAAACATTATAATATATTTCATTTTAACTTCAATGGAATATCGAGAGGGACTTAGAGGTGGCCTGTCGAGGTTGTCGGTTCATCCGGGCAAGTATTAATGTGACGTTTTTTAATTCAAGTGTCCAAGATAAACTCAGAAAGTCATTTCTTAGTTTATTTAGGACATCTTGGACATCGGTCAAGGAAAATATCGTGACGAACTTAAAGTTATAAGTCTGAAATTGCCAACCCGTCTTCTTGAGCAAGCGTAGTGATCAATGCTCGAGCCTGTATGAGAAAAGGCCTTATAAGCAGTGGGACAGTAATAGACTAGTTTTATTATTACTATTTTACATTGAACCAAGCATAACTGGGGAAATATGATTGTACTATAGGAACACCTCTCCCTAATTCTTCTGGGATCCCAGAAGTTATGTGTTTAAATTTGGGTGAGAAATATAAACTAGCTGTCCCTCGCAACTTCGTCTGCGTCACATTTTCCCCGTTTTCGCAACATTTTTCATTGCTGCTCTGCTGCTATTGGTCGTAGCGTGATGACATATAGCCTATGTACTTCCCCAAGTTGAAATCTATCTTCTTGCCAAATTTCATTAAGATCCGATCAGCCGTTTAGTCGTGAAAAGGTAACAAACAAACAAACAGAGTGATTTTCACATTTATAATATTAAGTATGGATATATAGGTCGCACATATCTTGGTAAAGCATAGATTACATTATAGCTCATAGGTTTGCTTCCCCTGACTGAGCGTTATAATTAGATATTAATAACATAATCACAATGCAACTGCAATTTACAAAGAATGTCCTATAAAAATAGTTACCTATCAGTTTTGAATGAAACATGGGTACCACACCACGTCTTATTATTTGATTTTTCTTTCGAAGAATGTTTTTTTTTATGCAATATAGGGTTGTGTCTGGCCGCAATTCGCCTGATGTGAAGCGATGATGCGGCCTAGGGGGGAGCACGCTTGCCTAGAAGAAACCGATAAAACATCGAATTTTGAAAAAAGAAGATAGTTTTATAACGAAGTCTATCTGTGGATGGGTGCGCATCCTCCGTGTCTCGGAAACTAAGAGCAAGCTTCCTCTATGCTCGGAAAAGAAGTTAATCTATTGGTCCCTGGCAGTCCAGGCTGTTTACTAGATCTTTGACGGTTTTATCAGTACCTAGTCCGCGTCAGAATCCCGAAAGGATGACAAACAGTTTGAAAAAAAGGTCCGACTAAAATTAGCAAATGTTTAAGGAAGAAGAAAGCCGACCTTACATACTTCTAATTAACAGAAAGAATTTCACAACAACAACATTGCTTTATTTTCAGGCAACTTTGGCTCATAGATATACATATCCTAAAATATTATAAACGCGAAAGTTTGGAAGTATGGATGGATGTTTGTTAATCTTTCACGTAAAAACTATTGAATGGATCTGGATGAAATTTGACACAGAGATAGATAATAGTCTGGAATAGCACATAGGATACTTTTTATCCCGGTAGTGTGATATCGCGGGACACTTACCGAAAAAACGCTGGCGAAGCCGTGGGCAGAAACTAGTTACCAATAATATAGATATCTATACGCTTACTACTTACTCATGTCATCATTCTGAACCTACATAGAATTTTTTTAACTGTAAAAAAAAAAGAAACCAGCTGTTCCATACATTTAAACCGTGTTCGTTTTGCACTTTTGTAGGAAACAGCTGTTTTTTTCTTAATTACCGACCAAAAATTTCTTTGCGGGGAGGTCCAGAATGATGTACTGAGTATGTGGGGTAAGCATTTTCGCGTTCGGTGTCCCTTACACCCAGTATAGATTTCTATATTATCTATGGGCCAAAGTTGCCTGAAAATAAATGAATGTTGTTGTTGTTGGAAAATCCTTTCTGAAAGCGTGAAGTATGTATGGTCACCCGGCTTTCTTCTTCCTTAAATATTTGCTAATTTTAGTCGTTTTTTCAAATTGTTTGTCATCCTTTCGTGTCTCTCATCCTGTATAGTAATTATAATTATATTATAATAATATTATAAAGCTGAAGAATTTGTTTGTTTGAATGCTTGAACGCGCTAATCTCAGGAACTAAAGGTCCGATTAGAAAAAAGATTTCATTGTTAGGTAGCCCATTTATCGAGGACGGCTATAGGCTATATATCATCACGCTACAACCAAAACGAGCGGAGCAGCAATGAAAAATGTTGCTAAAACGGGGAAAATGTGACTCAGACGAAGTTGCGTGGGACAGCTAGTTTTTGGTAAAGCTGTTCAGTAGCATTTATAATTGGGTATGCAAACAGTGAACTATTTATTGCCAAATTAGAGTACCGATTACCGGTACCGAATAACAAACTCAAACCAAAAAAGAATGCTCCTACAAATCCAAAGCCGAAGTCATTTTTTATTCGATCAAAAACAATAAATGTTTCGACGGTTTGTTTGTCGCCGTAATTAAGGCCGTCCCATGAAACATGGCCGCGCTTCCGTATCCGGCGGGACTTTTTTAATTTTTCATTTACGAATGGTCGTTTCAATTTTTCGTTCTAATTTCTCATTAAACTTAGATGCACGTTTGGCCTGGGGGTTTTGAAAAATGTAAATTAGTGCGACAGATAATTAATGTGTTGGTTTGTTTTTATTTTTTGTAATTAGTGGTTTTGAATTTTAATTAGGAATGTGGATTTGAGTTGATTCTGTTGGCAATCAATTAATCCTGAAGCTGATAAATACGAAAAAACAAAACTTTTTTAAGTTTTTCAGGAATCCGTCCTTTTCATTTTTGGTAGAAAACACGATAAAGAAAATGGAAATCCGTTTTTTCCTAATATGTTTTAGGTATAAATACCTACTGCTTACTTACTTTAAAACTTATATTTTCTACACAAAACAGGTTGTCTCCTCCGAATGTCTCCATATTTATTCATAGAGCGTACATGTCTATGAAAAATAAAATTCACAACGAACCTCTTTTATTTTATATTGTCAAAGAAATCAGCATTTTTCTATTGTCTGTGTGCTCTCCCACTCTCGGTGTCTTGAAAAGAAAAAGAAAACGTTAAAGAAAAAATGTTTTAAATCTATGACCAAAGACGATGTAGCAGCTGGTAGCTAAATAATAAGTGAGGTCGATTTTAGGTTTAGCCGCAATAGGGGATAATCCTATTTTTTTTTCTTTGTCCGTCGGGTAGTGTCGCGACGGCGTGTATTTCTCTTCTTTCCCATGTTATATTCTGGTTATGTTCTAGACTACAATGTGACTTATTTTATTTTAATATTATAGGATTTTACTGCTTCGCTTTGATGTGAAGAGAAACCCACGCCCCCACGAAACGTTTGAGATACTCACAGATACGGATCACACACCGATAAGGAGCGTCTCTCAATCCAGTCTCTTATGCTTCGGTCCTCAAAGGCACCGAAGTGGTTATCATCAGGTCGACCATTAGTTTATCCATTTCCTCAGGTCCGGCTAGGACACCTGTAAAATTATGTACCCATGAATCTCTGGGTTGGTACCTATTACCTATCTGTTTATGATTAATATAATAATTGTCTCTGCTTTCTCGCAAGCAGGTTATATTTCATCGTTTTATCATTTAGGACACCTACGTGTCAAACGGATTCTGGAGTTTCACTTCCTCCGTTATATCAAGTGTTCCAGACTGGTTCGGCTCATATTTAGCATATAGCCTCCGCATCTGGAACGAACACCTTTGTGCTAATCAAATTTCGGATTAACCTCATTTGCAGAAGCACACATTCCAGACTGATACGGCTTGCAGCCTTCACGTCTGGAATGTCCCCCTCAACATTTATAGCGTCCGTCGACACTAGCGCCCGTCGACGCTTACTTGGGCCTGTGGGGATTATGTTATAAGGTTTGCAAGAGAAGTTGGCCCTTGGACTTTCTCACAAACCCAGTGCGCGTGTCCGGCCAGACTTATTGCGCGTGAGGGTCGTAGTTACACCTTAAGCCGTGATTATGAAACATCTTATTAAACTAGCGATTATGAAACATCTTATCAAACTAGGACCGCGGCTTAAGGCCCGACCATCACTTCAGGTGTTTTAATTAGGTATAAGTTATTCAAACTGGTAAACATAATTTCATAGAACATTATTGAACATATCAAATCTCTAAACCGTACATAAACAGAAAGTTAATATCTAGGTACTTAGCTTTCGAGGTGGCGCGCCTCACGGATGACAAGAATCTCCATATACTCTTCTTGCACTGAATTTACTTAATTTAAGTTAGCTGCTAGCCAAACTATGTGATGGCAAAAGGCGGCAAAAAGAATGGCTTGGGTTTGCGTCGTCAGGTTGCTCATACTGATTTAGTGTTGCTATCTTATTAGTGTTGTGTAATTAAATATTTACATTTATAGGTTTGGAACATCGCGAATTCATCTTTCGCGACACTCCCGACGGCGACAGAAGCTATATGTGTTCCATCAAGTCTCGCGTCCACTCTCGTATCTTTTCTCGAGCTTTCATGGACGCGTCTCTCACATCTCTCACTTCGGGTGTTTGTTTTAACTCATTTGTATCAGTGCTTTTAGGTATGCTATCATTATTGAGTTCTTCATCAATAATTGTTGGTTCATCATTTTCTGTGGTAAGTATTCTTTGAGTTATTTCCTTTTCTATTTCTTCACTACTTATGTGTTTTTCTGTTTCAAGTTTGTCAGCGGTTTCTACAGCGGTTTGTGGAGTTGTGGATATTTCTTCGGTAAGAATAGTTGAGTCGAGTTCTTCTAGCAGAGGTAAGTCATCCAATTTTGGTGTGACATCTCCTTCAAACTCAAACATTACTTTATCTTTTCCAGATATATCTTCTTCAGCCTCCAACGGATAAAGATGTGCGATGGAACGAGTGAATTCCGTATCATTCACCTTTACTCGTGCCACTCTGCATTGACCGTTGGCTCCTTTCAACAAAGATATAATTTTTCCGACTTTCCAGTTCTCTCGGTTCTTCGTATCTCCTTTAATCTGGACGATATCTCCCAGTTTTGGAATTTTTGATTTTGTTATCCTTGGTTCTTTGGGAGAGTGTCGATATCTCTCCCTTAGACTTGGTAGATACTGATCGATGAACATTCTTTTAAACTCTTTCAGCATGTTCTGTCCACGTTTCCAACCTTCCACTAGATTCTGTTTTGTTACTGTGCCTTCTTGTGGAAATTCTGCATCTGAAGGTGTTGTCTCGATGCATTTACTCAAGGTTAGAAAATCTGAAGGTTTGAGAATATCTTCTAGTTCAGAACCTACACACGTTAGTGGGCGTGTGTTTAAGACTGATTCTATTTCTTTTATGATTGTACTTAGTTGATTATCTGATAGTAAACTTTTCGTCAGAGTTCTCTTGAGACAGTGTTTAACTAGTCCAACAAGTCGTTCATAGAATCCTCCATGCCACGGTGCTAACTGTGGTATGAATTTCCATTCTATTTTATTAGTGATGCAATAGTTGCTTGACAGTATTTCTGCAGTTAATTTAAATTGTAGTGCGTTATCTGAAACTATTCGTGTTGGTATTCCTCTGCAAGATATAAATCTTCTTAGTGCTAAGAGACATTCCTCAGCCGTAAGATCCTTAACTACTTCCAAGTGTATAGCCCGTACTGCTAGACATGTATACAGACATATCCATCTTTTTTCTAATTTATTATTTGTCTTTACTTGAAGAGGACCCAAATAATCTATTCCGGTATACGTAAAAGGTGAACTATAGTTTACTCTTTCCTTAGGAAGCGCTGGAGTGGTTGGTAATTTGAATGGACCTCCTCCATGTTTGACACAATTTGTGCATTTTCCTAATATTTTCTTTACTTGGCTTCTTCCTTGAGGAATCCAGTACGATAATCTGATCAAACTTAAAGTGTGGTTGACTCCTACATGATAGTTTTTCTTATGTGTTTCTAGGATCATTGTGTTAGTGAAATCACAATCTTTTGGAATTAATATTGGATATCTTTTGTCATAAGACCAATCAGCGTTTTGTAATCTTCCTTTGCAACGTAGGATACCGTCTATGTCGGTGAATACGCCTAAGTTTCGTTGTAAACTAGTATGTTTACCCTCTACTTCCTCAGGGAAATGTTCCTTTTGAATCCTTTTAATCCTATGTGTTTGTGATAGTGTATTGTCCTCACAGTTATCTGTGGAGTTGTTTCCTGATTCCTCATCTAATTGATTTCTGGGTTCCTGCTCTTTTAAGACCTTTTCTCCACTCGTGAGATCCTCCCCAACAGGAAAAGAAAAGTCTTGTTCAGCAGAAGAACATGTGGGATTGATAGTGACTTCAGTTTCGTTAAGTAAAGAAATTTCGGTTCTACAACCTTTCGGCCAAGTTCTGGAGTCTCCCAGTAGAAAACTTGGTCCGGATAACCATATCTGCTTGTCTTCCTTAGAACTTGTGGGTCTAGTAGCCACGTCTGCTGGATTTAATCCTGTTGGAATATATCTTATTGTAGCTGGTGTATTTCCCTTTATTTCTTCTATCCTCCTTGCAACGAATGGTGGTAGTAGTTTGTTGCTGTAATACCAATCAATCACTATTTGACTATCTGTCCATATAATATTTTCTCTAAATTCAAATTTTAGGAACTTGGTTACGTACTTCAGCAACCTATTAAAATACCTAATAGTTCAAGTCTTGGGATTTTTAAATTGTCTTGATCCTTGATGGGTACTAACCGTGATTTTTCTATTACAAAATTCAATTCTTTTTCATTAGAAATGTATACAACTGCAGCATATGCTTTGGTTGATGCATCTGTGAAAACGTGTAGTTGGATATTGTCACCACCATTTTGTTCGAAATATTTCCTTGGTAAAATAATGTTTTTGGTTTCTTCTAACTGTTCTCTAATGATTTGCCACTCATTGGTCAATTCTTCTGGTAATGGGGTATCCCATTTGAATTTATGTATCCACAGATTTTGTAATAAAAGTTTTGCTGGTAATAAATCTGGTGCGGCATATCCACATGGATCGTAAACTGATGCTATGTTTTTAAGTATTTCTCTCTTGGTGGTGGCCTCTTTAGTCTTTCTTGGTCTCAATCTGATCGTATCTTCGTCTGTGTTCCAATTCAGACCTAATACTTTAACTTCTACATCTCTGCAGACATCTGATGAAGAAATGTTCTCGGAGAATTGTTTGGAATTCGAACTCCATTCTCGAAGATTCATTGAAATCTCTTCAAATGTGATCTTGCACGACTCAAACATTGCTGTTGCTTCTTGTACAGATTCTGCTCCTGTGACAAGGTTATCGACGTAGATGTCATTTACTATGCTTTTTAGACTTTCCTCATTGGAACGCAGTAGATGATGTTTCAAAGTAGCATTTAGAAGAAATGGACTCGATATCACTCCAAACGGTACCCGACAGAATCGTAAGTGCAGAATGTTATCTTCCGTGGCCGCCCTTTTTATGTCTTTCAACCATAAGAATCGAGTTACGTCTTTGTCCTTTTCGTGTAATGCTATCTGTAGAAAAGCTTTTTCTACGTCTGCTGTTATTCCTATCTGATGTGACCTAAACCTTAACAACATTCCGGTTAAGTCCTCTAGCATAAGTGGACCGCAATGTAAACATTCATTTAAACTTTTGCTATGTTTGGTCTTTGCCGAGGCGTCGTAGACTATGCGAGTTGGCTTGCCTGGATGAATAACACCGTGGTGCGGCAGGTAGTGTATAGGATGATCCATATCTTCGATTCTCCTTTCATTGTCTGGTACATTTTCAATTATTTCTTTTGCTCGTTGTTCTTTCAATGTATTATCGTACGCTGTTAGTGAATCGGAATCTAATCGTTTGAGTAAGTTGACTAGTCTGCCTTTGGCTAGACCGTAATTAGTTTCTAAATTAGGTGGGTAATCTATCCATGGCCAACTAACAGTGTATCTTTCCTTTACTAGTTTTATGGTATCATTGAATTGGTTGATTACTTGTTCGTCTCTAGTCAATTTTGGCGAATCGCATATTCCAATGGATTCTAGTTCCCATAAGCATTTGAGGTTTTCATTGTATAACGGGAGATCCGGTGGTGTCAATTTGTTTTCTACTCCTTGAAAGTAAGTTAATACTGACAATGTGTCCGTAGTTTTTGTATTAGTTTTTCCAGTCAGTAAATAACCGAATTTAGAGTCAATCAAGAATAAGTTACTTTCCAGTTGAATTCTGTCTTCAAGGATGAATGAAAAGTAGAAGTCATTGCCGATCAATATGTCTATTGTGGGTGACAATGAGCCGTCGTCAGCCAAAATCAGATCATCTTTGTATTTACCTATGTCAATACCAGGGAAAGGAACTCCATGTGAAATATGAGGAACAACGTTTGCTTCTATTTATAAAGTATGATTTGTCCTTGTACGTATCTGTAACCTGACTATGGGGCTTTCTATTACTTGGGGAGTTTTCGATCCAAACGTGAAAACTGATAAGCTTTCCTCTTCGATAGGAAGGTTCAATTTTGAAGCTACTTCTCGCGTTATGTAAGTACGTTGACTACCCGAGTCCAACAGTACTCGACAGACCGTTCCATCAGAATCATCGTCTTTACGTAGAGCCTTAACTATTGCTGTTTGTAATACGGTGGAGCTTATAGAGTTGACGTGTAACGTCTTGACATCCTCGGTTTTATTAATGCAATTCTTATAACAAAGTGCTCTGTTATGGTGGTTAATTTTGTTACAGTATGCACAATGAATTGAGCTTTTACAATTTCTTTTTTGATGACCTTTCTTTAGGCAAACAAAACAGTGATCGATTAATTTGTCTTTCCTCTCTTTCACAGTTTTAACAACATCGCATTGATCATTGATCAGCGTCTATGATGTGATTTTCTTTACCATATCTATTTTTCAGTAGAGAAACAGCTATTTCATAATTTTTATTAGTGGTCTCGAGCCCATCGATGACCTTTTTTGCTTCGCCTTTTAAAGAACCTTTAAGATATAAAAGTTTGTCTACCTCTGATAGGTCTCTATTTCCTACGTTAGAGCAGAATTGGTCCCAAAATTGACGCCATTCCAGAATGTCTCCGGAAAATTCTGGCAAACTTAACTTGGGTAATTTCCCCATTAGTGCAGTATTCCTACCCGGTAATACAGTTGGTGCAGAGTTTTCTTTTATCCTTTCCAGTTTGATATTCATTTCTGTAAGTACCTCCTCACCGCGTAGCTGTACTTCACTATAGGAAGTGACTTCTTCCACAAAAGATTGCATTTCGTTTATTGATAGACTATTGTTTAACTCAGTTCCGAACCTTTTCACCGCTACATTTAGCTTACCTAGCACTATTTCTAAATTTTCAGAGTATTCTTTATTAACTTTATCTTTATAGGTGAGAGCTTCTTCAGTTAGGTTAGAGATAGCACTTGATATAGACTCAAGTCGTCTTATAAGAATTTGTTCCATTTTGGAATTCTGAAATAATATTTAATAATTTTATACGCTGTATATCATACGTTAAGGATTTACATCCTGTATCGTTAGATTTCTAAGTTACGTAGTATTAGAGAAAAAAAAAAAAATTCCAAATAAAAATTTGGTAACACCCTGTATGACCAATAGTTTTCCAATATTTCGTAAGAATAAAGAGTTTTCTTAACACCTGGCATATAATGGAATAATATTTTATTAACACCCTGTATAAAACAGGAAAGTTTTATATACACCCTGTATAACAAAAAAAAAATTCCAAGTTAAAAGCAAGGAATATTCTACTATGTGTATATAGGATACTACATTCAGCATGATAAACTCAACCATTGAACTATGTGTGCAAGGAAAATTCTTTTGTACTTAAGAGGTTTTAGTATTAAATCAGTATTTATTCAGATATATTTCTAACGTTACCAGATATTATCCTCACTGACTGACGGGTAAAACTGGTTTGTTTCATTAGTATGAATTTTATTTAAATAATTTCTATGTCATACAATTATCCCCTCTTGACTCCTTATAAAACATTGCTAAAGAATTTTATGTTATTTCATTACTTATTAATAAACAAGTGAGGTACCAACACCGTTTGTGTATGCATCCACAAATGATGTTAGGTTTTACCTACACCAACATAGTACACTTTAGTAGCTACATGAAACGATGCAGTCAGTTAGGGACGACATGTATAACATTACAGAAGTTCAGACACAAGTTAAACTATACAACCCAATTTCCTCTGCCAGCATGATTTATTAATATTTTATTTTAGTTTTTATAGGAATATATCAATTTTATGCTCAGTTTTCAAAGTAACAGGTAAGATGAACTTACAGTGAATGTTGATGTACTTTTGTTTTAATAGTAGTGATCTACACATAAGATGTTAGATATGCAGTATCAGCAACGCACATCTGCCTTCATTTGTCCATCTGTTTGGAGAGTATTAGGCATAAATAAACAGTTTTATGCAAACTCATACCTAGTAATACTATCTCTAGGTAAATTTTAACACCTGGTGGTTAGGTACATATTACAACTTTACCGAAGTACACATTAGGTAAAATGCAATTTTAAATAACGAGTGGGCACATCGTGACGTGACTCCGTGGTACTGAATATTAGCCTGGGTCATCTACTTAGTGACCCCTTCATTTGTGAACGACGACCACAGTGGCTGTTGTCAATTGTTGAACTATCGTGTCGACTTTGCTCCCCAGTCGGAGACTTAAAAGTGGTTTTATAGCTTGTAAATCATAAAATATTTTACCTGATGATCTTCTTGATCACTCCTAGGTTATGATATGCTTCCTTTCCTGCACTTTATAGGTAGGTATAACTTCCACTGGGGTTATTTCAACCAAAACAAGTTGTGAACTTCGTATTTAGATTATGAGCATCTTTCACAGTTGATCGAATCACATTTACTAAATATACAATTCGTAACAGGTTTCTAACAAAATCACTTTTCCCCTTTTGTGGTTTTATTCCTGTAAAAGAATTCAACGAACTAAGTTTCACTTTTCGAAGTTCAGTATGAACACCTGAATCGTCGCGGTTTGTTCGCCATTTTGAATGCAGCGTATTTTATTTTCTATTCCGGTCGAATTTCATAATTCGTGAATATCGGAATCTTGTCAACCGTTTAGTGTAAAAGTGATTATTATGTCATTCAGTCATTTTATTTTCAATTTTACTTGACTTGTATAATAGATTTACAAAATTTAACTCGTTAAAAGTAGGATAATATTACATTCATTTGAGCTTTCATAACGCCTATTATTTCTTACTTCCGGTTAAGGAAAGCGTAAATCATTTTTCGAATTTGCCAATACGATACTCATATCGTATTCGCGCCAAATTCAAAGTTGAATATTTAACTAGCTCATAACATTGCACATTACACGTACACATGTTATATACTTATTCAATTTGCAGTAACTTCGATAATCTTTCATATCATCCTGCCATTTATCTCATTATACTTAGATAAATGAACGTTTACTCATCATTAACGTAACGTTCGAATTTTGGCGCCTTTAGGTGAATTTTATCTGCTTATTGAACATTAGTTCCAATCAGATTATATAGAGGTCGCTGACAACCTGATTTATACTCAATGTTTACAATTTACCAAGATAAGAGTCTGGATTGATTTTATGCCTTGGGATACTTTTGGAATGTTTTCAGATCCCAGCATCTCCACCATGTCGCGACGGCGTGTATTTCTCTTCTTTCCCATGTTATATTCTGGTTATGTTCTAGACTACAATGTGACTTATTTTATTTTAATATTATAGGATTTTACTGCTTCGCTTTGATGTGAAGAGAAACCCACGCCCCCACGAAACGTTTGAGATACTCACAGATACGGATCACACACCGATAAGGAGCGTCTCTCAATCCAGTCTCTTATGCTTCGGTCCTCAAAGGCACCGAAGTGGTTATCATCAGGTCGACCATTAGTTTATCCATTTCCTCAGGTCCGGCTAGGACACCTGTAAAATTATGTACCCATGAATCTCTGGGTTGGTACCTATTACCTATCTGTTTATGATTAATATAATAATTGTCTCTGCTTTCTCGCAAGCAGGTTATATTTCATCGTTTTATCATTTAGGACACCTACGTGTCAAACGGATTCTGGAGTTTCACTTCCTCCGTTATATCAAGTGTTCCAGACTGGTTCGGCTCATATTTAGCATATAGCCTCCGCATCTGGAACGAACACCTTTGTGCTAATCAAATTTCGGATTAACCTCATTTGCAGAAGCACACATTCCAGACTGATACGGCTTGCAGCCTTCACGTCTGGAATGTCCCCCTCAACATTTATAGCGTCCGTCGACACTAGCGCCCGTCGACGCTTACTTGGGCCTGTGGGGATTATGTTATAAGGTTTGCAAGAGAAGTTGGCCCTTGGACTTTCTCACAAACCCAGTGCGCGTGTCCGGCCAGACTTATTGCGCGTGAGGGTCGTAGTTACACCTTAAGCCGTGATTATGAAACATCTTATTAAACTAGCGATTATGAAACATCTTATCAAACTAGGACCGCGGCTTAAGGCCCGACCATCACTTCAGGTGTTTTAATTAGGTATAAGTTATTCAAACTGGTAAACATAATTTCATAGAACATTATTGAACATATCAAATCTCTAAACCGTACATAAACAGAAAGTTAATATCTAGGTACTTAGCTTTCGAGGTGGCGCGCCTCACGGATGACAAGAATCTCCATATACTCTTCTTGCACTGAATTTACTTAATTTAAGTTAGCTGCTAGCCAAACTATGTGATGGCAAAAGGCGGCAAAAAGAATGGCTTGGGTTTGCGTCGTCAGGTTGCTCATACTGATTTAGTGTTGCTATCTTATTAGTGTTGTGTAATTAAATATTTACATTTATAGGTTTGGAACATCGCGAATTCATCTTTCGCGACAGGTAGGTTATTGAAAAGTATTGGACACGTATTTTTTCTTTTTTCACGTGGTCATAAAATTACGGAGATATATTGAGTTGAAATGGCGCATGACGTCACATGTAGGTAAGTTTTATACCTACTTGTGACGTAGTAAGCCCCCACTCTCCAACTTTAATGAGTTCTAACTAAGTCATTTTTTGATATTTTGATAAAACAAAAAATACGTGTCTAATATTTTTGTATTACCTATCTGACGGACAAAATAGAATGTCGTTTTCTTTACCCAGTCCGATCCCCTATTGACTAGGTTGGTCTGTGTATCCATTACATACTGAGTCTACTCCATGCTTTGGAAAGCACGTTAAGCCGTTGGCTGTCATTTGTAGGTCAATTGACAGTCGTTCAGGTAATCAGGGGCCCGAAAGTCTGACAACTAGTCTTACCAAAGAGTATCGAATTACACAGTACTGGGTTGTGTCAGATAGGCCGTCGCTCCATGTAAAATACTGGTATTCAGCTGCATCTGGTTAGACTGAAGCCTACCCCTCCTAGTTGGGAAAAGGCTATGCAGATGATGTCTAAAGACGAGGGAAAAAAGAGTTTGATAATGCGATCATAATTATTGGATAAACAATACAAGCTCGATTTATACAACCCAGTTGTTTATACTTTGACTGTATTATTTCTGTATATCTGATTTGTTTTATTTATGTTTCCGAATGAAACTAAATATATTAGAATGGCTAAGGTCTTTGCAGACCCTACAGAATTACCCGTCTAAAGCGTAAGAATACATAATAATAGGATAATTTAGGTCAGTACTATAAAGTTTACGGTTTGGCTACCAACTTTCAGGCATTTTTATTCCATTTTCAATGTTATCAGATGCAAAAACATTCCAATTTCATTTATCAACACAACGTTCTTTATTCAATATTCGTTTTATTTCACCACAACAGCAACACAGGTGCGTTCCTTTTTCGATTGATGAAGTTGATATTTTTTTCTAAATTCCCGCCACGTTTGACAAGTGTCGTTTCGTTCGGGAACGTGGGCACAGGACAATAGTTCGCTGGCCGATTTCATCGACACATGCTCCGTTTCATTTCCGTTGCACTCTGTTCGCGGTGCGAGAGGTTTTTGAACGGATCCATTGTAAAAAAAAAGTTTCACTATTACACGAACTTGATTTGACCAAGAATAGGGAAAACTGAAGAGTCGTGTGGTAAATAATTAAATATCTTTTTTTTTATGTTTAAAGAACTTTCTCAAAACTCTCTTCTTATTTTGTAGTTTATCAGGTGACTAATACGATTGTCGAGTATCGTTACAAAAGTGATCTTTACCGAAGTTCTTACAACATTGAGTTAAACTAAGAGTTGTCTTTGCTCTATAATAGAGTAGAGCCATTTTTTTTTTAAGAAGAAGCTAAAGCTACATAAGTCGAGTTCAACTAATTTTTGCTTTTAGTGCCACCATGCAGTATCTGGTATCTCATTTCGAAAATCAAAATAAGTTTCAAAGTAGTTTATGATTCTCAGTGCCATAAAATCTCTTTTGAGTGATTAGGTACTGGAAGTCTACGAATCAACATAAAACACTTACCGAAATTTAAAATAAGAGACCTCTGTAATTCGCATTCTTATTCCAATTTATAAAATAAAATTTGTTAGCATTGAAATGTAAATCAAATGAGACTCCAAAGATTTCCCTGTCCTACTCGCCTGAGGCAAATTGAAAAGCACACTCGAAAACCCCTTTAGTGTCATGTGAAGGCCGCACAATAGAACACACACCACCCTCGCACGAACACAGTCTCTGAACGCGTTTTATCGTTTAAATTCAATGTAATATTATTATGTTCCATGCGGTTTAAATGTACTGAAAAAAAAAAAAAAGAGTTTTTTTCATGAATGGGACGCAAATATTTTGTTTGTACCACTGAGAAAGAAATAGTAGAGTTTGAATTTCGAATTCGAAGCCTGTATTTTCAACGAGAGCGATTCGCAAATGAAACCTCGACGGCTCGACTTGAGCCTGAACTGAACTTGAGTAGAACATAGACAGACAGACAGACATCTGTTAGATTTAAATCCGAAGAAAAACCTAGGATTTCCAAAAGGTAAAGGATAGGAAGGCAAAGCATGGCATATATTTAGAATAGTGCCTTACTTAGGGGTGAATCATTATCGCTTAGTCATAATAAAGGTCAACTTTAAAAAAATTGAAGATTTTCCAGACGTATTCGGTAATGTAGAATTTTACTGACCAGGCCGTGCTGAATAATGCTGTGTTTTTTTTTAATACTGTGCTATCGTTTGGCTGCAACTCGCCCGATGTGAAGCGATGATGCTGCCTAGGGTGGAGCACGCTTGCCTAGAAGAAACCGATTCTCTCGAACTTTGAAGAGATCCAGATTATAATGATAAGGGACCAGAGAAGCCGGCAGTGAATTTCACAGACTGCCTGTTCCCACAATAAATGTCGTGCTTTGTGTAGTGCTGCTATACAAGGTGTTGTTTTGCATCCTCGTCAAAATTCAAGAGTATGTCACAAAAGACATAAATAATCAATTAAAATTACGGTACCTAGTTAATTATTAATAAACGCTGATTTTTTTGGTTATTTAAGTTTGTCAGTATTTCAGAATAACCCTTTAACGTGTAACGTGGTTAAGGATATAAGAAATTATCGAATAAACGTTTGAGATTGTTTGTATGTATGAAAGCGCGGTTATTAGGCGAGGATCAGACGGGCCGCGTTTAAAACACGGGTGGTTCATCACACTCACCGATTGTCGTAAATAAGAAAAAAAAAATACCTGCCCATCTTATTATTGATTGACGAGAATAATTAGCAAAGTTACCTCCTTGAATTTGACGAGGATGCAAAACAACACCTTGTATACTATACAAACTTGTATACTATACTATCCAAAACTACACCATACACAAAAAAGTCCATACATTTCACACGTAATAACCTCTCATCTCAACTAGTCTGCGGGTGCGATCCATCATACCGTTTTATTGAATTACTACCCTCTGACGCAGCCCGGAGCTCGTAGGAAGGCCCTCGGTCCTCGCGACCCATCCAATTATTGCCAGTAATTATAATTATTGCACTTGATACTGTTTTGTGTTCACTCTCTTATGGTTTCGATGAGCTGGCTGTGGTGTTTTTTTTTTGTTGGGAGATTCTCTTTTGTTTTTGTCATTTAGGCTTTTATGAAGCTCAAAATGTCTACATATACTGACAATATTCAACTTTTGATGTACTAAATCGATATCTGGAATTTATTGTAACGATACTTATCTGAATTTACAAATACAAGGTGTTGTTTTGCATCCTCGTCAAAATTCAGGAGGTTGTTACAGGAACTTTAGATAATCAATTAAAATTACGGTACCTAATTAATTATTAATAAACGCTGACTTTTTGGTTGTTAAAGTCTGTCAGTATTTCAGAATAACCCCTCCTTCAACGTGGTTTAGGAATTAAGATATTATCGAATAAACGTTTGAGATTGTTTATTTGTGCGGAAGCGCGTTTATAGGGCGAGAATTAGACGGGCCGCGTTTAAATCACGGGTGGTTCACAATTTCCGTTTTTAAAAAAAAAAAAAAAAATTACGTATCCATTTTATTATTGATTCGGGATGAGAATCATTAGCATAGTCACCTCCTTAAATTTGACGAGGTTGCAAAACGAGGTTGTATAATTAAGTGGATTTTCTATGATTTGAGAGGTTTTTGCAATGAATTTGTGGACAAAAGCTTCGTTTTTATGAGGATCTAAATCCATAGTGTGCAAAATATCAAGCTATAATCATCGTTGAAATATGCTTAAAATAAGCTTAATTCTGATGGATTATGATTTAAACTCCTAAGAATAAGAAGAAACGAATTGACCTGCTTCGTTGGTTTTATCTAGTGGCCACAAGCGCTACTGCTGATTATGACTATGAGGTCCTGGGTTCGATTGTCGATTCGCATGTGGTGCAAATTACCATCAATTTCTCAGTATCTAGCAAACTCTGAGTCTCGATTTGTCCTGGTTGGTGGCAAAAAGTTCGCACCTTATTTTGTGGTACTTGAACAGAATTGTGGGTTTAAAGATGGTAGTATGCAAATCAGAAGTAGGGAGGCGAAATAAAGCACAGTATTCCTATTTCTATTTGTTCGTTGTATTTTTCTCAATAATAAGAATTGCAATGCTTATCACAAAACCAATGTAAAATCGCTCAGGTCAAAACGCCCGCCATACCATAGACCTGAACGCTATTCCCTTTACCCGCCATTTGTTTTATTTATTTTAAAAACGTAACTTGGCACAGATCAAATACCTATAACACTTTTTAGCAATTGAGCAACTGATGCTAGACGTTAAACAAATAAAATATAACAATAGTGATAGTCTAGTATGTGTGTAGTGTGGTTGATACTAATAGTGTAGTGTTAGTCAAATGTGTAGTGTAGTTGATAGTGTTAGTGACCATGTTAGTTTAAAAACTTATATTTACATCTCAGAAGGTTGACTCTTCTGGGATACCAAGCGTTATGTTACGACATCATGTACAAAAATCGGATGCAGTTTAATGCATAAATGGAGCGATTGCCTATCTCGCCAGCCAGTACTGGATAATACGATACCCCTTGGTAAGAATGGTTGTCAGACTTTCTGGCCACTGACTTCTTCTTGCGAAGATCGACCAGGGGGTTACTATGACGTCTTAAAACATTCTTGTTCCATTCTTATTCTATAGTAGGAAAGAGATGGAGCTAGTCGACCTGTATAGCTGAAGCATTATAACATGATCTCACTAGAAAGACGTAGACACTTTATGGATGCAATGTTTGCTCACAAAATTTTTAAACATAGAATAGATTGTCCTAGTTTACTTTCCCTTTTCAGTTTTCGTGCACCCTCTAGAATCCCGCGTAGTGCAATCACACCTCTTTGTACGCCATTTAGAAGAACTGTTTTGGGATCCAATTCGCCTGTTGCAAGAATGTGTAAGGCAGTAAATGGCTACAGTGATGTTATTGATCTCCACTTTGACTCTCTTGCTAAACTTAAATCCATCCTTATTCGTTTACCAAGCAACCCCTGATCACAGTCAATTATTATTAATATTCCATTGTGTCAATTTTACCATTGTTCTTAATTTTATATATGCGTATATGGTTCTTTTTATTTTTTTTTGTTATTTTTATGTTTGATTATCAATTTTATTCAATGAATTTAATTTTAAGTAAATTTACCAAGTTTTCAATTTTAATCATTGGATTTTAATTTTATGTCGATCTCTATAAAGCATCAATTTTATCAATTTACTGTAATCTAATTTTAATTTATCTTTTACTACATAATGTTGTAATTTTCATAAATTATATTTTAATTTAATTTAAATTTTCAATCAATTTTGTCATTATTCTGTTATTTTACTATTTCAAGTTTAATTTAATTTTATTGAATATTGGCGCTTAGTACTTACTAAGTTAGCTTATCTTCCGAATTTACTGTTCTGTGCATGTGGTGTTTACCTATAAGTAATTGTTGCACTGTAATTTAATTTTAAGAATGTATTATGTCGCTGTATCCAGCGTGAACAATTGTTGGTAGACCTTTAATAAATAAAAAAATAAAAAAAATTGCTCCGTCTCTTTCCTACTCTGGAATAAGAATGAGGCAATAATGTTTTATCTCTTGCAATTTCTAAAAAAAATATCATATTCTTAATTTTAATTTATTTAATATCTACAATGATGTGTTTTAAATTTTTAATTTTATTCTCTTAAACTTTTTCAACATATTTTAATGGTATTATAAGTTTGTTAGCTTAGATGTAAATTTAATTAAGCATGCTGTGGTCTCAGTGAAGGAGTTCACCTATGTGATACTTTTGAAGGACAGTTTATTTCACATGATCCTTTGTTGGAGATAAATAAATAAATAAATAAGACGTCATGATAAGCCACCTGAGCAGCTGTTATTATTAAGCAACGAGCTTTTGTACTACTTCTTATTCAGATGCTAAGTTTCCAAAACTTAAACAGCCCCTGTCAATATTCCAGTTTCAGTGGTTGAAACGTTCCCTCTAAACTAACAGAAGAACAGATTAATGTTCGAAACCCACAACACTTGTTCACTAATCCCTACATGTGACTTTCTCACCCACCTAACGCACACCACATTAATAATTGCATAGCTCCTTGACAGTACAGATTCGTCATACAACAACTTACTTGCCAATATTTAATACTACTTAAAAACCCTTAACTCAAACCAAATAAGGTCTATTATAAACGCTTCTGACGGTAAGTAAAGTTGGCAACCTAGAGTGGAGTTGATCACCCCCGCGGGTGCCATACGTCATCAGGGTTAGGGACGACATTGGACAGTTTAAATTTTGAATTACACGCAATCCATTTTCGAAATTGTGAGGTTTTCGGTTCATTTTGTGTATTATGTACGGCCAACTTTTCATTAGGAAAGAGGAAGAGGCCCTTTGAGAGCAAACTTTAAAAAAACCAGCCAAGTGCGAGTTGGACTCGCGCACGAAGGGTTCCGTACCATTATTTATAAAAACGAGCAAAAAATTCACTTTTTTGTATGGGAGCCCCATTAAATATTAATTTTATTATGTTTTTAGTATTTGTTGTTATAGCATCAACAGAAATACATAATCTGTAGAAATTTTAACTGGCTATCACGGTTCATGAGATAAAGCCTGGTGACAGACGGACGGACGAACGGACAGCGAAGTCTCAGTAATAGGGTCCCGTTTGACCCTTTGGGTACGGAACCCTAAAAATAAAAAAAATAACGTCATACATAAAGCATTGTAAATTTTTTTCCTCTTCGAATTTAACATTATTTCTGCTTCTGCAACTAACTAAATACTTTTGAATCCGCCGTTTGTTTCTATTATTCTTGGGTACGGCGGTTTTTAAGCTATTCTCAACAGGAGACAGACCTTTCTGGGAGCGGAATCTTAAGAAGTCTGTCAAAATGTAATCACTAGATGCGTGATGATATAATGATAACAAACCAACACTCATTTGTGTTCAGGAGCTCTTACAATACTAACATAGATTTAATCATCCACGAATCAGTCCATAGACAAACATGCAGCCCACACTAGACTTTCGCACAATTGTGTTTAGCGGCGATGTTTATGGTATTCCTATGGGGCCAAAGCGCAAAGGGCGCGACATTTGGCTATGGGGTCGCGACCTTTCAGACGATATGGTGATGATTCCGCAAAGGGCGCCAAATACATAAAATCTATGCGGTCTCTTTTATAGTGGTGACATTTTTGTCAACTTATGGGGAAAAGTGGTGCTTGTCTTACGGAATAGGAATGGCAGGTATAGGTCACGCTAAAGAATTTGCATTGTTTGTATTCGGTTCTACTTTACATTTTCTACAGAGTAACAGTTTTGTAGCCCCGAAACAGCGGCATGGGCCTGTGGTAGACCACGAAGGATATGGTAGAACATTTTGAAAAGACAAGATGAAATGCAGAATCCTGATCGATGGAAAGATTGAACAATACGGGCTATAAAATACTCGTATTCTATAATCTCGTAAGAACAGAATAACTTTGTCTTGTCTTGGCATAAATTTAAAGTTTTGATAGGTACAGTTCCAGTTTTAAGGTCTAAGATCGAAAGCCTTCCTAAGAGGGCCATGGTACTGTAATATCCCTATTATCTATGGGCCGTACACAATCAATTGAGGTCCTTATGTCCTTGGCAGATATCTTGGACCATTGCCAATAGAGCTATATATAAACCCGAAGAGCATTCGATAAAAAACCGACATTCTGTTCATAAATCGCGATATCACCGTCGCTCTGTGCTATTAACTTAAAATTCGTACTGACATGCTGCTATTAAATACAAACCATTTATAATGATCCTCCCTCCCCCCGCTTTTCATATAAAAAATTGACTTTATTTTGAGGATATTGAGGATTATTAGATGGTCTATGATGGATCTTGCCAAATTGGTTAAGTTAGCAATCAAGGAATGCATCGGAAACATTCATGATCAGTGGAATAATAAGCTTTAATGCCGTTCAGAATAGGAGTGGTTTTATAAAAATGGATGGTTGAAATTGTAAGGATCATGAAGGAACCCTTTCTTTTAGATAATTACGGACACCTGTGACAAAGTCAAGGAATGAAAAGGGACTTTTGTTTTACTGCTGTTATTCCTTTTGTTATTTTAGTTATTTTTACTGCTACCACACGCAGCCCCCTTAAATAATGAAAATAAGATTTCTATCATAAAGCTGATAAATGCTTAGTTTAAAATAATTGTGTAAAAAACCAATGATGTTGTAAATTCGAAGAAAATTAGTTTAAAACTCTAAATCCATGTCCTGTAACATCATCATCTGCCTAGCCTTTTCCCAAACTATCTTGGGGTCAGCTTCAAGTCTAACCGGATCCAGCTGAGTACCAGTATTTTACATAAAGCGACTACCTACCTATCTGAACTCCACTACCTAGTAACTGGGTAATACGATACACCTTGGTAAGACTGGATGTCAGACTTTTGGCTTCTGACTACTCGTAACGACTGTCAAAGATCTACAAATGACAGCCGGGACCAATGGCTTAACTTGCTTGCCGAGGACAGGACAATCATCACCAATATGTCGCCAGACAAATATCGTCTTAGCTAATTAAAAGTATCTCTTTCGGTTATTGCCTTTGAATGTCAATTTTAATAAATAAGCCAACTTTTTATTCGCCAAATCAAGTAAGCTTGTACAGTACAATCACCTCCACAACTCCAGCTCACAATATTTTTGCTCGATTAATCCACAATACACGAGTAACACGACGAAGAAAAATTAACATTGAGTCAGATCGAAGCGGTGTGCTCCGTCTAACCGATTGCACACAAAGGGGTAAGGGGGTTGTGAACAAATCGTGTACTCGACTGTACATATCAAGAAGCGACGACTTATAAAAACAGCGAATAACACTCAGACGAAATTTGAGGGGAGATTGAAGAATTTGATTAGGCATTTTCATTTTTGTGTGTGTACTTGTTATGTCTAACGATAATGATGACGTCGAAATGATAGAGATTTGGTTTTCCTACTGTTCATTTTATCATGGCAGAAAAATTATAAATTAATTCAGGTTCCTTTCTTACAACATAATCAAAACTTAATACAAGTAATTACTACTCGTACATATACCTAACACCATTATCTAGTCATTGAATATAAAAAAAAAATATTCAACATTTGCTGAAACATTTTTAGCACAACAAAAACATTTCTCAACAAGTCAATCATCATAGATAGACCTAATAAAAATAATTGTTCCTCGTCCCTCGATTTACCAAGCGCCTACAAACCTAGTCTTAGCAAAACACTCGCTCACAACAAAGAGTAGTCAAATTGCCGTAAGTAAAAGATCTGTGACACTCCCAAATTGACAAGAGAGACAAGGAGACTGTATAAATATAAAACTGAATAAAAAAAAACTCACTTCCGACATTCTATGAAGTCGTTGACTTTGCTTTGCGTCTTGGGGTTTTTTTACGTCACGCTTTTGGCGGGAAAATCATGGAAATGTCACCTGTGTGGCGGAGTAAAGAGGTTTTGATACTTGGTTTATTTTTTCAATCATAATATATGCTATTTTTTTTTAAATTTGTAGACTATTGTTAATTACTGTAGTTGTATTAAAACCATGAGGGTCTTCAGTAACTTGACTGCAATAAATGATTGAAAAAAAATATTGTCCTAATTGCAAGATGTATTCTAGTGTCTTTTCGGGTAATCCAGAAATCATCCTACGTTCAACACCCATTGACTTATCAAAACAAATTCTCAAATTATCAAAACCTTTCACTCCTACTTCACGACAACATCGCAATGCAAATGGCCGCCGAACAATAATCACGAAAGTAAGTGATACGAATAAAAATATCGTCTCAACCGCCTCACATCCCCCTGAGGGCCGGGATTTAACATACCTAATGCGATTTACGTGTCGCATTCCCCCTTCACACCTTGAAGACTGTCGGTAATCGTTTTAAGACGTTGTTGACTCGAGAATACGCACATCGTTCCTTGTTGGTATTTTTTTTAAAGAGGGTTCTTTTTTTCTGTGGATTAATCAGTTAAGAAAAATGGAAATGGAGCATAGATAAGTTTTCGCGCGGCTGATGTTGCGGTTAAGAAGTTTTAAGAAGATTTTATTTTAATTTTTCAAATATTTCGTAGCGCTACGAGCATGTGTAGCGCGTAGCACGTAAACGTTGCATTAAGAAATATTTACGTGTTGCTTTATTTCGTTGTTTACAGCTCCTTTAAGCTTCTGTATTATATTCTAATATATGATATATTACAATCCAATGTATTATTTTTTTGCCAAAATATGGGTTAGTGGGTCGTCTTAGGGATATGGCATACTTAATAAATAAGCCAACATCCTCGTTTCTATCTAATCCATAAACATTAATTTATCTGAAACAATTGTTTATTTTTGAAGGCTCGTTCATTGGTTAAATTTACGATTTCGAGACAGGAAGCATGCCTGTAACATAAGTGCGATAACATTGTTTTTTAATGTCAATGAATTGTCGGTAAAATTTACCATTATATTAACAAAGAGACAGACAAGGACTGCCGGCAGAAGTGAAAACTCAAAACAATGGAATTACTGTGTTCTTTTTTTTAAATTTATAATCCATGAATATTATCTGGATTATTTAATTTGTAAATTGAAATTTTTACATCTATTGGCACTCCGAGCAATAATTATGTAATTATTAAACAGTTAATTAATAACTCAAACATGATGGGCCCACAAGTTCAATACAAAATAACTAATACTACGCATTGCAAGTTTGGCGCAATACGTCACGAGTATGTCGCGGTCATCAGTGACGCGACACTAAATATTTTGCTTTCAAAAATAGCTCAATGCGGCTAAAGAAGTTAGTTTTTATTGACATTTACCTACACGGAGTTCTAGAAAACAAATTTAAATGGCTCAAACCAGGTTGAACACCGGGTTATCATAGTTATCATTTTCCTCGAACTGTTACCACTTTTAGGTGTATACACTAGTTACGTGCACTATGTATTATCTACTATAAACATAACATAACATTTATTTAATCACAGGCAACTTTGGCCCATCGATAAATACCTTACAGACTGACATATATATACCGTAAAAATACAATTCGTGTTAGTAAAATTAAATAGAAACTTAATAACTATGTTAGTAGCGCTTCACTGCACTATGACACTGTGCGTTCATGTGGCACTTGCCCGTGGAAACGTCGGAACACCACTCCCTGCGGCCAAAAGTGCTCTTCCAAGGCAAGGTGCAGATAGCACGTTGGTATTCGCACCACAAACGCTTTAAAGTTGACGTTCCGACGCGACTCTAGCTTAGACTCTAGCTTAGACTCTAGATTAGACTCTAGCTTAGACTCTAGCTTAGACTCTAGCTTAGACTCTAGCTTAGACTCTAGCTTAGACTCTAGCTTAGACTCTAGCTTAGACTCTAGCTTAGACTCTAGCTTAGACTCTAGCTTAGACTCTAGCTTAGCATCTAGCTTAGACTCTAGCTTAGACTCTAGCTTAGACTATAGCTTAGACTCTAGCTTAGACTCTAGCTAAGACTATAAAGATTAGATACACGGTCTAGTAGTTACCTGCTCATCATCCTTGTGTAACTGGGACAACCCATGTTACTTAATACTTGAAGTCAGCGCAACACGTTATTTTCTTCCATTCTCCTCTGTCAACCATCACCCTATCATTTACTCTATTTTATGTCATGGCATTCCGCACACAATCCATCCATCGTTTCCTTGGTCTTCCTCTCCCTCGCCTCTCTTTTATTCATATTCATTTATTTGCGTTCTACAAGGTAAATACATGGTGTTAACAAATGGCTTAGAGCTAAGAACCGTTGCAGACCCTGTCAGGGCACAGCAAAATTTAGGGTAACATATTTAAAATAAAGAAAATATAATTCGAACATGCCCAAAATTATAATAAAAATCCCATGAAGAATCACATTTGCAAAAAAAAAATATATATATAGAAAAGAGAAATGTCAATATGCTTAAAGCTAAAATGGCAGTCTTAAAAAGCTAAAAATTAAAATTTAATTATACATGAAAAACTAATAAAAATAACTAATAAACATAAAATTTAATTATAAAATAAAATCAACAAGCAAATAAAACATATAATTTTATCTGTATTCCATTCTATACTTGGTAAGTAGTTAGCTATTTTTGTATTACCTATGTTCAGCCAAATAATCTTCTTGATAGGTATATATGTATATTCATTAGTTACCTGCTATAAAATTTATTGTTTATGGTCTTATCGTAAAACACACCTAAGCTCACAACATCAGCAAGGAAAAAAAACCTGCAGTATAAAAGAAAACTCTTGCTTTAGTCTCAAAAGCCACAGTAAATTACTCTGAATTTCTCTTCTTCGCAGGTGTTTATTAAAATAGCTTGCTAATTGTACAAAGTGCTCATAAGAGTTGCCAATGCGAGTCTGCAGAGGGCGCCACGTATTAAGCGACAGACAATGGCAGGTGTAGTTGCCTAGACTGTTATGCATAGTGACTTTAAGTAATTGGCCTTAAGATAGGGGTGGCGAGAGAGCCAAGAAATACGAATGTTTAAGTCGTCTGGTTTTGAACCATAACACGCCTGTTATACCCGTGGAGGTACACAGGGGTGCAGACTGGGTAAAGAAAACGACATTCTATTTTGTCCGTCAGACAGATAATACAAAAATATTAGACACGTATTTTTTGTTTTATCAAAATATAAAAAAAATACTTAGTTAAAACTCATTAAAGTTGGAGAGTGGGGGCTTACTACATCACAAGTAGGTATAAAACTTACCTACATGTGACGTCATGCGCCATTTCAACTAATTTTATACCATGTGAAACAAGAAAAAACACGTGTCCAAATCTTTTCAATAAACTACCCGACGGACAAAGAAAAAAAATTAGATTATCCCCTATTGTTACCTCCACATTTGGCCAGTTATGTTTAAGTCCCATGTTATAAAGAGTGTAAAACACCTCTTAACGAAGCCGAAAGGCACTGGTTCTCCTTGTCATTGCGATCATTTTTTTGTTTTACACCATACCTGGGAACCTTCTAGTTACGGAGATATTAGGGTTCAAAGTTCCAACTTTTTGAAAAGTATTTTTTTAAATACAAGTTTTATGTAAGATTTTCACTTTAAACACCTCCACGACCCCCGTACTATTCAATCCGTCCATCAGCACAATGTTTTGAGTGCGTTACATGGAGTTCGACCACAAAACATGATTTTACACCCACCAAAAAAAAGTCGTTTCCCAGCAATAATTTTTGCGTAAAGTTACTCAGTTTCATGTACAGAATACTTGGTTGACGGCTTCGTGATGAGGTGATTTACACGGTGTATATTGAGACGAGCCATCAACAGGGCCCCAATCCAGACTCCGTAGCTGCCACCTCCTGAGAAATGAGAAATTCCTGATGGTAAACCTAGTAACAATTTGCCCGACTCGGGTATCGAGCACAGGACCTCTAGCTCAACAGTCGTGAACAAAAGACCAACGAGGCAGATAGTTGTTTTACGACATCTACAAAAAAATAATTAAAACGCGAATTTAGAAGGCGGATTCCACTAATATCAAATATAATGTTTTACTTACCTGTTCCACGAGTCCTAAACAGTGTCTTTCTGAAAAAATAAGCTAAATAATGTATTGATACTTTATGGAGACAGTCGTACAAATACTTTCTTCCAATTCTGTAATGGCCTCCACAAACAATTGTCTGTCTACCTATACGTTTACTGCAGAAAAGAAAAAGTTCATCTATTGAAAGCAAGCATTGCTTGAAAAAAAAAACAAAATTCGTTCTAAGCTTTTCAGCTTAGAACGTTTTTTTATTTTTTTAAAATTTTTCCTAAAGGTTTTTTTTTGGCTTTTTAGCCCCGATGCTTTTAAATTGAAATAACCTCAAATGCAATAAATAATCTATAAATCAGGGGATAAACCTGGATCAGGCTGGCACAAGACTGTGAAGACCGTGGATTGGCACAAGAAATTAGTGAAAAATTCAGGCAGTGGATGATGATAAAACCCACAATTGACTTTCTCCTGCTGTTGTTCCACTTTCTTAAGTAACAACAACAGGACTTCTCACTTCTTAGTAGCATGTTAATTTTATGATCGGAATGTAAGTCTCAAGATCAGGTGCAGCCAGCCCTGTGCACAGGGGTGTGGTTAGGTCGCCATCAATGGGGCTTCAATCACAATGAGTGGCGCCTTCATTATTTACAAATGAGCGTATAAATCTCTCGCGAACGATCCTGTTTCATTGTCGCGCAAATTACAAGTGCTCCCATCTCCTTCTCTCCTGTGATTAATGGGTTTGTCAGAGAGAGATGCAAGTGTTAAAAATTAACAGACAGAACAAATAAGTTGGGATAAGGCTTCACTGATGCAGACAGCGGTGAACTGTTTTTTTTTTTAAATTTTGATAAGTTGATCGGGATTCCTTGCTTCGGTGTAAGAATTACGAGATTTATTACTGTTAACTTTATGGTTGATGACCCGTACTTTTTCAAGAAATGAGTTTGTTTAACTGAAAGAAATGAGCAACTTAAAATCTCATCTACAGCAAAACAGTTTGTTTCATGTTCCACCATTTGGGCTCCTAGATTGACAGAAACTCAATGTCTTCAAACGTTGCCCCACTCACGAAATTTCTCCTGTAACGTGGGTAACAAACATTAAAACGTTCACATACACAAATAGCCAGACCCGGAAAAACTATCTGCGGGGATCGAACCTGTGACACGTAGCGCAGCAGTCAATTGCTCAACCACTGCGCCAACCGTGCTGTCTGTTCGACGAAAAATTGCTACTTGGACATCTCTATCATTTGTTTCGTAATTAAAGTAAGTATGACCAAGGAGAAAATTACAGAATTATTTCCTTAAATTAGAATATTAAACTTACGAGCTCATAATTTATTGCAGTTCGACAGTGAGACTGGTCCTTACATCAATTACGATTGTTCTTCAAAATTTATGAGGTCGCATCTCAAATGATTACGTGACAATGACACGAACTTCGCAACATCATCGCAATGTGTTTAGTATTCCTGCGACGGCTGGGCAATCATTATTCATATTTGATATACAGTCAGGCCTCAACTGAGGCATATATTAAGAGTATAACGGAAGGTAGGCCACACAAGTCAATGTCTTGAATGAAAACACTTCATTCATTCAGAGCGCTTATTGTTTTGTTGTAATGAATGGCATTTGAATAGGAATGAGTGAAATGCTTTGTGCAATTCGTTTAATTTTGACGATTACGTGACCTATTCATTAAATTAGCTGTGTAAAATTAATGATACCGGTCCATATGTTCATGTTTTAGCGCAACCTTTACCGGAGATAGCAATTCTTCTTGCTGATTTATTTAGTATTAGTGAATAATTATAATTTATTTTATATGTATAGTTTAGTTTAGAATAGTTTGTGAAAAAGCTGACTTACGCATGATATTTATTTTTTTATTTTAGCTGTGTTAGTTTTCGAAAGAGGTCACATGAAATATGCGAGTTCCAAATTTGACAAAGTTTGTGTCGATATTCTATTGTGATTATAAAACTGACAGCTCTTGAACGCAATTCGAATCCCGCAATGCACGACTTTACGGTGCAATTAATAAATAGCTAATCTTGCAATTGGTTTAGTGTCACATTTTTCCTAGAACCACACTCTTCACAGTGTTTCCTTTCCAGACTCATTATCACAGATTTCGGAAAAGAACAAGATCTTAAAACATCGAGCACTGTTTTAAGCTTTCACGGTTTATAACTAAACTTACCTACTCTGTCACACGGGATAGCTGCTGCCCCATATAAAATTTTAATACCTATTTGACCCAAATGTACGGGGCAGCTGATATTTTTTTTCGCTATTACGATGTTTGTCCGATGTAGAAACATGATCAGTTTGATGGTTTGTAGCACACCCTTTTTTTTTTTTTTTGCGGATGGGAAATCATCAAATGACTTCTCCCGCTCTGGGCGGAGCGGGAGGGAGTGTCAGACTTGTACTGACTAAAACCCACCCATGTTCCTTCTTAGCCCTTTGTGTTCCAGGGCCGCGGTATCTCTTTCGAACAACCCGCAGCCCTGGCAGGCATCGGCCCTTTCGGACCCCTTCCGGTTTGCTGACATCTCCTTGAGGCGCGCGTGGAACACGTACGCGCCGTCGACACGGCCTGTCGTCATGAGACGGACGGACGGTGAGCTAGCCCATTACTCACCGTCCACAGGCTCGCGCCTACGGTGGCCGGGGGCCACTGGTTGCCCCCCGACGCCCGGGGCGTCTCCCGCGGCGGCTGGGACGTGAGGTTCTCTCCCTCTCACGCTCCGCCACCTCCTTCGCTAGCATGACTGCTTCGCAGAAGTAGGCGACGGCTTCCCATTCCCTCTCGCTCCGGACCATGGATTGAACCAAGGCCGGACGCGAGAGGTCACCGCCGCCAATCGCACACCCTTAAGTATGTTTATACCCTTTCCTTTACACCCTGTATATCGGGAACTCACAATTATTGATAATCACGGAAGGGACAATTTAAGTTTCGTCAAAAATTGCTCTAAAACTATCCTCAACAAAGCCACAAAACACGTTGTATTCCATCTCTCGGGTGCCTAGTAATCCAGCTAATTGTTTAGATGACAGTGGCCTGGCCTGCCCCGCCCCGGGCCATATAACCCGGGAATTTCATTACCACCAGCAGGCCACGGATGCCCGGCTGGATTAGAATGCTGCCTATTGTTCATTGAGTTATGGCCGCTAGTCGCTGGACGTACGGTGAGGTTGTAGGCACTATTAAGGATAGGAGAAAGGTGAAGGGAGGTTTGTTAAATGGCTGGTTTCCTACTAGGAAGTTTCGGGCAAAATTGTGAATTTTTTAAATTACTAGCTGTGCTCGTGACTTCGTCCGCGTGGATTTAACAAAATTTTATTTAGTTTATTGTTGCAAGTTTATTTTAATTATTACATAATTTCTAAAATTTAAGTAGCCTAAATCTAAGTTCAAATTTCCACAAATAAAAGTCATGGGTCTCAAGTTCGAATCCAAGACACACACCTCTGATTTTTCGGATTCATGTGCGTATTGAATAGTATCACTTGCTTCGGCGAAGGAAAAAATCGTGAGGAACTAAACACACGATAAAGGAGAGAAGATTTATATTTTCTTTACGGAATTTATTTTCATAAAATCTATAATTGGAGGGTAACATAATGTATTTAAAAATCCCCATTTTAAGGTGTCTGTTACCTTAAAATGGGTAATTTTAAATACATGATGATAAGTTTACTACTACAGCAAGCATTATATTGAAAACGAAACTACTTTTCCGATATCTTGTCTTTCTTTCAGGGAATATTCTAAAAGTCCAAATGTCTACAACTCCATGCGACATGATGGCGGTCGACGGAGGCTCAAATTGGCCGCGATTGGCCCGTCTAATTGTTTGAAATATGCGCTCGATGCCATAAGGAATAGTTTAACTGCCCTTCCGAACATTTCACACTAACATAAAATGAAGCATATTTTGCAGACGGCTCTAGTGCTAATTGCTTATTTTATTATTAATTCAACTGCTAATTAGTAACTAGTTTATTTCCATAGTACAATTCATAAGGAGGAGTCGGTTTAAAAAGCTAGAAATCTAGTTTTTAGATGTGAATTTGTTCAGTGTTAAATTGGATGGTCTTGATGACACTATTTAGCTCTGAAACTATTTTCAAAAAGCCCAAGCTTTCAGTAGTGTAGTTTCAGTCAAGATAAATACGAATCCAAAACCAAAAAAAATATATATCCTCCCTAGGGGATATGTAGGGTATATTATTTTTTTATTCCTGAGGAGTTCGTGGCTAAATAATAACAGCCGCACGGGTCGATCTTTAAGGTTAGGCCGTGCTTGCCGAGGCTGCTCCGTGGATGGGTGGCCATAATTACATACCGAGTTTCCACCGTGCCTCGGAAAGCATGTTGGTCACGGCTGTCATTTGTAGAGCTAGAGCTTTGACAGTCGGAAGCCAAAAGTCTGACATCCAGGCTTACCTAGAGGTATCGTATCACCCAGTTACTGGATTGTGGAGGTCAGATAAGCAGTCACTTTATGTAAAATACTGGTATTCAGCTACATCAGGTTAGACTGGAAACTGACCCGAAGATAGTTTGGGAAAAAGGCTAGGCAGATGATGTTTTTTTTTTATTAATTTATTTTGACCACCATTATTTCGACTGCCTGGTTGGTTTAGTGACGCAATCACAACTGCTGAGCATGAGGCACTGGGTTCGATTCCCAGGTCGGGCTCAAGTGTTTATTGGGTTTTTTTCATTACGCAGTAGCAGCCATGAAGTCTATTTGTGCCCCATTGATAGTACTATGCTGGCCCCGAATACATGGGACTGAAAGATAACTCGCGAAAAATGGGGGTACTATTAGGTACACCTCTGCCTGACCTTTCAAGGATTACAGGCGTGATGTCATGATAGCGTTATTTTTAAACCACACGTCACACCAATAAATAATATTCTAACTTATTTAACATTTCTATTCTATTCTCTGATACCTTCATAGTAGAGAACGCGAACGCGAAGAGACACGCCTGTGGTCCCAAATTGCTAGACGCAGGTATCTGTCTAGCAGTTTGGTACCATAGGCGTGTATTCTGTGTATGTGTCTATTCTATTTAATAGAAGCTCGTGGCCAATTAATAACAGCTGCACGGGTCGATCTTCAAGGTTAAGCCGTGATTGCCGAGGTCGGTCCGTGGATGGGTGACCATAATTACATACCGAGTTTCCTCCGTGCCTCGGAAAGCACGTTAAGCCGTTGGTTCCGGCTGTCATTTGTAGATCTTTGACAGTCGTTAAAAGTAGTCAGAAGCCGAAAGTCTGACATCCAGTCTTACCAAGGTGTTTCGTATTACCCATTTTCTGGGTTGTGGAGGTCAGATAGGCAGTCGCTTCATGTAAAATACTGATATTCAGCTGTATCCGGTTAGACTGGTATTCGACCCCAACAAAGTTTGGGAAAATGCAAGGCAGATTATAATGATGTGTATTCTGTTATTCAATAGGGGATCGGACTGGGTAAAGAAAACGACATTCTATTTTGTCCGTCAGACAGGTAATACAAAAATATTAGACACGTATTTTATCAAAATATCAAAAAATTACTTAGTTAAAACTCATTAAAGTTGGAGAGTGGGGGCTTACTACGTCACAAGTGGGTATAAAACTTACCTACATGTGACGTCATGCGCCATTTCAACTCAATATATCTCCGTAATTTTATGACCACGTGAAAAAAGAAAAAATACGTGTCCAATACTTTTCAATAAATTACCCGACGGACAAAGAAAAAAAAAATGGATTATCCCCTATTCTACCCTCAAACCAGACGCTGCACTACGAAGTCCAAAATCACTCCACCACTTTAAAAGTAACAAGCGTTTTTATCTCACAATGAATTATGATACTCCAACCAGCTTCTCAACTATCATATCTCTATTAATTTGTTTATCACTACTTTAGATTTATTGCCACTCTTACTATCACTAATTCAGTACGTTTGAAGTTTTAAGTCTTATCTGTCGCACTTTTGAAAGTACGCTTCGGAAAGTTTTTAAAATGGATTCTTATATTTGGATTTTGAAGTGTAAAAGTCGATTAGTGGAGGTGATGGAATGTTACGGGAATATACAATGTAGCTAGAATTCTCGATACCGTCAAACGGGGTGAATAGGGGATACGGGGGTGAATCGGGACGAAACTTTGAAAGGCATTTTCACGTTATCACTACATAGTATGTAAAACAAAGTCGCTTTCTCTGTCCCTATATCCCTATGTACGCTTAAATCTTTAAAACTACGCAACGGATTTTGATGCGGTTTTTTTTTAATAGATAGAGTGATTGCAGAGGAAGGTTTATATGTATAATAACTATATATTTTATACCCGTGCGAAGCCAGAGTGGGCCGCCATGTTTTTAGATACAACGTTCACAGTTTTTCTGTAGTGTATTTAGTATCAGCATTGCACCCGTGCGAAGCCGGGGCTGGTCGCTAGTTTAAATATAATTGGTAGCCTAAAAAACTCTTTTTAGTTACGAATTATTTGTATTCAACGATGAAATCCCATTCAAGTTTTGTCCCTATTCTCCCCCGCATCCCTATTCACCCCGTGCAATGGTACTGTCTTGTGTATGTATTTATTACTAGCTGTTTCCGAGTACGAAATAATCTAGTTTAAGTTCCAAGTATTTACTAACATAAGTGAGTAACATAAATACGTCTATGTTCTATCATTCATTTGGATACCAAAAGTAGTTACAAACGTAGAAGAAAAGAGGAACTGCTGATAAATTTTCCCTTCAATCAACAGTCACCCCCAATCCATTTAGAACCATTCCAATTTTATCAATTTCAAAAACACAAAAGTAACTAAAAATAAATAATAGCTTCCTAAAAACAAAGGGCTGTATTATGACGTCACGTCACGTGAGTGGTCACCTTAGGGTGTGCCCACCCTCACGTGGGGTGGGGTGGGGTCAAAGGTGTCGGCCAATGGCAAGCGGAAGCGGCTACCAGAGCGGAACTTACTTCCGGTACGATATTTTTTAAATTATTGCATTGGTTGAAGCACTGACTTCCGCCAGGTGCGGTAAATAAGTATTTGGTTTTGATTTTTTGATGTCATATATTAGTTGAGATTGGACGTTTAATTATGGAATAGTTTCCTATGTGTGTGTTTAATAAAAATAAAGTTTTACTTGACTCTCAAATTGTAGAATGGTTATTCACGTGAAATCTGCAGCAGTCTGATCCAATAGCTACTTTATGGTGTTACCACGAACGAAATATACATAAAATCACGCTTTCTAATCCCTGAAGGGTTATGCAGAGGTGTACCTAATATGTCTACCAACATTTCGTTAGTTATGTATATTTAAGTCCCATAAACTCCGTGGTTGCAGAAATTGCTGATAGAAAACTAAAAATCAACACTTTGTTCGACCCTTGAATCAAACCAGGAACTAGACCAACGAGGCATGGAGCCATGGACGAACGAAACATAGGTGCAATTATTTTCTTCGCGTCTACTACAACGTTACAAAATTTTTCCCGCCTAGTACGTAGTCACATGGATAGCTCAGTCATTTGCCTCACATGTGTTTTATTATCTGGTAATAAGGTTTTAGTTTTCACTAAATCCTGAACTTATAATTTGGTCATTGCGACTGCGATTCTACAAGATGTTGTTTTGTATCCTCGTCAAAATTCAGGACGTTGTCACAAAATACATAAATAATCAATTTAAATTAAGTTACCTAGATAATTATTAATAAACGCAGATTTTTTGGTTGATTAAGTTTGTCAGTATGTCAGAGTAACCACCTTAACGTGGTTTAGGGAATAAGAAATCATCGAATAAATGTTTGAGATTGTTCATGTATGTGAAAACGCGCTTCTAGGGCGAGGATCAGATCAGATGGGCCGCGTTTAAAACACGGGTGGTTTATACTTACCGATTTCCGTAAATATTTCATTATTGATTTGAGTCGAGAATCATTAGCATAGTTACCTCCTCAAATTTGACGAGGTTGAAAAACAACACCATGTATAGTTGCAAGTGATATTAGCTCGAGACCATGGAACTAATAAGTACTGAGCGATACATTTACATGACTTCTATTAGAAGAACACCTGAAAAAGTTATGATAGTGTCAAGTCATTTGACGTTGACGCTAATAGCCAGCATCTTAATAAGCTTGACTAATACAAACAACACCAACATCTTAACAAAAGCGCATAAGCAGGAAATACAAATTAAGCGGGTCTTATCCGACACGCCAGTTTTATAGTAACGCGGTGACAAACAGGATGAGTTCCATTACGGTCAGACTTGGCTTGAGTAGTTGGAATACAGATTGGTTTAGCTACTTATGAGAAAGCAAAATAAATAAGGGGTGTAAATGTACTTGTTGTCTCCGTCATTGCAATTTTTTTTAGTGCATTCTAGACCAATGTTTCCCAAACATTTTTCTATCATGGCCCGGTAATTTTCACACTGCCCTCATTGAGTGGCCTCTCCCCGCCGGTTACATTAAGTAAAATAATACACATTTATTATTAAGTCTGTTTATATTACGACATAATGTATTACTTTCAATAAATTTTTTTTTTTGTAGTGAACTGTGTAGTAAACTTATTATGTGAATTCCAACAAGTTTAACGTTTAACGCTACCATTGAAGGGGAATATTTTCTAAAACTCACTAAGAGATGGCAGTATTACAAGATTTGTGACTACGTAGTTCTACTAGGTACGCAGGATGGCGTGCAAACAGTCATAATTCGACGACTTCGGTGTGCCCAGCCTTTGCTCAATTTCCATGGGTAGCATAACCTCGGCAAACTTATGGGTCCATATTGGCTCACCTAAAGTTCTTTACCCGAAATTGTTCTTCCTAATGATTTGTAATCCGAATGATCACTATTTGTAGTGCTACCGGTGATGTTCATAACACTCATGTTTCCGAAAATTGTAATTCATAATATAATTATTGTAAATATATTTCAACTCCTACTGTTTTTTATCATAACGCTATTATCCCTAAACATAATTACCATAATATTTTCACTCATACTCAGAAAGAAACATTTACCAAGTGTAATAAATAATATATGTGAGTAGAAGATGATATTTATAGTGCCCCCACCATGAAAAAATACTTAGAAAAATTTCGCGACCAATTTCGAGGTAGCGCTCGCCGGCCGCTGCCGCGGCACCGCTCGCTTCGCTCGCTCGGCTCGCGCGTAGTTGGTCACAGTTCTAACCTAACCTAACCTATGGATATCTTTGCGGGTACACACCGCTTTAAATAAAATTAAAGAAGACGCTTTATTAATAAAAAATAAATCTAAACAAAAAAGATATGACTTTGAATAATAGTGTAAAAGATGGTTATGTTGAGAAAATATAGGAAAACAAATAAAAGTATAATAGATGATTATTGCTACTGACATTATGAAGTTGAATGCTTCGGCATTAGAACATAAGAGACAGAGTAGTTAGGAATTGCGATTGTTAGGATGAAAAATGTTAGGAAGAACATTTTCGGATTTCCAATTATCGGAGTTGAAAATTTAGGTGAACTTTGGCGCACCCCAAACAAACATAAACATAACAACAAACCATATTATTTAGAAGCTCAATAAAATAACGAGTGAAAGCGTGGCACTCGAACGCATGTGTGTAGTATTACGAAGTTTCACTTCTTCCAAATTCTTTTTAAAAGCTTTTTTTTTCTATCATTTTTTTGCCTGTATGGATCGCAATGAAAGATTTTAAGACATTTAAAATATTGGATTAGTTTGTCGTATTGACCTTTTAGTGATTGTAGGTTAGCTAGCACGTCCCCTGTTTTCAAAGGCTTATGCAGTGTTATTACCATTTCACAACGGTACTGTGAAAGTGTCCATTAACCGACAATGAACGACCGTTGTTATGTATTTATTTACTGAGTGTTTGAGTCGATAGTCAAAATCGTAAAGTCAGAATTTATTGCTAAGCAAAACTACAATTTTCTTAACAATAAATCCTAACGTTACGAGAAATTGACGTTACTTTATACACAATAATTAGTCAATTATAATATTCGACTTAGCCGGTGGTCTGCACTTTCAGTTATTGTATTTTCAAAGCTAAGGGGTCAGGATTCAAAAGCAAGCAGAAACAATACTATTATGACAGCACGATTGGCGCAGTGTCTGAGCGGTTGGCTGCTGCGCTGCGTGTCGCGGGTTCGACTCCCGCACCGAACAAATATTTGTATGGCCAACACGTTGTTGTTCAGAGTCTCTGGAATTTTATGTTTGTGAGTTTAAATTTTTGTAAACGCACCAAAGATATTGGAGAAATTCCTTGGGTGAAAAAAATAATCTTCACGGTAACAAAGACATAACTGTAACGTATATTTTCAGTATTTTCACTCACATTGTTCTTTTCCTGGGGTCCGAGTGCTCACAGCCTTTTCAAGGAAATTTCTAAATGCCTAGTTGACACTTCCCGTGACCCAAGGGCTGGGTTTTACTTTGGCCAGAGGCTAAGTATTGCCATACAACGTGGCAACGCCGCCAGTCTCTTGGGCACGTTACCAGTTGACAGCGTTGAGGAGGAGTTTTTTGACGCCCTTTTATAATTTGTTGTTATTTTAGTTTTAAAAATAATATTAATCAGTAATTATTGAAAGTTGTAATTTAATACAATAAATAAGTTTTAAAAATAATATTAAATTGTGAATTCCCTGTTTGTAATTTGTTTGTGTGTGTACTGCCTGACCACCACCCACCCAGCAGCCACCTGCTGTGATCCTTAACAAGTCATTTCGCCTCATCAATGTTCATACATCTGGTCATACACGCAGGCCGGTCACGAGTTAGGAGTATAACGCACCTGACCTTTCTGAAGAACATCAATGGGCTCAGTTTTTTTGAGTTTTGTGTCACGTCCTACCCTAGTTTAGTGCAACCAAAATGTCTTTTGTTTCTTTCTAACTTTACAATAAAGATATCTCTCACTCTAGTACCTACAAGAAACAAGCATGAACCTCCAATTTCCTTAGACAGTTTCCAATTTATCTCGCCTACAAGTACAGCACACTCGACATGGTATACCATGACAAAATCCGACCATAATATCACCCTACATTGTTTTCCGCTAAATTGGACTGCGTGATTAATTTGTTTAACTCCCCCACCGTGTAATTTGTCATCAACAACTATTTCCTGACCCACCCTGCCTCTCTCTCCACCAAAATTTTCTACAGTAGAAAAGCCAAGGTGTGGGTAAAGAGAGGTCTTGTTAATATGGGCTGTGTGCTCCTAAAATTCCTTGCTTATTTGGTTAGTTGACATTGGGCGCTCAATAAATAGTGGAATTCACGAGATGTTTGCGGAGAAGTAATTATATGTGTTTGTTTCTTTTGCTTCGTTGACTGGAGCTGGCTGCTTGAATGAATCTGATGAAATTACTAAAGGACAAGCTTTTGATCGCATTTTCGCTCCCGTTATGTACCTACTGAAATTAACCCACGGGAATTTTTTAAGGCATCGTTCACATTATTATTGACTAATTATTAACTTGTTTTTGACATTGTTTACCACTGAATGAATTTACAAATTGAATGATTTATATATATATATATATATTTTTTTATTGACTATCTTATTCATTTGACATTAGATCAATTTTTGTTTTTATAAATTATTTCATAGTTAATTCTACTTCAAAAAAATTTTGCATGCCTCACGGTAGAATTTATAGGATCCTTCTCTTACTTAACACCATATGTTTGTACCTACATTCTTAGCAAATAAATTATTTCATTTCATTTCATTTCATTTCACACCAAACGTATTGTCCGCCGCGCCGCTGACTGTTAGTATGTATACTCACTGTATAGAGGTATTAGAAGTATGCGTATAGACGGTTTGGTGTGAACGAGAAGTTTTTAAATGGAAAAAAAAAATAAAAAAAAAATGGAAAAGCAATAAACTGCGTATCGCGCGCTCACAGTCAGCGACCTACAATACGTTTGGTCTGAACAATGCCTAAATCTAGCTTATGGCATTCAGGGAAAATTTTGCTTCTTGTTAGTGAATTATTCTTCTAGTGCAGGTGAATTTTCGGCATCGGGTCGGTAGTTCCAAAGATTACCCCCAAATACAAATTTTACCTCTCTAGAATATAAGTATAGATTGACAGTATGAACTGTCACTGTCACTTCTCATTTTTCTATGAAGAAAAAGGTTAACAGGGCTGAGCGGTGATGTAAAGTTAACTTTTGTATAGCATTGTGCATTTAGCAAGTTTTCTTTCAATAAAAATGGGTATTCATAGCAAAAAGTACTGTTGGCCCGTTTCGTATCTAAGGATACTATGTAATCGTAGATATTATAGTTTTCATTCATAAATTGGCATGTGATGTATGAACGTGGACAGTCAAAAGTAGTATGTATGCAAGGATTGCTGTAGGTGGCATCTGTAGTTTTACAAGCCTCTTTTTTTAAGCCTCTAAAGAGGCGTGAGTTTAAGAATTTTTGCACTGCTCTGAAAATCGGTAGCATCTGGAAAAATCTCTGTAGGTAGTCCTAAAATTTCAAGATTCAACTCTGAAAAGGTTCTAAAACAATTGAAAATGCAATTCTCCCGACCCTTAATTCCCTATTTTCCTAAAACAAATCCGGTCTACGTGACCGTTTTATCTTGCGGTTCGTTTTTCACCCAGCATCTGGTAAGGGTAGGGTATCTTGGCGGTATCGCAACCGTCCCTAGGGAGCTTGTTACACCGCCATAATTACTGGGACACCTATCTGCTTCAATTAGAAACTAAGAGTTATTTGCTTACTGGGATTGTAAGCGATGTCGGTGTGAATGGCGGTTTGTGGTTTACTAAGATTATGGTAAAGCGAGATTGGGATAATTATAAGATAGATATTTTATTTATGTTATTTTTATTAAGAGTATTAGAGGAAGTTTGAAAGTTGCGCCAGAAAAGTTGAAAGGGAATCGACTGTCTTGCTATGAGCATGTGATGAGGAGGGACGCATCGCATGTGACTAAAAGAGTGATGATTATAAATATTGATGGATGGAGAGGAAGAGGAAGACCAAGGAAACAATAGATGGAACTTGTGAGGGATGATTTGAAAGAAAAAGGAGTAAATGATTGCGTGGCGGTTGACAGGAGAGAATGGAAGAAAAAAAACGTGTTGCACCAACCGCAAGGAAAATGGGACAAGGGCTGGAAGGTCATGATAACAGCCAAACATGTTAACTATTATAACTACTAAGACTGACAATGGTTGACCGATTATTAAGTTGTTATGTACTTTTTAGGGCTCCGTACCCAAACGGTCAAACAGGGCCCTATTACTGAGACTTCGCTGTCCGTCCGTCCATCCGTCAGTCACCAGGCTGTATATCATGAACCATGATAGTTAGCCAGTTGAAATTTCTACAGATTATGTATGTCTGTTGCCGCTATAGCAACAAATAAACAAAAACAGAATGAAATAATTATTTAAGAGGGCTCCCATACAAAAAACTAATATTTTTTAGGAGCGCTGACACATCAGTTTTGTATTCGTCGTAAGTGCGGCGCTCAGCGACAAAAGTTCGCCCGTAACCCCGCTAGGGTATATATATTATGTGCCCGTAACCACCGTAAGCTATAGACGCGCTCCCATTCTAATTAACTACTCCTTGTAATATCGTAACAACTTAATAAGTAAAGTAATATTCGACTTCCGTAGTGTATCATTTCTCTCCGTACACACACCTCCTAAAGACCCTATACACACGCACACAAAACTCGCTTTTAAAAATAATGGTACGAAGCCCTTCGTGCGCGAGTCCGTCTCGCACTTGGCTGGTTTTTCATATTCAAGTGAAACAACACACCTTGCAGCACGCGGCACCACAGCCACGATTTTGTCTGTCAAACCCAAAAGCCACTATTTTAGCGCGTAAATTCTTGAATTCGAATTGCTAGAATAAGTTTCACTGTTTCAATTAATAAATAATATTGAAAATGGCTGCTCGTTTAATTATAAAGAATATATATTTTGACATAATAGAATGTATAAAAACTAAGAGAAAGAGCCATGTGTAGTAAGAAAACCCTTGAGCAAAAACACATGTCATTGGATTGGAACGTAATCGGAAAAAAGTTGCGTTTTGTAATTGCACGATTACTTAATTTTAGTAAATTGAAAATATTTATAACTTTTGATTCCCGAGTCCTAAAAATTCAATATTTTAAAAATAAATATCTCATAAAACTGTAGTTATAATTATTTTATATTTACACTGGAACGGAGTTTAGTTAATTTTTAGATTCTTTGGGTCCATATTCGCCAGCCTCCTTTATTAGAAGAAGCTAAGAAAAGTGATAATTTAAAAAAAGCACGACGGGCGAGAGAATTGATAAAGCTAAATACATTATCCCGGGACAGAGATTTTATTCACATTTACAGGCTTTCTGAGGATCTAACTAATAAATATTTTGGAAAACGAATTAGCTCCTTATATGCAACGGGTTCGTTCTGTTGGTTCAACCAACAGGTTAAAGGTTTGTTTTCAGCTATATTTATTTAGATCATCGAGGCTGTCTCGCTGACGAGTTCGTCGACGAGCACAGCCAAGAAACTGTCTCTTAGAAAATAGCATGGCTGTGTGATACCAACAAGTTATTGAAACTAAAACCAAATTATAAACAAGATACTTAAGACCAACACAACACCTTCTCTTAGAACCTCTGACACCTCAAACCTACCTTGTATCTAATCTAGCTATTTACAAAAACAACCTATTCTTATCCTCCTTGATCCATTCCGGGATACTCTCCATCAGCTCGATAAGGGGTTACAGAGCGTAGTATCAGTTCAAAATCTTGGGTTGGAACAAGGGGTTGTCTAAGTTATGGCCGTAAGTCGCCGACAGGGGTGGTCGTGGGGTTGTCAACGGGTTCATTTAAGATATTCTTCTTCTTTTTGTGCGGCTCGATAAGAAGTTCATAAATTAATTATGTTTTTTGTTGGGGATTTATAAATGCTATTTGGGTTTATTTTTCTTACGTTTTTGGTAATTAGTTAACTATTTATTACTTAGATAGATTTTTGCGCTAGTTCCATAATCTTTTTGTATGAGATAGTATAAAACAAAATCGCTTCCCGCGGTCTGTACGCTTAGATCTTTTAAACTACGCGTATTTTGATGCGGTTTACATCAATAGACAGAATGATTCAAGAGGAAAGTTTACATGTGTAATTTATCCCTGAAAAACACATCAAAAGTCGCGGGCAGCAGCTAGCCGTGCATAAGATTAATTTATTTTTTAATTTGCGTTGGGTTTGCTCTTGACTCTAGTCTAGGTCAGAGATGACAGAGACTAAGTCGACGATGTTACGAGTTTACCCAGAAGTAATAAAATTTAACTATAATTGACCTAGATGACTATCGCCCATGCTCGTATCTAGCGTGTGGACGTCAGATAGGCAGCCGCTCCATATAAAATACTGGTATTCTGCTGCTTTTGTTTAAACTGGAAGCTCACCCTAATATAGTTGGGAAAAGACTTTTCATTGATCTGTGGCCAGGGAAGATTATTTTTGTCTTTGTTTCAATACGAAATTCAAATTAAAACAAACCTTTTTTCCAAAGAAGCAAATACGTAATAGTAACACATACATTTTTTTTTATACCAAGGAAATCCCTTCTAAACTCCACATTTTATTGTACACTTCATCCCAGAAAAACAAGCCCAGCTATTATTATTTGTCATACTTTTACAAAACGTAGCGAAAGCACTTTATCAGAGGGATTAGCGTTGGACATTATAAACCCGGGCCCGTGGTCCGTGGTCCGTTTGAGGACCCGTTATAAATCAGAACTGAACTTCGACCAGGCCTGAAGTATTATGTTTATTTCATTTGGACGTATTAATCTCTTGGTATTAAGTGTTTCAATTTATGTTTAATTGATTTGAGGGTATTGGGTTGTGTATTGTTGTTTTGTATGTAACTGTGTATTTGATGGTCGGAAAACGGTCAGATCAAAGTATTTTGATGGCCAAAAGGTGCACTAATAAATGAACCAAACCTATGCACTTTCCCTATTGCCTGTTTGGCGCAGAAGTGTTAAATTTTTTGTTTAGTTTTTTTTGTTGTTGTATAATTTGTGAAATAGTGCCAAATAAATGTATTTTCTTCCTTTTTTTCACATGGAATGTGTCGTTTACCAACCCGCACGGTTCCTACGGGGTGGATTATGGCACATTCCTCAAAGAGGAGGCCTACCTATGTGTCTCCAGTGGGAGTTCGATACAGGCTTATTATGTATTCTCTGGTCTATCTTTATTTGCAATAGTGGGTTCTCGTAGCTAAATAATAACAGTCGCTCAGGTCAATTTTGAGGTTCAGCGGCGCTTACCTAGGTTGGTCCGTGGATGGGTTCATTACATACCGAGTTTCCTCCGTGCCTCAGAAATCAAGTTAAGCCGGTAGTCCCGGCTGTCATGTATAAATCTTTGATAGTCGTTACAAGTGTGAGTGGCCCGAAAGTCTGACAACCAGTTTTACCAAGGGGTATCGTATTACCCAGCTAGTACTAACTCGGTTGTGTATGTCAGATAGGCAGTCGCTCCATGTAGAACGGTATTCAGCTGCGTCCGGTTAGACTGGAAGCCGACTCCAGTATGGCTGAGATAAGGCTAGGCAGATGATGATGACTAGGTTCACAATAGATTTTTCTCAGGATGATCTCGTATGAAGAACTAACGTGGAAATATTTTGGACTATTTAGTGTCCTAATTCATATTCAAACAAAACAAAGCACGGTCATAATCCGCCATCATTACTTTATTTCCCAAACAGATGTCTGCAATCACCTCATACCCATTGACCATAAATTAGCCAAGAACAAGGACAATTTGTCTGATAATCCCTGTCGATCGGGGATTATCCGGACAATTGGTGGTAAATGTGGTAATCCCACAACATTGTACCAATTTACTGGGTCCAGTATTTATTGGGGGTTGATCACCCTACGCTATTGGTCTTGAGGAATTAAATATAAGTACCTACCAACGCACAGTGGAACGAATGTATGGGAGCGGTTGGACGTAGACATGTCCGAAAAAAAAGAGTAAAATTATGCCAAACTAATGATGCCATCTTATTCGATTACTTAATGCCTTCATAACTTGTGGTGATGAATTTCTTCATAACTCCCATATTTCGGGAGTAATTTGAGAAAATGTGAAATTTTACTATGAAAATGAGTGTATCGAGCTCTCTCCCTCCTGATTCCGGGCTTGTTTCAAGTAGCGGTCTCTAATATCATAATGCTAATACTAAGAGCTATATTTAATACTAAGACACATAGTGCGCCAAATGTGCACTTTCTGGGATAAAGAGTGATGTTTATTTTATAACACAATTTTTTTATTTTTTGTTTATTTTGTTGATTAAAACCGTTTTTCTAAAGGTTTACCTTATTACAATAACATTTCTGAGCAGCCAATTAGAGAAGATATAAGCTAATTAGGATATATAATTAGGGACTTAAGGTTTACATATAAAACTGATGCACTAATGATTACTGATAAGAACATTGCTATTATTTAATTACTAAATGGCTCTTAATACACTAATTTAGCATGCATCATTTACTAATTATCACAATAACTAATTACCTTGCAATATTTAACAAAGGATACCTGGGATACCTGGATTTTATATAAATAGGTCACTATTAGTAACTTTAAAATCAGTGTTGATTTACACCTCGTTGTATCCAAGCTAATCTCGCAATGTATTTTCCAAATTTTAATACAAATCTTGATATTCACGTTGCTTTATGCGCACGCGCACATAAAGATTTACGCGACTTTAACTATTTGTTCAGTGTTTTAAAAGATAACAGTTGTGTTCAGTTATGTGAAAGTGCTGAAACAAGTTTAAAAGACTGGTGTCGTCGATTTTGCTACCGCATTTATGCAAAATGGACACAGTCTGGAAGAAGCACAGATAAGTTTCGGAAGAAACATGAGATTTGGCTACAGGCTGCAATTCAATGGCCGGAATTACAGAATGAAAATATGGAACCTTCTACAGAAAATATAAGTGACGTCATCGAGCCCATAATTTCTCCTGCTAAATCTAATGCTTCAACTTGTACACATCCTAGTCCTCGTAAATCTTTTGAGGACCTTAGTAACCGGCAAAAAAGAAGACGCACTGAAGATAGTCTTTCATGCAGCAGTAGCAGCGCTGAAATTATGTTTTCGGCCGAAAGGGCGCTTCAAAAGGCAGGACAAAGCGATACAGCTTATGTTATGAAATACTTGACGGAGAATCCAGAAGAGGCCTCAAAAATCAAAGCCTTCATTGAAGGTAAATCAATTCAGGTACGGGAAATATCCCCTTTGAAGGCATTGGCTCTTTATGTATCGATGAACTTATCGAAATGGCGCTATAACACTCTTCGGGATTTCAACACTCAAGAAGGAGCTCTTCAATACCCGAGTTACTACATGTTGGTTAAAGAAAAAATTAAGTGCTATCCGGCCAAAGAAGATCTCACAGTTACAGAGAGCTCTGCAAAAATCAAATTACAAGCCTTGATGGATTTAACCTCAAGAAGACTTATTAGGTCGTTAGAAACCCCTGTTGATCCCAATCAACAGCTCGTATTGACCAGCAAATGGGGTTTTGACGGATCATCTAGCCAAAGCATTTATCATCAAAGGACGAGTGAAGATGAGCAAATCGATCTTGCTAGTAATTTTATGATTAGTCTTGTACCACTGCGGCTCGTCTCAAAAGGTGTAACAATTTGGGAAAACGAGCGACCATCTTCCACTTCATTTTGCCGGCCAATATTGTTTAAGTTTATAAAGGAAACCAAAGAAAATGTGCAGAGAGAGATGGCTGAAATCGAAGCAGAGATTGAAGCCTTAACTCCATCCACCATCACTGATGGAATTAGTGTCAAACACCAACTGCTGTTGACAATGATTGATGGTAAAATTCATTCCATTATATCCAATACAGCAGCTTCAGTGTGTGACATATGCAAGGCTTGTCCTAAAGAAATGAATAATTTAGAGTTAATCAAAGATAAACACGCAAACGAGGACATGTATAAATATAGCTTAAGCACCCTTCACGCTTGGATTCGCTCAATGGAATGCTTATTACACATTTCCTACAAATTAGACATAAAATCATGGCAAGTAAGGGGTGATATAGCAAAAAGGCAAGTTGATGACAGGAAGAAAAGAGTTCAAGAGGCTGTAAGAAGAGAAACGGGCTTACTTCTCGATGTTGTGAAACAAGGCAGTGGATCCACCAACAATGGCAACTCGGCAAGGAGATTTTTTGAAAACTACACTAAATCTGCTGAACTGACCGGAATAGATGCTATGCTTTTAAGAAAAATCTGTGTGATCTTGCAGTGTATTTCATCAGGAGAGAAGATCAACGTAACTAAATTCCGAGAGTTCTGCTTTGATACTGCTAAGCTTTACGTGGAGTTATACCCATGGTATTATATGCCTTCTTCACTTCATAAAATTTTAATGCATGGGCCAGACATAGTTCAGAACATGTCAATTGTGCCCATTGGTTTTCTATCCGAAGAGGCATCTGAGGCTAGAAATAAAGATTTTAGAAAATATAGAGAGGGGCATTCTCGAAAGCATAGCAGTATCTCATGCAATGAAGATATTATGCACAATCTTTTACTGTCTTCTGATCCACTTGTTACAAGTATCCGTCCAAAAGGAAATAAGTTTGTAAAAAAATCTTCTTTTAAGGAATTTTATGAGCTTACGGATTCTGAGAAAAGTGATATCGAATTTGTTAACATAAATGATTTAGCGGACATCGATTCTGAATTTGAATTAATTGATGATGATGATGATGACGAAGATAATTAAATGATGTTATTGTTTTAAAATGTGTAACTTAGTAAATTAGAGCTTACATCTTAATTATTTATTGTACTTTTAATGAAACTAGGTAATTTATTATCAACTTACTTAAAAGTCATACTCTCATCAGTTCTTGTGAATATTTTTGTTAATATATATTTCTGTATATATATAATATATTTATAGACCTCTTAATAAGTCTGTCTGCGGTTTAAAGTAAATACAAATGGGGAAAAAACGTTTTTTTTTTTTAAATTTTCATTTCCTTTTATCCCAGAAAGTGCACATTTGGCGCACTATGTGTCTTAGTATTAAATATAGCTCTTAGTAATAGCATTATGATATTAGAGACCGCTACTTGAAACAAGCCCGGAATCAGGAGGGAGAGAGCTCGATACACTCATTTTCATAGTAAAATTTCACATTTTCTCAAATTACTCCCGAAATATGGGAGTTATGAAGAAATTCATCACCACAATTTATGAAGGCATTAAGTAATCGAATAAGATGGCATCATTAGTTTGGCATAATTTTACTCTTTTTTTTCGGACATGTCTACGTCCAACCGCTCCCATACATTCGTTCCACTGTGCAACGTAGTTATAAGTGATTTCAGGACTTTAGATTTTCTTGCGAGGGGAAGCAACGTAAAAAAAATAATGTAGAGATGAGGTTTGCTTCCCATGACATATGAAAGTATTAATTAATTGTTTAGCTAATTTACTAACTTAAACTATTCGTTACTCCAAATCAAAAGCTTTTTAGACAGTTTCTGCTGTATGCACAGCAAATCGACGTGTGTAAGAAACACACAGTTTCAATAAATAATTCCAAATTATACTCTAGACTCTAGAGGTAGACTCTAAAGTCTAGAGCATAATTTTGCTACTAATAATTGTAAAAAAAATAATTCATCATCATCATCATTAGCCTATTATGTTCCCACTGCTGGGACACAGGCCTCCTCTCTATGAGAGGGACGGGGCTGTAATCCACCACGCGGGCCCAGTGCGGGTTGGTAGATGTTACATGTCTTCGAATTTTTAGTTCTAGGACATGCCGGTTTCCTCACGATGTTTTCCTTCACCGTTTTGAGAATAAACTGTAAAATACTTTGTTTCATACAAAATAATAATAATAATAATAAAGCCTTTTATTCCGAAACCAGACAATTACACTAACTATAACGGTTAAAACAAAAATTACAAGATGTCTCGAATTTCGGTGTGCCTCGTGGCATAGGCCTCCTCTAACAGTTTCCATTGACGTCTGTCGTGAGGTACTCTCCTCCAGTTTGGACCTGCTGTCAGTTTTATCTCTTCCTCCCAGCGGGTAAGCTGCCTTCCCCGATTTCTTTTGCCGTCCCTTGGATACCATTCTGTCACTACCTTGCTCCACTTGCCTTTAGTGTCTCGCATCATGTGGCCTGTTCACCTCCACTTTTGTTGGTCTATTCTTGTTAGAACATCGGTCAGTTTTGTTTTGGACCGGAGATCTGTATTCCTAATTCTGTCCTGTCTTGTTGAGCCTAACATGCTTCTTTCCATTGCTCTTTGACACTTAGCAAGCTTTTCTCTGAGCGATTTGGTGAGTGCCCATGTCTCACACCCGTAAATTAGACATGGGAGTATACATGAGTTGAAGGTCTTTCTTTTCAAAGTCATGCCTAGGTCTTTTGACTTCATGATCTCCTTGAGGGACCAGTATTTTTTCCAACCAATTGCAATCCTCATTTTAATTTCCTGGCTAGTTTGGTCTTTTGTGGAGATGACTTGACCAAGGTATATGTAGTCCTCTACATAAGCCAAAGCTTCCTCTTTTATTTTTATACCTACTTTTTTAGAGTTAGTCATTAGTTTTGTCTTACTGTAATTAATTTTCAGACCAATTTTTTCGCTTTCTTCGCTCAGACTTTGTATCATGATTTGCAAGTTTTCTGGGATTTCTTCGAATAACACTAAGTCGTCGGCAAATCTGAGGTGGTTCATTTTCAACCCATTTATATTCAGACCAAACTTTTCCCAGTTCAAGTTGCGAAAGATGCTTTCTAACACGGCAGAGAACAATTTCGGAGATAGTGGGTCACCTTGCCGCACCCCTCTTTCTACGTGGAATTCGTTTCCTAGAGATTCCAACTGTATTCTAGCCGTACTGTTGGAGTAAATAGTTCGGATAATGTTGATGTATGCTGCTGGTATTCCTTGTTGCTTTAGAGTTTCCCATATGTATTCATGGCTTAAGCTGTCGAAAGCTTTTGCGTAGTCAATAAAGGCAATGTATATAATTTTATTATATTCCTTATACTTTTCCATTACCTGTTTGACTGTGTAAATATGATCAATTGTCGAAAACCCTTTTCTGAAGCCTGCCTGTTCAACCGGCTGCTGTTCGTCCAACATTGGGCTTATTCTGTCCAGTATGACCTTTGCAAATATTTTATACACATTCGACATCAGGCTTATTGGTCTGTAATTTTCGATGTCCTCTTTGTCGCCTTTTTTGTGTATTAAGATGATGTGAGACTTTGCCCATTTCTCTGGGATATCCCCGCTAATCAGAATCTCGTTAAATATTTGAGTTAGAACGGGTACCAGTTCTTCCATTGAGCCCTGCAGCAGCTCATTTGTGATTTTGTCTGGTCCTGGAGATTTTCCCACTTTTTGACTCCTGATTGCTTTTTCTACTTCTTCGGGTAAGATTGAGGGGACGGGTTCCAGAATGGCATCGAGTATTGATTCGGTATAATTTTTCCTTACAACGTTTGGTGTTTGTTTTACGTATAGACAACGGTAGAAGTCTGTTGCCAGTTCTTTGATGTTCTTCCTCTGTGTAGTAATCTTTGATTTTTTTTTAAGTTTTGGTATCCATTCTTTTCCTGCTTCCCGTAGTTCCTTTAGAGCTTTTTTGACCCCGCCTGTTTTTTGTATATGATATTCTAGGGTTTGCAGTCTTTTAATTTTACGATCTCTTCTGATACTTGCTTTCAGTTTCTTACTTATTTCTGTTATTAATTTTAAATTTTCTTTTTTTATTTGGTTCTTTATCAGTTCTCTCCTTTCGTTAATCAGTTGCAAAGTTTGGTCGCCAAGTTGGTATTTGTTAGTTTTTTCTTTCCTGTTTGCGATCAAATGGTTTTGAATTTGTTTCTCTAGCATATCATATTTCTGTGCCACAGTTGAATCCTTTGTTGTAATATTTATTGTTTCGTTTGCTGTATACTTTGTATTTTTTAGATTTCTTGGTTGATCAAATCGGTTAACGTTTATGTGATTTCGAGAAGTTTTAGTGGGGCACTTTCTTAAGGAGCTGCGTACCATGCGGTGGTTTGTGTTAAAGTTCAGCTTGCATATAACGGCAGTGTCTGTGAATGCTCTGGGGTAGTTGCTAATTATGTAGTCGATTTCATTTTTGGATGACCCATCAGGAGAAATCCATGTCCATTTCGTATTGTTGCCTTTCTTGAACATCGAGTTCAGTAGAGTAAAATTATGTTCCATAAGAAATTCAACAAGTTTCTGGCCATTGCAGCTTCTCTTGCCATAACCAAATTTTCCAAGAACATATTCTTCAGTATTTTTTCTAGTCCCCACTTGTGCATTAAAATCCCCCATTAGTATAATAAATTTATCTGAGCTGTTTTTTATTGCTTTTGACATTTCTTCATAGAACGACTCTAACACTGACAATTCAGCTTGCTCAGTTGGGGCATAAACTTGTATAATTGACCATTGTTTCTTATATCCTGGCAGTTTAATGTTAAGTACAGCTAATCTGTCTGAGATTCCAATAAAATCTTGTATATGTTGTTTTAGGTATGTTTTAATCAAAAATCCTACTCCTCTCTGTCCGGCTGTTTCACCTTTTTGGTATAGGATATAATCTGGATATTCCTCAATTTTTTCGCCTAGTCTTATCATTTCGCTTATGCCTAGTATGTCGTACTTTATATCTTCTAGGGCTTTGTTTAATTCCATTAAGCTTTCAGGTGTCCTGAGAGTTCTTGTGTTTAGTGTTGCAATGTTGAAAACTTCACATCTCTTAGTTAGAGGGTGGTGGTCTAGTTCTCCCGCGGGGACCAGCCGTGTTGGGAGACATTTAGTTGTTAGCTGTTTCTCGTGTTGTTGTGGTTGTCCGGTTCGTGGTGCATGGTCTCTAATTTCTGTTTGTGAGCTTGTCTGAGAACGAGATTGATCTCCCTCGTAAGTACTGAAAGGCATCTAGCTTCTGCATTTTTGGGTCGTTTTTTGTACTCCCATTTCCGTTCTTGGGACTCGGAGTTTCAGATCTTTTCCTTTTTTCGTTCTCAATACTCTCCATGTTTCTTTTTTCCTTGTTCTTTAAATATGTGTCTTTGGGTAAATCATGCGTTATATAAGTATTGGGTTTCATTTTCTTTTTGTTTTTCAGAATCTGGATCTTTTTGCCTAGGGTCGTGGTAGCAAGAAGAATTGGTCTTGTCTTACGGTTTTCGTTTCCTTTTTTGCCCAATCTCTGGACTCTATCGATTTCACCTTCCTTAAGTTGGACCTCTATATCTGTTAGTGTAGAAGTTACCAGGGTTATCAAATCCTCGTGCTTTTCGTCTGTAAGTTCTGGGACCCCATGGATTATTACGTTGTTCCTCCTTCCATTCATCTCGAGGTATTCCATTTTTCTATTTAATTTCTCAACCTCGTTTTTCAGTTTCAAATTTTCTTCTATAATAGGTTTAATTTTTTCGTCAACCTTTTGCAGTATAGTTCTAGTGATATTTTCTGTTATCGTGTTTGTTTGAACGTTAAGTTGTTCTGTCATTTTTGACAAAAGCAGCGACATCTCAGGTGACAGTTGCGTAGGCATCTTGCAATAACAAAAACGCGGAGCTGTTAAATTTTATGTTTCCGAACGTAGCCTTTTGTTATTATGTTGGTACTGACGTAGCTTCTATATTGTCTTTGGTTTTCTGTTTTGACAGATAACCTCAACTTTGACGATTATGTTTTTGTTTTATGTACACTTTATTGGCGTGTTTTTATGGTGTTTCTGTTGTAATTCAGTGCACAGTCTCACGCACAACCTTCCGAACGGCACTTTTGTAGGTAGAACTTAAGAAAACCGTACACTTTTTCGATAAAACCGAGCAGCGATTAGCAAAGCGACTGACATAAGTAAACACCGGAACCGGATCAGTAAACACCGGAACCGGATTGTTTCATACAAAAGCTGTCTCTTAAAAAAGTTACAGTTCTTTTACGGCGTAGTGATGATGTCAAAACAACTGACCTAATTGTGTTCCTTATTTTATGGTAAAACTTACTCTTGTCGTTACTTCGAAGGGAAGGTATTGGTCCCTGAATTATATGTCCATTTATATAAAAATCGTGTTATCTACTCTACAACCCACCTAACAAAAGACAGCATGAGACACAACTGCGAAGAAAAAAAAAATGGGTTTTTTAATTCGGCCGTAAGTGTACTTTGCAAATGGTAGTTTCTTTCAAAGACACCATTTTAATTCTACAAAGTGACCTCAAATACTATAATGGATATTTTCGTAATATCTCTTACCTTTTTCCGTCCACAAAGCACACAATACCCACGATATTAACCCAAAACCACAAAAGACCAGTACGTAGACACACTCAATTCGCAAAGTGGCAAGTGGGCGGCTGTAATGACAGATTAGTGGGCCGGCCGGCCACCTGAGCTGGCCAAAATATGCAATAACTCAGGATCCCCTCTAATTCACCCGGATCGAGCCAATAAATTCGTCACAGTGATTAGCGTAGTACTCAGGGAATTGTGTAGAGAGGGATACTCTGTTGAGAGGGAAATATTTAGCATTGCAGGTGAAATGGGATGGTTTGATGTGAGCTCAGCTCTTGGATTCGAGAGAGATCGCATTGCAAAGAATGTTGAAAGCAAAGTACCGCAGTGTCTAGCGACTAGCCAGCTTAAGATAGAGGCTTACAAATCATGTAAGTGTGCCTAAAGTTTTTTTTGATACATTACAGGAGAAAAATAAAAATCAAACGTTTACTTTAAATCAAATTGTATTAACAGTATCAAATTATTAAAATAACGGCATAATAACTAAAATTATAAAGTAAAATATGAACTACAATAAAGCTAATATCCTTTTGAAATAATAATATACTAATTAGACATGCTGAATCATTTTGAAACATTGGAAAGCAAAGTGTCATTAAAATGAACCGTTTAATTTGTTTTCCAATGTTTTTGTATGTTGGGACGATCCCACATCCATGTCATCGGCAGTCTTCTTCATGAGCTGAGGGATTAAGCTTTTGTGCTTGTCAGGACTGGTAAACGTGGTCTGTCTTCCTGAAACAAAAGGCTGTATGCTACAGGTAGCCGGCTTGGGGATCCTGCTTGGTCTGATCTGCGAATAACGTCTACATTCGGTCATATCTACAAATATTTCTGCGCCAGGCCTATCAATTGTAATTTCTAGGTAAGGTTTGCCAGTTGAAGGCATCGAGCTGACTTTCCCCTTTGCCTTAAATTCTTTTGTCACTTGAAAACGTGTAGATTTTGTCTCAACTTGTTGTTCCACCAGATATTTTACATCGGTAAGACTTATGTTACAACAAGTCACAGTTGACGCAACTGATGATTTCTTTGCTACGCATGCGGTGCATGGACAAATTCCTTGACAAGTTTCTTGAGAACAAACTGGTCTGCAGCACACAGGTTCGTCATAATCAGCGTCGTCGTAGTTTTCTTCATTTTCTTGCCCCGTTTCTGTATTATCATATTTAACTTGAGTAACTGAATAAGAATCAACAGGGTATACACAGGGTCCATCACAACTTCCACTTTCTTCGAATTCCGCACATTCTTCGAATTCTCTATTTTCACCGATTTCGGAACATTCAATGTTATCGGAGTATTCGTCAACTTCTCTGCATTGATCGAGTTTTTGGAGTTCCTCGGATTCATTACATTCGTTGGATTTTCTTTTTTCTTCGAGAGCCCTATAGAACTCAGTTTTTTTACGCTCTTGAAAGTCCCTATATTTATCAAGTGGTCTGACTTCCTTCAGGCATTTTTCAAATTCCTCATATCTCCTACATTCGTCAGGTTTCTCATATTTTCTACTATCAGCAGATTTTCTACTAGCAGCAGATTTTCTACTATCAGCAGATTTTCTACTATCAGCAGATTTTCTACTATCAGCAGATTTTCTTTGCTCATCAATTCTATAATTGTCGTATTTCCTGTATTCCTCACCTTGTCTCCGTTCTTCGAATTGTCTACATTCTTCAGCTTGTCTCCGTTCTTCGAGTTGCCTACATTCTTCAGCTTGTCTCTGTTCTTCGAGTTTCCTACATTCTTCAGCTTGTCTCCATTCTTTGAGTTTTCTACATTCTTCAGCTTGTCTCTGTTCTTCGAGTCTCTTACATTCTTTGGCCTGTCGACGTTCTTCATGTTTCATATATTCTTCAGCAAGTCTTAACTCTTCAAGCTGTCTACATTCTTCCGCCTGTCTCAATTCCTCAAGTTTCCTACGTTCTTCAGCTTTTCTAAATTCTTCAGCTAGTCTCTGTTCTTCAAGTTTCCTACATTCATCGGCTTTTCTCAGTTCTTCACGTATCCTACATTCCTCAGCTAGCCTACGTTCTTCAAGTTTCCTACATTCTTCGGCTTTCCTCAGTTCTTCAAGTTTCCTACATTCCTCAGCTTGCTTACGTTCTTCAAGTTTCCTACATTCCTCAGCTTGTTTACGTTCTTCAAGTTTCCTACATTCATCGGCTTTTCTCAGTTCTTCACGTATCCTACATTCTTCAGCTAGCATACGTTCTTCAAGTTTCCTACATTCCTCAGCCTGTCTACGTTCTTCAAGTTTCCTAAATTCCTCAGCCTGTCTACGTTCTTCAAGTTTCCTAAATTCCTCAGCCTGTCTACGTTCTTCAAGTTTCCTACATTCCTCAGCCTGTCTACGTTCTTCAAGTTTCCTAAATTCCTCAGCCTGTCTACGTTCTTCAAGTTTCCTACATTCCTCAGCTTGTCTACGTTCTTCATGTTTCCTACATTCTTCAGCTTGTCTACGTTCTTCGAGTTTCCTACATTCGTCAGATTGCCTGCGTTCATTCGGTTTCCTGCAGCAGTCATCAGTTCTTTTACGGTCTTCGCATCTTTTACATTCATCGCTATCCCGTTTCTTTTTATTTTTTGCCAGCATGTCTCTGTCGGATGGAATGCAATGTTTAGATCTTATTGTTAAACAGCTTTTTGTACTTTGTTTTGAAGCAAATGTTTCGTGACTGGACATTTGTGTAGAGTTACATTCTTCTAAAGACATTCCAGATGTCTTTTTTAGTGAAGATCTTTTCGAAATATAACACAGTTCAGGGCATTTAGGTTCAGTAGTTACACAGACACAGTCTGATACCGTTTTGGAAGCACACTGATTTATACATGGTACGGTTCCAGTTTCCATGGTATGCGTTTGATGTGTCGAGGGACATTGGCCACCGGTATTGAACAATGATTTACGAAGTACTCTTAGGTCACCTGGAGCATTCTCTAAACATACTGGACAATTGGCATCAGTGGATATTCTTCTTGCTTCCCCCCCTTTACCCTTTTTTTCATTGTCTATGAACAGATAGACATTACTGCTACAGTCTCTCTGTTGAAGCTTTTTAGAGCATAGTACAAAAAGCAATGCTGGTACGCACCAGGCTATTTCCACAAGCAGTATTATAATTAAAATCCACATCTTCTTGCTTGAGATATCACATGGCATTTTCACCATTTTCTTTTTTGACTTGCATTTGAGGCATTTGCAATTCTTGTTGCATTTGGTCACGTATAAGTCTAAGACGTTATTGCAAATGTCTCGAGTCCTGTTTACTAAAGTTAACACACTTCCCAACGCAAGATACAAATTTTCATCTTTTAAGTGCGGCACAACGTCATCTATCAGCCACTTTTGGAACCTTTCGTCAAAGTTCTCCTGTTCTTTAGGGTTACTGGTTAGAATACAACTTCTTGCTGCATCGTAGTATTTAATTAGATTATGAGATGAATTTGGAGTGTTCATCGATATTAAGGATACATTCTTAAGAGGTACAAACATAGTGCTCAACTTGTCATTCCAAATCACGTTTGGTATTGGTATACCTAAACCTGTAGGAGTCTTTTCAAAGTACGCTAAATGATCACAAGGGTCTTTCATACTTCTGGTATTCGATAATAATTGAAGAGGGGCCACGTTAATTGTCATAGAATTGAGGGTTTTCTCTTCAGGTCTGTGCCATCCTTCGCCATCGGTGTCTAAGTATCTTTTTATTTCATTGTAAAACTGGAATAATTTGACTACGTTGGCTTGTGAGATAGTGCCTCCGTAGAAGTCTAATTTCGCGACGGGTAGGACCCATACCTTGAAATAGCCTCCGATGGCATCCGACAGAGCTGTTGTCATGATAGTGTCAGTTTCAGGATCTTTTGCTTCCTTTTTGATGGCAGCGTAGGCATCTTTGAAGTATCCAAGTAGAGTTTTGACATGATCTTCATTAAAAGTGTTTATGAAGATTGGCGGAGGGAGAAGGTTTTGGAAATACTTTCTTGCCTGCAGCAGTCCTACTTCGCTCTTGGTCCACTGTTTCTTTTCAGCATCTCTAGCAGTGAACAATACTGTGCCTACATTAGATGTATTGGTGGATTCTCTATCACGCGTAGTACTTTCGCAAATTACTGTAGCAAAAGTAATCAGGCAAGCGTAGATTAATATCATGTTTGTATAATGATTACAAAATTTTACAAAATAAATCATTATAAAATACACGCGACACAGAAGGCTTTTCGTTAGTCAATTTGACAGTGACGCTTTTGTATTCCAGAAAAAGAAATTAGAGATAAAGAAGAGTTTTGTAAGGTTTATGGACATGACACGAACATAAAGCTTGGTGTCCACCAGAAGGTCTGGTAGAAAACGAATTCAACTAGGCATGGCGGGAAGGAGATCGACGGAATCCTGCCCTACCGAAAATTAATTGCTCTGTACCGATTTTCTTGGACATCCACGTTTAGGATTATTTATAATAAATCCGATCTTATATACTTTGTTCACTAAAATTAAATAATAAAAATCATCTTTATGTATCGCTGTATCATAATAAAATCCCATTACCAACATTTTTGCTTTGTTTTTTTTTTGTTTTCCATCTTTACTCCGATTCTTCTAATGATCATATGAACGTGTGATTTGTTCAATACACCCCAGCATCCAGGTGTCTGGGCAATAAATCACAGGCGCTATGCTATGGGGAGAGAGGTACGAGTGTAGCGGGGGAGGGGGGACGCTACGAGACCGACACGTTAAATTGTTTAATTAAAACCAGTATCAAATTAGGGGATTACACATATGTGGGGTACGGTGACTTTGGGAGCTTGGGCGGTAATGACATCGGTGCAGAATTGATTTGGGGAACAGTCTTTTAGGTTGCTGTTAAGTTAATTAGCTTAACGAAATGATTGTAGTCAGTCATAAATAGTAAGGTGCAACCCGTGCAACATAAGCCACAACCAACTCCTTCAGTATTCTTTTCTGATTCATTTCTTTGCGGGATCCAAGACCGTGAAATTGTTACTCTGGGACTTCGCTGAGCTTCATTGTCTCGGTGCTTTTCTGGTGGTCGCCACTGATGATTTTGGCTTTCAGGAGGTGCAGAGGTTTGGGAATTGTGTGGCGGGCTTGTCCCAACAAAAAAAAAACACATCCAGTCGAAAGTATTATTTATATATATTTAAGGCCACTCACCTTTCAGTACTCTAGTTGTAATTGCATAGCACATGACTGTGTGAGTACTATGTACTGTAAAGCCACCATTTACTGAGTACCTACATCTTTCATTGACGCGAATTTACTCAGGCGGTTGAGTGAATCTCAAGCTCACTCAAATGTCACGCTGATAGTGGCGGGTGTGTCGGACAAGAACTCCATGGACACTTCCATGGAGTTCTTGTCCATTCTTCTCCATAGATATCTACCCTTTGGAATGGGCAACTACAGTACTTTCACAAGTTATTATGCCTTTTGTCTGGGACTGCAGCTTTGCGTTTTGTTCTGTTTTTTTGACATTCAAAAGTGCCCGTAATGGTCTAATGGAAATAAATGCTTTGAGTTTGAGTTGTTTATTGAATTTATGACATTTGACAAACACTTACACACTAGCAATAACTTTGACAAGTTATCAACATTCGGGGTCGGTACAGCATGTTTTCTTCTTCCATACTTCTCTATTACTTGTCATCTCATCAGATACCTCCTTTCTTGCCAATAAGTTTGATAAATATAACATTAAATTAATCGCTTTATATACCTACTGGTCAATTAATTAACACACAATTTGGATCATGGATGTCTTTTTTGTTATTTGTACCTAGCCCGTCTCCGTCTTAATTTAATTATTGACTCAATAGAAATCAGTCTTTGTCTTTGTTACTTCAGTGAAGTAAACTAATCCATATAATCAGACTTGTCTGTTGCAATGCAACTGATCACAAGACGTTCACCTAAGTTGGTCTAATCACCCAGTCTTCTTGATAGTCTGTTTGGCTATCATCATCATCTGCCTGCCTTTGTCCTATGTTACTTGGGGTCGGTAGAACACATTATTTTCTTCCATTATCCTCTGTTAACCGTCCCACCATCATTTACTCCTCCATCTTTTCTTAGATCTTCCTCTCTCCCTCCATTTATTCAGCAGCTTCATGTAAGTCAATAATAAACATGCACGACACAATTAAAATCAACTTAATGCCGACATCGGCTCATAACATCAGCCGTTTGTGGGCACTATCAACCCTCCGCTGCCGTGTATTAATTGGTGGCTCTCCAAACAACGGAGCGATAATGTATGATTGATACCGACGATACCAGAATACCGGCCGTAAGGGGATGGTCAAATGGGTTCACTATTGATGAGATATTTATGAAAATACGATTTAAGTTTGGTTTCTAGTATATAACTTGTTTTAAACAATAAAGCAGTTATCTGACATTGTACGCGCATTGTGTTACGTTTAACATATCATTATCACTGGTTCCGTTGAAAACCAGCATTGGGCACTAGCTGCTTGGCAGTTTGCTGAACTGGGCCTATTTTGCGCACCCGTGAGACACACAATATTCTTTTACTTTCTGTTTAGTTTTTTTTTTAATTTTATTTATTGTTGTGTGCACTTGTGGCATGTGCTAAATAAATGCTTTGCTTTTTAATATCAAACTAACATTTGATACATAGAATAATGAGGAATAAAAGGTCCAAGAGAAATACTTCAAGTGAAAGAAATTAGTATTCCTGTAAAACTAAACCACTAAATAGCAGGAAAATGTCCTCAGACAAGTTTAAAAACACTTTGATTCTTATAACAGTTTTTCTTTTTTCTTTAAATGCACAAATATGGATTATAGAGAAATGCTTGAAAATAACGATAATCTTAATCTAAGCAACCTGATAACAGAATTCACAAGTTTCGACCCTTCCACAATTCCATCTTACAGAATACAAATTTCTTTAAGTTTAATTTCTGTAAGTATCCGTAGGTTAAAAACGGCCGGCTTTTTTACTTGAAAACTATCGTATTATATTAAATCACTGAACTAGTTCACTAGTTACTCACCATGAAAAGTGTATTGAAATGAAGGCAGATTATATTGAAAACAAACATTTTTGGCCTTGATTTTTTAGTTCAGGCCCGAAGGTTTTGGGCCATATACATCTGATACCGAATATTCTAGCCACCACAGAAAATGTTTTTTTTTTTAATCGCACTACCAACAGTCCAGTATACACGTGCCCTAACCCTCCACATCCACAAGGATATTCCGTTACACGCGTCATTAAGGGTTGGTAAGCGTTACACAGCGGCGGAGGGTTATCGGCAGACATACTCTTTGATTACCGATACATAATCAACTATTATGTCGGATTAGTGCGTATGTAAATGTTAACGGGGCTTTGTTTATAATGGTTGTTAGTGGAGACGGTGAGACTTAGAGTATATGCTTAGGGTACTAAGATGAAAGGCGGTGTTGCTGTTAGAATTTTGATTTTCTAAATAGTTTCTGTTTTATTATTTTTTAATCTAAATAGGCTTGCGTTCGGGATACAATCATTAAACCTCTATTCAAGAAAGATGATCCCACCAATATGAATTGTTATAGGCCCATAGCACTAGTACCGGTACTCTCTAAGGTCTATGAAAGAGTTATTTATGACAGGATTAATAACTATTTTGAAAAGTTTAATTTATTTGCTAAAGAACAGATAGGTTTTAGGAAAAACAAAACCATTAATATGGCCGTCTATGATTTTTTGACTACAGTCATGACTAGCTTAGACAATAAAATTCCGGCGTGCGCATTGTATATGGATCTCAGCAAAGCCTTTGATTACGTGGATCACCAAATTCTGCTAAATAAATTATATAAATATGGAATTCAAGGCACTTCATTACAGCTGATATCATCTTATCTTACCAACCGAAAACAGTCCACATTAGTTACTCGAGTATGCACCAAAACAAGTACAGAAATTAACTACACTTCAGAATACAGAGAAATCAAACAAGGCGTTCCACAAGGAAGTGTTTTGGGCCCTCTGCTATTCATCATATATATAAATGACCTTCCCAAAGTAACTAATCATCCCACTATACTTTTTGCTGATGATAGTACTGTCGTTTTTACAAGTAAGGATAAATTATCCCTAGAACAAGATATAAACAGCACTCTAAGTGATATTATAAAATGGCTTACTAATAACAATTTAAAAATGAACTTTGACAAAACTAAAATTATGATATTTCGCAATCGTAAAGCCCAATTTACTGACATTAATATAGATTATACAGGAAACAAAATCAATGAAATAGCTACCACTAAATTCTTAGGCATGTCCATTGATTATAATCTGAATTGGAAGACACATGTTGATAATTTAAATCAAAAATTAAACAAACAATCATACGCTCTACATATGCTGGCAAAAACGGTATGCACTTCTGCTGTACTTGCAGCATACCATGGCTATGTGGGATCCTTGATAAAGTATGGTATTATATTCTGGGGTAATTCCACCAATAAGGATATTGCATTCAAGGCGCAAAAGCGGTGTATAAGGGGTATGTTTAATATCAAGTAGACTGATAGCTGCAGACCATATTTTATTAAATATAATATATTGACATTGCCGTGTGTCTACATTTATGAGATTGCTAGCTTCGCAAGAACTAACAAACATCTTTTTGATAAGTACAGAAGTAAGCGGCATAGTGATAAGATTTGTTGCAAATCTAGCAAAACGGCCTTATATACCAAAAGCATTTTCAGTATGGCACCGCGTATATACAATCACTTACCAAAGTCTATACTAGAAACCGTTTCCAACGGCGAATTTAAAAATAAATTAAAAAAATTCTTGCTATTTAAATGTTACTACAGTATTCAGGATTATTTAATAGATGATGTAAGGGCATTTTGTTCCAGAAATATTGTTGTTGATGTGACATGTGATTAATGCAATAATAAATTTTGCCTATTAGTATTATTTTAACAATTATTTACAAATTCATCTTGACATTTCTCATTTACACATGATAATACATGATTTTAAATTTTAATTATTCTAGTGACATTATTATTTGCTTATGTTTCTTTATTATTTGATACGGTTAAATTACCAAAATTATATTATTAATTATTTTTGCAATGAATTGTATATTAATGTTGTCAAACAGACAAAACTTGAGATTTGCATGCCTCAAGGCGTAATATGGCTGAACTATGTTCTATTCTAACAACTTTATGTAATTACCCATGTTAGCGAATAAATGATTTTGAATTTTGAATTTGAATACAAATATCTGGGAACAGAGAAGCTGACAGTGTATTCCACAGACTATCGGCAAAAAATATGGCATCCACTTAAAGATTCAAGCTCAGAAAGTTTTTCTTTATACATTTAACTGGCGTATAAATTCATCATTCCTAGCTCTTTTTACTCGTAGGTTAGCTGCGTGGCCACCAATAATGTCACCAAGAAAGTCATCTAAGGCGTCCCGCCATTTTCTCCTCTGTCTGCTGTGACCCCATCTAGCTGTCAAACTTTAAATAGTACTGGGAAGGCCTTGTCTGCCAAAGCTGTGGACCCGCATATCACAAAATTTGAGACTTGAGACAGCAATACTTTATTTAAATACTTAAATACCTAAATTACACAAGTTTTATCACCGATTTCAAATCTTATCAGTCTTATCACCAACCCTATGCTAAGGCAAGACAGCCATTAATCGATCCTCAACACACGCAGTCATGACATCACATCATCATAGGATTAGCCTTTTTCCAAATTTCTTGAGGTCGGCTTCCAGTCTTATCGAAAGCAGCTGAATACCAGTGTTTTACATGGAGCGACTGCCTATCTGCCCTTCATAACCCAGTTAGTACTGGCTAATAAAGTACATGAAAAGACTATAGTTGTCAGACATTCGGGCCTCAGACTACCTGTAACGACTGTCATAGATCTACAAACGACAGCTGGGACCAGCGGTCTCCCATCCACCAACAGACATTGGCAATCGCGGCTTAACCTTGAAGATCGACCCGTGCGGCTGTTATTATTTACCCACGAGCTCCATCACACTACCATTTAGTTACATTTTACATTCAACAAGCATGTCATTTGTCACAATAACAGCAATTAAAGTGACACGGAGGACTGCAGTCACGCCATCCTTGACTATCAGCCTTTATATGTTAATTTGACTATTAATTATAATATGAACATGTTGGTCGTCGAGCCACGCGAATTTGTAATTAGTGGGATCAGTAATTTTGGTGCTGGTATGTGGGCATTTCATCTTGATTGAGGTATTATGTCTTCTTACTGAAATTACTAGCAAAAGTTTTTGGGTCCTTCAAAACTTACTTCGACTACGAGTACCAGATACCAGTCGAAAACATTTGTAAGTATGGTGTTTTTGTGCAGTAGGAATTTGGCCATGGTGAAGATTTGTAAATTTTGGAACACCACATCCCTTATTTTTATTTACTATCTGGGAGTCTAAAATGGCCGCTTTAACAGAATCTTAGAAGGATAAATCATAATGAATTACGTGAAAATTCGTAAAATTGTCGCAAAATGACAACTCATTATTAACTGCGTCTGTGACCATTTTATGAGTTTTATCGTGATTATTTTACCTATTATAAAGCAGCCATTTTCAACCTGATCTCAAATAGTATCGAATGAAATGAATAGCATCAAATACGGAAGTACTCAACTTTTTGCATCTTATAAATATTTTGGGTCTGCGCCTCTCGACAGCTAGTGATTCTATTTAATTTTCGTCTCATAAAACTCATGTTTATTAAGCCAATAATTAATACGTAGCAAAGAAGGGTTGAGTTTATGGCTGCAACAAATGACTGATACTTAATACGAATATAAAATCATTTAATTGTCTTGTATGTGGGATTTGTGTTAATTTCTAGCCGTATTACTTGGGATACACTTACACATTTGTCTCATTAATATTTTATTATCTCTTTACACTTTTGATGGCACATGAAATTCATGTTTATTGCATAACTCATTTATGTACTGCATGTATAGGGTTAGCTGGACTGGCTGGAGACTTTCAAAGTTTCAAAATATAAAAGAAATTCTAGTCAAGATAAACAAGACTTTTGGGACTATGGAATATGAAAATCATCCTACTAATATGTATTATAAAATGTTTGTGAGAATGTATGTTGGTTACTCTTTCACGCGAAAACTATTAAATGGGTTTGGATGAAACGGGGCACACAGGTAGTTTCACATAGGATACTTTTTATCTGGGTAGTACAATCCAGTGGGACAATTACCAAACTCCATGCGTGCGAAGCCGCGGGCATAGGCTAGTAGACGATAAATGTAATTTTTCCGATGGCAATTGAATAATTGGAATGCCATTTTAGTTATTATGTTATGGTTGAATATATTCATTATTTTCAGCCCAAATATGATGTTACAGTGCTGAAAGGGTCTTCTAGCATATGAATGACATCGAGAGGGCGGTGTTCTTGGTGAGGACACAAAAAAATGTACGGAAGAAACAATAAGGCGACTTTAGTACCAATTTTGGCCGCGCGCTAAAAGATTATTGAAGGTACAACTTCATATGCCTCAATAAGAAATGAACACAACACCAAACATGACGGGTAATTATTTTTACCGCTACCCTTAATTAGGGGTAGCTCAGTGTGAGTTATAGTGAAGGCACTTGGATTTATCGCCGTGCGCCTGTGCCCAATGAGCGCCTTATGATTAGTTACGAGTGTGTGGATGTAGAGGATATGGAAGTGGCTGGGTTTCATGGCTCTCTGAGTGTAGTTTGACGTTACAATATTTTTGCGGCGTTTTCAATGTAAATAAGGCTACCTGCAACAATTTAAACCAGGGTTAGACGATTCTAATAGGCTATTTGGATTTCAAGCTGGATTTTGGAATAGCAAAATATCTATTGTCTCTTTTGTAAAAATCTCCTTCGATAAATGTTTTTCTGCTCCTAAACCTAGGCACTTAAACGCAAACTACTATAATTTGACTATACTCACTCAAATAAATCCTTTTGGTGGCTACAGGTACCTAGTCTTTTTTTCTAAATTTAAACCTATGCTTGGCCCAAATAACACTCTTTAATTCTTTTTTTCAAACAAACTAGCACTTTCAAATATCCATGACTCTTCTAGTCGTCTGACATAGATCTACGTTTTCTGACAGATTATCCGTCGGTCGGTCTGTTTGGCGCGTAAAAAGCTCTCCGCGTAATGGTTTGATGTTAATATTGTATGCTGAACGATAACGGTGGAACATTTATGTTAGTATTCTATTTATATGTACTCTTAGTGCCAGCCAAAGAATTTTTAATGAATAAGGACTGTACAAAGCAGGCAATCTATCTGATCGGTCCAAAAAATCACATCATATGACGACACGGTTGGCGCAGTGGTTGAGCAATCGACTGCTGCGCTGCGTGTCGCGGGTTTGATCCACGCACGGAACAAATATTAGTATGGCCAACAGATAGTTGTTCCGGGTCTGGTTGTTTGTGTATGTGAGTTTAAATGTTTGTAAACGCACCCACGATACAGGAGAAATTGCTAGTGTGGGGAAAAAAATGCTATCTACATATTTTTCCCCAAAGGATTAGACAGAAATTACAGAATGCCGCCAAATCTTTACGTACTCCTTTTAAAAAATATTAAGTGGTCCAAAAAGGCAGTTTGGAGGTGCTGGGATTTGAACCCAGGACTTTCAGCATGCGAAGCAGACACTCTACCACTGAGTTACACCCCCGATGAATATGGAGGTGATTTTAGTGGTTCAGTTCCTCTTTCAAATATTTCGTGGCTCAGCACTATTCTCAACTGTTATTTTAAAGAATTAATATTTATCAGTATATTATTAGTTTAATCGATGAATTAAATATTTGCTATTAATTTTTCAGAAGGCGCTTAGCGCATTCATAATACGATTTCCTTTTGAAGATTTATTCAAGGTTTATTCTTTTATAGATATTTTAACATACATACAAATATTTTTTATTTAAAATAATCTGATAATGCCATTGCCAAATTCCTCAACAAACTTAACAGGCAATCGATTTTATCGTTTCTCTTCAGCAATTTTATAAAAAATAATATTACTAATCATCATAGCCTATGTTCAATAGCCATAGCTATTTCTATGACTCCACGGAAAACCCATGGGGTGTAGGGGACAAATTGTGCGCCCCCTTGGGAAATCTGCGGTTATTAGCTGTCAATCATAGGCAGTGGCGCCCCCTATTGGTAATGCACAAACGACGTGCTGAGATTTCTTTGAAAGACATTTTTTATTTGTGTTTGATAGAGTTGGTGTATTTTTTAAAGTATTTTTCATGGTTGGGACTCTTGAATTTGATGTGTTTATTCAACTTACTTAGTTTTTGTAAGAAAATACTAAATGTTTAAAGGTACCTAAATAACTTAACTATGCAAATGGTACCTAAATAACAAACTTTGTATGTTCCGATAATTTAAATAATTGTCAAAAAAAAAAGACTGGAGGTGCTGGGGTTCGAACCCAGGACTTTCAACGTTAGAAGCGGAAACTCTGCCACTGAGTTACACCCCCCATGCAACCATCCACTTTTTTAGCTAGCTCTTTGGAGAAGACGGAACACAAAAACGGAAGTCAAGAATAAGCCAATAAATTAGAGGCATGGGAATTGTAAAAATGTTATCTAACGACGATGTCCTGAAATAGTGTTTAGGGATTAAAATGACGTAGATACGTCATGTTGATCCTACCTGATGTCTCTGATGATGTTCCTGATGTTGGTTTTACCTAGTAACGTTGTTATTGTTACCAGGTTAGATCATCCTAAGTTTGCCGGGGAGTTGTTCCGCTACGGCCTCTCTCAAACTTAAAACATTTTTATCGTTCTAAAACTGCTAGTCTCTCAGCCCAATTTGAATAAATAACTTTTGAGTTTGATCAGTACGTCTACCATGAGTTTTAACAATCTATACTCGCTAGCGTCTGTAGTTAAAAAAATGTATGAAAACTTTTACAGCGCCTCTAGCGGATAGTTGGGTACTAAAATGCGCAGTATGAGTCACTATAGTTATCTATCCTACGTCACCGTGTAGTAAACTATACTACAGCGACTGCAAGTTTGGGGTTCATTTGCTTAGAATTTGGTAGTAAGCACCAACACAGCTCATCGTACCATTGAAAAAGCTAACTATAGTATTTGCGTATTGACGGAACTATTGCAGTTACGTCAAGCGATCTAACTATGACAACTCATGGTAGACGTACTGTAAGTTTTTCAGAACAAATCGGTTATGTCTAAAAGTGTCCGGCCTACTCACATTCGATTAAACAGAGACACAAAACTATCCTGTCAATAAATTACTCAAGTTTTCTCTGGTTACCCACGGTAAAAAAAGTTTATTTTTTAAGTGTAACTTCTTATGCGACTTCCAACAAGTTTAACGCTACCATGGAGGGGGAATATTTTCTATCACTCACTAAGAGATGGCAGTATTACAAGATTTGTGACTACGTAGTTCTACTAGGTACGCAAGATGGCGTGCAAACAGTCATGCATTCGACTCTTCGGTGTGACCAGCCTTCGCTCAATTTCCATGAGTAGAATAACTTCGATAAACTTATGTAATAATTATGTAATAAAAATTATACAACAAGAAAATAACAAAATATTATTTAGAAGCTCAATAAAATAACGAGAGTGAATGCGTTGCACTCGAACGCATGCATGTAGTAATACGAAGTTTCTTTTCTTCCGCGCGAAGGGACTCCACGCACAATTTTTTTGTATAATATAGTGTCCCTTAATTTCAATTCGTTTTTGTTTGGATATTAATCTTCAATTGGAACTTTTGGCCCTTACTGATACAACAAACATTTATTATAATAAACATTTGATTGCCTATGTGTTTGCTGAAACATTTCAAATCCACATGAACATGCAAAGCATAATTTAATAAAAACTCATATTGAAACAAGATTAGCACCGACATAAAAATCCCCGTGAACGCAGCAAGCGAAAACTTTGCTCGACTCAGGAAATGAAGCTGCGACTCAATTTCCACAGCTCCGGGCAATCCGAGCGCAAATCTAACGCGACAATATCACACCTTTTGCCTTTTTGTTATTTTATATAGGTGGACGGGGTTTTTTTTTTTTTTTAATCAGGAACGGTGGCTGTGGGGAAAAAAGGTGGACAGTGAAGATGTGTTATCTGAAGGGTTTTAATTAACTTTTGTGCCAGCTGCACTATCTGTGAGAGGAACTGATAGCGTGATAGTGTGGGTGTAAAGTATTGACGATAGCTTATGTTTTATGAGCTTTAGTTTCACAATCGTTTTTAGGGTTCTGTACCCAAAGGGTCAAACGGGACCCTATTACTCATACTTCGCTGTCCGTCTGTCACCAGGTTGTATCTCATGAACCGTGATAGTTAGCCAGTTGAAATTTCTACAGATTATGTATTTCTGTTGCAGCTATAACAACAAATACTAAAAACAGAATAAAATAAATATTTAAGGGGGGCTCCCATACAAAAAAGTGTTTTTTTTTGGTCTTTTTTATAAATAATGGTACGGAACCCTTCGTGCGCAAGTCCGACTCGCACTTGGCCGGTTTTTTTTTAAATCTTCACGATTGTAGTCTAGACCAATTTGGTCGTACCTTCTAGTCCTACCAAATTTGTATTTTTTTAATATATAATAGGCGTGAGTTTGGCCATAACTGCCTGATGTGAAACGATGATGCGGCCTCGGGCCTAGGGTGGAGCACGCTTGCCTAGAAGAAGAAGCTGTTGTTATTTTAATAACCCACATCCTTCTTTGGGAATGCATGCAACTAAACTTCATCTTCTTTTACCATAGACACGTCAAGTCTACCAGATTAATCGACGTGGCGTCCTCCAATTCGGATGAAGTCATTCGTATTACAGTCATCTCGGTCGGCTTCCAGTCTAACCGGATACAGCTGAGTACCAGTATTTTATATGAAGCGACCAGTTAGAACCTCCACAATCCAGTAACTGGGTAATACGATACCCCTTGCTAAGACTCGATTTCAGACTTTTGGCTTCTGACTACTCGTAACAACTGTTAAAGATCTACAAGTGAAAGGCTTTACGTGCTTTCCGTGGCACGGAGGAAACTCGGTATTTAATTATGGTCACCCATCTACGGACCAACCTCGGCAAGCACGGCTTAATCTTAAAGATCGAACCGCGCGGCTGTTATTATTTAGCCACGAGCTCCTCAAGTCATTCGTATTACAATATTACCACTTTAAATATGTAGTTCAAAGTAGCGTTACTAGTCAAGGAAATTTGCATCGATATGTCTAACTTGTTCACTTGTTTTAGTCCTGTGGTTTCCTGCCAAGCAGCAGCTAAGAGTTTTACTGTGCACCTTTTGCAGTGGCAATCTTTTAGCCTTCAAAAAGCAAGGCATCTTCATAACAAAGTCGGCTTCGGTCTTGACGCTCATTTCCACGTTACCGAGAACAGTTTAGCGTCACATAGCCAGGGGGGATGTGTTCTACACGAACGTTGGTAGTTGTGAGCCGTACGTATGACTGTCAAATGTTAACGACTATTGCACTTATGTTGTTATCTACCGCTTTTAGTTCGCACTTTGGCAGAGGAATGGTGTACTACAAGTTTATGAGCAAAATGAAGTTACAGGCTTATTAAATTTAGGTCTACTTTGTAGGTCTGCGATTTTATTATTCAGGGCGGAATGGACACTGAAGCTAAAACGGTTACCACATAATCCCATAACATATATGTTTTTCTCTCCCTGTCTTAACTCGATAATCTTTGGGTCACCTAGTTCCTACAAAACGCTGCTTCCATAATTCCATACGAATTTAGTTCTGGATTCTGACACCAGAGCGTCGGCTAACTTGGCGCCACCTATTTCTTTCTTTGTTGACATGAAAAATGTTGGCATTTTTGTAATGTTTTCAATCCCATGATGTATTCAATGTCTCAAGAGCAACGGTGGCCCAGTGGTGACAGCCCCGACTTACGAGCAGTAAGCCGTGTGGGCTCGAACCCAGGCAGGCGCATTACTTTGTATAATTTATTTCGTCACCGCTGCCCTCAAAAACGGTGAAGGAAAACATCGTGAGGAAACCGGCATGTTCCTAGAACAAAAAAATCGAAGACATGTGACATCTACCGACCTGCACTGGACTCTCGTGGTGGATTACACTCCCTCTCATAGAGAGGAGGCCTGTGTCCCAGAAGTGGGAACATTATAGGCTGATGATGGTGATAATTCAATGTCTGCACCGTGATGTGATACCTGCAGATATGTATATAATTTACTAGTTGACTACAGTAGACACTATGTATAGTGCCTTGTTCCCAAAGGGAAGCCGGCAGGAATCGGCTTCTTAGGTGCCTTCGGGCCTGCCACTCCGTCAGTACATCATTCTGGAACCCGCAGATAGGCATTGTCTGTACATACGTATAGATGACAGCTAAAGGTTTTATGGAGTTAAACTTGTCTTTCTCAGCTACGCTTTAATAATGATATCTTCTGAAATACCTGTCTTTCTATGTATTGAATAATTAGCAATACATATAAGGTGGATTATCAAGACAGGGCAATAAGGGGCATCTAACCGTGGTAGCTACAGAAAATGTTCTTAATTCATGCATTTTCAAATTTAGAATCACTGCTCATTTTCTCGTTAGCCCGTAAGATTATGCAATAAAACTTTTTTGAAGATTTAAAAAAAAAACAGATTCCATCTCTATGCTACAGGATTAAACCAATATGCACTTTTTACTTTTTTTTTTCAATAACCACACCTGTCTATACCAACTCACCATAGATCAGGAAATCCATAATCATCACTCAAATATTGATCACCATTGCGTCTGATGAAGCCATCCCTCATAAGTTATTCCATTTGCCCTGACATTTTGGGTGGCATCAACAATTCATTTAGGCCGCTGTACCTTTTTAGTGGGGTTTACCTTTAGAATGTTGGTGGCCACCATGTTGCCATGTTGTTGATAGCTGACCTTTGAGCAGTGGTGGCTTTTGATTGCTTTCGCGTTGTGTTAATAGGTTGGCATTTTGTTTGGGATTGGGTTTTCTATATTTGGTTTAAGGAGTAGGCCACAGTCAGAATGGTTTTCACCCCACTTATTAAGTAATCTACCTACCTATTGTATTTCTTCCCCATATTTTATCAAAAACTCCCACTATGTTTAACAATCTCAAAAACATAAGACACTTAATCGTGAAAGTCTACATTTTGTAGAACATCCAAAAATTGCTTCCATGCAAAAGCTTTAAAGATAATTATGAAAGCTCAATTGAATTGAATCCTGGACTACTTATGTAACAAAATCTACTCTATCTATCATTCTCTTCTGTAATTCTACTGTCCTTAAAAAGCATCCATAATTAAATCAAGTTGCGACTGCCAGATATCCATTAAATAATTTACAATTATCAGCACAGTTAAGGACAGCTGGTCATGGTCAAAACGTATTAAAACAAATTACTAAAGACATGGCCACATGTCTAACCACGGCACGTGCTAAACTTAAAATAAATATCGCACCAATTCGTCAGTCATTCGATTTGATTGTCCAATGTCCAGGTGGGTGCCAATCACAGATTCTCTAATAATAAAGTGTGTATGTCCACGTGTCTGTCGCGGTTTTTCGCTCTATTGGCGCGTGAAGACATTTTATGGACAGACGGTCAGACAGTTGTGATTGTATATGAATAGTTTGTGACGTGGGATTCTAGGCGTGACGTGACATGTAGTTATTAATGCGAAGAAATATGTATCAAATTGTAACTTATGTCGATAGGTAATGTAAAAAATGGAGATAAAAATTAAATTAGAAGATATTATTGTTTCGCGTAATAAGTCAAGAAAAGTTGAGAAACATGTTGACAATGAAAAAACAAATCGCAAAAAGATGCATTTGGAGATGCTGGGATTTGAACCCAGGACTTTCAGCATGCGAAGCAGACACTCTACCACTGAGTTACATCCCCGCTGACATAGTTGTCGAAATAGTTGACTACCAGCTTCGCATGTGACATCATCAATGTTATCAACTAAGTAAGTGTTCACTTTGCTTTGTTAGATTTTTTATGCGTGTTTGGTTAGTTCTCACTTAATATTTTTTATCATCTTTAACTATATAAATACTAGTCAAATAATATAGTAAAAGTGGGTATAAAATCAGTTAACTTTAATTAATAATTATTTTAGCAAAATAAAATAAGCCTTGTTATTTTGCTCTCATATAATCCGATAGATGGCGCTGTTCTCAATTTTAACCAGACCGCCATTAAAACAGCCACAGGTTTCCCGCGCATAGTATTATCACACCGATTGTTTTTACAGAGCTTCCCTTTTAATTAACTAGTGAAAATATTAAAGATTCATTATGAAATTATATGAGTATAAATATTGTTGAGTAGTTTTTGGGTGCGAAAATATTATGACAAGCTCGTATTAACTTTTTATCTTTCCACGCCTACGTTATGAACTTTTGTTTACCTAGACTATTAGCTTTACTCTACTAGGATGAACTTGGGTTGACTGGGTGCAAGAGTATTTAAGAACCAGACATAGGTAAAGATCGCAGGGTGGCTGGTAGCAACTGGAATGGAGAGTTGCCCAGAAACGAATTCAGTGGAGAGCGATTGAAGAAGCTTATGTCCAGCAGTGGACTGCTGTAGGCTGATGATGAAGTACTTACTTGGTCCTACATTTTTATGTCTATCTTCTTTCAGTTATTGTTCTCCGATCCAAAGGAGATTATTTAGTTTAAGCTACAGCCTATAGGAACAGATACGCATCTTTTAATTTATCAAAAATTCAGCCTCATGCATGAATTGAACAAAAACATACTTAATAATTAATTAATACCTCCAGAAAATAAACAAACCACAAACAATCATTGGCATTACAGTGTTTCCTGTGCCTGACCGGCGCGCGGCGATGCGTAAAAATCACATAAAAATCATTGCGCGCCTCTTTTGTTAAAAATGGCATCCCCTTTTCAACCCTTACGTCAGTCAATGACGATAATTACAATGGTGTGCACCAGGACTGTCTCATTATAGCTGCCACAGTTTTAAATAGGAGTGGTATTTAATTTTGCTGTGTATTGGTTTGATTTTGAGGCTCCAATCTTTGATACATGTATTGAAAACCTGAAGCCTGTTATGTTTAGATAGGTCCCATGTATCATAGGGCGCGAGCCTATTGCCATCAGTTGTAAAATCTGAACGTTAGCCTTTGTGACTAATTAAAAATAATAAAACCACCGACAAGTCAGTTTTAAAAAAAATCAATAGTTCGGAGTTCATTTGCTGTCAATACTGGGAGTATGCTCTTCATTAAAAGTCAATGATTTTTGAACAAATTAACTTAATTAAATATCGCTCATATCCGACTTTTGCTTTCTACAATAAGTTAATTTATCATAAAGCTTTAGGTATCTTGAGTTTATGATCAAACAACATGGATAGCTCACTTCTCAATCAGCTTGAATTATCGTCGGCCGCAACTTCACATAAAATCATGTGAGGCAGCGGTAAAGGGCAAGCCCTTCTGTATTTCAAAAGCTGTGTTGAACTGTCTAGGAAACTAAAGAGCAGCCAAACTGGATTAGCATCACCATAATTAAACCGCCCTTCCCTACTTCTACCCAATTCCATTCTATCACCAGCGAAAATCGTAAAGCCTTTTCCTAACTAAGTTGGGGGCGGCTTCCAGTCTAAGCGAATTCAGATGAATAACAGTATTTTAAATGGAGCGACCGCCTATCTGACCACCACAACCCAGTTAGTACTGGGTAATATTATGATACCCATGGTAAGACTGAAAACCTTAAAATAATGAAACATCCAATACTCCACAGGTACCTTTACTAGTACATTTTCTAGTAAATATAATAAGTACCTAGTACAATATAATAAGTGTACAGGTATGTGTAAACTGGGTGTACAGTTAATATGTATGTGTGTGAGCTCCGAGCGGTAAGAGCGTCTTCAGTTTTGATAGTGACGCGGTCCACGAGTTGATTGTGGAGGTTATTAGCTGTAACCCGTGACTTCGTACGCGTTTCGACTTTGGTCGTGTAGTTGGTATATGAAGGTGAATTAGATTTGAATTCGTACATGTATGTAGGATGTTTATTCGGAACGCACCATAAATTTTAAAAAACTAATCAAGTGTGAACGCAGCAACGAGTGAATGAGAGAGTGTGAGTGGGAGCGGGAAAGGGGAGTATGGCAAGCTAACTAGGAGGAAAAAGTCGACTCCACTGTTTTAAGGTGATTTATATAATAAAAAGAAGTTTTCAAGACGGAAGATTATTTTGTTTCGGTCATCCACACCACCCTACAGCCTCGTCCGGGATAGACCGTAATAATAAAGGTGTATAAGACGAAGAAAGTTAAGAAGAAAAAACACCGGTACAACGACGGCGGCCATTACGAAAAAACACGCGCTCGCGCCGGTGGAAAATAAGTTGTATTTTACGAAGACATCATGGAAAAAGACGATACCATGGAAGCAAAAATTCAACCCTTGCAATATGGTATGGTAGACACCATAATTAAATTCAATGGTGAAGACATGACCTACTCGTCTTCGAAGTGGTCACAAGACATCGAAGACAATGCCGAAATCTTCGGTTGGACGGCTCAACAAAAACTCATCATAGCCAGAAGATCGCTTACAGGAACTGCTGAGTTATGGTTACGAACGGAAAAACCATTCAGATCATACGAAGATTTGAGGAACGCCCTGTTAAAGGAATTTCCAGATTCGATAAATACCAAGCAAATGCATGAAATCATGGCGGCTCGTAAAAAACGTAACAATGAGAGCTATTACCAATATATGCTCATCATGAAGGAGCTTGGCAAAAGGGCTAAGTTCGCCGACTACGTTTCGATCCAATATATAATAGACGGGATTGCCGATTATGAGCAGAATAAAATTGGTCTGTATGGTATTACGACATATGCGGTTCTTAAGGAAAAGTTGGCACAATATGAAGCTATGAAGCAGAAGATGGTGAAACGAGGAAATTCACGCAGTACGACGGACAAGCAGCGTGAGTGTCGCGAATCCTCAAGGCAAGCTAAAGCAGACGACACTAACGTCAAGGAAAACGCAAGTGATAAAGTTTATCGTTGTTTCAAGTGCGGGGAAAGAGGTCATTTAGCGAGTTCATGCAAAAAAGGTACCAAGTGCTTCAAATGTAACCAATTCGGCCATATTGGTACCGAATGTCAAGAAGGTGACGTGTCAAATGGCGTAAGCGGAAAATGGAAAGGCGAACCATCGACGAGTCGGAATGATGGCGGAAGCAGCGGAGGCGGAGCTAACTCCAAGGCACGTTCCATGTTCGCTCAGAATCAATCCCTAGGAATAGATAACGGAACGGAGAGTGAACGAGATAGCACGCTAATGTCAAACGGGAAAATAATCCATCAGTGTCAAAGTTGTTGCCAATGTCAAAGTAATAATCACAGTAGTAGTGTTCTAAATGTAAACAATAACAATCCAGTGAATAAATCAGTTAAAAGTGTTATCATAGGCGGTATCACAGTAAAGTGTTTAATAGATACGGGTAGCGACCTAAATCTAATATCCTACGATGTGTTTACGATGTTATCAGTCAAATGTGAATCTGACAGGATGTTATTAACCGGTCTTGGTTCAAGTAAGGTGTATTCAATAGGTAAGTTTAACATTAAGTTGATAATAGATTGTCATTGTTATGAGGTTTGTTTTCATGTAGTGCCTAAAGGTGTCATTCCGTATGCAGTTATTCTGGGGCAAACTTTTCTAGTTAATACTATCACTATGATTAACAAAGGTATCATTGAGATAAGGCCTCAGTGTTATGATAGTTCGTATTTACAGTGTTTACTTTCCAGTGGCACTGATGAAAGTGATTTACCAATTCAAGTCCAAACTATAATAGATAATTACAAACCTTTAAAGACGAAAGAAGCCCCAATAAAATTAAAAATAGTATTGAAAGATGACATACCAGTAGTACAGCGTCCACGGCGTCTAGCTTTGCAAGAGGAAGAGATTGTAAAACATCAAATAGAAGAGTGGTTAGTTAATGGCATCATACGTCCTAGCTATTCGGAATATGCCAGTCCCCTCGTTTTGGTGAAGAAGAAAGATGGAAGTACAAGAATCTGTGTTGATTACAGGAAGATAAACCAGAAGATGGTGAGAGATGAATATCCCTTGCCGGTAATCAATGATCACATAGATAAATTGTGTACAGCTAGGGTGTTTAGCACTTTAGATTTAAAGAATGGATTTTTCCATTTACCAGTAGATGAGGACTCAATAAAATATACTGCGTTTGTGACCAGCAACCCAGAAGGTCAGTTTGAATTCCTACGAGCACCTTTTGGCTTATCAATTTGTCCCAAATTCTTTACTAGATATATCAACATTATTTTCACCGACTTTGTAAGAAGAGGAGTTCTACTCATTTTCATTGATGACCTAATTATCCTGGCTGAAGACGAACACCAGGCAGTCCAAAGACTTGAAGAGGTACTGAAGGTAGCTGCAGAGTATGGTCTCGAGATAAATTGGAAGAAGACACAGTTACTACAAAGATCGGTAGAATACCTAGGTCATGTAGTATGCAATGGAACAGTGCAGCCTTCAAAAGAGAAAACGGAAGCTGTGCAAAAATTTCCAGTGCCAAAAAATCTTAAAGAAGTTCAAAGTTTCATTGGATTAACCTCATACTTTCGAAAATTTGTTCCAAATTATGCTATGGTAGCGCGACCTCTAAGTGACCTGTTAAAGAAGAAAGAATTCTACTTTGAAGAAGATCAAAGAAATGCTTTTATGAAATTAAAACAATTTCTATGTTGTGAACCTGTTTTAAAGATATTCGATCCACAATTAAAGACAGAACTTCATACAGATGCCTGCAAGTACGGATATGCTGCGGTACTGATGCAAAAGGATTCTACAGATGGTAGCATGCACCCTGTTCATTACATGAGCAGAAAGACTGGTGAAACTCAGCAAAAGTGGTGCAGTTATGAACTGGAAGCACTAGCGGTGATAGAAGGCGTGAAAAAGTTTCGTAGATACCTTATAGGAATTCCATTTACCATAATCACTGATTGTCAAGCTTTCCAGAAGACTTTAACAAAAAAAGATGTCTCGGCTAAAGTAGCCCGATGGATTATGTACCTGCAAGATTTTAACTACACTATTGTGCACAGACCTGGTGAGAAGATGCAACATGTTGACGCTTTAAGTCGAAATATATGCATTATTCAAAATGAACTCCATGTTCGCATACAGAACGCTCAAGAAGAAGATGCAGGATTGAAGGCAATTAAAGAAGTTCTCAAAGAAAATAAGTATGAAGACTATGTGCTTGAAAATGATGTTATCTACAAAGGTGAAGAAAAGAAATTGGTTGTTCCAGAATTAATGGATCTGGAAATTATTAGAAGAGCTCACAGTATTGGACATTTTGGAAAAAAGAAAATTAGAGACATAGTAGAACAAGATTATTACATTTCCAAGTTAGATAATAAAATTGAAAAGGTAATATCTGCATGTGTGCCCTGTCTACTAGCTAGCAGGAATACAGGAAGGAAAGAAGGATTTTTAAACCCTATACCAAAAGGAGAACTGCCATTAGATACACTTCATTGTGATCATTTAGGACCTTTGGATGCTACCAAGAAGATGTATAACCATATCTTAACTGTCATAGATGGATACACAAAGTTTGTATGGATATACCCAGTTAAAACTGTTACAGCAAAGGAAACGGTTGATAAATTAAAGATCCATCAAAAAGATTATGGAAACCCCAGACGTATAGTGACTGATAGAGGAACAGCATTCACAGGAAAAGAGTTTGAAGATTATTGTCAGGAAGAGGGAATAGAGCATATTACAATAACAACAGGAATACCTCGTGGAAACGGTCAAGCCGAAAGAATGAATCGAATAATTATCTCCGTACTGACCAAGATGTGCATTGAAGAACCTGCACTGTGGTACAAACATGTCAGTAAAGTTCAGAGGGTAATAAATAGCTCATATCAAAGATCCATCCAAACATCACCTTTTGAATTATTAACAGGGACTAAAATGAGGCTTAAAGAAGACATGAAAATATTAGAATATTTAGAAGAACAAAATAGAAGAGAATTCATAGACAAAAGAGATGATTTAAGGAAAGAAGCAAAAGCTCAGATATTAAAAATTCAAGAAGAAAACAGAAGAAATTTTAATAGTAAAAGGAAGGAAGGACAGAAATATAAAATAGGGGATCTCATAGCAATACAAAGAACTCAATTTGGAAATGCATTGAAATTAAAACAAAAATTCTTTGGACCCTATAAAGTAGTAAAAGATATGGGAAAAGATAGGTATGAAGTTAGGAAATTAGACAACAGTAAAGAGGGACCTAAACACACCACTACAGGAGTAGATTTTATGAAAAGATGGCCTTAATTCAAAGATGTCTTGTTAACATTTTAACTTATTTCATTCATAAAATAAGAAAGTAATAATTGATATTGCAAACTTACCGTTGAACACAGCTAACTTACCATTCTATTTGTTATGTAATAAAGTGAGTAATGTTGATAGGTTGTTGTATCATAACAAGCAAACTATTTAATTGTATCATTTATTTTATATCATTGTAAGATGTAAATGAGTACTAGTATAAAGTTCAAAAGTTTAGTAAGTGTAACTTAAAATGCCTAGCTATCTGTAATTATAAACAAAGAATTAAAATACCTACCTTGTAACTAACCATAATAGTAAATCTGTGTAACAAATGTACCTACATTTAAGTAGTAAGTAAGATTTTACCTAGATAATACTTAGGTGCTGGAGTATTGTTGAAGGAGTGAATGCCTGGCTGTGTGAGAGTATTATAAGTAAGGATTAATTTAGTTTTAAGTTCATTTTTATTATTGTGTAGAAACATGTTTTGTTAGTTTAGTTCTAAACCTCATAGATTTTTAAAGAAACTTAGTGTGTAAACTTTATTCAGCTCAGTTTATCTTATTGTATTAGAGTCAGTCTGAGGGCAGACTGAAAGCAGAATGGCCGAGTTGTAGGATGTTTATTCGGAACGCACCATAAATTTTAAAAAACTAATCAAGTGTGAACGCAGCAACGAGTGAATGAGAGAGTGTGAGTGGGAGCGGGAAAGGGGAGTATGGCAAGCTAACTAGGAGGAAAAAGTCGACTCCACTGTTTTAAGGTGATTTATATAATAAAAAGAAGTTTTCAAGACGGAAGATTATTTTGTTTCGGTCATCCACACCACCCTACATGTATAAGGAGAGAGGTGAGAGAGGCTGAAGCTCAGATCAATTAGTAAATTCACGAGAAAAACTAATGTGGCAGCTGTTCTTTCAAAGCAAAGCATTAGATGGTTTTGTTGGGAAATTATGATTTATACTATGTCTTTATTGTTCTGGTCGCTGAATGAGAATTAATACTAAAGCGAAAACACTGAGGATCATCTGCGCTATGAAATGATAAGGCCAGTTGAGCCAGCATGCTAGTTTCTATAGCTTCCAAGCGACGTTTGAAAAAAGAAAACCTGTTTGTCATATTGGTGTGATAATCTGGGGTGACTACGAGTAGGCATGTAAAAAAACAAGTATCAGATACTCATGACTATCGCAAACCGAAGGGGTAAGACGAAGTCAATGAACAATTTAAAACCGAATTCAAATCACATGAAATTAAAATAAACTCCTAAATTCTTGTACCGCGTAACCAACTGCAATTCTGAGGATACCCGGATCCACTCGGATCGGATCGTGCACGGCGGGACAAGGACAGGTATACCTACGGCAGTACGAGTGTGAGCGAGATGGCACACGTCTCGAGATGACCAGAGGCAGTTAGGGGTCAGGGGTGAATGCTCTCGGGTGAGATGTTATGGGTTCATAGCGACGAGCCTTAGGCAAGTCTTTAGGCTATGGGTCTATGGGATGTGGTGTTTTTGGAGATCGGTCACGGCAATTCGGAAGTTGATGGCTGTTTGAATAGGGAAGCTTTTTTTTTATTATTTGCGTTTGTTTTCTTCTTGACTCTAGTCTAGGTCAGAGATGACAGAGACAAAGTCGACGATGGTAAGAGCTCACCCAGAAGAAGCCTGTTCACTCTATTTTTGAAGAGATTAGATTGGTTTAAATGCAGGCGAAATAGAAAAAGCAGTTTTGGTGGGTTGTTTTTCTTGAGATGTTTGGTGTTTATGTGTCTAAAAAAAGATATAAGACAATGCTCTACGCAATCGCACAATCCTGTACTTTAAGATATCTATCTTAAGGTACCGAATACGTCTGTATTTCTGGAGGTTCTAAATCCATATGGTGTAACTGTGAATTTGACGCAAAGTTAGACCATGGCCTAGGTGGAGTGTAGAACATAAGATACTTTTTTAACCTCATAGTACGGTGCAGGGACAGTTTACGAAGACAAAAAATCTGGTAAAGTTAATAACTTCTAAAATATAATATTTAAAAGAAAACGAGCCTAGTTTTACAGCCAAAAGCCTCGACCAACATCTGTGGAGTCTTTCGCTTGGCAGCTGGATCAAGGGCTTGATTCAGAAAGCAGTTTTACTGGACACGGCGCATATTGTTAGGAGGAGGTTCCTCTCTCAACAGCTCTGACCACCGGTATCTCGGACCCTGTTCCCAATGTGTGGTGTGTGGGCTACAATTTTTTTATATTTTTTTTTTTTTTTTACATATAACCACGAAATAAATAAAGGAAATAATAATACTAGCCTATAACCACTGCTGGGCAAAGGCTTATTCTCAAACAGAGAAGGCACGAGCATTAATCCTATAAGAATATCTTCTAAAACCACTTATTAATTCTTACAGGTTTCTTCTGCAACTATCTCATAAGAAAATTGGACAAAAACGGCGCAAATTATTGTGGAAGGAAGATGATATGCGCTGGATTAATTTGGTACAGAATTGAATTGAAAGACTGCCTCGTCGCTTAGCACGAGCTCCTATTTTCTATTCCAAGATTGAGCACAGTGTTATTGGGTTTTTCCATCACGAATTTCACAGTAGCAGTTTCGAGGCAGCACAGCACTTGTGTCCGGTAGTGGCGTACTTTTAAATAAGCCTTAAAGCTTGGCTTGCCTTTATAACCAACAACTCTTCATGATGTTGGGGTTCTGAACAGTCTGCTTGCCTTACAGTACAGGCTTGCGAGCAACGACGACTTACGAACAATAAATCGTTGGTTCGAACCCAGGCAGGCGCATTACTTTGTGTAATTTATTTCAAATCAAATCAAATCATTTATTGCATCCATAATGTACATTTAACAGGTGGTCAAATAAGAAAAAAAAGAAAACTTCGTCACCGCTGCTCTCAAAACGGTGAAGGAAAACATCGTGAAGAAACCGGCATACGTCCTAGAACTAAAAATTCGAAGACATGTGACATCTACCAACCCGCACTGGGCCCGCGTGGTGGATTAAAGCCCACTCCCTCTCATTGAGAGGAGGCCTGTGTCCCAGCAGTGGGAACATTATAGGCTGATGATGACAGGCTTGCTGTATTGCTGGCCACTAGGCAAGCCACTGGTGTCCGGTTGATGGCAATACGCTTACCCCCTATTTCACGAGACACACTACTGTACATAACTTGCGACTCCTATGAAACGAAACGTCAATGTAAAAATCTGAAAGCGAGAATCTGTTTGGGATTGTGGATTTAACTAAAAATAGTCTTTATTGTGGAAATGAACCGAAATAGCGTAATTAGTATAAATCTCATAATTCTTGGTATAACGACACAAAACAAAATTGTAACAACATGGACTTCTTTTCGAAAATAATCGGCGAAACAGTGCAGATCCTAGGTATAGACACCCTTATTGGGTTTCTGTGTGAAACAACAGCAAATGTGAGCCTACGTTTGCTTATGTTTTCGGGCATTTCAGTCGTGATATTTTAATAGAAATACCAATGACAACTAATACAATACTGAGCCAAAATACCTACCAACAAAAATACCTACTAATTGTTATTAATATCAGGAAAAGAAGACTCCATGCCTCCGTCGCGTCGTCGATCAGGACTCCGGAGAGACGAATCTTGTTACATTATAGCACCAGTTAGATTAAAGAATTCCAGGTTTTATTATGACGAGAAAACATTTTTATTTCCCTAACCCTGAATCCGACCCCGAAAACGTACACTCAACCTAAGCCGTGACAATTTTACATTATAAGAGCCTTAATGTCGTTTGTGCGTAAGAGTTGTTTTCGTACAGCTGCACTGATGTGCGGTTGATTGTACCTTGTCAACTTGCCATTAATATTTTTTTCTCAAAAATAAATTATTTGATTCCAATCAGAAATTGTTATTGCTTTCCTTTGGCTCGCGAAACATCATTTTGGCCACATTAACAGTTCTGACGGTGCGTGAAATGCGAAGTTAGTTCCACGACATTAGTGCTTATACCTCTGGTGATTTACGAGCGGTGTCGCGGCTTCGATTCCCGGCTGTGTAAAAATAGCTTGATGACTGGATGGTGGAAATGTATTAACTACATGTTGTATGAATGCTAAGTGGAGTTGATCATGTTACTTCTGTAAGAAAGCGTTAAAGTGTTATAGTGATGTTTACAATTTTCCAGATTCATCTTCCAACTAGACTGTTCCATTATATCTTATAACACGGACTAATTGGTTTATCAATCCAAATAGATATGGTTACATTAATGTATCAAGTATTTCAGGATCTTGTAGAAATCATGACAAAAATTGTTTAAATAACACCACCAAATTCCACAGTTGACACATAAATGTTCGCGGAAGCGCGAATAGATGACTTTCATGCCATCATACGCAAACGGTGTGCATCGATGTTGCGGCGATTCAGGGGTAGCCCTAACAGTATTTTAGCTACACTGGCGGACAAGGTTGACGGACCTTTTATTAGACTCTGGGCTGGCAGACATGTGCGTGCACATGTGCATGTAGCCAATTAGTGAGTTCATGTGATTTGTTATTTACTAATGTAGGATAAGTTCATACTAACATTATATGGATCCATGGTCTGAAATAAAAAGTTAGATTTGATTTGATAAATACAAGTACCTACATGAAACACAATAGAGACCTAGACTCACAAAAACAATTCCCGAAAAAAATCAGCGACACAAGACATCTTCAAATGTAAATCACACCTCATCTCCCGCATAGACAAAAAGGCAGACAGACAGACGATGCCATTGTTTATATTCCGCTAGATTAGGACGCCTCACAGAATCTCACCAGCCATTTGTACAAAGAAAATGATATACTACTCATCCGTGCGTGTGACTACACGCACATCATTTACAAACATAGAACGAACTCCGAAAATCCAGAAAATGAAGCTCTAAGTCCTTATTCCAAAGCAGTAAGGACAACAGGACTTGAAAATCAGGAGTTAATGACGGTAAATGAAAAGGTTGTTGCAAATCCACAAAATTCCGAGTGGAGAATAAAATATGACATGTGTGGCCCCGGATGCAATAAAATAACAATTTTTGTGTCCGCCCCTCAGGCATAGTTCCAGTTTTTCGAATAGTTTGGGAGTCTTTGAGTAAGTAATTTTAGATGGTCTAAGTTCTTGGGGGATTGTGTGCATGACTGTAAATTCTTGGGACATTTTTAGTATTAATTCTAGTAAGAATTTCTGTTTTGTGTTGTAAGACTTAACAGATATTTGGTGACATTCTAATTGGGATCTATATTTATTGGAATGCTTTTGATAATGTTGATACAATTAAAACCAAAATTGACTTTAAAACCAGACTATGAGGACAGCAGTCCAAAACAAAATCGAACCGTCTGATACAGAAACAGCTGCCAAACGCACTGCTCACCAACTTGTATGCACAACAGTGCAGTCGTATGAATAATTCAGAGACCATCGAATCACACGCAACAATTAAAGAGGGGCAAACAGAAATCAATTAGCGGGAGCCGCGGGCTATTGATCAATTATATCATTTACATGTAGAGAGGGGGGGCAAAGGGGGAGGTGAGGGTAGGAGAAGTGGTTAATTGTTTTATTGAAGTGTCAAGGTTTGGGGTTGAAGATGAGAATGTTAATGGTGGCGGTATGTTTGATGATATGGGAAAGGATTGGGAGCACGCAGTTTTGAATTTAAGAACTTTTTGGATAGCAAAGTTGTAAGTTGAATAGTTAATAGCTAGTTTAATAGCTATAACAATTTGGCGAGAAGTGGAAAAAACAAGTATCGGTTTTAAAATGAGAACTTCATACTAACCATTTGTTTCATTAGGTAGTTGAGAACGATGTTTTGTTAACTGGCCACTGTTCAACAACTTAGCTGGCCTTTGGTCAGAAGGCACTTGCAATATAAAAGCGTTTGGTGAGCTCAAAGCCAGCAGAAAGACACGTTAGAATTGGAGATTGAATATTAAAAACTCATTCGTAAATTATGCCCATAAGCAATGGTCATCAAACCGGACAGATGTTAATAAAAGCGCGCCCTGTGGAACAATGCCCAGCAAGAGATTCCACTGAATAATTGAAAGTGCTGCACTGTGTGAGGGTGCAATAGCATTTATTAGCCATGCATATGACTAATGTAATAAAACTGGAAATATGCACTGGGTTGGGATGGTTCGGCAATAATCATTTGAATGTGCGTAATTATTATAAAGATGATAGTAGACGTGTTCATCATCTTTCCTCATTCTCTTGCCCTGTTCCAAATGTATTTGGTCGCCGCAGCATGTCTTCTTCTCTATTACTCGTCATCTCAGCAGTCAACTCCTTTCTAGCCATCATATCCTCCGTCACAAAGTCCATCCATCGTTTCTTTGGTCTTCCTCTCTTCTTAGTCATCCACATTCATACTCAAAAATTTCCTCACAACATTCCCATGATAGTGCAGGTGTTATAGTAGACAAAACTTTATAGTCCATATCATTGAGTACATAATTTTTTAAAAAGAACGATGCTTTACTAATAGGTTTATTGTTTGAAGCTGTTCTCGTCACCTTAGGGCCTAGAACACGTGATATTCAAGCAACTTTAATGATGACGGAAAAGACAAGTTGCCATAAAATGCCGAAAAATTACGTCGATCCTGTTTATAATCTTAGTACAAATATAAAACACTTACAAAGCGGTTTTTTCTAGGTTCTCTCGACTTTGCTCATTGGCTGTTCTATGAGCTTTAATACTTTTATTTATGTTTTCCTTCTCACAAAAATTACTAACGGTCATTCCATTTGCGGCCGGTACATTTGCGACCACAACATCTTTACCGTCAACTTTTGTATCAATCTTACACAAAGCTCCCATTCCGACCCATTTAGCATCTGAACTGTCAAAAGATCACCATCATATTGCCAAATACCGTCTTCCCACGGTACTTAAATAATATTTAAAGACATCGGGACACTAATCCTGCGCCTACGACAACTAATAAATCGCGGCTGACCAAAGACGGACCCTTGGAACAAAACGTACTAAGCATGTGTTTGGACTACTACACGAAGCAATACAAAAGAGGTTTTGTTGTTCACAAAGATACTTTTGCAGCTGCACAACCCTAAGTCGTGCAATTTTGGGTTATAGTCCTTTTTGATAAGAACGAGTAGGATGTTTCTAAGTGTTTGATAGTTTGGTGATCTTGGTGGTATTTTTGAGACGGTTCCCAATTGTTTTGTGGGACAATGTCGTGGGTCATGGGAAGTGAGGGTGTGTTTTCAGTGTTTAAGCTTGAATGTATTATTGACCGATGGACATTGTCGGTTAGTTTATAACGTGGTATTTAGCGGGTGTGCTTGGAGAGAGAAGTTTTGATACTTTGGTTTATTTTGTAGAATATAAATCTTGAAAAAATAAAGATGGTCTTTGAAAACGCAATGTATAAAATGAAAGATTTCTAAGTTGCTGTTTGACACTTAGGATGTATATAGGGGTTTTCACTTGTCAAGTCACTCAAAAGTACGTAAAGTTTCTTTTCTACACAGTCACAGACTTAGGTAGCAGGTAGGCTAGACTAGTTTCTGCCAGTTACGGTTAAGTTGGCTCTATCTACAGCCAAACATTAGGTATAAAGATCCATTTTGAAAAAAAAAACCCATTCTTGTTAATGTATTATTTATCTATGCAACTACACACAAATAGTGAATAATATATAACAAAAAACGGTAGTAGATCACAAAAACATATCTCCAAGTATCAAGACCGCTTCGTCCCACAGACTGCGCAAGCGCCGGCTGCGGGCGCCATTGTCCGGCTCGCCGCGATGATATACAGCCACAAACATTCATTGTACGAGTATTGTTCCACTCGAATACTTGATACACTCGAGTGCGAGTCGATACCGGAGTCCGAGTGATGATGTCATGTAAGAATGCCGCGATATTGTAAATGGGGAATTTATTTTTATTGTTTTTTTGCGAATAAAGTTTTTCGTAGGGACAGTGGCGTGCCTAGGGGAAAACAATACGGCCAGCCCATAAGGCAAGAAGACTGTTCAGAAACTCTAACATCATGAAAAGTTGCATCATCATCAAGAGAACATTATAGGGAGTAGTTTTTAAGTCCAAGCCAAGCTTTTATGCTTGTATGAAAGTACCGCTAATATAAGTAATAGGTATCACTAATTCATTGTAAAAGTAACTAGAAAACGGACAAACGTGAAGCTAGCAAACTTGGCGTGAGTGAAGTAGACTAGATAGGAAATTAAATAAGAAAAATGCCAAGACCTGTACGAAGCTTTGCTATTGTATTAAAACCACATTAGATGTTCAGCAAAACATAAATGGAAAAGCAATTCATCGATGAAATAAAAGCAAAAAGATTCATTGGAGGTGCTGGGATTTGAACCCAGGACTTTCAGCATGCGAAGCAGACACTCTACCACTGAGTTACACCCCCGATGAAACTAGCTCCAAATTGAAAGGATCACAATCTATAACAAACTTGATGTGACAAACAAACTCCTTATTTTGAAGGAAAATGCTAGGCAACCTAAACGTAGCAAAAAACTTTCCCACCCCGGGATAAAAAACATACTTCATATTAACTCGGCCTATAACAGACTCAATACAAGTAGACTTTCCAACATTTGTAGGCCCATACAAATACAATTGCTTACGTTTAAAACTAACTACTAACTGTCTTCAAATAATCATTACACCACATACACACCTCCATGGTCCCATTACCATAACACTCACATATAGGTCGCAAGCGCACATTAACAACAGGTTCTTTAATATCAGCAAATACTTTTTGCAAAAAGCGATAAAAAAACCGATGCTCAATTACAAATGGGTCATCAAATCGAAACCGCGAAGTACCAATGAAAGCTTCGTTCTTGATTTTCAGGAAAGAACATTTACATTTCAACACGGCTGTATTTCTCGCAGATTTAGGCAGAGGTGTATCTTATAGCTCACCCACATTAAAATTTCGCCAGTCCATGTGATAAGGGGCCATTAAAAGTGTGGCCTCAAAAAAGGCCTAATCTAGGGCCTAACAAATACTTAATTACCTCGAATAAGAAATATCAGTAGGTAATATCTCTGCTTTACATTTCAAGCAATTTTGATTTGCTCGCAGCATCACTAGACTGAAACGGGACGAAATTCGCAAAATTACTCGTATAGGTATCTTAACCGGCCACTGTCCCCTAAACAAAAACCTATTTACCATAGGTGTGACAGACAGCTCTCTGTGCAGAGGATGCATGGAGGCAGCTGAAACACCACAGCACGTGCTCATGAAGTGCAGAAGCTTGGCAGATCAACGGACACGGACTCTTCAATCGCCGGTATCACGGATGCCTGCAGCAGCCTGAAACGGCTGCTAGGTTTCTGGGAGGACCTGGGATGGTTGGAGTAACAAGAGGATTTTCAATGGCCCAATAAAGAGGTTAAGTGCGGAAACAGCCCAGCTAACCTAACCTACATTTCAAGCAACAATTACACGAATGTAGATTCCCCAAACAAAGTCACACTTTTAAAAATCTAATTAAACTCAGTGAATCGAGACGCGAATCGATATGCAAGTCAATCGGGACATGGGGCGGGGGCTCCCATGTTTTTCATTACCGTTCGCCCGCGCCCCTCGCCGATGTCGAACAAAACCATGGCGCCTTTGTCTTCTAACCATTGCGGTTGGGTTTGTTCGCGGTAAGGTTGGTGTATTGAAACGTTTTTAAATGACTACATCACTACACAATAAAAAAATCTAATATAATTATGCAGTACTTTTAGTCTTGATTTTGTATTATCATTTTAGATCTATTTGTAGTTTGTATTCAAGTACTTGCTAATATATCAAAGAAATAACATATTATTACAAATATAATGAGAAAATAAAAATGTTACTTTGGATTGGTTCTCAGTTTAGACCGCTATATTATATATTTTGCTACCATTTAGAGCTAAAGCGGTAAATAGCTAAAGCTACCTACTTAAGTTAAGATTTTCAGAACAGAAACTATTGGTTTTTCAAATCGTGTATGTTTTCCTCTTCGGATTTACTGGTATCCGAAGATGGAGGCTGAGGAGTGGCAGAAGTTTATAGATCGTGGTATACATTAATAGCACCGAGTTGAATATGTTTTGTTATCTCAAAAATCCCTCTCTCAGAAAGGAGGCCTGTGGCCCAGCATTGGCAACATGATGGGCTAATTTTGCTTGCTCATGTAAAAAAACCACTTACCAATGGTTTTCACTTGTTTTAACCTTCTGTAAAAATCATGACAATACTTTAACCGCAAATTGTTGATAGGCTTTATTGAACATAATAACAAACAGTTACCACCACAATCTCGATAAAAACAAAAAACACATAGTAGTTATCATTTTACGATGTGACACCAATAAAGTGGTGTGACCACAGCTGACCACATCAATGTCTCCGTCGACATTATACGCCGATGGCCGTTTATGGCACTTTTTGCGTCCATTAACTGTGATTGATTTACGCTGCCCTGTCTAACTACAATTTACTTATAATAAAAGTGATATTTAAACTGTTGTTTTGTTGTTTTAGAAGAATTTAGAATATGCAGGTTTAAAGATCTAATGTTTGTCGGGAACAACAAAATTGGTGAATATTGGCAACGAAATGTTTAGAACTGTGTGTACTTTCAGATCCATGCGTGTTTTTTTTGCGGGTCTCCCGTGCTGGTGTCAGAAATTGTCCTACAGGACAACTGGGGCTACTGGGATAAAAATTATCCTATGGCGATACTACTTCAGTCTGTGCTATGGTCTAAGTGTGTGCCAAATGTAATCGAAATCCGTTTAGTTGTTAAGGTGTGAAAAGGCATCAGACAGACAGACAGTTACTTTCTTTATTTATATTATTATTTAAGGGTATTTTGCTATAAATGCTAGTCAATATCTAAAATTTCATTATCTACAAATTATGAAGTTACCAGACGAACTTTGTTTTTCAAATATTTCTTGGAAATTAGAACACTGAAAAATATATTTTCAAGAGAGTCCAATGTCTTTACATTTATGCGAACCCTACTCCACAAAATAAAGTTTTCCCTGCGATTAGGAAGGAGTTCAAAGTAAGAGTTTTGTCATCGGCGCATTGTGTCGTGATGGGTTCTTTAATAACGCGCGTTTTGTCTGAAACGGCATTCAGCCTGCAATAATGTGGAAAGTACCTTATGTTTCGCGTTCCTGAGCCACAATTTTTCGAGGTTGATTAACTTTTATTCTATTTTGCTCTGGTATTTATCTGTGTTCGGTTTTTTCATATTTCGTAGGTATTTTGAAATCCTGTATTGTTTTTTTTTGACTTTCAAAAGTGCCTGTAATGGTCTAATTGAAATAAATGCTTTGAGTTTTGAGTTTGAGTTTTTATCAAATAAAAATAACAGTATACAGTCAGTATACAGTCAATAAAGTCAGTATTTCCAACAGGAAATTTTTAGTAGCAGCCACGGTCTTAATTTGTGCACGGTTGATGGCAATAGGCTCACTAATTATTACATGGGACTTAAAAAACATATCTGGCGGAATGTGGGTGTAAAATCAGGTAGATCTCTGATTATCCCTTCGGTGATAACAGGCATGAAGTAGTAGTCTTTTCTGTTCTAGTTAAAACAAACCGACATCACAGATAAACGCACCTACAGCTAGATCACAAATATCAATTACACACAGAAGCGGTATAAAAAGTTGATATAAATAAACACGTCCGGGACTCGAACCTGGACACATAAAGCCCATCAATTAGCGGCCAGTGATCCATCAGGGGGAGGCTTCAATGTTTTAATTAAAGAATCCACCCTGGTAACGAGGTGGTGACAATATTCACCCTTTTTATGAGTAATGAACTGGTGTTGGCTGTGGATACGGATTGTTAATCTATGTTTACTTACCTGCACCCCAACTGCGTAATTCTCTTTCGGTGATAACCTCAAGATTTTTCATGGAAAGTCCTAATCAATTTGCTTGTACATTCGTGTGTCGTGCAGTGAAAATAAGGCATTTTTTTATGTAAATGGCATTACGATTAAAGGTGTTATGCAAATAACCCTGCTATATATTTTTGAATCCTTTCCTACGTGTAGATTGTAGATAATTAATGTACTCGTATAGTAGGTACTTTTTCTTGCTTCATCGTAATAACCAGTTAAAAAAGTCCCTATTAGGAAGAAGCTCTCCTGCTTTTTTTTTTTTTTTTACGGTTGAGAAATCATCAAATGACTTTTCCCGCTCTGGGCGGAGCGGGAGGGAGTGTCAGACTAAGTACTGACTAAAACCCACCTATGTTCCTTCTTCGCCCTTTGTGTTCCAGGGCCGCGGTATCTCTTTCGAACAACCCGCAGCCCTGGCAGGCATCGGTCCTCTCGGACCCCTTCCGATTTGCTGAAATCTCCTTGAGGCGCGCGCGGAACACAAACGCGCCATCGGCACGGCCTGTCGTCATAAGACGGACGGACGGTGAGCTGGCCCATTACTCACCGTCAACAGGCCCGCAGCTCTCCTGCTTCTGACTACAGAAAGGCATGGTCTTCCATTTTTAGTGTTCTTAATACAAAAGGTAGTTTTTGAAGAGAAGACGATGAAATTGACGAGTCTTATGTGGTAGTCGACTGAAAAACTATCTAGTATACACTTGCTTTAGAATTTTGATTCATGATCAGCATCTCGTAGGACCTAATACTACACGAAGCATGTGACGAAGTGGCAATGGTCCGGCCATATTAGCCGTAGAACCGATGCCCGTTGGGGTAGACGCATTCTTGAGTGGAGACCGCGAATCGGCAAGCGTAAGATGGGACGCCCTCAGGCTCGGTGGAGCAACGATCTTCGCAGGGTGGCTAGTAACAACTGAGAGATTAAAGAGGCTTATGCCCCAGCAGTGGACTGCTGGCTGATGATGATAACTATATGAAGCTAGTCTTTTCCATGACTTTACCTGTGTAAATGAAAGACTTTGGATTTAAACAGAGAGATCTTTTAATGTTTCCCTCTCAGAGCTAATCTCCCCATTGTCTGTTTGAACCGTCCTTCCATTATACAGAAACATAAAATGTTAATTCCGAAGATTTCGACGAAAGTAATTCGACCTAATTAAGCCTTATTCCAAAGACAAGCGTTATCTTTGAACTTACCTGCTTTTGAATGCTTTTCTACCTTCTGCTAGAGATTTAGCTAGGGTTCGTAAGTGAGTTTGAGTCTTGGAGCTGCGAGAATAGAGTTGGGTTTTGTGTGTTGAGGGTTGAGAGTCGAAGACTTTCGAGATTTTGTTAGGGTTACCTGATATAAAATCTATGTGAACATTACTTCAAATAAGTTGACGTCTGTCGTCGCGTACGACGATTGCAAGAAAGTAGATGAAAAATCTGAATTAAAATTTATGTTACATGTTAAATTACTAACTAATTAATTCTTAAGCTTATAATTTATATAGTCTAGAATGTATCTAATCTTATGTTACAAAGCTGAAGAGTTTGTTTGTTTGCTTGAACGCGCTAATCTCAGGAACTACTGGTCCGATTTGAAAAATTATTTCAGTGTTAGATAGCCCATAAACGCTACGACCAATAGGGGCGGAGCGGCAATGAAAACTGTTGCGTAAACAGGGAAAATATGACGCAGACGAACTTGCGCGGGACAATTAGTTTATGATAATTATGTTAGGTATATTGCTGTCTTATTGAAGCTTTCATATCCAGTACTAGATTAACATGTTCTATATTTTTCTATAGTTTCCGCTTACCGCCAAGCGAATACAAGAACTGTTTGTGTCAGTATGTAGCTACCAACTTCAAAAAACATAATCCTCCCACTTCTTCATTTCATTTCTTAAACTTGTAAAACCTCCAGGTAAACGCTCGCAGCCCTACACAACCCTCCTTGGCCAACATTAATAAGGAGAATTAAGATTAAAATGATATTAAATTTTGATATTATGTTGTGTACGGATTATTTCGAAGGAAATTTTAATATGGGCCTCGCTCTTTGAGTCCTTTGTGGCCCGGGCAGGCTCTCTGTTTGTTCAGCTTTGAGGTATCATTCGAGTAGGGTGAAAAAGGTAAGTCGAGGTACTTGCTTACGTGATTCTGCGCATACAGGAGGTGGGTGTAGGTTTCTTAATTTCCATACAAAAATAACAGCATGTAAAGGAACAAAGATAACAACATGTAAAGGATCATCGCTGAATTTGCTTGAACAAGAACTAGGCTCGCCCCGAGCCTATTGCCATCAACCGGGCACAAATCCAGACTCCGTGGCCAGTACTGAAAAATATTTAAAAAAATATATCAAACGAAAACACCTTTAAATTGCCCTAAAAAATATTAAAAAAAAAAATATATATCAAACGAAAACACCTTTAAATTGCCCTAAAAAATATTTAAAAAAATATATATCAAACGAAAACACCTTTAAATTGCCCTAAAAAATATTTAAAAAAATATATCAAACGAAAACACCTTTAAATTGCCCTAAAAAATATTTAAAAAAATATATCAAACCATAACACCTTTAAATTGCCCTAAAAACAGTCTTTCTTCTTCCTAATAATCACATTACAAGTCCTCAAAAACGAAATTAAGAGCCACCATCACAATCAGCATTGCAGTCACATCAAAAATGTAAGAAGAGTCTCACAAACAATATCTTTATCAAGTCTTTCGTCGGGACATACTTTGAATAATTAATTTCTATCAGGTCAGTACCCTACAGGACTGGGTTGGGACCAATCATCGCTAATCAATTCTTATTGTGCTCGGCTTTTTATAAATGTGTTGTAAGTGAGCTTGCTTGTGTTGAAGTGGTGATAGGGTATTTGTGGCTGTGAGTGGAAAAGGGTTAAACCAGCTTGTTCCAACATCATTTTATAAAAAAAAGTAAAATTTGTAAGTTTGTACGAAGCAGGTAATATCCGAAACTACTCACCCAATTTCAGAAAAACTTGTACTGCTTTTGTATTGCTGAGTACTATAAGCGGGATATTTTGTGTTAAAACAATACATTTTACACGAGTGAATGGAAGCTAGTGTTAAATAATTTAAGACTGGAATTGGGTTAACCCTCGCAAACTAGTAAAATAAGTATTAGGAATTATTATGGAGATTGTTAAGTAGATACTGAAAAATAAAAGGGGAACCTTTGATTCAATTTTTGTGTATTGATAGTTTTCAAAATCTTTAAGAACATGGTATGTCACGCTTTTTGGTGTGGGTATTCACTATTACAATTTAAAGATGGACACATTTTAATGACTCTTTGTCAAGTTTGGACCTTATAGCTACAAGAAAATCACGACTTTTCGTCAAGATATCATGATTTTTTTTCTTTTTTATTAAGGGATTTTGTACAATTTAAAGATGTGTCCCAAGATATCATATTATATCATATCATATTATACAGGGTGTAACGGAAAGGGTATATCCATCCTTAAGGGCTACAGACCATCAAACTGAACATGTTCCTCATCATAAAACATGTTTTTCAGCAAAAAAAATATCTGCTGCTCCATAGAAAATTACAATACCTATTCGACCCAAATGTATAGGCAGCTGATATTTTTTTTTGCTAATATTTTTTTTTTATGTTGAGAAACATGTTCAGTTTGATGGTCTGTAGCACACCCTTAAGGATGTATATACCCTTTCCGTTACACCCTGTATATCAGCACATTATAATAAAATAATTCGAACTAACCAACTCAATTGCAACCATAGAGAAAAAGACACATCCAATCTCATAATAAATTAAAGCCAAGAACACATTAAATGGATCCTCATGATATTCTCGTACAGCTATCATCTGCTTTTGACAAACGAGGTGTTATTCAAAAGATAACATAAACATATACAAAAATAAGATGAATGTTGTCTTCGTTTGGTTTTATGTTTTATTTCTATGTTTATGCAAATAACGACGTGTTTTATTATACACATTGGCTGGTTTTGGATACTATTCTTCTTTTCGTTATGAATTTATTTTGTTTTCATGGAAACGTTTTCGTAATAAACTCGTATTTTTTCTTAACAGTCCATCAAAATTCTCCTGCCTATACACCGTGTAAATCACCTCATCACAAAGCCGTCAACCAAGCATTCTGTACATGAAACTAAGTAACTTTACGCAAAGTTATTGCTGGTAAACTACTTTGTTTTGGGGGGTGTAAAATCATGTTTTGTGGTAGAACTCAATAAAACGCACTCAAAACATTATGCTGATGGACGGATTGAATAGTAGGGGGTCGTGGAGGTGTTTCCGTAACTAGAAGGTTCCCAGGTATGGTGTAGAACAAAAAAAATATCGCAATGACATGGAGAACCAGTGCCTTTCGGCTTCGTTAAGAGGTGATTTACACCCTTTATTTCAATTAACTTGGGGCCGGCGCAGCATGTCTTCTTCTTCCATACTTCTCTATTACTGGTCTTCTCATCTGATACTTCTTTTCTTTTCATATCATCCTTCACACAGTCCATTTTATCTTATTCTTTTTAACCTCCGTCAGTAACCGCTGTCTGTTTTACAAGTTACCTACCTGTGTTTTGCCTCCGCCCACATCTGTTTGGCAATTCGTGGGGATACGTGAGTAACCTGGATTTGAACCAAAGAATCTTCTCATAATTGATTCAATCATCCGGTCATATTATGACCGTGTGTACATTATATTATATTAACAGGTAGGCAGAGATAGACTAGTGGCGTGACCGTTGGACTGCCAAGCCATAGATCTCGATTTCGAACCCTAGACACGCTCTTCGGATTCTTGTGCCATATCACTGATGTATAATTTGTCATGTCCTTCCGTGAAAGAAAACATCGTAAGGAAACCAGCATGCCCGAGAGATATTTCTCGATGGCATGTAAAGCTAACACAGAGGGCCCATAGGCGGCATAAAAACTCTGAGACTAAGTTGGGTACTACCACACGAAATAGAAACAAGGAGAGGTAATGTAGCCTTTTGTCACATTCTACAGTAAGCTGAAGGCAAAAGATATTACTCACACGCATCCATTAAGCTTTCGCGACAATTTGTTTAGGTGGTAGATAGTTTTGCTAGGGGTGGCCTTAACAAGTTCTTTAAAGTGAAGCAGTTTCTTCTAGGCAAGTGTGCTCTTCTCTAAGTTGCGTCATCGCTTCACAACAGGCGAGTAGCGTCCAAACGCAAGCGTGTTCAATATCTAAAATAAAAAAAAAGTTGAAGTATTTGTGATTGTTAATGACGTAGAGCAAGTAGATAGCAAACACCATAGACAAGCCGTCCAGCGAAGTCAGACGTAGGAATTAGTTTTTGGCAAATTCCAGTTTACATCCTGTTCGTTAAATGACGTCCTCTTTAACTTGGAAATGCTACTTTAATGTTATTTAAAATCTTCCAAGTCGAGTTTTTAAAGCGTTTGCACGGGTACCAATCATGCTATTCAAAACCAGTTTATGCGGATCTCTCTTTATACGGTAAATTTATACAAAGCGATTCCATGTCATACTGGAAATATATAGCTTGATGCGTTGAAGTGTACCCAGATGTGAAATCGAATTGTGTACGTCCTATTATTAATAAGAACCTTATCACTTAAGTAGTAAAGTACACTTACATTAAATTTAAATCGGCTACCACTTACCTCTTGATCCCTACAACCCTCACATGCAAGTCCGCACGCGATCGTTTATTCACCAAGTCACCGATGTACCGAGGCAAAGTGACGCGTCGTTGAATGCACTATTAGTCATTTACACGCGGATTTATATTGCTATCTATGCTTATACTGTCCGTCTGTATAGACGGACGGTCTGTATTTCCTTAACGTTGCAAGTCTTAACCTTTCTGTTTAAAACTTTTAGGATGCTGCAGTTTTTTTTAAGTAAGTTTGTTAGTTTAGGTAAGTTTAAAAAATAAGCTTGCGTGCTGTTTAGGTTCAAGATTTAGGACGTAGGTATTGTCAGTATGTTCTTAAAAAGTTTCTTTTAAAAATATTACAAGAGTTGAAGTCAAAGTGGTATTCAAAAAAGTCAAAAGCATGTTGGGATTGTCACATCTTATATCTATGGATTGTCTTATGGTACCAAAAAGCTTATGTCACTTCTGAAAGTCTTTGACCTTATCCAAGCCCTAAAGCACATCAATGACTAAAAAATCTCCTATCTTCAAAATTTTCACATTAAAATCAAACTTGCAATCAACGCCACCACAATCTTCTCACATATCAAATTAACATTTCAATTTGATTTTTTTGCGGTCACACGAAACCCTCCATTAATTGGGTTACAGAGGGTTACCTCAGGGAAGGAAGGGTTAACTCCTCAGGGATGAGGCCACAATTGATTGAGATGGATGTTGTCAGCGGACAAATTCAGAGACAACTTTTTACTCTAATTTTTTCTCCCCCTGTATTGTTTTTTAATCTTTTTGTTTTCTAAAAAAGGGTGGTTTAAAACCAGCCAGTTATATACGAGTAGCTAATTGTTTTTAACTTCTTGAGTGGTTTTACGATTGGTACTAAGATGTTCTTTTGTTTTGTTTTTCTGTTTATGGGTTTCGTGGTAAGGGGGACTTATTTAAAGATTGGAAGTGGTTATTGGTGTTTTTGTCATGGTTGATTTAAAAAGAACGAGGGAATTTACGACTACATTTTCGAATCTGCTCAGTTCTTTGTGCAATAATTATATGAAATAATTAATGTAACTTGCCAAATTCAAATGATTCGCATTAGTAAATTATTTCCAGTAAAATTATGAAGAGGGACATGAAAGAAATGAAAACATAAAAACAAATGCATAACTAAAAGGCGTAAGATTAGTGCTATTATACAAATATCTAATTGATGACTGCTCGCCCTTTAGAAGAAATATTTGGAGTTGATATGCAACCTTTACCTAATTGGAGATGCTGCAAAAGAAAAAAAACCTAAAGCCCTTGACCAAAAAACAAAAACAAACCGAAAAACATCAATACCCTACAAAACGGTACCCAATATCCGAATTCTGAAATCAACAAAAATATCATCGATCACATCCCATCTGCCCACAGTCTAAAAGTACATTGAACAATGCCAATAGTTCCCCAGACAATGTTACTATCGAAACGTTCGATCTGTCCGGGCGATACAGCTTTACATAAATACCTTATGTAACTAAGATCACGCTTCCACCGTCCTAATCTTTTGCAAGCGTTTCGAAGACACCACACACCGAAGAACATAAGAAATTCAGAATACATTGAGAGTTTGTTTCGAGATAGGAACTTCAAGAGGCAAATTGGGAACGCAATAGATTTGGAGCTAAAAGTTATGGTCACTGGAAATAAAGCAATGTTGGTTGGTAAGAGACAGATGTGCGATAACCCAAGATAATCCTGCGATAAAATCTTATACGATTTGCCTGAGCGCACGGTAGTGAGGTTTACGTCTAAAGTCCGATTTTGTCGGTAAGTCGGGATCGACGGCTGATATTTGATAGGTTTTACTTTTACGTAACATCTGCACTTTGTTCCGTTTATGAAGCGTTTCGGACTGTCTGGTTGTGTTGGAAATAAGATTAGTTAGTTGGGCTATCGCAATGTTAGCTTGTGCATCCTGAATAACGTATAAATGTTATTGTATATTCTCTCTCTCTCTCTATATATATGTTGGATAAGACAAAGAACTGTCTATTGACTCTTATTAAGGTGTAACTCTGACTCATTTTAAATCTAATTCGAAGATTAACTTTATTTATCTTTTAGAAAGTACAAAGGTATAACAAATGTGTCATTAGAGAAAAAATGCAAACAAAAAATACAAATATTTAATATTTAGTCTATCTACTACCACTGATGAAAATAACAACACTTTTGCCACAAAGAAAAAGCCCAAATCTACAGTAAATAAACAAAATTCCATAGCACCATCAAAAGAGCCAATCAAGCCAGAAGCTGTGACAGCAACCACGATTCGATCAACTGGTTGACAAATGACACTACTCATGACACGCTAATGAAAGTATTATACAGCATTATGCTGGTACTGATGAAAATCAGATGCTTTGTGATGCTAAAGAGTTCGGAGAAAGATGGAGCCTTGCTTTGATAAGAGAATAAAGGCAGGGTAATGCAAGAAATAATTTTAATTGTTGTAATGTATACAAGGTGTTGTTTTGCATCTTGGTCAAATTCAAGGAGGTAACAATGCTAATGATTCTCGTCCCGAATCAATAATAAAATGGGTAGGTATTTTTTTTTTCTTATTTACGGAAATCTGTAAGTGCCAACCACCCGTGTTTTTAAAGGCAGGTCGTCTGGTTCTTGCCCAATAACCACGTTTCCACACATACAAACAATCTCAAACGTTTATTCGATAATTTGTGATTCCCTAAGCCACGTTAAGGGGGTTATTCTGAAATACTGACACACAAAAACAATTAGGGTTTATTAATAATTAACTAGGTACCGTAATTTAAATTGATTAATTGTGTCTTTTGTGAGAACCTCCTGAATTTTGACGAGGATGCAAAACAACACATTGTATAGTTAGAGATCGAAATAAATTAAATCTACTTTATCGTTAAAAAGAGAAAGAATGAAGACGATAGCTACTGCAAGATTGGAGCTAACACTAGAGTAGGCTTGTCCAAACATCTAGAATCCAATAATGGAAATAATTTTAAGAGGTGTCAGGTAAAAATTTGATAATCTTCAAAGAAAATTGGAAACGTTGTTTAATTAAAGCCAAAAGTTGAATAAGAATAAGATTGAAAAATATCCCAAAAGTTATTGGCAAAATTAATCAAACAAACGCAAAGTAGCTACTAGCTCCTACATTACTACCACTCATTAATAATAAAATATTCGAATTTTTAATAAAAAGCATAAAAAACGAAATATATTCGACTAATAAGTTTAATAAAAGACGCCAATGTAAAAAATCAGTAAACATTCCAAAAAAATTGACATCCCACAAATAGTCGTCGAGTTCATCGTTTTAGCCGCGTATAAATTTAACACTGGCAATATAAGCTTTGACACTTTTATAAAACGTGCATATTTATCCAAGCCTTGTTTACTTTCTATTTAAATTTTACTATCCGTCATCATGGCTAACGGTCATTGGGAAGTGTTTACGTGTAATAAATTAACGGACGGACAATCCGACCGGTCCGCTTTGTGGATAATCATTAATTTCCATGCGACATTGAATTCTTTGGGATATCTGTCTGAAGCATTAATGCACGCTAAATTTGTTTTCTCATTACTGTCTCCAGTTGATTCATTAATTTTCCTTTGTGTTGGTGACGACGATGCATTTCTTGCAACTAGTATTTTTTGTTAAATCTAACTACTAGCGTTGGTAACAGTTCTATTACCTCTTCCCAAGTATCGTCTAAGTTAGATATTTTATTTTCATTCATGTTTTTGTATAAAATAAACTTGTAGGTACTGTACATGTAAATATTTACCAAGAAACCATCCCGCTACAATAAATTTTCAGAAACGTCGAGTATCATTACCATTTAACAAATCGCAGCATGCAGCGTTCAAGTTATGCTAATGTCAATCTGTTATAATTCCCGCATCACATACATTTTACTTTTAAATCTTCTATAATTCGTTCATCTCCCCATTTTTTACGGCGCCTCGTGTCCACTGTCACTTCTGGACATTAAAAAACATCTTAATTTCTATGTCATCCCCAACTTTATTGGGAATTTGTAAAGAAAGCGTGTTGGGCTCGTGGCACCTGTCCAACGGTGGCCTTTGACCCAGGGATGCTGTGGTCATCTCGCCTTTTTTATAGTGACCTTACATTGATATGTTAATTCTGATGGTCTTCGCATTTTTTACGCAGTTTAACTCTGAATGAGAGACATTGATTGTAAAATTTGTAGTCGTTATTTATACTAACTTGACATGTTTAAACTAAATTAGGCTGTTTGAATAAATTTCTTCGTTCATGTCATAATTTTGGACACTCATTATATTTAGATTTACGGTCCGTTATTTTTAAATTATGCAAATTCACGAACATTACCTGAGGTCCGAAAAAATAAATCAAAGTAATAATATTTTCGAAGACTGACCGTTTTTCAGCACGGTAAATACCAGCACATAGATTTTATGGGAACCCAAAATAGCTAATAATTCATAAATATCGGACACCGGACTCCTGTGTCCGGTGCTCAAAATCGCTAATACCAAAACCCGTTGGGGCCAAATACGTCATTAATTTGAACAAGTCCGGACAAAGGGCGAAGACTGCGCCCTTTCAAGACTAGAAAGACTACATGGCGAAGGATAATAGTGGAGAGTCTCCTCACTCGTTTAAGAATGATAAATTACCTAAATGGAGTCGGTATGTCCATTCCCACAGATATTAAAGTGGAGGACAAAAGAAGGACCCCCGAGTAGTTGGACCCATGCTGGGGTATTGAAAATATTGCAAAATATACCGTTCATTGTGCGGACCTCATGCAAATCTCTTTGAGGGCTTCTTTCGGATAGAAATTGGAAAAGTTTTTTGATCGTGACTTTGATGTTCTTTGTTTTAAGAAGGCTAATCGCTTATGCTACGCTTGTGTACTGCTTGGAATCCGATGCTTATGTGTACTGGGATAAAGTCAAGTAGGTAAAGCGCAGTCACATTGGTAATGAGACTCGGACTATGAAAGAGCTTATAACGGTTTTTTCTTCAGAATATTCCAGATAGACCTCAAACATTGTTTGCGAAGTTTACCTGATGTTCGGATAACTCGTTGTTCCATGTTTTTTTTTAATAGAACCGTTTGAAAAATGTAGAGATAATATTGAGTGGCAGTCGCAATACAAAAAATAATTTGGAATTCTAACCAAGCGTGACACGGATGATACATTACCTGCCACTGAATTACCTCATTATAAAAAATAACATCAAGTAATTATTCAAATGTGCTCTGAACTATAGTCTAACCGATTCTATAGAGGTAGAGATGATTTTAAGTTTACAAATTAATGCTGTTAATGCAAGTTAATGCTTAAAAAGCAGGCCTTCAAAAAATCAAATACTTATCATCTGTCTAGCCTTTTCCCAAACTATCTTCGGTCGGTTTCCAGTCTAACCGCATGCAGCTGAAGACCAGTATTTTACATGAAGCGACTGCCCATCTGACCTCCACAACCAAGTAACTGGGTAATACGATACCCCTTGGTAAAACTAGATGTCAGACTTTTGGATTCTGACTACTCGTAACGACTGTCAAAGTGCTTTCCGAGGCACTAAATAAAAAAAAAACAAACGCAAAAAAGAAAATATTACCATGTGTGCCTTTGCAAATTATACTTTATTTACCGAAAAGCAATGAAAGATAAACCTCTACCACGACATTTTCCAAGCTGACCACCTCATAAAACTATAAAGCGAAAAACCACCCATGAAATTGTATCCCTTCATTTGCGGTCTATTATCTATAAGCCTATTATTGCTATAATATAACACCTGAGCAGTTCCGATTACACATAATGAGTACAAAACCCTTTGTGTCCATTCAGCCACCGATATTAATAAAAAGGGATAGTGACTATGCCCTTTTGTGTCGACTTGTTTATTCTACAGAATGACATGAATGTTTAGAAGCAAAAAAGGGAGATACAGCGAAGAGAGTTCACAAAAATAGTGATGCGGCTTGGTAAGGTTAAATTTCAAATTAAGGCTATGGGATAAAGAATAGTTTTGCATGATTAATAATTTTGTATTGGTACTCAGAAAACTGGTATATTTGTAGAAGACGATGATCGGTGACCTCTGCCACCCAGCGCGGTTCGTGATTGACGTTTCTATGACGTGCGCGGCCGGAGAAATTTGGAGAATTCCGAATATGATTTCTAATTGTTATGGATGTTTATAAACTACTGTAAAGTGTTTTTGGTAATTCATTAATATTAATAAGCACATTTTTTGTTTGTTCTTCATGATAACAATAGGTGTGAATATGCAAATCATTAATGAATATTTAAAAATCACTTTAAAATATATAAAACTTGAAGTGTTTTGTATAAATTACAACATACATCTGCTCTCAAGAAAATCTTAAATTGTAATTCGCGTAATAATTAAGTAATTCTTTGTAATTTTCTTTGTAATTCTTTGCAACTATGACAAGATAAACTAAATTATCTGGGGCTTGATAATAATCATAAAAAAGCGACATAATATCACCGGTAACGAACATGGAAATATCAAAACAGTATTGGTAATACATGAAGTTACAGAAAAGGAGGAGCTCGTTTAATAATAATCCCTGGATGGTTGACCATATCCATTACATACCTACCGAGTTTCCTCCGTACCTCGGAAAGTACGCTAAGCAGTTGGTCCCGGCTGTCATTTATCGAGCTTTGACAGTCGTTATTGGTAGTCATTGGCCCGAAAGTCTGACAACCAGTCTTACCAATGGGTATCATAATTCCCAGTAACAACTGGGCTGCGGAGGTCAAATAGGCAGTCGCCCCATGTAAAATACTAGTATTCCGCTAGATCTGGTTAGACTGGAAGCCGACTCTAACATGTTTGGAAAAGGGTAGCCAGATGATGCTACAGAAAACCTTAAAAGCTTCTGTTGAAAGTATTTGCAGTAATGCGAAGCGTTGTGGAAGCCACTGCCACTTTCCAGGCCCTCTGCGTACCTAACTTCGCAAAGGGATTCTCTAAGCAAGACATAACACCATAACATCACGCCTGATATCCCAAAAGGGTTTGGTAGACGAGTACCAAATAGTACATTTCTCCAGTTATGTTTAAGTCCCATGTGGGGGCGAGCCTATTGTCATCAACCGAACACAAATCCAGACTCCGTGGCTGCTACTGAGTAATTCCTGATGAAAAACCCAAGCGCGACAGTATATGATCAAAAAATCAAAATCTAAATATTTTATTTTACATAATCCTACATGGGCACTTATAAAACGTCGACAAAAGGTGCACGGTTCGGGTTGGTCGTTTCCTATGGAGAAGAACCGGCAAGGAACTCCATGGTTACTCTGTTAAAATCATTTGGTTTTACAATATTTGAAGTTACAGCGTTAGTACTTAAGTATGGGAGGACAGCGTAGGCCCGACAATAAGTCGTTTCTTACTACAGAAGGTAGTAATAGAACAAAAAAAAAGAAAAAAAAAAGCCTACAATGTCCACACATTCACAAAAAATAGGTAAATAAAAAGAATCTGTACAAAAGTAAAAATAAAACAATAAAAGAATATGGAATAATACAATAAAACAATAAACAATATAATAATATGCAAATATGGAAATCCGAATCCATCAGATACACTGGGAAACTTTCATAGGAAACTTAAGTTCTTTTTAATTTTCGAATTTCTCGATTTTGTCCCATTTAAAAGAGTCACTTTTCATAAGTAAGAGTCCTTTAATTAACCAACAGTAGCATCATACAGCCACACAATTACAGTTGCCATACAAAAGGTTACAAAAAACGTCTACAAAAGTCCACAAAGGTGACAATGAACACAATAGGGCTATGGGAAACAGTACAAAAGTCCTCCGTATTTATGCATTGTTTGTTTTACTAAGAAGTGACGGATGAAAACAAATAGCCCTTTTTAGAATAAGTAGCAACCCCATCTTTGTCTCAACCATTATACTGAAACCTCTAACAGATCCCACTATCATTGATTTTGCAGTTCTTGTTATATTGGCTATCTCGTCCAATATAACATGGTCTGTATCGTGTTTGGTGTTGAGAGCTTCAACAAGGTCATGGGTACCTGGTAGGTAATGTTGTTTTTCACAGTTCTAATTGCCTATTATAATGATACTTGATACGTCTCGACTTGTTCGCTCTTCTAGTAGTTAGAGATTACTTTCTTTTGTATTGGCGATTGGTTACTTTTGTTTTGTAGTTGTATTTAAATATTCTTTGTGACGTACAAAGAGTAAGTTTTCTGCTTTTGATGGTGGAAATAAGATACTTTTCTCATTTTGGAGGTCCTAAGCGGAGATTTGTATCAAAGTTTGATAGGTACATTCACGATGATAAAAAGGCACGGTTTACTCATCTGTGTTGCTGCGCCTAGAAGCGGCAATCAACTACTTTCTCATACTTCGACTTACAGCAGGATTGACGAATATTTTCGGTAGTTTATGGCATCAAATCCAATCATTTTAGACTTTATCGCCATCATTTCGCTGATAGACTAGAACTTCGTCCAGGCTCTCAGGATCAATTAGAAGTAATTTGGATGTTATGTAAGTACTTACCTAACCTAACCAAACTATTTGTGGGTGGTTTATAAAAAAATAACCACGAAGGGGATGGCGGGGTCGTTTAAGCGAGCGAAGCAAGCGAATAGACCTAGCCAAACCTTAAAATATTCTAGGCATGACATGGCATGGTTGATGGTGGGCTTGGTCGACGTACAAAATTATAAAGTACTTCATCAAATAATGTCCTGAGCTTTTATTTGCGAGGGAACTACGCAGTAGCTAAGTTATTATTATTAGAATCTAAAGTCACATAATTTTACCCACCTATACCACAGTCCATATTTGTACAGCTTAACTTTTTTAAATAACGATAAAAGTCACACCTCTAAACAATCAAAATCAGCGTAACCGAATAAATCTTTAAGCAAAACCAAAGAATAAGATAATGACTTAAACAAACAACTATAAAATATACCGTAATGGACTTAACACTACAACGTCCGACCGGTCTAACGGACCCCGCATGATTCATCTATCGCATTAATATAGCTTTTTATACGTTACCTTTTGTTTAACCCTTTTGTGCTACGCAAGGGACATTCCATTAACTTCTTGAGGCCGCCATTGTTATTTTTGCGTATGCTAATCTTGGTTCCGGGTGGAACTGTGACTGATTGGTCCTGAGGTTCTCATGGCAGGGTGACGGTCAGTAATGATGAGAAACTCCTGGTGTATGACTTGACAAATTTTCGTATATTGTGTGCTGTAAACCAGTTAGGATGTGAAAAGAAAAACCATTAGCGAATTCTTCTTGGGCAACTATCTTGAATATGGTCATGTGTAAACAGATTATATACATACCAACATATCTATGGGCACTGAGATTGTCGTCTCTGTAAAGTAACGAGATTTGAGAACGTTTATAATGAATAATAATACGGGATACGGGAAAGGGTTTTTAGTTAGGACATGAAAAAAAACCACTATTAGTAAGAAAAAAGTTCTTTAGTAACTATGGTTTCAAACTATTTTCGAATAAGTAGAAACTCAACGCAATCCTTCAACTCAAGTCGATTAGGATCTTATAAAACACTTAAAGCTAAATGCATGCACCCTTCAGCAAGTTTTACAAGCCACATTATGTCTAATACATTCAGGAGTTACAAATAACTTATTGCATTGTACGCGATACATTGCTCCACACTAACACGTGTGTAAAGGAAAACGAAACAAGATCGAGAAATGGATTGTAAACGGCACATTCTGGAGTGAAGAAGAACGACACGTGTCTGCAAGTCGCACAGCCCTTGTTAAAACCACCAAAACGACGAGAGTTGTCATCAAATACGCATCCTTGAGGGCGGGAATCAGTTTTAAAAGCCATTAGAGGACGAGGGGGACGGGGTTTGTAATTAGACTGCGTTAATATTTAACAAGTGCGACGCCACACAGATTAGCGTAATGCCGTCCCAGCTGCGTCCAAAGCCCGGACACCTTCTGTGACTCGGGCTTTTTAAAAAGCCACTCTGTCAACGGGATCGTCAAAAATTAATTACGTTATGTCCTGCTCTGTAAAAAGGAGATTTTGAGCTAATGGGTTTGTGATAACCTCCAGTGAAGCGAACATTGAAAGAATATCAAAACCATTCTTCGTTCACAATTTAATTAGTTATTCTGAGGGAAACATTCAATGTTTTCCTTTCATTACAAAAGATTCAAAGTTACACCTTTACGAAAATATGGTAGCTAATTAATTCCCAAAAAGTAAGGTACGAAGTTAAAACAGATTCGGGTAAAATCGGGCAAGTGTAATCCTTTCACCCTTTCTGTGCAATTAGAATTAGAGGCAAGACGGGACGGCATCTGCGGGTTAACTAATGGCGAATGCATTATTAAAGGACGGCAGTGCGCGAAGGGTTGGGGACAGATTATGTTATTATAGATTTAGGTTCTGTTAAATATGCTGATGTGTTGATGATGGATATGCAAGTAGATGAACTTTTGCAAAGGCTTTGAAATAGATGAAGAAATATTGAAACGAGCAGCTACTTGTAGAATGCAGGCGTATTGAATTATCGAAAAAATTGATTATTAAATTCAAATTAGAATTAACTATAGGCATATTACACAAATCCTAAGACATACATTTTGATGGAAAAAATTGCAGCTTTTACATGGCAATAAAGGTATTCCTGACAAATAACATCAAAGGGTGCTAACGGATTTTACACAGCCGCCTACAAATCCGTGCGAATATTGGTTAACAAAGCTAATAATTAATGATGTCACGACAGCCATGTTTGTCCAACTGGCGATCAGACAAACAGGTCATTCTTAAAGGGAACCGTTTATTTCGCTAATGGTTCTAAATAACAATTACTTAGACCCATTACATGTATCATTAGTACATGCATTTGTTTTCTTAACTGGGGTCTCTCAGACCCCGCGCGCGGTGGCGGGTTGATATCATTAATCAAAAGATTTCGGAGCTCGGACGGTGTCTTGACAAAAGTTTTTTTTTGTGTTTAAGCAAATATGGGAATGTGGTGACGAGAAATGACTTCAGATTTGATATTTCATGGAGTTTTAGTCTTATTTCTTTAGGTTGAAAGGTGATAATTCTGTGAAAGGTCCAGCACCGTTGTCATCTGTTCTATTGTGTGCAGGAATTTATATTTGGTTTGATAGACATAATGTTGTGTCGATCTGATATCGTTGTGTGGGAAGATCCTGTAGGAAATTGTGCTTATAAAATAATTCATAATGTTTTCCGATCATCCATCAATGTTATGTCCACTATTGACTTAAACGCCTTTATGATATTATCAAGATTTTGTCAACATAATGGTTTTAGATAAGAAGGTAAGGCAATGAAGACTTAAAGTTCACATAAAATCCTAACACACTGAAAAAGTACCTAAATACAAATCAAAAGGCAAAGTACAGTTCCAAAATGATATCGCAAGAAAATTTAAAACAATCAAATCAACAATTTACTCCAACGTTTTTTATCGCCGAAAGAAAAGTTACGATAGCAAAACTTTACAACTGACAATCTCTTGTTTTACCCAACGAACAGAGCGACATCTGTCAAGACTTGACATGTCTTATCTTTGGGGTAAAAAAAAACCCCAGGGGTGTCACCCACCCCACGGCAAACCTCAAGACAATGCAATGTCGGGAATCAAATATATTTATGACTATGTAAATTGGCTCAATTCACCGCAGAATTCAGAATTTAGCTAAAAGGTTGGCTAAAGTAAAAGGTAAAATTTATATTTTTCGCACCAGATGTCTTTGAGTGGGGTCTTTTTGATTTTCTTTGTTTTTTTTTTCTTGAAATTGTATTTTTTACGTTCTGTTTTCCACTTTATTAAGGTGCGAAGTGATCGGAATGAAACGATAAAATCGTAAATGGTGTATTGGGCTTGTGGCAATAATTTTGTAAATAGTAGCTGAAATTTCAGAAATTTCTGACATCTGCGTCAGCTGATTTTATTTAAATCTACGTTCTATTAGATAATAGGTACTCACTGATATATTATTAGTTTTAGGTAATCTTGCTGCGCTCTAACAGGGTCATGTACTCACTAGTTTTAAGCCTACCGTGTAACTATAATGCCGGCACGGTTGGCGCAGTGGCTAAGCGATTGACTGCTGCGCTGCGAGTCGCGGGTTCGATCCCCGCATGGACCAACTATTTGTAAGGCCTACTGATAGTTGTTCCGGGTCTGGCTGTTTGTGTATGTTAGTTTAAATGTTTGTAAACGCACCCACGATACAAGAGAAATTCCTAGAGAAGGACAAAGATTAAAAAAAGAGTACATTGTGCATTAAACAAATAAATAAATCATTGAGACTAATCATAAGCTTTTTCTCTTAGTGTAGGTATGATTACTCATGGCGTTGTCTATGTCTCATCATATCTTCAATTTGAAAAACTCTGAATAAGCAAACATTGCGAACGTTATGAAGGACTTCTTTCTTTAAAAATTAATCAACACCATTTCTCATATTTCCGGGAACGGTATCTGCATGCAAGTATTGATTCTCAACCACCATCTTTGTAAAGCTAAACTGAAAAAAAAACCACAGGAAAAAAGTTCCTCTAATAAACTTCCCTAACACCTAGTACACATTATCGTAAGTGGTAACACTCTCAAGCCACAAGCCAACAGGTTTTCCTTATTACCGCCGTAAAAAAGTGCGGATATATTTTAACGTTAAGTGGATGACGTCACGGATGTCCGCAGTGTCCGCAAAAAGTGCGGCTGAGCGCACAAGGGACGAGACATTTGTTTTTTCACGTCCGCGCCAATTCTTGTGGATGTGGTCGGGTATACATGAGGGAGGAGAATAGAGATAGGATTTTTTTTCGAGAAAAGTTATTTAGTGAAAATACAAATAGTCGAATAGAGAACCTCCTCTCCTTTTTGGAAGTCGGTTAAACTTAAACTCAAAGCATTTATTTCAATTAGACCATTACAGGCACTTTTGAAAGTCAAAAAATAAAGACAAAATAAAACGCGAAACTACAGTCCCAGTCACAAGGCATAATAACTTGTGAAAGTACTTGCATCTTGTTATTTGCACATTATTATTACTAAAACTTTGCTGTTAGCAATAGAATATTTATGTCCCATCAAGACTCATTCTACTTCATAGCTAAGTAGTATGTGAACCGCTCGTGTGTGGCAGACTGCCCGAAGGCGCGAGCTGTCGATACCGAGTTATTGCTTCATGAGAAGCGAGAAACTTGGAATAAATCTAGTTTTACTAGTATTTTAGAAGATGTTTTTCTCTGAGTAACAGCCACGGAGGCTGGATTTGTGACCGGATGATGGCTATAGGCTCGTCCCCCATTACATAGGACGTAATCATAACTGAGTGTGGGTGTACTAATGGATACACCTCTGCCCAGCACTTCGGGGGTAACAGGGGGCGTGATGATATTTTATGTTAAGAGGATGTTGACTGTATAAGAATGATTGAGTTATTTAAATGTTTTTGTTTAGTGATAAAATTAAGGTAGAATAAGGGATTATTCTTGAAAAAAGGGAGAGCAGCGGTGGCCCAGTGGTGGCAGCCCCGACTTAAGAGCAGGAACGCAGGCAGGAGCATTACTTTGTGTAATTTATTTCATCACCGCTGCCCTCAAAAACTGTCGAAACCGGATCGTGGGGAAACCGACATGTCCTAGAACAAAAAATTCGAAGACATGTGACAACTACCAAGCCGCATTGGGCCCGCGTGGTGGATTATAGCCCACTCCCTCTCATAGAGAGGAGGCCTGTGTCTCAGCAGTGGGAACATTATAGGCTGATGAAGAAGACAAAAACACAGTCAAATATACTTTGCAAAATGAATAGTCAAGTCTTATGTCTACAACTTACCTTGTTCGTTTCATCTTAAGACAAATCTTCGGATACACTTCTCTTGTTAACCACAACTCGTCAATTTCATTAGGGTCGCGCGTCGCAGTAAACCGACCAGGGCGGGCGGCGTAAGGCGGCTAGGGCGGGAGAGCCTCTCTATAAATTGTCACCGTCGATAGTGCTCCGGATTAACTGTTTTATTGTTTTTCCTAAGTGTTTATTGTTTGCTTTGGGATTTTTTGGCTGTAAGGTAAAGATATATGTGGTATTTAGTGAATGTATGAGAGGATTACTGATTGATTACTAAATCCAGTGTTACAGCTGTGCAGGTGACCGACTGGTGATGTACTGGTCAGACCAAATTTTTGTGTAAACTGGACGTTTAGACTGCTAAACACTGGCCTCTTACTTACTATAAAGGGTGTTAAAGACTCTTAATTAAGCCGAAAGGCACGTGTTCTCCCCGCCATTGCGACATTTTTTTTGTTCTGGACCATACCTACCTACTATACCAGATATTGGACGACAAAGTTCCAACTTTAACTTAAAGTTAAAAAAAAAAATACTAGTTTTTAATTTTTATAACTGTACTTTATGTTGAAAGTACAGTAATAAAATTGTATGATAATAATGTATTTTTACTAAAAATTTTTTACTAGCAACGGTTCATGTAGGTATTCCTCAATGAAAAAAAAACAACAGTATTCTTTACATATAGTTACTAGACTGAATTGTATTGGTCACGTCTGTCGTATACCCAATGAGCTGTGGGCCAAAATAACCAACCTTTCTGGAGCCCTGATACAGCTAGAAGGTGTCAAGGCAGACCTCGTTGAAGATCGTCATCTTATTCGATCCAGGGCCGGGTCGGGTGTGGACCACTGTTCGTCAACAGTGGTCCACATTGGCCCTGGATCGAATCAACTGGGAGTCATGGGGAGGGGCTTTTGCTCAGCAGCGGGATGACGTAGGCTAACAGGATCCGTATTGTTACTAGAAACGTGTAGCGTCGACGCCGAGTAATATGGGACAAGAGCAGGAAGATGCTTACTACATAGCTCCTAACAAACGGGTAAGCAAAGGAAAAACGACTAATAACCCTCAGGCCATACACACATTGCATGTCTTTTACTCCAAATAGAGCAAGCTGGATCACAGGCAGCTTCGCCGCTGTACCATTGTGTTCTAAATTACAGCTTGTGTTTGTAAGATCACACAGTAACCACTTCAGTTAAATACATGCCCATGTTTGGTTGATATCTTTCAATCGTAGGTCATTCACTTCCTAACCGCTTACTTTACTTCGAAACATGAAATCTGTTCTATAATATATTTTTTTTGATGTGTGGTAAGTACCTAACCTGGTCATAGTTAGCTTTACACGCCTCACAATTTTTTTCTTCCAAAACATGTGATAATTATTTATACAGTCGACATACAGGGAAATCTGCGTAGCGGGAGTGATTCACATGAGAATCATGAATCCAAAAAGTCAGAGGTTTGTGTCTTATAAGGATCGAACTCGAGCCTTGATTATGAAATAATAATGTGCTGATCACATTATAGATATAATAGATTTCATGTTTCGAGATTAACCCTCCTATCTAAAGTCAAGTCCAAGTAATTACTTGTGCTTGAGTAATTGCTTATGCATTTTTATTTATGCATCATCATCATCATATCAGCTGAAAGACGTCCACTGCTGGATATAGGCCTCCCCCAAGTGTCGCCACATTGACAGGTCACGTGCGACTCGCATCCAGCGGATACCCACAACCTTCACCAGGTCAGCGGTCCATGGAGTGGAAGGCCTTCCAACGCATCGTCGTCCAGTTCGCGGCCGCCATTCCAGAACTTTTCGGCCCCATCGGCCATCCGTTCCATTTATTTATGCAATAAACAAGAATTTAAACGAAGTAAGAATCGACACCGAAAGCAAAGCTAAGAATTCTAACTTTTGCAGTTCCAACTTCAAGAAAATACTTAGCCACATAATAAAATGTTTATCTTAAATAATGATATATTCTAAGAGGCGATTACTTGAGTAAATCTAATGGCATGCAATCTAATCTAATGGTACTAAGGTGTTAGAGTTTTCACAACTGTCGTAAATCAAACTCAAACTTAAAGCATTTATTTCAATTAGACCATTACAGGCATTTTTGAAAGTCAAAAACAAAAAAAGCAAAGCTGCAGTCCCAGTCCCAAGGCATAATAACTTGTGAAAGTACTGTAGTTGCCCATTTCAAGACCTATCTTGCATATGCGTATGAAATTTAATTAAAATCGGTTCAGTCATTTCGGAACATAAGAACTTGAAAGTTTGTATGAAATGTCGTTTTATAAGGAGTAAACGCTCTTAATAGGATAAGCTAAAGCATACTCGTAATACTGCAATGAGCAGGATTCGAAATCAATACAGATCTCTCGCTTGTAAGTTCGACCAAGTCAGTGGTTCCGTCGGCACACAACCCGATACACATACATATCTCTTATTCTATAAAGTATATTAAGTATAGCACTCACTAGGGAACTCTTTAGTCTCACAGACCTGTCAGACTCACGCATTACGGGACCGACACTTTGAAGAAACCAACATTCAAAAGGCACATTTGAAAGCCTTCTATCGTCTGAACACCCATTTATTTATCAACCAAAACTATATCCCTAACATACATTGCTGGCTATGTTACCTGCTGTAAGTTCAAGGTTGGTCTTGGAATGGTAATGTATGGTGTGTTAAGAGGTATATTGTAGAGTGGTGTTGGAGTGAATGCGTTGCTGTGACGTTGTGTTGTCAATCACAATCAAGCTCGACCACCCGCACGATTAGGCGCAGGCTAGTGAATTAGAAAGCTGTGGAGTCGACTATAACTAGCATAGCTAGTTTATTTTTTTGAGCTTTTCATAGGTTTCTTATAACGTGTTACATAATCCGCCTTTCTGATTAATTAGGGTGCAGGATCCAAGAGTTAAATTATTTCTCTGGGACTTCGTCGAACTTTATTGTCTCGGCGCTTTCTGGTGGTCGCCACTGTAAATTCTGGCTTACAGGAGTCGCAGTGGTTTGGCAAGTGTGGAGTTTTTTTTTCTTTTTCTTTTACTACCTTCTGTAGTAAGCAATCGACTTATTGTCGGGCCTACGCTGTCCTCCCATACTTAAGTACTAACGCTGTAACTTCAAATATTGTAAAACCAAATGATTTTAAAAGAGTAACCATGAGTTTCTTGCCGGTTCTTCTCCATAGGAAACGACCAACCCGAACCGTGCACCTTTTGTTGACGTTTTATAAGTACCCATGTAGGCCTATGTAAAATAAAATATTTTGATTTTGATTTTTGTGGCGGGCTTGTCTCATAAAAGAAACCGCCTTTCATTTAGTTAGCTGTCAAAATGGTGTTTTTACTTTTTCGTGTCATCTTCTTTATTGCATTCCTAAACTGCTGTAGTATCGAACGAATCCCTGACAGTAACGATTAGTTTTTTTTTTTAACTCTAAATTGGATTGTATTTAGCCGCATCTCGCCTAACGTGAAGCGATAATGCGAACTAGAGTGGAGCACGTTGATCAAGACTGATGACAATAAACAAAACAAAAAAAAAAACATATTATTATACAACTTATAAAACTGCATTTATGAGCACCATTTGAAATAAAATTATACCTCTTCATTTTTCTAGTTAACATTTTCGCTGCCAAGTTCAAATAATTCATTTTTACTTATATGCGCAAGCTACATATATAAAGACGACTCGGGAGGCAAACTGTGCGCACACGAACAAATTATTGTTCGACCCAAATGCTGGGTGCTTGCACCAGAAGTGTTAACTTAACGAGCTACTAAACAAATACACAGCGACTCCACGTCACCTCTATTCCCAATCATCTAGGTGTACAAGCACCACGTTTACCAGATATCTGTCTGTCTGTCCGTCTTATCGCTCCTATCTCCACACCTCACAATGGACCGAGAAAACAATATTTTTGATTTCCACATTATACTGTTTGGGTTACCGTTAACCGTTTGTAGTCAGGTATTGTTTGCGGTATGCTGATCCGGGCATGGTAAGTGGGGTGATGGTTCTCACATTGTCTTGTGCGGAGTTCTGAATGATTGGCGCGCTTTTGCAAGTGTCGCCGACGGCTTGGGGGAAATCTGGGCTATCTAAAGATCAAAACCACTGGAAACAGGATATTTACCATGTTTAGGTACTATTCGCTTTGAGTTCCCGATATTTCGACGCTGTTGCAAGCGCCAAACACGCACAAATATCCCGTTTGCAGTGTTACTAGTAGTGTTAGTGTCCCCATCTTAGTTTAAAATCTTATATCGAAAAATTGGTTCGAAGTTGGACATGAATGCTAAGAGTTATGTACACGGATATGTGTGATGTGATTATACTGTTTGGGTTAGGACCCAAACAGTACAATGCAACGCTGAGAAAGTCCTAGAAGTTAATACTGACCCCAAGGTACATTTCCCTAAAATGTAACTTGGGGTCAGTTTATCATTAAATGGTTAAGAGCGTTAACACCTTACGCCATTTCATACAAACTTTCAAGTCTTTATTTTCCAAAGTGACTGAACCGATTTTAATTAAACTACATACGCATAAGCAGAAGACATAGGTCTTAAAAGTTACTAAAACATTTTGATTTTTCAACCATTGTGTATCATTATGAAAAAGGCCTTTTATTAAAAAAAAAAATTAAAACATGATGGCAGCAACGTTAATTTTTATGGGATGGCGTTTGAGCACTTTTCAGAATTATAACAGCATCAGGTTACATTTTTATTTATTTTTTCTAACCAAGAATTGCTGGAAGTATCGAATAGTTACGCCTTTTTTTTAACTATTTAAGAAAAAAACGTAATTTAGTTATTCCCTTCAGCGACATACATACCACCTTAAACTGCGCAGCTGCTAAGCTCCTAATCCATACCTACGTACTTACAGGCTAGTACAGGGGCGTCAAACGAGGCACGAATCAATCGTACCACGGAGGAGTATGCGCGAACTCGCGGGTCGTTCGGAGGTCGGGGGTCGCGACCTGTGACCTTATTGGGCGACCTTTGACACGCCCCCCGCCCTCAACCTCCCTGAAACTCGCTGAAAGCACAGAAGAAGGACGGCAAGAGGACAATTTCATTAGGTGTATGTTTAAGATTAGCAGGTGATTGATTTACTTAATTTAGTTTCAAACTAGAGACAATAAAACTTAAAGTCCTTTGCAAGATTAAATGTCTGCTCAAGTCAACTTCAAAAGTCTATTATACTATTAGCTATATTTCCGTGAAACTCGCTGAAACTACTGAAAAAGGACAGCATGAGGACAATTTCAGTAAATTGTAGTTATGTGTAGGATTCGAGGTAAATGGTTACTTAGTTCAATTTAAAACTTAGGTTAGTTAATTTTTAACAGTCCTAGAAGAGTATATCGCTGTTTAAAGACTTAAAAGTCTCACATAAGTTGCAAGCTATCTTCTTATGAGTAGTAATACTGTTTTGAACTTTAACACGTAAACTATACAGTTAAATGTACAGTGTTTAATATTAGGTATTGTACCAAGGACAATCAGTTTTGTCGCAGTTTTCCTGTAGAACTTGCTTCAATTTTGTGTTTTATTGGTTAGCGTATTTTGTAGGCAGATTTGGAAGAATAATTTGTTGGGTTGTGGTTTTATAGGTGCTGTACTTGAGGTTTCTGACTAAACAAGTAAGCACCATCCTCCAATGTGTACAGATGGGTGTTGTTGAAGGTGAAAATGAATGAACAACATCGCAATGATGCTGTTACCACTGATTTTCAGGTGTGGTGATTGTTATCTTATCTTTGTCGAGAGCAGCGGTGGCCTAGTGGTGGCAGCCCCGACATACGGGCAGTAAGCCGTGGGTTCGAACCAAAGCAGGCGGATTACTTTGTGTAATTTATTTCATCACCGCTGCCCTCAAAAACGGTGAAGGAAAACATCGTGAGGAAACCGACATGTCCTCGAACTAAAAATTCGAAGACATGTGACATCTACCAACCTGCACTGGGCCCGTGTGGTGGATTTCAGCCCACTCCCTCCTCTCATAGAGAGGAGGCCTGTGTCCCAGCAGCGGGAACATTATAGGATGATGATGATGATTGTTATCTTTATGCTGAGATGATCACTGATCACCAAATCTAGGTAGATTTTTTTGTAAGACGTCTTAGTTTAGCGGATAGAAACGGCAAAAAGAGAAGCTTTCTTTCATAATTATTTAACGTGGTTAAACAAACATAAACACCAATAAATATATATATATCAGAAGTAGGCTCTCATTAATGTTAATGATAGCCTACTTCTGATATTTTTAAACAAAATAATTATTGTTGTAAACATTACCATGACCACCAGATTGTCAAACAAAATCGCGATCGCACTATCTCCACCACACATGAAACCCAGCATAAGTAACCCGGTTCAACAAAACCAGTTCCACCATCCCACTGACGGTTAACCATCCGTTAGTCGCGTGACCAACAGTTTGTGACATCTGACCTCTTGCACTGATTGCCATGCACCTGTTATCAACGGAAGGTAAGTATTGTCTTTTGATCTTGCAGTAAAATAACCTTTATTCTCGTCTGTATAAGGTTTATGATAAAGGTTTGCCTTTAACATAAAATAAGTGTGAAAAAATTGTACTTGATGACTTGATACTTTTTTTGTCAAATGACGTTCTGCTTTATACGTCACTGTCATGTTGCGCGTGTCAAATGTCACTTTCATTTGTCACGCAGCGTGATAAGGTTGGTGTGTCTGTTGGTTTGGAAGATTCGGCTTAGTATGGTAACAGGCAGTGATAGCCTAGTGGCGTGACCGTAGCACTGCCAAGTCATAGGTCTAAGGTTCGAAGCCAAAACACGGACTGCTGATTTTTTGGATTCATGTGCGTATCGTATCTCTTGCTTCTGTGAAGGAAAACATCGTGAGGAAACCAGCATGCCTGAGCGATATTTCTCGATGGCGCGGCATTTAAAGCCAAGTCAGAGGCCCATGGGTGGCACACAAACTTTACACCAGATAAGGCACTAAACACAAAATAAAGAAGAAAGCAGTATAGTAAAGCTTGAGATTTTTAGGTGGCTTAGAATAGGAAGCTAAAAAACTATGTAATTAAAACTATGTATTTCCCATCAAAACTATATATTTCATGCAGCCGTTTCGTTGGTCTTGTAGTCGCAATGGCATGCGCTATATCTAAAGGACCTCGGCTCGCTTCCCAGGTCGGTCAAAGTGTTGCTGGGAAAAACCCAGTAGCTTGCCTTCAGGAACTTAAACTTAACTGGCGAAATACCGAGCTAAAAATAAAAGAAAAAAAGTCTTGATGAAAAAACTTGAAATTATAGAACAATGATTGAAATTATAGAACAATAATTAAATTACAGAAATAAAAAACAAAAAGTCATACTTAAGTCAAATTTACTCTTTGATGTAGGTAGGGGAAAAATTATAAAACAAAACCGACCTCATTAGCTAAACGAATTATAGCCTTTCTGTTTTTTACCGATTAAAAATCATCAAATGTGAGGAGCTCGTGGCTAAATATATAACAGCCCTACGGGTCGATCTTTAAGGTCTGCCGTGCTTGCCGAGATTAGCCCGTGGATGGGTGACCATAATTACATACCGAGTTTCCTCCGTGTTTCGGAAAGCACGTTAAGCCGTTGGTCCCGGCTGTCATCTGTAGATCTTTGACAGTCATTACGAGTAGTCAGAAGCCAAAAGTCTGAAATCCAGTCTTACAAAAGGGTATCGTATTACCCAGTTACTGGGTTGTGGACGTCAGATAGGCAGTCGCTTCATGTAAAATACTGGTACTCAGCTGCATCCCGCCGTTAGACTGGAAGCCGACCCAAATATAGTTTGTGAAAGGTTAGGCAGATGATGGAAATCATCATATGACCCCTCCCGCTCTGGGCGGAGCGGAAGGGAGTATCAGACTTGTACTGACTAAAACCCATCCATGTTCCTTCTTAGCCCTTTGTGTTCCAGGGCCACGGTATTTCTTTCGAACAGTCCCGCAGCCCTGGCAGGCATCGGCCCTCTCGAACGCCTTTCATCAACACATTTCACCCAATACCTTAATAACTCCAAAACCGTCAAACCTCCTGCAGCTTACATAATTATCTCTAACACATTAAACTTACATACACCCAATAAACAAAACACACCAATAATAAACAACCTTGTTTTACAAATCACCAAAGCATTTAATTTACAAAAAACATGCATTTAAAATGAAAAGGCTCACCTCTAGTGATTTGAATCGCAGCTCTAGTGATAAAAAAAGTTAGTCACGTCATAATGTGTGGGCTGCAGGTGTCAGTCGCGTGATTGAACACTACCCGCCGTGACAGAATAAAAATAAATTAGGTTGGTATGGAGTTTAAGTGATCATGTGAACTTATGTGGACTTGTGTTATGTTTGACTGCCTTGATGGTCTGGTGGTTACAAATGCGACTGCTAAGCATAAAGTTCTTGGTTCTATTCCCAGCTCGGACACTGTGTTACCGGGTTTTACATCAGGAATTTCTCTGTAGCCACGGAGTCTAGATTTGCGACCGATTGATGACAATAGGCTCGCCCCCTATTACATCAGACTTAAACATAGGTAACTGGTAAAATGTGGGTGTGTCTAAAAGAATCTAAGTCCACCTCAGCTTAATCCTTTCGGGATTATAGGCGTGATGTTAAGTTATGGTGTTGAGGAGAAAATAGATGATTTTATTCTTGCTTCATAGATACTTTTAAGTAAATTGCATAGCGAAATAGGCTACTTACTGCGAAAAATCCAAACAAAGAATCATTTATTACAATTAGGCTAAGAATCAACAGTTATTGGATGTTAAAATTAATTCATCATCTGCCTAGTCTTTTCCCAAACTATCTTGAGTTCGGCTTCCCGTCTAACCAGATGCAGCTTAGTACCAGTATTTTATATGAAGCGACTACCTATCTGGCCTCCACAACCCAGTAACTGGGTAATACGATACCTCTTGAAAAGACTGGTTGTCAGACTTTTGTGCCGACTACTCGTAACGACTGTCTAAGATCTACAAATGACAGCCGAGATCAACGGTTTAACGTGCTTTCCGAGGCACGGAGGAAACTCGGTATGTAATTATGGTCACCCATCCACGGACCAACCTCGGCAAGCACTGCTTCACCTTAAAGATCGGCCCGTGCGACTGCACTGAAAACTAAATTTGCAGTATTGTAAACCAGTTGCGTTTCAATCTTTGTTTACAATAAAGTAAATTCTATTCTATTCCATTCCAACATATTCTATTCAACTCTATTCTATTCGGACCTTATGCTCAGCAGCCGCACTCGACGAGGCAGCCTTAGAAACATATCTAGATCTAACATGGGAGACCAACGATTAAACTTATTCGCCAGAATTATATAGGTACTATGCAGCTGTATCATCCCGCAGACGTTATTATCACTAAGAGCTTTTTATTCCGCTACTAAAATACTAATCCTACACGAACACAATATCATGATCTTCACAATTAAATCCATACAGTAAACCCCGCACTATAGCGTGGGAGTCCCCTGCCGTGATTCCGCATTATAATTCCCGCAGTGACAACCCTAGAACAGGTGTGAGGAAAGGGTTTTAATTTCGGAAAAAAGATTAGGGTTCTGTGCAAATAACTGAAAACACATGAAATTGTAAACAAAATCTGATTCAAATATACCAGTAATCTTTATATTATAATAACTAGCTGTGAAACTGTAACGGGGAAAGTGTGACGCAGACGAAGATGCGCGAATCTTCGTCTGCGACACACTTTCCCCGTTTTCGCAACATTTTTCATTGCTGTTCCGCTCCTATTGGTTGTAGCTTGATGATATATAGCCTATAGCTTTCGTCGATAAATAGGCTATCTAACACTGTTTTTTTTTTCAAATCGGACCAATACTTTCTGAGATTAGCGCGTTCAAGCAAACAAACACACAAACTCTTCAGCTTTATAATATTAAGTATAGATTTCACGTGGACGAATGTCGCTTCGCGGTCAACAGCTTTCAGAAAATGAGAATTAAGATCTTGCTTAAAGTTCACTTCTTAACATCCGCAACTGTCATTACTGCTTGCTCTTAAATATTTATCAACGGGGTAAAATGTTTTTTTTCAGAGCAACATCGGAATTGCCCTGACGGTTCATAAACATTTAGGTAGCAATCATTCGAACTCAATTTACATCAAACCCTAGAACATTACAAGAAGTTATAAATCAGGCATTACATAAATACACTGTAGCGTGGGAGTCCCCTGCCGTGATTCCGCACCACATTCCCGCAGTGACAACCCTGAAACAGGTGTGCGGAAAGGGCTTTATTATTGACTTCCGTAGACCAGTTGTGATTTATAATTTATGGGAATTCGATATTTTTTTGTAATTACTTACGAATTCATTGTTGTGGGATAACAGTGTGTCAGTAACGTGTTTAATAAAATGTCATTGATCATTAGACCATATTACTATTTACCAGTCGCACCAAGCTCACTCTACCTACTCCTTAAAAAAATGGCTTTTTTATGCATAATTATATTTGTTTTTTTGCCACACTACTCGCAAGAGGTACAGCTCTACCTACGCTATTTGCTAAAAACACACCAGAAGCACAAATTCCAAATAAAATGGATATGTCACGGTCGAAACTCTTATTAATAGTCAAAACTACTTTTGACACGTTAAAACTATTTTAACAATAACTAACATTTACTTGGAAACTCATTAGGTTTTTACGTTAATTTTGTGACCCTTTGAAAAAAATCGTGTTGTAGTAATTCTCGGTAATTCTAGATAACTGAGGCGTTCTCAAACAAATTCACCAATAAACGCAATAACGGTTTTGACCGGTCAAAAGTGGTTTTGTCCGGCCAAAAGTGGTTTTGTCCGATTAACAGTTTTGCTTTTGACTGTAACAGATATAAGTATTCAACGGGTCCATTTCTGCGTTAATAAGATGTCATATAAAATATAATAAGATGTCGTAATTTATGAAAACGACATAATCAGCAGACCATCAAACTGAACATCTTTTTTTCTTGGGACCTGCATCGGGCTGTACGAACTTAAAATATAAACGGGGGGCAGTTATAGGTGTACTGCTAATCCTTTAATCATGAAAAATAATCCAGGTAAAAGATGACCCATAAAAAATTCTATTCCCTAGACCCACACCTTTGTGATAATGCTGTATGCATTGAAGATACATTTTTACTTACCATCACCATACTACCGGGCATCTTGCCTCTCCAGCCTAATTTCACTCTCGACTAATGAAGAGCGCCAATCAGCGTCGAGCTAATTGCCGACAAGTGCACATTCCCACGTAACAGAGGTATCGCGTGCGCTGCCCACCTGCGCCGGCGCATACGACGGACACCACTCTCACGCGCACTTACAGTTTCACACGGTGACAATGAGAAGCAAATATAGAGCAGAAGGACCACTGAGTAAGTGAGTACGTAAGGACGTTATTTGGAAATTGTGGTCGCGTTTTTTTTACATACTAAATAAGCTTTCTTTTTGCCGCAACTCGCCAGATGAGAAGCAATGATACCGCCTAGGGTGGAGCACGCTTGCCTAGAAGAAACTGATTCACTAAAATTTTGAAGCGATTCAGATTATAATGATTAGTGTTAGCCAGTTTTAATTGTACAACTGATAATTTGAATCGTTCGTATTATGGGTGGGAATAATTAACATACTGATGTATTTGATACTCCTGCAAGAACTGGCCAGCGACATCTTGGTGTTATTGACGATCTCAATGAAAATCTGGGTTACCGAAGTACTTTGCCCTAGTAGTCAATTTACTAGGATATCATCTCAGTCTTGTAACTAGAGCAGTGTGTAAAGTAGACGACCGAAGTAACTTGGCAATACACTTGATGTTTGTCCTGTATTTCTTTGTCTTCCTATGTGTTTTTGCCCAATTAACCAAACCAATCGTTCAGGCATACCGGATTATTTGAGCAGCACGGAGTAGTTTTTCTTGCGGTTTTTAGTAATCATAACAAAACATCAACTTAGGTGGAGGTATTTCTATATTACACTCACATTTTACCAGTTTAGCAACCAATTCGAATTATAATTCCTTACGTTATACTAATGCTTAGGTCGGTCACCGATCTTACCAAGGGGCAGGAGCTCGTTGCTAAATAATAACAGCCGAACGGGTCAGTCTTTAAGGTTACGTCGTGCTTGCCGAGTTGGTCCGTGGATGGGTGACTATAATTACATACCGAGTTTCCTCCGTGCCTCGGAAAGCACGTTAAACCGTTGGTCCCTGCTGTCATTTTTAGATCTTTGACAATCCTTACGAGTAGTCAGAAGCCAAAAATCTGACATCCAGTCTTACCAAGGGGTATCGTATAACCCTGTACTAACTGGGTTGTGTTGGTCAGATAGGCATTCGCTCCATGTAAAATACTGGTATACAGCCGCATCTAGTTAGACTGGAAGCCGATCTCATACAACATACTTGGGAAAAGGCCAGGCAGATGATGACGGTGTTACGTAATGATAGTGCTTAAGAGCGTTTATTCCTTACCGCTTTTCATACAAACTTTCAAGTAGTTTTTTTCCGAAATGACTTAACCGATTTAAATGAAACTTTATACGCATAAGCAGGATACATAGGTCTAAAAAGTTACTAAAAAATATTTTCAAAATGTGTTTTAAAACAAGAGATAATTGGAATTTTCTGTTTCTATAGAAAATTTAAATTTGGTCTAATTTAACTGTTACACTATTTTTCGAAAATGTTTTTTAGTAACTTTTTAGATCTGTGTATCCTGCTTATGTGTACGAAGTTTCATCAAAATCAGTTCCGTCATTTCAAAATAACGACTTGAAAGTTTGTATGAAATGTCGTAAGGCGTAAACGCTCTTAAGGTTTCGTTTGCTGTGACATTTTGCCTGCTAAAGTGCGCCTTAAGAATCTTACGCAGAACTTGGTAAACAAAATCTCTTGTAAAATACACAACTATTTGGAGCACTTTCTCCTTCACAAAGCTATCAAGTTTTGTTCAAACTGAGTTTTCTGTATTCTCCTGCCATTCCACATGAACACCGTCACCGGATAGACTCCTGTTTGTTATAATTGGGTTATTAGTGTAAATGACCGCATCCGTGTGCCGCGATGTGATTTGACTTTTGATTTCGTCGAGGGGAGGGTAGTTTGGTGTTTACTGCTTATATTGATGTCAGTGATTTTGTTGATAGTGGTAAGTGATTTGTTGGTAAGATTATGTGAAATTTTTCCTTTCGATTCGAATCAATTAGACAGAAATTCATCTGCTGCATATGCATTGCAGCTGATGAATTTCTGTTTTGATTGAGAACATATTTATTCCAGTTTAATTCATGTTGTGCGATAGTATAAGTAATTTAAGAGAACGGTAAAGCTATTTGAGGACATATTTAAATTGGTACATGTATATACTGAAAACCACAGGCACATACTACCCAGAAATTGTCTATTTACCTGATTTAATTCTATTTCCTATCTTTTCTCTGTTTCAACCCCTTTCATAGGTATCTGATAATGTGTGTTTTGAAAAAAATGGTTGATAATAAAACAAAATTAATCAAAATCCAGAGAGACATCTTTTATTCCTCATTAATATTTAATTTTTTTATACAACTCCATACAATCTCATACACACACCGACATTATTTTACAACAGTTCACTGTACATATTATTGCGAATAAATACATTACTTCTCTTTTACTAATTGTTTATATTTTTCTTTGTTTTGTTGTAAATTAATACAATTCCTCGATGTGTAAACAATTGATTGTAATGTAACGTTTATTTTGTTTAATAATTAGAAAAGTTAACATAATTTAATTATGAAAAGAACATTTAAAAGATTTGTATTATCATTGAAGATTTACACAGCTAAATAATTCGGTCTTGCCCACGCGGGGACTGCGATAGACTGATTTAAATAAATATTACGTTACAATCAAAAGTTTTAGTTTTGAAACTTATAAGATTACCATGAAAATTCCAAAATATTTTGTAGTAATTACAAATTCAAAGATACCTAAAATGAATGACTATGGTCAAACGAAAAAAATTAAATAGATATATTTTAATAAAATAATCGTTGCGCTAAAGGTTATTAAAATTATAAATAAAACATTTCTTTATAGTTACTATTCTTATATAATTTGTATTTCTCACTATTGTTTATACATATAGACACACATAAGTAAGAGAACAAAAACAATTTTACTCAAACATGTTTTACATTTTTACTATAAAGTATAAAACTATTTGTAAAAGAAGTTTTTTTTTAAAGGAACGATACATACCTATAAATGCTTTACGGAATCAGTAAATAAGAAAATACGTATAATTACGTAAATATTTGAGTTATAACAGCACCAGTCGAAAATAAAAGTGAAAGAACCTCGTCCAATCGTATTTGCACATTTCTCTATTTATGATTTCAAACTGGGAATGTTATCCGACGAATAACATGTAGAAAATAACCTAACCATAAACAATAAAAGTTTATATATAAAAAAAAAGTCTCATTAGACCGTCAGGTTACTTGAATAAGTAAAAATTAACGAATACTTTCTTTCTTTCTTGTGATATGCCCTCGGTTCCCACTTCCAGTTTAAAAACATTAAGAATGTTTCGTACTACTTAGCCGTATAAAAAGATTTCTGAATCTTCGAAAAACTTTATCTATCTCTATATATACTACTACACACCAACATTGCACGACCGATGTCATTTATTGCGTTATCAATCCAAAATTGCTTTTTATACAAGTTCTTTCTACACGAGAAGAATCACAAAAAAACATATAATATTTATAAAATAAAAAGAAATCCATCCATCATCGTAGAAAACTCTTAACTATTAATGTACAATAATAAAAACATTTTTTTATTTACAATATTAAATAGTAAACTATTTTTACAGAGGAACAAAAAAACTTGAACTAATACACTACGGACCCCACTGAACAACGTTATTTCATATCCGGTATACTACACTCTTGTCGTATGTTCAACAAATTGTCTATCATCAGGGATTTTTGCGCGTTTTTCTGAGTCTCCGAATTCGTTTCGAACTCCTCGTTCGATTTCGGAGCATAGAAAGCTGATATGGGATCGAAGGTAGGATCGGCTCTCTCGCTTTCCCTGCTGGTTCTTGACCCGAAGTACTCTTCGCTCGCTTCTGTTTCGTGGAATTCGCTCGAGGAAGTCACGGCATCCTCAGGCTGGGCTTCGCGCTGGTACCTTTGAAAAGGGTCGAACCGCTGGCTGGGCAGGTACGGCGGGAAGCCGTAGGGCGTGGATCATGCCGCTGCCAGCTGCCTCCACATCGTATGTCACATGGTCGCCATGTAAGGCCATGAGAACGAGCTCCCTGAGAGAAGCATGTCCCTGATAAGGGTCTCTATAGGGGTCTTGCCGACGAGTCGCACGAAGAACAGCTGTTCTATGACTTGTGAGCTGACTGTCCGTAGGGATGGCAGTCGGAGCAGCAGCTTGCCAAACCTGGTGGGCTGGTTGGGGTACTGACTTCGGCAGTACTCCTCGAGGGCGCACTGGGACTTCTCCTGTAGACTCTCTATGTGTGGCACGTCTGATAGACCGCACGCGTCTGGAACCAAGAAAGGAATGGGTTAGATTGTTGCACTGATTTTTTTTTTTTAGATTGGAGTGAAGGGCTTCATTATTTGTGTCTCTTATTAAGTATGATTAACAAACTATTTCTTGTAACTCCTACGCCTCGTAAATAAATCATCTGTGCAAATGACTTTATTGTTTTTTTTTTAATATTATTGCACTCCCGAGCCACAAGGTACTACTTACAAGTGATGCTTTATTTGTGGCTCACCGATTTGCGTCATACTTATTACTATTCCTATTATTTATCGCAACGAAAGATTTCGGTTTAATGATCTCCAACTTTTTGTGGCTCTCCTTTTCCCCAAGTTTCCCTTTTTCCTGTCTGTTATACCTTTGTTTCTCCAAATTGTCGTCATAATCTCTTATTATTGTTTTTAATGCGTCATAAATCTATTTTATTCCCCTCTAACGCCGAAAATACCTGTACTTATACTAATGTTGCCATCAAAAAAAGGTTTAATGTAATAGAAAAACGTTTGCTACATTTAACTTGGTTATTTTCGCTTAATATTACGTTTTGTCAATAAAAATAAAGGCAAAGTTCTAAGGGTTCTGGCACATTGGACAACATTTTTAAAAGCACGTTTAAGATAAAAATCAATTTTGAGATATGCGCATTAAGGTTTGGTTAACTATGCAAGATTTTGATAACACTTGCTTATGTTTTGTTACCTAGTTGACACTCAATTTAATAACGCAATAATTAGCAGTTATCACCACAACCTAAATTCCAGTTGCATACATTATCATTTTATGTGTTGCAACAGCTTCTAAAGAATCCTAATTAGCTGTTAGTCAGAGTTTTAAGCCTTTTATTAACTGTTGGTTTCGTCATGTTACCGCAAAAGCTTTGTATTCGTACTATTAGCATGTATGTGTTAAATTGTTGCACCAAGGCGTTAGAGGTATTATGATATTTCTTAACAAAGAATTCGCTGAATCCAAGGCATATAAAGTGGCTTATTACTGTGTTTTAATCGCGAAAATGGTGTCATAATGCAGGTAGTTTTTTTTTATTATTTTAAGGGCACTATACATAGTAAGATAATCATTATTATTTTTTCACAACGGGTTTTGCTGACACTTAAAACTATACATGGAACAAGTGGTGCTCCAAAGAGGACTGTGTGTCCTATTACAATATACACAATACTTTGAAAGTTACGAGTACAATAAGCGAATTCTTCATTAGGTGCCTACGTATAGCTGTACTTTGAAATTGTTGATTTCAAGGCAATCGCTGGAAACGCGCGTAGCCGCGATTTTACCATCTATCATTCGTTCAACGCGCGATTATTTAAGCGCGTGTTATCCAATGTGTTTACTACCTTAGATGAAGCAAACAAATCCATGATTTATTGTGCTATTTAATGGCGAGGTGAAGACGTTGGGTCATCGTACCAAGATTTGTGTTTGTCGTTGAGATTAAATATGATAAACATTGAGTTAAGTCATTGTTGAAGTTAATTCTAAGTTACTGTGTGATTTGAGTTACTGGAAAGGTTTCTGAATGAATCGAGAGAGAATAATGAAGCAGATGCAATACAGCATGTATTCTTTGTCTTGCGTCACGATTGGCAAAGAGTTCAAATATTATTATGCTTGGCCTAAAATTCACCTACGCGAAAGCTGGTAAGTTTTTAAACATACTTGTGACGTAGTGACCCTCACTCTCCAAATTAAATGCGTTTTAATTAGGTAATTATTTTATTAATTTCATAAAACAACATGTCCAATATTTTTGTTTAACCTGACTGACGGAAAAAATAGAAGTTCTGTTTCTTTACCCAGACATTATTCTCTTTCATAGGCAAAACAAAGTTCTTTCCAAAAAATCTCCGTCTAACCAGTGCAAGAATGCAGAGTCTCTTTGCAATAGCAAAACACATGACAATAATTTATAGTTATAATCTCTAAACCCTTTGCCCAAAAAATAACCGTTCTTCGTTCAAATCTCAAAGAAAGCTTCGGAAATAACCGAAAACAAAGACAAGATTAATCCTTGCTACCCTCAAATAAAAACGAATAAGCATAATAATCCGTGAATGGTTGCAGGACTACCCTACGTCCCTTGTACTCAAACGTAGGGTTACCATTTTGGGATTTGAAAAGTCCTGATAGAAAGGGGGACACAGTTGAAAAATAGCAGGTCATTTTAGCTTTTAAACTTTCAAATTTCAGCAATCATCTCTATCTACCTAGCCTTTCTCAATTATGTTGGGGTCAGCTTTCAGTCTAACCGGATGCAGCTGAATACCAGTATTTTACATGGAGAGACTGAGTAATATTTAGTAAGACTTTCGGGATGCCACAACAATTTTTTATTTCGGACAACAAGACCAGACTAAGTCCGAACGAAGGGCCCAAAAACCAGGAGGCCTACTCTCTTTCTCCGAAACGTAATTTTGGCAACGAACGAAAATTAAACGTAGTATCGTTTGTGACCCTACTCTATATAATTTGAGGACGCACACAATAAAATTCAACAAATACGTTGTCTGTAAATTCGAACTTCTTGTGTGCGTCCGCAAATTATATAGAGTAGGGTCACAAACTTAACTACGTTTAATTTTCGTTCGTTGCCGAAGTTACGTTTCGGAGAAAGAGAGTAGCCCTCCAGACACGTCCGGACAAATACGGAAAGACAGTAACCCTACTACCCTAGGTCGTAATACGATTAGGCCCCCAGCACATTGGCGCGGCACATTAATATTTTTTATTGTTATATACTAAGATATGGCTCGGTAAACAACAACGTCGTTATGAGCTCGACCAGATGTCTGCTTCAGTGGTTCGCGGTAAGTGTTATGAATGTCGGGGCTGATTAGTAGTGGTCGCCCTTTGTTTTTGGAAGGAGAAAGATAGCTAGTGATATGTGCACGATAGATAGGCATAGAAAACAAATTGACGTCGCACCACTGCTAGGCAAGCTGTTATTGTTCTGGGTAAAGAAAAATGATTAGAGATAATACGTGTAGCATAGACACAACTCTGTCTTTCTAAGACTTCTTCGAGTATCTGTTTTTGGAGTAGAATATTTTGAATTCGTTCGGTATAACAGGTAAGAGTCTTAGGACCAAAGATGATTTGGAAAAGAATACGCGGAAAGAATTCCTATGTTCCATTGCGTAGCCGTCCGTGTGGTGTGATAGATTTATAATGGCGACTCTCCAGTCACATAGACTGTGAACGTAAAAAATAAATACAATAAAAATACAATCATCTAAATGCATGAAGATACAAGGACCAAATCAGGTAAAGACTACAATCTAAACATCGACCATGGTACTAAGAAACGGTTGACAAGATTAATATTGATTTCCCTGACAATACCTAAAACAATGTACAGTCAAGTCATCACCCCGCAACAAGGTTATAAAAACGCTAATCAACCTACGTACAAGTAATGAAACAAGTTGTATGTTCAACTAACATTAAAACTGACAACTAATCATCGCGGGTAATTATAAATTAACCTAGATGCGCGATGAGAATGTCTCAAGTGGGTATGACAATTATCAGTTTGTTAATTCAGTTTTATACTGAAGATATATGTATAATGTTGGAGTATGTTTGAGCAGCGGTAGCCCAGTGGTGGCAGCCCCGACTTACAAGCAGTAAGTCGTAGGTTCGAACCCAGGCAGGCGCATTACTTTGTGTAATTTATTTCATCACCGCTGCTCTCAAAACGGTGAAGGAAAACATCGTGAGGAAACCGGCATGTCCTAGAACTAAAAAATCGGAGACATGTGACATCTACCAAACCGCACTGGGCCCGCGTGGTGGATTAAAGCCCACTCCCTCTCATTGAGAGGAGGCCTGTGTCCCAGCAGTGGGAACATTATAGGCTGATGATGATGATGTTTGCATGTTCATCTAGTGGTCCCAAGCATGAGTACTAAGCATGAGGTACTGCAATGGGTTCGATACCCAGGTCGTGAAAAGTGTTATTGGGTTTTTCAACAAGGGTTTCTCGATAGCCGCCACAGGATTTTTGGCAGGTTGATGGCAGCTTAGCTTCAGCCCCTATTACATGGCACTTATCTAAACATAACTGGCGAAATGTGATGCATGATGATGTTTTTTTTTTAAGATAGATAGAAACTCTAGTGTATAACAATAGCGAGGCACCTGAGAGCCTACGAGTCGTTACTATCCACCTCATTATTGGTGAGACTAACTGGTAGGGTAATATTACTGCATATAAGTTTCTGTCGATGCTGCTAAGTCAAAGACAACTACAGTAAATACCTAACAAAGATTAAACTGGTGAGCTCACTACAAAACACAACAAAACCCCACTATATCATGTTATCAACTAAAATGACGTCACAGGAGGCCCGAAGCTCCAACAACCTACATTTTCATTCAATAAAAGGCAACTATTAATTCTAATTCGTGTGTCTACGCTTCACAGCGTCTTGGGACAAGATGACGCAATCCTGGGACCATAATTGTGGTCACTTGTCCTAATTGTTCCAGCGATGCCACTAAATGGTGACAGCTGCTTGATAATTGATACACTTGGCCCACACAAAAGAAACTCTACCTTATATTTAATGAGCCAAAGTTGGTTTTCAGTTGAGAAATCCTAAAGAAAAGAACAGAAAAATCTGTAGAAAGGATTTTGGGGTTTCAGCTGCGTTGTTAAAGTTGAAACTTGAATGGAGTATTTTAAAGCTTATTGAAGGATGTTGTGAGGCGTTTGTTTGTAAGCTGGACAATAAGTTGTGTAATTTGCATTTCCGCAAAACCACGGAGAAAGATGGCATAGTATGGCAAATGAGTAGTTGTAAGATGGAGGAAGGAATTTACCATCTTGCCTTGCCATCTCGCTTGATGGTTTTTATAAAAGTTAATAATAAATGCATTAGAGATGACGTTAAAATAAATTCATAGGTTTTGTATTATATGATGAAGACTAAAATGTCTATGGCTAAAAGCAAACTTATGTTTTGTGCCCAACTAGACTACTTAGTAGTAGTCTTGTCTGCTCTGGGCGACACGTAACAAATACGTAAGTGTTTGTTACAAAACACTGGAAACTTTAATGCCAGATTCTATGAATTCGCCATTAATTTCAAAGATGAGAACCTTTTTCACCACCATAAGATCAACCAACCAGTCCAAAGGAAAGGACCGACAGCTTTAAATGATTTCGTAAGCAAACCCTACCCAACTGATACACCTTCATTCAACAAAGCATCTCTTTAGTAACTAGGATAGTTAACTACGACGATTGAAAGCCACGGAAGGAAGGAGGTCAAGAGTACTCAAGAGTAAGCAAGCGGAGCAGGTGGCTGCTCAGTGCTCAGTTCAACCGAGTCTTAATAGCTCTAATAGAGCGATCTTCTGCCGGCGTAATGCTAGCTTTGAAGCAAATGTTTGAGGTTTCTACAATTGTAGGAGTAAGTACGGAAGAAAACGAGTCCTAGACAAGATATTCTTCAATGCTATTAGTAATATGATTGAACATCATTAATTTTTGGATAAAATCAAAGTTGAAAAAAGTAGGTAAGGTATGTAGGAAAGTGAAGTAAGGTAAAATTAGGTCCGTCAGCTGCCTTTAAGAATACTGGAATAGAAGTACAGATTGAAGATAATAAGTTTACTGTGCATTGATACCTGTATTGCTAATTATCAGAAAACAGAAATACAGGAAATTGATAGTTTTAGTAAAAAAGCTAAGCACATAGCTCAAAGAATTCTATAGACATCAAAAAAAAAAAAACAAGAAAAAAAAAACAATTAAAAAACGCACAGAAATTCCAATTTTCCCAAAGAACCCAAGGGCAGGCAATCTCAACCCTGCGCTATCAAATCGAAAGGTGTACGACAATGATCCAAAAGACCAAAGATCAGGCAAAGACGGTGCAATAGCAATTAACCCTCTGCCCGCCGGACATCGTAACAATGTAATATATTTTAATTGAAACGACCCCGCCGTAGATGCAGTAAATATTGGTCGGAATGAACGAATGAACCTAATTAAATGGATGAAGGAGTGTCGTGTTAAATTTTAAAGTAGGTTCTGAATGAATGACGTCATTCGTTAGTTGTGGAATTGTTGATTGTGATGATGTTGATGTGTTTAAGGAGATTGTTTTGGTCTGACATGTAACAGATGTTTTGGATATGGTCTAAGAAGTTAGCACAGTTTATAAGTGGATTCACATTTTTTGAAAGGCCACTGGCACATAGACAACGAAGAATTCTGAAGATCACAAAACGAATTAACAAGGACCAGTTGAATCTTTTACCACTAAGACAGGTTCTCAGTGTCCAAATCTCTGTTCTTATTCATAGAATCACATATCCGAAATCAAAATCCTAAAAATTAGAGTGAGTATTTCTTTATGAATCCTCCCAAAATCAAACCATAACAACAGTCTTTTAAAACAAACCCAGTAGGTACAGACAGCGCACACTAATAAACCCTGCATGAGCATGATTCGAAGCTCGCTCTTAAACAGTATTGATGGTAGTGTCAACAGATTTGACCCAGTGAATCAATGTTCTATCATGACCAATGAATGCTTATAAACTTATAAGTTTGCCTCTTGGCGCCGATGAGTCGAGGGCTTCGTTTGAAGTACCTAATGATAGCCTGGGTGAAGTACTTTGTATAGGTATTGATAACGAAGAGGATGAGATTGAAAGTGATGAATGTGATTATGCAATAGTTATGAATGGAGAATTAACAATATGAGAAAGGCAATGGTCCAGTGGTCTGTGAGACAGAAAAGGAGTGTTGATAAGATGTCGAGATACATTAAACAGTGATCTGAATAAGCTCAGGATTATAACTGATGTTACCAATTTTGTGAAAGAAACGGTGGATGAACTGTGTGAAGGATGATATGGCTTGAAAGAAGGTGACTGCTGTGATGACGATCATAGAGAAATATGGGAAAAGAAGAAATGCTGCGCCGACACCAATAAATTAGTATATGGGTAGGGGAATGATGTTAACAATTTTATGAATAAAGAAGTATAGATAAATCTAAGGTCTCTACAGTGTGTAGCTATAGGTGTTGTAGATGATTTTAATACGGATAATTGAAATCAGGTGGTAGTCAATTTCAACTTAAACTATGATAATATTAAGGACTTCTTTAATAGAACATTGTTGATTTCCACTATGTAACCTAATGGCTAAAATTAAGAGTAGCACCCACAAAAGGTCGGAACAATTGTTTGTTAGCGAGTCAGATAGTCGAGTAATTTAATGTATCAATCATCATTAAACCAGTTATTTGTAATTTGGTAAATTTTAGCTTCGGTTTCATTATTTGTATGTTCATTTACAGCGGTGACATTGTTTGTAGGTATCTTTTATTTATAGTTTATAAGTTTTATGCTTGTTATAAGGAATTTTATTAACGTCGTGCCTGTATTTACCCGGAGGATGAGGCAGAGGTGTAACATAGTTCAATCGCCTGTTTTAGGGCAAGAATATTGCCAACAATCGGGAAGGAATCCATACTCCGGGAAATTACTGAGAAATTCACTGCACAACCCATACTTCCCATTTTAAAGATTCCTTTATATAAAGATGCCTGCTGTCAGAGTAGCCCATAATACATACCATCTAGAATATAAACAAATCGTTATTCCACAAACCGATTGCCCTCCAGATTTCAGTGTGACGAATCTCATTGACTCTCATTAAATACTCAACTAAAGGGTGATAATCGAGAATTAAATCGATGGCCCGCATCGATGGCTGTGCATCGTTTATGAAAATAAAATAATCGTCGCTCATTAGTCGATTTTCGGGTTATGCGGGTGTTTATTGTGACACGCTTTTTATATCAATGGCTTTTAACTTTCATTCCTCCATTGATTGTATTTAATTTGTACTGTGTTTTCTTTTTGGTTTATTTTCTTTAGTGATTGGAGCTGTTTTTATCATTTGGAAGTTTATAGTGATTGTAATTGGCCGTTAAATGATGATTTTATTGGACGTAACTAATTGTACTGTACGCTCGTTTATGTTAAAGACTGTACGAGTTACTCAAGAATTTTAAGCATTTGATATTTACTTTACCAGTATCAAATCTGTTACAAGCTTTAGTATAATCGCAATTCAAAAAGAAATAAACTTATAATCCGTTTAAAAACCAACAAAAGTTTATAATACAATAACAAATAATATCTTTTAATCCTAACAGACCATAAAAATTTTAAAGGCCACAAAATGAAAGAGCAAACAGGCGTCTTTAGAAATCTATAATCTTTTGATGCAAGGAGGCGTAACTGCAAACTATAGCCGGCTGAGCAGATGTTTGTTCAGCGGCCGAGGATGGACGAAGAATGTCCGGGTATAACCGAATATCGACGAATGAGGTCCGACAATAGCCGAAGCAGCTATGGTTCAAGAACTTGATGAACATTATAGTAATGCTGTCTTGCCAAATGTAACGTGAACTTTGGAATACGTGGACGTGAATTTGGTTGAATTAGGGCAAGATGGCTCGACGGCCCAAAAAAGTGGCTGGGTCAGACTGGATGCGTATGTCAGAGTACAGGGTGTTGTGGCACAGCTTGTGAGTGGTCTCTGTCCAGCTGTCCAGCAGTATGGTGCCATAAGCTGAGTTCATTGATTAGTTGATTGCTCTTTGAATTGGCTCATGACCTGTAATTATCCAGTCTTTTAAATTTGTTATTTTACATTTTGAGAAATAAAAATTCACAATATTTTCTTGCAGTTGGATCATATTTACAAACAATGAATTGAATGAATTTATTTCATATCCTGATAGTTCAAACGTAACCGATACTGATACCTACTCTATGAAGAAACGTAATCCGTTTAAGACATCCAATTTTGTATTTTAGGGCACGCTCCAAGCGATACAATCTCGAACGGTTTTACAATAATAAAATAATCTTGTAAGTAGATCGGAAATAGCGAAGCAAATTTAGCTACCACAATAGGATTGTGGTGTTTGTCACCAAGATTGGGATCTGCAGAATAACACCCTTCTTCTTCTTATCTGGCATCTACGAGATGTTTATTTACGTTTATAATGTGTTGTAAATATAGCTGTGTTATTTGCGTCTTATGTTCGATGAGTTCAGTTATTTTTGCAATTGGAAATGTAATATAAAAATGTTTGTAGCTCGGGATTTTTTTTTCTTGGTTTGTTTTTTTTGGTAACGGTTGGTGTGTGCCTTTTATGCAAATTTCCAGCTTATCAAAAATTGTAGTTTCAGTTATTACTTCTGAAAATTCTATGATTTGTTAGAAACTAGATCCATCTAAAACAAGTCTATTGAAATGAGAAATGTTTTACGCAACTAGGAGCCGACCAAAACTATTGGACAAAAGAACATTTTAGCATTGTAACCTCAATGGGAACTAGGCACACTAAATCAATAGCTATTACTGAACAGGAGCCAAAAGTAACGGAAAAAAACCGTAAGCGATCCGAAAACGCAATTACTGCTAAGTAATATTCATTTGTTACTGAAGACATTTAGCACATAAAGGGTGTAAAACACCTCTTAACGAAGCCGAAAGGCACTGGTTGTCCCTGTCAATGTCATTGCGATTTATTTTTCGTTCTACACCATATCTGGGAACCTTCTAGTTACGGAGATATTAGGGGTCAAAGTTCCAACTTTTTGACACGTATTTTTTTAAATACAAGTTTTTCATGTAAGATTTTTACTTTAAACACCTCCACGACCCCCGTACTATTCAATCCGTCCATCAGCACAATGCTTTGAGTGCGTTACATTGAGTTCTACCACAAAACATGATTTTACACCCCCCCAAAAATAGTCGTTTCCCAGCAATAATTTTTGCGTAAAGTTACTCGGTTTCATGTACAGAATGCTTGGTTGACGGCTTCGTGATGAGGTGATTTACACCTTGTAGACCTTGGCAAAATGATTCAATGAATAAAATAAAAAAATACATTCAACTTTTATGACAGTTAATAACATTGAAAAGTATTAAATTCTAAAGATTTCTAACAATAGATCAATAGACACAAATTGGACGTCCATAGGTACTATAGACACGTGTCCGAAAGAAGAAAAAAAATTGACGACCAGCTTTATCGAACTACGTTGTATTTACCGTTATGAAAATTGAATATTGAACTTAGTCATTCTTATAACGAGGAAGGAAGGATGTTATTTATTTGGCAAATATTTCGTGAAGGGCATTGTAAAGTTTGTGATGTCAAACAGCATCAAATGGCGCGAAAATTGAAAAAGTGACATTTTAGCATTGTAAAATAAAATTTTAAATAAACACCTTTTGAGTGGGCGTTAGCGGAGTATTTGTAAATAGGTTTTTGTTGATATTACAATGGTATTTTTAACAACGGTTCCCTGCGGGGGTGTTGTCTGACAATCTCGTAATGTTGCCACGTGCTTTTAATATTGGCATTTGTATTGTTGCCTTGACAAAAAATAATAATTTGTAGTTACAGTTTACCCGGATTTTGTGCCCACATACGATCGGCTAAACAGTTTCTTCCTTTGATGCACTTGAGATGAATTTAACTGGAATCGTTACTTTTACTTAGTTCCATTTAAACACATTAAGCTTACCCGACCAAATTCAAAGAAGATTACTAAAAATTACTAATCGCCCAGATAATAAATAATAGTAACAAAAAAAAAAACTAAAATTCTAATACTTTTCCTCCTATTTCACACAATGATATTAAAGCAAGATCAAATTACAATAAAAAAGTCATCAAATTAAACTTGATAGGTATTTAGCAGACAAAAACCGTTTAATCTTGGAAGCTGGAACCGTCTACGGAAAATTGATATGTAAGCATTCCATAAATAAAACTAATAAGGCATTTATTGTCCATGGTCAGCGATCGCATACCACTTTAGGCGCGAGACTGTATAATAATTTACCCGGCAACGTCATAAACGAGAATACACCTCAACCTGTAAATTAAATCTGCAAATAAGATTTACCTAATACGGATTAAGAATAACTTATGGCAAACCGAATGTAACTTCTAAGGCACGTAACATAATACCATAAAGGTGCGTGCACATAACATTGGCGCGATAACGCACGATCGCGCGGCATAAACAACGCGGCGGGTGGCGCTACCGACGCGCCAAGTTACCAACTTTACGACGTCACAAAAATACTCGCTACCGTATCGAACTTTACGGTACCTACACAATGTTACCAAGTACAAAATATACGATGAAGAAATTACAAAAAATTGTTGGAGAATATTTTTCGGCTTTTATGTGAATTCTTTAAACATAATGATATTGTAACGGCATCTTGAATGACATACCTACATAATTTTAAGATGTATATGCAGAGAATGCGTCGCAGTTATCGTGGAACTGTCTTTTTAATAGAGTCATGTTGTAACGGGATTGATAATTTTGAGGAAAATTTAAGTTCTTGTCTGTAAAGTTTAGTGCGTAACGACATACACTATAACGTTAGAACTTAACTGTGCTTACTTTATTTTTAAGTTTAGGACGTTTTAAGTTTCCAGTTTACAACAAAAGAGCTGGTTGCTGGTAACGGTCTTGTGTTATTTAACGGTCTCAAATAATTGCTACTGAGATTTATTCTTTCTGTCCATACTCCTTAAACATCATTTATTCCAACTCCATTCGATAAGAAAATTCACGACATTTCCATCAAACGCTTACCTACTTTCTAAAGGGGTAAGAGGTGACCTGTCAGGTCGCACGTGGCGTCACAATACAAAGCGCATCCTCCACAACAGTCATTTGACTGACAAAAGAACAATACTGTTTGCAAGTGGGTCAGGGAGTCGTTCGCAACACTAGCCCGGTGTCACGTCACTGATAGCGAGGTCCCGAGTTCGTCCCGGACAAAGGCACGCTAACATAACGCAAGACGGAATGCGGTCAGTGTGTATGTAGCCTTACTTCGGCGCATTTTCTTTAGGACGTCGAAGTTGGTTGGCTAATCGATGAGCACCATTACGGTTGAAAAAAGTTCTGTGGAGATAATGAAACCCGTATTTGGCCAATAGATTCCAATGTATCAAAGCAGAGAAAGTTGCCATTGGAAAAAAATATAAATTATTCCTATTCGTAATTGGAAAAATCGTGAACACACACGATAAATCTAGAGATCCCATATTTGTCTATAGATCCAAAGATTAGATGCTATCTTAAAGAAAACATTCTTACACATACAACGAACTGTCAAATACATTATTAACCTTTCAGCTCTGCCGCAGTCGGGTGAAAGAAAATCCAAAAAAGTTAATAATGGTATTTATTGATTGGGTATTAATTAGTCGAGTCGTTTTATTTAAATAATTAATTATGTTGTTTATAAACAGATGATTCGTTAATCAGTAGTTTTCGTTGATTGGATCTGATTGATTTGATTTTTGTGATGATTATAATATTGGAAAGATTTTAAGATTATCGGATGTATCACAGAAGTTATAGTCAATTATAGAAACGGTTGTCAAATTAATATTTATAGACCGTAGTTGATGACAAATTATGTTTTAACATTTGTCATCGTTTTTAAAATTATGATATTTTATAATAGCTAAGGATTCCGGTATAACAGGCGAGTATATCACCCTTATATATTTGAGTTGATTAATTATTCATAAGTTTTGTAATAAACCAATCAAATAATAAAAATAATTTCACATCGTAGTATCGATAGTATTTTGCGACAGCGTTTTTTTATAGAAAGTTTATTACATCACTGGTGATAATCATGGTATTTAGAATAACCCACTTCCAGTTTTATGATACGCAATATAAAACCTTTTTTCTTTTATACTCGATCAAAAGGAAGTTGTAAACACCTCATATACATTCAAATAGCTCCAATCAATTTGAAAATGAACATTAAATCACATATTTCTCTTTAATTCCGCTTTTCATTATATTAAAACGTATAACTGTTATCTTTAATGATACTGACGAATAGAAATAGCATATAATCAAACAACACTACGCTGAGACTATAAACCGGGCTATCGTTTTCGCATAAACTTTCAACGAGCGGTGTCACAAACCCTACGTCTTGTACTGAAGGACCAATAAACGGAACACGGACTAAGTTACGCTACAAATTCCATTGCTAGCACCACACCGATTGCAATAACGTAAATTTTGTAACAAGGAAAAATGCAGCAATGTACGACAACTCCGAAATAAGTATCATAACATTATTTCATAGTCGGACGCCAACTAACGCAAGTTCCGTACGCTGTGAGTTTGTAGCGGCGTGCGGCGTCCCATCGCATCGTTGTGATAACATTAATGACGTCGTAAACCTGCCCCGCATTGCCAGAGCGAGATAGAAACAACGCAGATACGCGAGAACGCGGAAGAATAATTAGCCTTCACTAACGATGGAGTAAATCACCTGTTAGGCTGGATCCTAGCTTTAGTAGTGAGATTAAATTTAAAGTAAGCTTAAATCACACGACGCATAGAAAACTTGTTTTATGTCGGAGATTCGTGCGTGGCTCACCGGTCATTTGATGTCCGATATGAATTATCAAAGCGGTGATTAATACTGAAAATATTTACACACCCACCTGAATACATTAAAACCTTTTTGATTCACAATTCCGATGCTAAAATGTTGCCATTTACGCCGAAAAAGGTATTTTTAAAATACATAAGTTAATTATTCCCCCGTGCTCGTCTGTCCATCTGGGCGTGTTTAATTTGAATAACAAAGAGGTCTGACCGCGCGCTCGTGGCGGAAAAACGAGAGATTGACACACACTCGTGTTCGGGGGCGAGCCACCGATTATGATATGTGGCGCGAATCAGAATAAAAGCACTAAAAGCCAGAATTTATTAGCACGTAATGAATAGCTGTTTGGAAACACACCTTTAATGACAGGCCAGAGTGGGTTTAATGTCTGAAAAATGCGCGTATTTTGAGCCGAACCATAAGCTTACATTTTAGATTACAAAGCATTATAAGATATAAATATGTAATTGCGTAATAATTAGAAGGCAATACCAAGTTATGGTAGCTATTTGATTTCTGTTTAATCTTCTGTGTTTCGGTCACCTTTGCAATCATGATAAAGTAACGTGCGCATCTGCACGCGTGCCTACGTGAGCTGTAAAGTCAATGACCAACTGTCACCCCCAATCACCACTGTCGGGACCTTATATTTATAAACAACGATTTCCGAAGGAAAAATAAACATAGATGTTATTCCTTGTATTAAAACATAAATCTTTCCCCAACCTAAGTATCCATAAGTTTCCATTAAACCCCTATAAAATACGCACATATTACTTGCCGCGAGCAATTTTTTGATGAATGAACACATCAGTACGGGAAGCATTGACTGATGGGAGCGCAACAAAGGGCCGATCTTTGCACTTTGACATTCGCGGTTTAATCACGTACTACAACGCTTTGTAGTGGCGATCGACGAAGATCAGTGCGCACTTGACACCGACGATACCTCTTGACAAAGTCACTTCGAGCGGATCGAAAGTGCTCAGCTTAACGTATTGTTTAAAACGTGTTACACGTGCTTCGATTCGATCTTTATCGATACTTTTGTACCGCTTATTAAGGCTTTAAGCTTTTAATTTACCAACAAAAATGTTCTATCTATTGTTTTCATGATCGGAGATTATCTCGGTTCAATAACGACATAATTGTTGCTCAATTTTAAGATTAAACGCGATTATTGCTCATTGGGCATTAACTTTTGTGTTTTTTTAATGGAATTAACAAGTGGATTGTCTTTTTTGTGATGTAATTTGAACTGATTACGTGCGTGAATGGTCGTTTACAATCGATTCCGTTCGGTCTAGTTACGAACTCGATTATTGATGACATTTAATAAGTGCCGTTTTGAATCTGGAATGAAGGTTATGAATGAACCATTCTAATGATCTGCCAGAGCTTTAGTGATACATTTTCAGTAACTTACCCTTGCCAGCAAAATGTTCAAAGCATTAAAAGCAAAACTAGTAATATTCGACTAGTGTGTACAGCAGCGTTCAGTTTCATTTGTGACACTGGCAACACTTAGCGTTTAGCTGGACACGACTGTACTACACGGAACGGGAGGCCGGCTACTGTCCGAGTTGGAAACTAATGCACGGTTAGGGTTACCAATGATTTTATTCCCTACGTTTTTGTTAAAAAGTATTTAAGTACTCCAAAAACTTGTCCACGAAACTGACGTCTCCTTTTTTTTAAGTTTTAACTTTTATGGAACAGCTTTAATTACTTACGGTAAAGCCAAACTTTACTTTTGTCGACAGTGATTTATTTATCAGCTATAATAGTACATTGTTACCTACCCTAGGGGTGAAAGTAACTTATTTAGTGCCGAGACGCAATAGTTCGAGGGACTAAATAAGTCTTTAACCCGAGGTAAACACTGTGCTTCTTTCCACAAGGAAAGTAAAAATAAAAACATGAATAAGCTAAAGAAAAAATGAGTAAAACCGTTTGCCGCTTTCCCGCCTGTTTTGTTTTTTTTTCTGTGGCCAGCCAGCTATTCAGCCTTTATTTTTCATTATCATCATTGAAAAAATGGTAAATATTTTGCCCAAATCTATGTTGTTTAAAAAAAAGACTGTTGAAACTAAATTATAATAAAGTGTTTTAAAATATATATCCTTTAATCAATACTTAACTTAAGTTATTTCAATTTTACATCGTGGCTGCATAGAAAGTTGGAACATGGTTCAATAAAAATGTGAAAATAGAACTAGTTTTTATTTTTATAATTTGACATCTGTCAGTTGAAAGCGATTCTCCCTAGGGATGAAAAGTATTACTTTCAACCCGCTCTTCAGGCAACTTCAGATTTACTTTCAGAGTATGAGTAATGAAAAATGGTTTACAGTTCCGAGGAAAATTTTGTAAAAGTTGGAAGCATGATAATCTCTTGAGTTGTTGGTCGATGTGAGAGTTTTTATAAAAATAAATAAATGTCACTTGACATGCTATTAAAATTGGCGTCTTATTTGTGCAGAAAAAAAGAGTTTTTTTAAAAATCTTTCCAAGTACCTACTTAATCGAATCAAAATCGAAACTAAACTTCAAAATTTCAGATCATAGCACTGTATCTTCCTCAAAATAAAATAAACAAAATCCTACCAGCCCTAACCGCTGACGGGGTGAAATAAAGCTCTCCTACCCGTCGAGCGAATGGAGTGAAAAAATTCCAGTTCAAAAAGCCACGGACGCGCGGACGGACCGGCAAAAAGTCGCATTGTCCTACTACACGATGCATGTAGTGCACGATTTTTTCGCCAGGCTATTCAGGCGGTTTTGTTCGCTTTTTCGACCGTCTGTCTAGTTTAGACGAGATGTTTATATTGTATTGTTTGAGTCGCACTCGCAGTGTTAATGAGAAATCGTACGAACGTGGTTTATCGGAGGACAAAACTACTAAAGGAGAAAGCACATAGATTGGCAATATGGCATAATAGTAGGTTTTTTTACTGTGAAAAAACCTACATATAAAAATCATGTTCGACAACAAAGAACTCACTACCAGCTGTAAAACGATACAGCACTGATAACCGATAATTTAAAAAGAGGGACATTAACAATAAGAGTTGCCCTCAGGCACCCTTTAAAATCGAATTCTATACAACGAAACACGACACTGGCCACAACCCTCATTAGAGTTGCCACTTAATTAAATAAAAAATAATAAAAAAAACCAACCGTATCACAGTTCGAATTTTGAAAATTAATAAAAACTTCAAGCGTGAAGCAATGGCGTCAGTAGACCAATGCGGGCTCGTAGATTAAGAGGCGGTAATAGAATTGCAGGACCGTGAAAAAAGAGAAAAATGCCGGTCTGACGTCACACCCTCGCCCTGTGGCGGTGGCATGGGGTGTCAGTGCGATTCAGCACTTTTGCAGAATAAGCTTAAACGTTGAAAACCCAATTTGACGGCTCGATTAGCACAGTCGGGTTTTATTCAAGTCACATGATTGATTTTCGTGATACACAAATTGGTGTAAACGACAGCGAGTAGTAAGTTGTCTGGAGGTCTAAAAGTGAAAAACTATGAGACTGACAAACTATATAAAAGCTAATGACAATGTTGTTGAAAGTCAAACACTTTGAAAGCCATTACCAACGTAAAAGCGCTCTGAATAGTTATGCTATAAAATTAACGTTTTTAACAAAACTCTCCAAATAAATAGAACGGTGAAACGTCAAACCAATACTTCACTTAACAAAAATCATAAACTCAACCCTTCCGATACGCGCGTCAAAAACCACACTAATTTCAAATTAATTTCGCCAAACAAACGCGTCTTCCGCGTCGGACGGGTCGCATTTCACGCGGGAACACGGACCGGGCCGTGTTCGATCCGCCGTACGGCGAGCATTCTGTGTAAGTCGTGCACAGGACGACCATTGTGCTCAATTCGGGTCCCAGTTAATTGTTTTTAATTCGCCAGTACTGTATTGTAACTCTTTTAATTACGCCCACGTTGCAGCGCTAATGGCGGCTTCGTGAGCGCATGCGCCGATCACGAAAGTCCTTTTGTTTAATTGTACAGTTCCACCCAGATCGGTTTCGGATAAGCCCCTGTGTGGGCAAACGCATTAGTTTTTAGTACTAATTATGGGTTTTATAAGGTGATTTAGTGTCATGTGAGATCATGTTTCGTTTTCATCAATAAAATGAGAAATGATTTTTTTATTTGTTTCCTACTCGTGATTTTGTAGATTATTTTTTATTTTTGGAGTTAATGAACTAAGGGGTCATATTTTATAGTCTTATAATATTTCTCATTTACTTATAAGAAATAGTCACTATTAATAATAAAAAAAATAATGAGCTGACTACCGAAACTTTATATCGAATAAAAATATGCATAATTATCATAAATTAGCCTCAAGACCTAGCGGACGAAAAGCAACAAAACGCAAGCGGCATAAAACCAAATCACACTCTAGAAAACAATTCTGACATCCCAAATACGGGAGAATATTTCCAATTTCTGCTAAGCAGGCTCCCTTCGATTGTACTTTGGCTAAGGAGAGCAGGCACAGCAGTGTATCAGCCTCATTTGGTTAATTCGCCTTGTGTAGGTCCACAATTAAACAGCACAAAAGAAGAAGTTCGTTCACAACGGAAATCACGACTCGATATTACTCTTGATACTTTTAATGACCTTTTTAGGCAATTTTGTTTGAGTTTTTGGTATAAATTGGGAGTTTAGGAACACAAATTTTGGTTTGGATATGATGCAGCTGTATTTTAGGCTATGATTGTTGGGATTTGGATAGACAAAGTGTCTTATTTAAAACACCCAGTCTTCTACACGACGAAAAACAGATATTGATTAAAACTGTAAAATCTTTCAACATTTTTCAGGAAAACTGTCAGAAAATCCCCAATAATTACCATCTCCTATACCGAAACGTGCTCTACAAAATATCTCTGTTAACCCTAAAATAGCCGTAAACCTCATTCCTCAATAGGATAACCCGAGTGCCTAAAGTGTGACAAGCCACAGAACTTGTAACCCTAACACGCGGGGTGCGACCCTCGGGTCTAAACAACCCGCGGTCTCCGCAATCTCGATTCAACCGCGACTTTTGCCTCTAAAATCCGGTGGGTTGACACATGGGTGTTACAAGTGGGATAAATCTGATGGTTTGAATAAAAGATTATTTAACTTACTTTTTGTTAAAAAAAAAAAGTGAAAAATGCAAAGGGGGTTGAAAAAAAAGAGGTGAGCGTCTTTAAACTTCATCGCTTTATAAGGCGCATATTTTTTCTCTTAAAATCGGTCTCCATAAATAAGTTTTTTAAATTCTTTATATTTTGGTCAAAACTAAAATAGTAAAAATTCGAGAACATGTTAACAAAAAAAAATGTCGTTCTGCGAATGAAAGTGAATTATTCGTGAGTAATCTCATCAGATTTATCCATGACCTACGCATGCACGTATGCAGTTTTTTATCCGCCACCCCTCGGGGTGTCGGGGTGAGGATAATCATATCTGCACACACGTCACTTGAGTCGCGACACGTCGAGTTGACACCCCTACAACCCTGACCACTAATCATTGATCAAAAAACTTTTACAAAAGCATTTCAGATAACCATTATTAAGTGTAAAATTGAATATTGCGAACTTTAGTATTACCGACCAAATTCAGTAGGGGAATTGTAACTTATAACCACAACAAAAAACTACGCAACCAGTGATCAAGTAACCCTACGCTGCAGGGCACGTGTCAAAACGACCGCGCGAAAAAAATAAAATTACAGCTTCCCATTTACTGTTGATTACACTCGAGACAAAAAACCATGTGATTATTTTCACAAGGTATTAATCTCACGCGTCAAATGCGCGATTAACTTATAAATCCGCCATAATTGCGGGTACCGACAGATGTCGCTGCCGGCGCCGCCACTGGAATTGCGCGGGCGCATGCTTTATTATGTTTTTGTTCGGACAAAGAGTACCGCCTACGTTCACCACTACTGTTTATTATTGTGACACATTTTAACTTCGATATTATTAACCTGTAATAAAAATACTTTTTCTAACAGAGAGATAATGTAATCGACGATATAAAACTTGGAACTTTTATGAGCTGAGATTAAAAACAAGGCTTTTTATCTATCGGTAATGGCAATATTATCTCGAGAAGACACCATCATTTGTGCACATTAAGGAAACTTTAATATATATTTATAATGATTACCGAGATACTATGATGGAAATTATCGTTATCTTATCGTAACTTTCTAAAATTAAATACTTTTAGATTGGCTACTTTAGAGGCGCCACCTTCACCTTCAGTTTATGAGAATTTGCAGTTTATGAATCTAAAATCTACATTTAGTAACAGGTTACTCTTTTATTAACTTTATGAAATAGAAAACAGATCTCCTAAATAGTTTTCAGTTAGTTTAGACCAACGAAGATACGCTTCACGCACCATTACAATTTCCATTCCAAACAGTTATTCAACTTTTAAACCCTCTCAATTACCCACAATTTTGAACAAAAATCCGTTTTTTAACTCCGATACACGCTAGGTGTGGACAAATTTAATTAATTCGTCCTTGTAGCGCACGACCGCAGACCGCTGCATATTCATGGCGGTCGCAGCTCGTTAGGTCGTGGACGGTCAGTATTAACAATCTGTCGCCGAGGGGTCCAGGAGACCCCCGGATTTATTTGTTGCTAGAGTTTTACACCAGAGCTGTAATATATACCTATGTTGGGCCGTAATTTGCATCTGGGTTGAAAGTTCATCGGATGACGGAGTAACGATTTGTAGGAAGGAAGAAGAGTGTTGGTTTTTTGTTTACCGAATGAAAGAGCTATGTGACATTAATGTCAGTCTGTAAATACCAAATAAAAGTAAAAGAATATGGACTATAGATCATTTTATTATATGCATTTTAGACGCGACGCCAATCCAAAACCTTCAAAGTTGACTTTTAGCTTACACTTTAAACCATACTTACGTAACCTCTGCTTACTCTACTATCTATTCCTACAAAAGCAATACAACGATATTTTCAAACAGCATACATCCTACATCATCAACCCTAAAACACCTAACCATATAATTCCACCTATCAATCAACTATTCATACATCCACAGAGGTGACAGTCTCGGAGTGGCAGGCAGTGACAGGCCGATGCTCCCTTGCCTGCCTCTAATGAGCAAACAAGCTCAAACGTGGACATGGCACATGCATCGTATGGTCTACCGCACTCTTGCTGTTTGCTTTGCCGGAATCCGCTTTGATTTTGCTAAAATTGCCAAGTTTGTTTTTCATTTTATTAGTGGTTAAGTTTTGTTTATTGATTTAGTTTTTTGTAGCGTTTAGTGTTTGCTCTAATTTATCTGGCACACGACTAATTTTGGGTTTCCATTTATCATAAGGATTTTTGTGCGCTTTTTGACTGCTTTTATTTTGGGTAAAGTATTTGACTTATCTTTTCGTCATAAATAATGCTTAAAATAATACTCCTGAAAATATTTTCTTATCTTCGAGTACAAACTCAAGTGCCAATTAAATTCACTTCCCTACAGACAGAAACAAAGTCAAAACATCTAATCTAACACTAAAACTTCCTTACTTCGGAATGAACAAGATTAACGGGAACGAATGAATGAATGGAATAACATAATCTTGTTAGGCATCGTCACCTTCCATGGCGCGGTGCGAATAATTAGCAACCCCCTTACAAAGTAAGAGCGTTGAGCGAGATAACTGAATCTAGGCTTAACAAGTTTCACGAATTACACGATAACCTCCTCGGGAGATAGGGCCTGGTTTGATAAAAACCATTAAGTACAAGGATTGCTGATACGTTGGTGAGATAGCTTCGAGTTAACACCTTGTACCGAGAGTTTAGTGGTAAGACTAACTAGTAAATAATCTATGAGTCAACTTATGGGCGGAGATAGGGCTGTGGTGTGCTGAAGTGCCTGTTTTGAGATTTCCTTTGTTTAAGGGCTTATAATGTGCATTATGTTGTTGTTATATTATAAAAATAAGAAAAAATTGCTAATCAAATGCAATGCTAGCTTTTCTTTTTCTTCTTGTAAAGTTTTTGTATCACAAACAATCTTCAAAAAAATTATAAAAGCTATACACACTTCATAGTCATAGATATATGATCCAAAATAATTAGAAGCCCGTCATCCCTCGACATTTGGACAACAGTGCCCCGCGGGGAACGGCGTCTTTTTATCGGCGGGGGACCGCAAATTTTCTATTTGCATATCTGTGCACTCATAAATCTCTGTTTCACTTATTAGCCGCGACTCCCTATCCGGGGACCGGTGGACCCACCGTCGCAAAATAGGGTTAGTTTGATGTGTTAGTATTTTAAGTAGGTTCGATTTTTAAATAAATGGTTCATGGTTTTTTTACGATGAGTTAGCATAAAATGGTTTGATTTTAGAATAAAATAAAAATATGTGCAACTAAAAGAAATCAAAATGATTCTAGCATAAAATAAAGGCACTACATTAATTTCAATAATACTTAAATGCAATCTGCAAAACTTCTTGTCTAGTGAAAAAACTGTTTATTTACTAACACTTGATTCTGTTATTTTAAGTCTACATCACAGTAAATAGTAAAAAATCTTTTACAAAACCAAGAAAACAGTAAGTCACTAAGAACCATAATTACATAATAGTATTGCAGATTGCACTTAAAAGCAATTTAACAATGACATAATCATTAAAAATAGGCCCAGTGTTCATTAAAGCGAATCATATCTTAACGCTCTAAGCAATGACATAAGAGGTTGAGGATTTAACGCAATTATTTTCTTGAAATAAAAAATATTGTATTTAGGTATATTTGTTTAACAAATAGAACAAGTGAATAAAAATACACTAAACATTATCATTGCTCTCAAAACGTGAAGGAAAACATCGCGAGGAAATCGACATATGTCATAGAACCAAACATTCAAAGACATGTGACATCTTCCAACTCGCATTGGCGCTCACGTGGTGGCTTACAGGCCATTCCCTCTCATAGAGGGGAGGCCTATGTCCCAGTAGTGAGCAGCATTATGATGTTCCCAAGGCTAGGTGCCTATAGGCTGATTATGCTAAAGTTAAAAATGATTCGCTTCAACCAACCCTGTTGTACTGAGTTAGTATATTTCACTTACCGTGTTATTCTTGGTCGTTTGTACCCCTTCTTCTCCATTGGTGGAATATTAGTGACAGTTTGGTTGCTACAGTGGACTGGTTACTACAGTGTACTGGTTACTTTAGGTGAATATAATGCTCAACAGAAAGAAAATGTGGTTAGTATCGTGTTATCATTAGGGCATCAAAACCCGGTTTTGTAGAACCCGGGTTTAACATGGGACCGAAACCGGGTTTTGCATGCAGGCTAACATGATATTATAACAGTTCACCACCACCAAGAGTAACCGTCACCACATTTATGACATGGACATGCAGGCAGAGTGAATGACAGTTCGATCAAAGAGGTTCAAATAAATTGCGGACACGACTGTGGACATGGACACTTCTACTGAAATCTCATTTGAATCTTTCTTTAAACTAGGTATTACAAAAGCAAAAGTTTGTGAGGTTGGATGGTCTTTTACGCAAAAACTACTGAACGAATTTGGATGAAATTTGGCACACAGATAATTTATAACCTGAATGACCTTATTATATATAAGGTCATTCAGGTTATAAATTATCTGTGTATGAACGTATATATATTATATCGTTTCCTTGGGACAATTACCGAACTCCACGCGGGTCGACCCGCGGGCATAAGCTAGTATTTACTAAAGTATCTTTGAAGTGTTAGTGTGCAATGTCCGTAGCCGGTTCATAATTTGTCTATACCAGTTTGATTGATCGTTAACAGAAGAAAAACAGAGACATGGAAAACGCATGCAAAAGCAAAAATAATGAATATAAAAACTGAAACGTTTATAAGATACAACCATGTGTAAAAAGATGACAGTTATGATAGCTCGCTTTGAGAAATCATATGTGTTTTTTTTCTAAAAGCTACAGCAGTTAATATTTAGATATTTAGGTATCATGTTTGTTTAGTTATACCAATTTACTGTAGTTATTGTAGTAATAACTAAAGTAATGTACGTTTAGTCGGTATGTCAGTAATTTGGATAATGTTTGGCCCTGTTGGTATGAAACAGATTGATGTACAAAAGGTCGGCTCCAGCCAAAATAGGATCTGTAGTACGGTCAGCAGCAAAAGTCGCTTTACATAACCAAAATTATAAGACGTCTTAGTTTTAGAACGATCCATATTAACAGACTGGAGTAAAATACATAACAATATTTTCATCAATGGTTACACAAATTCGCAAAACAATATAACATCAGATCACACGGACCAGCACAAAACTTGGTGTAATATTTATAAGTGTTAACCGACTTTTGATGCTGACTGTACCTACTTTCTGTGTTTATAGTTTTGAAGAAAATCACAGTTTTTGTTTTCGTTAATCCTCTTTTTTATTATAAACTTAATACTTAGTTCCTGTGAAATATAAATTTACGTATAAAGAAAAAAAGAAACACGCCAAAATTATGTCAAAACACTACCCCGACACCAATGTTCTAGTAACAAAACATTTTCAATAAAAACCACTGAAATTATAACAAGAAAAACAACAGAGCGAAGGCCCAAACAAATGAAAATCGCTTTCAAACCGTTTCTTAAGTCTACGGCGACTTTGAACCGTATTGACAATAAGCTTTTCACAAGCTGCTATCAGACATATATATTTTTGTCATTTCCGTCATAACGATCATAGCATCTTCAGTACTAGGCCTTCAGAATTTCACTCATACACTATAACCAACTAATCTGTGCAGGCGGCAAAACACAGAACTAAAATAAATGTACCAAGTTTGATATATCGATACATATTTTCTTGACAAGCAGCGCCACCTCAAACTGCATACTTTAAAGTGGTCATACTGTAATGCAACTTCTATTTCATCAGGTTGGCAACAGTTGTTCCAATAACCTAATATTCGAAAACATACTGTTTATAATCAATTACTACCTTTTTAAGTAACATCGCTTATCATAACGATCTTACGTCAACCGTAAAATTCGGCCGTGAAATTTATCGTGACTGATAATAAAGCTGTGACTACTAATTTTTCACGTTACGTTTCTGAAACGCGATTGGTCATGAACGCTATAGGTATTTCCAATAATAGACACGCATTTTCCGTTGTAGATTAGGTATGGAAGATGCAATGGCCGTTTCAACCCAATAGAAACCTTATTTGGCGGAAAAGAGTTCATTTATGATTTTGACAGACTTCAGTTATGACAATACTAAAATCAGCCATAAAAATTATTCGAAAATAAAAACCATTGTGATTTTGAATGCCGCAAAATTAGAGGTAAAATAAACATGAAAGGTTAGAGGTTATTTCTTATTTCAAACTACACAATGATTTTCAGTTAGTGATTTTAATAGACCATAAATTAACTACAGAGAATAACGCACAGGAAATAACAAATTAAGAAGAATATGTAGATTTTTAGAGAAAAAGGAATATACCGGTTTTCTCGTCGGTTTTATTTTCGTAAAAAACTTTTTTCTGACTAATTTATTCAATATGCTTGAATAAATATTCAATATTAATCGGTATGAATTAATAATTAGAAATTATATTGACAATAAATTGAGTAAATATTCCTATATTTACTCAAAAGGAGACTTAATAAAATCGTTTCCATGTTAATATCACTAATCGAAAAATAAAACAGCAGTATTTTTCATTCTATGTTTATTTTGACAGTAATTATGTTACTTTTAAATATTTTTTTGGAAAGTTCTAAAATATATCGAACAAAAGCTTTTTAAACAGAATTCTTCGGGATAATTCGTTATCAGAAAATTTAGAATATAAATTATAGAAAGTTAATTCGTACGCTTATTTGTAATACAAATATGTTACATATAGATTTGTTAATTAATTGAATCGATACAATCGTTGTCGGGTATCGTATATCACAAGGAGACGCCCCCGGCGCCGCCTACGTCGTGTCTGTAAAACATTATCTTTGGACGAAATCTGTTAATGTTAACGTTGCGACTTTTATCGTAGCAGCGAACGGGTTGAATCGACGGACTTTGATTATGAATACGTTTATTAAAGTTAGCAACATTTTTTAAAACTTGAGGTAATTATGAGTGTAGTATCAAATGCTGCCATTGCAGTTAGCCCAGAGTTGCTACCTACTTGCAATAACCTAATCATTGTAAAGTCTGCTATTGTCTACTTAGTTCAAATATTCCAGAAAAAACCCCTCTTAAAAGAGTAACCTACACCCTCTTACTACCAAAAAAAGACAATTTAATACCAACTTTTTTATTTTATCAACTATGACGGCCCCCAGACCTTCATACTAATAATATTTCTCAAGCAATTGGTACCAGGCGTCCAGAGACCCGAAGAAAGTGCGCGGTCAGGCTTAAGAACACCATTTCACTAAGACCTTTCTCACTGTACCGGATATTCCATGTTCACCCATTGAAAATCGGACCAGAGGGGTCAACCAATTTTGGGCATAGGTTATGCGGCCAATTTATGTCTGCGTGCGAATTTTACTAACATGGCTTTTATTCCATTGTGTTTAGAGTTATTTGAAGTATATTAGGTATTGGTGAGTGATGTATATCAATTTCAGCAATGGGCATAGCGACAAGTGAGGGCGAACGTGACGCGAATGTCCATTGGTGGACTTTTTTATTGACTGACCATATGATATTTGAAAGTTTGATACCCATATCGCGAGTAGTATTACTTACCTACTTGTTTTTTTGAGGGTGAAGTCCGTATATTGCAATTGAAATAACTATTAATATAAATAAGATACGTTGAAGTACAGACGCATAAGTTCATTTCGGCTATACACAACAACGTAGATCGTTAGATAGGTGCATTTATGAAGTTTTGCAACAAACTCAAATAAATTAATTCTACGCCTGTGTTCTTCGCCATGCGATAAGGTTATGAATTTTAACCCAAAATAAATGAAACGATAAAACTAATTCCATGTTTAAATGTGACAGCTGCTAATGATCTGTATAAACAACGCTCCATTTTCAAACCAAGAAAGAAGAAATAAAATTTAAAAGCCCTGTTACACGAGTCAAAACGCACATCAACGCGAATTTATTGGATTAATTGAGCAATAAAAAATCTGTGGCTAAGGAAAAAGTGAAGAAAAAACCAAAGGGGGAGGGAAACACTTCATTTCACGCGTTTTATACGAAGAGGGCCTATGCTGTGAGTAAGGTGGCCTATAAATCTTCTGCCGGAAACATTTTTTTGTTCGACGAAAATAGTTTCCTCTTGTTTTTCGGAATATAGTTTGGGGGAGTCGCGGAATGTGAGGGGACATTATATTTTCACTTAGTTATTAATGTTTTTCGGTATTGCAGTTTTAAAAATGTTCTTTTGATGAAATATAGGCGATCTGCCAACGCCATTTATCATTTTTGTTTCATAAAAATCTGCGGTTCTTTTCGTGTGTGACATTTTAAATGCATTTTTTATGTTGGCAACATTAGCGACACTGTACAGGAAATTGCCAAAAAAAACAATAAGTATGGCAATTTCTCTTGTTTTCCAACGCTGTGTCCATTGTCGGCGAGTTTTCTTACCAGTAAATAAAAACTCCTAAATTTCGCATTTACCATAAAGGATAGAGACAAATGGCCGCCCGGGGCCGTTAGTTCTTTATTCATTCCGGGGGTTGGCGCGTATAAATCAATGGTTGCGCGTCAATGGCAATGGCGCTAGTGGACTTAGTCCCGAGATGGCAAATGCTGTAGTTTTTATAGAGGCTGTAGGTATGTGGCAAACTCTAGTCTCTTTGTCTTTGTATATAGAAAGTGTGAAGTTTCATGGCAGCAGAAAATACATCTTCAGAAAACTAGCATGAAGGACACAGATTTGCTAGACTGTTTTCATAATAGCAATGTGTGTATTGGGTTGCAAGAAAGATAATTGTCTTGTTAATTTTATTAATTAAGAATGAACGCTAGCGTTTGTAAGGGTCCAGTCACACCAGCACGCGTAGCATGACCACTGTAGAAACGAGTTTCGTCTATGGAAGAATCGACATACTGACATATAGACAATGTGTCAGTTTGTCGATTCTTCCGTCGACATAGCCCGTTTCTACGGCGGTCATGCTATGCGTGCTGACGGACAGATTCCGTACAGTGGACTTTGACAGATACTGTAGTACAACATTATCTGTCATAGAACATTGTTTTGTACCGGTTCCACCAAACAATAAAAAAAAATAAGACTGGGGTTATTTAATCATAGATTTCATTATAATCGAAAGTTACCAACATAAACTGCAGATTACCAAGCCCCTAGTCAACACAATCTACGTATTAGTTAAAATACTGCATACACCGCGTACTTAGTTCCCAGCCCAGGATGCAATAAATAGAAACTAGTAATTGCAAGATTACATCCAATTGCCTATTCAAATTAAATTATGAATCCGTGAAATACGATATCACAGTGGCTTTTAAGCAGGCTTTCAACTTATCTAACAAAATTAAACTTTATGAAACCGCATGGTTATTTTGGCGCATGAATGACATTGACAGGTTGTCGGTGTTGATAAACAGTTGTCAAATTGTCCGTGGAGATTATATTCAAAACAAGATGGCGTCGTTAGTTCCAATATATGTTCCAATAGTTGGCTATTTGTGTATGTGAGTTTAAATGTTTGTAAACGCACCCATGATACAGGAGAAATTACTATGGGGCAACGATATAAAAAAAAAGTGGCCACGCACCAAAAGAACTCTACTCTTATTGAGTTATTTTTCTCTGGAAAAGAACTTAGTTAACTTAGTCACTTTATAGTATTAAACACAATAAAAGGACTGCTGTAGGAGCTAAGCTATTCATCAATATTTTCTCTGGCTGGAGGCCTTATATTCAAGGCACCCACAGGATAGTCCGGTTAAGCAGACGACAACCTTCTTGGTTGACCAGCGAGATGCCATTTACAAAACAAAAATGTTTTCTTCTTTATAGTTAGAAATTCAATACTTTTTCTCAAGCTGTTGACATTTTAAATTGGTTTGTGACAAGACGTCTTAATCTTATACAATTTAGATGATAACTTACTCGTAATATCGTTACTGCTGATTAATTTATTAATTTTATGTAAAAGTAAATTAGTTGTAAACAATTTTATGTAAATTTTATAAAGTAATGGTATAAATAATTATACAAACTACGGCGGCCTATAGCGTAAGCCACCTTCATTAATACGTAATTTGAGATTTTAATTTTTGAATTTATAATGTTTGTTTTAAAGATTTTATCATTTTAATTTGGTTTATAAATAAATTAGGCTAGAAGTTGAGTAAAGAAAAATTAAGTATATTGGAGTTTATAAACGCTGCCTAACGTTGAATGACTAAGTAGATATACATTTTTCGAGATTTAAAAGTAGCGAAACTATATTAATAAAACCTTATGCACTAAGTTTTTTTTTTAAACTGTAGTGCATATTAAACACACCCTGCTGTGCAGCAGTTGTAAAAATAAGCTCACAAAAGAAAATCACAACAGTTTTCTCTGACAATCTCTTAGCGAATAATCTAATACCTTGCGATAAATAACTCCAACACTTGGACAAAGTAAAATGGCGGCTGGTGGTAAAAAGCCGCAAGGGTGCATAAAGAATTAGGCTTTTAGTGCTAAGTGCGTTCACACTGCACGTATAAGTCTGAAGGGCTCTTTCTTAAATTGTATTAAAATATTAGTATTAAGTAGGCTGTATAAATCATAATCTGCCTTAAAATAGCAAAATTAAACAAGAAAAAAAATATGTCAGCCAGGATTTTGGCGGGAAATAAATGATTCAACTCAGGAAAAAATATATATTTGTGATGCTCAATTTTAACCGTTTTTTAATGAATGTTTAATATTATATGAGACGTTGTGTTGAAATTGGCAGGGTTGTTAGTAAAAGTTTGTTCAAGCTTTTCAAGTCAGCGGTAAGTTTCGATTTGGCAACGAACAAAAAGAAAAGTATTTTTAATATTACAAAAACATAGAGAAAGAAGTTGTGATACTCAATTTTAACTTAATCCATGACTTTAAAGAAGTTGAAAAATCCAACACATTTTTTATTAAGCCTAGCTGACATCTTGAGAGGACGATATTTAGTGCATCTTTTACCACTTAATCTTTCTGTTAGATGCAAGGAATATGTTATGAAGATGCAGGGCCGTATTTCACCTGTGTTCGCAATTCTTTGATTAAGTAGCGTATCAAGTAGCCTATGTAATGTGTTTCGTTACTTGAAAACGTTAAAACTTTTTCTACAGTCGAAGTTATAATTTATTAGTATCTTACATCGATATTACTATAAAAGTAAGGCGAAATCTCTCTCCAAATACTTAAAAATCTTAAGGCCATTAGGATACAGATCTCATTTTGAACTATGTATGATTTGCGTAGTATGGAGTATTCACTTCTAAATATTTTATTGTTTAGTGGTGGCAATAGGCTAGCTCCCTTTTACATGGGACTTAAACATAACTGGCAAAATGTGGGCGTAGGACTACTATTATGTATACCTCTGCCTAAAGCTTCGAGAATTACAAGGCGTGATATTATGTTATGTTTAGTGGTCTTACTTCAGTTTTTAAGAAAGATTTTGATTCAGGTTTAGGTTAGGGAATGCAAACCCGGAGTGAAATGAAAACCGGTTATTTTTCGGTTTTGTAATTAATAAAATCGGTCTTCGATTAAAAAAAAAATTTTGGCATTTGTGATAAAAACACATTTTCACTAATTTTGAATATGATGAATGGTCTTTTCTGATCATCGCTGGCATAATTATATGCTGCTGCTTTAGATAAATGAAATCTAATTATGAAATCCTTCTCGTCGTATTTGTAAAAATGCACATTTCTTACTTCAAACCATCTTCACTGTCCAATAACATTCTTCCCAAACGCTGCATTTCTAGTACTTATTATTTTCTCTGAATTGCAATTCAATTTGCATATAAATGATTGCTCACAGTACTGCTAAGAAGGTAGGCAGATCAGCTGACATAAGAATTTGACGCCATTTTGATTTTATCTATAGAATAAACCTGTTATACCATCAAGGTTGGTGGTATAAGAGTTAACTTCGTTATACTCAGGAAAAGTAGTAGGTGAAATGAAAACATGGTTATCGGAGAGTAAATAACAGCTTTATCCTTGGAAAAAATCTTATTCTAGTTTGGTGAAATCGGGCCATAGAAGAATTAAGGAACGGAGAGTATATACACTACGTTCGAGTAAGGGTCAGCTCACACCGAGACGCGACGCGACGCGACGCGACGCGACCCTACGCGCACACTTTAAAAAGCGATTCAAAATATAACTTTATTTTCTACACGAAAAGATACACATTTCGTTCGAGACGCACAGCATCGCATCCGTCACGTCTCGGTGTGAGCTGACTCTAACACCGAGAGAAAAATTCAAGTAAACGACGAAAACCGATAAATCGGGTCTTTGAAAATAGCCGGTTATTCTTGGCATCTCTAAACATCAGAAAAACCATTTTCCAGTTTTCGCGGAAACCGGTTTGCATTCCTTAGTTTGGGTATTATGTAAACCATGTCAATAAATATTGTTTGTATCTAATCGAAGTCATCATTTATTGTAAATATAACGAAGTAAACTCTGCCATTTACAGCTGGATTTATAGCTTCGTAATATCGGGCAATTATTGCCTATAATAATAATATGAGACCGTAACCAGGTCAAAGTGTAGGTACTTGTAATCAGGTTTTTAGAATCTGCCAAGTAACTGAGTACCTATCTAGTTTAAGTTAGGAACAGACTTGTAACAAGGCACAAGAGACATACATACACAGGATGACACTATGAACTTATAAACGAAAACAATAGAAAGACGGTACGTGAATATTGAATTTTCCGTGGAAACTGGCAAAAACAACATGGCGGCGTAAGCCAAGCGCCAATCCATGTACAAGTCTAGTCAGGTGGATAATAAGACGATAAAGATTTAACAGAGGAAAAGGTTACAAATCTGTTTCTAGCTTTGCTTGTTTGTGTCTATGGACAACAAAGTTGCTAATCGAGATCGTTGTTTGAGAATATAGAACAGTCAAGAAAACAGATTGATAAGCAAATTGAATGTACCCTTATAATTATAACTGTGCAGTGACCGTCGTCATTTGAAAATTAACTTAAAAAACTTAAATTTACACTTATTTTATACTTAAATTTGGAACTGTAAAATATTTTATCACAGGAATGTTTTGAACAAATGAATTTACTTTATTTTACCACAATCATATTAATGAAAAGATATCTTTTAAATTGGCATAAATCTAGGTTCTCACTGTATGGTAATTTGGGGGAGGTCTAACAGAAAACTGAAGGCTAAATGCGAATAGTTAGTATCTGAGTTTTCGGTGTCTGATTTCAGCGCGTTTTCAATCACTTGAATAGCATCAGAGGAACGCCATATTGCTGTCAGACACAAGAAACTGAAGAGAAATTTGTGAGATTATTGTCTCATAAATTTTGTTGCATCTCAAGAAGGAAATAAGAAAACCTAATTAAATCTTCAGTTTTCTCTACACATGTATCGTTGCATGAAAGTGCAACAGTATTAACATTCAGCCGTGCTCAGTAAAAACAGATTGCGGTAATGATGCTGCCTTTAATTGACTCGTTGTGAAATGCATCAGCCCTTGGCTTAGGGTGGGGTGCCAGTGTGAGCGAGAGCGGTTTTTAATAGGCGCTTGTGAGGTAAAAAAATGTCCTACAGACTAACCGTAGTTTTTCAAAATTTTGTTCATTTTGTTGTTGTTTTTTCATTAGATTTTCAGCGGATAAAAATTTTTCGTATGAAAATTGATGTTTGGAGAATGCATAATTATATAAATTGAATGCCAAGTGACAATGATATTGTTTAAATGGAAGAACACAAAGTGTAATATTATGTTACGTGAATTACTAACTGACAAGCGTTTAAATTTGTTTTACAATCGTACAATGTCACCATGATGCCGTCCACGTAATTTAATCTTATAGACAACGTCGTATATTTTCAGCTCATTCCCTCTAATTTCCTATAACATAAGACAAGTACACGAGAGCTTCTAGACTCGGAGCACGCCCGCCGCATGCCGGCTAGCCAACACAAATTTATAGGTAAAAGTTCGCGACCGATCCAACCGGTTCGCGAACAACCACACACACAATAACAACCTTACCTCCTTCTAATACAGTCCACATTCCAATCATACATTCCGAGCCTTATTGGATACTTTCTTAATTGTGTTTTAAACATCGACCGTGGGAATGTTGACCTTATTACGTGTCAGGTAAGTTTCATTTTAAATTGATCGGTTTTCTCGGCCTTGCCGCCGGTGGATCGCTCTCACCTTAGGTTCACGTGTGAACTTACATTAACCTGCTGTGTTATGTTGGTGTGTCAGGTGTACTATATTGTTTGTTTGTTGATGACTATTTCAATCGGCCGCATTGTAGATGTTCAGATAGAGTTATTGGGCGTGCAACGTCTAATTCCTTAATGTGGTTTTATGATTATTCATATTGGGTCACGCCTTTTGTTCTACGTTTTAGAAGATGGTATATTATTGTTTAAATTGTAGTGTATCATCGGTTCTGTGGATTACACGGCTGTTTGTGAGTCGTAAATCAGTTCTTGTAAGAGTTCTGTATGGGCATTTGGTCCATAAAATTATTTATTATTTTACTTGGTAGTGTATCGTAATATTTCACGGCAATAATTCTTGAAATTTTCAACGAAACAGAAATATAAAGTCAAAACATCTGTTGGAGTCAAGGGCTCGGCCAGCGCCAATGTTTCTTCGTATCGCGTGACAGACAGACAGACTGTACTGTAATACATATACGGTGGACATTGATTTAATAGGCAAGCAGCGTGAATGGATGCCCTACGCTCAGATATGCTCATTTGATCTACGCTTTATTGGTATAAGCCGTTAGACGGGTGAAAATCTTGCGCTCTTTAAGTACGAAGACATGAAGATATCAGTTTCATTTCATCGTAAATTAAGGAAACTGTGTTGAAGGGGTTTATTAATTGAGGAACAAATTCGAGATTATAGAGATGGGCTAAGATGAAATAGGAGAAAATTTTGATTTTGACGTTGAGCGTAGTGAAAACTTTAATGAAATTGAACAATTGGATTAGTTACTAGAATGAGATTACAAATGACTTATTAAACCAAAGTTAATCTTAAATTAAAGAAACCCTCTAAAATTTTGCAGAATGCAAGAGTTAGGAGCATTTTTTGCTCATTACTTCCTTTCACAATGCGAAAATGTTATAAGTAAAAGCGTAGTTTTTACAATTGTTTTTCCAACATTGAAAACTCTAGTCCAAATCACCAACCAACATTTCCATACACCATGCAACCACGCTAGAGTTCATATCGAAACAGGTATTACTTAATAGCCATGACTCAACTAATTGCGATGCGTACGCGCACCGCTCTGCGTACGATTTAACACCTGTCAACGTTGCTCTGACAGACGGACGGACGCGGCGTGTGGTGTGTCCAGTGCAAGGGGTACAGGATTTTATAGGTTTGTTTTTGGTTTATTATTTTCATAGTTTAATAAGAGAAAGGGTTTTTTTTATATTTGGTAGAAAAAATTGGTAGATATGAATTTTTTGAAGCTAGAAGTAAATGTGGTGATTGTTCAATTTACACTGGGACCGTGTGGTGGAGATTGCATCGTGTGATGCAATCCCTCTCATAGAGAGGAGCCCTGTGTCCCAACAGTGGGAACTTTATAGGTAATTTAAATTAAATAGATCTACTCTTGGCCTCAACTTTGTCCTAAGGCTGATTATGTTATGTGCTTATGTTACAGTAATATTAAGACGAATTGCAATCCAGAGTTGCTAAATACCTAGACAAAACTAGAAGACGTTTATCAAGATATTTATTTGATTCGGTAGAGTTCAGCAATGGATATATTGTGACAATCTTCTACTCAAGAGAGAACTTCAAACGACTTTAATATTTCATTCTCTAGCACTGAATGCCTCTATAGAAATATTCTACCAAAATATTTCTTCATCCTGGCATCGCATTACCTTCCAATCTGTCGTAAACGATAACTTTTGATGCGCATGCACATACACGGAGCACTTTATCTCTAGCTTTCGAAATCATGATATCGGGACTAGGAATAATTATTTGTTGTGTACTTGGGCTATAAAATTACTAGCATAGAATATTTTCTGTGTTGATTTTACAATTAATTCAGGTTTGCAACATAATCGTGTAGGAGTATTAAAATTTCTAGTTCTTACAAAGTCTTTCATGAGTTGGATCCAGTTTTAAGTTCAATGGAAATTATTTTGAGCCTTATTTCAATTGGTAACGTTTTAGACACGCAGAAGTCGTATATTTCATGATCGTGCATTATACCTCGCATTTTGAATTCATTATTGCAGCTTTGTTTTTCGTTGGTTAAAAATATTATGTGCTAGCTGTGAATTTAAGTCGCCAACGCGAAACATCCAAGTACCTGTGAAACAAAATCGCTACCGCTCATACGTTGGACCACGCACTAAACCAAAACTATAAAACATGGGCACTATGCGCTGATCTAAAAGATAACGTTGTTTTTTTGAGTAATTAACTTGGAGTTATCTCAGAAATTTGTTACGTATGTTACAATATGTCGGCTCTGTCAGATGTTGGTACACTGATTGTATCTTGAAAGATAGGTTAGGAAGATGATGACATTTTGGATACAGGGAATACGAAATTATTACACAAATGACATAGGACGCTAGATTCTTACATAATTTATGCTCAATTTTTTTTTCAAAGGTTTTTGTTTCCTTTAGTTCTTTCAGTAACATCTTTGATAATAATCACATCGACTGCCAATCATTTTAGTTGACCATTTTAAATTACAACTGTCATGTACTTTACTTCATACGAATTTGTCAAACTATTCAACAATTAAGTTTCTTGACTGTACAAGATATCTCAGTATAAAAAAAATACTGGTTAATAATACTTTTCCATTATCAAAGATAGCCAAAACTCCTTGGCAAAATATCTCAAATCCAGATAATATATTACGATAATAATGAAATATCATCTTTCCCACGCTCTATAATACTTATAGATGATCACATTACATCGGTCTGTAAATCTAATAAATTGAAACAATGGACGATCGATTGAATCTACATCGGCGCGGTGTCTTTAAATAAATCTCAGAATTCTTTCATTGTGTCAATTTTAAGAGGAACCCCGTATAAGGTTATGTATTTCATTTTGGATTAGGTAGAGTAAAGAATTCCGACAAAAAAAAGCACTCAAAATTAAAAAAAAAATACTTGTTTTTTTTCAAATGGCAAGTTTCAGAAATAAAATATAAAGTCATCAAAATATTAATAAAATAATCGTTTTATAGGGAAATCATCATATTCTGCCTAGCCCTTTCCCAACCATATTGTGGTCGGCTTCCAGTGTAACCGGATGCAGTTGAATACCAGTATTTTACATGGAGCGTAACTTGGTTGACAGATAGTACAGTACTATCTGACAACCAAGTTAGTACTGGATACCCCTTGGTAAGACTGCTTGTCAAACTTTCAGGCATCAAATCTCTGTTACAGACAGTTTAGGTTTTACAATTTTACTCTGAAAAGTTGACACTTTTAATAGACACAACAGATATTCAAATTTCATTAATTCTTCACTAAACTCCCTAACTTATTTAGCATTCAAACTTAAGCGCCCTACTTACTTTCCCATATCACAAACCAGACCAATTACCAATAACAATTAGCAGCATTACCTCCCCTTAACAGGACATGTCCCCACACTGAGTGTTCGTGACAAATGCTGTATCGATAAGTTTTGTATCGATTCAAACGACTCGATAAACGTGCATCGATAGATTAGATCGATATCTCGGTATCTGTAGGGTGTAACTTATGGCCTAAGATACTCGATGTCGAGGCTACTTGGGTTTAACATACAAATGAAATTAGGTTCAAGTGTTCGGTTTCGGTTTTGTGTGGATAGGAATGAGATTTGAGAAGGAGCGTAGACTAGCTAAGGGCGAGTTTCACCATTGACACTGGACGCGATTAGCACATTTAAACTGAGTTCAAGTGCTGTCAGTCTCATCATTGCTAAGAAATATTGACATAGAGCTTTTGAACGCAGTTTGAAAATGTGCCGAGCGCATTGAGTCTCATTGGTGAAATTAAATTGTAAGATTTTTTTTGTGGAGATTTTTATAAGATGTATTTAAAATATAGGACTATTATCATGAAAACTTATATTTTTACCAAGTGCGTGTTTGATCCGATAGAAGTACAAAAAAAACTTTGAAAAATAAGCTCAATTTTTGCACGTATGCAGCCACCCAACTAATAAACAACAAAACGAAATTATACGTTCAGAGCCACCAGAACCGAAACCATAACACTACCAAAACAAAGATTAATTAAAACAAAACTGTAAATTAAAATATCAAAAGCGAGACTGATAAAGGAGACATTTGCAAAACAAAAATCGTGTTCCCCAGAAATGGATTTTAAACTCTAAATTCCAAGTCATAGAGTTCAAATTGATACGAGTCATGTGTTAATTTCAGGGGGGTGTTGGAAAACTGTTTTGACCTGATAAGAAGATGATTTGAATAATTACGGCACACGAGAGTAAGTCTTACAAGATGAATGGCGCCTACGTCTTAAAATTAAGACAACATCGTAATTAATATCACTGACAATTATTTATGGCTGGTAAAGATGGCGGCCAAGAAAAAAATAAAATGAAAATTGAATGTAGTAACTGGTAACTGTGATGGTGAAATTCATGTTGGATTTAATTCTTTCGATAAGTTATCATGGATTAATTGGACCTCCAAGATAGCGGGGTGATATATGTAGGTACCCTGTACGCACGACGACCAACAATCTGGGCAATAGCAAATTAGGCTGATCTCTCATTGTACGGCAAATCTGTACAAAGCGAGGCCTTTTTATACTGGAAAGGTTTAGCTTTGTGTACATAATGATAGCCTGTGTGCTGTGAAAAAATGTTTTTTTCCTTGGAAAAAGACCAACGTAAACTTAGGTATCCTCATAAGTGAAAAATTATTTAATATTTTGTTTTATCTTGTTCTACCTTTTGTAGTAAGCAACGACTTATTGTCGGGCCTACGCTGTCCTCCCATACTTAAGTACTAACGCTGTAACTTCAAATATTGTAAAACCAAATGATTTTAAAAAAAGAGTAAACATGGAGTTTCTTGCCGGTTCTTCTCCATAGAAAACGAACAACCCGAACCATGCACCTTTTGTCGACGTTTTAAAAGTGCCCATGTAGGCCTTTGTAAAATAAAATATTTTGATTTTGAGACCCATAAACCCTAAAATTATGCTTAGTCATAAACTTCTACTTAAAACTAGCTTTGAAGAGAGACAAGTAACAAGTAAGTTTTTAAACGAGATTAAATTTTAGACTCAGAATATAGGCTAAGCTAGACGTATTTATCGATTTCGGTTTCTGAGATATTTTATGAGAATTTCTTCTCATTAAGAAGAAAATAGTTACCAAGAACCCCGAATCAAGATCATTTCAATGACTCCAAAACATAAAACAGCCTATAAAGACAATAAACAATAACATAATCCTCTCAAAAGTACTCAAAACCGTCATAATACTATTACACATCCACCATCTTGTAATACACATCAAAATATCACATCTCAAACTACACTTGGGGACATTAAAATTCATCCAGCGCGTGTAAGGGCCAGTTAAAACATGGCCTGACGTAGATCCCGCCGATAACCATTAGGATCCCTTAATTTGTTCGGAGCCCTTCACCTTATCCCTTCCGTCTCCCTTTAGGCCTTTACAGATCGTTAAGTAAGGAATTACTGGAGCTGGATGAGCGAGGAATATGTTAGTTTTGTCGTGTTAATGGTGCACTGTAATTAGTTTTAATTGGGACACTGAAAGCGGGAAAAATTGGTTCATTTGGTTTTTTTTTCCTATCGAAACGTTATGCGATGCGATCAATACGTGTAAACTGCGTTCAAGACCTATTAACAGTGGTGTTCAGTAACAATGATGGCACTGACTGCTCTTGATCGCGTTTGAGATGTGATGACGTTAAGTTTTGTTGGTGAAATCGGCACTATGTCTTCAGGTGGCGTACCATGTCTTAAACATTATAGTTTTACTCTTTTTTCAGTGTGGGAAAGAGATGGCGCTAGAAATCCTGTATAGCTCCTTCGTTCGTCTCTTTCCCACAATGGAATGAGAGTAAAACAATACTGCTTTAAGACGTCATGGTAGACCAGCAAGTCCCAGAGAAAAAAGGTAGAACCAAAAGATTCAATTTAACATTAATACAATCTAAAGACCAATATTTTTTAATTTTGAATATCTGTATTAAAACTAGGTATATTGTTTCACTCAGTCATAATCATAAGTTACATGATAAAATTACTTTTTATCATTTAATTTTCAGACTGCCAAAAGCGAGACCAATTCTAATCGGGGACTGTAGCTTCGTGTTTTTTTTTTTTTTACTTTCAAAATTGCCTGAAATGGTCTTATTGAAATAAATGTTTTGAGTTTGAGTTTGAATCTTTAATGACATTTTAAACAATGTCATATCCAGCCGTAACATTAGACTTAACCCTTACTTATCGCACTGTCGCGAAACCCCCTTAGTTTAGCCGTTTAGCCATTTAGCCGATATTCTAATGTTATTGTACCCGAGATTGAATATCTCACTGATTTGTGGCTATTCTTGTTTCGTGCGGGGCTGTTAACCCTTTAATGGTCGATTACGTGGTCAGCGTGGTCAGGTACTGAAATATTAGGACAGCGGTTTGGGGTTAGAGAAAATTGTTTTTAGTTGGTGTGTGGTAGTTTTGCTTATTTTGTGTTTTAAGAGCTGTTGTGGGTTTAGTAAACAATTGTTTATCTTGCTAGCTAGAGTTTATATAAATAAATATTTAATCTCTTTACTATGTTGTGGTGATGTATGTTTTTTTTTGCTATCCAGTTTTTGCCTACAAACACTTGCGAACGTTGTCCCACAAAAAATAACTTTAATGTGGATGCACATTTAGAGAAAAAAAAAAGTCGCGGAAGAAGTGAAACTTCGTAATACTACACGCATGCGTTCGAGTGCCACGCATTCACTCTCGCTCTGTCTCTTTCTATTCCCCCTCCATGGTAGCGTTAAACGTTTAACGCAAACTTGTTGGAAGTGGCATAAGAAGTTTGACTTTAAAAAAAAAAGCAGTGATAATTGAATGACTTAACTATTTAATAAAAATAGAAAAAAAAAATATCAAAGACTGCACTTGCCAAAGAACCATGGTGTCTTTATTAACACACAGCGCAAAAACACACTAAACATTAACCCAGCATTTTTTAACGAACGAACCCTAATTCTTAATGAACATCATTAAAGCGATAAGCACAACTAACATTTGATTAGCTCGTAATGACGGTAAGCAGTGTTTAAGCTTGACACATATCAATTAGGGGTCAGCTAAACAGTGGACCTCGACCCCAGTGAACAATGCTGTGTTGTGCAACTGCGAATGGGCTGAATATTGTGTGCTACAGGGGGTAGTCGAAAACGTGAATTTTGTGGAATTAAAAATATTATGCCCTTGTTGGTGGTAATAGGCTAGCCCCCTATTACATAGGACTTAAACATAACTGGCGAAGGGTGGGTGTATTATTAGGTACACCTCTGCTTAACCCTTCGGGGGTTACAGGCGTGATGTTATGTAAAAAATATTATTTTAAGACTTTTTGTCACAATACCTGTATCAAAGACCCATTATTTTTAATGTTGAATTAATTATCAATATTATTTTAATGTCGATTTACTTGAAATTAAAACCTTTATTAATTTATTAATTTATTATTAGTTAATTTTTATTATTAAATATAAATATATAGGCGTCCTTAATACTTAGCTACGGCTGTTTTTAGAAATAGTAAAAAAAGATTAATACTCTAACTTTATTAAGTTGACCTCTGCCTCATTCTTTGTGGAAAACCGTGATATTGTTCAAAACAAGCCATATCGTTCTTAAATTCAAGAAAACAAAAAAAAATATTTAAAAGTAAAAAATGGAAATTAATTTTCACAACCTCACCGCGTAAAACAAACGCTCTCTTCACAAACACAAACAGATTTAACCCGTCGCCCGCCGGCCGGTAGTTTGGTTAATATAATCTCGACGCATTAATACGAATACACCGCGATAATAGTAATATCGGTGTTAATGCGAGCCCCGGGGTGCCGTCATCGGACACATTCGTAAACTATCCCACTCTTCACTCTACACCCTTTTACGACTCAAAACCAACTTACACAAGCATTCTACGAGAACATTACGAGTTTACAAGACATTTGTAGCTATTTTTACTATTTTTTGTCACATGTGTACACCGAATCCAATTATTTTTCTAATTTATTTTTAAGTTACAAGTGTAAAGCGTCGTTTCGTAATTTGTCGTCTTCGATATTACGAGAAATAAAATTCGGCGTCGTAAAAAACGTGTAATTTACGGAGACATTTTGATGTTACAAGTTCTGTCAAAGTAATGCAACTCAATTCATTTATTTATAGAATGTAAAATTATTCCGACGCCTATTTAACTGGCAACAAAGAATAAATTCGAAAATGGAACACGTAGGTAAAATCAGAAACGTCGAGCGCTTATTCTGAATTTATCGGAGTAAACACAGATAAGCAAAGAAAAGCATTTCACGGTTTCACCTGTCGCTTTTGCAACGTCTAAACGGTTTCAACGGCTTTTCAAATCCCCATGTTAACAAACTTGGGACCTATACATTGTGTGCCCATCTCCTTATCAGACCCGAACTTCGGCGGTCGAAGACAATGGCAAGATACAAGTAGTTGGTGACGTCTGTCCTTACTTTGGGCGAATTATTCCGTTCCGATTGTTTGTCGCGGAACTAGTGGGGTGGTAACACCGTACAATCATTTAATCGGTGTGAATTAAAAGGGAGTTTGCTGTCAAGAGATAGGAAAAGAGCTTATTCTTTGAGCTGTGCGAAAATGGTCGGGATTTTACTAAAGATTTTGGGTTACTACGATTCATTTTGTTAAACCTAGTAATATGTTATCAAGAGCACTTTTTACTCAGATCGAGATTAATGCTTTAGTTTTTTAACTATCTTTATAGAATAAGACCCCTAAAATTTTCTTCATCGTCGTAAAGTTCCCTCAGAACTAAAGTGTACACTGACAATAATAACACTCTGCAAGTAGGAAAGTTCTTCCACCAATTTATGGGAGTAGTCATAAAGTAAACTCAAATAGTATACCCGACGGCCATAATGTGAAGCGACACGTAATTCAATTAATGTGGTCACCCCCTAGTACCCCTTACCAGAGTGATTTGAACAAACACGGTCTAAAAAGTTATACGGCTATCATTGTGAGGGTTATTTACATTTCCTACTATGGAAAGGGGTAACTGGGTATTATTGGTATTGGGTTTTTCTTTGAGTTTTTTTTTTAGTAAAATATTAGGTATTTTATAATTAAGAAAAATCAATGTATGTTTTTGCCGTAACAAAAAGCAGAGTTATTTGCTTCTCTTGTAATGTTAAGAAAATCTATTTCATTTACCTGCCTGTGTCACCACCTACGCTACGATAAAGCTGCCGTGTTGCCGTTACATGGCAGACAATTTCATACAAATTCTGTTCCATTTTTCGAACTTATTCGGTACGTAATGGCTATTTGGACATCGTAAAATAGTTCTTCAAGGCACTTTAATGACTTCAGCTAACTAAGGCTTAATCAACTTTTACTGACTTTAGAAAACTTGACAAAATACATTTGATTGCTATTTCACGATTATTTAGACAACGAGGCAAGTATTTTCACAGAAGAAAACAACAAGACTACTTCTAAAAACCAATCAAATTCATTAACCGTTTTCGTAAACACAACCCTCAAATGCTAGGAGGGTTAAAGATTAGGCGCGCGTCCGATAAACGACATCTGTGACCGCAACCCTACGCCATTGTCTCGGACCCCTTGACTCGATGTTTTTAGCTTCTCATTTATCGATCGCCGTTGATGGGTTATGGATAATTATTGTGTTCATTGCTGTTTGTGGTGTCTTTTTTTCTATGCGATAAGTTTTGTTTTGAGAAACGGTGTTTTTAGAATTATAATTACAACACTTAAGACAAAAGTTTTTACGTTCGCAGGTTAGGATTAATCCGAAAATAATCTTATAATCTTGCAATGATAGAAAACTAAATTATTACTTACCATGTGTTATGCTGATAAAGCTTTAGAATCTCAAGGAATTGCTTAGTCGTGTCTTTACCTTCTCTTTTTTTCAATTATGGAAATAGAACAGAATTAGAAAAACATGCTTAAAGGCCCATAATCCATTGATAAAAATTGCTTGATTTACATTTAAGGTGTTCCAAAAATAAGTCGTGAATTTCTGACGTTTTACGTCAAAGATGTAGCAAGATGTAGCAAATGGCAAGTGACGTATCACTTGCCATTTTGTGCTTCATCGATGGGCACAGGTTAAAGATCGAACGAGAACAGGCAGGTTACTAACCTGTCACGTACCGAGCGCTATTTAGGGTTAACTGAGCAGTATGTTATTATTATTATAGTGTAGTTATCTGTCATTAATTATAGGTTTTATTGCGGTTAAGTCAATCTGAGGTGGATAAAAGAGCGACATTGATAAAAATTGAGACTCGAAATATCGATTACGTTCAACCTGATATTCTCGCGGACACTTTTTTTTTCTTTAAAATAAAAATAAAATACAATAATAATAACAACAAATTGTCCATAATATGACTGACCTGGAAACAATGGTCGATAAAATATATTCAATATATTTCACTTTACGATCACCTTGCCGTGTCCAATACGATTACATTTTGTTTGTAGTTATGTTTTATAAAATTAATTCGATGCACCAATGTTGGATCGATAAAATATAAAAATATTGGTAAACTTTCCTGTTCCCTTGGCATTTTGAGGACGCGTAAAAGTGTTTTTATTTTCGGTTAAACGCTACAAAATGTTAAGCGATCCTTAGGTCCGTTTTCACCATCACGAGACGACATCTAAGTTATTGCATAAAAGACAACGCAGTGCTCGATTCAGTACAAAAAGTTGAAACAACAGTGCAACTATACAGGGTGAAATTGAACAGATGCGACAAATTTAAATATACAATAATACGTGTTGTCAACAAAATTTAGAACATATCAAATGTAAAATTAAAAAAGAATCTAACAGTGTTACGAAAAACGTTAAAATACTTAAAGTATCAAAGAATTTCGCGTACTACCGTTTTCGCGTAGTGGGCACGATTATTAATAATAATTTTTCTTATTTATTTTGCATATTAATTTATTTTGCTGGAGTACCGATAATTCGTACTTAAATAAAGATAATAACATCAATGGACCATTTTAAAGCGATAATCACGTAATTTTTTTTAACAATTTAGATTGTAGAAAAAACAGTTTATAATTACTATGTTACTGTAACTGAAGCTCCCATTTCTTTTTGTCGCATTTATTCAAAGTCAGCCTGTATAAAGGCATGCCCTAAAGATTGGGTAAAATATCGTTACTTTAACGTTTTTTTTTTTGCATCCCTTAGGTACCAACTATTAATAAAAAAATATAATTATACATCGTAAAGACCAAAAGATTCCGGCCTACAGACATTAGATTACTTAGATATACAAAACTATCATGTAACTAAATTACTTAAGTTTTCTTGTTACCCAAAATAAGATGATTTTTGTTCAATATCCCTTATTTCAATCCATTTGTAGCAACGTTGTAAAGCAACTTACTACAAAAAGTACAGCGCCATCTATGACTAACGGACTATGACGGAAGAACTAACATCAATTTCCTACATCGCGCAAGCAGATTTTGCATCGACTTAAGAGTATATAGAGAAACCCGACAACAACTGTCGGGCAGTTGCCCACCACACATAACACCTGTCTGGTCGGAGGATCTTCCCTTTTCTAAGGAGTATTCGAGGAACTTTACACCCTGTTCCTCTTACCCCTGAACATTTTTTATATGAATATTTATCCTTAAGGTATAGTTTAAGCTGTAACCTTTTGGACCATAATGATGTGAAAAACGTGGTGGTATATCCTTAAACCAACTACGTAGGTTAGCCAACGCAACTACAACCTGTTTAAAAATAACTGTACTCTAACGATGCGCCAATAAACACATGACACTGATCCTATAAACCCTGCAGGCACTTAACACGAAAACAAGTAACAATACAAAGTAAATACCTACTAATATACTATTAAAAGGTCAATAGGGACCTTATTTTCGTTTTGGAGCGAACATTAATGGCGTAGCAAAATGGCTACAGTACAGTATTTTGTGTTGCTGTGGTGTTATTTTGTGTGAGGAACAAAATCTTCGTAGCAGACGAGGCGCTTGTTTATGATTGCCTTAGTAATAAAATCGAATGATACATTATACAGGCTATATTGGGGCGACAAAACAATGTTACTGAAAAGTTCTATTTTACGATTGATACAAAGCAGAGTGTTTCAGCGTGAAAAAATGTTACCTACCTTGAATTCAGTACATGGTTCTAGACACTATAATGATAAGTAGTACAAATATGCAATACACAAAATAATAAAAAAAATAGTGCGTGGAGTCCCTCCGCGTGGAAGAAGTGAAACTTCGTTAATACTACATGCATGCGTTCGAGTGCCACGCATTCACTCCCTCTGCCTCTTTCTATTCCCCCTCCATGGTAGCGTTAAACGTTTAACGCAAGCTTGTTGGAAGTCGCATAAGAAGTTTCACTTCAAAAACCTTCACAAAATACCTACTCAACAGAACTTTTTGAAAGTTATGTAATGATTAACCCTACATTTTTGACGTTCTAACGTATCTTAACTTTATCCAGCGGTTATGAATGAATCTGCTAAATTCATGGTAACAACTTACGCGTCGATATCCCTTAAAGTCCACTCACCGTATATTATTTTTATGTTGTGTTTTTAAAGAAAAAGGTCCTACTCCAAAACGAATTCGAACTTTCATCAATTTAACACAACGTCATTGTTTGCGTGCCAATACCACGTTGTCGTCTAGACATTTTGTATTTTACTCTATGGTTTAACCCTCTAGCGGTATATATGACGACCTAGGCAGGGTCAAGCGGACATGCTCACGGCAGGCTCTAAATAAGACGAGATAAACATCTGCTAATTAATATTGGTTGCACGAACTAATGTTCTGCTTTATTTGGTTTCGAGTGGTCGCTTGGGTACTGGATACTGATTGCGTTATCTCAGAGATTAGAGGGAGTTTACGGGATGAGCATTTCATACGGAAATATAAATTGTTGCATGTATTTTTAAAAGTCAAAGAAGCTTGTTTTTATATCAAGAAAAAAGACAATAAAAGCATCATTTTATTTTAAGAATTTCTTGTGTCAAGATTTATCATACTGTAGTAGGTAATGTTAGTATGTTTTGTTCCTAATGAATAATATAAATTAAAATCATTATTTTATGGATTAAAATCCCACCCACATAACCCACAAGTTCCGTAAGAAGCGTAAATAAAAAAATGGTACATAGCTCCCTGTTTAACGAGGTGAGCAAGATGAATGAATCCAAACAACACCAAAAAAAGTAAAAAAGTTCTTTTATTCCAAGCGTTGAAGCGAATTATCTCTGGTCAGTGATAAAACCTTGCACGTGTTATTGTTACAACCCTTACCAACCCGTCACGATGTCATCAGATAAACAGACAGACAAACGCAATCCGAACAAGAATGTAACACCCCACACTTATCATCCTGATTAATATTTGCATTCATCTTTTTAGGGTTAACATTTTTTCTATCATTCAAATTGCCACCTTATTTAATGTAAATAAAGTCTTTATCTAACTGTCAGCATTAACAGTTACGGCATTATTCGATTTATAGAGATAACATCGATTTCTTTCAATAAATTGAGAAAACCAAAATTGCATTTTGTGTTACAGAAATTAGAGTGCCTTTTATTTTGCCTAGGAAATTACATTTGATTCTTTGACACGTGACGAGGGTCCAATTGGAAACGGGCGAATATCAATTTTTCGTATATTTGTTGTGTTTTTTGGTGTATATTATTAATATTATGCAACGAGTGCGACCTTAGGATTCGGTACGCATCTGTGTATGTTTTATTACTCGTCTCCCTTTCGTTACATTTCATACCGTTTATTGTGGTTGTCGCGAAAATTGTTTGTGACTGAACATATTGGGTTTGTGTCGCAATATTGATGCAAAGAGATTGCATTCAATTGGTTATTTTGAAAGAGAAGTGTGATTTGCCATACTACTACCCTTTACTAGGTGACGAAGAAAAGGTCACTAAAAGAGGCAATTTTCAGGAAAGGTGCTAAAATATGCTTGAATATCATTACATAATCAGTACCAGATAGGGAGATACCAGCTAGGAAGATACCAGCTTCTCCACATATTACGTTTTAATGCAAATTCTCTCTATTTTCTCCGTATATTAATATTTATTACGCAGCGACGTCTGCATATTTGTACTGGCCTGCTGTATGTAAAGACAAGCCAAGAATAATGGTCCTACAATCAATTTCTCAATAAATTCCTATCAGGCATCGTGTAACTGACGTTTCAATCATAAACTGGATAGTCATAGGAAAACCATATATCTTGACCACAAAACCACATGTTGAGCTACCGTTATTCAATTGTTTTGTCGTATACTTTACATTGCGGGGTTTCTTTACTTGTATTTTACAAATGTAATGCTTGTACTTACAATAGATGCAATGGTTGTTAAAAATATTGGTTTAGCGAAAATTTCTTCGGTATATTTTAATAGAATTTGCAAGTAATCTGGCCACAATAGGTTGGTGATTGGCACGGTCAGGAAGCGTTGGATGGCTGGTCGCCATCTTGGATCCAACAATACGCCAAATTTGGACTCGGCAAAAGTTATTGTTGAGGTTTAAAAGTTTTTGATTTGTCATTCAGATTGTGGGCGCTTGGATTGAGTTTGTGTGCCAGTGTTATAATATAAAGAGGTTATTAGGCTCACTTTGTAATATTAACAGATGCAAATAATGCCGTTTCATCGGTGGTTTGAAGTGAACACTCTGTTTGTTAAGGAAACGTTTTATAATACTTAACAAAAGTTAGATTTAGAAGTGTCAGTTAGAGAGTGGCAGTAAATAAGCATATCTAGCGAAGTTTTTAAGATCATTTACGCCTCTTTATGATAAAGAAAAAAAAGTACCTAATGGTTACACATATACCATCATTCCAGTTTTTCCCGTAAGATTAAGGCTCATCCACATTCGCACGGAAGAAAGAGAAAAAAATCCAAAAATATTTATCTAATACATAGAAATTCTCTTTATTAACATTTTGAAAGACAAATTAAAACAAAATATCTATACTAATATTAAAAAGATTGTAAGTTTGTAAGTAACATGAGAGGCGGTATGATGAAGAAAATCTTTACTAAAATTCGTTTTTGTAATTTATCTGTAAGTTTGTTCTAAGGTGTAATCTTCGGGACTACTGAACCAATTTCGAAAAAAATTTCACTGACCTGTAGCTACATTATCGCCATAAGCATAAGCTTATGACACTTGTCGACTATACAAAGTTGGTTTGGCATCCTCGTCAAAATTCAGGAGGTTGTCACAAAAGACATATAAATAATCAATCAGAATTACGGTACATAATTAATTATTAATAAACATTGACTTTTTTGTTTGTTTATGTTTGTCAGTATTTCAGAATAACCCCCTTTTTTTTTGCGGATGGGAATTCATCAAATGACTTCTCCCGCTCTGGGCGGAGCGGGAGGGAGTGTCAGACTTGTACTGACTAAAACCCACCCGTGTTCCTTCTTCGCCCTTTGTGTTCCAGGGCCGCGGTATCTCTTTCGAACAACCCGCAGCCCTGGCAGGCATCGGCCCTCTCGGACCCCTTCCGGTTTGCTGACATCTCCTTGAGGCGCGCGTGGAACACGTACGCGCCGTTGACACGGCCTGTCGTCATAAGACGGACGGACGCGGACGGTGAGCTAGCCCATTACTCACCGTCCACAGGCTCGTGCCTACGGTGGCCGGGGGCCACTGGTTGCCCCCCGACGCCCGGGGCGTCTCCCGCGGCGGCTGGGACGTGAGGTTCTCTCCCTCTCACGTTCCGTCACCTCCTTCGCTAGCATGACTGCTTCGCAGAAGGAGGCGACGGCATCCCATTCCCTCTCGCTCCGGACCATAGATTGAACCAGGGCCGGACGCGACAGGTCGCCGCCGCCAATCGCCGCTACGAGGACACGGCGGTGCTCAGCCCAAGCGGGGCAGAGTTCCACAGTGTGCTCCACCGTGTCCTCCGGCCGATCCTCGCAGTGGTAACACCCGGGCGTTTCCTCCCGCCCGATTCGGTGCAGGAACCTCCCGAAACAACCGTGTCCGGTGACCTGCGTCAGGCGGAAGGCGAGGGTGCCGTGGCGCCTCTCTAGCCACAGAATAACACCCTTAACGTGGTTTAAGGAATTAGAAACTATTGAATAAACGTTTGAGATTGTTTGTATGTGTGGAAGCGCGCTAAGTATAGGGCGAAAAACAGACCGCCCGCTTTTAAAACACGAGTGGTTCACACTTACCAATTTCCGTAAATAAGACAAACAAAAAAAATACCTTCCCATTTTATTATTGATTCGGGACGAGAATCATTAGCATAGTTACCTTCTTGAATTTGACGAGGATGTAAAACAACAGCTAGTATAACTATGTAAAACGTTACCGTGGGTTAATTCCCGTACATGACGGGGGAAACCACGAGCAAAAGCTAATCAGTACATACTTGCAATTTGCTAAAGTTCGCCCAGGGAACAGGTTCCAGGGATCGGAGGCTATCGACCGGGTTAGACACATTCATACACCATCAGCTATCGGCTAAGTGGTGACATGTTAAGGACTATTGCTGTTATGTTACAACGTACTGTTGTAATGCGTACAATGAAGTGTTGTCTATGATGCTTTACCGACAACGAAGACGGTCTTTGGAATCGGTAAGCTTTAGGTAGACTAAGATATTATTTGCAGGTCGAAGTAACTAAAGTTGTGTAGGTTCTTAATACGAAAGTTTCTGAAAACATTGCTGATCAGCTAAAATTTTCACCACTGGCTTTGTGCTGACATAAGAGTAGGCAGACATTGTGAAAATTCACGTATATAGGGTGACTGGTAATCGGGCCTGTGGACGGTGAGTAATGGGCTAGCTCACCGTCCGTCCGTCTTTAAGATGACAGGCCGTGTGGACGGCGCGTTCGTGTTCCACGCGCGCCTCAAGGAGATGTCAGCAAATCGAAAGGGGTCCGAGAGGGCCGATGCCTGCCAGGGCTGCGGGACTGTTCGAAAGAAATACCGTGGCCCTGGAACACAGAGGGCTAAGAAGGAACATGGATGAGTTTTAGTCCGTACAAGTCTGACACTCCCTTCCGCTCCGCCCAGAGCGGGAGGATTCATTTGATGACTTCCCATCCAAAAAAGAGTTACTGGTAATTAGTGACCGATATTTAAACACGTGATTATACTCATGATAACAAATAGCTTTCCCATAGATATTTTTTTTTTTTTTATAATCTTTCCCTTTTGTCATAATAATACAAAAGCCATAAGAAATTCGCGCGCGCGCACCTGTGTCCTAGCTTCGACCTCAGCTTGTGATAAAAGCCAATAAGTATAAAAAAATGTTTCTTTAGGAAAGTTGTTTGTTATCATGAGTATAATCAGAATCACGGGTTTAGGTATCGGTAACTAATTACCAGTCACCCTATACAGGGTGTAACGGAAAGGGTATATACATCCTTAAGGGTGTGCTACAGACCATCAAACTGAACATGTTTCTCATCATAAAAAAATTTTTGCAGCACAAAAAAATATCAGCTGCCTATACATTTGGGTCGAATAGGTATTGCGATTTTCTATGGGGCAGCAGATATTTTTTTTTCTGCAAATTTTTTTTTATGATGAGTAACCTGTTCAGTTTGATGGTCTGTAGCACACCCTTAAGGATGTATATACCCTTTCCGTTACACCCTGTATACATTCACTCTCAAAACTTTACTCACGAGGAAAATGTCGCGCGAAAATCTTAAGTATGAATGTGAATAAGCGTAGAGGAAGACCAAAGAAACGATGGATGGACTGTGTGAAGGATGATATGGCAAGAAAGGAGGTGTTTGATGAGATGACAAGTAATAGAGAAGTATGGAAGAAGAAGACACGATGCGACGACCGCAAATAAATTGGACGAGAGAATGATGATTACTCCAAACACATTTTGTCAGCGTATGTGATGGTGTCCATGTTCTGGGCAAGGGCGAGCTTATACCACTAACCCAGCACTTACAAGGTGTTGTTTTGCATTCTCGTCAAATTTCAGGAGGTGGTCACAAAAAACATAAAAAAACAATTAAAATTACGGTACCTAGTTAATAATTAATAAACGCTGATTTTTTGGTTGTTTAAGTTTGTCAATAGGGAACAAGAAATTATCGAATAAAAGTTTGAGATTGTTTGTATGTGTGTAAGCGAGGTTATAGGGCAAGCACCAGACGGGCCGCGTTTAAAACACGGGTGGTTCACACTTACCGATTTCCGTAAATAAGGAAAAAAATAAAAAACCTACCCATATTATTATTGATTCGGGACGAGAATCATTAGCATAGTTACCTCCTTGAATTTGACGAGGATGCAAAACAACACCTTGTATAATAAAACCCGCATCTGCTACAGAGCAATTCTTAAAAGAAAAATCCTATACAATTTTGCCTGACGAAACGTGTAACCGAGGACAACAATCTTAGCTTTTGTGACCACTAGCGAGAAGAATGCGGCAGTTACTTAAACACAAAATATCTTCCTGTACCCCTATCTTCAGAGGAACAAGCAGAAGTGGGTAGTTTGCAGTAAATTTCCCTAAGTATACATGTTGGGAGCGTCTCATGTATTAAAGTTTCGCTGATATAAAGAACGTGTAATACTGTTGCAGTGTGCAGCTTGGTTTGTATGGTGCAAGTTAGAGGGAGAGGCGGTATGACGAAGAAAATCTTTACTCATTATCATCTGCCTAGCCTTTCCCCAAACTATCTTGCGGCTGGCTTCCAGTCTAACCGGATGCCGCTGAGTACCAGTATTTTACATGAAGCGACTGCCTATCTGACCTCCACAACCCAGAACCTGGGTAATACGATACCCCTTGGTAAGACTGAATGTCAGACTTTTTTGGCTTCTGACTACTCGTAACGACTGTCAAAGATCTACAAATGGCAGCCGGTACCAACGGCTTAACGTGCTTTCCAAGGCACGGAGGAAACTCGGTATGTAACTATGATCAACCATCCACGGACCAACCTCGGCAAGCACAGCTTAACATTAAATATCGACCCGTGCGGCTGTTATTATTTAGCCACGAGCTCTACCAAGAAAAAAAAGAAAATCTTTACTAAAATTCGTTTATATACGCTGTTTGTAAGTTTTTATGTACTTAAGGGGTAATCTTCTTTCTAAAATTCTTTCAATAACGGGAAACTATTCCTGAGTTTCATAACACATTTAAAACGTTCTTGTGGAATAATTTCCGTATAAAACGGCAGCGCAACCGCGAGCATAAGCTAGTGTTAAATATGGTGGATATTGGAGATTTTTTAGCTTTATAAAAACTTGTGGGTGTTTAGTGTTGTGGGTTATGAAGAGTTTCGTTTGTCAGACCGCTGACTGAATGGAGGCATTTTCTAATATGACTTGGAAGTTTCTATTTTTTTGAAAAACTAATGGTTTTTGCGCTAAGATAGTTCCTAATCTGGGGTTGGTCGTTTTAACTTTCACGGTGATCTGGTTTTACATTGGCATTAAACCCGAATAAAGATGAATATTATAGACCGAGCTGTCAAAACTACTTTAGAAACTAGCGAAAATGATGCTTTGCAAAAAGGCAAATTACTGTGGTACCATATTACCCAGCGCTAACTGGGTTGTGGAGGTCAGATAATCAATCGCCCCATATGAAATACTAGTATTCAGCTGCATGCGTTCTGCTTGTCTCACAGGCATGTCATTGGCACCTTATGATACCGAATAGGACCATAGGTCACCATGGTTCAAATCCACTAAGCAGTTATTTCAGCCTACGTCTTGCACCAAGCAATATCATCTCGGAACGCAGGGACTTCGTCCCGTCGGTCGGCCCGACACTTTTTCAAATCGTGACTCGTCCCGCGGCCTCGCCGTCACGAACTGTGTACCGTTATCCAGACATACACACTACTCGCACTAACCTGCTGCACCTAGTGCTAGAAAGAGATAGTTGTATATTGTCACCAACGCCTTTAGGCTGAAGGATATGCTTGAGGGAACCGTCTTTTGTTTTGATGTGTTAACGTATTGAAATAGTGGATGTTCGATGCGGAACTAGGTTTGAATTAAGAATAGAATGAACTGGAAATCGGGGGTTTCCCTAAACCTAATTTAGGAATATCTACCTACATGGGTTTATGGATCATAGCCATCGATGAGAGTAAGTTACGGGAACAGTGATAACCAGGAATTTTATGGCTCGTTATGTCATTGTTTGAAATAATGGATGTCCGATGCGGATGAATTATGAATAGAAATAACTAGGTAATTGGGGGTTACCCTAATTTAGGAATATCTACCTACACGGGTTAATGAATCATTGGCATCGATGGTACTAAGTTACGAGAACAGTGATATAACCAGGAATATTATGCTTCGTTAAGACCGTGTTTTATTATTTGTATGTACAAATGCGTCGATAAACTTCCTAGAAAAACAAAATTATTTCAGGTCTTTGTGATTTTGTGGAAATCATTGTTATAATCAAACTAACATTGGTTTTAACGGTAAGAGAATATGGTGGTAATGTCTTCATATATATTAAAGTACCTGAACACTGAACGGCATTATAAGAAAAGCATGTCTAGAAAATCTTTCTTTCACAATGCCTAAAAGGTGCAAGGGACATTGACTTCAACGCATGTACTAAATTCTAGTAACAGCGTAGATATCTTTAACACCGTGAATGAAGCAAGAAATTCAAGAACAAATAAAATAATGATTGTTCGAATCTATTGTAGCAAGACAAAGGGACAGTAGGCGACAATCGTAACCTAAGTTTCTAACAAAATTCGTATGCTAATGTGTACAAATAAATTAAATATAGCCACACGCATCATACGTGACTGTGCGTAAACTGAATTTAAAGAACCGTTCTCTCTATACGACTGGATTGGGCAATAGATTATGGGTAAACTTGTATTTCTAGGTGTCATGGAGTATAGAGTTAGTAACAACAAAACATAGCCTGTAATCCCCGACCGCAGAGGCAGGCAGAACCTAATTGTATACAGTAATAGTAGGCAGTACCTGATGGTACTCTCACATTTCGCCAGTTATGTTTAAGTCCAATGTAATCCAAGGCGAGCCTATTGCCATCAATCGGGCACAAATCCAGACTCCGTGGCTGCTACTGCGTAATTGCAAACGGAAAAATTCAATATCAATTTGCCCGACCCGTTACAGGTAGTCAGTGGTCCGAAAGTTTGACAGTCTCACCGAGGGGTATCGTATTACCCAGTACTAACTGGGTTGTGGATGTCAGTACGTCTACCATGAGTTGTCATAGTTAGATCGCTTGACGTAACTGCAATAGTTCCGTCAATAAACAAATACTATAGTTAGCTTTTTCAATGGTACCATGAGCTGTGTTGGTGCTTACTACTAATTCTAAGCAAATGAAGCCCAAACTTGCAGTCGCTGTAGTTTAGTTTACTACACGGTGACGTAGGATAGATAACTATAGTGACTCATACTGCGCATTTTAGTACCCAACCATCCGCTAGAGGCGCTGTAAAAGTTTTCATACATTTTTTTAACTACAGACGCTAGCGAGTATAGATTGTTAAAACTCATGGTAGACGTACAGATAGACAGTCGCTCTATGTAAAATACTGGTATTCAGCTGCATTCGGTTAAGACTTAGACTAGAACCCAACTTAGTTGGGAAAAGGCTATAGGCAGACAGGTCTATCTTACTACTAATCCTAGTACCACGGTACTGTCAAATTCATGAATCTTTCGGCCTTTCTTAGAGGACTATAATACACCGATTGCCCAGCATCAAAAGCTCAAAGAAAGGTGGGGCCTCGTACACCTCTTAACGAAACTCAATGGAAAGTCATCGATACAACATTTACGGCACTTAAAAAATTACGTAACCTCTTATGAATTGTATGAGAATATCTGTGGTGGTCGGCTATAGGAATAATTATATTGATTTGTGTCTAATAAGTTGTAATTGTGATTTCTGTTACAGAATGCGTTGTCATGGTTACGGTGCAGTGATTGGTCGGGTTTGTTACATTATAGGCTACAGACAACGAGCTTCATACAATTGGATGTATGACGTTCGTTTTCTTTAGTCTCGTTTTGCGTACTTTATAATTTGAGGGCAGATTCATTCCTACTTTAATATTAATTATTGGTTGAGGTTATCAACCTGAACGAATTCAAGCTGGTATATATTTATTATTTTATACATTATTTGTGTCTTTGCCGTTATTATTAGGTTTTTTTTCACGTTTTTAATGAAATTCATTGTGTAATAATTTATTTTTTTAAATGTTTTAATTTAAATATGTATAACTTATATTATATTTTTCTATAATTTTAGCTTTTTAGTTAAAATACCATTGTATTTTGTTGTGTTTCATTTATGATTACCTACTAGACTCTCAGCAACTCAAAAACTCGTTACAGAATACGAAACGAAAAACAAAAATAATTTATTCTACTGCATCTTGAGAAATTGTCTTGAGAAAAGTTCTGGTAAAAGATAAGAATATTTAAATAAATTGATTGTGCTTATTCCAATGCATTTTTTATTTAAAATTTTATTGATTACTAAGTGTTAAATCGAAGCGTATCGATTTAGATTTATTTAATCAAACAACCCATAAATTATCGGCTCAAGTATATTAATAAAAACTCGTTCGATATGCTGTCACGAAAAAATAAATTAAAATTCTGCACGCCACAACATTTTACCGGCGTTCGAATATTTCGCTAACTGTTTTATTACTAGACAACATGAATGATCACTTAACACGTTCTAAAATTAAATTAATAGTGATGTGACAAAATTTTGATGCATATCCTGTTATATGGCATGACAACCGATTTTTCTGCCCGAATATTTAGGACTACGATAATACTATGCTTTTTGTTTATAGGTACGGCTTATCAAGCTGAAATAAGGACAATCTGGACAATATTTCTTAAAACAGTTCGCAATTCGTCTAATTTTAAATACAATTAGAATTGTTTAAATAGGTCATGAAAAACACGAAGCCATTCACATCTACAACAAACCGACATATTTTTTCGCATGTCGATTCTTTGCTACGGAATAAAATATTGAATTCTAAACGGATTTTGACGTTTATGTAAATTTTAAAATAAAGTACCTTCGTTGGTTTTCTGTGGAAAAAATAATTGATAAGCTTGTTAAGCGTTTCTCAGTCTGTAATAATCTCATATCTTATAATTAGTTGATTTTCCTGTTGTAATAATAAAGTCAAGTCATGCAATAAAAACACAACTGTTTTTCTGTGTTTCATTCAGTTTCAAACGTGAATTGTGGCTTGCAACATTGTAGTATAAAACGTATATTATTCCTATGTTTAGGTTATCGAGGTGTGCCTAGGCACAATATTGCCAATAGATAGATAGGTAAGCTGGGCCGTTTTCGTGGAATCACACATTGATATTACGACAGCGCCGTTTTGTAGAAGCGAATAAAGCAATGGGGTTAAATTATTAAATATTTCCTTAGTAGAAGTTATTATTTACTATAAATGTGTGAAGATTTAAATGCATTTATGCACGTGTTATGAGACAAACTAATATTATAAAACACGATATTAATGTCATATTCAGATTTATTGCAATATTAGAAAATACACCTTGCGTCACCCTAACTAATAAATTACATTTCTTTGGTTAATATGACACATCAGATACAAAGAGCTTTTTATCTTTTTACATACCCACTGAAATAATAATTAGGTATCTCAGCTCCCATAAATAATCCAACTACATCACAAAGTTAGTTCGTACAACTATTACCCGACCGACTCGAGTTGGGCCCATGGACGGAGAAAGTTAGCCAACGTGGATAAAACTACATTTATTGGTGTTGCATATTCATTGTATCCCCAGGCATAATACCGAACCAAACACACTAGACCCCTTTATGGAGGAATAAAACCTTTCCTAGAAATATGAAGGCGGGAACACAGGAGCTCAAGGTAAAATGGTCATTCAGTACCTACTTGTAACTAGTTTTATATTCAGTTTAGTCTAGTGACAGTGTTGTGTTTAGGTGTCGTATTTATATCTATATTGTGGTAAGAATCGGGAAAAAGTATAGCTTAGTAGATCAGGTTTGTCTATGTCGAACATGACGCTAGCATATATCTGCCAAAAAGTAAAAAAAAATATATATTTATATTTTTTTTTAACTGTAAAGTATAAGATATCTTTCCTTGAAATTTTGTCTTCAATATCACATCTATTTACAGCGTTATGGTATTTATGGGAAAAAGCGAGATCAATAAGATTGTCAATTTTACAGCATTAAAAAGTGACCAGCCAGTAAAAAAAGTCCAGTCACTCAAGTACCACTCTCAAGAAAACTTAATGAAAATGACAAATCAATCTTTCTAATAAAAATCAGAGTCACGACACGACAACTGTCATGCTGAGTTTATATTATACTATAGGCCCACATAATGAATAAAGTATACTGTACTGTCACATTTTAACGTCAATTTCTTTATTTGTATACAAGAACTTCATGTGACGCTGGCAGAATAGTCGACATCGGCTTATTAACGTTTATCTAAAACCAACTAGTGGGTTTCTCGTTTGGCACTTAAAAATACAATTGTAGTGCTATACCTACATTATCTTAATCGAAACTACCGACGCCATATTGTTTTATTAGTATAATTTCCATAGACAATCTCATAAATGTGTATCAACAGCGCCTTTCTGTCAAATCATGCAGCACTGCAATTTTATTCGCAAAAGACGTCCTTCGAAAATGTCAAATCACATTCAAAATTCGAACCATACACTCCGGGCCCAACCCTCTCAACGCGATGCCCATTTGACAGCCTGATATATCTCGGATATATCCGAACTTGTAATATCCTTCAATCACAGGCTGTCTACGAACTTTACGCATTCAACTGTTTACTACCGTTGCAAGCCACGGACGACCACTAAAACCGTGATACACCACTAAATTATAATCATTATTGAAGTAGTAATTGTTTAATTTTAGTGAGATTTTGCCATACGATCTGGATTAGTACGTAATTGATATTGACAATTGATTATTACTTGTTATTTTAGTGCTGGTTAAAATTACTTAAATGTCGCTTTAAAGTAACTAGGAGGTATATTTGGTACAAGTATTTTAAATGTTGTCTTTGGATCTGAGCAAAATTCTGTTTGAATTAGAAACCTTATCAAAAGCCTAGTAATATCTTAAAAAGTCCGTCAGTCAAATAAAACAGACCAACACAGAAAATAATAAATAATCTACCGTCTACTATTACTGGTCTGCTATCAAAAGTCTAACAGTCCGGTGTGTGTGGCGAAAGTGTCGTCGACACGTCGGAAGTGTCTCGTCACGCGCTCCAGAGATTATCGGACGACTAGCCGACGAGTGCGGGACGAGTTTTGTCCGGACAATCGTAGGGGACGAGTCGACGGTACAAAATACGGTAAAGTTGAGGGACTTTGAATAAAACACTGCATGTGAGAATGCAGTAGGTGTGTTTAATTTTTCTATGGGACACGTGTTTTCAAACAAAATATTCTGAGGATTTCTTATTTTACCCATTAAAGGGTTTAACTCGACTTCAGTGCGGATAAGGACGTGCTTGGATCACGCTAGTTTGACTATCGATATCGTATCAATAGCATGTAACATTTTCTCAAGGTGTCAAATAAACATCCGGATTTTTAATGTGTCCACGCGTGAAATGTGATCTTGTATAATTATCAGTTTTTAATAATAAATACAACCTTATTAATTATTCGAAACATCTTGTTTTACGAATTTGTTTACATCTTATTTGAGGCCTTAATTATGATGTTTTAACGTCATCGAGCTACCCGTAGTCTGATTTAGTAGCATGGAAATTATATTTACGGTTATAGAGTTCTTTGAAATTATTTGCTTAACCTTTCCCTAAATTAGTTACTTTTACTAAAGAAAGATTCACTATAACCCATAATATAAAAAAAAATATTCTTTTCCAACAACAATAAAACATTTAAGGTTGTGCAAATTTACATGGCCATTAAAATGAGATAATAAATCCAAAATTACACAAATATTAATATATTTGATTAGTAATCAAAAATAAATAAATTATGGCGTAATTTGCTTAAAATACGTTTTAAGCATACGCCATTTATAATAACGTTTATTTAATTAGGTACCTAGAATTTCTGTAAATGTGAATAAATCCACAAAGTACTAAACTATTCTATTAAAACAACAAAAGATTTCACTAATTTAAATAGCCAATTAATTTAGATAGTTAATCCGAAATTACACTCACAACTCCGAACTTTAAAATATAATAAAAAATAAATATAAATCCGCGTATAATTCGCGCAAAATATCCGCATTATACCACGATTACAACCCTAAAAGTTAATGTCGGATAAAATTATACAAGTATCCATTAAAATTTGTCAAAGACTTTTAATATGTTGTAAAACTGGAAATTTTGCGATCGTAAGCCTGGGTAAGAGAAAGTTTATTACCTATTTCTGTATTAATTCTAGCTAAGTTACTGTACAGTACTTACTCGTTTAATAATATGCAGGCTTTACAACGATTATGATTTAAGTTGAGTCCGTGAGAATTGCTTTCTTTATTAGATATCTTTCAGTAAGTATCTTCCTACTTAATATTAAAAATATTGTAAAACCAAATGATTTTTAAAGAGTAACCATGGAGTTTCTTGCCGGTTCTTTTCCATAGGAAACGACCAGTGTAGGCCTATGTGAATAAAATATTTTGGTTTTGATTTTTTGATTTTGAATGTATGTTTGTTACTCTTTCACGCGAAAACTATTGAACGGATTTGGATAAAATTTGGCGCACAGTTAGTTTATAACCTGGATTAACACAAGATATTTTTTGTCCGGGTAGTACAATCCAGTGGGACAATTACCGAACTCCACGCGTGCAAAGCCGCGGGCATAGGCTAGTACTTAATATTTCAGTTGTTTTCTAGGTACTAACCTTCAATTTAAAAGTATAATTTTAAAAGTGTAATTTTAATTATATTTTTGTTGGTAATGTATGTAAGTATGTATAATGTTTTTGTGGAATGTGTATGTTTTTGGTATTTAAATTAAGTAATTAAATAAAACCTAATTCTTAGAGAGATATATACCGCACCTACACAACAATTTACTTAATAAGTATTTTAAAGATATAATATGTTCATTATGGCAAAAATATCACGAAACTACTAACACAACAAAAAGTAAGTTAAAGTTATTTTTAAACAGTGATTCATTTCTGATTGCACAATATTTACGCAATCATATTAGACCACATTCCATACTAGAAATTTCTTAATCAACTTCCTTATTATAGAGATTAAATTAAAATCTAAATATTTCTCGAAAAACTGTCGACAGAGACACATTTATCAACTAAGACATATGAATTCTAACTTCAGTAGTCGACTAATCCCCCAAACGATGTATAGGCTTCATAAATCTGTTGCCAACCAACCAAAAACACCAAAGTAATTTGATTTATAATTCATCTAACCAATAAATTACTGTTAATTACGAATATTTTTGCCAAAATCAACATATTTATAAAACATCGTTAATCCGAATTTATCATCGAAAGCTTAATTAAATTAATAAAAAGGGTTAAAGACATAAAATGAAAATAAAACGAAAGCAGTTGGTAATAAATTACGCGCGTGTATTCATATTAAAAGTAGTTATCTACATGAAAATAAATTAAACTTAATAATTATAATACGTATAGATGTCTCGACGATATTCGTAATCGTTTTCAACGAAGCTATGCCTATATATTACATATTTTATATGTAATATTTACAATAACGCGAGAAACGCGACGAATACTTGGAGAACAATAAGTCGCGTTCTCCCCGCACGAATGGAGTCCGACCACTTCGGGGAGCGAGAGTTATTATCCCCTTATACAAACATATTCTAGTTATACGCCAACGGTTAAATACGCGAGCGATTCCGACAGAACATACGCCAAGCGTGCCGTCATAACCCAACACCTCAGTTCCGACCCGTAACCGATACGGTAACACGTCAACCTCCTTGATCCGTCTTGGGAAGCTTCCCACTTCCCTCCCATAGTTTGAATGGCGATAAATGTGAAGATGTGCTAGCCTCAGGCATTCTAGGACTACTAGTGTAGTTAGGTGGTAATCTAGAAGGTGTCGATAGGAAGCTCCCGTAAGACAGCGAGGAATTGACGCCTAAAGACGTGTCCAAAGTGGAATAGTACCCGGATGAAGCGGCAGATGGCTGCGGAGCCGGCGGCTGCTGTATCTGCACGCGTGCCGCCTCGGCGTACGCGTCCAGATGCGTGCGCACCAGCACGAGCAGCTCACCGTAGTTTGTGACAGAGCCGCCAGCTCCCGCCACTCTGTAAAGCAACAACCGCGCCTCCCCAAAAAGACTGTCTAAAATTTTACCTGTCGTGAAGAGGACGATGGCCTTCAGACAGGAATACTCCGCCGAGTCGACGTGGAGTGCTTTCAGCTTCTCCACTTGCTCTTGGAAGATCCTGATGTGATCCATGAAGGCCACGACTCGGTCGGCCGCCATCGGCGACGCGTGGAGCCCCGCAGCCGCCAGCAGCGGCGCCACGTGCAGGGGCATAGAACACTGAGACGCATTCAGGACGAACAGCTCCGACCAGACGAGTCTTAGCAACGCGACCTGGTCGGTCACTTGGAGTTCAGGGAAGAAGGGGATGTTCCGCGCCCATTCGACGGCGGAGAACAGTAGCCTCGCAGCTAGTTCGCAGATATTATCTATTCCCATGACGTTGGCAGGCTGGACGCACTGGCCGTACCGGGAGGTGGGGTAGGGCTCTGCTCGGAGGAGCAGAGAGATGTAGGAGGAGAGGTAGGGGTGGCTGTTTAGGCCGGCAGAGGGGTCGCCGTTGGCCAGCGCGTACTGGCCAGGCAAGGCGAGCCCCGCCGGTTGCGTCGGGGGTACTCGACCTCTTTGTACAGCTGGAACAAAAGAAACAAAAACACGTTAGGGTTTACATTCTTAATTTAAAAGCAGAAAAGAACATAAATCAAGCAGTTCACCAATGGACCAAGAAGTTCTCACACCATGAATTCTACATGAAACGACAACATTATATTCACACAAATCTCAATTACATTTCGCTGAACTCGAGTTCGCACCCAATAATTCAGCAGTAACGTTCGGTATAACATTACCAGTTCCTCCTTTACAAATAATTACGATATTATAAATTAGTAAGCTCATTATTTCTTGTTTGCAATTAGTAGTTGAAACAGTAAATAGATAATTATCACTAAAACAGCGGGCAGCTCTATGGCTGCCTTTTATGACTGGACCTCGTATCCAATGACTACTTTAATAGAATGCTACCGCGTCGCGCTGCGTCTTACAAGAGATGACCAGGTAAGTACTTCTAAATTTGCCTCTAAGTAGATATAACAATAATTAGAAAGTTGGATCCGAACAGCTAAGAATACGTACGCGCCCTTAAAGGGGGGACGTAGAGAAACAACAGTACAACCTCATTTCGCCAGTAAAAGAGGGCGAGTCGATTGCCATCAACCGGGTGCAAATCTAGACCTTTGACTGTTTGTGATAAATACTTTATTTCTGTTTAATTATCAAGTAACTCATTTTGATAGTCACTCACACAATTACCTATGCAACTAGTTGGTGGTCTTATTGATAAAAAATCCTATGGTTTGTGAAATAGTATAGAGTTGCAACGTCAGTTAGCAATGCAGTCCGGATGCATGTGTTCCATCTGCAGTACACACCCTTCACCTAAGAAAAAGCATTCCACTAAGGTGAAAACACCAGCCTGTTCATAAAGTCATTAAAAACAAGGAAAATCTTGAACCAACAAACTCAAATTAATGTCTAAAACAATAATAACATGACAATTATGATTGATTCTCTCACAGACTATTATTAGCTGTAAATTACTCGTAAATAGTTACAATGGTATGTACTTATTTACCTACTGGTGTTGTTTCTGCCTATATTTTATCGATACTTAGTAAATACCAGTGGTTTACAACATTATTAACGTTTAAATATTATTTCATGTTTGAATTTGTTTTTTAAGATGTTTTGTATGTGCAAAAAGATTAAGTTCTAATAAATACAATGATGGATGACAATTTCCAAATAATTTTATTCTAAAATTGAAAAAACTGACGCAAATAAAAAGTAATAGCTTAGCCATGTCACAGCATCCAAAGTCCCCATTTATTTAGTCGGAAAAGTAAAGATTTCAAGATTTCTCATTTTTCTTTAATAGGCCATGATTATTTTTTTTTCCATATTGTTATACAGGGTATAACGGAAAGGGTATATACATACTTTAGGGTGTGCTACAGACCATCAAACTGAACATGTTTCTCCATCGGACAAACATAGTAATAGCCAAAAATTATCTGCTGCCCCATACAAAATTCAATACCTATTCGACCCAAATGTATGGGGCAGCTAATATTTTTTTCCTTTAATTTTTATTATTTTTATCCTTTCCGTTACACCCTGTATACATGAACTTTTTGTTGTATATTTTACCCCGTCATCGTACATTAATTTAAAATTTTTCATCGTTAAAAAATAACAGTATAATTTGCTAACGTGTGCCAAATTTTGCATATTTAGTTTATTTTAGCAAATGATTTCCGGTCGACAAATATTTAAAATTTAAGTTAGATGTCAATAAACTTACAATGTCAATTTTATCATGTTTTATCTTGATTAGGTTCACGTTTTTGTAATAAAATAATTATGCCAAATGACTGTTTGTGTTCATTTAAAAGCGTTATGTTCTAGGTTGAGATAAGAATGAATTTAAAACTCTGTTGCATAAAAAAACTAACTTAGTATAACTTAGTGCATAAAATTAACTGAGATTGCTGGTCTTATGGAAGATTAAGATTGATGTCGTATAGAAAATTGAGACGAAGAGGTCAAATACTTATTTGAAATATTGACAGTAAAAGTTGAAAGATTAAAGTTTTCTATCGCAAAAGGAGACTTGGGAAAGGATTTGTAAACGCTTTGAAAAAGTAATGATGACGTCAGTGTCGCCTTATCGCTGTGAAAAATACAAAAAGCCATTGACATTTCTAAATTCAAATACCCGCTGAGAAACCGCATCAATCAATTTAAAAAAAAAAGTTCCACCAATCGGATAACTTTTTTAGGTGTCACGATCATGATTTTGCCGAACAGGTGAATAGCATGCAAATAAGTGAAGCCTACTGTAAATTTAAATAAAAAAACCTCACGTAACGGCATATTTTTTCCAAAACAAACATTAACAAATCGATTGCCAGACAAATGCAAAAATTTCGATTCCCAAACCTAGTAGGTATCTGTTATGGTAATAGACAACATTTGTTGTAGTCGATTCTAATTTACGAACAAGCTTCACAGACGTAGACGTTAAAGAATTAACCTGTTGTTTCTCAGTACAACGAGGCATTTCAGAGATCGTGACGCCACAAATCATCGATACGATCCGAGACGAATCGACGTGAAAACGCGGAATCGTCGCTTCTAATCGTTCATTCGGAAATGCTCACAGGGGAACAAAAATGTATAGCGCGCCAAGCATTCGGAGCGCGCCACGTTTTTTGGCGGGAACGCATCGCGGGCCGGCGCGAATGCCCGCGCACGCGCGTACCGCCTTTTTATGTCTTGTCTTGTCAGTGCAGCAAGAAAAAAAACAAAACGCGTAAACAGGTTGTATTATTATTTTTTCCTTGAATGACAAGATGACTGGAATTCGCCCCACGGTTGTTTCGTAACGAGCGCTTCCCACAGTAAAACTCACTAAATTCCGATTCTTATAATTTGTTATGACATTTGATTTCGTCTATTCGGGTTATTATTACAACGATTACATACGGATTCATACCTTCGTTCAATATCGATATTTACCAACCAAATATCACGATACCAATCATCGAAATAACACGCATTCACGAATTACGGCTCGCATCAACAATTCAATTAAAGTGTTACATCGCCGGAATAATTCCGTTTGAATTAGAGTAATTGCGCGCGTGATTAGCCGGTTTCAGAAGGAAATGTAGGCCGTGGGCTCTCCCACGCCGCGCCGCGCGCCGTCGACACCTAGCCTAATAGCGCGTCATTACACTATCTGCCGATACATCTCCGGTACGTCTCGAGTTCTCGACATCGACGGAACATCACTATCTGCTCGTATAATCGATGACCACTCGGCGCGACTCCAACAAAGCGATTGTCCGATCGCGTTCAACACTAATTACGATTCGGATTTCGAACGCGCGAAAACGTCATTTCAAACTGAATATTTTCTTAATTCGCTAAGAGAATCAATTCTGGCCATTGACAGGTGGAAGTTTATGAATGGAAATTAATGTAAATTAGCGTTAATATGAGTGGGCTTCCCGTAAGGTTAATACAACTAGGTCCATTAGCTCTTATTTGCATAAGACTACGTCTCATTTCGGATTTCTCTTGTATAAATAACATTGATTAAATCGTTCGGCACCCACGACGCATACTTCACGGGATTAAGTGAAAATTAGCGAAGTGTTTATTTTAAATTAAGTAGCTACGTGTTAACGGTTTAGTTAATAACCCAGTTTGGTAAATAAAAAATATTTGTATTTTATTGTAATAAAAAATAATTGTACTTATTACTGTTTATTAATGTGAAAGGAAAGAACTTAGTATAATTGTTTATGGTCAGTGGAGTCATGGAACTCATGGACAAGAATTCTGTGTACAAGCGACACCGGCGCGCGAAAACATCCTTGTTTAGAAAAGTAAAATAAAAAAAAAACTAATTTGAAAAGAGGACATTGTTATTGTTTTGGATCTTATTAGGGAAAGATGTAGAAACATCTAAGAAAATTGCGACACAAGCTTCAGAAATCATGACACGTCCAACCTAATTACGTGGAGACCACACTAAATGATCTCTTTACTTTGTTTTTATTCGAGATCCGTACACAGATCAAAACAAAGTTATTATTTTCGTTTTATTTAAAGAATTTTGAACTTTATGGCCTAAAGATAGGGGTGGTTGAAGATTGAGCGTGATTGGCCCAGTGTGATCTTGACACAGATTGTGTTGAGGAAACAATATGCCATGTCATTTTTGAGATCCGACGGCCGCGAGGTATAGTAACTTAGAACAGTCTTAGACAAGTTTGATTTGCTTGTTTAGGTAGAAAATTACGACCGTAAACAGATACTTACATAACTATTTATAGTCATTCATAGTGCTATGCATAATAGCTAAATTCTGTCATTACCAAAAGCTTTTTCTTTTTCTACAAATATATACTATGTACGTATATCGACGTCCCCGGGGAATAAACCGGTAACAGCAAAAATCAAATTTTACAGGAAAAATGATTTAGTGTTTTTCGGGTATATCTCTTCAACAAAACGTAATTATGACAACATTGTTATGTTATGGAAAAGCTAATTTTTACCCGAAAAGCTTATAGTATTAAGTGTAACTATTAAATATACATACAATTAGTTATTCACCAAAATACACATTACCGAAAATAGTTGCATAAAATTTTTAGGGTATTTATATCTTAGGATCGTGACTTATCAATATTATTCCTGTAATGTTTACTTACCGAATTATTCTTGTAAATTTCTTAAAAATCATAGGCATAATATTGCTTTACTGGATTATTAAACGTGTTTTTTCGTTACAGAGAAAGATTGTAATGTTCAGTTACCGACTTATTATGGTAAAATTTTTAATAACCATAAAAGGGTAAAGTAGTGTAACCCGTATTTTATAGAAAATTTTTGGTAGTCATATTATCGTAATCATTGAAAACCGATAATGTAAAATAAATTTGTCATCGGTATCTTCGAAGAAATAATTAAAGAAAACTCACAAAATTTATTAAAATTACAACGTTTATTGGAAACAAAGTTTTCATAGAGATCACAAATCAGTCAATCACAAAAATCTAAAACACACACAAATCAAACAAGAAAATCAGACAAATCAGTAAAAGTATAAAAAAGTAGCCAAGTAAAAACATTAAAAACTAATCGGTATTATCATTGGCATCATCATTATCATCGCTATCATCACTATTTTCTTCTACAGAAGTTAAGGATTCATAAAATGCGTGGTAATACCGTGGAATCGCTCCACTATTGCACAAAGACAGTAAATCTGTATGCAACTCCTTGCTTATAGGAAGAGGCTGATGATAAGCACGTGCCAATACAGTATCTTCTATCAAAGCGTCTGTCTTAGGTTTTCGCTCACGTCGTTTGGTTTTTATTGAACCCTGTTGCAACATTCGATGCATCCACGATGTAAAATTGAAATAACTTAAAGTTAAGTATTGATGAAAGAATCTTCAAAATTTAGTTTAAACAATTTCTTTAAAATAATATAGATTTGGGCAATACAATATGAAAATACAATGATGAAAATGAAAAATAATGCCTGAATAGCTGGCTGGCCACAGAAAAAAAAAACAAAATAGGCGGGAAACGTTGTTGATTTATGTAAAAAAAAATGAATAATTTTTCTTTGGCTAATTCTTGTTTTTATTTTTATTTTCCTTATATTCGTAATGAAAAGCAGTGTTTACCTCGGGTTAAAGACTTATTTAGTCCCTCGAACTATTGGCACCCGAACGAATAGTTCGCCTGCGCCAATAGTTCGAGGGATTAAATAAGTTACTTTCACCCCTAGGGTAACAATGTACTATATTTCTCATGTCCCTTTCAATACAGGCATGCATCGAGTCTCCCTCGTTCTGGACATGTCCAGTCTCGAAAAATCTGTGCGTTATAGATAAATTTAAAGATTTTGCTGCATACGCATATAAGGCAAAAATGAACCTGTTCTTATTTGGGCCGTAACAACCATCCGAATTAAAATATATCTTGTTAACACCTCGCTCCTGTTCACTCTTTAAGAATTGCAACAAACAACTCCCAATTTCTATGCAGCCTCGTTTTGCGATTTGGTAATGCCACACGTAGCAATACCCTTATACGTAGGGCGTCAAAAATAGTAAAATTGTACACAGGGTACTTGCGTTTATAGTGGAAAATGCCTACAGCAGATTGTGGAATACTTAACACTTTTTGTAGGTCAAAGATAGCAATCGTGCTATCGTTTTTGTCAATTGTTATTTTTTCTTTCATTTTTAATTTGCGAAATTGTCTATTTTCTATTTAAATGACGTCTATAGCTTTCTCCTAAAGACTCTTTTTCTGGTGGACTTGCTTGCTCATATACAAAACATGTAGAACATTAATCTTTTTTAGGCTTAAAAAATGAGTAGTTAAATTTTATGTTAAAAATGGTTTCATATTGACGTTTTGTCGCCATCGTAACTTCAACATAATTTTGCTGTGGAAACCACTCAGTGTACAAACGATACATTTTTGATATGTTGAGGTCTTGTGACAAATATTCTCGAGTTGAGCTTTTTCTTGTGTAATGAGACTCTACTTTAGGAAATAATGAAATATTGTTCTCAACGCTCGATTCCGTGCTGGAGCTCATTTTTCGAGGTCTATTGGTGTGCTTACCTCTTAAGTCTGTAATACCTTCGTCTAATTTAAATAGGTAGGTATAAATTTATGTCCCGGATGATAACTGTAATAGTGCATTACCGAAAATGTCTACCACAAAATTTACGATAATAAACCTGTAATCGCGTTAACCAGAAATTTTGCTGAAATATTTTACAGTAATATTACTTTACCGAAATGTAGCCATAGAATTTAATTTGTAATAATGTATTTCGTTATTTTTCTAGTAAATAAAAAATAGAAAATTTCCAAAGAACAAAAGTGTTATAAGGAAAACCGTTGTTAATTACCGCAGAAAAAAATTGAAAAAAATTGCGTTGGTGTATCCCGACCCATAGATACCGAAAATGAAATAACAGTAAAAAGTCAGTAATAGTATAATACAGGTTTATTCCTTGGGGGCGTCGATATACTTAAATAATTAGATGGACAGAAACAGTTCTCTTATCATAATCCAAATGAAAATAATTAAAAAATAAATTGTAGCTTAGAATTTCTTTCAAACAAACACTCTCGTGTCCAATTTGACTGGCACTACTGTAGTTTTACTTTTTTTTGGGATTAAGAACGCCTTTCTGTAAATTGGTATAATAGGAGTTTAAACAGCACCAGCACCAGCAACCTAGCAACTTGGTTATCAAACGACCTACATACAAAAAACACTAAAAGTTGTTTATTTTTTTAAGAATGCGGTCAACAATTCTGGCAGCCTAATGTGAAAGGTTATCGTTCTATCCTCCTTAAGGCTTAAAAAAAGAAACATAAATAACCGGTTTGATTATCGAACTGGCGCCAATAAAACATTAATAAAAAAAATATTCAATCATTTTCCCGCCATAAAGAAAAAAATATGGCCTTTTCACACTATGGCTACACATTTAATAAATTTATTGTAATTTCTGCCAGTTTGTTAGAGACATAAGCGCTTTTCTTTTATTTATTTCTCGATTTCTCTTAACGAAAAAAAAATTTTGAGTATGAATGTGGGCGGGTATATGAGTAGAGGAAGATCAACACAACAGACTGTGTGAAGCTTTGAAGGTTCATATGGCAAGAAAGGACGTGTCTGATGAAATGACGACTAATAGAGAAGTATGGAAGAAGTAGACATGCTGCACTGACTCCAAATAAATTGGGATAAAATCAGAATCTGAATGATGATGATTTCTGTTCAAAAACAAAGTCTTAGTCTATATAGGAACTCTTTTCCCTGTACGCATATCATCATCAGCCTATATTGTTCCCACTGCTGGGACACAGGCTTCCTCTCTATTAGAGGGAATGGGCTGTAATCCACCACGCGGGCCCAGTGCGGGTTGGTAGATGTCACATGTCTTCGAATTTTTAGTTCTAGGACATGCCGGTTTCCTCACGATGTTTTCCTTCACCGTTTTTGAGAGCAGCGGTGATGAAATAAATTAAACAAAGTAATGCGCCTGCCTGGGTTCCTAACCGGGTTGAACCTACGACTTACCGCTCGTAAGTCGGGGCTGCTACCACTGGGCCACCGCTGCTCTCCTGGGCCGTACGCATATGAACCCTCAAAATCATTAGTTTAACCATGATCATCTCTCATTTTCTTACAAAAGCTCCAAATGCAAACCTTAACAGGGTCTCCATTAAAGGTGATACTGCTGGAGGTCGCTCTGGACCTGCGAGGTGTTGACTGCTGAGCCAGTTCAGCCAATCTCGCTCCTGCCCGCCACCAGCTTACGGCTACTTATAACTAAGTAAGTAGTATTTGGAATAACTTAGACACACATGCAAAATGATCATAACCTACATTAACGTTCTCTTAATATTGTCCCATTCTATGAGAAGATTCAGGCTTTCACCCGACTGCCGGTGGTTAAGGTGTTGAACAGCCTTTATTTGTATGTTTGTTTCACTGTGGAACTCTATTTTTTGAACTCTGTTTATGAAACTCTAATTTTCTTACATTTTAAACATTGATTGTTGGATGGGATTTCGACCTATATTTGAACCTTGAAGAATCAATCAGCCTTCAAAACTGAGAGATTTGTATGTAGGGAGGCTTCTTTAAACAAAGAACGAAAACATCCTTTCAATTGTGTTTCAAATCATTCAGAAAGCTTCAAAGAATTTAAAAATGCATCATTAGCTTAGATTCCTTGGGCACTAGACATCATTAACAAAACCGGTTTAGTTCTACTAATCGTAGTTTTATTTATTTATTGATTCAATGACTCAATACCGATCGACGTTCTCAAGTACATGTTCTCAAGTTTAATTTGCTACAATTAACGATTGTCATAAGGATAACGTAACTGCAGTTACTGTATCGTTTATAACTATTTCAATGCCTCACAATTATGGCAGGGTTGTCGCAACGCAGTCATGGCCGAATAATAAGAAACTAAAATTCCTTATTGCCTAGACAAAGTAAGATTCTATCAACGATACCAATGATGGAAAAGTAAAATTTTACATAGAGTAAACTACCGTGCAGTTTGAGGATATAAGAGTAGAGGAAACGAAGGATGGCTAGAAAAGAGGCGACTGCAGAGATGACGAGTTGTACAGAAGTATGGAAGAAGAATAGGTACATGCTGCGCCGAGCCCAAATAAATTGGGATAAAGGCAGGTGAAAAATGATGATGACGAGGAACACGAAACTTGGTCTTGTTAGGAAGTCAGAAAAAGATTTTTGGGTCATTTCGGGGAATGCCAGTCTCAAAATATCAAAATTCTAAATGCGTTTATAAAAAGCTCTGAAGACATTACTATTTTGCCTATAAAATCATCTGAACTATGAAAAGTGTTCTATGCTAAGCATAAGGAACATTTTGATATTCGTGAAGATGTAAACGCTTTAAACAATAAAGCGCGCTGAGACATAGAAATCGAGTATAAATAAATTTGTAATAGAACCTCAGCTAAAAGGAAAAGGTTACTAATAGAAAGGAGATGCGCTGGCCTATTAAAGGGGATATTTATCAACTTTGAACTTCAATATAATATGAACAACTATGTCCCGTAAATTTTCGTTCACAAAGACTTTCAGATCAAATTGATGTCTGTTCTAGATCTCAGGACTATTAATGTGGATGATTATAAGAGCAGAGGAAGACCAAAGAAATGATGGATGGACTGCGTGAAGAATGATATGACTGGAAAGGAGGTGATTGCTGAGATGACGAGTAATAGAGAAGTATGGAAGAAGAAGACCTGCTGCGCCGACCCCAAAAATTTGAGATACGGGCAGAAGAATGAACAACATAATTCAAGACTATTGAATATGCTGGTAAGTAACGTGTTAGCACTAATACGTAAAACGTTAACTGAATGTCGGTAGGTACATAAGTTAGCTTAGTTGAATACTTTTATTTGTTCAGTTTTGATCGCATTTTCCTCTTTAAGTGGAGCAGTCTCCGTTTCCGTATAGTGGATTGATTTTTACAAAGTTGAATGGAACTGCTTTCGAGTTTTTTCTTGACTTGACAACAGTTTGTTAATGAAAAATCTGTTCATTTGTTCTTTAGCTTGGGGAGAAAGTCGTGCTGCTAAGGTGCAAGTGAAATTCGTATGCGATGTGATGTTAGAAGATGTAGAATCGGTAACAGGAGTGCTACCTCAGAAGAAGTTAACCAGTTATGGCAGAATTAAGTTAAAAAAAAGAGATTAATAAGTAAGTTTTTTTTAAAGTAAATGTTTATTCTAGGACTCTAGGACCGCATCGATACCAATGACAAAATCGTATTAAGTTTTGTCTAGTAAACACAACCATAAATTACCGGCCCTATACTAATTTGTTCCAGTGAACTGATGAATGCCACGAAGAATAACTATTAAATAGATTCGCAATAAACTTGTATTTGCATAACAAATATTAATAAAACTAAAGTGGTAACCAATTTGGATTCCAACATTTTGATACCACGCAAAATCTATACTTAGAATATAAACATCCTAAATCCATAGACAAGTACTTAAAGTTTAAAAAAAATGACCCAGAACAAATATTATTAGGATTGATAGTTTAAACTCACGTGTTTGTAGTTATGTCCTTTTGTTTCTAAAGCTGTGTGTTATAGGCGTGTAACCGTTTATGCTTTTTAAATTAACAGCTTTAGCAAAAACTTAAATAGAGATATATGTATTTAATTATAGTGAAATCTTTAGGATAAAGATTATTTCGAATGTTGAATGAGTTATTTAAAGAAGGTGTAGCCATTCACTACATTTTAAAATGATGATAGATTCGGGGAAATAGCAAAGACAATGCTAGAATCAAAGCTAACCTTCATCCATGATATCAAGACAACGTAGAGGATGCAGGTGCTGGAGAGCTTGTACCTACTCTCCAGGACTTAAATGAGGCAAACAACAAGCTAAGTCGCTACGTGCTGGTCGTACATAACTTAAATCATCGACACGAGAAGAAGAAGATTTTCCATCGTATAAAGCTGTATAAACTAAAATCGGAATCGGAATTTGTCAGATATGCAAACTATTTTAAAGAAACTATTGCTTGACATCAAAAACAACCAGTGATATGAAAGTGTTGGTCAGTAAATGTCACGACTGTATTTGAAACTGACAACCGGGACATAGTACAACTACGAATAGAAGTGACAGCGTAACGAGTGCTCCAAGGTATAAGGCCATATTCAACAGAGGAAACTACATAACGAGAGGGAGGTACCATAAACACAAATACTGTAGAAAACGTTAGTCGAAGTAGGTTACTGAAACTAATGTCAAACATTTTGTTATAATCACAGAAATAGACGAACACATTCCTACAAAGGTTTTAGAAGCATTCCATAAAATTATAAAATTGAATAAAAAGACTAAATCAAAACTTGAAGTAACTTGCTGTTTATTGGTTTTTGCCAATCACATAAGATTTGACAGTGTATCTACTGATCAGGTTTGTTATGATTAAAGATGCATTGTAGATAGTCGCTGTACACTACTTTGAGATTTCTGCTGATCCCCTCAGCCATAAGTTGAGTAACACGTGCCACATGACAAGACGAACTGACTAAGAATGATTTACATCTTAATCGTTATAGAACCATGTTAATTAGTTCCCAAGAAATAGCAGTAGTAATAGTATAATTCTACGTAACAAATAAAATTGATGTATATTATTTACTTAGAGATGCTTAATGTACCAAAAAAAACATATATTCCTTCTGTAGCTATCGTTTTCGATTTTTACTGCTCTACTGTAAACGAGGTGCACTGTATTGAGATTGAGAAAAATATATATTATTACTAGCTTTTGACCGCGGCTTCGCTCGCATAAATTAAGAATTTGACAATAACCGTCACAGCATGTGGCGCCATCTATTAACATAAGAACGTTATTGTTGTTTTCCTCGGGAACAATACTTTTTTCAGGATGAGAGGTAAGTACCTTATGGCCGTTTCTGTACACCTGACAACGTGTACGCAAAATTTCAGAATGATCGGCTTAGTGGTTCAGGCGTGAAGAGGTAACAAACTTACTTTCGCATTTATAATATTAGTTAGGAAGTTAGGATTAGGATGAGCAGAAGGATAGATAATCCTAAATAGAATTAAAAACAAAATGAAGATCGAATCCCAACGCTCCTAGAATCAACAAACACACAAAGAAGAACCATTGCAGAACAAAACGACAACTGAAGACCTTAACGTCATCCAAATAAGTTATCTCGTCCATCAATACATAAACACTAATCAAGATAACATTTCACGGCTAATGACACACAAAACGACCAGCAACTTATAAATATCCAGCCATAAATTGTAACATTAACGAAGGCAACTCACAGTCATTACTTACTTTAAGAGATACATATTATACATCATCCGTACGTTTTAAATTGTAAAGTTTGGTACACAACTTCATTTACCGTTCGCCTATTTATTTTAGTTGTTAGCCACTATCTCGTTACGACTCGATACAACTTGATAATCCGTTATTTATGTCCGACATTTTTCAACAAGAGCCTCGCACGCGACTTGTCGCCCGGCTCTTGAACACCGACAAATGTTCGACCATCCACCTTTTGTTGCTCTAACGGTTGTGTTTTGATATCATTAGGAAATTCTCGGGTTTTACGACAGTGAGAAATATTGTTTCTAATATACAGATTAGAGATTTGTCTGTTACTAATGTAGAAAGTAGTAGACGCAAAGTCAGTGACGGATGGGACACCCGATTAGAACCTCGATTACCGCGACACGGAACGATAAACGTACGATTTTGATTTGTTGTACCCAGCGGTAGATATAGATTCTCTTAAGCGAATAGGAATGTCGGAGACGATATCGAAGTTCTATAGAAAGTCTTTAACTCTCTGGAATGTAAACAAAGCCGCCCACCGAGAACTGCATATCTAAATGAACACTAAAAACCGGACACGGAAGACATCAAAACAGTACCAAATCAAATAATTAAAGTTATCGTAAAGATAAAGGCGGTTGGGAAACGTTCAAGATTTGTATAATAAAGCTATTGGGAGGCACGTGCTGGGAATTAAGCGCATTCCTGTTGAGCACTCCACAACCCCATTAGCTTGCGTCGGCTTTTTGTAATTATCGACTTATTAAATGCCGCGAGAGATTTATGTCAGGCTGGCAACAGGTAAATCTGTTTCGTTACACCCATCTGCTGATAAATGAACGTGCAAATGTATCGGAAACTGACGACGACATTAATGTGCATATTACTTAACACCTTACAAACGAGATTAACCCTCATTAAATCCATATTTACTTATGTCTGACAACAAAAGAGCATTCATAAATCTACAAGAAGCTTCTAAGACATTATGATAAATTTCCATGATATCTTAAAGCAAATTGTGAATATAAAATGATGTTAGAGAGAAATAAAACGAAGGCAGCATGCACAGAGTCACTGACCACAACAACGTACGAGCGACGAAGACGAAACGAAGCCTTGCGATAATCATAATACGCTTGCAGATATGTGATTAGCTGTGGGGTCACGAAACGGTCGGCGTTAGACAGAGAAGACATCCCGTATCCTTTTCAAGCACATGGACCGTTGGATGGCGCCGTCTCTGTCAGGCAAACGACCGCAGGGCGCCTAAACCGCTATAGTAAACTGTGACCTCACGAAATTCTCAGCGCACGATACCGAGGATGATTCACGTGTAATGACGGACGTACAGACGGACTGACATATAGAGATGCAGACGCTAGATGAATTCCAAGCGACAGGTCGGGAGAAAAAGTTGTTTCAATTTTAAATACGGTCATGATTATTATGGACTGTTATCGTTAATTTTATTGAGCCATCACTGACATTAACATATTAAATTAGTTTTTGTTTTTAAGATATCTCGATCTGTTCTGTTTATTTGTTCGTAATCTATGATTTTGATGGGAGCTTCATTATTCCATTAAGCTGTCAGCGATATATAATTTAAAGAATCCGCATTTGTTGGCATTCTGAGACCTTGATTGGTATCTGGTCGGGAGATGGAAATTTTGAATTCTAAAGCAGACTCTGTTGAATGTGAAGTTCGCAAAATCATAAGCAATGAGGTTTATATAAAGTGAAACTAAAATGTTGGATGCAGATGTGCTATAGCTGGATACGGTACAGAGGGCACGACCAGACGGAACAGGTTTGCTGAGACTACTAACGTAGTAACCAATATACATGCGGACCGTGCATTACTCTCAAGTATTCAAGATTATACGACGTTAGAACGGAACGAGTTGGCTGTGAGAAAATTTCACCTGTAGGAGCCCTATCAATGTTGATTTAGACGACCTTTTACGTGGCTTGCTATGAGCAAAATGTTTTGCGTTATTTTCTGCAAGTATTGTTGCAGTTTTTGAGGTTGAACATTATCATGTTTGAGTTATAAGACAGGTAATGCTACGGAAGATGATGTACTAGAAGTATAGATAGAGAGCAACTACTAATTTAACCCAATATAATTTAATTGAAACTCTATTTCTAGATCTTCTAACAATTGGTAAATTTAAAATTGTTTTTCAATTTGTGCCAAATTCTATCTTGAAGAAAAAGAAGAACCAAACACTAAAATAAATGCCGATAAACGTAAATTGGATATTAAATCTGCTGCAGATATATTTCATGAGCCAACATCACACGTCGTAAAGGAATTAGTATCGAGAGTGTGAGAGTACGTACAGATAAATCACCTACACAGTTCGTTAGGAACTGGCTGCGCGCCACGGGGTTCCACGTTCGATCCCGTGCCGGCAAGTGGAACGCTATTGAGGAACCCCATGTAGTATATTTTGACGGGCCATACAGTGCTATGTTCGGTACAGGTTGATGAATGGTGAATTTAAGATTCGTTGCTCTTTTAACAACTTCGGAATTTCTTTCCAGTTATGCTGCTGCTTCAAAATTATCATCAGCACTTTCGTTAACATAAACTCCTTTTATGGTCTAAGAATTCTTCTAATTGATTATTAATTCGTCTAATAAGGATATGACCAATGAATTATTTATAATCTTCTACGAACAACAACAAATTTTAAAGATTACATCACTTGACAGGTCAGTCAATCGCCATTGATCATTCAATTGATAACGTTAATATCAGCTTTCACACCATATAAACCGACAAAAATGTGGCAATTAATTAATACAATGCTAATACCACGTAATATTCATAATGTATGAACATATTTGAATAATTAAATAACAAAATCTATTGTTGGCGCCATTAGAAATGATACCACAGTCACATTCCGCATACCAGTGTGTTTGTCGTGAGCAACAGGTTTTTTCATCATCTACAACACAGACAAAGGAATTTCACAATCTGCCACATTCGGCGATAATACATGTTAGTCTTTTTACACCAAAATAAAAGGTTTATTTCCCTGGCCGAGATGAAGGCGTCCGTCAAATTTTAAAAAGTTAATTATCGGATACTTTTACCATTTGGTGTGTGGCTCGCCCGGCGATACATCATACGGACGAATATAAATCACCGGGTGATTGATAGTGGTATACATCTCACGCTCGTTCGCTAGCTCCTTTTTTAATCCGACACAAATGATTTTACACTTTGATTCCTTTTTGTGACGCCATTTCGCTTCGGAGTTTACGATTTGTTCGGAATGGATATTGTACACCTGAATTTGTTGGGACTTGACCACCTTTTTATGTTAAAAGAGCCTTTTGATCATTTTGAATGGGTTTAGATTTAATAAAGGCTGTGTGGAAGCGTGCCGTCGAAGCTAGCCTTTATATTGTAAAAGTAATTTTAATACTGTTAACAAATTTTATGATTTTGTAAAAGTCGTCTACTGCGAACGGTTTCATCGATTATCAAGTTTGACCCGAGTGTTTGTGTACTATGAATTGGAATCTTTAAATCTAACATCTTCATACGTGACCCCATGCTGCCAAGTTCTGAACGGCGTTACTTTGGAGTACTCCATGAGGAAAAGGCCACGAGCATGACATAAAGGCGGTGTTATCTAAGTGCCTACCTATTCTAAGGGCACAATAACTCGATGAAATCTCCTTTCATCGCAATGTGAAATTTAATATTCACTACCGTACACTGTAAAGCCAATGTTTATAGTGAAAACCTATCAAGTTTCTAACAACTATTGAGCGGGAGACCCGTCCGTACCTGCGTACAAAAACCTTTACTAGAAGAGATTAGCGTAGCGTTTTCTATTGTAGTTGTACCCCGATTCTCATGCAAATGTGTGATGAAACGTGCGGAAATATAATTAGCTTAGGCGATATCGAAGGGTCGTGCACCTTGCCAAAAACTGGTTTATGTTGCGCCTTTTAATTAATGTTTTGGTAGTGTTGTAACTTTTGACCAGTGTCCACTAGGGATGGGGTGTTTTTGCGACGCTCCGTGGGAAAGCGTCTGTTCTGATTGCATCTTTATGTTGGTCGGTAAGAGTCTGTTTTTCCGAGAAAGAGGCCATTACACGCAGTATGAGAGCGTCGTAAGACATGTCACAGTTATTATGCTCACTAGAAGCGATATAATCTTTAGGCTATGTATGACGCACAGAGGCGGTCTGCATGAGAGGAGTTATTCTCGTCCGAAGCGTTTGTACTGATTGTTGACACGATTAACTTGGATCAATCTGTGGGTAAAACCATACGAAACGTTATTTGTAAGTGCTATGTGGTATTGTTGAGGCTAGTTTGGTTATGCAATGTATTTTTAGTAAGTTTGTCGAATGTTCATTATACGTTTTCAACAAAATTTTGCATATCAGTAAAGTTTGACCTCGAATTGTACGCACGCTCATATACTTTATCCTTTTCATCAAAACGTAACCTAACCTTCTCTTCCTCGTTCCCATTTCAACCAAAACTAAAACCATCCGTTCCAGTCTTCAACCCATAATCCGCATCATAAATCATAAACCACAATCCATTAGCAACAAAAAGCAAAAACGTTACATTTCTCACGCTACAATATTTGCAAAACTAGGACTGGTCTAATGCAAACAAACCCGGTCTTACGGTCAGTTGAGTCACAATAACCAGGTGTCCAACCCACCCCCTAAGAATAAGAAGCTACATCATTGTACTTAGAGGCGTGTGCAAGGCCTAAGGGGAAAATATTGCGAATTTTGACCCTTCGATCATGGCATGGGAACGTAAAGATGACATTTTTGACATGTAAGGAACAAAAGAGATTATTGTGTATGGTCAGTGGTCATTTGTGCATGGGTTCGTTTTTGACGGTATTGCATGCGAAAGGTTAAGGAAGCTTGAATGTTTTGTTGCTAAGTGAACTATGGTTTAAGGGGTTTTGGGTGCAAGATTTTGTTGAAAAATCTGTGTAAAGTGCTGAATAATGTAACGGAGAGACATAAAATTTACATCATCTGAGTCATAGCACTAATTTAGTGTGATAAAGGACCAGACGATATTTTAAAAACCAAAAATAATGTTGATCAAAAAACCGTCCTTGAAATCAAAAATCACTCGAACTTTGCTTATAAAATTATTCAAAAATACCGCTTATCGTTTCCAAACATAACACGGAAGATACTTTTCAATCTACCGCAAAAATCGCCCATTAAAATTCAGGCCTGGGGGACCCGGAATCTTTCTAAATGACCGGCCTAACACAAAAAACTTATTAAGATATAGCAAACAATGAGAAGTGATTGATGCGACGTGAACAAAAGGTGCTTGTTCATTGTTCCACTGACGAGCAAACCCGAGGCACACTACATGTACACGTTCACCTTTTATGCAGTTTTTAATAAACCGGTCCACTAATGCGTTTAATTAATCAATCCATATGTAAGCTTTGTTTCATATTTGCATTTGCATAGAGTTGATAACTGTACTGAAATTACGGGCCATTTATGGCCCATTCGGCTGCGATAGATTAATAATGTACCAGGATTAATAGCTGAAATTGAATGGACAGTCAACCGTTAATAGTAAGTAGTGGTAATTAGAAAAGGATGTATAGTCATATTGTACACAGAGAAAGCAGGACAGCTAAATCTGAATAAGACTATTGAGCAATTCATAATAATATTGATATTTCATATCGCTCTCTCGCTATAAAGCTCTCTCAAATTTAAACCCAAACAATAACTAACATTGTACAAAAGGTTAAAAGCAAAACTGACCACTCATTTACAATGGTTACATAAACCAAAGAACGGACATCACACAAAAAACGTATCTCTTACATCAAGTTCTATCACAATTAAACGTATTAGGTGGTAGCTCCATCCTCAATGGACCTTTTCAAACCTAAAACGTTTTACAAAACATCCAACAACTGTGAAACAATATTATAAAAAAAAACTACAAAAGATTTTCTCTAATCTCCACATCTACCAGTTTGATATCTAAGACGATTACAAAGCGACAAAAGGGGCACACTTACTTTTTTTTTCTATTAACAGTTAATCTCGTACAAAAAGGAGACTGGAGTTCGCACCTTTCTATTGTTCTCGGGGCAAACAAATCGTTTGTTGCCCAAAATATGACGGGGTCGAGATACTCAGTGTTGTCCTCAAGGGTTGAATGAGAGCAGCGGGTTACCGTGTCCTTTCCGGTACGGTCTGGCCTCTGCATTATCAAAGGGAACGACCCTAATGACGCAAAGGTGGGACTCGTAAAAAGTTTTGTAGCAGACATAGATATAGAGAACGTTAATGAAGTCGGTGATCATATTTGGAAAATAATAAATGTTATGGATGGCTATAACGAGGTCCATATACCAGCAGGTGTCGTTAAAGCTGCCGAAATAGTTGGCAAAGAAATAAATGATTTTAGAAACAAAAATTTTAATGCGAGAGGTCGTCAAACGGGTGCCCTTGGAGGCTATATGGGTTATAATAAGCGCCTCAGCGGGTGTTCTGTCCACGTTATGAACTCTTCAACCTCGGTGCCCTACGTCAAGATCGTTTCCTTTATGACATGAGGAAATTACATCGGTCGCGTGTTATCTTTTAAAATGTGCACCTGTGCCGTTCGAGTTTTGGGTAAATAATTTTTAGCTACACGGAAATGAAATGTTTTGAAGTGATCAAGAGCTCAATACCTTTTTTGTAACGCGCAACATACATTTTATTATTTGCTGGGCGATTTAGAAAAGCGAAGTTTAGTAGTTGTGGTGTGTCTAGTACTTTTTCATTGTTCGTTAAAATGAAAGAAACACCTGAAGTCAATGGTTCCATAATAATATTGTTGTATTCAATGGGCTATTAAAAACAATATTGTCGCACATCATAAAGCTGACAGTTCGTCAAGGTTTACTCATTTCTGAACAGCCTTGGCCCGCTACTAGATAATATTACGCATTAGAGTAAACCAAAGAAAACCTCATTTTCACCATCAACTAACAAACTTTAAATCATTAAGTTTCTAGTTCGTTTCAAAATTGTTTTCACTACTTCTTGAAACGTATGAGGTCACACAAATTCCTGAATACCATCAATCACTGCGCTGTCTTTAAAACAATAACCGGCCATATTAATTCCATCGTAATAATAACCTATTACAGCCCATAACTTTATATTAACATTGATCGTCAACAGTTACTTAGAGTTGTGCCCTTGGGCAGTCTCTCCACTAATGACTCGACAAGATTAATGATTTCACTAATTATACTTGTGACAATCAGTGTATCTTTAAAGCGAGCTTTTTATGTTAGTTACACCGCATATTCTAGTATTATTGATGTATTATGTACTTTATCAGTAGCAACTATTAATTTTGTTGTATTTGTAACAATATAAGGTCGTGACTCAATCAAATTAATTTCATGTGGTAGGTTATTAAATATAGATGTAAATTTGTTTAAAAATAATAAAGCTGTAGATCAAAATAATAAAAAAAAATAAAAGGGAAAGTTCTATAGAACTTAAATCTAGTGGCAGAGCAAATTATATCAAAACTTCTACAAAATACGCAAATGTAAAGGATTTGGTGTGAGAACATTCATAATTTTCATCATACTAAAGCAAAAAAACTTGCGAATTTATAGTATCTTATCACCTAATACTTACATACTGACAAAAAGTACCGGTGAACAAAAGAAAATTTCAGTTTAAAACGCGTATGAAATGTCTCAATATAGGCATGGCTGTTAGTTGCTTTTCTATCTACGTTGCCAATTTTGTTAGTATGTATTTACCAATAATTTTAACCTGGTAAACAATTTGGAAACTTCATGCTGATTTCTTCAAAATTTTATAGACTTTCTCAAATCAATTTTGACTCACCTTCTCTCCTCATGCCCATTTTGAGACATTTTCTTAGCCTGCAGTACTGGCATTGGTTCCTATGGTGTTGGTCGATTGGACAGTTTCTATTTCCCCTGCAGGAGTACGTCAGGTTCCTTCTCACGGACCTCTTGAAAAAGGATTTGCAACCTGTGGGAGAGATTTCATAATTGTAATGTTAATATTTACACTTTCACTTTAATCATCATCAGTAGGAACATCGTTGTGAATAATTTAATATGTTTTGATAAGGTGGTTCTGACTTCTATTGCTATTTACGATATAATCACTTCATAAATCTGGCTTTGATGCGACAGCGTGATTAAAATTCGGAAGTCTGTTCGTATATCATCATCAGCATGTAAAATATTCGAGACTGTCAACGAGGTTCCATATTTTGTGACCGTATGTAAACTTGGGGATATCCCAATAATTTACAATACTTTATTATTGTCGGTAGTAATTACTTGTTAGCCTATTTTGTTAATATGCTTAAATCTATTTGCATAATACCATATATCAATGGCTACCCGATATCGAAAAACGGCGATTTGTATGGATGCGTCAAATATATACGAATTTATAAAACAGTTAAAATACCAACTTAACGATCTTAAGACAGTTAAGACCAATCTCATGAATATATTATGCGTAAATATTAGAATAAGAAACAATTTGCTTTAAAATGCGCTACGTGGCGCCTTTAGTCAAAACACAATGAAGTGTGCTGGAATTTTAATAGCAATAAGGTTGAGAATCGTATGGGGTTCCACAAGGAGATAGTAAAATATAGTTTTACGTTTATGAAAAGAAACCGAATTTTCAATAAAATAACTTATGGTCACGGAAATTATTAAGAAAAGCATCTTGGTTGTCATATGAACTCAATCATTTATGGAAAATTATCGCGTTTAGGTACTTTTTAGCTACAGCTATAGGTCATTGGTGTTTTGACAATATAGACTCAAGTGGGAGGTTGGTTTCTAATTAAATATACATTCGTATGCTTTTTCTGAATTCGGAGCAGAAGTAGCATGTTCACAAGCTATTAAATAAATGAATAAACTACAGTGATTGGACAACTCCGTGCGTTTGTAAGGAAGTTATGCAAACATCTAATCATTATGTATTAGAGCATTTAAATATCAAAGACATTTATCCATGTTTATCTACAAATGAAGGGCCTGTATCGGTTACTTATTGCCTCGGTAGGCTGTGAGAGCCTGCTTGTTTGGGGTACCTACTTATCTAGAAATAACTTAGCGATCTTGCCGACCTAAATGGTGGAAGTACTAGAATTTGATTTTGAATTTTGGAGACAAAACTATTTATTGCAACAGACACAGGATACTTAAATATAAATAATTTGTTGATGAAATATAAAAAATGATAGATGGACTGTGTTAAGGTTGGTACGGTTAGAAAGAGGGATGACTACTAAAGAGCCTACTAATAGAAATGTATCAAAGCAGAAGAAATGCTGCTTCGACTCTTAATAAATGAAGATACCTAGAGTCAAAATAATTAATACAAATCTGATCCCAAAAACAAGGTAGATGTACAAAAATGCATCAAATCATGCAAATTTTACTGATTTGTGACTGTGGGCAACCTTTTTCTATTTACTTGCGAAAGCCCTTACGACTGGCCAGACCAAATATTTTTGAAAAAGTTGACGATTTTTATTAATTATTCCGTGATCAACCTGCTATTAGAACTTTATAGAAATTATACACAGAACTTCTCGATCCCCCATCAACACTCTAACCTTATAGTTGTTTCAAGTTACATTAGGCACCCATTTTCTTTTATTCGAAACCAAAAGAAAGTCGATACTCCTACAAATCGTGCACAGAGTCCCATTTATCGATTTGAACCAAAGATCTTAGATTACAATCAAATGACCATCGATATCTTAAACGTTTTGACTTCCGAAATAAAATCAGAGCTATAAAAGATCTCGTTTCTTTTAAAACTTAAACTTCTTCATTTTAATTACTGTTCATTTAATTATGGCTATCATGTTTCTTTTATATGGAGCTTGATATGGTCATTAAATTAGAGTATTTTTAAGTATCTGGTATTTGTTTCTAAGAGACTGTAAAATATTGCTACTGTTGAGTGAAATGTTTATTACTCGATTTTTGGTTATAATAATTGTTAAGTTCATTACGAATTGCAGGACTGACTACACTAGGAACTGTAGCTATAGACAGTCATATCTTTTAGAAATTGATTATTTTATTTAATGACTATACATTACAGCTACATATAGGGGTCTTTTTGACAATACTCGGTGTACTAACTTCTTATGTTTTATTATCTTATGATCGAAGCAAATAATCTTGGATAAGATTAACTAAATTAATAGCGTAGTCTACAGTTTTTCTTTTTTTTTATACCCACCCAAGTAGTTCCTTATACAAATTACATACATTACGATCTTTACACAACATTTTTACCTGCGGAAAATTATTCGTATGTTACATTAATGCCATAGTAAGAACACTGTGTTCCTTATAGAGCAAGTTACAGTAAAATGTTTAAAGTGTCCTACGTCTTAAAGGACAATATATGTTCTTTTTTTTTTCTACGTTCTGTTTCTTGTGTAACTATTTACTGAGTATTTTTATATTGTTCTCAGTTCCAAGGCTTTTGTTATACAGAATGAATAATGAGGAAGCAGTCTTTCGAAACTATTGTATACTTGCTATAGTTAGCCAATGAACGTTGGAAGGAAATTTTGACAATTAAACCTAGAATTCTGTATTTGTTTGATATTTTATAGATCTGGATCGATATAGGGGTTTAATTGAACGACTTGTCATTGTTATAGTGCGCTTAGCAATTATAATTATCTCACAATTCAAAATCGTGACCATAGATTAGAAGACGTCTGGGGAACTGCAGGCGACGGTAAACTTGTTCTAAATATACACTTAGGGGTCTTTAGAGACGGAAAACTGCCAGTAGCAATGAAATCATTGTTATGAGATTTTTGGCGTCAGTGATTTTTTAATTGACTTAGACAGAAATGATCTTTTGACAGGTTAGCGAATCCTAGTAAGTCAGGCAAAGAAGATGATAACATAAGATTTGACAACAACCTTTTTAGTATAAGTAAGCCAGTTCCTAAAACTGTCCTAAAAATAACATAATACAACCAAAATTCCCATTTCAAAAATATCCCTAACCAGCCAGATGACTCTAAAGAATAAGCAGGCAAAAGAAAATTCAGCGCATTTAGGCAACAAAGCGCAGCTCTCGCGAGGTTTCTAGCTGGTTGCGATACCGTTAGAGGTTTGCTCACGTACCCAGTGTGCAGATAAGCCGCTGTGCGGTTAGCCCAGGCTGTTCGTACGTGCGGCGGGTTAGACGCTCGTTAGGAAATGGTTGATGTTTTTTGGTTGAATTTTAGTAGGTTTAATGTTGTTGTTGATACTTCGTCAGACATTGCAAACTTAATTTTGATTTTGAATAAAGTTAGTAAGTCAATCTTTAGGTATTCCACATCTTTTAGGTTCTAGCGTCACTCTACTCGTCTTGTGTTTCAAGTTCCATCATACAATGTAACGATTAGAGTTTTATAGCATCATGCGATCTAAGTCTGTTATTTACAAAGTAACATATCCTATATTCTATAAACACTTTCCAACCTACAATATGTTCTTCTATGAAGAGATTTCTGTAGACCTCTTGGTACGTATCTTTCTCTACCTTCCTTCTTGTCGGTTCATAAACCGTTAAACAAATAAATAAACCCTAGTCCCACATCCGCGTTCCAACCGCAGCGTTTCCCCGCTAGCACCGTACACCACCTCTTCGGGAACACAGCCTCCCAATTACTACCTATCGCTGGGAACATCAGCAGTTGCAAATTGTATTCCACGCGAGATGATAAAGAGTGCATCGACACAAAGATTTGAAGTGAAAATAAAAACAATACAGGCTTAGATTCTTTGACATAAATCCCGAGAATGGTTGAGAAAGTGAACAGGGAGGAAATAGATAGTGCATCGCGGCTAACCAGAGTATGGCTGGAGTTTATTTCTTGAGAAGAATTTATATAGTTACTTTTTGCGAGGAACTTAAGGTATTATTTATTAATACAGGTATGGAAGTATTCAAGCTTAGAGAAGACGCGATGGAACGTCTTTTTCTGATTATGGATGGGCCAAAATATTTAGAAAATGGTTAGAAGAATAAGATTCTTAATGTTTAAAAACCAGAAAAGAAGTACCGCTACTAAAACGCATGTATGACAAAATATTTTTTACACTTAACACCTTAGCAACCATTACTACGTGAGTAAGTAAGTTTTAAATTAACATGAATTACCAAGACCAATTGGCAAACTATTATAAGCTTAATCCCAACTATAAATTAACATTATTTTCTAACCTAATAGAACGTAATAAATAACTGTTTAATATGAAATTACATTAAAATCTCTGAAATACTGGTCATAATTTAAGACTAAAGTTGTAAAAGGGAGAAATTTTATGTAGCTATCGTGCATTCATACTTGTGTTAATGGCTGAGAAGGTTTCAATACCAATGAACTTGAAATTGAAAGACTTCATAGTTCACAGCATGGTTTTCTTTTGCAAGTTATAGAGAAACATGTACTTAAAGGTATATGAAAGATAAAAGAACTTGTATCCTAATTCCAGTGTCTGAACTGACCGGGCATTTATCAGGAAGTAAATATTATACGATTCCAGTTGAGCTAAGGAGAAGACGACTATTAAATATATTAAAAAGCGAAGCAGATTAAAAATCTCAACAAAACATAATGATATAATTGAGCATTGTGACCCAGGAGTCAGTATCTAAGGAGGTGATATGATGTTCGTATTATCATCTAGTAAAAGTAAAACTGCCAAAGACCTATCAAAGACACAGAAAAAAAAAACATCAACACTTTTGCTGAATATTTGACAGGTGACTAATAGTAGATAAAAATAAAGAACTAGGTATGATAATATGATTAAACGCAATCGAAATGTGAATAAACAGACAGGTTGCTTGAATGTCAACCTGGCAATGGTTGACGCATTATAAATAAATAAACTTGTCGAGCGATCACTACTGTTGTAGTGGGTTCCGTATAATGAAGATATTTTAGTTGAAGTATTGAAAGATGTTCAAGAAGACATAGAATAGCAAGAAATGAGAAAAGAAAATAACTTTAAACTCATGTCAACATTTGAAGATTTAGTAAGTGCTAATTACATTGAGGAAGAAGCTGCTACAGTAAACGAAAAAGGAGAAGATTTTCTGATAGAAGCAAACATCTTAGGATTAGTTCAAAATAATGGAGAAATTATAGAAAAAGGCAAGCCTTGTATGCGAAAGACCCAAAAGAGGGTAAGGTGGATTGCAATGGAGGACATCTACACTCAGCATAGGATAAATACGGGTTGACGAAGAAGAAGCACAGATAAAAAAAAACAAAGAAGATTTTCAAACCTATTTTCAATAGTAAACCAGCTGACAATAATAAATATTTTAAAAGTTTAAAAGCCATAAAAAAACCATTTTAGTTTAAAAAGTTTTAAAAGTTTAACAGATGCGGAACTCCATCGGCAGTAAACTGTGGTGTCCACAATTATTGGCGAACTAATGACACCTAGATTATAGGTTACTGCTGACCCACATATAGCACGAGAGGTGACGTAACGCTGGCTTGACCGTAATGGTGGCTTAGATGATGGATGCGAGAAAATTTTGGTTAGGATGGTAGCAAATGGGAGGCTAAGCGGCTTGGAATATTAGTAAGAAAATTGAGAGATGGTGGCAATTGAAAATATTGTTTGATCAGGTATGGAAGAGAATATTGAAAGTTCTATTGAGACCAATTGGAACTGCTTCAAGAATAAAGAGGAGTTAAGATGTTTAGACATAATATGGAAACTAATGTGAATTGGCTACAAATACAATTGGGCTCTTTGTATTTCAAGAACTATGCTGTTAATTTTGCAAACGAACTAGTTATTTGAGCATCTTTTTGTCGAATGATTGATTTCAAATTGGTGGTTATTTTATTCCCAGCGCAAATTACTTGAAACGTGGCAATCTCTTTATTCGTACCAACCTATTGATAATGCAAAAACTAAAGATCGTTGTCATTTTATTACCTTTAGGGTTCAAAGTTCGAAAAAGTGTAAGTGGCAGGTTGGTATCCCATCGCATGCATCATGCATCACATTTACGACTTCACTAGCGAATATTATAGCCGCAATGAGTTATCACCGCAATAAAAGTCGCAGGACTGTTGCGCAATGCGACTTGCGACTGACCGGGCATACGTGCGACATTATTGTACCATAAACACAATTGAATATTGCCGTTCTTGCTTATATTTATAGTGGAATTTCATTGAAGAATTTAGTTTCATTAAAATTGCAATTATGCGCATATGTTGTGTTGTGATTTATGAATGGAACCTTGAGAGAAGGTAACGGATGGTTTTGTTCGCGTCGGGAAAGCGGTAATGTTATTTACTGCTTGTCAGTTTAGAATGCTCTACGGCTTATCGACTACTGCTCGACATGGTGCGAGAAACTGAAGTAATGGTTTTAGTTACCACAGAAGTAGCTTGGCGTATTCAGAATCAATGTTCTACTAGCATCTTTTAATGAGAAAGATTATTTTGTTGACTAACGACGAATATTAGCTAAACAACCCCAATAGTAATGTAAAGGGAGTCAAGCTTTACATTCTAAGTTACTTGAAATAGTTAACACTCGACCCTAGAGATCTAGAAGCCTTAGGAAGACTAACCGCTGTTTTTAAGGATGCCAGTGAGTGGTTTAAAATCTTTCACTAGTACTAAAGGAATTTGAAGAAGGCAACATTGACATGACTGGAATGCACACGACACGCTATGTTGCTCCTAGTAATTTAAGAAAAAAACCTCGGATAATAAGGAATCTTCTTTGTATCTCGAGAGATAAACAAAAAATCAAATGCATAAACGAGCGTAACACTAGCTATGAAAAGCTAATGCATCAGGTGGAATTTTAAATTTATAGGTATCCAAGTGTTTTGTAGTGTGCCATAAAAATCCCATCAGAGTGATTAGTAATAAATATCAGTCATCTACTCAAATGCCTTTATTGAGAACGTGACCTCGGAATATATTGCTAGCAATTTTGTAACAGGCAACAGTCGTATTTGTGATAAACATTGCCATAACAGTCGTATTTGTGATAAACATTGCCATTCTAATGGTGACAAAGTTAATATGGAACATGTTTTGTATTTTGTTTGCCAAAATTACGTTACTGGGAGTCAGAAGTTTGACCACTTGTCTTACAGTTACTGGGATGTGGAGAACCGATAGGCCGTTGCTCAATGCAAAATACTGGTATTCAGCTATATCCAGTTAAATTGGTAGCCGATCCCAACATAGTTGAGAAAATGGAAGGTATCTGACTGATAATGTTTTGGCGAGAATTAAAGCGAAATACGAATCAGTGGAAAATGTATTTAACAAAAAAAAAACTCATATTACCTTCAAAAACATGAAATAGTTCGACAGTTCTCAAAATATTGAAATTACAAACTTCATAAAAACAAAACAATGTCTAATCACCTGTCAAAAATAAAATCCAAGTGTATTATTTCCAAAGCTAACAATATCAAAATAAAATAAAAGAAGTCTAATTCGATATAATAGGTATTTACAGCACCTATCGGTGTTGCCAGTGTAATAAATAAAGATAGCTAAACGCCATTAAATCTTCATTTAGTGGCCAGTGCTGTTGTCTTGTAAGACAAGAGTTTCCGCTTTTCTTCCAGATTTATGGATTTGTGGCAGCAGTGGAGATAATTGATTGTAGATAGTTTTAATGTTTTTGAGTCTTTATTTACCTAACGCCATAACTTTTCTGTTTATCTGGAGAAAAGATGTCTTAATCTGTTTTTTTTTGGCGTTTTGGTTTTTTCAAATCTCAAAGCTCTTAAAGTGAATTTATTTGAAATCCTATACTATTAAATTATCAATATTTGTATTTGCAATTACGTTATCGAAAACCGCTGTAAAGATTACTATAACAGTTTCATTAATAAGATTAACGGGAGCGAAAAATCGATCAGCTAGGTCTCAAATCTGGGAAAATTCGTTTTCTCTATTTCCAATCGATCGTATTGTATTCTCTCGATCGTATTTAATCCTAGCTAGATTAAAATGCCATGATTATCACAGCGTACATTTGTAAATTAATAGTAGATTGTATCATAAGGGAGCAAAATAATATTTTTACGGCGAGGGCATTTTTGAATCCAGAGCGAAGTGAGGGATTCTAGAGTAGAATCCCGAGCGTAGCGAGGGATTCTTTAGTAGAATTCTGAACGTAGCAAGGGATTCAAAGTACGTCGCCCGAGCCAAAAATATATTTTGCCCCGAGTGATACACTCTGCTTTTCATCACCCACTATGAGAAAACAGGCGCCTCATATTCTATTGTAATATTATTATTTCATAAAACATAGAGTAACAACTAAATTGAAATTAAATGGTATCTAATAATAAAATAACTAAAAACATATTAACATTTGAGACATTTTCGCAATTATGAAAATTTATTGTTATTCAGCTGGCAGCGCGGCTATGGGCCGTCGTACCAGCCAGTCTTTATTCAAACAATATTTGCGTTTGATTTCTTTGGCGCTGAACACTAAGATGTTCCAAATTTTTAATTCTTTAATTCCTCTTTATTTCAAAAAGTGCGCCGCAAATATAATTGCGGCGCACTTTTTGAAATAAAGAGGAATAAAAACTCATTACTGCCCGCTAAAAGTTTCTTATAGAAAACACTACCTTTGGGTGCACTTAAAGGCGAACCAAGTCGTCCTTTTCGAATAGATGGGATGAAAATAAATTTTATAGGTAGTGGGGCTTAATTGATCAAATTCGTGGGAGAGTGTGATTACAAGACCAAATACCTATCGAGAGAATTAATTATTGAATTTAGATATTTCAGTCTTTCTTAATAGGTATTATTTCTCGTACTTAATGAAGGTACAAAAGTTGCATTAAATCGTAACGATCCTCAAAATTGAATTAGAAGTAAATCAATTATTCGAGCTGGTCATTAATGGAGATCATCAATCATTGAGTAAGGACTCAGGTCGTTAGGGCCTTCGATTAGATGTAAGGCCAAGATCTTGATTCTAAGGTAGGTTTGGCCTTGACATCGTAATACAGGTGCTAAATAATATAGCATTATGGAAGAAAATGTCTGTCATTTTACATTTAATAGAACTTGGGGTTCAGGGAATTTAGCTAAATTAAATAACAAAGGCAAAAATTAAAAATTTACACACGAAAAGTGATAGAGGCTGATTATGCTTTTAATTATGCAGTAAAAGTCTAAAAAGAAAAAGGACTTGAAAGATTCTATTATATCTATAGGTAACAAACGAACAAAATTAAAAAAATAAACAATTAAGTGCGTCGCAAAAGTAATTGCAAAAAATTAAACATGCATTCGAAATAGTGATGCGCACATACACGTACAGCCATCAACGTACATATCGATACACAACTTCCCTTAATCATTTCATTAAGACACGAATGCACAAAAGAAGGAGTCTAATGAAAAATTACTCGCTTTAATGACCCATCGGATCGCCTTAATGATCTAGGTCCTGTTCTTGAGAATGTATCGGCACACACACGGACATACGAGCCTTGTGTTGGCGAATAATAGTTATTAATTTTAATGTATTAACATGGACACTTGACCAGTTCCAGAAGAGGTTTATAGAAATAGGAACAAAAGAGGAATGTAACTTATAGTAAATTATATTATGCTTATTCTTTTATTTTAGGTTAAGATTTGGACTGTATAAAATAATTTGGTTATCGTCAAGTGAATCTGGATTTGAATAAAAATCTAAATTGCAAATTAATACCCTTTGTTACCTGTCGATGTTTTTGGAATGAATCGGAAATAGATAACGATACATTTAGTTGATTAGATTTTTTCATTGCTTGCATTTCCTTCACAAAAGCACCACAGTTTTAATTTATGTTACCCTGAGGCGCTTAATGAAGCAAATAATGAATATTAATACATTTTAACAATAAACCATTTAAAATGCAACGTAAAGGGCTGATGATTTACATATAAATGTATCGACAAACGGCCAACGACATCCATTTATAGTTAAACTCGAATACCTACCTACATAATTTTCTTAATCAATCAACTTTATGCATCCAACTTTTTTTTTATATCAACAATAAAATTAATTCACAATAAATTCCCAATAAAACTACTCGCGTTAATCGAGAAGAAAAAATATAAATTTTGGATTTACGATGTGACAAACACGCGTACTCTTTAACAGTATGGCGGCTTTTAAATTTCGAAAATGGTCGTTAACGTCACACGGTCGAATGTTTACCTTATTAAGGCGTAGCTAGTACTTGTTTAATTCACATAAATAATATATTAAAAAGAGTCAAATTTTCATTAAAAGGCGACATGATTCAAGACGTTCGAGCGTTTTATTGACAGTTTTAGTGGAAAGAGGAGAACCACACACGCGCCGAACTTGGATTCAATTTAAAAAGTGGAATGAGATAAAAATAAATAAGTTCGGAAAGACACTTATGTTTAGAGTCGCTCGTAAAGATAGGGTTAACTGCCACGGTATCGCCGGACAAAACATACCATAAACTGACCGGTTGTAGTGGTCGATAGTGATGCCACCGCTTGTCGATAGCGCGACGCGACGGCGTTATTCATTGCTGCGATATTTATTTTGTATAATGAAATTTAAATAATTTATTGCGTGTTTTGCGTCAATACAAAGCGATATTTTCGAAATAAGATCTACGAGGTGTGTTATCAAAGTAATAAAGTAAATGTTTTATGGTTTGAAATCTGTAGAATAGGAATAGTTTTTGGTTTATTAACTACGGGATTAGCGAGATGTTTGTGTTTTTATATTCCTAAGCAAAAAATAAAAGTAATTACGGCATTAAATTATGTAGGAATGCTTTAAAACGTATAGTCGATTTATCGCATTTAAGAACTGCAATCTGTTTTCCTTTCTAAAACTGTAGGTTCGAAAATTAAAAACTATCGACAAAAAAAAATCACCGACACTCGACATCACTTCACCCAGGTGTCAACTGTGATCACTATTGTCGCTCACAGACGCGAGCATTTAAGTCAAAAGAAGCGCTTCGACCAGGGACTTTGTCGTTATAACGCCTATAAACACTTTTAGTACAAGTTGACCTCAGAGACTGCATGGTCTCACTTCGACAGGGTTCTAATTCCATCAGCGGGGGGTCCAAGCGCTAATAAAGTGGATTTGTCGACATCAAAATAACACTTTATGAGCACAACACTAATGCGCTTTATCGATACACTCTTAGGGAGTAATCGTGTGATAGCGCAGCTAAAATATTGTTCAACTTATTTAGATTTGTGGTATATTAACTTACGCATTTAGTTGGATTTTTACATATTTAGTGGATAAACAAATCTTATTATTTGAATGGTAGCCATCGTGCATTAATGGTGTTTAAGACCGCATAATGCATAATTTCACAATGTCTTAGATATCAATATGAAAAGAAAACTATTAGAGAAACGGCGGCTGGTTCTACAGCAGAGTTTTTGAATAAGTAAAAGCTTTTCGTGGGAGTTTAGAAGATATCAAACACTTTGGAATTAATGTAAACAACAACAAAAAAGAAGTGGAAGACTATCACATAGATATGATTATAGGTAAGTCCTGCAAAAAAGCAGTTGTACACAAATCAAACAACAGAAGAATTCAACAGAGAAATTCAAGAAGATGAAGAAGAAACAACTTGGGTTGTGAAGGTCGGATAGGCTGTCGCTCCATGTTAAACTAGTCTTCACCATCATCCGGTTAGACTGGAAGCCGACCCAAAAATAGTTAGGAAAAGGCAGGCAGATAAAGAAGAAACCACTCATCATGTTGCTATTCTATTGTAAGAATTCTAACAAAATAGAGCAAACATCAATTAAACTTTCATTCTTACCACAAATGAAATTCAGAAATTACGTAATCATATTCCGATGACAGACAAAGTATAATGAAATTTTCTAGATTAAATTAACTTTATCAGGTCGGAGGCGTTTGATATCAAAGGTCGGGACCTCAGTGGCGCCAGGTCTGAACGATAACATAACGAAAATAGTTTGCGACCAATTAGTTTCGTAAAAAATACACCGGATACTTGGCTTTATTTTGAAATAATTTAAGCTTGAACTCTGCTGTGGAAAGATAAAAGGGCCGAAGTGAATGGTGGAGTGACGCTAGGTTAGTTGATTAAATTAGAATATGTTGTTGATAAAGGAATGAATGGAATAAAGAATTTGAGTCACAAATTGATATTTCAGTTGGTAGTACTCGAAGTACGGAATAAAAATAACAGTAATACAGTAAAGAGTTTTGGTGAAGCAAAGAATGACCGCTTGTTAGAAATTAATTCGACCAAAGGCAGGTGAATGAAAAGTGTTTTTAACTTCTACAGGAACTAGAAAAATGACAGCAAACAATAGATATTGTTAGCTTAATGAAGTTACCATTTTTAGAAAATGTCAAAAAGTTGTTGAGCCAAAAGTAGTACCTAAGGATCAGATCAGGTCTCGTAATGTGGTTTCTGTCTACCCCCATGAGAGAAAGGCGTGAGATCATGTACGTTTGTATTAATAGAAAACTTTTAAGTTAAAACCTGCAGTGCAAACTATGTCAACCAAGAATATAATATGCATGCTAGAAGAAAATAATCAAGGATAATAATAACAAAGAATAGAGTAGAGAGAGAAGAGAGTAAAGCTGTTACACAGTCACTCTTCACACTCACACAAACCCGTAATTCAAAATACCAACTTCCATCACTTCCAAACCCACAACAATATCTTCGACACCCATTTCCTTTATAATCTCCACCATACTTACTTACAAAATTCCTAATACATTTCATAACCTCATTTGAAAGTTAACTGACAACCTGTAAACCAGCTATCATGGTTGCGTAACCAACAAAAGCTGAAATACCAACGGCAACACAAACTATTGTGTGAATTAACAATTTTAATTCTGGATCTGACACGATAGGAAGACAATGCAATTGTTTTATGAAGTATGTGCTTGGTAGATGTTACAAACGCTAGCACATTAAGCTGCCCGAAACTGTTAAATTTTCCCAACCATCCTTGAACCTAATTCTCATTTAAAGAAATTCGACAGATTGTTGTAGCTTGATGTGCTGGAGTAAGTAGTACTTAAGTAGGAAGTTTGTAGTCTGTTATATGAAGATAGGATTGCATACTATCTATTTCCACGCAGCCATGGTTTGTGGATCTGTGCCCGGTTGACGGCAATGGACGCTTACATGGGAGTTAAACCTGACCGATGAAATGTTGTACTTTATAGTATCCTTCCTTACCTTGTAATCCCCGAGGATTGCAGGTGTGTTGTGTTACTATTTATCTCCAAAAGCAGGCTGTGAGTACCTCAATTCAGATAGACTAAGCCTTTATCAGTTCGGTACTGGATAAATACCACCATTAAGTAGTTTCAAGTCTAGTCTAGCTGTATTAGAAATCAAACTCAAAGCATTTATTTCAATTAGATTATTACAGGCATATATGCAAGTCAAAAACAAAAAAACGCGTAGCGGTGAAATTATTGTAGTTGCCCATTCCAAAGCGTAGATCTGTATGGAGAAGAATGGGCAAGAAACTCCATGGACACTCTTTTAAATCAAAATGTTACAAAATCTTGGTTATTTCATCCATGTTTAGAGTTACAAATATGTGAGAACGATGTAGAAATACGTGCAAGTAAAGAGCGTCCAGAGTAAAAGATTAAATCAATAAAAAAAAGTAATTAAAATATACCGTGGCAGCTAAGAGATGACCAGTCACAACTGACAGCGCCCGTTCATGAACATGACGCATGTATCAGCCATCATTCAACTCAACCATTATTATTGAAGGGAACTAAATACAAAACAAGAACATCTTTGGCATGCGTTTTTTTATGATAGCATTTATTGCTTGAAGTGTTGGAAAATTTCAGACTGCATACTGTGTCTCTCTATTCTTCTCAGAATATAGAATGGTTAGTGAAGAAAAAGCTCCTTTAGGTTGAAACGAGAGAAAATATGTAGCTACCTAAGTAAAACAAACTGTGGTGTATTATCTATAGACAAATTAGCAAAAAACGGAAGATGATTTCAAAGCTCTTAGATACTGTTTGCATCTTAAAACCCTGTTTATGCAAATCTTATAGCTGCGCCGTACGTATAAATACTCCGGGTGCATTTAACAAGGAAATAAATTTATTTTTTACCCAAACGTCTTTTTAATTTGACACTGACAACTAAAACCAGCACGACATCTAAAAACTAGTTGCACTCTGTTTTATGAATGTCAAATCGACTAAAACTAAAATAGCAAAAAAAAACCAGTTCATAAACTAAAAAGTAAAAAACGGATTACAAAGAGAGCGTCCCTGTTGAAAGCGTTTTGTTTACAAGCGCATATCACGAAAGTATGGTTCATGCAGGTTGGCCCCGAGGACCGAGGGTCAAGGCTGAGAGACCAATGTAATGACTACACTTGATGCCAACTATTATGTCATCAACGGGTCGGGTTACTATTACGGGTTTGGCGCCTTTTTAATTTAATTTATGCAGTATTTAATAATTCTTTGTGAAGTTTTGTGGATTTGGTATTTTTGTTCTAAAATTATAATCTCTACCTTTTTTTCAATGTGGTTATGAATGTATTCGAATTTCCTTCAAACAAATCCAATTTAAAATCTTCATGTGCGTGCTTTATAATATATCTTAAAAAAAAGAAAGCTGAATGTTTTTGCAATAAATCAATTTCTTACAATTAAAATCAGGCACAAACTGTCGAGTAAACCAAAAATAATCATCCATCACCTTTAGGTATTTGTTTTATTATATTCACATCGATTCTATTAAAAATTATCAAGGCAAGCTATTTCTAAAATAACATGATATCACTTTTGGTGCCTAATAGAACAGGCACATTTCACCAGTTAACTTTAAGTCCCAAGTAATAGGAGGCGTGCCAATTTCTAAAAAGAAACATAATTTTAAAAGAAATCTCGTCATTGAAAATAGTAATATCTAAATAGTACGATTAACAACAGTCTTGGTTTAACAAAGTAATCAGATTATTTATAGAAAGCAGTTTTTCTGAAACAATAAGGTGTAAAGACGGCGTTCCCAAGCGCATCGTTTGCGGTCATCTGCACCACTTGAACGTAATTATTTGGTGACATGCACCCGTAATTGTGGTTTACGGAATACAGAGACACGTTTCACTTGCTGTTTGATGTTTTAGTTTTACTGTTGTTCCGTTTTGTGTTTTTTTTTAGTTTTGATATTTTTATTTTAGTTTTTCGGTTTAGTATTTTTTTTTGTGTAAATGTTAATTTTGTTAGATTTTTGTGTAGTCATTTTTTTCTTTTCTATTTTTTAATCAGTTTAATAATTTAAATTAAATTCTAAGTTAGTTTTAAAGTTAATAAGGAGTATTAAATTAAAACCTAATAAGTAAGCGGTTTAGTTAAAAAAAGAATTAATTAAACAGAAACCTACTAACAATTACAATTTAAAATGCAATTAAACAAATTCTACAACAAAAGTCTTCTTACCACTGATATTTTGCACAAAACCAAAACGGCACAAGTCAAAAAACAGCAATTTAAATAATTTGCATAAAAGTGAGGAACCCCTTATCTTTACAGGCAGACACTTTGTGAAAACTTTGTCTTATTGCATTCTGATTAGAAATGTTTTGAGTCGAGTCCCGGTAATTGAGATTTTAAAGGTCAAAGGGGGAAGAAATTACCTTACTTGATTTATTTAAATAGACCTTATCAAATTAAACTCCGCAGGATTTGTGGAGTTGTTAAAATAACATTTGGAGGAAAATAAGTAATAATTACGTAGGACAAAATACCTGAGTGCGTGTAAAGCGTATGTGGAAACTAACTTATAAATTCATGGCAGTTTTATAAGTTACAAATTGGGAATATTGTGTATTATACAATTTGTGGCAGCGCGGCTAAAATGGTCAAAATCGTAGTTTTAATTCCATTTGATACGATAATTGGCGTTTCGTTGGATCATCGTTTCATCAATCATGTTAACTAATAGTCTCGTATCGTAACTTGTTTAGTTTTTAGTATCATACTATCGACGGACTTTTTCATTTGACGAATTTTCAATATTTCTCATTAAAAATCGTAACTTTAAAAAGTTTTCAAAACTTTACGCCAACTACTTTTTAAAATTTGACAGCAACTTAGAAACTTTTTGCTGATTTTACATTTTGGCATGTTTTTAGATTTTTGTCCCATTTCCTATAACTTAAGTCACCTAATTCTGCCCTAAGTTTACTAATGAACTTTGCAAAAACTTCTGTCATGCACCAAGACCATAGAACCAAAGTCGTCGATCACTCTTATCAAAGGGACACCGCACGGTCACACGCTAATTCCCGTCGCTAAGACACTAGTTCACTTTCACTTCACACAAGATTACGTACCCTCACAAGTGAACTGGCCGTAGTGCTTTCCTGACGACTTGTCTCCGCAGACCACACACTCCACATTCTGGCCTTTATCCGTCGCAGAGGAGCCGCTCTGCGTCGACGCGGCCTGGCTCGCGGGCGTAGACGGCAGAAGCTCGTCTTCCCGCCAGCTGCCGCGAAAGCCGAGTTCGAGAGGCGGGAGGTCAGGGGCCCTCGGAGGACAAAGCCCCGGGCCTCCGACCCCGCCGTATACTAGCGCTCCGTGCGTGATGATGCCGGTTGCCGTCACAGGGCAAGAGACCGCGCGACGCGCTTGTGTGTCAAGGGTCGCGGTTCAGGCGCGACTGAGCCGGGTCGGGCCAGGGCGCGCCGCTCCGCCATTGGCCCGGTGGCCTGCAGGGGCAGGGAGCGAAGGCCCCGCCACCTCGACCGCGGCCCCCCTCCCCCCGGCGCGGGGTGGAAATCTTTCAGCCGAGTACCGTCGGTAAGAAAATCTGTTGGGCGGTTATTGTTCAGAGTTTATTTGTGCAACGTTTTTAGAAGAGACGCGTGTTATTATGCAATGTGTTACTGTCTCTTTCTAACTCTGTTTATGAATAGAGCGAACTTGTTTGTAGTAGTTTCGACGTTGGAATAACGATTTTTTATACGTTATTTTTTATACGTTATTTACTCGCCTATTTCTACTACATTTTCAGTTTCTTCTTGTCATTTTATTACAAAACCACTCGACTCAGTTACATACTTTATCCCACTAGACGTTTCAAGCCATAGAACAGATTATCATTCACATTTACATCCAGTATTCCTTTGTCTACCTCAAAGTGTTAATAAAAATAATCTCGCCCACATTTCAGAGCTTGCGGCGCGAACGGTACCTGAAAATCCTACTTTGTATCAACTTTCGCGCTGCCTCCATATTTCTGCGGGCTGATAGGCACTCAGTATACTTAACTATCCACATACAGGTGATCAAGTGGCTCTCCTTTTAACTGTAATATGTAGGTATTATTATGGCGGTTATTTTCACTTTGTGTTACTGCGAATTTATGTTACATTTTTGGTTATGATTATAAGAGGTTCGGGATACATTTAAAGTTGAAAAGTGTACGAGTAGATTATTTGAAATAATGTTTCTCTCCATGTACTGTTGGTCGAGTTAATAACCTAATAAAAAAAAAAAACAATAAATAAAAAATTGAAAACCAAATCAATCCCGAACTAATAAATGTTCACTTCGTTAAATGAATAAGTATTTGTATTTCCACACATGTAAAGCACAATGGCTCACATTGAGTCGCAAGTTACGTTATTTAGATCTAGATCAATCTAGATGGCCGGTAGGAGGCGCGTGCGCCGGGGGCGTGGCCACGCGCGGGTGGCGGGGAGCAAGGGGGGCACTCCCGCGCACTTGTCAGCGTGACGTCGAAGCAGTTTGACGCATCGCCGACGCGACACTATGATTCGACAATTTTTTTGTTAATTTTACGAGTTACGCTGTTTTGCTTTTGAGTTTGGATGTTATTGGTAGGATTTTTTATTGGTTTTAGCGTGAGATGAAATGATGTAGTGTTTGGGGTTATGATTTTGATTTTATTGTTTTCTTATTTTAACTTTTCTACAGTCAATGCCCTGATTTTTTTCAGACTTGATAGCGTAGTCGCTTCAAATCTTTTCCTCATTTACTAAATAAATAGATTTGACTACCTAGTAATCTTTCAATGACTGAAACAATAGTTATTTTACATGTAGCACGTAGGTCGTATTTAATTATGTACTTATTCAATGAATAAATTCTTATTTTTGCTTCTAATTAGATTTCAGTACGTCACCACGTTAATTCTAGTACGAATACTTACAGTACTTTAAACTTTTGTGACGGCTGCCTTTCTGATTTCATTTGGAGCATCATCATTATCATCATTTCTATCCCTTATGCAAATCTATTTGGGGTCAGCGCAGTATATCTTCTTCTTCCATACTTTCCTATTACTTGTCATCTTTTGGTGCATTGCTACAACATTTGTCGCTATTCTCCAATTAATTAATTAGGAAGATATTTCAAAATATAAATCAATACAACGTATATTTCAACAAAATAGGCGTAAGTTATCAACATATTTAATTACAGCAAAAAAAGAGATTTAAGAAAATTCCGTAATTTTTCTTTAAATGTGATTAGGCAGAGAATAAAATAGAATTGAATACTAGAAGTATAATAATAAATACTAAAATACTAGAAGTATAATAAAGGGTGTAAAACACCTCTTAACGAAGCCGAAAGGCACTGGTTCTCCCTGTCATTGCGATCATTTTTTTGTTCTACACCATACCTGGGAACCTTCTAGTTACGGAGATATTAGGGATCAAATATCCAACTTTTTGACAAGTATTTTTTTAAATACAAGTTTTTAATGTAAGATTTTTACTTTAAACACCTCCACGACCCCCGTACTATTCAATCCGTCCATCAGCACAATGTTTTGAGTACGTTACATTGAGTTCTACCACAAAACATGATTTTACACCCTCCAAAAAAATGTAGTTTCCCAGCAATAATTTTTGCGTAAAGTTACTTAGTTTCATGTACAGAATGCTTGGTTGACGGCTTCGTGATGAGGTGATTTACACGGTGTATAATACTAGTAGTAAAATAATAAATATAAATTGTAATTTGGATGCTGATTGAGTCTACTCAATCAGCATCCAAATTACAAGAATCAATTTAATTAAATTGGTCTGACTACAAGAAACAGGCATGACATCAACATCGATAAATTGATCAGGATCAAATTACAATAGACAATAGTTTCTTGGTATTATAATGAGAACAAAATTAAGGCTGGTGTTTATCACTTATGGGCGGGGGCATGTGATGCGGAGGAATGAGGAAAACGTCGCGCAGGAAGTTTTGAGTACGAATATGGATGGCTGTACGTGAAGTGGGAAGACCGAAGAAACGATGGATCGACTATGTGAAGGATGATATGGCCAGAAAGGAGGTGACTGCTCTGATGACGAGTAATAGAGAAGTATGGAAGAAGAAGATATGCTGTGCCGATCCCATATGAATTGGTACCCCAATAGCCCAAGAGCAAAATAATGACAATGATTTATCACGATGAATAAATGAGGTTTCTTGACAACGTTGTTCCTATTGGACTTTACGGCTTCATCCCGTTAGATAACTTTCCCATTTGGACAACTAAACAAAATACGTGCAAAACAAGTGAAAAACAGTGCCATTTCGTAACTATTTTATTCTTCATACATTGACTCTCGTTTCGTAATTCATAAATTTCAACTGGTTGATGTATACAGTCAGTTCTCAAAGTTACAAAGATATTTCTTGTTGATGTTGCTTAGTTACAAAGTCGTATTAATGTGTTGTCAAAAATAAAATTATTTAATTTACTTTCGTTTATACATTTTCTTATATTTAAACATATTCTTAACTGCCCAGGGCCTCCAATTGGTTAAAGACGGCCTTGTATATTACGTTTGGTATTTATTTTAGTATTCCTCCTGAGTCCTAACTGTACTTGCCAAACAAAAAGGTTACCAAATGGGAATGAATACACGCATACTCAAAAGGTTACGAAACGTGAATCAATTATGAAGACCAAAATAGCGAATCGGAATTTGGCAAGTGATTCTGTTTTGTTTAGTTGTCGAAATGGGAAAGTTACCAGATGGGATGTAGGTACACTGATTTAGATTACCTACCATTTCCTAATTGTGGTTTAGCTACAGAATTTACAGTTTATTGCTACCTCAAGACTTGGAGAGATATCGTATAAAGGGTATAAAACACCTCTTAACGAAGCCGAAAGGCACTGGTTCTCCGTCATTGCGATCATTTTTTTTGTTCTACACCATACCTGGGAACCTTCTAGTTACGGAGATATTAGGGGTCAAAATTCCACCTTTTTGATAAGTATTTTTTTAAATACAAGTTTTTAATGTATGATTTTTACTTTAAACACCTCCACGACCCCCGTACTATTCAATCCGTCCATCAGCACAATGTTTTGAATGCGTTACATTGAGTTCTACCGCAAAACATGATTTTACACCCCCAAAAAAAAATTCGTTTCCCAGCAATAATTTTTGCGTAAAGTTACTTAGTTTCATGTACAGAATGCTTGGTTGACGGCTTCGTGATGAGGTGATTTACACGGTGTATAATATAAAACAATAAAAGTATTCAAGTTGCCCGTTGTACTACAGTTACAAACGTTGCCTCACCACCCCAATACAACACCTATATAACCAAGTACGTATCCAGACCAGAATATTACCTGTAAGTAGTTAGCTACCTATTATCGCAGTTAGTAACTTGCTCCCAAGTTCAGATGTCTGCAGACACAGGCTATGTCCGGGCTACGTGATAACGTGACAGATGTTGGCACGACAGGGATGCCTCTTGATGTATGTACTTAAGTACACGAGTTTTAGATTAGGGTTTAGCAAGTTTTTTGTACTAAGTCTTATACCCGTATCTCAACAAGTTAAAGTGATTACTTGATACGATTTTTATTCAATAATTAAGTAATCTGAGAAAAGTTAGAATTATTTTCTTTGTTTTCTTTGACGGTTCTTACTTCATTTAAATTCTTGTCTATTGCATAAACATGTTTGCAGCAGACCATAGATACCCACGGGTGTTAGGATGTCTCGTCTAAGACAAGGTTAACTTAGCCATCGAGTTGTAGATACAAAATCTGGGTCGTTATAAAATCAATTTTATGTATAGTCCATTGTCTTGAAACTTCCAACAAAATGAAACATTTTTTTTTTATTTCCCACAAAAAGCAAAATTTCGTGTTAGGTCACTTTAGTTCTCAGGGCGCTAGGTAACTCCAGACATCTTTTTCAGGATCTCGTCAGGCAAGAAAGTTCACTATAATGAATAGACTAACAAAAGACAAAAGAAAGGCAGGAAATATAATAGGGGATCGGACTGGGTAAAGAAAACGACATTCTATTTTGTGCGTCAGAGAGGTAATACAAAAATATTAGACACGTATTTTTTGTTTTATCAAAATATCCAAAAATTACTTAGTTAAAAGTCATTAAAGTTGGAGAGTGGGGGCTTACTACGTCACAAGTAGGTATAAAACTTACCTACATGTGACGTCATGCGCCATTTCAACTCAATATATCTCCGTAATTTTATGACCATGTGAAAAAAGAAAAAAAACGTGTCCAATACTTTTCAATAAACTACCTGACGGACAAAGAAAAAAAAAATTGGATTATCCCCTATTCTCGAAGTGTGGAGAAGATTAGATGGTTTAACATAGCTTCATACAGTATAAATATGTTAAAGACTTAGAAATTTTTCTACGACCCTTAAACATGTACATTTTTGTATTATTGTACTACGTTAAAATAATGTGTCACATCTCTTATTTTCGCTCTCCCCGAGCTTGGATACACCAACCGTCATTATTATTAACCAAGATGATTTTCCAACATCAAATCCTTACTTCAACAAAAACCTTTTACATCTATACATACCATATAACCAGCCATTTACCGCTTCAAAGCCTCAAGTAAATTTCCCTTTAAAAATAAATAACAAGAAAGCTTGGGACTTCACCCCTGAGGTGAAAGAGCGGGGGTGAAGTGAACGAGGTGAGGGGGTGGTTAGGGCGGGTCAGAGGTCGACCCCGCCCAGTACACCTACACATATCTATGCTACGTATTCTCACTTAGATATTGTCTATGGATAATTGGCCCTGTGCGAGTAGAATCTTTTATTGAAGAGACATCTTTGAATCTTAACTTATTGCTTTATGAATAGTCAACCATTGTCTATGCTTAGAACTTTTTAATAATAACATAAAATCAAAAATTACGTCACGCCTGTAATAACCGAAGAGTTACGAAATTCTCCTATTAACACAAATGACGACACGGTTGGCGCAGTGGCTCAGCGATTGACTGCTGCACGACGTGGGTTCGATTCCCGCTCGGAAAAAAATATTTGTATGGCCTACAGATAGTGGTTCCAGGTCTGGTTCCGTTTGTGTATGGAGTTTAAATGTACTACATACATGAAAACACACTTTATTCCCATAAGGGTAGGCAGAAACCACAGAATTCCCCCTGATATTCCTTTTGCCTCTTAAATACGACTTAAATTTCTCCAACAAACATGTCAAAAGCGATACAAGCAGCTTTATCAACTTACTAGTGACGAATTCAATGAGACATAGTCCAAGAGTAATCAACGTTTTTGTGTGAAGTACACACGGTTGACGGTGGCATATCCAGCTTTTCATTTCCAGTATAACATGGACTTAATTGCTTTGTATAGATTTCAAGTACAATGTAAGATCTGCTACTACTAGTTTTTCATAGCTTGACTGGTCGTTGTGCATACTTCCTGTAAGTAGCCATTCATCTGCCTAGCCTTTTCCCAAACTATCTTGGGGTCGGTCCAGTCTAACCGGATGCAGCCGAGTAACAGTATTTTACATGAAACGACTGCCTATCTGACCTCCACAACCCAGTAACTGGGTAATACGATACCCCTTGGTAAGACTGGATGTCAGACTTTTGGCTTCTGACTACTCGTAACGACTGTCAAAGATCTTTAAATGACAGCCGGGACCAACGTCTTTCCGAGGCACGGAGGAATCTCGGAATGTAATTATGATCACCCATCCACGGACCAACCTCGGCAAGCACGGCTTAACCTTACAAGCTAAGCTTAACAAATAAGCGTAAAAACTACCCTGTCGAGTATATAATCAGACCTAGACTTCGTTACAATAGTATATTGTGTATTAAGGGCGGTAAGTAAGGAATTACGATCGAGGCTCTAGTAGAAGCCCGAAGTCGAAGACTGAGGGCTTTCTGAGTCGAGGTTCGTAATTCCCGTACCGCCCGTGAAACATACAATATTTTTCATCACACTTGCGAGATAATAATTATGAATATACCCAAGTCAGCACATATTATTACGAAATACGTGAACTGATTTGCGGATGGCGGGCTGTTTGCCCACACCACAGATTATACAAATGTTTTGTTCAGAAACGTTAAAGGCAAATACATACCTAGGTTTACAGCCATGACGGAGTATAAAAAAAAAAAAAAAACGACGTTTTGATACAAAAAACTATCGATTATTTAGATTTTAGAACATTAGTTGAGTAATTAAATAACATGTAGCGAGATTGAATGAAATTCCTGTTTAAATAACATTTTAAGACAATTTTTCAATTGCGTGTAAACTCCTTGCTTGAACTTGCATGACCTGTGTCAGCTGTCATGCTGTGCTGTAAATTAAAAAAAAATTACTTACCGCCCTAGGGTTTTATATGGGGCTTTACAGCCAAGTTAACCTGTATGTTATGACACTGTTTACGTGCAAGTGTGATGAAAAATCTATAAAACGTCCTTACAAAAAAAAACCTATTCCCCAAATAAACCATATTCTCCTCTCCTTCCAAGGCGGTTGCCGCAGTAAACTTATCTCCGGACTTATCATCGATCGTGACAGCGGTGTCTGTATGTCACCCCCCCCCCTCCCTCCCCCATTCCTCCCATTTGGGTGACTGAGTAATTGGGTGCAGGTACCCGGTGCCCGAGACGTCCCCCGACCGCGCTGTTCTTTCTTCCTTTAGACTTTTTTTTTCAGGATATTTTCGTGAATCGTTTGTGCCAAGTTTGAGAGCTATAACATTATTAGAGGTAGATTATTTGAGGCCTGTAAAGGTTAAGATGAGTGTTTTCTCGGGAAAAAATGTTTCATTAAGTATGATACGAATTTCTTTCTTTTAATTATTTTGCTTGAGATTGAGTATTGATGATGATAGCTATTGCCCCAAAAAGTCTGTAATTCTGAATAAAAACCAATCTCCAAGAAAAGAGTCGTAACGCATTTAATCGTAGAAATAGCTATCCCAAGCAATTGCTTGACCGTACACGCCAATTTAAATCTTTACATCCGAAAAAAGAAACCAACGCATCACCGCTCCAAGCCGAAAGCGGTCCCACCGAAACGACATAGCCACTAAAAATTTCACTTACCGTAAAAAATAAAAGCTGTAAGACAGTTACATTACTTCAAAAGTACTTTACGTTTTGTGGGACACATAAATTGTCAAATAAGACGCAGAGAAAGACTTGTCGTATAATGTCACATGTATCAATCGTCAGACTTTGAGATAGCTTTGCCATTCAGCGGCTACGCAACGGAATGTAATGGTAGCAGAGCCATTTTGTTTGGAAGAGTATTTTAGACCATCTGTTTCTTAAATACCTTAGAATTAACTGGTCGTCATCTCCAAGGACGCGTACACAATTCCATAAATCTACTAGTGAACCTGATTTCAGAAGTTTCGATACGAATTCAATCATAGAAACTTTAAAAGATACATCAATCAGACAGCAAACATGTAATAAGTTGGAGCGATGTCAACAAATAGGTGCTCAAAACATTGCAGCTGGTAACAAGGATAGTGCATATAATAATTAGCTTGATGCAAAAGAAAAAAGGAGACTGAGCACTCCTAAGAATGAACTATTACACGTACAAGACTTTTTGAAAGACAAACCTGACGTCATCAACCAGAAACAAGCACTAACAAACAACCCTAAATATACCTTCAACAACAATTTAAAATATTCTCCGTAAAGCTCTAAATAAATCAATCAGTCCCCATTACAATTTACACTAAGATCGATACGATAAAAAGTCGAACAAGAAACGAGTATGTCAGCGTTAAATCACGCGTTTGTTGTTTTGTCTTTCTGTTTGTCCGCTTGCCTCTTTGTCTGTGTGCTACTGGATAAATTAAGAACGTCTGCCAATGCGTCTTGTCGGGCCTTGTTTGTAAAAATGATGTATTTATCACCTTTTATTCTGTATTTTTGGCACTGCATCCGTTAATGTTTCTGTCATGTGCAGTTTGGGGTTGTGTGTTTTAATTTAGAGCTCTCGTTTGCTTCAACATTTGTGCTGTCTTATTCACGATACTGTTTATAAAATGGCGATGTACTTATTTCATTTTGAAACACATCACCATCATTATTTTCTTCACCTTCCTAGAATTTGTTAGTTCATTCAACAATTTTGAAAAATGCCAGTTATAACTTTTTAAGCTAATATAGGTCTGTCACGTCTTCAAAATCTTGTGTTATCTGAATTTCTATAACATTTATAATTGCACTAACATTCAATACAACACAAAAACTCAAAGCATTTATTTCAATTAGACTATTTACAGGCACATTAGAAAGCTAAAAAGAAACTAAAGTAAAGGTACAGTCCCAGTCACAAGGCATAACTTGTGGAAGTACTGTAGTTGCCCATTCATAAGCGTAAATCTCTATGGACTCTCTGATGACATCATCTATCTTTCTACCACCGTTCTTTTATATTCCCGGTCATACCACTGCTGATCCAGAAATCGATCTAAATTTTAGAACAAAATTAATAAAATTATTCTAAAATCTTGTTACGAAACATTGATACTACAATTCCTCAGTAGAACTCGGTCGCTTATTTTTCTTCAATGATAAGACGAGTCTAAGGTTATCATTGAGACTCACGTGGCGACTCCATGCAAGCTTTATCTTAAATATTGTTGTATGTTCTTCCCTATATGTTTAATATTATGCTTATAAATAATAAGGAAGATGTTTTAGTTCTTAATATTTCTATAATGTGTCGTAAGCACTTGCAAAAAAACAATGTTTGGTTCATAATATATCATTATTTTGTATAATTTTTTAGTTCTTCCTTTCTGGAAATTCATTATATTTCTTAAAAAAAAAACATTTAATTTTTTTTTTTTTTTAAATGTGTCAGAAGCAGGGGCAGGTTCTGGTTAGGCCTCCAGAGACAGGAACCTCGTCACAAAACGGGCTCTTAATTTATTTATCATTATTTTAAATAACTACTATATACATTACAACGATTAACAAACTAATAAATTAAATAACTGTAGTAACAATAAACTATAAAAGGACTTCAAAAAACTCCTCCTCAACGCTGTCAGCTGGTAATGAGCCCAAGAGACTAGCAGCGTTGGCACGTTGTCCGGCAATGCTTAGCCTCCTCCTTCGAAATTTCCTTAAAAAGGCTCTAACCACTCGGACCCCACGACCCCAGAAATTATTATTATTATCATAATTATTTGAAAAGAAACATAATATGCCTCACATAAAAGAGTTTTTTCACATATTCCCGAAAAACATACACATTCGTCATTTTTTGCCTGAAATCCATAATGCATAAAGGCTACCTAGCCACACTTTTACGAGTCATGTTTAAACTCAAAAAGTTTCCCGGAAAAAAGTAATTCTAAAATCCATGGTTCAGTCAGGGGCTCTCAACTATTGGTCGCGCTCGAGTAACTCGTTCATGATCCGATTTTACGCACGGACGCCCGGGGCCTGACGACTCGCCGCGTCTGCAATGCGAAAAAAATTGCGATAAAATAGCCGGTTCACTTTTTTGTTTCAGTTCCTCTGAAATGGGCGAGTTGAAATAAATCAGAGTTAATTGTAAGAAATCTGAGCTTAGTGTCTGATTTCCTGGAAATTCAGATTTTATTGACTCTTAACTGAGAAACTTGCGGAAGCTTTTCAGTTGCAAAACCCATAATTAAGCAGAATCTGATTAAACTGTTTCGTATAAACACAACAATCACTAAATGTGCATCCGCGTATTATCATCTATTCAATTCGTGCATTATTAGCTTCGTAATACCCTCAATATTAATACCTCAAATATGCTTCAGTTATAATCCTTCAAAAAAGCGTCATCCCTCACAATCCGTCTAATAAAACCGTAGCGAGTTGTATACAATATAGTAGCGCGGCGCCACCGTCGCTTTGTGCAGAGGCGACCAATTGTGCAGAACCCCTGGGCTGATCACTTAATTGACTAGCGAGCGAGAGCTTTTGGGGGAAACGATATCCATCAGCTACAATTTCACTGTACCCGTCATACATTACCGCATCTGTTTAAAAAGGAATTTCTGTCTACACTTTTGACTCAGCAATGGTTGTTGTGCAGATTTTGTGCTACAGGCAGTAGTATAGGATTAAAGTGCAGTAGAAATGGGATTTGTTGGCAAGTGATGGGATTGTGTGGGAGCGTTAATGCCACTTAATCTGAACGATTAACCGGGGACTGTTGAGTCGCGGCTGAGCACAAAGTGAGGCAGTCGGGTGCATCGAGAGTTGCTAGTTAACGCGGTTATTGGATAAGGGATGAGAACCTCCTTTATTGAAAGATTGCGTGGCGTTGGAAAATCCTTCTAATGATAAATGAGGATGATCTAAGAATTTGTGAGTAGGTAAGTCTTCGAGAATAGTCATGAAAATATCTAATTATTGAAAATATAATAATATGAATGTCGTTGAAAAGAAAATTTAGTATAAAAACGTTGATTAAAAAAAACAGCTTGTAATTAGGTCGTTAACAACACACAATTAATACAGACACCTCTCTTATGCTGGCAGTGTTGGCATACACTGAACTTAACATGTACTTAATTTTAGCAAAAAGACACTGAACCTGAAGAATCTCCAAGTTTACATAAAATTTTACTTTTTCCGGCTCAATTGTTGGAGACATAAAAATCAAGGAAAATCTTTACTACCATATCCATAGATACATATTATGTACTGCATTATCAGGAGGCCAGATATAATCCCAATCGTACGGATCACCCTTGACAACATCATATTTCCCTTGAGACGAGATTCATCAATGCAGAAGTTGTACTTGACCACTCTATATTGTGATTCGATCCTTTTCTGGTTTTCGGAATTATAAAGGTAGATAAATCTACTTAAAGATTTTGCTGTAATATGTTCCAAAAATCAATCAACTCAGTGATGTAAAAAGGCCTCTCCCAAACTGCGCCACTTATTATAGTCACAGATTTTTAAAACCTGTACCCGACCAAAAAATTTAAAAAGTTTGAATATCCATCATAGCGAACTTTTTACTATTTATAATTTTGAACTAGATTTTTCTTTTTTTTTTTTCTTTTCTTAGACATTAGTTTCTAACCACAAACCAAACAAAATAATACGATTCAATTTTCTTCAACCGACAAAGCATTATCTCCTAGTTATCCACTTTAAGGCGACGATAAGTGCCCGCGACCTTGAGCGAGTAAAAGTGCATGCGTAACGCTTCAACGCGCACCAAGATTATTCGGAAAAACAACCCACCTTGATTTATCAAACACAATAAAAATAAAAGCCGTATACTAAAATATGGGTTGTTAAATTGTCTTTCAGATGGTCAAAGTTTCAAGAAAATACGTCCGATAGTTTTTGCGTTATTATCGTTTTTTTGTCCGCATTAGACATGAATTTACAAATTAATCACACTATGTTATAAAAATATAATTTCACATTTTCACATATCAATTTATAAAGAAAATTGTCTAGTATAACATATATTTTTTTCAAAGAAATTAAACTAGAAGTTTAGGCGTGATGTTCAATTTAAAATCATTAAAAGTCGTATATCTGCGCCTTAATCCACTTCAATAAGAGCAACAAAAAAACAAGAATTCTACTTAGCCCATAAAAAATCTCATAAAGATAAGTTTAAGTTACAATAACGTAAAGTCACCCTTTCTGTCATCTTCACATTTTTAACTTAACCCTCATCTCGGCACGTGGATAAGGGTTACGGTTGTCATTACCATTATTAACCCTTAAACAGTTACGGATGCTGCGACTTTTTATTGTTAAGAACTCGTTTTTTAGAGTTAAAAGATTAGGGCGCGGATTAAAAGACGTGTTAAAAAAGTAAAGTGGGTAGGTCACAGGAATATAAGAAGACTATGTACATAGTCTTCTCTTCTTCTTCTTCTTATAAAAATAGACGATTCCAGAACTTTCTTGAAGTAACTTGAAAATCAACGACATTCTTACACCAAGAGCATAAACATCTGCGGCAAACCGTAGCTGACGTGTCACACGCATACAAAGGTAATTTATTTTAAGCCCCTTACACCTACATTACACGTCAAACGAAAATATTATTACTTGTCCCACAAACCTACTAAAAAAGCTGTCAAAAAACAGACTCATCAAAATTCATAGCCACTGAAAACTTGAGACACCAACAAAAACATTTAACAATGAAGGCAATCAGCCTCTAAGAAACTTTCAAAAACGGTATTAATTTTCAATGAGATTATTTACAAATCCTCGAACTCAACGTCAAAGCTTCAACGGGGCCTGATCTGTCAATATTGTCACAAAACATTATGAAAAAAGGTAAAAAATATAAAGAAAAAAAACTTCAAGAAAAAAAGCTATGAATGTGGCCTAATTTTCGCTCTCAATACCCACTTTCTGCGTAAGCATCGAGGCGTTACATAAATTAATTCTTACATACTCGGCCCTTTTTTTACTATAAAAAGAAACACGGAAGACCGTTACCTTTTATCTTTTTTTTTCCTTTTATTTATGGTGTAAAAATTGGGTTACTTAACGGGAGCGCGTAGTCTATTGTGTAAGGGATTTATTGCAAAAAAAAGTTTTTAACGAAAATGTTTTTAGTTTTTTTCAAGTTTGGAACACGTGATACAAAGAGGCTGTTGGCACGAGTATATTGCGATTAGAAATATTATTAATAGATCTTAGATAATTCGCAGTTATTAATGATGAAGTCATCTCGAATCAAAGTGTGATCGTGGTTAGCATTCCCATCTTTTTTTAGCATTATTTAGATACTTAATAATTTTCATAAATCCTTAATCTGTACAAAAGTATCACTATAAATGAAAGGATACGATTTTTACATTTTTGACTTATTTACCGTTACAAAATGACAAACTTTTTTTTAACTATGTACTCGCATGTCATACAAAAATGTTCCATACATTCTATTAAAAAACACTGGCAGGACGTTACACGACTTATATCTTACATAACGCTGTTATATAAGGCTCTAACGTCTGTTCGTGACGATATATATAGGTGAACGCAAACTGCCCCGACCACATACAATCAGTCCTGGACATTTCTTTGTGAACATCGAACAAAACAGCAAGACACGCTTTTTTCATACAAACTAGATTTCAAAACATTCAAAGGGTCCTGAGGTCATGGGTCACCATCGTATTTTTCAACCAAAGAAAAAAGACGTTACGAACACCCTTATAGAAAAAAAGATAAGTAAAAAAGGGGCTTCTTCTAATATTGTGAATATTGATGAAGAAAGGAATCTGGTTTTTGGATATTGAAGATTGTAGAAGTTTCATTCAGAGTGCATGTGTGGTCCCACGGGGTGAGTTCACGTATTCCATAAATGCTCTGAGAATCGCGGATCGCGCTCAAAACTTGCTTTGAACTGAAAGTTCTTTCGAAAACTGGATTATTTCTTTGGGAAGTTAGACGTTGGTCGCTACTATTTTATTCACTGGGAACTGGAATTATTATTACTATAAAAAAACTTAAGTTTGACAGTTGAAATACAAAAAAAATGGGTTACTTACAAAATCATAATTTTATGTAAAAAACAGAAAGGATACCCAATAAAAGATAAAAACTAACTGTAACATAAAGGGGCAAAAAAGTCTCCGAAAAGTAAGGGTTACCATCTCGTTTCCATCTTAACAATGCCGCACGCGATAACTACAGAATCCTTGCGCACGATTCCTGTACCCTTTAGCCATGTAAAAGGGATAAAAAGGGATTGTGCCGGAGATAAACGGGTACAATAGGGGTTGAGGTATCTTGGAGCTCGGAGGTGGGTCGTATTGATCCCGGCACGCGTTCTCGGGTTAACGGCGGCAGCGGTAGGGTTGGGATGCTGCGCGTAGGCACGAGGCGACGGGTTTAAGAAGTGGTTAGAATCTGGTTTTGGTGTATTTCGGGTAGCTTTGTAACCCTTTTGTTGATTATCGTTAAAGAGTCAGGTTTATTATTCAGTTCTTTCATATTGAATATCCTACTAACAAATTATTTTTCTGAATAGATCTGTATGAATTTTGACACAATTATAGGTAATAGTCTGGAACAGATGATGAATATGAATATGAACAGCACATAGGATTTTATTACGGTATTACGATCCTCTGAAACAAATCGAAAAAACGCGAGCGAAGCCGTGGCCATGAGCTAGTTTTTAATATGAAACGTATTATTTATGATACCTCCCAATTATTTATTTATATATTAACAGCCTACACCACACCGACAAGATATTGGTTGAACATACAAATCAAGTAAAACTACATAAAATGAGACAGAATAAAAAATCAAAATTAAGAGTTAACAAGTTTGTCAGAAAGTGCAATAACTTGTTTTGTTATTTATTTGACGTATAAAATATTATTTATATTGTTAAAAATAACAGAACGGAAGATAGAAAATAATATTATTTAATTTCTTTGACAAGTTTATGACTTACATGTGACCTTAACGTCTACCATATGAGGTCACTAATTAACTTACGGAATAGCAAAACACGTCTGAAGGTTAATAAATTATAAGTTTATGTGTCAAAAAGAGGCTCCTGTTTTTACTTCTGCATACCCAGTTGAGTATTAAGTTTGACACTATTTAAATTTGACTGTTTTTTTTTTGTTTTTTTTTTTTTTTATTATTTCTTGGCAGATTTCGAGAACTGTTCGAAAATTACTAACTGTTTTATTTATTTATGATGTATTCTGCCTTTGTAATGGAAGAAGCTTCAGTGAAGAGGTAATTTTAGGTTGGTGCCTTTCAATTACGAGGACCAATTTTCTAATAACGCAAAAGCAAACTCGGTAGGTATACATCTGAAAGTAAAAAAAAAAATATCACCATTCCAAAAATAAACCAAAGCTATCAATATTGTTTGCACTCGAAGAAAAATTGGTTATTTATCACTAAAACCTGTCAAGTCCGAACCGGGTCTACGATAAGATTTACTTAACACCTCAAGACAGGTTGATAATCTTTTAAAACAAAAAAGTTGCCGCAAAACCGTTTGCCACTTACAGGAACTATAAAGTTTCAGAAAAAAAGGGGCAAAAATTAGCAAAAACTGTCGTAAATTTGTCAATGTGAACCCGCCTCGCATCGAGAGGGTTTGTTTTTACAGTTAGTTTAAATTAAGATTGGCATTTGAGAGGTTAGCATCGGAAACAGCAGAAGTGTTGGTCGAGAGATCGTTTATTTTATTTTGAATATCGAATTTCTAACACGATAGGACTCTGGTTGGTACTCCTCACAGGCCCCAAATCTAAAAACAGGACCTAGACTTGTCTCAATCGCTTTCAGCGCATTTTGAATTTAGAACAGCTTTTCAGTAGTAGTGTCAATCCAAAACATTTTCGAACATTCTATCATCGTTTTGGTTTTTAAAATTATTCCACTTTGGCTAGGCTCAAATGTTAAATTTTAGAATTGGTTATAAAAAAAAAACTTTGTTGAAAAAAAAAAAACTGGGATGATTACAGAAATTCTGGGGTCGTGGGGTCCGAGTGCTCAGAGCCTTTTTAAGAAAATTTCGAAACGCCTAGTTGACGCTTCCCGTGACCCAAGGGCTGGCTTTTAATTTGGCTAGAGGCTAAATATTGCCATACAACGTGGCAATGCTGCCAGTCTCTTGGGCACATTACCAGCTGACAGCCTTGAGGAGGAGTTTTTCGACGCCCTTTTATAGTTTATTTTAGTTATTTAATTTATTAGTTTCTTAATCGTTGGTCCCTTGTGTCGTAAATGAAAAAAAAAACTGTGGTCAAACATCTGGGATCATTAACAGAGCCTGAGATTGTGTTTAAAACAATACATATTTAAAAAACGGTCGTGTATTTTTCGGTCGAGTCTTTTTTTTTTACCGCTATTGGTCCGCAAAGTATTTGTGCGGACCAATAGTAATAAGGGTGTTAAACAGGTCATCGTGTGCACGGGATTTTGTTTGAAAAGTGTCCATATTCTCACTTTCCCGATGGTATATAGTAGTTATTTAAAATAAAAGACCACATTCTTACTATTTAATTATTACAACCATACTATTTGCGACACTTAATCAGTATTCGTCCTCGTTCTATCAAAACATTAAACGAGACCTTTGCACACTATTAGACATTATACAGAGTGTTTATAACTGAACTGGCTCCAATCAGATGACCCGACTAACATGATTATTAACCCTGAGATTAATGGTTTCAATAAAATTATAATTGAATTGTTTTGAATTCATTTTAATTATTCTGTGTTTGCGTGTGCAAAATCTGACCACAGTCATTTCATAGCTATGATTCCTGTGATTACAACAACCTGTATGGCGATATTAACAAAGACTGTGACTTTGACTGTATTGTTAGTGACTACAAACTTATTTTATGTTTAATTAATAACAATAATTTACAGGTTTAGAAGGAACACCGACGCGAAAACGGTTAACAACGTATTACTATTTTTAACTGCTTTATTTTTTTAATAACCGAGTTGGTCAGAATAATCCAGGGCTACGGGGCTCCAGGGCTGTGGCTGTTCGAAAGAGAAACTGTGGCCCTGGAACACAAAGGGCTAAGAAGTAACATGGATGGGTTTTAGTCAGTACACCTCCTTTCGCTCAGCCCAGAGGGGTCATTTGATGATTTCCCATCCATATAAAGGTGGTCATAGAATTATACTGAATATATGTGGTAACCTTTTTGCTTCGGTATTCCTTCCATCTTGTATTAAAGAATAAACAAACAAGACACAAAATTAAGGGAACAATAACTGTAAAAAACTGAGAGACTATAAGAAATGTCGTAAAAAATGGACAATTTGTATTAAAATGACATTACACACGAGTAATTGTCAATTTTGACGTTTTACTTGCCGCCACCTAACGATATTGTTTGCGTCGTCCTATTTTTCGTTAGGTAGTTTATTTTTTAAATGTCATCCGTTCGACAGAATCTCCTGACTGAATAACAAAAAAAACAAAACCTGACTGTCCTAACTGTCATCCGAGTATCTATGGGTATTGGTTGTAGCTTTTAGTTACAGTGAAAACCTTGGCCAGTTTATGCATTTTCCAGCATTGCATGATGCATTTTTTTTATGTTTGTCTGATGACAGTCGTTCCGTGAAAAATATTGATATTCAGAAACTGCTTTTGAAAAACTGCTGAAATCACCAAGATGAGATTTAAAAATTATTTTGTCAGGCCCAGTACAGTGCGCTCTTGATAGATGATAGTTGAGTATTTTATTTATTAAATTGATGAAAGTTTGTAAAACAATTTTTTTATCATAGTAATTATAATAGCACTGCATAGAACGTAAAACGTAAAACGTGGCACTTGGTTATTCATACTCCTTTATTTGGACTCAAATGAAGTCCTCACCGATCTCCCTATTAAAATTAATCATCAGAGGGTTGCCATATAAAATAATCTCGCCCCAATCAAGGGTAACATAACATATTCGCGGTTCAAACGCTGGGAAAACAATATAGCTTTTGTGTTGCCACATAAAAGAGCTTCGTATCAATTTCTTGGTTATTAAAAAACTACGTTAATATTACCAATTCGAAAAACAAAACCTTCGTGAAAATCATCCTTATGGAACAGAAATTAGGGTTGATGGAAATGGTTCAAGCAGTAAATTTAAGTTGGGGGCTTGGGGCATAATTTCGATATGGAAAAGGATACTTGAGCCAAATTAATAGCTTATCTGTGATCTGTAGTTGGGTTATTATGTCACTCATTGCGTGGGCTTTCAGTGTAGTCACCTTTTGTGGGAATAGGGTTGCCAGATTAAAAAAAAAAGAAACATTTACAAAAAAAATTGATCACATTTATTTCACTTATAGATTATTTGCTAATCGCTGTAGGCGTACTGACATCATTTTTTGCGAAGGAAAAAACAGTATTACTTTCAATTTTGTTATGTAGGATAAACCAAACAAGTTGATAAGATATAAAAAAAAACTCTCATAATAATAATATTCCTTGAATCCACTGCAGGGAGGAAAATACATTGGCAAACTTGACAATATTTACCATTAAACTATAGGTACATGTTATGTTTAAACTAACTTATGTTTTGTTTAATTTGATACCTATATTTTTACCTGTTTCTCTACAAAACGCTTAGCATGACGTTGGGGTTTACTTGGCTTATCAGTTATTATCGAAAGCTAAAAATCCAACAGCAGCCTTTTATGCAGACTGTCGCCTAGTGAACGTATAATGTTACTTAAAAATCAACTTTCGACAGAAGGCACAGTTTTTAGTATAATTCAACTCTTTCTAATTAGAGACTACCAAGAAAAATGCAACACATTAATTTAACGTTCAACCCTACTTCACCCCGGGGGTGTAATGTACCCCAGTGCAGGGTTATCTGGCACATCTAGACTTTTGTTGTCGACGTAATCAGAGCCATATCGATGAGGATTATTAACTGATGGGGTCGTTTTTACCCACACGCGGTTTTCTATGTGTTAACATTGTGTTTTTGAAAAGTGAAATATTTGTTTCAGATGAATATTTTTAGAAGTGAGTAGTACAACTTTTAATGCATTTTTTTTAATTTTTGTTCACGAAATTGGTAAGTTCTTTCGTTCATTGTTATTATCTTGGTACGAAATATTGTAATCTCCATCTTTATCACCCATATCAAATCAGCCCTAGAAATTTGTCATAAAATGTTGTCTTAAATTCCTGCATCTGTCGGAATCCACAAAAGAATTTCATTCGGACACAAAGCATAAACGGGTCAACATACGCAAATTCCCAAATTCACACTTCCCTTAATTCAAAACTGTATTTTTCTAAATAATAAACATGCATCGATGCATTCACGGAACTAATCCGCATCGCTTCCGAAATAACAACAATGAAGATATGTCGTCCAGAAATACGTAAATCGTAAAAATAATTCGTATATAAAATTTAGCCGTCATGGGAAACGTCGGCGACTTCACGGTATCGCTAATAAGGATCGTCCAGATGCAACAATGGGCATATCGATACAGAAAATGACATATGTTTTGAATACGAAATGTCATCTCAACTTTTTTTATATACACTTTTTTTTTAAATCCCGTAATGCGTGAATGGCCGAGGGGGCCAAGGCAATTATATTTTGTGCCAAGTTTACGCAAGTAGTTCTGACAATGCATGCCTGCACTTTTGTGCGGTCGTCTGCACCGTCTTTATTATGCCGACGTGTTTTGCTTTGGAATTTGGAACATAAGATCGTTATCTTTTAAAATTGGAACTTAGGTGGCGATTCGAGAATGTTTATTTGAATTTTGGATTAGAGCAAGGTAGGGTCACGTTCTAAAATACGGCGCGTCCATTGCACTTATTTAAGTTACTAGACAGCAAATCTATATAGAAACGATTATTTGTAGTAGTTCATTTTAAATCCTGCCTAAGAAACTAAACGATGTTAAAGAACAGTTGTTATTTCCAGCACAACATAAAAAAGGACGAAAAATGTTTGTGGTTTCTTCAAGTTTTATGCTTCCACGTTAAACTATGACACAATTTATCATAACAAATTTAGCTCTAACCCAAGAGATACACGTTCACAGCTGGCACATTTTCTGTCCCCTGGTCAAGGAATTTAAAAGAAGAAAAAAAACTAAGCAAAAATAGGGAAACCGTTTCAAAATATTAAGGGCGTGAGATGCTCTCTTTTAAATACAGCTTGTTAGTGGTCACTCCATATCTTTTTTATAAAAAAAGATTTCAAAAGATAGGCAAATTGGCAAGCTATTCACAGAGAGTGGCTGTAAAAATATTTTTTATGTTCTTTTCTTAGATGTGTATCCATGGATTAAATATTTATGACGATTTTGAATTTAAAAAAAAATGTTTACCGGGCGTGTTGTCAGAATTAATTAAATTGGGGTAGATACATGTCAACATTTTTGGCTCCTATATAGAAGAAAGATAGTGATTTCTTATTTTTACTGTCCTATTTTATATTTCCAAGGGAAAATAATATATTTTCCCTTGGATTTTAAGAAGCTTGTCCTTTGAGGTTTATTATTCAAGTTTTAGTTAAAATACAAATTTTTCATTGATAATTCTGAAACTAGGGAATTTCACTTACCCAAGATGGTGTTTATTTTCAAGATTTATTTGATAGAATACAATGTTGATTAATAATTAGGGTATCCCAAATAAGATGCTATAATTTCTACCCAAGACGATCACAGCTGGCACTTTTCAAGGAATCAAAATAGGACAAAAAATAGGGAAAGTTTCTAAATTCTCAGGGCGTGAAATGCTCTCTTTTAAATAGAGCTTGTTAGTGGTCACTCCATATCGTTTTATAAAAAAATATTTCAAAAGATAGGCAAATTGGTAAGCTATTCACAGTGAGTGGCTGTGAAAACATTTTTTGTGTTATTTTCTTAGATGTGAGTCCACAGATTAAATATTTATGGGATTTTTTACATAAAAAAAATGTTTACCGGCCATGTTGTCAGAAATGATTAAATCGGGGTAGATACGTGTCAACATTTTTGGGTACTTTTAAGATTAAACTGATTTCTTATTTTTATGGTTTTTATGGTATGTTTCCAACGTAAAGTGTTATTTTTAATAATTTGGTTCGTTTGAAGTTTTTATTTTTCTAGTTTTAGTTTATAGTAGAATACAATTTTGATTAATAATTCAGAAATGTGGGTATCCCAAGTGGGGTTCCCTAATTTCTACCCAAGACGATCACAGCTGACACTTTTAGAAGGAATAAAAAAAGGGGGGTTTTCATAAATTCTCACGGCGTGAAATTCTCTCTTTTAAATAGAGCTTTTTAGTGGTCACTCCATATATTTTTATTAAAAAAATAAGAAAATTGCTAAGCTTATCAGTGATTTGAGTTATTTTTCTATTAATAGAGTTTTTAACTGTTCGCTCTACATCATTTCTATAAAAAAGACACCATCTTTCCATCACCTTTTTTCCCAAAAACGGAATCCAAACACAACACACCGTTGACTCACCAATTTTCGTCTAAAACTCGTAAAGCACCACTATGAATATATTAACCCCAAAATGAGACATTTTAGTGCAAATATTATTATATATTACATCAATATCGTACCCCTATCCATCAAAGAGGGTTGGAGGGAAACTATTGACATAAAATTTACGAGATTAATATTTACAGAGATGACCCTCTTAATACCTATACATCATAGATGTATGCATGCATACGTCTTGCGCTTTCTTTAGAATATTGTTAAAAGAGAGCTTTTGGAATACTTATTTTTTTATTTGCGTTTAGATTGCTCTTGAGTCTAGTCTAGGTCAAAGATGACAGAGACAAAGTCGACGATGGCACGAGCTTACCTAGAAGAAGTCTGATCGCTCTAGCTTTGAAAAGATTAGGGTTGTAAGCGTTCGGAAACAGATGCAGGCAGAGAGTTCCACTCCCTTGCTGTGCGCATTATGAAAGAAGTTTGAAAACGCTTAGTGCGAATTGGTGGAATACCAATAAGTTAGGGATGGTAACTTGCAGTGCGTCTACACATTTTTTAACGTTTGCTTTAGAGAGCCTAAGCAAATTGACGTTAGCCTCAGACATCTGCAATTATTATGATGGAAAAGAAAAAAAACTATTCAATTCATGTCAGCTGGCCTACCATGACGTTTTAAAGCAGTATTGTTGTAATGTCATTCCAGTGTAGGAAAGAGACGGAGCTATAAAAGACGTCTAGCGCCATCTATTTCCCACTCTGGAATGAGATGCTGAAACCAATGGTGTTGAAAAGCTTTTGACAGTCCTGTTGAAAGACGTTGTAGAATTATGTAGAAATACGAATAGCTTTGAAAATGATTTTATTTGTCGAGGCCTTCTGGTCTAATTCAATAAATAATAACATTATCATTAAGTATCCCTTTTCGTTTGTAAAATTAGCAGTCATCTTCTACATACCAGTCTCTCACAAAGGTGGAATACAGCTGAGATAATTTTGTACAATTTAACTTTAAGCAAGCTTTGTGAAGAGAAAATAAATGATAAATTATTATTATTATTACATATTATGACATAGACGTAGACGTACACCTACTTATAGACATATTTATTTACAGGACAGCCACGACGCCTACTACCTACACTAATTTGAAGATACAAATATTATATTAGACGTTATGATTAAATAACGCAAATGACCTTTAAAATGTATACCATAGACATACTTATTTAAAACTATAGCGCCATTACAACTAAACAAAAAAAAACGATCGCCCTATCATGGCGAATGTCCCTATTTTTTCAAACTATCGGGTGCATTATTCAAATGTCCAAAAATCTATAAGAATAAGCCGCTGTCCGGTTTCCCCGATGTCCCCGCTGTATGTTTCTCACGGACATAGCCACCACCGTGTAATATTGCCATAAATAAAATTGCACTGTAAAATTTCTTGGACATACGCGGTACTTGAGAGTTAAGATGGCAGTGGATTTTTTTTACTATATTTTTTTGCTTGGCTGTTTTGAATAGACAAGAAATACGAGTTACAGATTTCATGTTGGATTTAGTCAAATCCAATCAAATAACACACAGTACTGGGAATTATAGGTCCTTTGCGTCCCGGCCTATCCGTGATTGTAGGTGTAATGTCATGTTTTGTGATTTACAAGACAGTAAAAATATTTAAAAGACGACTATTCATATTTCATTTTGGCTGATGATACCAAACCAAAATACACAATCAAATTGGTTATTTACGACAAAAACATTTCATCACAAAACTTTTTCGCAGCAAAAAACAACGCGTTCTATACCAAAGACAAGAAAAAAAACCTTCTTAAAATTTCAACTTGATTTAAAAAAGCTTATTCCACAGCTGCCATTGGTCAAGCCCCTGGATAGTAATCGCAGTAGCAAGCCCTCAGACCCGGTATGGATATCAAAATATAAATCGTGAACATCCACCCGTCGAATACCGCTAATACTTCCTCTATGTGCATTTTATACAATTTCATTTCATTTCCTCATGAATAAAATTGTAAGTTCTTCCTAGTATGTTTACTTACCTAAATGATTTTTTGAATTAGAAATATCTTCATAACAGAGGTGTAGTACCTAATAGTATAGCCACGTTTCGCCAGTTAATGTTTAAGTTCCATATAATAAGGGGCGAGACTATTGCCATCAACCGGGCGCAAATCCAGACTCCGTGGGTGCTGCTGAAAAATCCTGATGGAAAAACTAAGTAACATTTTGCCTGACCTGGGTATCGAACTCAGGACATCATGCTCACCAGTCGCGCTTCTATCATCATCAGCCTATAATGTTCCCACTACTGGGACACAGGCCTCCTCTCTATGCGAGGGAGTGGGCTGTAATCCACCACGCGGGACCAGTGCAGGTTGGTAGATGTCACATGTCTTCAAATTTTTAGTCCTAGGATATGCCGGTTTCCTCACGATGTTTTCCTTCACCGTTTTTGAGAGCAGCGGTGAAGAAATAAATTACACAAAGTAATGCTCCTGCTTGGGTTTGAACTCACGGCTTACTGCTCGTAAGTCGGGGCTACCACCACTGGGCTCCCCATGAAGCAGTTGAAACAGAAATATTTAAAGGAGTAAATATGTCATGTCGATATCATCATCAGCCTATAATAGCAGTCCACTACTCTCCATCCATCTCGATTCTGGCCAAGTTTCATCCAGGTGCTGCGTGCTAGCTACCCTGCAGAACTTGATTGCCGATTCGCGGTCTCCACTCAAGAAAAGGCTACCCCAACGTACATCGGTTCTACGGCTAACATGACCACCCTTTGACACTTTAGCTTGCTTATTTTTTGGGCTATGTTGTGTTTGTGCCCTCACTTACCCGTATTTGGGCCTTAAGTGTGTCTGGGTATGTCATAACGGACTATTTAATTTAAAAAAAATAGGAACTGTTTATACACGAATTCCAAATGCTTATGCTATTTTCACGCCGTTATTTAAATAAGGCAATGCAACAATATTATTTTCTGAATAGATTTTCAAAATCTTTTTTACGATAAACCTAACTAATCCAATCCATGCCATAAAACTGACGACTTTCTGGCAACTGGAAAAAAATCCGCCAAACTACGTAAGTGGCATTAATGTGGCATAAATATGGCATGTGTTATCTTCACGCCATCGCGATAGGAGGCCGGCTCAATGGATCAACGGACAACCCTTTGACTGCAAGGAAGGGGGTTCGAGTCCATTGTCTATGGTAGAACTGTTTATACCGTACGTCATATTAAAAGACAAAAAAATATGAATAGGGTCATCACTGTTATCCTGTTATCAAATGCGTTTTAGTGTTACACGTGATTTGCCACTCTTAGGATATATCAACATAACATATAATCACGCCTGTAATGCCCGCAGGGTTAGGCAGAGATCCACCTAATAGTAGGGTACATCCACATTTCGCCAGTTATGGTTAAGTCCCAAGTAAAAGGGGGAGAGCCTATTACCATCAACTGGACACAAATCTAGACTCCGTAACATCTACTAAGAAATTCCTGATGAAAAAAAATAGCAATAACACTTTGCCTGAGCCAGGAATCGAACCCTGGATCAGCTCAGCAGTCACGATTGCGATCAAAGGCGCAGTTATCCACATGCAGCTCCTTATTTCAAGTTAAGATTTAGGAACATATCCCAGTACGTATGCTAAAAAGCCATAACTTGACGTCAAAAATACCGTCCATCCAATCTCTATAATGGACACAATCCTGCGCTTGACTGATTCCTTCCCTCAAGAACTCGTAAAAAATTATGACTGACGCTTAAACCAAAGCTAAACACTCCCCCTCAATATGGTAAGAATGATGCTTATAAAAAATAGGAAGTAGGTGTTCTTGATAGAGAGGAGTGTATCGGTAGTTATTTTACAGTTATAATCTTGAAGAAAGTTTAATGATTATAAAGACTCAATAAACTATATTTTTGTGTGAGCTTTGCTTTGGCATGGAAATGAGAGCAAAAGAAAAAAAGGCAAACCAAAATAACATGATAATAGATACTAATGTTATCACTTACAAAATCGTAATAGGGGTGCGGACTGGGTAAAGAAAACGACATTCTATTTTGTCCGTCAGACAGGTAATACAAAAATATTAGACACGTATTTTTTTATCAAAATATTACTTAGTTAAAACTCATTAAAATTAGAGAGTGGGGGCTCACTACGTCACAAGTAAGTATAAAACTTACCTACATGTGACGTCATGCGCCATTTCAACTCAATATATCTCCGTAATATATTTTTATGAACACGTGAAAAAAGAAAAAATGTGTCTATAAACTACCCGACGGACAAAGAAAAAAAATGTGATCATCCCCTATTGACCAAAAACAAATAAAATAGTTATTCTAACTATTTGAGCAGCAAGAAAACGACACGGAAAAAAAACTCTCGTAGATTCGTTGTGTACAGAATTAAAGACAATAAGTTTGTAAGTCTGACAACCAGTCCTACCAACCTATGTTACTCTCATACTTCTCTATACTAATTCGGTAATGGAAGTCAGATAGGCAGTCGCTCCATGAAAAATACTGGTATTCAACTGCTGCTGGTTAGACTGGAAGCCGACTCGAACGTAGTTTGAAAAAGTTGAGCTGATGATGAATTTTGTTAGTATGATTACAAAGCCACCACGCTTTGTGAATACAATGGCTGCAACAGCTAAAAAGTACGTAAATGAACCGCAAATCAAATCAAATCAAAATCATTTATTTCAAGTAAGCCAATTACAGGCACATTTGAATAGTTAAACAACAATAAAAATGAAGCTACAGTCCCAGTCACAAGACATAATAACTGTGAAAGTTAATTAGTACTGTAGTTGCCCATTCCAAAGCGTAGATCTCTATGGAGAAGAATGGGCAAGAAACTCCATGGACACTCTTTTAAATCAGAATCTTGTTACAAAAACCTTGGTTACATCATTCATGTTGAGATGATAGTACATTATGTGAGAACGATGTAGCAAGACGTGCACGTTAAAAGTGTCCATAGTAAAATAAAAAAAAGACAATTAAAAAATTACAATTAAAAAAATATAATGATTCGAGCAATAGCAAAAGATATCAGTCCCGTTTTTTTCACAAAGTGGTCAACTAAATCAGAAGAAACCACAACAATAGTCTGTCCAGAACATCTTCATATTCCAACGTCCACTTGAATCCTCGAGGGTATAATGATTAAAATAGCGATCGTCCGGTAATCCTCATTGATCGATCACCAGTCCGATAGCGGAATATTCCCATTTTTTCCCCAAATCTTTGCTAAACAGACGCGAGCATAGTATCGGACTCGGAGTGGATTGATGAATTATGTTTGCGATATGAGATTTTTGTGGTATTGAATAAATTGAGGAGTGGAAACTGAAAATATATTGAATATTAGGGTAGACTGTGAAAAGAAGCTAACACAGTGGATTTTAGGACTTGTTTATGAAGAAACGAAAAAATTACTCACTATCTTATCCTAGTTTTTCATTAGTACATATTAATGAAAAACTAGGATAAGATAGTGAGCAATTTTCCCACTCCCTCACGCACACATTCATATACATAAACATAATTAATCGTGCACACACGCATACACCATCTTACTCTCTCTCATACACACACAACACCACACCACACGACACCTTCCACATTACACTCACAGTTCACACACTAACAATGACACGCGCGTATTTTTATTTTTGATTTTATTTTATTTGATTAGTACTCATTCTTTTATTCTTTCCGTACAATAGTCCTACCTGTAACTACAATCTAGAATTGTGATAATTCCGATCTCGGCGAGGGACGCCAGGAGTCCATAGCACAGGGTATCCTAGTTTGGATTCCTGACTCCCACAAACCTTCGTACCTCCAATGTTTGTAACGTCTGCATATTATTGGAATTGTACTTTGGGGGAGAAAATAAATCGTAATTATTATTGATTGTTTTTTCGAGTTGGGTCATGGATGATTCAATAAAACAGACAGTGTATTGTTTCATTATCTACGTTTCGACCTGTATACAGCGTGTACTAGAAAGAGGTAGTCATATTTCAGGGTGTGATTCAGACCATCAAACTGAACAACTTTATCCATGGGACCACCATAGAAAATTATTTAAGTTAAGGTGCAAGCGCTTTTTATTTTTCAGTTCCTGATTCATTCTTAAACATACGATAGTCTTCAAGACAAATTTATTTGTATCTATTTCCGAAACGACCAAAAGGAGATAAATTACAAAATTCGATAATTTCGAAAGTATTCGATAAAATTTCATCTTCAAAATTGTAATAAAACCAAAATTCAAATTCACTCAACCCAATAATTGTGTATTGTAAATAAAAATTTACTGCAACGAAAAAAAATAGCCATAGGTCAGTTCTGTTTGCATCACCTGCTTAAATTTGAATAATAATACGATGACACTGCACTGCGTTACAATGGCTGACCGATGGCTCACAATGCCATGTTTTCTTTCACCGAAGGGCATATTCAAATAGGGTCCTTTGAATCGAACGCATTCTCACGCACAAGACGTGACCTCTAGTCATTCGCGAAGGATTTATAATTAATGTTCTTGCATGTCCGAATTCGCGGATAATGGTCGCGGCGAAATTTATGCGTGAATAGAAAAAGTTGAATTTCTTGAATATTGATAAGGGGCCCTTGAGAACTGTCCACTTGTTGGTCATTGTGGACTCGACCTTCCGGTTTGTTTCGTTTTTATATTGTGCAGTGGAAATGATTAATTGCCTATAAGTCCGTTAGATTTGAATAGGATTTTCTTATTGTTAGCTTGACCCCGGGTTTAAAAAAAAATCCTGCATACAGAATAAGAAGTGTAGACGATGATACATTCTCATGAAATTTTAAAAATAGAACTGTTACTGGCCGTCATGCTAGCCATAAACTTTTTTGTTTCTCTGAATCATAAAGAAGAAACAGGCGTTTGTGACAGAGTCTTCGTTCATAGGTTCCTATTTTAAACTCATTGGTTCTCCCAGTGCGCCTTCCGTTCAATTTTCTCCACACTGCTCGACTGTCAATCCCTCAAAAGGCGGCACAATCCAGCCAAGCCATTGTAATGTATCCAGCGCTACCTTGAGTCAGACATGTAACACCTTCGTAGCTATTGTCATGTGTATTGGCTATTGTAGAATATGGATCCATCGATATTTTGATTATATTTACCGGTCCAAACTCAGAAGAAAGAAGGAGCTTCTATGTTCGACTGACTGTATCTATTTTCACCGATTTCTCCGTCAGTTGTGGACCGATTTTCAAAATTATTTGTTTTGATAATTATATTCACCGCCTTTTTGCTTACTTTCATCTTCAGTACTTTAGATGGATAAGGCTCTAAAAATGTTACGATCTTTATCTTTTAGGTTTTTGTGAGTTTACAGGAGGTTTATACAAAACGACTCATTTGAGTTTAAAAAAACATTTACTGATACAAAGCAAGGTACATTATTATCGATTGCCACGAGATTTGTTTCGATGACGTGGACGAAATTGCGGGCATAACGTATTAATCATAAAACTATCGTGAGTTTCACGCCATAACACTAGTTTTTCCAAACCGGCTTCAAAAAGGTACAATCGCGGACAAACCAATTTTAAACATTTAACTATCTAGGCAAAATAATGAAGTACAATCGTGAACAAAACGTCGTTAACGCAGCAAAGCGCGTATTTGTCGGAAATGTCGCGGGCACGATTTATGTCGACAGAAACTGTGGCGAGGATTTGAAACCCAAATAAATACAATGAGGTGAATATGTGGTAAGCCCCGGGCGTTTTCGATAGCGATAGTTTTTGTAAAAATCGTACTCAAAAATCACATTTTGGATGTAACTAACGAGATAACATGTTCTTGAAATTAGGTATAATTTTAAGAAAGACGATAAGATAACTTATCTAAAGGATACAACCGAATGTTATATCAAGTCAAAATATACTTAAGTAGGTATCTAATTTTATTATCAGGTTCTGCACAGAAGTAACTTCAGTTTTCAATATGATTTTGTGTATTTCCCCTGAAAACAAAATCAATGAATTATGGACATAATAGAAGAGTTTTATTTACAGTTATGGAGAATTTAATACGCCCATATTTTCAGGACCTACGCAAACCATTACTTTTATAAGAATATTCGATGAAAACAACACAAAAATCCGAAGCGAAAGCTTATCGCATCAACTTTCGACTCGCGCCACTTTCGTCACGAACTCGAAACACCCGGTCGACGCTAAAAAACCATTCAGGAAGATGTATGTCAAAAACTTTAGTCGAGCGTAGAGTATTTATGGAAATCTAAATAACAGAGAGCTTTTTTTAATTGTACGGAATGAGTTTTTTCAGCTTTTTTTTCTATGCGTATTTTATTTATTTTAGTTTCTACAGTGATTTGTTCGACAGTAAATATTGCGGGTAGTTCGTTGCCAGTTGACTGTGATGGGTAAATGAAGTGTCGCCTATAAGCGTTTGAACTACTAAATATGGCTCACTGGGGACAGATTTTTTGGTGAAATATTCGAAATAAGTGTACGGATTTAGACTTGAGAAAAAAAACAATCGAGGTTTATTATTGGTTTTTATTTTTGATGGTTCATGATTGACGTTTGTTTGGCGTGTCAAGATATGGTCCTTTCTCGTTTGACTTTCTTATGTATGTTCTTTGGTATGGTATCAGATGGATTTACTTTTGCAATCAAGTTTAACTTTATAGACTGGGACTTTTATAGGCCCTAAATCTAGGCATGTATTACAAAAGTCTTCTGAGGATTGTTGCTAGTAAGACTGAGGGCCGCCTTATGGGGCATTTGTGCTTAGTGCATGTACTGTTGCCGGGTGTCTACGTGAGGTGGCGTAATTAAGTATTTATTAGTTATTGTATGTTTTAGTCTATTAAACTAACATAGGTTAAGGAATACTAACAAAATGGGTTCTACCTGAATAAAAAATAAATAAATAAATTACCTAAAAACATGTTTCATGTTGCAAAAAATAAGATATTATATGCCGCTGTTACAAGTTTACATGCACTTACACTGTCACTTAGCTCACATTCATTGATAATCACAGAAGACATCTCGTAAGTGTCAGTGTAAATGTTATTATATGTCTTTTAAATGTAAAGTAAATCAGTAGAGACGAAACCGAAAAGCCACTTCAACTTTGCAAAATAAAAACTAGATCTGAAAAAAATCCGTTAATAGAGATCCGAATCTTAGTTGCATAAACCATCGTCACGGCGAATTTCCTTCTTCACATAACGTCATGGTATTATACAAAGTTGTTGTTTTGCATCCTCAAAAAACTTCAAGAGGATGACACAAAATATACCTAAATAATCAATTAAAATTTCGGTACCTAGTTAATTATTAACAAACGCTGATTTTTTTGGTTGTTTAAGTTTGTCAGTATTTCAGAATAACCCCCTTAACGTGGTTTAGGGAATAAGAAATTATCGAATAAGTAAAGGTTTGAGTATGAAATTTTGTATGAAATGAAAGCGCAGTTTTAGGGCGAGGATCAGACGTGCTGCGTTTAAAACAAGGGTGACACACTTACTGATTTCCGTAAATAAGAATAAAAATTAAAATTACCTACCCATTTTATTATTGATTCGGGACGAGAATCGTTATCATAGTTAATAAGTATCTGAAAGTAAGTAGAGTACCTCCTTGTTTAAGTACATACCTGTGATGCCTATGTATAGGCCATAAGCAAAACATAAAGTCTGATAGTAAGTAAGTACCTATGCCGGATTCAGAAGCTCAGCGTTCACGTGCACCCGACGAGAATAAACCCAATAAATACTGTCGCATGCAAAAGTGTTCTCTTTGAACTATACTATGTTATATTGGAGGGAGACAAATAACCTATACAGTATGTTAGGTTAAACGAGGGACATATTGAGGGAGGGTATTCAGTATTCGATTCTCGTCCCAAATATGTAAAAAACATATAACATATAAAGAAAAATTTTTAATGTTTTGTTTAGTGCCTAGATATTTTGGACTGTCCTAAGCCAGATAAGTTTAAAGTATGAAGGGAAAATGGATTATACCTAAGAGTCATTGACCCGCTCACATGTTCTGCGATAGTATTAAGTCGCTAGCGCAAGGGTGTATACACGTTGCGTGACATTTGCGAAAATTTTGGTATGGTTCTGTCTGTTATTTAGCAGTGTTTTTTTTTTGTTTATAGTTTTATTAGTATCATGTTAGCATGTACTATTATGGGTTTGAATATGTCCCTCGTTTAAACTACCATACTGTATATCGTTGATCAACTTCTGTCGCCAGCCTGGGCATACGATAGGCCTCTTCTAAACTCCGTCAGAGCATCTCAAATATATCCCGTAAATATCTTAAAGCAAATTTTTAACAGTAGCGAGTCAATTCTTGACGCGATCTTAAAAAATAAACTGCGTTGCATTATGGGTTATTGGGTTTCATATTATAATTCCACACAAAAACGGAAGCCATCATCTATAACCTTAGTTCGCTTCCCTAATAAATTGTTTCGTACCCTGTCTTTGAGTTTGATATTTAGTGAACTGTGCTCCATTGCTCTTTGACATGTATTGAGTTTTCTATTGGATGTAGATTTAAATATGCACGTTTGGCAACCATATGTTAGGCATGGTAGAAGGCAAGAGTCCCTTACTTCCTTTTTAGGGTTCCGTAGTCAACAAGGAACCCCCTTATAGTTTCGGTATGTCCGTCTGTCTGTCTGTCCGCGGTTTAGCTCAAAAACTATTAGTACTAGAAAGTTGTAATTCGGCATAAGTATACACGTTAATGACGCCAAAAAAGTGGTAAAATAAAATTGTGAAAAAAAACATTAATTAGGGTACCTCCCCTACATGTAAAGTGGCGATAATATTTTTTTTTTTAACCGATTTTTTGAATAATATTTGTTTGCTTAAAAACATGGTATAAAAAGATGGTAAAATTTCAACAAGCATATTTTTTAAAATTTATTGTTTATGAAGTCTTTGACGCTATAAAAACTATGATTACCCATTCATGCCATTTTTTCTTAAATAATCTCAGATTCAACGCTTTGAGATTACTTGGTATCTTATTATATAAACGCACACACATAAATATTGAACTTTTATTATATTTCGCCATTCTCGGAAGGATATCGAGTACGAGCCTGTGAGGGCTATAAATATTGGTACGGAACCCTTCGTGCGCGACTCCGACTCGCACTTGGCTGGTTTTTTTTTAGTTTAATGGTCATGTTAGATTTCATAACCTCTTTGTAGGCCCAGAATATCTTCCAAGTAGTTGAAATGCGTCTGGCTATCACATCTTTGTTTTTTTTTTTTTTTATTTATTCTTCGCATGAAATCATTGAAATTTTATCTGTAATGTAATCGTTAGCTCTTAAGTTACTGGCATTAAAAGGCTTTTTTATTTTATTTATTTTAGCATCCCTTTTTTATTGTTTTTCTTACGGAAGGGCACTTGTTTACCTAAGTAAATATATTCCTCAATTCATTTTCCATTACCCTGTACCAAATCCATTCCCAAATACCAAATCAATTTCCCCACGCCTGTACTTCCACCAGACGCTCCAAGAATAGAATATCTACCATCCCACTCTATCTCACATCTTTATCTGCATGACGTCACGCGCCGCCATTGGTCCGTCACCTTTAACCCCTCCCATGCACAAAAAATATCTCCCATTAAACTGAAAGAGATCTTTCAGCCTCAGATAGGTGGCCGAGGTGCTATTAATGGGACATCTTATCTTACGAGGAAAATAAACTTCGGGTTTTAGGAAAGCGACCGGATAATGTTCGCTTCGTGACTTTATACATATGGGGGCTATGTATTTCTGGAGATACGGATTTTTGGGAGGATTTTGGGCAGAAAATATACGGTGTAAGCTTCGGTGTAAGGGATTTTGAAGTCATCAGAGGACACGGTGTTGTGGCAAAGCATGAAAAAAGCCCATCTCCAACTGTGGACTTCAATAAGGCTTTGGAGAATATTGATAAGAAAAATGTAGAACAGAAATGAATTGAGAAATATTTAACAACAGAAAATTAACGAACCAACTGTAAAATAAACCTTAAAAACTAAGAAATAAATAACGTCATCAGCACGACGCAAACGAAAATACGATACTTACCACCTTCTTTTCAACTATCAAAGACATATTGGCGTGTGGTCAACTCAAAAATTCGACCGTTAATAAAAAAACTGCTGTTAAATTCAAAAGACAGCTACACCTTCAAAATGTATAGAACAGCAAATTAATTAAGTACCGTCGGAAGTACGCTGAGGTCGATTTTTATGTAAGTAAGGACAAACGCTAGCCGCTCAGGCCACCCGATACTATCAAATTTTCCCAATGAATCTTGAACCATATTCTTTAATATTATGGTTGAAAATCTATTAAAGAAATTTGACAGATTGTTATAGCTCGATGAGCTGCGTCTGTACCTACTGAATTCTTTACGTTCCTTAACACAGTGTATTAGAAAAACTCATGGATAGCTGTCGTGAAAGCAGAAGGGTCTGTCGCTGTCTATTTCTGATTGGACACGTCTCGTAGATTGCCAAAACAAAAGAACAGAACTAAAGTCATAGACAGTTTGTCACCGCTGTCTTGTGATGTTGTCAGACTGGTTGATGATTGTTTTGTTAGCACTGTCAAATAGATTGTTATATGTTAATACTTACTGTTAAATTTACAATTACTTGATTACAATTAGTAAATTAAAATATGATGAAGTTTTAACAATAACAACAGAATCGTAAGGCCCTAAAAAAGAAAGGAAATAAGAAAGAAAAAATATTTATTTGTCGCAAGGACATGATTTATAAACTGTTTGCGAAAACTGTTTGTAATCGTCTCACCCGCCAACTAGTGGTTAGGAAGTGGGAAGTGGTTTCTCCACGATTGACCACATTCATACTGTGAACCAGATAATGGAGAAGAGTGCAGAATACAATCGACCCCTGTGTTTAGCTTTCGTGGATTATGAGAAGGCATTCGACAGTGTCGAGCACTTAGCCGTGTTTTACTCTCTCCATCGCTGCCAGATCGACGCTCTGTATGTAGACGTTCTCGAGAAGCCGTACGATTTGGCAACAATGCAGGTTAGATTACATGATTATGCTTACCGTACCAATAGCGATCAGAAGGGGAGTGCGACAAGGAGATACCATTTCGCCTAAACTTTTGACTTCTACCCTGGAAGACGTGATTAAATCACTGAAACGGGACCAAAGTGGTGTTAACATCAATGGTGTCTACTTGTCACACTTCGGTTTGCGGATGACATCGTGTTGTTCGCCGAATCCCTGGAAGACCTTCAATGCATGCTGAAACCTCTTTTTGATGCTTCCCTACAAGTTGGCTAAAGAATGAACATGACCAAGACGAAGGTGATGTCAGGTATCCCGGACGATTCTGCCTCGGCTGTTATGGTTGCCCGTCTGGAGATGGTTGATCATTATTTTCATCTGGGACATGTTCTATCTTTTGACAAGAAACATTCCAACAAGGAGATCTCTAGGAGAGTATAGCTCGGATGGGCGGCCTTTGGTAAATTGAAACATATTTTTCGGTATAAAAAGTTCCCTCAGTGCCTAAAAACCCGCCTTTTCATCTAATGTTTCCTGCCAACAATAACCTACGGTGCCGAGACATGGACGCTCACAAAGGGGACTGTCCACTGAGTACAAGTGGCACAAACAGCCATGGAGCGAGCCATGCTCGGCATAACCCTCTTGGATCGAGTGCGTAACACCGAAATCCGCCATCCGACAAAAGTCTACGACGACTCTAAGCCCTATGCTCCACCAATCTACCATAATTTTATTAAGGTAATAATGTTTCCAAATTTTACAAAATATCTTTATTAATTTCATTTCTTCCTTCAACAATTAAAAAAGAATACTCATTCAGCCGACCCATTGATAAAAGACACTGGCAAAACACCACTCAATCATTCTAAATTTAAAAATAAACCGCGCAACTGCCAGATCTTTCGTCCATGACTTCTGACCGTAGTTAATGGATACCGAGTACTGATACCGGCTGTCAGAAATCTGAACTTTAGTGCTATTTTCTTAGTGAATGTTTTAAGATACGGGTAATCTTATCGGAGCTTTCGGCTACTGCAGTTTGTTGCGTGTTTCAGACACCGTCTTCGTTGAATATTAAGTGAATTGTGTCTGGCTGTCTGCATTTGGGTTATTTATTTAGAAAACAGCTGGCCTTAATTTTGATTTCGATTCGTAGAACTAGACTATCTTAGTATCGAAGAGAGTGATATTGGTGATATTGATACAAATAGCGAATGACACACATAGGCACACTATCATAACAAGTTTTGAGAATTTGATCTAGTAATTTTGTGACTTAAACAAACAAAAAATACCAGAGTATTATACCAGTTTCCACCAGACACGGTGGACAAAGCCAAGAATAACGACATTCTTTTTTTCAATAAATCTGCTAAAATTCCGCCAATTCTCCACGGTGGGGGGAGACAAAATTATTTGAATTCAGAAACCGTGCAAATAAAAAGCAATAAATTGTAATAAGTTTAAAAATGGAACGCAGCCCCATTACAAGTATGGATTTGATGCGTTCCGCAACATTGAGCGCGGAACGCGATATATTGCGCATGTAACTCGATTTAATGCAGACGCTTTGCTAGGCTTGAAGCGCTTTTTAGCTGATGTAACTTTCAAGTAAAATCGGTCGAGCAAATAGGAGTCAGTCAAATAACGGTAAATGTACCTATTTGTACTGTTGCAATATTATTATGTATGTTTTTGCAATTGGTGGGGTACCTGTGTGCTTTCAGCACTGTAAGCTTCGGTTTTTCCTAGAGACCATAGTTAAGTGTGAGCACAAAAATCTTAGTTTATATTATCATTTTAGTACATGGACGAGCCCGGTATATCTAGCTCTGCATCTAGCGCTCTGTTTTTCAGCCCAATTCGAACTGATAAGAAAATGTACCATTATGTCCGTTAGAAACGAGTGAATTTAAAACCTGTAGGTAAAAGAGTACAAATTGCGGACGTGGCTCCAGAAAACTTAAAGATACTGTAAGTAGTGTGTATCAGTGTCCGATGTCCGCAGCTGGTCCGCATTTTGTACGTGCCAGTTGGCTGATCCTGAAATGACAATATTATTATGAACGCCTTGTGTGACTGCTCAGACCAATTCGAATTTCCAACTAGTACTGTTTTTTTTTTAAATCGTGAATAAAACAAAATGAAGTATATTCAGGCCAGTATTATTCTATCTTCCCTTATAATGTGGTTATAAAACTGACACATTTCGTCTACGCCCCCGTCTTCGCGATTTTGATATCGCAACACTATCACAAATTTGAATTTATCCTGGCATAAACTGAAATTCGCCTTATTATAAGTGAATAAGGACAATTTTGCATCAATTTTATGTTTTTCAAATGCATCTGTAACTTTGTCGTTGTGTCTGTAAGTATGGAAATAATATGGCGGGAAGACTACGAATTGTCTTGTTATAAAAAGGTGTGTTGCCAATTTTGAAGAATTTTGCTCAATTTCAGGATATACAATGTCATTCCTTTTTCAGCATGCTTACTAACTGGAATGATTTTATTATTGCTTACTTAGGTTTAAATTGTACTGGAAAAAATAACAAAACTGTTATGAACTGCAACTTTCAAGATTTGCAAAAAGTTCAGCATCGACAGTCTTTTTTCTCAGAATCCAACAACCTTACAAACTTATCTTGTTGATGCATACGTTTAATATATCATGAATCTGGTGTTAATTAAAAGCCATCTGATTATATTAAGCATCACCACCTGTATACTTGCCTACAGGGAATTTTAAATTCTATAACTGGCAACTCAGTAAAAATGGAAATATGTTCAGCAGCAATGAATTTTAATGGCAGCTTTTAAGACAACATTTATTACGAAAGCGTTATGCTATTTCTTTGTAGAGTTATTTTTTTATTTTAGAACGATTTTATGTGATTTTTATAGCTAGTTATGTGGTTTGTAAAATCATACACATTTATTTCATTATGTACTTCATTCCTTATGATTTTATGGGGCTTAAATTATAAAATCCACGGGATTTTGGCACCAATTAGGTGATAAAACCAGATTAATTAATTCACATGTGATCATTAAAACACGCCATTCACTTTATTTTTAATGGATTTAAGATAAGAAACTACAAAAAAAATATAAAATATGCAAATTCTTCGGGAAGAAGCTGTTTAGAACAAGTAAAACATTAATTTAGCAGAGATTATCTGAGTAGATAAGTATTACTAAACAGTAAAAATGATGAAATAGTCAAAAATGTATTGGATTGCCATAAGCTACCGAAAAGCTTAATGTCAAAACTGTTGACAGTAATTGATGTAGAAATACGACATGCGATTACGAAACGCGTTGAATGCAACTACTTAACTATGACCTCAGAAAACTAGGAACGTTTCTGCACGGAAAACAGCTCTTGAACACGATATTATATATTATGTAGATGTGCTAATCGCTTTTAGATTCGTGGTACAATTCGTTAGATCCTACTTATGGACTTTGATATAAAGATGAAGTATGATAACCAGTGATGCAACCGAGACGCAGAATACTGGCAACTAGGAAGCTACCAAAATAATGAGACCTGCAGAAAAGCTTACCTCTTAAAACACTCAATCGTATAATCATAATCAATAAATCTTTATTTATCTCGACATCAAGAATTAAAGGCGCTGGTTCACACTATGTACAATCTCATATATAGAGAAAGGTGTCTGAAACAGAAGAACCTGAGGTACCTGTACACTCTAAGATGTGATCTGTACTGATCACCTGAAATAAATATTTTATTTTTTGCAAAAATATAAGTCAAAATAAAATTTAGAATTGAAAGTAGTAAGTATTAAAATTAATAAGTTATTTGAAATTTAAACAAAAGTAAATCAAAAATATGAATTGACATACAAATATAAAATTACTGAAACATACTATAAGTAATTCCACAGTAAAAAGAAACACATGTTTTACCACAAGACTTCATCAACACTTAAAACGGTACAATCACACAATTAGCCCCACAGATACCTTACCGCGGACTTATGGTGAAGTACCCTTGCCCAGTGGAAGTGGTCTCTGTTCTCAAGTGTCCTGTGAGGAAGTAGCGCGTGTCCTCTGACGTGTTGGGTTACCGATGTACTTCCGGGGAGTGTCTTACTTGCATTTCCTTTAGTTTGTGCTCAATTATTGATGTTTGTTTTTCTATATGAAGTTAATTTATAAAGTCTCCCTCAATACAAGATGACTGGTAATTAGTGACCGATACTTAAACACCTGATTATACTCAAGATAACAAACAACTTTCCCAAAGCAAATTTGTTTTATACTCATTTGATTTTATTACAATAATACAACAGCCGTACGAAATTCGCGCGCGCGCACCTCTATCCCATCAGCTTGTGTCACAAAAAACATTTTCGAAAAATAGTGTTACAGATAAATTAGACCTATTATAAATCCATACTAATATTATAAATGCGAATGTCACTCTGTTTGTTTGTATGTTTGTTTGTTTGTTTGTTACCTTTTCACGACTAAACGGCAGATCGGATCTTTATGAAATTTGGCAAAAAGATAGATTTTAACCTGGGGAAGGACATAGGCTACATATCATCACGCTACGACCAATAGGAGCGGAGCAGCAATGAATAATGTTGTGAAAACAGGGAAAATGAGACGCAGACGAAGTTGCGCGGGACCAGCTAGTTATCTATAGAAACAGAAGTTTCCAATTATCTTTTTTTCAAAAAGACATTTCGAAAATGTTTTTTAGTAACTTTTTAGACCTATATATCCTTATACGCATAAGCAGGATACGAGTTTCATTAAAATCGGTTCAGTCATTTCGGAAAATAAGGACTTTAATGTTTATATCAAATGCCGTAAGATAACACACACGCTCTTAACCTGCATCTAATCATGTTCACCCATCCACAGACCGACCTTGGCAAGCACGGCTTAACCTTGAAGAACGACCCGTGCGGCTGTTATTATTTAGCCTCGATCTCCAAGAGGTATGGATCTAAAAAAGTGAATGATGTTGCAGTGGTAAATATATAGTTCCCCTTTTTAAATCTTTATCTTATCTCTTTCCTGAAAATGATGCATTATTAACATAATAATATTTAATTACCTAATATGTTTTGTTAATCTTATCAACATAAGCGTCTTAAAACAGATGCGTGTTTTAACACACTTCTTACCAGAAACATCCCACTATTTTCAACCCTAATCGAATGACCTTACGGACCAAAATCCTTTAAAAGAACTGCATCAACAAATATTACTCCCAATAAACGATTTTAAGCCATATTCCCACTGAAACTTAAGTTCATTTTTTTCATATCGATTGTCTTAAAGACACTCCTCACAACTTTCAATTCTAACAAAGAAACCGAAGGTGCAAAATCAAACGAATTTAATTTTCGAGTGATTTATGAAGAAAATGAACTGAAACTTATTAATAAACTAGAAGAATTTAAGAGTGGAAGTGAGGTTAGGGGTGAGTTCCGCCATTAGGGTGTTTGAACATGTCTAATGGTTCCTGAAAGATATACCTTGGGGGTGAAAGGTGACGTCACATTACGCTTGGAGAATACCCATATGCTGAAATGTGGGTTCCGTGAGTTATGAGAAAAGGAAATGCAAATTGTGAGCGAAATGTTCCGGTATGCACTAAGTAACCCTAATTAACCAACTACATACACAAAGGAACTATGTTGCTACATACAAGGTGTTGTTTTGCATCCTCGTCAAATTTTAGGAGTTGGTCACACAAGACATGAATATTCAATTAAAATTACGGTACCTAGTTAATTATTAATAAACGCTGATTTTTTTGGTTGTTTTAGTTTGTCAATATTTCAGAATAACCCCTTAACGTGGTCTAGGGAATAAGAAATTATCAATTAAACGTTTGAGATTGTTTGTATGTGTGTAAGCGAGGTTATAGGGCAAGAACCAGACGGGTCGCGTTAAAAACACGGGTGGTTCACACTTACCGATTTCCGTAAATAAGAAAAAAAAAATACCTAGCCATTTTATTATTGATTCAGGACGAGAATCATTAGCATAGTTACCTCCTTGAATTTGACGAGGATGCAAAACAATACCATGTATAATCACATCTTAAATTCCATAGAGGTTAGGCAGAGGTATATCTAATACAGCAATATTTCGCCGTTTTATGTTTCAAGTCAAATGTAGTAGGGGCGAACCTATTGCCATCAACCGAACACATATACAGACTCAATAGCAGCAGCTACTGAGAAATTACTGATAGAAAGACTTAATAACCCTAAAAAAAAATATGGTTTTAACAATGTTACTAATTGATTAAATAAATGTATCATCATCTGCCTAGCCTTTTCCCAAACTATCTTGGGGTCGGCTTCCAGTCTAACCGGATGCAGCTGAGTACTAGTATTTTACATGAAGCGACTGCCTATCTGACCTCCACAACCCAGTAACTGGGTCATACGATACCCCTTGGTAAGACCGGATGTCAGACTTTTTGGCTTCTGACTACTCGTAACGACTGTCAAGGATTTACAAATGACAGCCGGGACCAACGGCTTAACGTGCTTTCCGAGGCACGGAGGAAACTCGGTATGTAATTATGGTCACCCATCCACGGACCAACCTCGGCAAGCACGGCTTAACCTTAAAGATCGACCCGGGCGGCTGTTATTATTTAGCCACGAGCTCCTTGTTTTTTAGATTAAATAAATGTATATAATCTAAAAAACAATAACTATAACATTCTATTCAGTAATATTAAAACAGTATAACTTATTAACTAGGTAACAAAATAAAATACACATTAAGCACCCAGTGTTCTTCCTCCTCTATCCTACTTGATCTTGCTGAGCCCTACAGGGTCCATAATTGTGACTTATATAATTATTTACCTTCCATCTATTGTTTACATTATGGTATGCAATAAAGAATTGAGAAACAAAGAGTTTCTCAATTCTTTATTGCGTACCGACCCGGCCGGCTGACCTGGGAGATGAAACCAGTAACTCATGCTAAGCTGTCCTACTTTTTTTTTTTTTTTTTTTGCGGATGGGAAATCATCAATGTACTGACTAAAACCCACCCATGTTCCTTCTTCGCCCTTTGTGTTCCAGGGCCGCGGTATCTCTTTCGAACAACCCGCAGCTAAGCTGTCCTACTTGCATGCAATTTGTTCGGCAAATCCATATGGGGGATGAGTTGGGACTAAACCCTTGCATCAATAATAGACCAATAAGGCTGTCTATGCTAGTAATAGATCGTTATAATTTTATTAATTCAAATCTGTATGGTTTCCCATTGCTTCGGTCTAACCAGATGCAGCTGACATGGAGCAGGAGAGAACAGCATTGTACATGGAGCGACTGCTTATCAATTTTTTTTTTGCTTATTTGGTATTACCCAACTGGGTTTTGGAGGTCAGCCTCCAAAACCCAGTTGGGTAATACCAAATTCCTTTGGTAAGACTGGTTATAAGACTTTCAGGCCACTGTACGTAGTGTAACGACTGCCCGGGACTAAATCACGTGCTTTCCGAGCCACGGAAGCAACTTAGTATGTAATGGGTGATCACCCATCCACGGACCGACCTAGGCAAGCGCTGCTTTACATTGAAGAGTGACTCCCGCGGCTGTTATTATTTAGCCACGACTTCCTCCACTACACTCCCCATCAGCATGAATATTGAACTCACATCAAATCTTAAAAAAATATGTTCGGGCCACCGCTACACCCAAGGTTTGCGTGAAACCTTACAAATGGCGGTTAAAGACGGGCAAACGTAAGGCGGGTAGAAGGGGGGGGGGGGGAGGGTAAGAGGATTGCGTTTGACATGTAATACTATTGCGGTGACTACTCCAGTGATTGTGAGGTGACCAGGCATCTTCTTTGTCGGACACTATCGAAAAGAAAAAAAAAACGCCCTTTACTCAGTAAGGGTAACAGCATTCGTTGACGCAGACATTTCATTTATTAAATATTAACTAACAAATTGTATCTGAATTTTTAAAAAAGTAATATTTAAGGCTAAAAATAATGTTCAATTAACAACCAATTTAATCTAATTCTAATAATTCTATACTAATATTATAAAGCTGAAGAGTTAGTTTGTTTGTTTGCTTGAACGCGCTAATCTCAGGAACTACTGGTCCGATTTGAAAAAATCTTTCAGTGTTAGATAGCCCTTTTAAGGTTTGTAGTCTAACCAGATACAGGTCTGGTGCTATTTGTGGTTTTCGCTGGAATAGACTTTTACAGTGCCAGAATAGACTTTTATACTGCCCCCTAAGATATGGCCATCGCAAAATGGCAATATATTAGTGGGCAGTATCTTCGTATCTATGCTAATTTAAGCGTCTGTGTTTTTAACCCCCCGACCAAAAAAGAGGGGTGTTATAAGTTTGACGTGTGTATCTGTGTATCTGTGTGTCTGTCTGTGGCATCGTAGCTCCCAAACGGATGAAGCGATTTTGATAAAATTGGTGTCATTTGAAAGGTATTTTAATCGAGAGTGTTCTTAGCTATGTTTCGAGAAAATCTGCTCAGCCGTTTGAAGCTCATCACCTCTTTTCTAGTTGATGAAGGGATTTAAACAACTTCTACGGGTCTAGTTGATTGGAAATTTGAATTCTTGTCAATTTCTCACGATGGGCATCGCCAGGGGGGTAGGCTGCACACCCCCCCTCCCCCCTATAAGCTCAAGTATTTTTTTTTAATCATATCTTTCCTTGTTTTCGTTAATAAGCGAGAAGAGGCGCAACACCAAGAAAAGTGGAAGGAATGGGAGTAGACCTATGCCCAGGAGTGGGACAGTCAAGGCTAAGAAAAAATAATTCAAGTTTAAAAAGCATGAAATAAAAATTAAATAAAAAATTTATAAAACCCCCGACGGACAAAACCTCTAAAAAAACAAAAATAAAATTAATCCAAGCGTCGTAGCGTCGGGGGACCGCTAAGTAGACCGCTTAGTACATAAAAATATATAAACAAACAAAGCGGATCCCCGACGCTACGACGCTTGGATTATTTTATTTTTGTTTTTTTAGAGGTTTTGTCCGTCGGGGATTTTTTAAATTTTTAATTTAATTTTTTCATCATAAGAGTTCAAACTTGAAAAACAAATAATCATCCAGATTGTTTAGATACCTAGGACATATTTTATGCGTTTTGCAAAGTACTCCAGACTAACAGATCTTGGCTTCTATGACTATAATTCTTAACTGGCATTGCACCTCCAAAAAGTAAAAAAAAACAACGAGTTAAGATAACTTTTTCCGGTCAATGGTTTTGGTCACCCTAGTAAGAAGCCTCGAAGCAAACGGAAGTTAAGACACGAAAGACGGAAACGAAATCGTAACTTTTTCTATTGTAGAGATAGTTAACGAGTGGGTAAGTAGCGAGTACTATGCCCTAGTGATCTTTCCTAGGGCTTCGCTTTAATTAGATTCGGTCTTTGACTAATGCCTTCATATTTTAAGGTGGTATGGTAGCAAGGCTGTTTTTGAACGAGGAAAAGATGACTTAACATAACATATCGCTTGTAACCGTCGAAGGGAGCAGAGGTCTACCTTATAACTCTCATTTCGCCGATTATGTTGAGATCTAGTGATCTAGCTTCAAGGAGCGGACCCATTGCCATCAACCGAGCACAAATCCAGACCTCGCGTGGCGGTTACTATAAAATTCCTGATGAAAAGATTGATCGATTATGTAAAGATTACTTTTACTATAATAATACTTCTCTTCTCTCTACTTTCTTACTACTACTTTCTCTTCTGTTACTGTTAGCCTACGTCGTTCCTCTGCTGGGTAAAGATCACCCTATGATTGACAGCTTCTTCGATCCAGGGCTATTGGTCTTTGGTGCTTTCTATCTCGTTCTCCCATCTACGAGGTTACACAAAACGGAACCGGAACCAAGAAATGAGCTTAGTCAGCACGTGACAAGCAACTCATAAACAAAAAACCATCAAAGATAACCGTCATTCGAAATTAAACGCCTATCAACCTTTGCACAATATTCCTCTACAATATAATAATGACATTTCAATACAATCCACAATAGAAAACCATTAATGACCATGTAATATGCCCATAAAAAGTTGATCGCATGCCAAATGTGGGTGGACATCGTAAATCTGTCAAAAAAACAAAATGGCTGACCGCAGCTGTCAATGAGTATTGAGACGTCAAAATTCGGACAACGTTTTATTTGCGGCCAGTCTTTTCAAACATTGACTTTTATGCTCTAACCTACAGGGTACATTTTTAATGTTCTTTTGTTTTTGTTCTGTAAAAGTAATTTGGTAATTTCAGATAAAAGAGACATTGGTCATTACGGGTTGTGTCACGGTAATTTCTGGCGGTGTCTCGTGTGAAAGTAAAGTACCATTAGTAACAATTAATTTTATGGATATTTCTGTACAATTGTCGTGGAAAACCTGGATATGTGGGTGGGTTGTGTTCCGGTGCTTTCATCTTTTGATGTCTTGGCACGGAAGTCACTTTGTATTAACGAATGAAGTGTAGACAACTGGCTTTTGGGTTCGTTACAAACTAATTGGATTCTGGTATACTAATAAGATGTTTTGTAAAAGTTTAATCTACTGTAAGATATTCCAGTGAATTTGAAAGTTTTAAGCAGTAACACGACTTAAAACACGAGCGTAGAAAAAAGGTCTGACAATATTATTGTGATGAGTATTTCAACACACTTGTGTGTCACCTACGCAAACGAATGGCCGTGTTCACTAATATTAAGCGACACTTATGAGCAAATATATTAGTACTGAAAAAAAAAATTTTTTGGGGTTTATTTTAGGTGTCGTCTTGAATGACTGAAAACTGGCCGTAGGATCTATATGATTCCTTTCTTATTACCTTCGCGCTCTTCAAAATGTCTATCGAAAATGACTTGAATTCCCTAAAATTCAACTTTAAAACCCGTAGTTATTATCCCTAAAAATTTGTGCGATCAATTTCACAGCAGACCGGCGTGCAATTAATTTGAGAACTAGCTAGCTAATGATTTATTGCACTCCAGTGTGCCGATATCGCACCTGAGATTATTTAGTTGGAGTATCTTTGTTTATAGTAGGTTTTTTTTTAATTCTTTTTCTTTTTTTGAAAACGTTGTTCCACACTAGGAATTTCTCCTGTATCGTGGCTGCGTTTACAAACATTTAAACTCACATACACAAACAGTCAGACCCGGAACAACTATTAGTAGGCCATACAAATATTTGTTCCGTGCGAGGATTGAACCCACGACACGTAGTGCAGTAGTCAATCGTTAAACCACTGCGCCACCCGTGACGTCAAAACATTTTCAATCGGTCAAACACGGTTTACATTTGCGTTAGTCGTTGCGGATTTCAATACAGTACGTCTACCATGAGTTGTCATAGTTAGATCGCTTGACGTAACTGCAATAGTTCCGTCAATACGCAAATACTATAGTTAGCTTTTTCAATGGTACCATGAGCTGTGTTGGTGCTTACTACCAAATTCTAAGCAAATGAAGCCCAAACTTGCAGTCGCTGTAGTATAGTTTACTACACGGTGACGTAGGATAGATAACTATAGTGACTCATACTGCGCATTTTAGTAGCCAACTATCCGCTAGAGGCGCTGTAAAAGTTTTCATACATTTTTTTAACTACAGACGCTAGCGAGTATAGATTGTTAAAACTCATGGTAGACGTATGGAGTTAGACCACTGACTCATCACGTTTAAGGGTCCCTGCAGACTGCAGACTTTCTATCGGTCAATAGCTTAGTCGGGTTGGGCCGCTAACGCATATTAGGGCAACTACAACAAACAGCCACAGAGTCTGGATTTATGCCCGGTTTATGGCAATAGGCTCGCACCCTATTTCATGGGACTTGAACATTACAGGAGAAATGAGGGTGTATTATTATGTACACCTCTGCCTAAGCCCTTCGGGATTACAGGCGTGATGTTATTGACTTCTCTGATTTCAGTGTAGTTCTATAGCACTAAACTTTTATCTTAGTTTTTGGCTTGTTAATAAACTGCCTTTTGAACATTCCAGAAATTATGATTTCAAATGTTCATAGAAAACGTCACATTAAATAAAGTTTTAACACCCCTTATCAGTAACAAACCACCTTGTTTAAGTTTTATGACTTATTTTATTGAAATATTGGAAAAACACTTAAATACATTTTGTGGGCTATAAAAATCTTTAATGGCAAAAACTTTACTGTGAGAATTTAGAGCTTAAAAACTGATTTTAAATGGAATCTTGCCTTTTTGGAATTGTTATGAATTAATTGAGGAGTTTTATAATTATAAATTATATTTTATCAAAGTTTGTAATGACTATCTACGCATATTTATAAATCAAATTACTGACTTAAAAATGTCAACATACTGAACTATCATTCACCAACATTCAAAATCCAACTGCGAAATCGATTCAAACGTAAAAACAATGTAAGGACATTCAAATAATCGAATTCTATGCTGATTTTGTAATTAGAACACATGTGACCCAAATCGTGGGAACCAGCGAGCAGGTGTCGTTCGAAAAACAAATGTTTTCGCTGACAGCGTACAAATCACGCATCAGGAAATGGAAAAAAAAGTTTGGACAGCATTCCCATAGACAAGCAAGTGGCTAATAAGAGGGGTGGCGATTGTTATGGGACTTATTATTGGTTATGGTAATTTGAGTGTTTAATGGTATTTTTAAATTATTTGTAATGTATTGTTTCTTATTAGGTTCCAGTGGATTCTTTTTGGTCCAATTTATGTTTATTGATCCCATTTACTTTACAGGCAGACTTACTTGTACTGTAGATACATTGTCGTGTGTCATAGAAAGCTATAAATTTTTAAAATAATTTCAGGAACCTGTTTGGAGTACTGATTACCGTATTAGACCGCAAGTTCCAATCCACACAAAAGTATAATCATATGAGTTACTCTCCCCGGTGCGCCAACAAAAACAGTTGTTTCCTGGTTAAGGTATATTGGTAGAAATGATGCGTCTAACGCTCCCACGGGATCGAGTTGCCAGATACAGGGTGATACGGTAATGAAGAATGAATTTTTGAAGAGGACCGCTTTTTCAAAATATATTGTAACAGAAAAGTGAAGTTACATTATTGGTTTCTATTATTTAAAGAATTAAGAAGGAGTCTACTTTTTTTTGCAAGACACGGCTGGCAACGTTTTTTGAATCAAATCATTTCATTATCCATTTCCCAATTTATTTGGGGTCGGCCGAGCATGTCTGATTCTTCCATACTTCTCTATTCGTTATCATCGCTCGAGGTACTGCCTTTCTAGTCATAGTACCTACGAATTAGCATCTTTCACATAGTCCATTCATCGTTTCTCTTATTTTGATTTTTGGAAATCAAAGGAGTACTATAAGACAACGCGCGTTATCTTTTTACTGTTACCTTTTAGAACAAAAACGATATTTCCATCTAGAACTAATACGTTCTTATTTCAAACTGTAACATCATTCCAATCAGACCAAAAAAAACATATTCCTAATTCAAACATTTCAAACCGGCCTGTACCATAGAGCCGTGAAAGTATGCGGATTATGCACAGGTGGTTCCGCCCCACGGAATTCCGTACTTTTTGTGTGAATACCACTCGGTGCAAGGATTTCCGAATTGAAAATAAACTTTCTTTAATTTTAACGTTCGGTTTCAGCACGAATGTCGCTAATTGCAGTTTTGGAGAAGTTGTTTGTGCTGGTTTGAGCTCTATGCTTAATGTGATAGGGATATAATTTCAGTAATATACCTACTCATTAGGAGCGGGTAGGTCAATTTTACCTAGAGGTATCTTGTTAGCCAGTTAGGGTCAGCTCACACCGAGACGCGACGCTGCGCGCACATTTTAAAGAGCGATTCAAAATGTAACTTTATTTTCTACACGAAAAGATACACACTTCGTTGTGAGAATACGTTGCGCCATGCAGCGCTGCGCCGTGTGACGCCTGTAAAGAACATGGAGTGACTGCCTATCTAACCTCCGAAACCTACTGGGTAGTAGGTGCGATACCCCTTGGTAAGTAATGGATGGTCACCCATCCGCGGACCAACCTAGGAAAGTGCGACTTAACCTGAAGATTGACCCAAGCTGTTTTATTTTATCACTAAAAAAATTAATTCCAAAATAGTTTCAGATCATATTTTTCTTTCTTTTTTTTTATTATAAATAGGCTCGCGCTTGACCACTATCTCACCTGATGGCAAGCGATGATGTGGTCGACGGTGAAGCACGCTTACCTAGAACAAACCTATTCACTCTTGACTTGAAGACCCCCAGATTGTAGCTATCGGGGAAACACAGACTCCGGCAGGGAATTCCACTCCTTAGCGGTACGCATAATACAAGTATTCCCAAAGCGCTTAGTGCGTATAGGTGGGATGTCAACCATGTACCGATGGCAAAAAAAAAAAGAAAAAAAAAAACAGCTTCTTTATTTAAAACTTACTCAACCATTCCTTCTAAGCTGTCATCATGAAGGGTTAAGATAAGAAGGGCTTACTTAACCGCTCCCCCGATACGTTTGTTAAACAGCCGCTAATCTACGGATTACAAGACTTACACTATCACGCAAGTAAGCGTCGTGGGGTAAGCACAGATAGGTGGGATGACATTTATTTTGCATAAATAAAGAAGAATACTTTATTTAAGAATCTGGATAAGCTGAAAGGTTAATTCAACAAAGCTTTGGAACTTCCTACACAGTAACATTCTAGTCTTCAACCAAATTCATCAGGTGGGCAAACACAGAACTTACCAAGTTTGACATTTCGATGTATTTTTTCTCGACAAGCAGCGCCACCTTGAACTGCAAACTTGAAGTGGTCATAGTATACCTTTCAGTGACAATAATGATAAAACAATAGTGCGTGGAGTCCCTCCGTGCGGAAGAAGTGAAACTTCGTAATACTACACGCATGCGTTCGAGTGCCCCTCTCGTTATTTTATTAAGCTTCTAAAAAATGTTTTCTTGTTGTATTATTTTTATTTATTCTACTTATGGAAATTGAGCGAAGGCTGGTCACACCGAAGAGTCGAATGCATGACTGTTTGCACGCCATCTTGCGTATCTAGTAGAACTACGTAGTCACAAATCTTGTAATACTGCCATCTCTTAGTGAGTTTTAGAAAATATTCCCCCTCCATGGTAGCGTTAAACTTGTTGGAAGGCGTTTCACTTCAAATAGTCAATGTAATATCACCTAACTGGGTATCGGACCACGGTAATGACTATCCTTACTTGCAGCGTTAAAACAGTTAAAAACTTTCTATTCCCTGGTCCCTTTTTTTTCTTATTCCTATTGGTCGAAAAACGGTGGTCAAACATCTGGTATCATTCACAGAGTCTAAGAATTTTTAAACAACATATTTTAAAAAAGTTCACGTATTTTTTGTTTTTGTTTTACTACTATTGGTCCGTAAACTATTTGCGCGGACTAATGGGAGTAAGGGTATTAAACAGATGTGGTCATCGGGTGCACGGGATTTTGTTTGAAAAGTGTGCCTATTGCCATATTCCCGATAGTACATACCTGTGAGATTGACATAAGCTACCGAAAACCATAATATGTCAATTATGTTGAAAGTCGTTAAGTACAGACAAAAAAAAACGCTTTAAAACAACTGTCTATTCCTTAGGTAAAAATGAGTATTTGATGTATTCATTCAAATTGAAGACAGAATTCGGAAAAGCTTGTTCTTCTTATAAAAGTCACCTTACAAGTTTACAACGACACAATGGTTACGTACTTCATCCACCTAAATCTTCCCTAACAAAACCTTACAAACATGATCACATCATGATGCATTAACACACACACACAATCAAACATAAATACACAAACACAACACAGGCAATCCGATCGCATTACGAATAATCCCCTCACTATCGAAATGCAAACGAGATCCGAAAAAATCGCGAGTCCCATCCCTATTCGATCACTGATGCGATTTTCTGCCACTCGAAGACTTGACAATCCGAGTCGTAATCGACAACCATTTTACCCTGACCTCCCCTGACTCCCTTACTATGCAATTTCGAGGAACTTCAGAGGTAATTCAGTGGGTTTCTAGAGGTCGTAATATAACGGTTATGCTATAATACGGGTTTTACACCACTTATCGACACCCCGTTCCGATTTGTAATCCGATCTTATTTGTGCTTAAAATGTTTGGATTTCATTCCAGTTATGTTTGATTACTTTTTGGGGTTTTAAATTGAGCTGTTTCGTGAAAGTCCACACACAACACACGTGACACAAACACCCCATGCGCACCTCATTAACAAAATACATGCCAAATCTTATGTCCTGTACTGTTTATTTTCTTATTTTTTGTTTTTATTATTAATTAACAAAATCTAAATTAACTTTATTAACTTTTCTTTATTACCTATAAAGCACTTTGAGCATGGAACATCATTCCATTCTAGTATCTGGGAATGGGTGTTGTTAGCTGCGCTACAGTTTATACTTTTGGAGCTACCATCGTTTCACTTACTGTATACCTAGTCCTGTGTTTTTGTTCCATTTTTTTTTTATTATTAGGTAATTCTAGAACGATTTAACGAATCCGCGACGGTTACACGATATGATTTCTTGTCTATATCCTATCCAAGTCTGTTGGAAGAGATTTCTAAATGAAATGCGGGACTGTTGGAACAGATTTCGAAATGAAATCCAGTGCGCGTATATAGATGTCAAATATAAATAAAATCTTAGTCATTGACATTGAACATCTATCGATTAGACCTAGGGCATGCCAAATAATTTATGGTAAAGTTCTGTAGATACAAATATTATAATTTACAGTTTACTTGGATTGATTATGAGCGATGATCAATCACAAATTAACATCACAATAAAGAGCTAATACATTTCGTTTAATTAGTAGTAATGTTTTCTGATCGTTGACTGGGAAAACTTTGGAATTAGTTTTGAACAAGAAAATATAATGAGGTTTCTAGGTGGGAGATCGATCTTCAAGGTTAAGCAAAGCTTGCTGAGGTCGTATTTCTGGCTGGGAAAGTGTTTTTGAGTCAAGATTGAAGTTGAACTTTAGTGTTCGGTTGATAACATAAACATAACATTTATTTATTTTCAGGCAACTTTGGCCCATATATATATATATACCTTACAGTCTAACATACATATACAGTATGTTAGGTTAAACGAGGGACATATTGAGGGAGGGTATTCAGTATTCGATTCTCGTCCCAAATATGTAAAAAACCTATAACGTATATAGAAGAATTTTTAATGTTTTGTTTAGTGCCTAGATATTTTGGACTGTCCTAAGCCAGGTAAGTTCAAAGTATGAAGGGAAAATTGATTATACCTAAGAGTCATTGACCGGCTCACATGTTCTGCGATAGTATTAAATCGCTAGCGCAAGGGTGTATACACGTTGCGTGACATTTGCGAAAATTTTGGTATGGTTCTGTCTGTTATTTATCAGTGTTTTTTTTTTGTTTATATTTTTATTAGTATCATGTTAGCATGTACTATTATGGGTTTGAATATGTCCCTCGTTTAAACTAACATACTGTATATATAGATAAAATACAATTAACGATCTCTCCTTCTCGCTTGCCTTATATATATATTTTATGGGACTTGAAATATAACTGGTGAAAAGTTGATGTACTGTACTATGAGCTACACATCGGTCTTACATTGTGTGTTAATCAATACTAAACTTAACTTAAAATCAGAATAAAAAACCGGCCAAGTGCGAATCGGACTCGCTTACGAAGGGCATTCTTAACATTTGTTTTATTCTGTTTTTAGTATTTGTTGTTATAGCGGCAACAGAAATACATAATCTGTAGAAATTTCAACTGGCTAAGTATCACAGTTCATGAGATACAGCCTGGTGATAGACGGATGGACGGGCGGACGGACAGCGAAGTCTCAGTAATACGGTCCTGTTTGACCCTTTGGGTACGGACGGAACCCTAAAAAGCAGTGGATAGCCTAATGGTGTGACCGTCGGACTGCCAAGTCGTAGGTCACAAGTTCGAACCCAATGCACGCACCTCTGATTTTTCGGATTCATGAGCGTATTGTATAATTATTATCACTAGCTTAGGCGAAGGAAAACATCGTGAGGAAACCAAACATGCTTGAGAGATATTTCTCGACGGCATGTAAAGCCAATTAGACGCCCATGGACGTGATAAAAAGACACCAGATTTGGCACACGAAAAAAAAGTCAGAATACTAAATATGACATTTCTGATAGACAACAATATTATTTATCGTTTACTCATTAATACACATATTATTTACATTTTTAAATATTTTTACAAAATTATGTAAAAAAAAACATTACAAATATAAAAATAGTAGCCCACCGGCATCGGGAACAGGGTCCGGGTTACTGGTGGTCAGGGCTCTTGAGAGAGGAACCTCTTAACAATACAGGCCGTGTCCAGAAGTACTGCTTTCTGAACCAAGCCCTTGATGCAGCTGCCAAGCGAAAGACTCCTCAGATTTTGGTCGAAGCTTTTGGCTATTAAGGCATTGACCGACACGACTATCGGCACAACAACTGCTGTACTTATTTATTTATTTATTTATTTAACACTTCAAGCACATAGTACAGAGGCGGACTTAATGCTGTACTTACGTGTCACATGTCGACAACCTCGCGAGCCAAATCTAGATACTTGAATTGCTTATCTTTCTCTGCTTTCACGAGATTCTCGTCATGCGGAACCGTTATATCAACAGTCATTGCGCGACGCTCCAATCGATCTATCAACAGAAGGACAACAATTATTGTTATGTGTCAATTTTTTATAACTTTTCATGATCAGTAAAAGTTCACAGTTACAGTAGTCTTACCAGTGTATTTGCAGTCTATCGACAGGTTGTGCTAGTAAATTAGCGCGGGTATCGCGGTTTAATCCCGCTAATTAACTGGACGCGTATTTTGGCAGATTTACTAATATTTGACTGGAACATAGACTTCGGTACGGATGGTAAGGGACTAAATTATTAATTTATTTATTTACTAGCCTATGCCCGCGGCTTCGTACGTGTGGAGTTTGGTAATTGTCCCACTAGATTGTACTACCCGGATAAAAAATATCCTATGTGTTAATCCAGGTTATAAACTACCTGTGTGCCAAATTTCATCCAAATCCGTGCAATAGTTTTCGAGTGAAAGAGTAACAAACATACATTCTCACAAACTTTTGCATTTATAGTATTAAAAAGTAGGCTATAGATACTTGCTGCACTTACAGTTTGCACCAAAAGCCAACAACATAACATTAATTAAATAACTTTCCGCAATAATTAAGCATGGCTTTACTGCTACTCATAAACATACCTCGTAAAAATAAATAAAGTTTTTTTGTCATATAAGCTAGAAGTTTAAAAAGCTCTGCTGGTCTACCATGAAGTCTTAAAACATTATTGTTTTACTCCTTTTTCAGTGTGGGAAAGAGATGGCGCTAGACATCCTGTATAGCTCTGTCTCTTTCCCACACTGGAATAAGAGTGAAACAATACTGCTCTAGGACGTCATGGTTGGCCAGCTGTTCGTTCTTTCTAGGTGCACTAAAGATGTTCACAATTGGCATTTAAGGGGACGAAATTTTGGTGAACTTTCTTTCTGAATGATGCAAGTCTGTTCGGGTTGATCTTCAGGTTAACACGCGCTTACCTAGATTGGTTATATATTTATAGTATTTTAATATATTTTTATAGTATTTTAATATATTTTTATAGTATTTCAATAGTATTTTATGTATCCTTTGTAGTTGGTTTAGTATAATATTTTGTAGATATACACCTACCACTGTTTGTCTCTGCATCACCCAAAGGTTGACTGATAGAAAATGCCTATGGCATTAAGTCCGCCTCTGTACTATGTGCTTGAAGTGTTAAATAAATAAATAAATTGGTCTGTATTGCTGACCACCCATTGCATACCGCGTTTTCGCCTTGGATTCGAAAGCACAATAAGCCGTTGGTCCCGGCTGACACTTTTAGATCTTTGAGAGTCATTAAATAGGCCTAAAAGTCTGACAACCAGTTTTACTAAGGGGATCACGCTCCATGTAAAATAGTACCAGCTTATTACAGTGAGCGTGAACCCCTATATTTACATACCGAGTTTCCTCCGTGCCTTGGGCCGTTGGTCAAGGCTGTCATTTGTAGATCGTTGACAGTCGTTACGAGTAGTCAGAAGCCAAAAGACTGACATTCAGTCTTACCAAGGGGTATCTTATTACCCAGTTACTGGGTTGTGGAAGTCAGATAGGCAGTTGCTTTATGTAAAATATTGGTATTCAGCTGTGTCCGGTTAGACTGAAAGCCGACCCCAACATAGTTGGGAAAGGGTTAGGCAGATGAGATAAGAGAACAGAACAGTACTTTCGCAAGTTATTATACCTTCTAACTGGGGCTGTAGCTTCGCGTTTTTATGTTTTATTTTTATTTTTTGGACTCTCAAAAGTGCCTGTAATGTCTATTTGAAATAAATGCTTTGAGTTTGGAATTTCCGAATTCTATCAGACGTATACGGCTTGTGACATTATAATTCAGCCACAATTCCTACCCGTATCCTCCACAATAATTCTAACTGCAACCATAATATTTCTAGACTACACAGCACAGCGTCGTGTTTGTGAACCTGTCTCACTAATTAGCGGCCGTGGTTCACTTCCCGTAATTAACTGCAAATGCGCACACTCAGATTGTTTTGCAAAATAGTTGTATGTTTATACCTGCCGATAGGTATGCCTGAAATCGAGGTTTCGGCAAACTTGAAATAGTCGACTGCCATTTATTTGACCACCAAATAATTATTATTATGTTTTCTAGGGAGCAGCGGTGGCCCAGTGGTGGCAGCCCCGACTTACGAGCAGTAAGCTGTGGGTTTGAACCCAGGCAGGCGCGTTACTATGTGTAATTTATTTCATCACCGCTGCCCTTAAAAAACGGTGAAGGAAAACTTCGTGAAGAAAACGGCATGTCTTAGAACTAAAAATTCGAAGACATGTGACATATACCAAACCGCACTGGGCCCGCGTGGTGGTTTACAGCCCACTCCCTCTCTTAAAGAGGAGGCCTGTGTCCCAACAGTGGGAACTTTATAGGCTGATGATGATGATGATGTTTTCTAGTTTTAAATAAATTTACTGCTAAAATGAGACAAGACGGGTAATAGAAAAGTGTGGTAGGAGAATACATGCTGCGCTGATCACAAATACATTAGGACAAAGGAGCATATTATGATGATGATGTTTTTCAAACTTAATGTGAAGGTTTTCTCTGGTCTAGAATATTTTTTTTTATTATTTTATTGGGACATTTAACAGTTACACATTACAATTAAAGTATGATAGTATAATTTAAAAAAATAAGTAAACGTGTAACCCACACCAATGTCCGCGGAATAATGGTTAGAAACTAGCTAAATGCGTGCGTTAATTTTCCAGAAAATTTTATTTAAAAGTACTCATATCTAATACAGTGATGGTAATTTTGGAAGGTTACTTTAAAGACTCAATAGCCGTCCTTTTGAACTTAAAGTGTACACACTTTAAGTGCCCGTGAAAATATCCAGTTCGATAATTATTAATATTGAACCCTATACTACGCGTTTACAAAAAGTAGCGTGGTCAACGATAGCATATAATGGTAATTTAAAAAACCGGACAAGTGCTAGTCGAACTCGCGCACGAAGGGTTCCATTATTAATACAATCACTTTTTTGTATGGGAGCCCCCTTAAATATTTATTTTATTCTGTTTTTGAGTTGTTGTTATAGCATCAACAGAAATACATATGGCTAACTATCACGGTTCATGAGATGCAGCCTGGTGACAGACGGACGGACGGACGGACGGACAGCTAAGTCTCAGTAATAGGGTCCCGTTTGACCCTTTGGGTACGGAACCCTAAAAAATATCAAAACAAAACGTTCTTAATTTCTCAGTAACTCGTAGCTCGTGAGCTACGCCGTAGCGATGTCGTAGCACACTGGTTTAAAATGTCGTAGTCTGGCACTTAGCACATTATTTTTTTCTGTTTAATTTATTTTATTTTTAATTAGTTTTTATGTCACTTATGGTGCATTAGTCATTAGTTTTTGAAGACAAGTTGACTGTTTTTATTAGTTCGTCAACCGATTTGAAGCTTGCAAAAGCAGAATGTTTTATCCTCATACAAAAATCCCTACAAAATAGTAACACAAACCACTACCCACACGCCAACACTTAACAAAAAACCCTAGATAATCCTCCTATCCTCCAATATTTTCCAATAAGCCCACTAGCTTACAATTTGCGGCAAACGCAGTCCGGGATCAAAGGACGGGCTGTATGAACGGGATGACGGGATGAATGGGGGCGAACGGGATGAAAGCGGATCATCCCCTTACAACCTTAGCTTGCCTGTTACTGGAACTGATTGAGGTGATTAAAATATAGGCATTTATCTTTTGTGGGAGGTAGTAAATTGACTAGATTAATTAGACGACACGGTTGGCGCAGTGGTTGAGATCGACTGCTGCGTTGCGTGTCGTGGGTTTGAGCCCCGCACGGAACAAATATTTGTAAGGCCTACTAATAGTTGTTCCGGGTCTGGCTGTTTGTGTATGTGAGTTTAAATGTTTGTAAACGCACCCACCGCACCCACTATACAGGAGAAATTCCTAGTGAAGGGCAACCATTTTTTTTTTTAAGGAAAAGTATTATTGTGATTTTGGAGTTTTTGTTAAACATGTTTGGTTCGAATGTTTATTTTTCTTTGTGTGACAACAGCAAATTTTATTTTACAATAATATAATTAAGAGTGATCATGCAGTATTTAATACTTTATTCCCCGTAAAGATACATGATTTATTTAGAATGAGCAACTTCTACTTTCTTACTATCAAACCGACTCCTTGACAATTCAAAATTCCCCGTTTTTTTTTACTATAGTTTTCCAATCATTGCACCATTCATTCATTGTTCAGAATAGTTACAGCACTGATGATAACATCTGTGTCTATTGTTTAAGTTAGTGTTCTTTTATTGTTTTATTTTTACTTTTGTATAGATTCTTTTTATTTACCTATTTTTTGTGAATGAGTGGACATTGTAGGCCTTGTGTTTTTTCTTTTTTCTTTTACTACCTTCTGTAGTAAGCAACGACTTATTGTCGGGCCTACGATGTCCTCCCATACTTAAGTACTAACGCTGTAACTTCAAATATTGTATAACCAAATGATTTTAAAAGAGTAACCATGGAGTTTCTTGCCGGTTCTTCTCCATAGGAAACGACCAACTCGAACCGTGCACCTCTTGTTGATGGTTTATAAGTGCCCATGTAGGCCTGTGTAAAATAAAATATTTTTATTTTGATTTGAAATAACACTTATTGAGTTTAAAGTAAACAATTTTGTAACCTCTCAAGATTGCAAAAGTTGCATTTAAATGATCTATGCAATCAGTGTTTACAGTTTCCATTAATGGCGCCTTAGTGAAAAAAATAATACCATAGTAAGCAATATAATTTCTCATTTTATTCAATCTTCTGTAACTAAACCTACCACCACACACACTCTTGTTTATAAAAACTCATGAAACTTCCCTTTAACAAAAAAATAACCCCGCAGACTTACAAAGTAAATACAAAGCACATAGGCTTTATACTCAAAAGTCATGTAACTGCTGAACGTAGCCACAGTACAGAGATATGATAACCAGTAAACCAACAAGGGCTTTTTGTGAAATTAAGGCGATTATCACACTGCCACGCATCACGCTGCATGTTGCGTGTCAACGAACTGAATGAACGCGCGTGGATGCATTTTCTGTGTGTTGGATTGTGCGTGTTTTCTATACAAACGGAGATACTTACAAGCAACATAAAAACACGCATTCACGTGCTACGCTGCGTGGCAGTGTGCTATGTTAAATATGTTATATAATTTTTTTTTTTTTTTGTTTTTTTTTTTGTTTGCTTAAAAGAAGGAATTTTTAATTAAAAAAAAAAATGCTTGGAGTCCCTCCGCGCGGAAGAAGTGAAACTTCGTAATACTACACGCATGCGTTCGAGTGCCACGCATTCACTCTCGCTCTGTCTCTTTCTATTCCCCCTCCCCAGGAGCGTTATACGTTTAACGCAACCTTGTTGGAAGTCGCATAAGAAGTTTCACTTTAATAATTTATCGTGAGGCCTAAAAGTGTTAAAGTGTTTCGTTAAATAATTTACAGAAATTAACGTCTTGTCTGATCGCGACTGCTGAGCAAGAGGTCCTGTGTTCGATTCCCAGGTCGGACTAAAGTGTTATTGGGTTTTTCTATCAGGAATTTCTCAGTAGCAGCCATGGAGTCTGGATTTGTGCTCGGTTGATGATGGGACTTAAACGTAACTGGCGAAATGTGGGTGTACTATGAGGTACATCCCTGTCTAACACTTTGGGGATTACAGGCTTGATGTTATTTTATGTAAGACGTTTGAGGAGCCACATTAACTTCAACCTCTTGTAACTTGTGAAATCTTGTCACTTGTGAATTTTTACCTACCCTATCTACCTACCTACCATACCCTACTCTATCTACCTACCTACCATACCCTACTCCACCTACCTACCCTACCTACCCTATCTACCTACCTACCATACCCTACTCTATCTACCTACCTACCATACCCTACTCCACCTACCTACCCTACCTACCCTATCTACCTACCTACCATACCCTACTCTATCTACCTACCTACCATACCCTACTCCACCTACCTACCCTACCTACCCTATCTACCTACCTACCATACCCTACTCTATCTACCTACCCTATCTACCTACCTACCATACCCTACTCTACCTACCCTATCTACCTACCTACCATACCCTACTCCACCTACCTACCCTACCTACCCTATCTACCTACCTACCATACCCTACTCTACCTACCCTATCTACCTACCTACCATACCCTACTCTATCTACCTACCCTACCTACCCTATCTACCTACCTACCATACCCTACTCTATCTACTTACCCTACCTAACCTATCTACCTACCTACCATACCCTACTCTACCTACCTACCCTATCTACCTAACTACCATACCCTACTCTACCTACCTACCTACCCTACCTACCCTATCTACCTACCTACCATACCCTACTCTACCTACGTACCCTACCTACCCTATCTACCTACCTACCATACCCTACTCTATCTACCTACCCTACCCTACCCTACCTACCTACCCTACATACTATACCTACCACACCCTAAACCCTACCCTAAACCTTCCCTGGACTACGACAAACATTTTAAAACCAAAATCAGCTACATCGGCCCAGCCGTTCTTGAGTTATTAGTATATTGTGTATTAAGGGCGGTAAGTAAGGAATTACGATCGAGGCTCTAGTAGAAGCCCGAAGTCGAAGACTAAGGGCTTTCTGAGTCGAGGTTCGTAATTCCCGTACCGCCCGTGAAACATACAATGTTTTTCATCACACTTGCGAGTTAATAATTATGAATATACACAAGTCAGCACACATATTATTACGAAATACGTGAACTGATTTGCGGATGGCGGGCTGTTTGCCCACACCACAGATTATACAAATGTTTTGTTCAGAAACTTTAAAGGCAAAATACTTACCTAGGTATATACAGCCATGACGGAGTGTAAAAAAATAAAAATTTCGACGTTTGGATACAAAAAGCTATCGATTATTTAGATTTTAGAACATTAGTTGAGTAGTTAAATAAGATGTAGCGAGATTGAATGAAATTCCTGTTTAGATAACATTTTAAGACAATTTTTCAATTGCTTGTAAACTCCTTGCTTGATGAACTTGCATGACCTGTGTGCTGTCAAGCGGTGCTGTAAATTAAAAAAAAATTACTTACCGCCCTAGGGTTTTATATGGGGCATTACAGCCAAGTTCACCTGTATGTTATGACACTGTTTACGTGCAAGTGTGATGAAAATTAAAAAAAAAATACTTACCGCCCTAGGGTTTTATATGGGGCATTACAGCCAAGTTAACCTGTATGTTATGACACTGTTTACGTGCAAGTGTGATGAAAAAAATTATAACGAAAAGTGGCATTGATTTTTATATTAAATATTGATAATGGTAGTCATCATCTGCCTGCCTTTTCCAAACTATGTTGGGGTCGGCTTTCAATCTTACCGGATGCAGCTGAATACTAGTATATTTTTAATGGGGCGACTGCCTATCCGACCTCCACGGCGCAGTTAGTAATGGTTAATACGACGCCCTTGGTAAGAAAGACTAGTTGTCAGACTTTCGAAGGCCAAAGAAAAGATTGATGGATGGTGTGAGAAATAATATGTAAGAGAAAGGAGTAAATGATGCCGTGATGCATGAGAGGGGAGAATGGTAGAAGAAAACGTGTTGCGCCGACCCCAAGTAGAATGGGACAGGGGCATGCTGCAGCTGATGATGGTATTTAAACATGATGTACAGGGTTATTAGGACTCATTTGTGATTTTATTTTTAAACTTAATGTTTATTGATTTTCAACTAGTCTTTAAACATCTACACTTGTTTTCTAAATCATCGAGGACAATACAACAAAAAGTAAAATTTTATAGTCAAACGAACACCTGTAAGTGAAGTTCGACGGTAATAGGGGATAATCCTATTTTTTTTTTCTTTGTCCGTCGGGTAGTTTATTGAAAAGTATTGGACACGTATTTTTTTCTTTTTTCACGTGGTCATAAAATTACGGGGATATATTGAGTTGAAAGGGCGCATGACGTCACATGTAGGTAAGTTTCATACCCACTTGTGACGTAGTAAGCCCCCACTCTCCAACTTTAATGGGTTTTAACTAAGTATTTTTTTGATAAGTATTTTGATAAAACAAAAAATACGTGTCTAATATTTTTGTATTACCTGTCTGACGGACAAAATAGAATGTCGTTTTCTTTACCTAGTCCGATCCCCTATTATGCTTGTTGTTGTATTGTCCGAAGATGATGAGTCCCACCCGACCCAGACTTTCCATGCTATATAACTATATGTCTACTAACTCAAATCTGTGTGATTCTTTCTTCAAAAGACCATCTCAGACACTAATCTGCATAGTCCTCATGTAAATTGAGCAATGTCTGGACTTTAAAAGAGCAACAAGTTAACAGAGAACCTCTGAGTTTGTTTCGGCTGTTTCTTCTCAGAGTAGTCAGGTACGAAATACCGGACCCATCTAGTTTAAAAAAAAAATGACGTGTAAAAGTGTTTGTAAAAACCTATTTGCAAAATAAACATCATTTATCATTTATGAGCACGGACCTTAAGTTGTAAAACCAATAAATGGCTATGAACTTAATGAAGATATGTCTGACATCCAGTCTTACCAAGGGGTATCGTATTACCCAGTTACTGGGTTGTGGAGGTCAGATAGGCAGTCGCTTCATGTAAGATACTGGTACTCAGCTGCATCTGGTTAGACTGGAAGCCGACCCCAAGATAGTTTGGGAAAAGGCTAGGCAGATGATGATGATGATGATGATACAGGGTTCTTTGTAAAACACCGACACTCTTTCAGGTATATGTTACTAACATAATAATCAACAACTTTTGTTCCATGACTTTCAAAAATTCGTCATATTTTAGTTCATCAGATTTTCATACAAAAATAAAAATATTTAAATTGAACGCTGTAAATGTTACGAAGTCCTCCAAGAAGAGCTCCCCTCGCTATTTATTGTACTATCGACTATCGCTTTCTTTTCCTTCGCATAAAGTTGGTAACATTTAGAGCGTTCAATTTAAATGTTTTTATTTTTGTATGAAAATATGATGAATTTTGAAAAGTCACATAACTAAAGTTGTGCATTAGGATGTTAGTAACATAGCCCTGAGAGGGTGTCGGTGTTTTACAAATAACCCTGTATAGTTCCTCAATCCAATCGGACACTTGTTCTTAGTTGTAATACTGCAATATAATACTGACATGTGTACTGTGACGTAGGTGTATACTACGCCTACATCCAGCAGGTCGAGATCAAAGGGAGGTCTAATGAGGGCGGCGGCTCGGTGCCGTTTGATGTCAGTGCAGTCTCATTTGTGAATGAGCTGTTATTATTATTTGAACGTTTGGTTTAACGCTGGTTTGGTTTTTGCTTTATGTTTGGTTTTCAATTATATACTGTTTTATCGTCCCTAAAACAGAATGTACCTACCTCAAATTAAGATCTTCTTCTTTAGCGCGTTTAAACTCTAAATCTACTAATTAACCCACTCAAACGAAAAAAAGTCTTTCAAAACAGCTTCCAACATCTCAGCAACCTCCCACTATAATTGCGAATTTTCAGCGGCTTTCAGGGCAAGTAGCAAGAAAGCGGCGTCTTGCTGAAAATCGATAGAGCGAGGGCTGTGACCCCGCCCCCCGCCACGTGCCCCCCGCGGTCAGTTCCACTACCTTGACATTGCAGGTTGAGTGTAAATGGAAGGCTTTTCAGTGAGGTTAGGTATTCTAGAATTATTTTTCGAATTTTAATCTTGTTTTGGCGATTTGAGTCGAAAAATTATAAAGGGTGTAAAACACCTTTTAACGAAGCCTAAAGGCACTGGTTCTCCCTGCCATTGTCATTGTCATCCCGATCATTTTTTTGTTCTACACAATACCTGGGAACCTTCTAGTTACGGAGATATTAGGGGTCAAAGTTCCAACTTTGTGACAAGTATTTTTTTAAATACAAGTTTTTAATGTAAGATTTTTACTTTAAACACCTCCACGACCCCCGTACTATTCAATCTGTCCATTAGCACAATGTTTTGAGAGCGTTACATTGAGTTCTACCACAAAACATGATTTTACACCCCCCAAAAAAAGTCGTTTCCCAGCAATAATTTTTGCGTAAAATTACTTAGTTTCATGTACAGAATGCTTGGTTGACGGCTTCGTGAGGAGGTGATTTACACGGTGTATGACTACTATTGGAAGTAGGAATCGAAATTCGTGATTGCATTGTATGTTGAGTTTCGCTTTTTCAGTTTACAGGCAATCTTATTTCCTACTCATCATCTGCCTAGCCTTTTCCCAAACTATCTTGGGGTCGGCTTCCAGTCTAACCGGATGCAGCTGAGGTCCAGTATTTTACATGAAGCGACTGCCTATCTGACCTCCACAACCCAGTAACTGGGTAATACGATACCCCTTGGTAAGACTGGATGTCAGACTATTGGTTTCTGACTACTCGTAACGACTGTCAACGATCTACAAATGATAGCCGGGACCAACGGCTAAACGTGCTTTCCGAGGCACAAAGGAAACTCGGTATGTAATTATGGTCACTCATCCAAGGACCGACCTCGGCAAGCACGGCTTAACCTTAAAGATCGACCCGTGCGGCTGTTATTATTTAGCCTCAAGCTATTTCCTACTAATATTATAAATACAAAAGTTTGTGAGGGTGTATAGATGTATGGATGTTCAAGCAAAAACTATTTTTCTTTTTATATCAGTAAAATGGATCGGAACTAATGTCTTCGGACATTTTGATTCGAAATTCATTAAAATAAGCGTGTCGTTAAACTAAAAAAAAAAACATCAAACTTAAACGTGTCTATGGTCAGGTTTCTAAAATTGTTTTTTTCTAAATCAATTGTTTGAAAGATAGACACTTCCAAAGTGGTAAAATGTGTCCTCTCTAATTTCTAAAGTACATAAAAGGAGTAAAATTCTGAAAAAAATTAGGATAGTACTTAGAACGTAAAAAAGCTTTCAACGAAAATTGGTTTGAATTAGATTTCATGTTCAGTTTTTGAGATGTGTGCCTATTCGTTAAACTGCAGTACTAACTTTGTTTTTCATTAATACAAGGTGTTGTTTTGCATCCTTGTCAAATTCAAGTAGGTTACTATGATAATGATTCTCGTTCCGAATCAATAATAAAATGGGTATGTAATTTTTATTTTTTTTTCTTATTAACGGAAATCGGTGAGTGAACCACCCGTGTTTTAAACTCGGGCCGTCTGATTCTCGCCCTATAACCGCTTCCACAAATACAAACAATCTCAAACATTTATTCGATAATTTCTTATTTCCTAAACCATTCTTATTTCCTAAACCAACCAATAATTAACTAGGTACCGTAATTTTTATTGATTATTTATGTCTTGTGTGACAACCTCCTGAATTTTGACGAGGATGCAAAACAACACCTTGTATACTATGAAAAACAAATTTAATTTTGCTATTGCATGTAAAATAAAATACAACATAGGATGAACGAACCTTCAAAATATTATTATTTTATTGTGTGGTGCTACGCAACCCTGTGTGCGTGTTAATACGACTCGCACTTGGCCGGTTTTTTTTTTTTTTAACGTTTAGTTGTCTGTTGTGCAATAAACATTTAATTTAACAGTTTGAATGTGAATCAAAACAACACGAATACTACATTAATTTACTTTACTAAGTCGATATTTTTTTCCACTACTCATTTACATGAATAACAGGTCAAATACCGAACGAAGCCGTGCTAAGTAGCTAAACTGAAATAACCCTTATTACAATGTGGTAAGGTCGGTAAAAGTTAATTGTATTGACACTGCTTATTTCCATTCGATTGTGCATTTTCCTGGTATGTTGTACATACCTACATGAGTAGTATATTTAAGTGAATAGGCAATATGTAAACGAATCAGTCATAATACACATTATGACTGATTCGTTTGACTTTTAATTTTCTGACTGATTTATGAAAGAATTGTGAAGCAAAGGATAAGATTGTTTATCTACCATCACCAGATTCTGGATTGTCCAATGTATTAATTGGTGTCACCTTGTTTCGCAGACAGAAATTTGACAGAATTTCGTTTCCCAGAAAATGTTTCACATAATATTTAGTCCCCGTATTTTTATTTCGAATATTTTTGTTTCGACTAAACAAAAACACAACTACACAACTTTTACTTGAATGAAAAATATTTTACAGAAACACAATTCAAAGAATTTTACAGTGACATTTTTTATTTGACCAACTCATCAAACAGCAGAATTATTTTTCAACGAATATTGTTTGTTCGATGTATGTTTCCATGGTATTTTATTTCAACGAAATTATTAACCTTAAATTAAAATATTGTCTTTAAAAGTCAATATGTTGTACTACTAAAGTTAGTGGCAGAAACGAATGGCTGCAAAACAGAATCCACGTAGTCTTGTTTGCCCTACCCCTAGAGTGTAATTTAAGCCCGCGTAGGCGCGGAGGGATGAGGCGGCGCGCGAGCTGAGGAGCAGGTGGTATCTATCGCTTGCCGCCGCGGCTGAGGCTGGCCGGCTTGCCGGCCAGCAAGTCGAAGCTGCGGTGGTGAGCGTTAATACCATCTGCGACGATGAACTCGCGTGGGGCCGCCGGAGCCCCGCAGCGCCGGAGCCGTGACAGAAACCATGCTTGTTGCATGCTGCATGCTTACTTGCACGCTGCATGTTGCATGCTTGCTTGCAGCTTGCATGCTTGCTGCATGCTGCATGCAACAGGCCTGGACACCATTAGTGAGAATAACAAGATTGTTTTCCTGCTTGACAATAATTTACCCGCATTATTTTTGTGAACCCGGTGTTGTAATTTTGTAGGAGGGTATGCATTTTGCAAAGGTTTGAATTTTAGAAACTGTTAGTCGATTAAAATGTTATTCTTCGTAATAAGTGTTATGTGAAACAAACAATATGTGGATTAATAATATTTGATTTGTTATTCTATGATATGAATATTCTAACATTAAACTTTATTTTAAACAAAAATCGATGATTTAAATTTCTTCAAAGTAAGTATTCTGCGTATTGATTATTCTATGAAATGATAATATGAGAAACAATTTATGTGAAACAAAATTCGATTAAACAATTAGCGATGAAACAACGCACAACCGTATTAATTTCTATAATTTGGACGATACTTATTCCTATGTTACTATACAATATGTTAAAAAAACCTGTCCGATCCGTGAGGGTATTATTAGGGTTGTGCGTTGTTTCATCGCTAATTGTTTAATCGAATTTTGTTTCACATAAATTGTTTCTCATATTATCGTTTCATAGAGTAATCAATAGGCAGAATACTTACTTTGAAGAAATTTAAATCATCGATTTTTGTTGCAAATAAAGTTTAATGTTAGAATATTCATATCATAGAATAACAAATCAAATATTATTTATCCACATAATGTTTGTTTCACATAAAACTTATTACGAAGAATAACATTTTAATCGACTGACAGTTTCTTAAATTCAAAACTTTGAAAAATGCATACCGTCCTATAAAATTACAACACCGGGTTCACAAAAATAATGTGGGTAAATTATTGTCAAGCAGGAAAACAATCTTGTTATTCTCACTAATGGTGTGCATGCCTGTTGCATGCAGCACGCATGCAAGCAAGCATGCAACTTGCAGCATACATGCAAGCATGTAACATGCAACAGGCAAGGTTTCTGTCACGGCTCCGGCGCTGCGGGGCCCCGGCGGCCCCACGCAAGTTTATCGTCGCAGATGGTTTTAACGCTCACCACCGCAGCTTCGGCTTGCTGGCCGGCTTCCCGGCCAGCCTCAGCCGCGGCGGCGATCTTTAGAAACCACCTGCTCCTCAACTCGCGGGCCGCCTCATCCCTCCGCGCCTACGCAGGCTTAAATTACACTCTAGGGGTAGGGCAAACAAGACTACGTGGAGTCTGTTTTGCAGCCATTCGTTTCTGTCAATAACTTTTGTAGTACAACATATTGGCTTTTAAAGACAATATTTTAATTTAAGGTTAATAATTTCGTTGAAATAAAATACCATGGAAACATACATCGAACAAACAATATTCGTTGAAAAATAATTCTGCTGTTTGATAAGTTGGTCAAATAAAAAAATGTGATTGTAAAATTCTTTGAATTGTGATTCTTTGAATTTATGTGAAACAAAATTCGATTAAACAATTAGCGATGAAACAACGCACAACCGTATTAATTTCTATAATTTGGACGATACTTATTCCTATGTTACTATACAATATGTTAAAAAAACCTGTCCGATCCGTGAGGGTATTATTAGGGTTGTGCGTTGTTTCATCGCTAATTGTTTAATCGAATTTTGTTTCACATAAATTGTTTCTCATAATATCGTTTCATAGAGTAATCAATAGGCAGAATACTTACTTTGAAGAAATTTAAATCATCGATTTTTGTTGCAAATAAAGTTTAATGTTAGAATATTCATATCATAGAATAACAAATCAAATATTATTTATCCACATAATGTTTGTTTCACATAAAACTTATTACGAAGAATAACATTTTAATCGACTGACAGTTTCTTAAATTCAAAACTTTGAAAAATGCATACCGTCCTATAAAATTACAACACCGGGTTCACAAAAATAATGTGGGTAAATTATTGTCAAGCAGGAAAACAATCTTGTTATTCTCACTAATGGTGTGCATGCCTGTTGCATGCAGCACGCATGCAAGCAAGCATGCAACTTGCAGCATACATGCAAGCATGTAACATGCAACAGGCAAGGTTTCTGTCACGGCTCCGGCGCTGCGGGGCCCCGGCGGCCCCACGCAAGTTTATCGTCGCAGATGGTTTTAACGCTCACCACCGCAGCTTCGGCTTGCTGGCCGGCTTCCCGGCCAGCCTCAGCCGCGGCGGCGATCTTTAGAAACCACCTGCTCCTCAACTCGCGGGCCGCCTCATCCCTCCGCGCCTACGCAGGCTTAAATTACACTCTAGGGGTAGGGCAAACAAGACTACGTGGAGTCTGTTTTGCAGCCATTCGTTTCTGTCAATAACTTTTGTAGTACAACATATTGACTTTTAAAGACAATATTTTAATTTAAGGTTAATAATTTCGTTGAAATAAAATACCATGGAAACATACATCGAACAAACAATATTCGTTGAAAAATAATTCTGCTGTTTGATAAGTTGGTCAAATAAAAAAATGTGATTGTAAAATTCTTTGAATTGTGTTTCTGTAAAATAATTTTCATTCAAATAAATAGTAGTCGAAACAAAAATATTCGAAATAAAAATACGGGGACTAAATATTATGTGAAACATTTTCTGGGAAACGAAATTCTGTCAAATTTCTGTCTGCGAAACAAGGTGACACCGTATTATTAGTTATCGATATAAGATTATATTTATGTAATCCTTTTTGGACCACAAACAAAAAAAGTACCCCGATAAAAATAAAATAAAATGCACTAAAATAAGGAAACTTGCATGGCAACACAGAAGGCATCGTATCGTCACTCCGGTCGCTTTTCGGGTACTGACGCCATAAACAAACAATTGACGACCGTCATGCCGAAAGTTTTGTGTTGTCACATTTTAAAAGTTTGTTAAAATTTAGGGAAATGATTTTTATCCCGAACTACCACTCGGTATAAAAATCATGTATTTAAAAATTAATTAATATGTTTACTTTCATGAATATTTTATGTTTCTTATTTTATTTGGTAATGTGATTGGCATGCCAAAATTTCAGATCGAACAGATTTTATTTAACATACTGTATATAATACACATACTTATTATACTAGTTACAGTGATGTAATATCTATTGTGGGCGGCCCATATATGCCGTAGACTGGATGGAAGATGGGGGAAAAAAATGCTGGAGTGGAGACCACGGACGGGATGGAGGAATGTGGGAAGACAGCCAACTAGGTGGACAGACGATCTCATTAAAGTGGCCGGAAGAAACTGGATAGCCATGACACATAACCGCCAAAAGTGGAGATATTTGGAAGAGGCCTTTACTCAGCATTGGGTGGCCAAAGGTTGAAGAAGAAGAAGAAGAGAATATCTATTGTTATATATGTTGTATAGCTGTAGGTACATATTATAAACGAAAGTCGCTTTTTATATGATGCATGATCCATCACATAAATAGAATTTGTTCTGTAAGGTTCGGGTATACGTTTTGTTTAAAACGTTGCCACACTTTAGGAATTTCTCCTGTCTTGTGGGTGCGTTATTTTACAGGCAGTTATGCCCAGAAAAACTTTCTGTAGTCATTACATTTTTTTTCCGTGCGGGTATCAAACCCGTGGCAATAAAACGATTAGCAAAAGCATTAAACAATAGGATTATATCAGGATTCAGGCATCGGGCATTTCTGTCTATACCGATAAGACAAAAAAAAAACTTTAAAATAAAGAAATCCCTGATGTTTTCTCAAGGCCATAAAACCGTACAAAGAAGGGGCGGGTCATAGAAGTTAATTAAATCCTTTCAAGTAATTATCTACCTACATTACTTACATCCAACTTGAGAAGTCAGGCTTTCAGTAAGTTATTACGCAAGGCGTGACCCCACCAATGACGCGGGGTCAACGCTCGGGGCGCATCGCTATTGGCTGAAACGACGTTCACACATTGACACCGATTTTAAGCGGCAGTTTTCAGTTGGCAGTTTGTATGGGTTCTTGATAAATACGTATATCATATGCTTTGGCATATGAAAAGTAAGTGGGTAACAAGCAAACACTACGAGAAGTAAATAAATGGAATCTGAATGTAGATATGAAAGAAATTTGAAATTACTAATAAATCTTAGGCCTAGTTTCAACCTAGTTTACTTTATTAATTAGAGGTAGGAGGATATAAATAATGTTCCAAGTAATGTGGATTCTCTGTTCCCTGATCATTATAATCTGGATCTCCTCAAAGTTCGGGTGAATCAGTTTCTTTTAGGCAAGCCTGCCCCACCCCATCATCGCTTCACATCAGGCGAGATGCGGCTAAACATAAGTCTATTTCGTGTTTAAAAAAAGAAACTTCAAAAAAAAGCTTCAAACATCGAGTTTTTGGAAACCATTATATTAAAAAGCTATTTTAATATAATGGTTTCCAAAAACTCGATGTTGGCCAGCAAGAATGACATCGTCGTTTTATAGACACGCACTTTAATACAAAAATAAGAAAACAAAAAAAAAAAAGTTTGCCCAAAATATATTTTCCCGATATCAACAAAAAACCGTTTATTATCATAACCGCTATATTTCGGTACTCCAAATATACGAGATAGTAGTCACTGTTCTCCAGGGACTCTTTCCCTCAGAATATCACTTTTTGGGGTTCTTTTAACACCATATTATTCTTATCTCTGGTACTTGTTGACGTCGTATAGTTTATGTTTTGTCTATGCGTTTTGAAACTTTTTCATGGAGGGAAATCTGAAGTTATGGTTACAAGAAAACTTAAATATGAAGTAGGTTGCAGGATTCTTTTGTTTCATGTAGTTTTATGCGTTATTTTTTACGACAGCCACATTGAATATAGTTGTGCTTATCACAGCTGAGAAGCACTATTGTTTGTTAGTAGCAACAACATAGGTACATATTTAATCTGTATGCTTAAGTTATGTATTGATAAAAATACATAATCATTTTCACCAATTTCACTCTTTCTAAAAATATTCTCATCGATCTATTCGTTGTATAAGTATCATGGTTGCATATTATCAAAATCCGTTTTGCAAAGGTCTCAATGCGATGGGTGCCGAGGCCGGCCTAGAAAGAGGGGGCGAGATGATCCGGCACGAAGGCTGGTTCGAGGTGGCAGGAGAAGATAAAGATTTGGAAGAGACCTTTGCCCATCTGTGGGACCTATGAAGCTACTTAAAAATATACAAATGGTTTGCCTGATAAGTGTAAGTTAACAGATATATTATGTCAGGTTCTTTTTCAGGTATCAGGTGGTGTGTTTTGTAGTAAGCAACGACTTATTGTCGGGCCTACGATGTCCTCCCATACTTAAGTACTAACGCTGTAACATAGAAATATTGTAAAACCAAATGATTTTAGAAGCGTAAACATGGAGTTTCTTGCTGGTTCTGCTCCATAGGAAACCACCAACCTGAGCCGAGTACCTTTATGTCGACGTTTTATAAGTGTCCATGCGGTGTCATTTTTTTAGCGACATGCTGAGATGGGTCCTTTTGGCCTGGTATATGATGTTTCCTTTTTACATAATAGGGGATAATCCAATTTTTTTTTCTTTGTCCTTCGGATAGTTTATTGAAAAGTATTGGACACGTATTTTTTCTTTTTTCACGTGGTCATAAAATTACGGAGATATATTGAGTTGAAATGGCGCATGACGTCACATGTAGGTAAGTTTTATACCTGCTTGTGACGTAGTAAGCCCCCACTCTCCAACTTTAATGAGTTTTAACTAAGTAATTTTTTGATATTTTGATAAAACAAAAAATACGTGTCTAATATTTTTGTATTACCTGTCTGACGGACAAAATAGAAAGTCGTTTTCTTTACCCAGTCCGATCCCCTATTATGTTCAATTCTTCATTTATCATTTTGTTTTGTCCTGTGCGAGACAAATAAATAACTTTTCTTTCTTTCATTTTACAGAAACCCACCCATGTCATAGTAGCAGCAAAAATTGTTATCATTTTTATAAGCTTGAGCTTGTTAGCTCCTAAGACATCTCCTCATTTTGAAGGAAACATAACTCAACTGAATACTTACCGTACAATAATATAATATTAAACGTATGATCTCAACGTTCGTTTATCGCCAACGATAGCGGGACGTAAACAAGCACTCATTTATTACATTTATATCGTTCATAAAGCTTTATCTTACCACTGACATGTCTTGTGCTTATCGCTCGCTAGGATATGTCCCCTGGCGATGTCTGGGGAATGTTTTTTTTTGTTTTTGTTGAGATTGTTTTGTTGGTCTGCGTGATATACCTACAAGCTATCATCATCATCATAAATAAATAAAAATAAAATCATCATTCTCCCTAACCCAATTTATTTGGGGTCGGCGCAGCATGTCTTCTTCAATACTTCTCTATTACTTGGCATCTTATGAGATACCTCCTTTCTTGCCATATCATCCTTCACACATTCCATCCATTGTTTCTTTGGTCGTGATACACCTACAAGTAACTACTTTAAAAGAGGCCTTCGATCAGCAGTAGACATGTTTCAGCTGACTGGAAGAAATACAGAAAGTTTTCTAGTTATCCTAATGCCTGCGGACACCCTATTACTCAGACACAGTCACCTTGGTTGCTGATAAATCTTCTCAGCACAGCTTTGCTTAGGTAGATCTGGAAAGCATTGGGAATACTTAGTAGCGGCACTTTCATACAAGCCTACAAGCTTGGCTTGCCTGATAACCTACTCTTCATGACGTTAGGGTTTTTAGACAGTCTGCTTGCCTTATGGGCATGCCGTATTGTTGACCCCAAGGCACATCACTCATTCGGAATACCAAATTCATGCACCTCATGAGAAACCTGAAGACAGAGAGTAATTTTGTAGAAAATTAGACAAAACTACTAATCTGACTGAGGTGAGAATCATCATCATCTGCCTAGCCTTTTGCCAACTTTGTTAGGGTCTGCTTCCAGTCAACAGATGCAGCTGATTACCAGTACTTTACTTCGGCCGCCTATCTGACCTTCACAAAAAAGTTAGAGCAGGTGAGAATGAGAATACAAATGAAAAAAAAAGCGTCATGTAAAGACGCAAGCAGGTCAAGCTACCCGAACTGTCAAATATTCCCAATCAACCTTGAACCGTATTCTTTAACGGTACCTACCTAAGGTTGAAAATCTATGAGATACCGTGGCCCTGGAACACATGGGCTAAGAGGGAACATGGATGGGTTTTAGTCAATACAAGTCTGACACTCCCTTCCGCTCCGCCCAGAGCGGGAGCAGTCATTTGATCCCATCCGAAAAAAAAAGAAAAAGGTTGAAAATCTATTAAAGAAATTTCCAGATTGTTGAAGCTTGATGTGCTAGCGTCTGCACATGTGTATTTAGGAACCTTAAATATTTATAATAAAAATGCATTTGATAATTTCCAAAACTTTATTAAACGAACAAAGTATACGTGTCCCAATTAAAACACAAGCATGATAGTCACAAGAGTGATGTGGAAATAAACGTGCATGATAAACTTTGACAAGAGCCTGATAGCAGGACGGTATCATGTATGTAAGTCGGTAGCTACATAAAATGATGTAAATAAGTATAATTGTGCGTTGGTATTTATTTAGAACAGTGTTTATTGAAACACTACCGTACATAAATTATACCTAAGTTATTGAACTTAGGTATAATTTATGTACGGTCAGTAACGAAAGTCGCTATACATATCCAAATTTATGAAACGTCGTAGTTTTAGAACGATCCATGATAACAGACTAGAGTAAAAGACATAAAAATATTTACATCAATGGTTACACAAATTCGCAAAACAATATTACATCAGATCACACTGAGCAGCACAAATCTTGGTGTAATATTGATGAGTGTTAACCGACTTCTGATGCAGACTGTACCTATGTCACATAGTTTTGTCAAGCATGAAAAGTTTAAAGAGTTTACAACACAGTTTTCGAGCAATGAAAAAAATATTATACTCAGTCAACTATTACTCGAGGTTTTTACATTAGACTAGGAAGTTAGTAAACTTAATTACCTAGGTTATTCAAAAGTATTAACACACACAGAATAATTTGGAAAACGTAAACAATTTTATGGAGAAAACTCGAAAACGTATGAAAAGTCACTCACAAGTATCAGGTGTAATATTTATTTTGATTACTATTCTGGTCAAATCGGATACACTGAACCGTCTATCTAGTTATGGGGATTACATTGCTCAAATACCAAAAACACCGTATGTTTAAAGAAGTTTGTAGATGAATCCTTTTAAGGCGTTTTCCATATAAAAAATATATAATATACTTAGGGTCATCACAAGTACATTTTATTGTTTAAAATTTTAATAAACATTCCCAAATTTTGGGAAAAAATTGTAGTAAATAGGTCCCTCTTGAACCTTAATTGTAAATGTTCCATGTAACGTCTTAAAAGTTGAGTTGAAGATTTATCTTGTACCATTATTTTACTTAAAACTGTGATTTTGAGCCATTCACTTGGTTTTACTTCATTACATTATTCCAAGAGCTTTTAGACCGTTCGCGTCGGCGGCGTCGCCGCAGATTCCTCGAGATCATCTTCTTTGTGTGCTAGAGTGGTAATATTCCACAAAATGATGATTCCCAGATTGTCTTTGCTTTATATTATTAGCTTCTTTTGGGAATATTGAAGTGAAAAAACACATCGTTCGAACCACATCTTGATTTAATCGTTGCAATGCTCGTTTCTTGCTGCGTAACACGTCGACCAAGCAAACATAGCGTCTACTGAAGGGGCGCAAACCACAGAATATGGAGGAGTAAGTGACTGCTCCCTAGCATATCCTTTTCAATCCTTGCAAGGCTTGGAATTTGACAAAGCGTTCACACACTGCAATCCATTCTATCTCTAAGTAACTGACTTCAAGACCCGACATACTTTGAAGTCACTCCACTATTGAAGTATCGCAGTAAAAGATTGTCAACCACGACACTGTCAGCACCATATTGTCACTTAGCACCATAATATAACTTGATATCTTCGTATTTGTTAACCAGTCACTCGCTACACCCCAAAATATAACGCCAATTTTCAGAAACTTTAAAATTATGAAATTTTCTACCACCAACCCCTAAACGACCACCAATATCGTGCGTTTCAAGTTAACTGGATTGACAAAACGTTCTAAAGATGCTTTATATAGGTAACCTTAAGCTTGGCCCTATGCTGGCCTAGGGTTAATAATGATACACTTTTGCTGTGGGTTCACGGTATCAAGCATTCAACCCCAGGTCAGGCACACAGCGAGTATTGTTGTTCTTGATAAATGAGTTTTGCTTTTTATTCATTATCTTACAATGAGGTCGGTGTTGTTTTTAAAGGAATTCATGTATTTTTTGCTGTATTATGTGTAGTATTATTGACATTATTTAATGGCGAAAGTAGGAAGACACAATTTTCTAGGAAACCAACAAAAATTCTAAGTATTTTTAGGAGTATTAAGTTGCCATTAAAGATTTTTTATCTTTAACTACTTGAATAATGAACGTGGAATAAACTTAAGCCAAACACTAATCTCCAAAATTGTGAAATTATGTTTCATCATTGAGAGCAGCGGTGGCCCAGTGGTGGCAGCTCCGACTTATGAGCAGTAAGTCGTGGGTTCGAACCCAGACAGGCGCATTACTTTGGGTAATTTATTTCATCACCAATGCCCTCAAAACGGTGAAGGAAAACATCGTGAGGAAACCGACATGTCCTAGAACAAAAAATTCGAGGACATGTGACATTTACCCTCCGCACTGGGCCCGCGTGGTGGATTACGGCCCACTCCCTCTCATAGAGAGGAGGCCTGTTTCCCAGCAGTGGGAACATTATACGATGATGATGTTACTTATATCAAGTTTTTCACATGATATGGTGTCAAGTTTGCAATTGGTTAAGCAAAGCTGACTAGAGTTTTTTTTTTTGGACAGGCCTCAGGACTACAATATTCCCAAACCACTGTAACTCCTGTAAGCCATAATTAACAGTAGCGCCCACCAGAAAAGCGCCGATATAATGAAACTCGACGAATACTAGAGTATCTAGATATTTTACATTATTTACCAATAAATATCCAGTCTGACTGTCTGAATGATATCTGTACGCATCGTTGGATAGTTCGTCGCCCCATATCTTAAGTCATTGACTTGCAATAAGGGTATCTTTATTAAGTAGGTACATTTACTTGTAGGTAATTACTTACATAAGTTATTAGCAGGAATTTCCGTCTTCTTGATAGATATATATTTGTACCTATCTAAAAGTGTAGGTACCATCTAATAGGTCATCATCTGCCTAGCCTTTTCCCAAACTATCTTGGGGTCGGCTTCCAGTCTAACCGGATGCAGCTGAATATCAGTATTTTACATGAAGCGACTGCCTTTTTGACCTCCACATCCACAACCCAATAACTGGGTAATACGATACCTCTTGGTTATACGGGATGTCAGACTTTTTGGCTTCTGACTACTCGTAACGACTGTCAAAGAACTATAAATGACAGCCGGGACCAACGGCTTAACGTGCTTTCCGAGGCACGGAGGAAACTCGATATGTATTTATGGTCACCCATCCACGGACCAACCTCGGCAAGCACGACTTAACTTAGCAATTTTTCTGATATCAGGTACGTAAACACTCAATAATAAAATTAACTCAAGTAGGTAGGTATAACTACCAACCTAATTCGGTAAATAACCATTAATTGTAATTTATGTAACAACGAACGAAGAAAAATGGTAAGATAGGTGTAGTTTTTTTTTTACAGAATTTTTGTTGAGAGAACATTACCCACATAGTCTAACAAAAGTTGAAAACTAATAACAATGGGATTTTCCAATGTCCTCTTCTTTATATTCTCAGGTGATAACTTACTTGCATCCACGAGATAGAAACAATCAACGCCATCTAGTTCCTGGTAAAGGATTTAAACTAATGTTAGTGTCATCTAGTGGATTTCAAGTATAACTTTAGAAAGAGCTGCTGTTTTTACTTGCTGTTTGTACGTAAAATGTCTACTAGATGTCGCTATGAACACAATTTTTATTCTACAGCACAAGATGGCGCTATTTTAAGTTTCCTAGACCTGCGCGGGAATTATGTAATAGTTTTAGTTAGCGTGCGTCATTCCACTGTTGGGTAAAGACCACTCCCCTAGTATTACAGTTTTTCGATCCAGGGCTAATGTGTCCTCTGGTTTTGTCTAGGTCGTCCCGCCATCTTCTACGAGGTCTGCCGCGACGCCTTCTGGCTGTGTCCACTAAGTGGCTATTTTGGCCGACAGCTCATTGGGTTATACGGCCGGCGTAGCCAGCCTAGTCCCACTTCAGCTTAACAACTTATTTGAGGCGCAGTGTGGTGTTGTTTATATGGAGTGTATCCGTAAAGTGCCACTTGGGGCACCTTCGGTATAAAATAAACGAAACCGAATTTACTTCTATCATTTTATTCATAGTTTACACATTACATGTCTATCTAACTTCTTAACAACGAAGATACAATGATAGAATAACAAATAAAAAACAAAAATCAAAAAGAAAATGCAACACAATATGACGACCAATATGTACGTACTTAGTAAAAGAAATACAGTTACTGACTAAAAAATGCACTTACACACTATAGGTCACTTCCAGAAGTTTTACATCAATTTTGATTGGCACACACTAGCCCTAGAATTATTTAATTACCTAGACATTTTATAGATTTCAGCACAACAACCATGGGATTTTGAATTTTCTCAAGATACATGAGCTGCTGTTTAATTTTCAACTTTCGGCGCTGAGCAAAACGTTACAAATCCAACAAAAACTTCATGAACGACGTTCAAAATTCCACCGTCGACAATTAAATATTTATTGGCAGCCACACACAACATAGGAATATTCTCTATACTGTAGAATTAGGCTAATAAGTTTCAAAACATTCAAATCTATTATTATTTACACATTCAGAATAGATTATATTTTACTGTACAAGATTTATTTATACTGTCAATATAACATCAAACTATACATTTATTTTTCAGGATTACATAATTGGCAATTTCTTTTGCAAAATGTACAAGAATTTGGCAGACTTTTAATAGTTTGGACCTCAAAGCCCAATGTATATCAATCATTTATATACTGAACATCTATTAAGTATTTCATGATAACAGTTAAAAAATGTTCAGTTCAGAATAATTTTGAAAATTATTTGATAAACCGTATCATATCTATTGGTACACATCGCTTTCACGCAAATACCATCCTTATTCATACCAACATTAACACCATTTTACTATACTAAACAGCTGTCGAAAATCGTGAAGAACTAGTGTGTGCTTTAATTAGAAAGAAAAAAACATCACAAACACTATGTACAAAGTCAGATCGAATTATGTTAGACAACATTTACCTACTTGTACATAATTCCAGTATTTTCCAATAAAGTGCGACATGTTTCTTTTAGCGCTTGTTTTTCAATACTATTGACAATCAAAATCGCCCTATTGAGTCAATAGAGTGCTTTTGGTCACCACAAAAGCCTTTGGACTGGGCATACCTACAGTACAGAAATAGTATGACTACAAAAATGTGGCGCACAAAATGGCAGCCATTTTATTCATTGTTCAAGAATAAAACAAAAATGCTTTTAGCGTGCAACTGTTTGACAGCAGATCTATCACAAAACTCTGCACAAAACAAAGCGACACGGTCATGCATAGATGAACTGTCACACGAAAGTGTTGCCAAAATAAGCACTTGACAAACTGTAGTTATCTCTTTTCTTATACAGCTACAACTTTATTAGAAAGAAACAAAACTGTTTTTCACATATTACAGATATTTGTTTAACTATTCTTTCTGTAGTAGAATATGCCGTGGTATATCTTAATATCTAAATGCCCGCGCTAATAGAACCATGACGCTACTTTTAAACGAACAATCATACAATTCTTGCTCTCTTCGCAGAGATCATCAGCAAATAAAGTTTTTCACCTAATTTGTTAATACATCACCCACCATGTACTAATACACTGATTTGTTTAATTTTATAGTACATCAGGTTTATCCTAGCATTGCCTATCTCTGCACTTCTACCCTCTTTTAATTTTTATATAATCTCATTACTTACTATAGTAATTTACAATATAAATATCAGGATTTGTTACATTTTGAGTAGGTAGTGCAAGGATATCAGCAACTTTTTTTTTCTAGTTTTATCCACTGAACAAAAATGTTGAAGACTTGATCATCTAGTTCTTATGACGCTAGCCTTATGGGATACCTCAATGGATCCTTTTATGTGTCAGACTTTCGACATTCTTCGTACATGAAGTTTTCTTTCATACTACTTCCACAGTCAAAATGTAAAAAGAACCTTATTTGAATGACATCAAAGACAAAATTGAGAAATCAAATAGAACATAATGTCAATGAGAATTAGAAACAAACAATTATTAACATCGATCTTAATACTAACTTTGTGACACCCTAAATTACATGTCGAAAATTTATACAAAAAAAAAAGAATACTGTCGAAGATCCATGATTCAATTATATTATTTAAAGGAACGAATGTCAATTTTAATAGAAATAATTAAGAAAAAATAACATTGAACTGATTTTATTGATTAACTCAATCTCCTACACATGAAAAGTTTAATTTAAACATTACTCTTCATGCAAAGCATACTCGCTACAGACTGAAATAAAATCAATTAAAAATAAATAACAAAAGACATGATCCTTAATATATTGTTCAAGATAGTAATTTTAACATATTATTAGCTCACTTTGGCTAAGCATCGATTTTAAACCGATACAATTTTAATTGATGAATTGTATCAACACTATACGTATTAACAGAAAAGACAATTTTTATATAAATTCTTACAACTAAATGAGACCATATACAGTTGAATACCAATTTATTTCTATTAGGTTATACTTAGCTACCTACATTATCATTCTTTTAAAGTCAGCAAGTCTTTGAACTTTTTTTTTTAATTTTTTTTTATATTAAGTGACACCACTTACTATAAAAAAAAATACATCATTACTGCAACTAATTTTAGGCTAAATCCCGTTTCTTTGACAAAAGACATATTTGAATTTGGCGCCACGAAAAAATACGTCGTTAGCCTATTTTTGCAGAAAATCAGATACACAGTAAGGCTTTGAGAGAGAGTAGAATTGTAATTTTTTTGTAATAGATATAAGTTTAGAAATCAGTCGCAGTATGAACCTTTTAATTTAGAAATAGAGATTTGATTTTAGTATATTTATGACTTTAGAAGTTCAAAATTTAGCTAACCCATTGCCCACTACGACAAATCCGACCTTATTTCGGAACAAGCCTTTTTTTTACCAACATACACATTACAAATGTTACTAGCAATCATAGGACTAGTCCCGAGAATGCAGTCGCCATACTGTTAAATACACTGGAGTCCTCGAAATATGTACAGATGCCGACGCAAATTGCCTTAGCCTCAACCAGAATAAGAGAATGCTCAAGTCCTTGTAAGTAGCGCTACACTTCAGCTGGAACATTCATTTCGGCAGAATTTATTGAACAATAAAGGCGGTCTGAAGCAATCACAGCACATATTAGCAAGCAGTGATAGCCTAGAGGTCTGACTGTCGGACTGCCACATAGTTAAGTTCAATCTCAAGACGCACCTCTGACTTTTCGGATTCATGCGCGTATTGTATAATTATCAGTAGCTTTGGTGAAGGAAAACATCGTGACGAAAGCAGTATGCCTGAGAGATAATTCTCGGCTGCCAAAAATCACTGGACACCTGGTTACGCATTAACCACACGATATAGAAAGACTGCACATATTCGGCTTTCTTTTCACTCGTGCTGATTGGTGAGCTCGGTTCGGTCTTACCATTGCTGAATTATATTTTGTTTGGCTCATAGAAGTTGAGCGGCTTTTTCTACGCTGTGTCCAATTATGCCGACCAGAATTTGTGTCAACCCCAAAGAGCTTACATTACTTACAGATCCGATAGGCTGAATTACGACACTGAACAAAAACAATAGTAAATCCATTTTACGAATATCTATACACATTCCTTATACACTATTAACACCAAGATTTTCTTTTATAGAAAAAAAATCTCAAGTCTTTTCACTTGCACTTGCATGCAGTTATTGTTTTACACTTTTTCATTTGTTTATTTCAATTCTTTAGGTTACTAACCAGTGGTATAGGCAGTGCAATAGGTTGTGGATAAAATATTATATTTTGATTAACTTTTGCTAGGCTAAAATGTTTTTGTATATACTTTATAAACTTCTAAACATCGTAGGCTGACACCATAAATTTTCAAAACTCTGTTAATTTGTCTAGCGTAACCAATATACTTTGTACTTTAACAACCATAGGCATTTGGCTTACGAAATCCTTGACCGTTTTTGGAACTTTATCACATTAAGGTTTAGCAAAAGGAGACTTCAAAAAGACAGACGGCGTCGCTACACCAATAAATTTACAAGTAGCAATACAGCCGAAATTATTATATTGTTGTATTTACAGATGAATGACTTGATAAATTACCTGAGTATGAAACAACAGTCCGAAATTACGTAGCTTAATTTTCATAGAAAACATAAGCACACGTATATTTCACCTGGTCTGTCGCAACGCTTCTGCTAACAACCAACAGAAGTCATCCAGTTATAGAATTAATGCTACCCGTGCTATGTAGGAGCAGGTCGCAACAGTGACGAAGTTCAAAAAAGATCAACGTTTTCGCTCACTGATTGTACTTAAACCACTGGTAAAGTAACTAATTTGTCTATTCCACTTCACTTCACTTACACTAAGCGTCACTACCGCGTCACCTCAAGTGTCAATGTTCACGTATTATGAGGATCTTTTTAAAGTCCCAGGATCATTCAGGCTCAGTGAACATAAATGAGAACTTTTCGTGAGAGGTAGGAGCGATGACGCGAGCCTCTATTAAGCACTGCACGACCCATGTAGTGGACACAAGTGGGATGTTATCTTGATTCGCCTTGTTTTGTACTTCGTGAGGGCAGTCCCATTCGGTGACCAGGGCCAAAGCCCCGGACATGTTGAGGTCTTCTTCGTTGACAACTCGCGTGGTGGCGCCGGCGAGGGTGCAGACTCGCTCCCAGAACTTCACGAAGGTGTCTTGGTCTCCGCAGAGGAGGATGATCTTGTCTTTGAAGAATGTTGCGTTGCGACGGCCTGAGGGCGGCACCTGCAGAAATGGTATGAGTAAGGAAGTGTTTATTTAACTTTATTTATTTATTTAGAAATACATTCTAAGCCTACAATTTTTTACCAAAAGGTTTAAATGCTAATCTTGCGAAGGAGGGAGGCAATTTTTAAAGCTTAACTTTTTAAAAGTATCCATAACAAACACAATCATCTTAGGTGGTGGCTATGTTTGAAGAAAGATATAATAGATATCTAAATCCAATTTAAGTAAATTACAATTTGATTCTCTGTTAACGTTACTTTAATTAATGATTCTGTCACACTTAAGGCCATAAAGTTGTATGCATCTAAATTTACTATTTAAAAGATACGACACGGAGCGGATATCCGCTGCGAGGCACTGGATGTACTTGTGTCACTACTCACCCAGTTAATGAACCTCTGCTTGAGTATAGACCAGCCAGCCGGCAGAGCGAACGAGTCGATGTCGTGCGAAGTGTTGTCGATGCAGCTCATGATGACCCAGCCGTGGGACACGGAGCGGATATCCGCTGCGAGGCACTGGATGTACTTCGCTGTGAGGCAGGGACGGGGCGCGATTAACTTGCACACGGTGTATTTGTTTTTTGGTACGTCGTCGAAGTGGCTGGAAAGAGAGGGATGAAGATATATATGTTAGTTTGTGTTGTCAAGGTTTGTTATGAATTGTGCTGAAAAGACAGAAAACCATCTAAGATGTTAGATAAGTTTCAGATCAGATGCCTGTGATTATAAAGAGGAAAAATGAAAATAATATAAATTGTTGGTAAGTTTGTATGAAGGATCTTTGTTCTTCGCAACTAATCCGAAAATTCCAAAAAATATTTCACTAACGGGAAGCTACATTATCCACGAGCGTGATAGGCTTAAGAGAGATTTAAAACGTTCCAATGGGTTAATGTCCGTATATGACGAGAGCGAAGCTGCGAGCAAAAGCTAGGCAACCAATACACTCTAAAAAAAATGTGTTGTGTGCTGTCGAGATTTACGGAAATAAATACAAGGCGTTGTTTTGCATGCTCGTCAAATAGGGGTGAAGACTGGGTAAAGAAAACGAAATTCTATTTTGTCCGTCACACAGGTTATACAAAAATATTAGACACGTATTTTTTGTTTTATCAAAATATCCAAAAATTACTTAGTTATAACTCATTAAAGTTGGAGAGTAGGGGCTCACTACGTCACAAGTAGGTATAAAAATTACCTACATGTGACGTCATGCGCCATTTAAACTCAATATATCTCCGTAATTTTATGACCACGTGAAAAAAGAAAAAATACGTATCCAATACTTTTCAATAATCTACCCGATAGACAAAGAAAAAAAAATAGTGATCATTCCCTATTCAAGGAGGTAACTATGCTTCTCGACCAGAATCAATAATAAAAAGGGTAGATAATTTTTTTTTCTTTTTTACGGAAATCGGTAAGTGTGTACCACCCTTGTTTTAAACGCTGCCCGTCTGATTCTCGCCTTATAACAGCGCTTTGACACATACAAAGAATCTCAAACTCAGCTGCATCATGTGCATCTCAAACGTTTATTCGATAATTTCTTATTCCCTAAACCACGTTAAAGGGGTCATTCTGATATACTGACAAACTTAAACAAAATAAAATATATTAAATTGACTAATTGTTTTTTGTGATAACCTACTGAATTTTGACGAAGACGCAAACCAACATATTGTATACTTTGCTAAACCAGATATTGTGGGAATGTGAAAAAAAAATGGGGAATACGACACTATTTTTAATTCACTTGAAAATCAATACCTTGTTTATAGCATCGTTTTGCTTCTAATTTCCGTCTTTCTTTATATTTACCTGTACACGGTCCCTCCACCAGCTTCCAGCTGTTCCTTGAGCCGCTCCTTGTTGAACGGTCTATCACAGAACTCCAGGTCTTCAGTATCGGTGCCGGCCACTGAGGAAGTGGTCTCGCCATCCTCTTCGGAAGAGTAGTGACGGGTTTCAGCGCTTTGGGTGGCCTGGAGAAATTAATACTTGATGTAGAAGATATGTGGTAACACAATGTACAATGTTTTATGTGATCAAAGATTCACTTTTAAAAAGAAAGTTCGCAATCACTATTTAAGTCAGACTAAATAGCTCTTAATTAATGTCTATTCTTAGTAATTATTATTAGGTTTCTCGTTTTTTTTTTTATTTTGGTATTTGTTATAATATTTATTAGTATATTTTATTTGTATAGGTAATGTGTATTAGTATCTATGTATGCGTATGTATTTTCGAAAACTAGTAGCTATCTTTTTTTGTACCCTATCACATTGTTGTCGTATTTTACCCAAAGGTTGACTGGTACAGAATGCCTTGTGGCATTAAGTCCGCCTATGTGCCACTATTGTACATTAAGTTTAAATAAATAAAGATGCTAATGTACTCGTATTGTAGGAGTATGAAGGACAGGGTGTATAATTCCTCTATATTCCATAGAAAAGAAAGGATTCTGCAACCAGACAGGTGTTGTGTCTGGTGGGCAACTGCCCAACAGTCACGGATAACTTTAACTGATAGGTTTAGGAATTTGATGTTAGTTTTTCATGTGTGTCATAGATGGCGCTGTAGTACTTTTTATTCAATGTTGCTGTATTACTTTTTGTTGTGCTGCTACAGTATTTTTAATCCACATGGATGAAGATATACTTTATCTTGTACTTATCCTTGGGTATGAAGGACAGAGATAGTCAGATAGTTATGTCAGACTATCTGTTCGAACCTGTCCGTGCATCGAAACCAGTGATACATATATACTTTCTATACAGTTTTAAATCGAAAGTAGCTATTGGACGGGCAATCTGACAACCTGGCATCTGACATTCTTTTAGAAGTATTGGAAAAGTGACACAAGTTTTTGCATGTTTATTACTTTCCTCAATTTTTTTTTAATGAGCATTTTCTGTCGCAATCCTGGGCAAAAGCCAGGTCACTTTCCTTCGATTATGACTCGTTCCTGACTTGGAAAGCAAAACACCGAGAGATAAGGTAAAAAATAACTGGCAATTGGCTTGTCTCCTAGAGACAATATTTCAGGCGAAATATTTGGTGTAATCAACAACTTAGTCCTTATTTTCCGAAATGACTAAACCGATTTTAAGGAAACTAAATACGCATAAGGTGGTCTGACCTCACCGTTGCTATTTAGTCTGTATGTGAACGCACTGATCGAGCGGCTCAGCAGCACACGTGTCGGTTGTTTTATTGATGGTGTTTGTTTCAATAATCTAAGCTATGCAGACGACATGGTGCTGCAGGCCCCCTCGGTCGGTGCGCTCCGTAAGCTTCTCGATGTTTGCGAGTCATATGCTGCTTCTCATGGCCTTGTATACAACGAAAGCAAGTCAAAATACATGGTCTTCAAGTCCGGTACCAGGTGTCCCTCCACCGTCCCTCCTGTTTTACTGAACGGTGTGGAGCTATTTAAAAGAGTACACCCTATGGGTGTACTCTTTTAAATACCTGGGCCACTTGGTGACGGACGATTTGAGGGACGACGCAGATATGGAGAGGGAACGCAGAGCATTGTCGGTTCGGGCTAATATGTTGGCACGCCGGTTTTTCCGTTGTACAGCTGCAGTCAAAGTAACGTTGTTTAAAGCATATTGCATGTCGCTGTACTCGGGGAGCCTGTGGTTCAACCACACCCAAAAGGCCTACAATGCTCTGCGGATTCAGTAGAACAACGCGTTTAGGGTGCTGTTGCGTCTGCCACGGCTCTGTAGCGCGTCATCTATGTTCGCTGAGGCTCGTACCGACTGTTTCGATGCTGTGCGGCGTAAGAAAGCGGCCTCGCTGCTAAATAGACTTCGTGGCAGCCCCAACAGCATTCTGAGCGCCATATCGGGATAGTATGACAGTCCGTTGGTCGCTAGTCTCCTGTACACTGTCTGTGTTTTTAGTTAAGTACTAACATAGGTTAAGAATATTGTTACTAACCTAATGGATCTTGGTCATCTGAATAAATGAATATTATTATTATTATAAGCTACATAGGTATAAAAACTTACTAAAAATATTTTCGAAAAATAGTGTTACTGCTCAATTAGACCGATTATAAATTATCTATAGAAACAGAAATCTCATATCACCTTTTTTTTTTAAAGACCTTTCGAAAATGTGTTTTTAGTAACTTTTGGTAACTCTCTGCAAAAATGAACCAACAATACAGCCGTTATGTTAAATATCTTATGTTGTTACCTTATCAGTAGTAGCAGTGGTCCGCGTCCGCCTCGGCGTCTCAGTACAAGTGAGCAAGAAGTGCAGCCCAGCGAACAGCTTGGTATCGGGTCCGGGTATCGGTCCCATTTTCGATACCGTGTCCTCATCGTTCTCGAACTTAGTCAGCTTCGAGTTCTTCTTGCCGATGTTCTGTTTAGATGCTCCTTTTAATTGCAGAGGACCAGCTGGAAAGAGGTTAATGGTAAGTGATTTTGTGATTTATTTCTTAGTAGGTAAGTATGATTATTGATTGGAGTAAAATACCGATTAACGTCATAGCTGCTGTGTTTTTTTGGATCTTAGTATTGTTCGTGCTGTGTCAGTTACACTGCTGAAAAATAGGTAAGTTATAGATAGGAAACAAAAAGGGGAACTGTGCTTCCTAAAACAGATACGCTTCCGCAATATACTTAGCATTTTTCCAACTATGTTAGGGGCTTCCAGTCTAACCGGTTGCAGCTGATTACCAGTATTTTGACTACGATATCGGATGATGGAATACGAAAGATGATTAATGATGTATTTTGCAAATAGGTTTTTACAAATCGGTTTTACACGTCATCTTGTTTAAAACTAGCCGGTATTTCGTACCTGACTACTCTGAGAAGAAACAACCGAAATAAATTCAGATGTCACCGTCCCTTTTAAAGTCCAGCCGTTGGTTAAGTCATATGAGGACCATGCAGATGATCTATCGTCTTGATGAGGTCTAAGAATTATATAACTGGGAGACCTCCAGTAGCAGATGCAGGAAATTAGGAGCATAAACTAATTAAATATCATCTTTGCCAAACTTTGTTGATGTCGGCTTCCAGTCTAACTGGTTACTGGATGCAGCTGAGAATAAGTATTTTACATGAAGCGACTGCCAATCTAACCGTCACAACCCAGTAACTGGGTAATACGAAACCCCTTGGTAAAACTGGATGTCGGACTTTCGGCTTCTTAATACTTGTAACGACTGTCAAAGATCTACAAATGACAGCCGGGATCGACGGCTTAACGTGCTTTCCGAGGCACAGAGGAAACTCCCATCCACGGACCGACCTCAGCAAGCACGGCTTAACCTTGAAGAGCGACCCGTGCGGCTTTTATTATTTACCCACGAGTCCCTCTAGCTAATTCAAATAAATTAATTAATAAGGAAATCAAAATATTTTATTTTACATAGGCCTACACGGACGTCGACAACCTCGTGTGCACCTTGCACACGAGATTATGTGACAATATGTATGTATGACAAATGATATACTTTAGTAAATAAAAACTGGTTTCTCACTTAAGCTCTCACCTTTAACGCCATCAATCTTCCTGGGGGTGCGCTGTACTTCAGGTTCGACTCCGGCCACCTCCTCTAGCCTCACGGGAGGAGCAGAGTTGCTACTTTCACTCATTTCGCTGCTCTCGCTCGCTAAGCGCTTGCGACCAAACGGTGTGCTCTTGGCTTTTCCTCCTAGAACAATGATTCTTTGATGTAGATTTTTGAGTAAACTTGCCATGCACAGGATGGGGTTATTCATAGGAAAAAGTTACAAATCCCTATTTATACTTAACTTATTTTAGTAACTTTTTTTTTACTATTTTTTTTTATTTGGGTAACCAACAGCGATACATAAAAAACCGGCCAAAAGGGAGTCGGACTCGCGTACGAACGGTTCCGTACCATTATTTATAAAAACAAGCAAAAAAATTATCTTTTTTGTATGGGAGCCCCCTTAAATATTAATTTTATTTTGTTTTTAGTATTTGTTGTTATAGCAGCAACAGAAATACATAATCTATCTTTCAACTGGCTAACTATCTCGGTTCATGAAACCTGGACCAATGAGGCAGTTAGTCAGCTGCAGCAGTAGACAGTTAGCTAAGTTTACTCATAAAATGGTTTTGAAAATGGGATTGTTTATCATAGTTTAAATAATCACAATACCCTTAACAACTAAGATAAAATATACTATAGCAAATATTGAATCAATAACTGATAAATACTATTGTAATATTTACCTACACGATATTTATTGATTTCATATCAGCAACTTGAAAACTACTTCTGTTGCCATGTCAATGTTATCACACTTGGCATGACCTAGACCAATACTTTATCTATATCGCGTTTGTACTGGCAGAACAATCATATAAAATAAGTTGAGATCTCTTTTTCTCTCTTCTTCATCTGCCTAGCCTTTACCTACATTTATTGGGATCCGCTTCCAGTCTTATCGGATCCAGCTGAATACTAGTATTTTACTTGGAACGACTGCCTATCTGACCTCCACAACCCAGTTAGTACTGGGTAATAATACGGTACCACTTGGTAAAGCTGGTTGTACGACTTTCGGGCCACTGACTACCTGTAACGACTGTCAAAGATCTACAAATGACAGACGCGACCAACAGCTAAACGTCCTTTCCGAGTCACGGAGGAAACTAGGTATGTAATGACGTCACCCATCCACAGACCGACCTTGGTAAGCGCGGCTTCACCTTTAAAATCGACCCGTGCGGCTGTTATATTAGTTCTAATCTTTATCAGGCATGTTTTTACGAAAATGCTTCGTTAGTGCGAACGCATAGTTTAAATTAACATTTTATTTAAACAATCTTAGAACCCTGCATAATATTGCATATTTCCTGAAAACCAGGAAATCACAATAATTTCGACTGAAAATTGTTATTTTAAAAGATAAATAAAATACTAAATAATAAAAAAGTAACCGCCCGAACAGGGACTTGAACCCTGGACCCTTGGATTAAAAGTCCAATGCTCTACCGACTGAGCTATCCGGGCTATATCACAGCAGTCGAAATAGCTGTATGTGTTGAAGAATGAGAACATCAATATAAATAACTGAACCATATGCCTGATAACGTAGTCTACAGTGTAATTTAAGGGGTACACGGATCATTTGGCGTGTGGAAAAACTTGAAGTATTTTTTAATAGCATTTAGGCACCAAAATATCTTCGTAGAACTAATATTATTCTTTTTCTTAATTCATTCCATTATGGTTACCTATGAGGCTGTGACTTTTTTTTTTTTTTAATGGAGAATCACTGTCTACCATGTTACAGGCGAAAACCTAGTTTGGAAGACATGGTACCTATTTGTGGGACAGAATGATGTATGTCGTACTTCAAGATGTCTGTAACAATGTTATCACTGTATTGAGATAGATAAATAATTTATTTATTTATTTTAACTGTAGGCCAAAATACAATATAATTTAAAAAAACTGCTGTTCCCTACAAAAGTGCAATACCTACACTGTCAAAATGTATGGAACGGCAGATTTTTTTTTTAAATTACCTAGTACGTGGTAAGCGTTTCCGCGTCGGTGCACCTTGTATAATAAATAAATAAAACATATTTTGCATTGTGACCATTTTTACCTGAAATACCGGATGTAGACGCTTTGGGACTCTTCGGTGAGGCGACACGTTTGCGCGCGCTCGAGCTGCCCTTGTCTCGGCTGCGAGCACTGCGCGGACCCTGTAATCAAAATAAAACAATCATCATAATCATTCATTATATGTGTCTCCAAACACAGCATCGATTCTCATCGATCTGTAATGCATACGTTGGGACTATTTGTCAGAAGACTATTCAGAGTTGTTCATACAAGGTTTTTTTTAGGTCCCACTGACACACAAATTAAGCCTGTACCAATAGGGGTGATCACTTTTTTTTTTCTTTGTCCGTCGGGTAGTTTATTGAAAAGTATTGGACACGTATTTTTTCTTTTTTCACGTGGTCATAAAATTACGGAGATATATTGAGTTGAAATGGCGCATGACGTCACATGTAGGTAAGTTTTATACCTACTTGTGACGTAGTGAGCCCCACTCTCCAACTTTAATGAGTTTTAACTAAGTAATTTTTTGACATTTTGATAAATCAAAAAATACGTGTCTAATATTTTTGTATTACCTGTCTGACGGACAAAATAGAATGTCGTTTTCTTTACCCAGTCCGCACCCCTATTCCGTCCATGAGTTCTTTTCCCGTGCCTCCTCGAACGAGCCCTCGCGATACATCCACGTGGCCTACCATGACGTCATAAAGCAGAATTGTTTTAATCTTATTCCAGTGGAAAAGAGATGGTGCTAGAAATCCTCTATAGCTTCGTCTCTTTCTCACACTGTAATGACAACTGTTCTATGACGTCATAGTGACCCTCGTCGTCTCGCCACCTCCTGGGCTGGCCTCGGCAGCTCAGTTGTTCTTGCAAGGTTGGTTAGTATTGATACCTGTATAATATTATCGAGGTCCAGTTCCCTGTTGTGTCTCCGTCGCGGCGTGGAGGGCGCGGAGGGCGAGCGAGTGCGCGCGGACTCCTTGAGCGAGCGCGCCTGGTCCTCCGTCAGGTACAGCTCGCTCGCAGTCACCATTACTAGCGTGTCGCTGGAACGGAGACATACATGCTTTATGTGTTGGTGAAAACCAAACATGCCTGAGAGATATATTTCACGACGGCATGTTGAGCCAAGTCAGAGGGCCCATGGGCGGCATAAAAACCTCTGAAACTAACTGAACTAGGTTAGGCACTAACGAGAATGAACTTGTTTAATAATGGCTTTTCTTGAACTCTCAGCCTCAGAACATTTAAATGTAAATTATTTAACTTTCTTTTAAACAAATGTTATTACTTGACTGAAGATTTTATGAATGAAAAATTTACCTAAATATTTGACATTATTGCCTATAAATCATATTGTATCTCCTTGACTTCATTGAATTTTGACTTATATAATTAATCTCTTATGCAAATATTGTTCATTTATTTAAATTATCTGTAATTCTAATGATCAATAACTCAATTTTAATGTAATGATGAACCACAATTCTACAAACCATATTTGTACGCCGGAAACGGCAGAATATTATGATCGTAATACATACTCACATAACAGCTTTGTACAATATTCTAACAAATAAATGCATTCTATTCTTCTATTCTATTCTATTCTTGATTGGGATCTGGGAGTGTTGTTTCGCGACAAAAATGTAGTTTTTACATAACAATTCGTTACAAAGTAGAGTCGACAGAGAAAGCAGATGTTCGAGCCCAGTTGGCAGTGTTGGTAATTGGAAAAGTGAAATTGAAAAAGAAAAATAAAAAGTGACCGTGCAATGATAAAACTTGTCATGTCCTTTTTTAAGCTTATAATAGATGACTAACAATGTCCTAGGTAACTGTTCGGGCACCTGCGACCACTCGGCAATCTTCGGCTGCTGTCGTGTGACAGCAGGCGGCGTCGGGCGGTGAGAGGTGCGGCGTGCGGGACGCAGCCCGCAGGCCATCGACATCACTTCGCGACCGATCTCCTATGGCGGCACGCGCGCGCACTCCAAACGTTTACCAATAGTCATTGTACTTAACTTATTATATTCCCTTTATACAGTCCACTGCATTTTAAGTTTAGTCCTGCTTAGGTCCCTTACAGTAACTATAGACTCCCATTACCTCATTCTATCAGATTTTTATATGCTATATTACTATTATTATTGCAACTGGACTATGAGGGGAGACTCTGAGAAGGTTGGAATCGCGCCACAACATCAACTTTAAGTCGTTCGTGGTACGAGTTCCAACGCACCATCTTCAGACCTGCTTGAAAGAGAACTTTTGGCCGAGAGGTTACACCACGCAGCGAAACATGACGCCGACAACGTTACGTGTATAGTTTATTAAGATATTTGATATGTATTAGTTTTATTTCTGTTGCTGGATTATTTGTATATTTTATCTATGGGCCTTAGTTGCCTGATAATAAAAAGATTAATTGATTAAAGAATACAAAATAACTCACCCATCAGTAGTACATTTGTAGGTGACAGTTCCACAGTCATTCTCCTCAATGCCTAGCACCAACCCTGGTTCATAGTTCTGCTCTTCATCAACCATAGCATACACGGACTGTCCCTCCAAAGGTAGCGTCTTCATATCACCGAAAATAATGAAATCGTCCAACAACACCTTGCTCTGGCCATCGTCGAATTTGATCAAATATTTGTTTGGTTCAGTAATCTCCAACACTTTGCCCGAATAGTATCGTTTGTCAACCCATTTGGCCAACACCACAGTTTCTGGCGCAAATCCTGGATACTCCTGCTTTATTACTGCCTTTTCTACCGGGGTCGCCGGTCGTGGAGATGTTGGTCGTTTTTTCGTCTTCAGTTTGTTCACAGATTTTGGCGTGCCTACCAAAGAGGATAGAGGTTTCTCGTCTTTGGGAGATTTCACTGGGGAAACTTTTCCGTTTTCGCCGTTAGTCGGCACCATTTCGGGAGAGTTCATACCGTGCATGTATTCCGGTTCTTCAGGCTGGGTGGGCAGCAAAGCTCGCTTAGTCTTTCCGGCTATGTGCCGTCGACCACGTACGCGAGTCTTCTTTAACGAACTCTTTGGCGTCGCCTTATCGCATTTGTTCACTTCCTCTGGACTAGCGTTGCCATTACTCATGGTACTATCATTAGATACAGAAGTTTGAATACCAACTGACACTTTCTCATCACTTAGGCCATCATCTACCGAAGAATCTCGGATATGCGAGAATAAGTCTTGCAGCTTCTTCATTAAGCCTTCATATCCCTTGACTGATGTTGTTGGGTTCGCGATAGATTTCCGCGGTGGTTGCGGTACTACAAACGCGCCATCACTTGTTCGGTTGCTTGAAGTTGACGTCGAACTGACAGTAGATGCGAAAGATGTTCTATTGGGCAAGTTGATCATGCCGCCACTGGTGACGCTAGACGGAGAATTGCTGACAGACACATCAGCCATGTAAGGATCTATCGTGAACCTTTTGGAGATCCTCTGGTACTCCCTACACATATCCATGCCGAGATCATTATCTGTTCTGACGACGTAAAGAGACAGAAACTCGTTGTCCTCATTGTGACTAATATGCACATCGAACACCGGTATTTGCGGCGTGTTGATGGGCAAGGAATGGCCGTTCGCAAGTGGAGAAATCGTCGACGGAGTAGCATTGTTGCTGGACCTGAAAGACTCATTCTTCCCTCTTTTGCTCTTAATCGAGTTAAGCTTCGTCATATCGGGAGTACTATCACTATCTTCAGTGCTGGTCTTGATTTCTACAACCTCAGGAGTAGATGAATCTCCATTGGAGAGCTTCGAGATCAATTTGGAAGCAACAGTTGCCATTGTGTGTTCTGGGCTCTCCAAGTTAAGTGAACCGACACTATCAGTGCTTTCCTGATCGGTAGTCTTTTCTATATGACAATCCTTAGCCTTCGGTTGCGAGAAGTTGCCCTGATCACTGTATTTGTATCCTTCACTTCTAGTCTCATTTATTTTGCCAGGACTGAGCTCTTCTTCCCGATTCTTAATAAGCACTGGATCGCTGTTGCTGGGGATTTTCGTTTTATTGCCATTTTCCGAGTTTGGGGGGGTCGGCGAAAGTTGTAGATGGAAACCTTGGGAGTCGTCTAACTCCGAACTTTCTTCTGCAATTGTTTCTGGGACTTTTGGTGCGGGAACTTCTGGGACTTTAGGAGCGGGCATTTCTGAGACGAACTCTATGCTGGGTCGCGAGCTGGAACTGTCGGAGACAACTACAACCTCTTTCGGTTCTTCTTTGGCCAGTTCTATTTGTACTTTGCGCGGTGTTTTTTTCGACTTGGTAATATCGACGCTGGCTGGTCGGGATTTTGGGGTCTTTGGCGTTTTAGGTTTGGTTATATCAGCGCTGTTAGATCTTTTAAGTCTCCTAGGACTGGACCGGATGGGGGTACGGACGCGGGAGGTCGATGGAAGTTCAAGGTCATCGATCTTCCGTTTGGTTGCACTAGTAATTTCGGACACTTCATTGTCCAGCGATTGGGTGGAGACGGCGAATTCATCGTCAGTCAGTTCTAGCTTTTGTATTTTTGCGCTGCTGTCTGAAGGGTCGTCTGATAGTTTTCTTTTAGGTTGGGCGGTAGGTTCTTCTGTAATTTACAGATAAAGTAAAGGTTCATTTGTTTGCAAAAACATGTAGATAATATACATAGTATGAAGCTTATTATAGGTGTTAGAAGGTCTTCTTTGGCTCAACATGATTGATCATGGCTGGTGTACAAATTGCGTCGAAAGGGAATAAGATTACAGAAATAAAAATACAAAGAATAATAAATATAAATAAATCAACAATTAACATTAATATTAAATTTAAAAAAAAAAAACAACTGGCAAAAAGTCATGCAATTCAAATTAAATAGAATAGATTCAGTCAGGATATTTAGAGCGATTTGTCAGTTAAAAATTCATTCACATTATAATAAGCTTTTTCTGTCAGTATTTTATTTAATGTTTTCTTAAACTGGTCTGTATTTCATTTTTTTACACAAATAGGAATATTATTATAAAATACTGGCGCTCTGCATACAACGCTTCTATGCAGTAGCACTGTCTTAGATGGTCGAACACGAAGTTTACTATTAACCCAGCAATTTCGTATTTACAATATCCGATATTCGAGGAAACAAAGGTTATTTCTAACAAGTAAGCCTATTTCTAAAATTTATAGTGAAGGATGTGTGAGGATTTTATGCTTTGTAAAAAGTGGCTTACAGCTCTCAGTACTTTGGATTACATGGCACGTATGCATCGCTTTTGAATTTTAACTGCAATATCTTTGTTTGATGAGTTGCCCCAAAAGATAATGCCATATCTGAGGACAGATTCAACAAGTCGATAATAAGCCGAGAGTAACACATCAGTAGATAGATATATACAGGCTGACTTTGAATAAATGCGACAAAAAGAAATGGGAGCTTCAGTTACAGTAACAGAGTAATTATAAACTGTTTTTTCAACAATCTAAATCGTAAAAAAAAATTACGTGATTATCGCTTTAAAATGGTCCATTGATGTTATTATCTTTATTTAAGTACGAATTATCGGTACTCAGCAAAATAAATTAATATGCAAAATAAATAAGAAAAATTAAAGTATCAAAAAATCTCGTCCTACTCATCGCAGTGCACAATAATCCCGTTGCCGTTCATAGCGGTCATTTACCTAATTTTGCCTATTTTCTAGTGTAAGTATCGCGCGACGTTGCCAAACCTCGCATGAGCGCCAGCGCCGACATCCCTTCCCGGCGACCGCAATTCTTTTTTAATTTTACGTTTGATATGTTCTAAATTTTGTTGACAACACGTATTATTGTATATTTAAATTTGTCGCATCTGTTCAATTTCACCCTGTATATAGATGGGGCAAGTTGGTACAAATCATATGCTTAAATTATTATCAAGCTAAGAAATTATAAATGTCAGTGAATTATTTATGACAGATTTATAATTATTAATGTCCATACATGCAATTGAAACTGTACTGTCATCAGCAAATAATATCATAAGTTGAGTCGTTGGCTTTGGCAAGTCGTTGATATAAATAATAAACAACGGCGGCCCTAGCACACTGCCTTGAGGAACATTGTATGTGACGTATTTTTATACGGAGCTGAATGTTTCTTCTTTTTTGGTTTTAGGACTGTAGTTATTTCTGTTATTTGTTTTCGATTCGTTAAATATAATCCAATAAAATCTAAAACATTGCCTCTTACGCAGTATGCGGCATTTGATTTATTTGATTTTATTGTGACATATCGCAATAAATCGCACAAACTGGAACTGTTTTGTCAACGTAGCCTATAACATTTTCGATGAATTCATAAATGGCCATATTTGTGGTTTTATTCTGTCGAATTTTTTTTTTTTTTTTTTTATGATATAAATTGAGTTTTGCCATGGAGATATTATTAGATAAAAAAGATACCTATCCATTTTATTATTGATTCGTAACGAGAATCATTAGCATAGTTACCTCCTTGAATTTCACGAGGATGTAAAACAACACTTGCAGATCATAAGTTTAGTACTTAAAATGAATGTTTTTTTTACAGAATTTACTTTTAGAATGAGGCTTACCTTTTGTATCTGATGATATAACGTTAACATCGTCAGTTCCACTGCTTATAGTCTGAAAGTAAAAATATTGAAATGAATTAAATTAAAACGGTTTCTAAATTACTATCATCGAAATGTATATCCCTAAAAGTTCTAGAAAAGAATATATAATAAATATATAATAAGGTATTTAGAAAATAACACACAACCTTTGGACATTGGTTTAATAAGCTTTATAAATGACAGACATCAATAAATTTGTATTATTGCGACAACCAAACACTATGTTTTTGCATACTTCCTGATTGCGTTGATAAGTCTTGGTGAAGTAAATGAAAGCGAGTGGCCTGTATAACATGTAATATGAAATAACAAACGATAAAAAGTAAATATGAAAATATGGAGATCTAAAATGCGCGAGCGCAGCCGTGCTTAAAGGCAGAACACAGCTGACTTGTTGGCGCGGACCCGCTCTTGGCTGTGGGCCGTGCGACGAGCAGCTGTCCTCGCACCCTTTCTTTGCTACCAACGCCCGGCTATGTTAAAGTCTGTGGCTTCAACACTTCCTATTGTAATTAGCTGAAGTATTAAATTAAACTACAAACCATTATGTCATCATCAGGCTCGTAAACAGGACTATCTGGGAACAGATTTTGAGAATCATCCTTATTTTCTTTGGTCCCCAAACTGTCTCCTATAGCATCCACAAGAGGGACTTCTGGGGCTGGTTCTGAAAATAATCGATTTTATTGTTATAGACTGTTTTGTTGGTCTAGTGGTTGCAAGTGTTTTTGCGGAGTATGAGTTATCGGGCAAGGTGTTATTGGCTTCTTCTATATTCTAAAAAATTTTAATAAACACAAAAACTTTTACATAATAGGATTATGGGAAAAACCGAACCCTTATAGTTACTTGCTGTCCGTCTGTCTGTCAAGACCCTTTATCTCGGGAGCGCGTGGAGGTATCGAGTTGAAATTAAAACCACTCACTCTCTCCGGTCTGCGGTCCCTTGAAGTTGTGAAAAAATCAAACTTCTAAGTTAATATAAGAAAAAAAAACGGCAGTTTATGCTGCAAAAAAGTATGTTTTGAAACTCTCAAGGGAATCAAAATGTATCTAGTCAACGAGAAGTACCTTTCGAATTTCAATCCGGCAAGTAATATTGTCTCATACTACAAGTTCAGGGAAAACTCTGAAAACTGAACATTTGTAGTCTGGTCATTTGTAATTAAATCATAAAAAATGTAAAATACAAAATTGTACGGAACCCTCGGTGGGCAAATCCGACTTGCTCTTGTCCGGTTTTTTATGTTTCTAGCTTTTGCCAGTAGATTTCCAAGGGAACTTTAAATAGCCTATGCACTCAAGGATCATTTAGCATTTGTGAAAGAATTTTATAAATTGGATGAGGAGTTCCAAAGATTACCCCCTACTTACAAACAAATTATTAACTCTTTATATATTAGTATAAATGAGAGCTATTATCCTCTCTTCAGATATTGAAATAGAAACTGTTTCTCTTCGAAAAAGCGCAAGTGATTTAACCAACTCGCTAGTCAAGCTAATCACCCGAGAGGCCCATTATATTATAAAAAGTTATTCAACATTAACTCTAGTCTAGACTAAAGTAGTTTCTATGTGGACATGTTGCAACTTGTCTGAAACGGACCCGATAGAACAGTTTTATGTAAGGCATTCCATGTTCAAGGTCTTTTTTAATTGTTTTTTTTTTTTTTTGAGTTATGATATGGGCTGGGCTAAAGATAGAGTGATGCTATAAAACTTTTCAATAAACAGACATACATAACATCACAATAATCCCGAAGGCACAGATGTACCCGATAGTACTCACGGCAACACATCAAGCTAAACATTTCCAGTATAACAGGGACTTGCTTTGTATAGATTTCCAAGACAATGAGTGATCCGCATAACCTGGTTTTCTATAGCATGATTTGTTACCGTGTGTACACCCCATGTACATACAATACATATTATTAATGTATTTATTTTTATTTCTTTGGTCCTGAATGGGTCCAGAAAGATGGGCCAGAATCGTCACCTAGTGGGTCCTGAAGGCAGTTATCGTCATCAAGGCAGGCACAAGAAAAGCTGGCATGCTGCTGATTTGGCCTTGTTCCTGACTGATTTGCCAAAGAGGCCTAAACACATAGAGCAATGGAAAGGAATGGGCGAGGCCTTTGAACAGCAGTGGAATAGAAAACAGGAATAAAAAAAAAAGATATATTCTTAAAGAAAGTCACCCCATTAATTCTACTTAAAAGTAAAAAATCACAGAAATAAAACATATCATTTTTAATTAATTTACACAAGATTATAACTAAATCACTGAGTCGAGGACTAATTTGGGATTTTTATTTCAAGAATATCAATCATTTAGGTGTGTGTTTTGGGAGCAAGATGCTCTGATAATGCTTGTGTTAAATAATGGCCAAACATGGCCCAGTTTCACTTGTATCTTTTATGTGGGTTACCGCATACATGAAAAAATAATGAGTGAAAGTCAAAAATGGTTTTTACTGATTCATAATAACTTTTCTTTTTTAAAATTGAAATTGGTCTTGATATGCTTTATTTATTAAGAATAATTTTATAACAGTGAACCCAAATCTATGATACAGTAATGGCACAATGAGTCCAACTTTCATTCTAACCTATAAAAGAAAAACATTTCATCAAAATTGGTTTACAAGTATGCATAAAATGTCAAATCATTCATACGACTCTCGTATTCAACGCTATTTCTGAGAAGAAATAACACGAGCGACGATAAACGGATATGTATTTGTAACTCAAAAATAGATACAAAACCTTATTGATGTTTGGATTATAATCCGACCAAGGAAAATAGGTCGATTCTAGGGCACGCAATATTTATGTTAATCGAACAGAATTGCTAACTAAATGATTATCCTCGTATACAGAATAGGAGTTTATATCAAAAATATACTATTGTCATACAAACTTCATTTAAAATCGTTAGGAACTGCCAAAATATACAATAAATCTTATTGGATTGAAAGTTACATGACGACATTTTAATTTTAGTCGGATTATACGAACGAACGTCAAACATGAGTGCGAAAATAGTAGGCAATTACTAAATGAATACTACCGTTACCTGACTCTGGTAGGTTACACTCCATTTCAACGATGGTATCCTTGCCTTCTTCCATATTGTATTCAATCAAAAACAAGTAATTGATCCAAAAGTGGCGCGAGTTAACACCGTAACATCTGTCACTTAAATTACGTTGAAACTCTTAACATTTCTAAGTAAATAAATAAATATAGAAATTACACAATTGAATAACTGGAAATAATACACGTTGAGATTGCAACAAAACACGGGAAACTACGGGGAAAATTATTTTTTGTAAATTTTGCGAACAAACCAACTGCAGACCGCTCGCTTGTTGATCCGGCTTGAGTTGCCAGATTAAGATCTCAAAATTTCTACCAAAACAGTTAAACTTAAGTCCCATACTTCTCATTGGCATGAGGGAAAGTGAAAATATTAAAAAATAATGCATGAAACTAGTTTAAAACTAAGTAGCCCTTTAAGTGTTTTTTTTATTTAGGAAGAAACCTTTGCCTTGTATTCCAAATTAAATTTTAGAATCTTACATGGAACAGTTGCAACACCAAAATATTCGATTTGGAAAACATAAAAGAGCGCGAAAACGCAAATGGCTTACACTATCACAGTATTTTTGAAGTGTTTATAAAAATGGCAGCAAGTGGCAGGGCTGCTCGTCTTCTAAAAGCAATGGATCTTCTTGCGAAAAAAATAACTTTTGATCATGGCACCGTTCTAAGCAAGGTATTATTTGTTTGATTTTCTCTTTCAAATAGATAGTAATACGTTTTAAAATTAATTTGCTCGTAAAACTTTGCCGAAATGATGGATAACTCAACATAAAACATTTTTTTTTTTGCGAAGTCAATGCAATATAAGGGCAAGGAAAAGGGGGGCGAACCTATTGGTTTATTCTAATCTACTGCGTTCAATTTCGTAACAAATCTGTTTTTGGACAACTTGGACTCATTTTAATTCTCACGACTCAGTTCAGAATTGAGACTTGTTTATTTCTTCGATGCTCAAATGATAATTTTAAGAATGCATTATTAAATAGTGTCTGTGTGAAGTGAAATGGTTGTTTATTTTACTTATCAGTCCAAACCAGTAATTATCTAATCCACGAAATATGATAAAAAAAGCAACACGAGGGCATAATCACTAAATTAGTTTATTTCTTCTTTGATAATAACAGCCGCTCAGGTCGATTTTTCCATGGTTAGTCCATGAATGAGACCCTTAATACATGCCGAGTTTTCTCAGTACATCGAAAATGACATTAAGCCGTTGGTGCCGGCTGTCATTCGTAGATCTTTGCCATTCGTTACAGTCAGTGGCCTGAAAATCTGACAAACAGTCTTACTTGGGTATCGTATTGCCCAGTACTGAGTTGTGGAGGTCAGATAGGAAGTCGCTCCATGTAAAATAGGTAATGGTATTCAGCTGCAACCGGTTAGACTGGAAGCCGACGATAGCCTAAGATATTGCGAAAAGGTTATGCTGATGATGATTGCGTACTTTGTTGTATAAAAAAAAAAACAAGTACATGTACAAATCCATACATGTTAACCTTGTAGTTATTGTACTTTTTTTTTATGATACAGCTGAATTTGTTTTATAATCGATGAAACAGTATATTTGCTGTGGGGTCTTAAATCATGTGCTGACTTAGCTGACTAAGCTGAGTTCATGGTCTCGTGTTACATCATCATACCCTGTCGGGTTAATCTTTATGTTTGTTTCTGATTGCATTTGTTTGATTTTTTTTGCTCTTAAATGGGATTTAATGGCACTGATACTGATCTCGAAATGATGCTAGTTATGTGAGTGATTCTTTTCGGCAAATTTATCAGTATAATAGCGTAAGCATTATTTAAAATTGCGATGGAATAGAATAATTTTTATTTGTGTAAAAACATGCTACATTTAGATTTTATAAATAGGGTTGTGAGCTTACATGTTTTGCCATAGAATAGAATTGAACATGTTAAACGTGAATTTTAATACTTTAAACATAAGCTTAAAAATTAATGTTGGTGCGTTTAATTTTTTTATTAAAAATAAACGCAGTTACATGATTTATTTAATAATATAAAATACTCGGAAGGTACCTACCTACTTGTTAGATAATTATGTAGATGAATAGGATGGTTATGACCAACTGGAATTTATTTTTAACTAACTAATCAAGTGACAAGACCAAAACACTAAACGTTAGGTAAGTAGGTACTTAGAACAAATAATATTATTTATAATGGTATAAATTATTTAGAAGGACACGACAATGTTTTTTATGATAAATTACTTTTTTATAAATATTTTTAATGACTGAACTCGAGAAATGTGTTTAAACGGGCAACGGCCACGGGGGCCAGGTAGTGTAGGTCAGAGACTGTATCTCCAGCCGTTATATTCCATTATGCAAATACATAATAGGGACGGTGACTCATTTTTTTAAATTTGTCTATCGGGTAGATTATTAAAAAGTATTTGACACGTATTTTTTCTTTTTTCACGTCATCGTAGAATTACGGAGATATTTTGAGTTGAAATGGCGCATGACGTCACGGCTCAGTACATTTTATACCTAATTGTGACGTAGTGAGCCCCCACTCTCCAACTTTAATGCGTTTTATCTAAGTAATTTTTTGTTAACTTGATAAAGTAAAAAATACGTATCTAATATTTTTGTATTACCTGATTGACGGACAAAATAGAATTTCGTTTTCTTTACCCAGTCATCATCCCTATTATTGTCTAAACTGTCTAGTAAATACCAGTTACTCTGTTAGTTTAACGTGAGAAACTTTAAAAGGACGACGAATACAAAATTTTCTGCGATGAAATTTTTGTTTTAATGTGGTCATGGATATAATGGCTGGTGTGGTTTGAGTCACATAACATAACATCATACCTGTTATCCTCGAAGGTTTAGGCAGTGGTGTAAGATAGAACACTCACATTTCGCCATCCCGGCCACAAATCCAGACTCCGTGCTCCTACTGAGAAATTCCTGATGGAAAAGCCCATTAAAACTTTGCCAGACCCGGGAATCGAACCCACTACGTTGTGCTCAGTGGTCGCGCTTGTGACCACTCGACCAACAAGACAGTCCAGTCTATCACTTTCTTTATTAACCAAAAGTACATTTTTAGGTGAAATTACAACCAGTATTGAATGGGTCATTTCAAGGCACCTTTACTGTGGACAAAACGATGTGCAACATGGGGGGATCACTCCATGGAGGATACATCGCGTCTGTCATCGACGTCTTGTCGTTTTACACGCAGCTCAGCAATACTGATGGCAGACTGTCCTGGACGACGAATATGAATGTCAAGTAGGTGATTGTGCCTTTTATAGTTCTAGTTGCAGCGTTGGAAGCCCCTTAGCTAGATGGGCCGAAGACGTCAGATGCGGAGGGCGGTGGTCAGGGTAATTAGCCTTAGTAGCCTATGTTCTGCAATGGACTGCGGTAGGCTGGGTTGATTGATTGATTTATACTTCTCTACTTCTGTTAAAACATTTTTTTTTAAAAGGACATTGGAATCCGATTTTTATGCACAGTAAGTTTCACCTTTGTGTCGTAAATTCCTAATACCGTATAAAAAAAAAAACCGAGGCTTAGTCTCTTAGTCTAATGGACTGCCGACAGAAGTGAAAATTCAAAACAATGGAATTACTGTGTACTTGCTTCGCGTCGCTACCAAAAATCGCTCAACGTGGTTCAAGAAGTTTTCACTTCAAAAATTGTGGGTAATGAAATCCACTGTTGGCGCAGTGCAGTGGCTGAGCGATTGGCTGCTGTGCTGCGTGTCGCGAGTTCGATTCCCGCACGGAACAAATATTTTTATGGCTAGTAGGTAGTTTTTTCAGGCCTGGCTGTTTGTGTATGTGAGTGTAAATGTTTGTAAACGCACCCACGATTTAGGAAAAAATCCTAGCGCTGAGGTAGTAGGGGTAGGGGTTAGGGGGACTGTATGGGGGACAAAAAAATGGTATATCACTTATGTGGCAATCAATAATTGTCCCTGTGTTTAATATTAACATGAATAATACTCAGTATCAGATTTTCGTTTCGGAAAGTATTGTTTCAATAATAATTGTGGTGGCTTGTACTTGTATCAATTAAAGTAGATATTTAATATATTTTTTGTCAACAGTTATATCCGACCAGCTGTTGACGGTGAAAAAATAAATGTGGTTACCAAATCACTAACAAGCGGTAATTCTTCAGTGATAGAAACGTATTTTCGCAATGAACAAGGAAAGATTTTGGCAAAAGGCACGACGTCGTTTGTTTACGGCGGAGAAAATATTCAAGAAATAGCCAAAGAACTTCTAGGATTTAATGTATACGAAAATTAAAACAAAAACTTTGGCGTAATTTATCAATTTACCGTACAAAAATTTTGAATTAGGAATATTGATATATTAGAATTTTAAATAACTACCATTATATCAATATTTATGGTGGCAGCAACCCTGACACTAAGTTTGTGTGCGTCTTTTTCTTTTATGTTTGGTGGGTAGGCCAGTGGCCAAGCTAACAATGTAACCAGCCCAAATGATGACCCGGCAATCTAATCAGTTCAGCATCAAATTATGTTGAATGCATTTCTGGCAATAAACAGTTATGAACAGGAAAGTTGTGTATTTTATTTACTCATTATAGTTATTATGAAACTTAATAAAATTAAAGTAAAACAATACTGATTTACGTAAACGTCACTCACTTGTGACCAACATGGCCCATCGTGTACTCGAATTTTTATTGGAGAGAAATACATACGCGTTAGTTTAATCTTCAAAGTTACCCACCTTTATTCTTGTAATTTATTCCTCGGTCATGAATAAAAAATATTAAAAAATAAAATAATTTATTCCTCTGTTGACAATGTACAGCGGTGGTATTTTCGTTTTTGGCGCTAAAACATTTTACAAAGAAACAAGGCAGGATGCAATTTCTGCTTTGCCGTTGGAGATGTCTTGGAAAATATTTTCGTGAGTAACTGACGGTGAAGGTCTTATTTCTTATGTGAACTTTTTGCGTTGTATTTTTTTTTTTGCGTACTTAAGCAATGATATAATAAAGTATAATTAAAATTATGCAATGACATATACTTTATAAACGTCATTGTGCATACCTATGGATTTTTTTACGGTCCTACGTGAATGATTAATGAAATTGCATTGGCTTGGCTTTTTTGTGGTTATAAGCGTGATTGCTGACTGAGCGTATCGACTGGGGGTAAATACCCCCAGTCTTCACAGGTCTCCTCTCTATGAGACGGAGTGAGCTGTAGTCGACCACGCGGGACCAGTGCGGTGAGTTACGACTTAATGTCGAAATGTGATACTGATGTATGACTAACTAGGTACATTTTTTCTTGCACAGTTATTTGGACGACACATCACTACAAATTGCAGCCCATACGCACAAAACATGGGCGCGCATTATATTGACGAACAAAACACTCCGGAATCGTCTCAACAAATTCGAACTGGCAATTAAACTGGGCTCTGAAAGCTTAGCGAAGTTTTACAGGAAAAATAAAAGAAAATTGCGTAAGGAAAAGGGAAGAAATTATTTGCCACTTGGCAAAACTATGGGTAATACAATTTTTTTTCGCTATTATAACACGATTTGACCATTAGTAAGGCACCTTTTAACGGTTGGTTTTTCATTTAATGGTCTGCCAAAAAGCAAAGGCATATAGATATACCAAGCGCCATTTTGTGTATTTATTATGCAGCTTTTCTGTACTATGTCTTAAAAGACTGCCTCATTGGTCTAGTGGTTGCAAGCACGGCTGCTAAGAATGAGGGCCTGGGTTCGATTCCAGGTCGGGCAAAGAGTCATTGGGTTTTTCCACTAGGCTCACCCCCTATTAAACGGGACTTAAACATGACTGGTGAAATGTGGGTGTACTATTATATACACCTCTGCCTAACCCTTCGGGGGTTACAGGCGTGATGTTATGTAGCTTTTCGTGTCGAATAATCTTTTGGTTTTCCTTTCAGTATCTTCGTCAGAGAAAACGATCCTAAAATCTAAAAGAGGTGGAGAAGAATTTTCCGTGTACACCAAAAGATTCAAACTCTACTGAATCACCATCCACCCACATTATACTCAAGAAAATGACTGCAAAATTATGTTCGCATTGACATTCAAAAAAATAATCTTTAAATCGAATCTGGACATTAAACCGATAAGATCTTACTATCAAAATATACTTACGAAAATACATTAAAGTATCTAAAATATTTATCTGACAATTTGACTTATGACCTTTTAGCTTAGGGGCCGTCCATTAATCACGTGATATTTTTTTTAGCATTTTTTAACCCCCCCTCCCTCTTGGTTATACGTGGTGAGGTTTAAGACTTACCCCCCGACCCCACCCGAAATCACGTGTATTTCTAGTACCTACAAATTTTAAGATTCTGTATCTTAAAATTTTTAGAATATTATCTTTAAATACAGGTACTTCGTTCGTTGCCTGGCAACGGCGAGTCAAGGTCACACTACAAGCCGCTTTTCGGTTTAGAATCGCGCGTTTGACGAAAAAATAAATACGCGTGATATCTTACTACACCCCCCTCCCCCCTTGTGATATTTCGTAATTTTCGCCTCACGTGATTAATGGACGGTCCCTTAGAGAGCCAAGATATTTAAACTGTAGTTTTGTAGCCAAGGGCAAAGATATGTTTGCACTAAGTGAAATTCGAAAACAATTTTCTATTATTGTCACTCACAATCAAATCAACAGGTCTCATCAGAATGCATAAAGTCCTCGAGAGTCCTCTTTAAGGGCCTCGGAGTTTCCCTGCGTGATCAAATCAGAAATGAAAACATCCGCAAGAGAACCAAGGTTACTGAGGTAGCCCGAAGAATTGCCAAACTTAAGTGGCAGTGGGCAGGGCACATTGCTCGCAGAACGGATGGCCGAGAGTGGTGACCGCGAACCGGAAGACGTTGCGTTGGAAGGCCTCCCACTAGGCGGACTGGGGGACCTGGTGAAGGTTGCGGGGATCCGCTAGATGCCAGACGCAGGGGACCGGTCAACGTGGCGACACTTGGAGGAGGCCTATGTCCAGCATATGGACGATGATAATGAATGATTAGGATTGAATCTACGAGAAAATTTGCTATGTACAGTTACGAGCAACGAAATGTATACACTTATTCTACTGTATTGATTATTGTTTTATGTTTACACGAACAAAGTATTTTTGAAGCCATACTATTACGAAATAGGTTTTATCCCAAAGTAGAAACTGTTATTACATGAGAAAATTGCTTTTAAATTTTGATATGTGTAACTATACATTTCATTGTTTGTGACTGTACAGTAGAGTACTAACAAACTCTTATTTATATTTGCCATCGTAGTGACAGTGACAGCAGTCGCTTGCCCAGGGTGCGCCAGATGTATAACAAGGTCGTTGGACTCGAAGGGTACGTCAACCCAACGAGTTCCAGTAGCTGAATTTTGGGCTACAGACATTTGAACTTTTTTGCCAATGGCACGCTAAGAAGAAGAAGCAATAAAAAGCATTATTTTCGTTTGTATTGATTGCAATTTATGCTAAAGACTTATGACATTGGTAGTTGTAACCTATACCAAATAGGTTTTATGTCAAAGATGCAGTTATATGTTTTTAACCTAACCAGGTGGCCTTCCATGACGTCTTAATAATAATAATAAATTTATTCAGTTCGAATAACAAAGTACAAAATTAAAAAGCTAGTAACAAAAGACTATGATCCTTTAACGCTAGACACTAGGATACCTACCCTGTGTCGTGAAGTCCAGTCTCTTCTCAATTAAGGGTAACAATATGTTCGGCGATTGGCGGCGGCGACCTCTCGCGTCCGGCCCTGGTTCAATCCATGGTCCGGAGCGAGAGGGAATGGGATGCCGTCGCCTCCTTCTGCGAAGCAGTCATGCTAGCGAAGGAGGTGGCGGAACGTGAGAGGGAGAGAACCTCACGTCCCAGCCGCCGCGGGAGACGCCCCGGGCGTCGGGGGGCAACCAGTGGCCCCCGGCCACCGTAGGCGCGAGCCTGTGGACGGTGAGTAATGGGCTAGCTCACCGTCCGTCCGTCTCATGACGACAGGCCGTGTCGACGGCGCGTACGTGCTCCACGCGCGCCTCAAGGAGATGTCAGCAAACCAGAAGGGGTCCGAAAGGGCCGATGCCTGCCAGGGCTGCGGGTTGTTCGAAAGAGATACCGCGGCCCTGGAACACAAAGGGCGAAGAAGGAACATGGGTGGGTTTTAGTCAGTACAAGTCTGACACTCCCTCCCGCTCCGCCCAGAGCGGGAGAAGTCATTTGATGATTTCCCATCCGCAAAAAAAAAAGGGTAACAATATGTTAGCTATAACTGAACTACAGAAATAGAGAAAAATAATTAAGTCGCCAAACTAAGAAAAACAAAGAAAATGTATCAAACATTATTGTTTTACTCTTTTTCCAGTGTGGGAAAGAGATGGCGCTAGCCATCTTGTATAGGGGCCCATATCTTTCCCACACTGGAATAATAGTAAAACAAAGTATTGTTATAGTGTGTGTTGTGTGTGATAGTGTTACTGAGCAAAAGTAGCTTTAAGACGTGTTCACTAACACTATCAATAACATTTGCTTCGGGGTATGTTTATTAGTTGTCTATTTGTGTCTTTTGATTGTGTTTTTTTGTATTTGTTTTATCGTCGGGAACTCGAAATAAATAGTAAACATCGTAAATATTCCGTTACAAATGTTATTGATAAACACGCAGTTGGTAATTATGAGAAAATCACTTTAAAACAATTTTGCTCTGGGTAAAAGTCTTCGTAACTGTACATACTTTGGCTCCTGACTGTACATTGTACGGCGATACGATCCATACATTATCGTGTGAAGTAAATTGTAAAACATTTCATGTGTGAACCGACCCGACGTTGATATACGAGTATCTATAGGCGACGCTTGCGTTTCCACGCACATTACATGGTGTGGAAATATATTCGAAATTTACATCAAAATACTTTATTTATTAGCGTTGGTATGGTTTTGGGAACGAGAGCTGTATGTCCTCGTTTTGATGTTTGTTCTTTTAAATCATCCTTTTCTGCGTTGGAGGAACTAGACGCTTGTAGTGAAACACGAAGGTTGGTAAACCACTGTTGTATATGCGGCTACCCTCATATCCAATTAATAATCTTTGTTGACCTACCGTCAACTACTTAGTATATATACTACAACGCTTAGTAGGAATTCCGTACTTTGCTTGTGCTATTGAATCTCTTTATCGTTTTCCATTAACGATAATTATCCTAGTTAACTTCGAACGGAATTATTTTAATTCTCAGTTCCTAACCCCATACTTAGTCCATTAGTCCACTACGTATTTTCTTTTTTCGTACTTGTACTTTCTCGATGGATTGAGCAGAGGTGAACCTATAATAGTTATAGGTAGTTAGGTACTCTAATACACTTTCATTGCTAGTTATGAACTCCTATATAACAGGGCGCGAGACTGCTGACATCTACCGGATATTAATTGAAACTTCGGGCTCCTATTGAGAAGTTGACAGAAAAACTGCAACACTTTGCCCCGAATTTGATATCGAACCCAAGATCTCTTGCTAAGCAGCAATATCTGAATTTTAATTAATAACACTGGAACATTTAAAGGTAACTTAAAAAGTATTTACCTCTCATGAACTCCATACTTTATTCAAAGCCCAAGACTCCAAGGTGGTGCAAGGAAGTCACGTAAAAAATTAAATAAAACTTCGCTCCACTGAATATTACTACGTGCAGAAAAAGATTACTCCAAACTTCGCTAGAGTATCTTTATTTGCGTAACTTTTTTATTGCTTTTGACTTTTTTTCAGGTGACTTTTGATCTTATGTGCGTGTATTTACGTGCTGTGTTATTTTTCTCTTACATTTGGCACTTGCACTTGTGGAAGTCATGGCTACATAATAACAGCCTCACGGGTCGATCTGCAAAGTTAAGCCGCGCATGCCAAGGTCAGTCAGTGTGGATGGGTGACCATCATTACATACCTAGTTTCCTGCGTGCCTCGGAAAGCGTGTTAAGCCGTTGGTCCCGCCTGTCATTTGTAGATCTTTACCGGTATTTACAGGTAGTCAGTGGCCCGAAAGTCTGACAACCATTCTTACCAAGGGTATCGTATGTATTACCCAGTAATAACTGGGTTGTGGAGGTCAGATAGGCAGTCATTTGTAAAATACTGGTATTCAGCTGCATCCGGGAACGGCCTTGTTCATACATCTGGTCCCCTATTCAAAAACGCTTGGATTCGATTTCGATTCTATAGGTCGTAACTATGTCTATCTTGTTTTGGCATTATGAAAGCGAGCGAGATAGACATACGACTTTCCGAATCGAAGTCGAATCCGAGCGTTTGTGAATAAAGTTGCTGGTCATACACGCACGCCGGTTGCAAGTACAACGCACCTGACGTTTCTGAAGAACCTCACCAAAATGGTCAATATATGTCCTTCTAGGGCGTTCCCTCCCGGTGTTGGCACTCACATCTGCCTTGTAATTTAAAAACTTTTGTTAGTCGCCTTTTACTCGTCTTCTCCACATGACCAAACCGTGTATAAGCCTATTCTTTTCAATTTATTATTGACATTTATTTTATAAATACCTATAAAATTCCGTAAAGATGCGGATAAGTAATTAGTTTACTTGTCCCCCTGTCACAATATTTGGAGGACAAATGCCCGGGAATCAACAAATTCAGTGCGGGCACCTCTCGGTGATAAATGATCGCACACTTCATTAGTGAATGAGGTTTAATGGCGATAACTCGTGCACAGACTATAAAGTAAATCGATTATTCAATTAATATCGAATAGATAGTGTTGTTCTCTTGTACACAATGGGCAATGATGGTCTATTCATTGTATTATTGGTTTCAATGATAGGTTGTAAATTAGGCATCGATGTGTTAAGTTAGATGGAGCAATGGGTGCAAAATAGGTTTTGTATGAGTTTTTACAGTTATCTGTTGAATTATTCATGTTATTCAGACACATAATCATAGTTAAAGCTAGTCATAAGCTGTAGAATCTATTGATGTGGTGCTATCTCGACGTCAGAAGAAGACCTGGACACTTCTGGATATCGCTAGGTACTTCATTTTAAATATATATACATATATTCATTTCTTTCGGGGAACTTCCTTTAACAAATTGTACACGTAATATACTTAAGTGTCCCTAAGATCTAGGTCAAGTTCCATAAAAGTACATTTCAAATCCCACACATCCCGAAGTCAACGACATTCCAAGATGGCGCCGGCTTCAAATTGACACATCCGGCGGGCGCTTTGACGCGGGCCCTCACCGGAAGCACACTTACAGCCTCCTGATATCCACTCCAGTGAGGACCGTCTTCCTGCTAAGGTGTCGCCCTCTGACGACTTGTGTGTCGATCTTTGTAAGTGAGATCTATTTTGTTGTTGTCCTTTGCCTCAACGAGGCCTTTTAAGAAACTTTTTCTTGCGCGAAAAAATGCGGAGATTGTTCTTTTCGTAATTATCAAAAAGTTTGGCGAGGCTGTTGATTGATACTGTCTGTTCTGATAAAATACTGACTTTATGAAGGTACCTAGTAGATGAAAGTTAACGACGAATTTCTCCGGCTATAAACGAGTCGAATTTCTGATGGAAATCCATTAAAATAAGTGTTCGTTGATAGTTTGATAGATAGGTAACGTGCATCGCGTACGATTGCTCACAAAAAAGATTCAGGTGCCCGCAGCTAGATGGTCGAAAGACCGAATGCAAGATGGTACAGAGTGGATGTGGAAGGTGGAGAACGGGGTATTGTGGCGCAGCATATGAGAGACGTACTCACAGCTCTGGACTGTAGTAGGCGAGGCCTGTCGATGCCATCATCATCAGCCTGTATTCGTCCACTGCTGGCCATAGGCCTCTCCCATGACACGCCACTGAGCACGATCCTCGGCCACTCTCATCCAGCTCTTGCCAGCCGCTTTGCGAAGATCATCGCTCCACCGAGTCTGAGGACGTCCTACGCTACGTTTACCGATCCGTGGTCTCTACTCAGGAACTCGTCGACCCCAACGGTTATCGGTTCTTCGGGTTATATGGCCGACCCATTGCAACTTCAGCGTGCTTATGCGGTGGGCTATGTCGATAATCTTGGTTTCCATGTCATTGGTCGATCCATAGTACAGTGAAAATATTAGTTATTGTTAAAATAGTTTGAAGCGGTCAAAAGTAGTTTTGACTAATTAATAGTTTTGACTGTGACTGATACATCTCTTGTCTCGAACTTAGTATACCTACCCAAGAATAATAATATCATTACCGAACTATGTAGGAAGTAACAATGAAAACTTGCCCGGTTCCACAAAGTTATAGCCAAGTTCAAACTGTTTTGATGTTCATTTGTTTAAGTTTATGTGTTTATGTAAACATTTATGTGTTTAGGTATAACAAACATCACCTGAATTAGATATTACCAACTGTGTGTTGGTTTAGGCCAGGTAAGTACATTCTGGGCATTTTATCGAAGTTGATAGGTCATCATAGGTTGAATGGTTGCTTATGGGTAATTCGTTTTAATATAAATAACCACTGGGGTTTTCCTCCATTGGTCATTGACCATTTTTTTTTCTATTCGAATCATTTCAGTACAGTGTCTATGCGGAAAATTGTACAGACTACTTTCATTCTTGACAAAACATCAAGTTTTTGTATTATGTATTAAAGTTTATACAAGTATTAAAGTTTATACGTTAGGCAAAGTATACACGTTAGGCATCGAGAATAAATTTTGATTCTACTTAATGATGGTTATGAACCTTCAAAATACAAAGTCTCGAAAAGAAGTTGAAAAATTCTCAAAGTTTTCTCCGAGTTATCGTCCATCCTCAATTTGATTAGTCTGCATGGTGAAAACGGATCCTTTACGAAGCCGTCAACCAAGCATTCTGTATTTACATCAAACGAAGTAACTCTAAGCAAAAATTATTGCTGGGAAACTACAAAAAACGACTATACTTTTTGGCATGTAACGCACTCAAAACATAGTGGCGATGCCGATGGATGCATTGAATAGTACTAAAGGGCCGTGGAGGTTATCTGCGAGGCTGCGGGACTGTTCAAAATCAAAATCAAACTATTTTATTTTACATAGGCCTTCTATGGGCACTTATAAAACGTCGACAAAAGGTGCACGGTTCGCGTTTCCTATGGAGAAGAACAGGCAAGAAACTCCATGGTTAAAAAAATTAAATTAAAAATTTAAAAAACTCCCGACGAACAAAACCTCTAAAAAACCAAAAATAAAATTAATCCAAGCGTCGTAGCGTCGGGGTGCGCTTTGTTTGTATATATATTTTTATGTACTAAGCGGTCTACTTAGCAGTTCCCCGACGCTACGACGCTTGGATTAATTTATTTTTTTGTTTTGTTCGTCGGGGGTTTTTTAAATTTTTAATTTAATTTTTATTTCATGCTTTTTAAACTTAAATTATTTTTTCTTAGCCTTGACTGTCCCACTCCTGGGCATAGGTCTACTCCCATTCGTTCCACTTTTCTTGGTGTTGCGCCTCTTCTCGCTTATTAACGAAAACAAGGAAACATATAAATTTAAAACTTAAAAGCCTACCCCCCTGGCGATGCCCATGGTGAGAAAGAGACAAGAATTCAAATTTCCAATCAACAAGACCTGTAGAAGTTGTTTAAATCCCTTCATCAACTACAAAAGAGGTGATGAGCTTCAAACGGCTGAGCAGATTTTCTCGAAACATAGCTAAGAACACTCTCGATTAAATTACCTTTCAAATGACACCAATTTTATCAAAATAGCTTCATCCGTTTGGGAGCTACGATGCCACAGACAGACACACAGATACACACGACAAACTTATAACACCCCTCTTTTTTGGTCGGGGGTTAAAAAGAGTTTCTACTAGATACTGTGGCCCTAGAACACAAACGGCTAAAAAGGAACGTGCATAAGTTTTAGTCAGTATAAGTCTAACACTCCCTTCCGCTCCGCCCAGAGCAGGAGTCATTTGATAATTGCTCATCAGCAAAAAACAAAAAAGGGGTGGACGTATTTAAAGTAAAGATTTAACATGAAAAAAATGTATTAAAAAAATACTTGTGAAACGATTGGAACTTTGACATCCAATATCTCCGTAAATAGAAGGATCCCACTTTCCCAAGTATGGTCCAGGTGGCTGCCATGACGTCTTAAAACATTATTGTTTGACTCCTTTTCCAGTGTGGGAAAGAGATGGCGCTAGACATCCTGTATAGCTACGTCTCTTTCCCACACTGGAATAAGAGTAAAATAATACTGCTTGAAGAGGTCCTGGTAGGCCAGCAGTACTGAAAGTACAGAAAGTACAGAATATCGGAATTAGGGGGTAACAAGTGCCTTTTGGCTTCCTTAGGGGTCTTTTACACCCATTATTTACCCATTTAAAAACCTAAACTGATCATATCAACGTCTAGCTCTTAGTTATAATACGTAGCGTACGTAGGTAAGTACCTACCTACAGCACATTCTCGGCATATTTCACTACTTACTAAAATGAAATATGACTGCGTGAGACGTGGAACCCAAGAGGAATTCATATTAGCTCCCAATGGCTGGGCAATTTGAAAATATCTCTTCTACGTGGGAATTTTCTGGTATGAGCGGAGGTATTGCAGGCTGGGGAGGTTTGTTCTTCCGTGATTTCTATAACAAGCCTTTGCTTCTTAACTAGGTGAATTAAAGGTAGGAGGTTTATCTTCATTTGCAGCTAAGTTTTAAGACTAATAAGCATGTTCATATAGTTAGAGTTACTAGGTGCAAATCAAGTTTGCAGTTATAAGAGATGAAAAATATGATAATTATTTTTATCATTTACACTAAAAATTTTTTTTTTTTGCAAATTATAACATTCAGTAACATCGTACAAATTAATATTATTTTTAAAACTAGATAACTAAAATAACAACAAATTATAAAAGGGCGTCAAAAAACTCCTCCTCAACGCTGTCAACTGGTAACGTGCCCAAGAGACTGGCGGCGTTGCCACGTTGTATGGCAATACTTAGCCTCTGGCCAAAGTAAAACCCAGCCCTTGGGTCACGGGAAGTATCAACTAGGCGTTTAGATATTTCCTTGAAAAGGCTGTGAGCACTCGGACCCCACGGCCCCAGAGTTTTATTTACACTAAAAATGGGATATTATTTGTTTTGAGTTTCCGATCGTCCGTTTTGTACCGGGACTATGTGTTTCAACTGTCAAGAGCCTGGAGTCCAGTGGTTCAACTGTGTAAAAACCGGAAAAGTGCTGAAAAAAGTTCATGAGCGGACACAGTGAGTCTCGTGTGGCGGGAACAGAATCGGGTTGTGAGTGACAGTGGTAGCGGTTCCGAGCGCTTAAAATCCACAAGGAAAAGGGTAGAAGATCGATTTGTTTGTTCAAAAACACACCCGCAATAATTTCAGTTTATCCGTGATCTTGGTGCTTGCAACAGCGCCGAAAAATTGGGAATTCAAAAAAATGCAATCACATACCTACCAAAATATCCCGTTACGGGATCCGAAGACAGGACTCCATGTGTAGTTTATCTTACCTTTTCACCTCGAGACTGTAAATTCGTTGCTTACAGTCCTGTCCTGATAACCTGGTGTTTTTTTATATATTTTATTTGAATGCTTTATAACTTTCTGCTTCTTGATTCTTACAGCTATTTATTTATTTTATTTATTTATTTAACAATTTATGTACACACTTAATACAGAGAAAATAGGTACAAAGGTAATGCTTATTTCTAAAGAAATCTCTTCCAGCATACCTGCGAAAGGAGATATTAAAAAAAGAGATGCAGACATAGTGTGTAAAAGAAAAAGAGAGAATAGGGGACCGGACTGGGTAAAGAAAACGACATTCTATTTTGTCCGTCAGACAGGTAATACAAAAATATTGGACACGTATTTTTTGTTTTATCAAAATATCAAAAAATTACTTAGTTAAAACTCATTAAAGTTGGAGAGTGGGGGCTTACTACGTCACAAGTAGGTATAAAACTTACCCACATGTGACGTCATGCGCCATTTCAACTCAATATATTATTATCTCCGTAATTTTATGACCACGTGAAAAAAGAAAAAATACGTGTCCAATACTTTTCAATAAACTACCCGACGGACAAAGAAAAAAAAAGTTGGATTATCCCCTATTGAATACACAAAACATAAAGCAAATTAAAATAATAATTCAAAAAATAAAATACAATACAAAAATATACTAACTTATGTACAAATACAAAATAAAATATATACCAATAAAATAAATACGTATGCAACTATGACGGTATGGAAAGATAATGTTCTTTTACTCTTCTTTTGAAAACTGCAACAGTTTGGCAGTCTATAATGTCAGACGGAAGTGAATTCCACAACCGCACAGCGTGTACAGTGAAGGAGTAGGAGTAGAAGTCGGTAGAGTGGGGAGGGGATTTAAGGAGTTTCCTTAGATGCGACCTATAGCTATATATAGATAAACTTAATCTTTTCCTGACTGTTACTTAGTTAGGATAAACTTTGTAACCTTTCATTCATGATAAGTTCTTGTCACAGGTTACAGGGTCTAGGTTCGTTAAGTTATCTTTTTTAAAATTTTAAATTCCAAATTATCAATATTTCTTTGATAAGAATACGAAGAAAGACAAAAGAAAGGTGAATATAATACCTACTAGCTTATGCCCGCGGCGATGCTCCCATTACAGTCGAAAATTATCCTACGGGGACGTTTTAAATTTAGCAGTAATATAGATTCCCATTAGTGAAAGAGTTTTCGGAATCGTATCAGCAGTTCTGAAAATTACCTACCCCCTACTTCCAAACATACAAACTTGACATCCTTAGGTACTAGCCCCCCCCCCCGCCCTTCAACCTTATCACTCAAGGACACAAGAGTGAAAAGTGGTTGACCACCATCTTTCGGTGGTACCTATGATAAAGTCTTTGATAAGAATACGAAGAAATACCTTGGAAAGGTCACCGAAAGATTAATATATTAAAGTACTTACATATTGACGAACGTCTGTAAAAATGGTCTTATCTAAGTCATGATCTTTCGCCATTCTAAAACACATATTTAATAGAAAACCCTAAAGAAAAACAAATAAATACGAATAACATTTTTCGGCAATATGAAAAAAATGAATTATATTTTTTTATTACGAACTTTCTCATAACCAACGTTGAAAATATTTTAAGCGTAAATGTAGACGTCGAAGTGAATTTTTTCGCCGCGGCCGCTCTTCATCCGAAGATTCACGAAGTTAAACCCGAGGCCTCCCTGAGTGACGTTGGCAGTTGCAGTTGTGTGTGTCATGTCGAACGCCAGAATACCCTGAAAATTAGAAAAAAAATGTTCAAGTGGGTTATATGGAAATAATAGGAGATGTAAATGGAGCCTTCACGAAGCCGTCAATCAAGCATTCTGTACATCAAAGTAAGTAAAAAATTATGTTTGGAAACTTTTTTTTTTTGGGTCCTATTTAAAGTAAAGATATAATATAAAAAATTTGATTTAAAAAAACCGACCGAGTGCGAGTGCGCGCACGAAGGGTTCCCTACCATTATTTATAAAAAAACCGGCCAAGTGCGAGTCGGACTCGCGCACCGAGGGTTCCGTACAAACCTGTAGGTATATAAGTAAAAGTAAGTTTAAAATTATTACAAATATTTTTTATTATATGATGTAATTAAAAATTTACGGTTTTCGCAATTATTTCTTTATCTGTGCTATAAGACGTTGCTTTGTACCAAATTTCAAGATTCTGAGTTCACGGGAAGTACCCTGTAGGTTTTGATTCCCTTGCGAGTGTCGAAAATTTGCAACATAAACGGCTGTATCTTTTGATTGAGTTGGCTTAGAAGTTGGATTTTTTCACAACTCCAAGGGACAGTAGAGTTGAGTATTTGATATAAATTCCAGCTTGATACCTTCACGCGTTCATGAGAAAAAGGGTCTTGACAGACAGACAGACGGACAACAAAGTGATACTATGAGGGTTCCGTTTTTTCCTTTCGAGGTACGGAACCCTAAAAACGAGAAAAAAATCACTTTTTTGTATGGGAGTCTACTTAAATATTTATTTTATTCTGTTTTTAGTATTTGTTCTTATAGCGGCAACAGAAATACATAATCTGTAGAAATTTCAACTGGCTAACTATCACGGTTCATGAGATACAGCCTGGTGACGGACGGACAGCGAAGTCTCAGTAATAGGGTCCCGTTTGACCCTTTGGGTACGGAACCCTAAAAAGTCTGTTTAAAAGTTAGAACTTGGACTCCTAATATCTTCGTAACTAGAACGTTTACAGGTACAATAACCTAGAACAAAAAAAATATCGCAATGACGGGGAGAAAAAGTGCCTTTCAGCTTCATTACAGTTATTTTTACACCTATTATTTTGTAAAATATTACTGGCTTTATTTTTTAATCTCGTGCCAATACGCAGTCTCGGGGAAACATATTATCTTCTTATTAGCTGCAATCATGTAACAAGCTGATAACCTATTGCCTTGAATGAAATGTTACATCATAGAAGAAAAACAAAAGTGCCATATTCGCAAGTGAGCGTTACGACGATAATTAATTGGCAGTGATAATCAATTTATTTATTAGGCTGTGAAATTCAAATTTTCTTATGCTTTTTGCAATTTGCACGGCAGTGTCAGCCTCTTTAAGTTCATTAATTCCCATTAAATTAGTATTTCATAAAAAATTCATTGAATGGGAGTAAATAAACTTAAGAGGGTTGTATTGATGATTACTTTTGTATAGATTCTTTTTTATTTACCGATTTTTTGTGAATGTGTGGACATTGTACGCTTTATAAATTCCTAGTTAGCCAGTTGAAATTTCTACAAATTATGTATTTCTGTTGATGCTATAAGAACAAATACTAAAAACAGTTTAAATAAATATTTAAGGGGGCTCCCATACAAAAAAGTGATTTTTTGCTCGTTTTTAGGGTTCCGTACCTCGAAAGGAAAAAACGGAACCCTCATAGTATCACTTTGTTGTCCGTCTGTCTGTCTGTCAAGACCCTTTTTCTCATAAACGCGTGAAGGTATCAAGCTGGAATTTATATCAAATACTCAAGTCTACTGTCCCTTGGAGTTGTGAAAAAATCCAACTTCTAAGCCAACTCAATCAAAAGATACAGCCGTTTATGCTGCAAATTTTCGACACTCGCAAGGGAATCAAAACCTTTGCTTGATTTTATAAATAATGGTACGAAACCCTTCGTGCTGTTCTACCTTTTGTAGCAAGTAACGGGTATCACCTGGTTTCGCAGACAGAAATTTCACAGAATTTCGTTTCCCAGAAAATGTTTCACATACTATTTAGTCCCTATATTTTTATTTCGAATATTTTTGTTTCGACTACCATTTACTTGAATGATACATATTTTACAAAAACACAATTCAAAGAATTTTACAATCACATTTTTTTATTTGACAAACTTATCAAATAGCAGAATTATTTTTCAACAAATATTGTTTGTTCGATGTATGTTTCCATGGTATTTTATTTTAACGAAATTATTAACTAAAAAATTAAAATATTGTCTTTAAAAGCCAATATGTTGTACTACAAAAGTTAGTGACAGAAACGAATGGCTGCAAAACAGATGGAGTCTGTTTTGCAGCCATTCGTTTCTGTCACTGTCACGTAGTCTTGTTTGCCCTAGAGTGTAATTTAAGCCCGCGTAGGCGCGGAGGGATGAGGCGCCCCGCGAGTTGAGGAGCAGGTGGTTTCTAAAGTTCGCCGCCGCGACTGAGGCATGCCGGCTCGCCGGCCAGCAAGCTGAAGCTGCGGTGGTGAGCGTTAATACCATCTGCGACGATAAACTCGCGTGGGGCCGCCGGAGCCCCGCAGCGCCGGAGCCGTGACAGAAACCATGCCTGTTGCATGCTTGCTTGCTTGCATGCTTGCTTGCAACAGGCATGGATACCATTAGTGAGAATTGAATAACAAGATTGTTTTCCTGCTTGACAAGAATTTACCCGAATTATTTTTGTGAACCCGGTGTTGTAATTTTATAGGAGGTTTGAATTTTAGAAACTGTCAGTCGATTAAAATGTTATTCTTCGTAATAAGTTTTATGTGAAACAAACAATATGTGGATAAAGAATATTTGATTTGTTATTCTACGATATGAATATTCTAACATTAAACATTATTTGAAACAAAAATCGATGATTTAAATTTCTCCAAAGTAAGTATTCTGGGTATTGATTATTCTATGAAATGATAATATGAGAAAAAAATTATGTGAAACAAAATTCGATTAAACAATTAGCGATGAAACAACGCACAACCCAAGTAACGACTTATTGTCGGGCCTACGCTGTCTTCCCATAATTAAGTACTAACGCTGTAACATTGAAATATTGTAAAACCAAATGATTTTAAAAGAGTAACCATGGAGTTTCTTGCCGGTTCTTTCTTCTTCAAAGGAAAAGACCAACCCGAACAGTGCACCTTTTGTCGACGTTTTATAAGGCAGGCCCATGTAGGCCTATGTAAAATAAAATATTTTGGTTTTGATTTTAATTATTATAATTCTATAAAGCCTTATTTGTTGCGGTTGCGAATCATATTTTAATCAACATACACTGACACCGACTGGCAAATTAAAAAACGTAAGATTTGAATTTCGCGGTGTACTCTTGGGCCTCCATCTTCAAGGAACCATCATACGCCGCAGGCCCGCAGCCATGGGTGGAACACTGACTTTATACTTTCTTAGTACTTATTTGATTTTTGTGGAAGTCTTATTTAGAAACAAAAAAAGAGCATTGTGTGACATTTCAGGAAAACCTTTACCTTTTAGATGTTTTTGTAAAACCTCGGTTTTCTCGGGGATCCCCTACGCGATGTATGACGTCATAAACTCATATTTAATATTTTCCTTGTATACCTCTACGTACACAGTAAATCTTGACTAAGTGTTTATCCTACTAAGTTTAGTATTGTGTCATTTACTTTGCTTTACTTTGAGGCCTATTTACTTCAGCACTCAATACCCAAGTAGTATTGTGTTCTTCAATCAGGTTTTTTTCATTAGCGGCCACAGAGTTTTGATTTGTCCCCGTTTAAGAGCGTTTACACCTTACGGCATTTCATACAAACTTTCAAGTCCATATTTTCAGAAATGACATGAACTGATTTTTTTTTTTTTTTTTTTTTTTTAGGAAAACTTACAGCTAAGCAGACAATATTAGTAATAGTTTATACAAAATATAGCCAATTACAAGTTTCCACATGTGTAATTAGAATATATGTATATGAAACTGAAAAATTATTACTTAATGAAACTTCGTACACATAAGCAGGATACACAGATCTAAAAAGTTACTAAAAAACATTTTCAAAAAATAGTGTAACAGTTAAATTAGACCGTTTTTTTTTATAGAAACAGTAATTTCCAATTATCTCTTTTTTTAAAACACCTTTTGAAAATATTTTTTAGTAACTTTTTAGACCTATGTATCCTGCTTATGCGTAAAAAGTTTCATTTAAATTGGTTCTGTCATTTCGGAAAATAACGACTAGAAAGTTTGTATGAAAAGCGGTAAGGTATAAACGCTCTTAAAGGTCATAGTTACAAGGGATTTAATCGTAACTGGAGAAATGCGAGTGTACACTATAGTACTCTGCCTACACTTTAATATTGACAAAAGTGCATTTATATTGTTAAGTAACAAATATGGGTCAATGACCTGAAATAAACGAATTTTATTTTGTTTATTCATTTAGTGGGTTTTTTCACATTGCAATATGCACATAGACCTATATTACAAGGACTTTGTATGAGATACTCTACAGCAATAAAATAACAGCTCATTTGAATGGCCTAGAGTTTTTATCTATATATGTTACCTACATACTCGTAGACCCTTAATATGTTAAAATAGCTGCTTTTGATTTTATTTTCCTCTATTATTAAGTAATTATTTAAACAGTGAAAGCCTAGTGATGTGACCGTCGGACTGTCAAGTCAAGGGTATCAACTTCGAATCCAAAACACGCACTTCTGATTTTTCTTTGTATTATAATTATCACTTGTTTCGGTGAAGGAAAAACATCGTAAGGAAACCAGCATGCCTGAGAGATATTTCTCGACAGCAAGTTTGAGGTCCATGGGCGGTATAAAAACTCTGACACCAGGTTAGCACACGATAAAGACGATTGTTAAATGAAATAATAATCTAATGAAAAACCTCACCTGGATAGAACGTCCAACATTAGAAGGCACAGCCGGCAGCGAGAAGTACATGTTCTCTACCCTCTTCCTGAAGACCTTGGAACCGTACTCAGCTGCATGATGGTAGACCAAGGGTCTCATAACATTTGTTCCCATGAATGTATGGCTGCACTCCACAAATACTACCGCTGCTAGCAAAAAGGCTAAGGCACACAGCTTCATTTTTAAAAAGAAAAAGTAAAATGTCACTTCTGAATTTGGAATCGGACGTCCGCACGCAACGATGGTCAGAAGGTGAATGTGCTTGTGTTTAAGTATGTTTTTACCTTTTATCTCTGCATGATAAACTTTGTGTCATAGTGTGTTTATATTTCCAGTTAATTATAATTTCTTATAACAGCGTTTATCTTTATGATTTTGGTCTAGTTATCAACGCAAGCTTGGTCGTGACCGCGAAATTTGATTATGGTTGTTTACTTCGACATTATGTTATAGTCAATGTTATAGTTTGTTTCTCGGAAAGTGTAAGTATAAGTGTAAGCAACATAACATCACGCCTTTGAATCCTCGAAAGGTCAGTTAGAAGTGTATAGTACCCACATTTCACCATTTATGGTTTAGTCCCATATTATACACGGTGTAACGGAAAGGGTATATACATCCTTAAGGGTGTGCTACAGACCATCAAACTGAACATGTTTCTCATCATAAAACATGTTTTTCAGCAAAAAAATTGTAAATTGTATTTTTTTTGAAAATTGCAATACCTATTCGACCCAAATGTATAGGCAGCTGATATTTTTTTTTGTTGATTTTTTTTTTGTTATGTTGAGAAACATGTTCCGTTTGATGGTCTGTAGCACACCCTTAAGGATGTATATACCCTTTCCGTTACACCCTGTAGAGGGCGAGCCTATTGCCATCAACCGGGCACAATTCGTGGCTTCTACTGAAAAATTCTAGATGGAAAAACCCAATAAAGCCTATTGCCATCAACCGGGCACAATTCGTGGCTTCTACTGAAAAATTCTAGATGGAAAAACCCAATAAAGCCACAAAATCTTTGCCACTCTAATTCCAACTTTATTAACAAACTAGAAAAAAGCTAAATATAAAATGGAATCTGATGTCCCGTCAGCGTCAGTTTATTTAACCACGAGAGCTTGGCTTCGAAATCTCTGCGGCTCGGATTGGCTTGGAAATAACAAAATGGTAAAAAACCTTTACCTGATAGCGTGTGACAGTCGGACAGACGCGACAGTGGGAGGCTGCGTTTATATAGAAGCGTAGTTTTTCCCCTACATTTATTTATTCGTCTTTTGTCTTCGTCATTGGGGATTTTTCTTTAAAAAATTGTCATTGTTGCACTTTGAGTCACAGATGATTCAACTTTGTTTGAGTTAGTAAAAGATCTCGACTTTGTTCTTTTATTATCAGCAGTAATCAGCACGCGTAGCATGACCATTGTAGAAAGGGGGCTATGTCTACGGAAGAATCGACGTAATGACAGATAGACAATTTTGTCGGCACGATTGACGCAGTGGTTGAGCAATCGACTGCTGCGCTGCGGGTCGATCCTCGCGCGGGATATTTGTATGGCCTAATAGTGGTTCCGAGTCTGGCTGTTTGTGCACGTGAATTTAAATGTTTGTAAACGCACCCACGATACAGGAGAAATTCCTAGTGCGGGGCAATGCATAAAAAAAAAGAGTGAGTTTGTCGATTCTTCCATCGACCTAGCCCGTTTTTACGGCGGTCATGGTACGCGTGCTGGTTTTTCTTTACAGAGATAACATATTACAACATTATGCCTGTTAGGTTGAGACAGAGGTGTCCCTAATAATAAACCCACATTACCAATTATGCTTTGGTCCCATGGACGATCCTATTGCCATTGCGTTTGTTTATACAAGGTATAGTTTTGCATCCTCGTCAAAATTTAGGAGGTTGTCACAAAAGACATAAATAATCAATTAAAATTACGGTACCTCTACCTAGTTAATTATTAATAAACGCTGATTTTTGTTTGTTTAAGATTGTCGCTTTCTCAGAATACGTGGTTTAGAGAATAAAATCATTGAATAAATGCTGGAGATTGTTTGTATGTGTAGAAGCGCGGTTGTAGGGCGAGAATCGGACGGACCGTGTTCAAAACACAGGTGGTTCACACTTACCGATTTCCGTAAATTACAATAAAGAAAAATTAATTACCCAGTTTATTATTGATCGGGACGAGAATCATTAGCATAATTACCTCCTTGAATTTGACGAGGATGCAAAACAACACCTTGTAGAGATCAGTAAGAAAAATCTGATATCGTCATTACAGGAGGCAGTACCTAGTTTAATCTGATTCAGCTGCATGCACGGTGTAAATCACCTCATCACGAAGCCGACAACCAAGCATTCTGTACATGAAACTAAGTAACTTTACGCAAAAATTATTGCTGGGAAACGTTTTTTTTTTGGGGGGTGTTAAATCATGTTTTGTGGTAGAACTCAATGTAACGCACTCAAAACATTGTTCTGATGGACGGATTGTATAGTACGGGGGTCGTGGAGGTGTTTAAAGTAAAAATATTACATTAAAAACTTGTATTTAAAAATACTTGTCAAAAAGTTGGAACTTTGACCCCTAATATCTCCGTAACTAGAAGGTTCCCAGGTATGGTGTAGAACAAAAAAATGATCGCAATGACAGGGAGAACCAGTGCCTTTCGGCTTCGTTAAGAGGTGTTTTACACCCTTTATAGTAAAGAGTCCTTATGCTTTCTGAACTTCGTAGCTTAGTAAAGGATCAGTCATAGGTACTTCATCTTCTTCTTCTCCACTCGATGACTCAAATTTTATCCAACCAGTTCGTAGCGACCGGGACAGCTCTGCCATTTGCCTCATTCAAGTCAATGGACCAAAGTGTTCTAGGTAAATGAAACCATAGCAACGTAGGTACGTAAAACAAATAGTTAAGTATTTAAAGTATATATTGCAATAACCAATACAAAATCAAGCATAAATATAAACATCGTAGTGCAACTCCTTAGCGCGATCGCTCTTCATCCGAATATTCACGAAGTTGTAGCCGAGCCCGCCCTGCGTTACGTTAGCTGATGCGCCGGAGTGGGTCAGGTCGTAAGCAAGGATACCCTGAGAAAATACAACAAATAATAATAGTCTTTGCACGCAAGTTTTTGCACCTTGAATTAAGTTCAGCGTGTCTAGAGCTTAGTCAAAAAGATTTATTTGCTTTCTTTCAAAATTGATGAACGGTTATGGCAGGGAATCCAGCGATTTAGGGAAAAACCGTGTCTATTTGTGTGGGTAGTAGCTACAACATTTCTGAAAAATATATAACCACACTTGGTTGTGGACGTGGTTATGACTAACCACAAATTAATACCAGGTATAGCTGTTTTCTATTCTATACAAATAAATAAAATTGAAGTGTCTCTTTGTAATATTAAAGTAACCGCTGTTTACTTCATGCATATGAATGTATATACGGTACATATAACAAAATATAACTTTTTACAATTTTTGTATGTCTGTCTGTTTGTTCCGGTTAATCTCTGGTAGCTTATGTATTACAGGAGTAACTTAGGCTACTAATAGTAATATTCTAATTCCACGCGGACGAAGTCGCGGGCACAGCTAGTTTAATAATAAAAAAAGTATAAGGCTTCCGAGTAAAAATACCCAGACCGACCAACAAAATTAATCGTAATTTTAAAAAGAGAAACACAAATAGAATCATTAAATTATTACCTGAATACTCCTCGAATAGCCAGCAACAGCGGGCAGCGTGAAGTTGAAGAACTCAACCCTCTTCTGGAATATCTTGGATCCGTACCGAGCTTCTTTGTGGTACACTAGAGGCCGCATAACGCTGGTCCCCATGAACGTATGGCCACATTCTACGAAGACGACGGCCGCAAACAAAAGCACTACAGTGTACACCTTCATTTTGTCAGAAAGGTCGAGGAGTTGCTGATTTATTTGGTCGACACTGTGAGGTTGATTTTACGAATGATAGTTGCAAAGTGCGCTGTTATATTTTACCTGTTATCGTCTAATTTGCGTCATTAGAAACTGTAATTAGGGTTCCGTAATCGCTTATTAATGTAATTTTTATATTAATTGAGTCTTGTTGATGGTGTTGTGACTATTTAATACCGCCTTTGTACATTAATTGGAGAGACTAGACCTTGTTTTTTACTGGTGTAAAATCATCAAATGACACCTCTCTGGGCGGAGCGGAAGGGAGTGTCAGACTTGTACGGGCTAAAACCCATCCATTTTCCTTCTCAGCCGTTCGTGTTCAAGGGCCATGGTATCTCTGGCAGGCAGCGGCCCTTTCGGACCTCTTCTGATTTGCTGACATCTTATTGACGCGCGCGTGGAACACGAACGCGCCGTCGACACGGCCTATCGTCATAAGACGGACGGACGGTGAGCTAGCAGAGAGATCACACCTTGAACATCGGGAGAGCGGCGGTGGCCCAGTGGTGGCAGCCCCGACTTACATGCAGTAGCTAAGCCGTGGGTTCGAACCCAGGCAGGCGCATTACTTTTTCCTTCATATCATTTCTCATACCATCCATCATCATCTGCCTCATCATCTGCCTAGCCTTTTCCCAAACTATCTTGGGTTCGGCTTCCAGTCTAACCAGATGCAGCTGAGTACCAGTATTTTACATGAAGCGACTGCCTATCTGACCTCCACAACCCAGTAACTGGGTAATACGATCCCTTGTTAAGACTGGATGTCAGATTTTTGTCTTCTGGCTAGCGCAACGCATGTCAAAGATCTATAAATGACAGCCGGGACCAACGGCTTGACGTGCTTTCCGAGGCACGGAGGAAACTCGGTATGTAATTATGGTCACACATCCACGGACTAACCTCGGCAAGCACGGATTAAACTTAAAGATCGACCAGTGCGTTTGATATTATTTAGCCACGAGCTCCTTCATCATCCTCAATCCATACATGTTATCTTTTATTTTAAAGCAAAAACGTACCTGCAAGATTACCTTATTAGCCATTTATGGCCCTACGATACTTGATGTTGACATACTTTTTCTACGAAGATGTACAGAACCCTCCTTGCCCACTTAACCCGACCTTACCCACTGTTATTAAACAATAACAAATGCATTAGTTTTCTTAATGGCCGTATTATCAGCCAGGCATAGCAGTCCATATTGATATGGTTAACTTATCTTCTATTGATGGTTTCGAACATTATGTGAATTTAGTTGTAACGGTTATTTGTGTTCATTCAAGTGTGTGTCAATAGTTTTCTGTGCTAGTGGACTTAACGATGGGATTTCCCTTAAGCAAAATTTTGTTCCCCTATTTTTAATCCCTTTGGGGGAGAATTTTTCAAAAATACTTTAATAGTTCTCACTTAAGCTCACCTTTGCTGTTAATTATAAATTGAACGCTTATGCAAAATTTCATTCTCTTTAATCTTTAACCCTACGGCTTGTGATTTAGTGAATGAATAAATTAATTCAAGATTTTTATAAAAAACAAGAATCTTATTTAATCTTATAAGATTTGGAGATTTAAAATGTTTTTATAATATCGCGACTAAGTAGATGTTTTACATAAAACATAGGTTATTTTTATTTAACAATTTCTAACTAAGCAATCACTTTTACGTAAGCAATGGTAGTCAAAACTGATGCAAATCTTTCTTTATTTTGTTTAAGAACGTTAAAATAGTATTCTTAAAAAATAATAAGCTACTGTCTGAGGCAGTGAAGCATTCACACAATTTTTGTCCGGGTCGGCTTAGTTCAGTCAGCATGATTCGAAGCAGGCAAAATATAAGTTATAGAATCAGGCATTTTTTTGGCAAAATATTTAGAAGCCCAGCTGTGAACCCTGTGTATATTAGTCCGCCTGAGATTTGTCAAAATGCTCGTTTATTTCTACAGAAATACGTTCATAAGTTGTTTTAGATTTTTGGAACGAAGTTCCTTATCGCGCGTTGTGAAAGGGGGCTAGACGGAAAAAATTCTTACGAAAAGTTGTCACGACACTTTTTGCAATAGTAAGCTATTGTAAGCTTTATTTCTTTAAAATAAAGTTGAAATTTCCTTAAATTACGTACAATTGGGGTGTGTATGTGAGTAAGGATTGATATGATTATTATTTTGAGTGACCGAACTACAAAGTACAAATTCGGTTGTGCAGTTAAGTAAGACGTATTGCTTCGAATTAAGGATTAATCTTCCTTAAATTAAATATTTTATTTTTCGCACACTAACTTAAATCTAAAATGTATTAATATTATGTACGTGAAAGGAACTTCGTTCCATCCGGGTGTCCCTTGACACCTCTCAAGTTTTTTATTAGAGGATGTCCTTATTTCCTGATTTTCGAGTATAGCGATACAGTTCGGTGTAACAGAGATCCAGTCGTTTTGTAGGAAAACCGACTCGTTTGCCGGGAGGTATCAAAATATTTTGCCCAAAAATAGATTTGTGGACTTTGTATAAGGCGATACGACCGTTTGACTGGTGACGTTATATTTATGAAGATTTTCTGGTATACGGATGAACGCTAAACCATGTTTTAGACCTATTTCGATTTCCGTATTTTCGAAATTTTTCACGTATTCTTTCCAATATATAAATTTCTCGTGTCGCGGTGTTTGTTACCAAACTTCTCCGAAACGGCTGAACCGATTTTTATGAAATTTTGCGTGCATATCGGGTAGGTCTAAGAATCGGCCAACATCTATTTTTCATACCCCTAAAACCCATCAAAATTTCCACGCGAACAAAGTCGCGGTCAGCAGCTAGTAACATAATAAAAGTTTATTTCCACTAAACATCCCGCTTGTTTTTTACTCTTAGAGCTCTAACACACGAGCGGCATGTTCTCAACGGCAGAGGTAACTGCAGCCGTCGACGCGCTTCGGCGGCAACTAGCTAGTGTATCTAGTACACCCCCATTTCACAACTTACTTTTAAGTTTCACCTAATAGGGGTTCGCCTAATACAATCAACCTTTCACAAATCCAGAAAACAGACCGCTACTTGAGAATCTCAAAACAAGAAGTAGTGGAACGAGGCCATCAACCAATCGATACCACTAATACAGTACAAACTTCCTCCCCTGAAAACGACCCAGAGATTTTCTCAGAATATTCGTATCAAAGCCTGTATCGTTATCAACGTTATCAGCCCACTTACCATACAAATAGCTTCACAATACGCGATAAAAACTTCCAACAACATTGTTCAAGCGTTCGGGTGCTCAATTTGTTCCCTTTAAGCTAAGACGGGCAATGTTGGGCAATGTTCGACAATTGCCACAAGTCTGAAACAGGTATGGCTAAAGTTATATAAATTAAGTTGGCAACTTAAATTGACTCTACTATCAATAGCCGGGGTAAGGTTGTGATGCACAAGATAACACAGATGATTTTTTTGGCTATTGCTATTTTTATGTGCTGATACGGCCGTTTGTAGGGTTCTATTGCCAAAAGGCAAAAACAGATCCCTTATAGATTCTTCCTGTTTTGACTTTTGTGCGGCTGTTTACCTGTAACGATTGTCAAAGATCTACAAATGACAGCCGGGAGCAACGGCTTAACGTGCTTTCGAGGCACGGAGGAAACTCGGTATGTAATAGGTCACCCATCCACCGACCAACCTTGGCAATTGCGACTTAACCTGAAAATGGTTCCAAGGGGCTGTTATAAATTAGCGACGAGTTGTCTGTCTAAAGTGATGGATTCTGAAACATTTCTCCGACATTCGTTTCGCCGTTGAACGGTTCACCGACAGAACGATTCACTTTTCATTTTTTCACCGATAGAACGTTTCAATGACGAACGTGTCGCCGACACAACGATTTACTTTTCATTATTTCACCGATATAACGTTTCTACGGCGAACGATTCGCCGACACAACTGTTCATCTGCCCCTGGTGTATAAAACATAGGTATTCGACATAAAGAGACGGAGCAATACAGGTCGTCTAGCTCCATCGCTTTCCCATTAAACCGTAAGTTGCCTTTCTCTTTTAACCACTTCAGCCTACGCAGCCTTCAGATTCCGCACCCTGTGTGTACCCAACTTATGCTACCTTAGTCAAAGTTCGATATTGTACGGAACAAACATTGTTCTATAGTTGACTTGAATAATTGTTAGTTGTCCTTAGCGATACATTGTTGATGAACACGAATCCACATGATTGGTGGTGGAGGTGCTTTACCATGTTGGTGGTAGATTTTTTGACAACGTTGTGCAATCAATTTTGACGGCACGGTTGGCGCAGTGGTTGAGCGATCGACTGCTGCGCTACGTGTCGCGGGTTCGATCCCCGCACGGAACAAATATTTGTATGGCCTACAGATAGTTGTTCCGGGTCTGGCTGTTTGTGTGTGTGAGTTTAAATGTTTGTAAACGCACCCACGATACAGGAGAAATTCCTAGTGTGGTGCAACGTTTTAAAAAAAAAAAAAAAAAATTAGGAACATTAGCTTAAAATGTTTTTTTTTTCTATACAAGGTGTTGTTTTGCATTCTCGTCAAATTCAAGGAGGTGACTATGCTACTGATTCTCGTCCCGAATCGATAATAAAATGGGTAGGTAGGTAATATTTTTTTTTCTTATTTTACGAAAATCGTTAAATATGAACCACCCGTGTTTTAAACGCGGCCCGTCTGATTCTCGCCCTATAACCGTGCTTTTATACATACAAACAATCTCAAACGTTTATTCGATCATTTCTTATTCCCTAAACCACGTTAACTGTTAAGGGGGTTATGCTGAAATACTAAAAAAACTTAAAAACCCAAAAAAAAACAGCGTTTATAAATAATTAATTGGGTACCGTAATTTTAATTGATTATTTAGGTCTGTTGTGACATCCTCTTGAATTTTGACGAGGATGCAAAACCACACCTTGTTTTATACACGGTGTAAATCAACTCATCACGAAGCCGTCAACCAAGCATTCTGTATATGAAACTAAGTAACTTTACGCAAAAATTATTGCTGGGAAACGACATTTTTTTGGGGGGTGTAAAATCATGTTTTGTGGTAGAACTCAATGTAACGCACTCAAAACATTATGCTGATGGACGGATTGAATAGTACGGGGGTCGTGGAGGTGTTTAAAGTAAAAATCTTACATTAAAAACTTGTATTTAAAAAAATACTTGTCAAAAAGTTGGAACTTTGACCCCTAATATCTCCGTAACTAGAAGGTTCCCAGGTATGGTGTAGAACAAAAAAATGATAGCAGTGACAGGGAGAACCAGTGCCTTTCGGCTTCGTTAAGAGGTGTTTTACACCCTTTAGGCATTATGCTTCTACCTTTATTGTGCGAACCGCTAGTTTGTGGAATTCCTGCACTGCCAGCTTCTCTGTTTACTGATCATTAAAATCTGGATCTCTTCAAAGTTCGAGTGAATCTGTTTCTTCAAGGCAAGCGTGCTCCGCTTAGGCCGCATCTTTGCGTCAAATCAGGCGAGTAGCGGCCTAACGCAAGCCTACTAAGTATATAATTTTTTTTGCTAAAAAACTGTTCCTAAAATACAGCACCTATGACATCAATTCGGCGTGTGTTTTTACTTTATTTGGTACTATACGTACAAAAATCTGGGTTCAACATACGTCGGTATGTAGCTGGCTTTTCGCTGCAGATTCCCAACATTCGTCATACCAAAATATTTTGCGAGTATAGAAAAAAAAAATGTTTATTTCAATTACATGGTTCTTCAACAAACATGATTTGGAGATCACCTTTTAAGCAAGGAGATGCTTGTGTTAGGTGTGTCCGCTCTTCCACTTAACATTAAACAGGGTATGAGGGTATGCAATTGAAAAATATAAAAAGAAAATAAAATATTACAAAACGAAACGTTAAGGCGTAAAAGAGCGCGCATCTGTGGTGTATGGAAGTGGGTTTTTGAGTTAGTGTGCGTTTGTGTGTGTGTGGGGGTGGGTGTGGGTGTGGGTGTGAGTGTGTATTGTACGTATGAGTTAAGTTCATTTAGCTTTCAGATTAGGTTTAGGTTTAGGTTAGCCCTTCGACAATGTCTTGGGATCGGAAGAAGCTAGGCGTAGCTTCCTCCACTAACAATATCATTAACGCAGCTCTATTAATTGCTAATTTATGTAAGCGATGATACCAACGACTCAATGTCGTCGTAGGATTTATTCTTAAGCCAATCAGTCACAGCTACAAGACCGACCCAATAACTGCCTGTGTCGAAGTAAAATACATTCTCGCAAGATTTTCTCTTGATTACAGTCGTTTTATGTAGGCGTGACCTATTTCGACCTTCAATTATTCTCAGATAAGCTATTGCATACAATGTTAGCAAAATCAAATGACGTAAGGGTTTATAGTAATGTGCCTTATGATATTTGAAATTTAACATTTTTACATTAGGCTCCCTAGAGACTGAATTAACCTGGCATGCCTCTTTTGTACAGAACTGGCAGAATGAGGGTTAGTCTGACTACTTTGAAAACCTTATATAAAAAGAAATGAGCATCACTTCCTTCTTCGCCTACCCTGCACATCTAAACGAGTGCAAAAATATTCTATTGGAGCATGTCACCTTGCCAAGATGATTGCGTTAAGGAAATTAAGTTTAAAACTGCGCGAATTTGGCACATGCAGCCGTAGATAAGATCGGGAGCCATCTCTGGAGACTTTCTAGTTGCATCTTACAGTTTGGTTGGTGGCATTTGATTGCCTTTAATTGAATATTTTATGGAGAAAATGGTCTTAAATACTTGGTTTTTATTGGGACCACCACATTCAACCATATCAGCTAGTGTTTTTCTTACGTTTTAATGTTGAAATTAAAACAAATGGAATAGGATACCAGAAAATTCGAAGAGAAAATTCGAAAATTTTGCCATCGCAAAGTCTGGAAAGTCTCTTTTTTTCCTGGTGTGAAGGTTTAAAAGGAAATAAACATATCTAGAGGATAATTCATTCCAAAAATAATTATGGAAGTAGTCAAGTTGATTTTGGGCCCTTAATGGGTACAGCCGGCCTGCAAAACTAACATTCGGTTTCGCCACCCGATCCGTGCTGAATCTGGCCGACCCAAACTTGTGGATTGAACCTCTTACACACACACAAAGATATTTCATTTCAATACATCTTCATAAACCATAACATACTATTCCACAAAATAGAGAGTCAAGATAATACGCTAAATCCAACTTGCAAACTGAAAACTTAAAGCAAGAAAACTTCGGCAACTTCAAAAGAAAGTAGATTCGAGCTGTTAATATTAAAATCGATAAGACGGGACGCCCAAGTCGTGAAAGAGCGTTGAGAGAACTGATTTTGAAGTTGTGTTAATTTTGTTTCAGCCGATTATCGAGTCTGTAACTTCTGTAAGGTCTGTTAATTGCTGATAACTGCTCAAGAGTTTGCAATGTTGATTGTTTCAGGCTACATTGCCCATTGGCAACTCGTTTGAGTTTTGGAGGAATTTCGAAGTATTATTGCCTGTGATTCGAGGAATAAAATGTATTGAGTTTGGTACTTTGATGGTGGCTATTGTCGTGAACGTTTTGGTAAATGACTGTTTTGACAGTTGAAATTCGACGGTTTTTTCTTTTGAAAGTTTTGAATTATTATTTAGACTTTTACTAGACTGACTGGTCCTTCGAGTCCAAACTAACTACTTTATAAAAAAAAGTAATTTCAACATACATTATATTTATGCATACATCCAGTAGCTATGCTCACTAGGCGTTGTAGCCTCTGGAGTTTGATTTTACTGTAGTCAGTCGTGTTCTGGGCCACCATACAACTGATCCGTAGGTTAGAGAAGGTCTGATAACTGATGTCTTTGGATTGAGACCCCATTTTTTACCAACAAGTCTTCTGCGCTGAACAAAAGCTATACAGGCCTTCTTGATTTTTGAATCGATGTGACTCGCTCAGTTCAATTTGTTATCAAGTATAACGCCCAAGTACTTGAATTGTGTTGATAGGGACAATTTGGTATTGAATAATTTTGGTAACTGTAGTTCAGGTAACTTCCTTTTGTTGGTGAAAAGGATAAGTTCTGTTTATTCGGATTTACTGACAGCTGTTGTTTGTCACACCATTCTTCTACAATCTGAAAGGCAGAACGCTTTATATACCACATTCTCTGCATTCCTTTTTACAGTATTGTTAGGTCATCTGCATAACCAAAATTTAAAAGGCTATACACTAGTATGTTTCATAAAAGAGGTGATAGGACTCCCCCTTGTGGACGCCCTCTGACTACTTTGGTTCTTGTGGTAGTGTTCATGTCCATCTGGACTGCTCTTTTACTTATTAGTTCAGTGATCCAGTTTCTCACAACTGGTTCTAATTTGAATTTTTGAAGGGCATGGCAGATGCTGTTGTGCATTGTTTTTTCCAAAGCTCCTTCTATGTCTATGCAGGCCACAAATGTTGATATTTTGTTTGTAAAGTTTATTAAACGTTTGATTATCTGTTGAGATTGCCATTGTAGTAGTGCTGAAAATATTCCATCCAGCCCTATGGGTTTGAATGGTTTTAAGCTTTTTAGGGCCCATTCGATTATGTCCGCAGTTACTATTTTGTTTGCGGATTCCTATTTTTCGGTTTTTGGTGAGCTGTAGTGCTCGTCAGTCCATTCCTGGTCTGGCGCGACTTGACATCCGAGGAAGCCTGTTCCCAGCAGTACTGCACTGGTTTAATCGTCTGAGACTGTGTGAGCGCCGTCTTCCTTTTTGAGGGAGCCCAGTAGATTGAGGTCACCTTTTGCCAGGATTTTCTTAATCTTGCGGCTTGATTGGTGGCGTCTATGCTGCTACAGAAATTGCGCCAGCGCTTCCGTTCTTCGGAATCTCATCCATTTCTTGTAGTGTTGTTGTGCTGTTTTGTATTTATCCCAGTTCTCAGTGGTTCTGGTATTTTTATTGTCCTTAGTCCCTTCCGTATTCATTCGAGCTCTGGCCCCCACCAGGAGCTTTTTACAGACGTTTAGAAGTTACAAGAGGACACGGCAGTTCATAACCTTTCAAAACTGCCTATCTGTTGATCATACAAATACGAGTACGACGAATATCGAGTGGTTAATATTGTGCATGATTTCACAATTTCCTGTATTTTAAAACAAACCGCCATCTTGAAATATTCAGTTGATTCTAGCTTGATACGACGAAATAGCTAACGAGTTTGTATTGAGCTAACAAAATCAGCACAACTTATGAATAAACAGATTCTATTCAAACATTTTCTAAATAAAAGATTTTATCAATACACTTGGGAAGCAGCGAATCTTCAAAACTAATCTCCAAATAGATAGAGAAAGTGAGAAAAAAAAGAATAAAGTTCAAATTTTAAATTCCATTTTCAATTTTTAAGTAAAAAAATATTAAATGGCGGGCGTCGTTACGTTCAGAAATAAACATTACCGTAAAATGAAACGGACTGGCGAAGATACCAACCGGAAAGTTGGTTCCAACATAATTTTTAACGTAATTAAAACTGTTATTGCTTTGGGGACCTTTCTCTTTCTATTACAGCTAACTCTGTTTTTCGCTTTTAGATATTTAGTACTAAATGTGACCTAATTAGTCCTTGGAGACAGTATCTCGTTAGATTAGCTAAATAGGTGCCTATTATTGCGGTTTCTTCCATTTTTCCCGGAATCACCCTTTTGTTTGCAGATGATATAATTTTAAAGGGTCATTCTTCATTTTTATGGAAACGGGTTTCTTGTGTTGTGATTGCGCCCAATTGAGTGAGAATGTAAAATTATTTTGTTTGGTGATTTAATAAATCTTTCAGATTATCAGTGAAGTATCTTACACCGTAAGTTGGTATGCTGCTGATTTCACTGTTTTTTTTAAAGAAGCTCTTTATAACCCCCGACCAAAAAAGAGGGGTGTTATAAGTTTGACGTGTGTATCTGTGTGTCTGCCTGTGGCATCGTAGCTCCCAAACGGATGAACCGATTTTGATAAAATTGGTGTCATTTGAAAGGTATTTTAATCGAGAGTGTTCTTAGCTATGTTTCGAGAATATCTGCTCAGCCGTTTGAAGCTCATCACCTGTTTTCTAGTTGATGAAGGGATTTAAACAACTTCTACGGGTCTTGTTGATTGGAAATTTGAATTCTTGTCACTTGTCACCATGGGCATCGCGGGGGAGGGTAGGCTGCACCCCCCCCCCTAAAAGCTCATTTTTTTTTAATTCATATATTTCCTTGTTTTCGTTAATAAGCGAGAAGAGGCGGATAAAATTAATTTAAGCGTCGTAGCGTCGGGGGACCGCTTAGTACATACACTAAACAAAGCGGACCCCCGACGCTACGACGCTTGGATTAATTTTATTTTTGTTTTTTTAGAGGTATTGTCTGTCGGGTTTTTTTTTAAAGAGGTCTCACATAAAACATAACAGTGATCCGCAATGGGTCAGGCAGGGCAGGTCAGGGCAGGTCCCTACCTAATAGTACACCCACATTTCGTCAATTAGGTTTAAGTCCCATGTAATAGGGGGCTAGCCTATTGATATCAACCGAGCACAAATCCAGACTACATGGCTGCTACTGAGAAATTCCTGATGGAAAACCCAATAACACTTTGCCCGATCTGGGAATCAAACCCAGGACCTCATGCTCACTAACAAGATATCTCATTTAAATGTACGTCCATCAGCCGCACATCCGCACGTCAATAAAATAGGTATCACTTGCTTATGCGCATTTCATTCGGTAATTGTCCCACGGGATCGTACAGTCTGTTGTCAAAACTATCTGACCCACCCTAAAAACAAACGAATTTGGACCCTCTGTTGGTAACATTAAGGTTTATTCAATTTATATTAGCTTATCAGAGACGTGCTCGAGGACTCGATGAACAAATAAGGGTGTGGTGAGTGGGTCAGATAATGTTGACTACAGACTGTACTATCGGGATAAAAATTAGCTATTGCAGGCTGTAATCTATCCCTGTGCTAAATTTCATCCAGATCCATTCAGTATTTTATACGTGAAAGAGTAACAAACATCCATACATCTATATATCCAGACATCCAGACATCCAAATATCCAGACATCCATGATAAACCCTCACAAACTTTCGTATTTATAATATTCGTAGGATGTGTCTAAAATAACTGAGTGAAAACTCGACTTTTTCAACTGATGTGGGAATTGTGCGTAAAATACTCTCAGTACGACATCCTTTAATGTTATTAGTGATCCTTTTTAGAGATTTATTTACTATAAAACCTATTTATGTGAGTGTTTGTGTATTTTTGCGACGAAAACGGCGGCGATTTTTATTTCGCGAATGGGTTGTTTTCATCACCTAGATAGATAATGTTACAACGCACGTTTCTTTTGTAATAAATGCTTGAAGAATACACAATTGTTTGCATGTCTAACTAAGTTCTCCTACTTTAATATGGAAAATTATAAATCTAGCCGCAAAATTTTTATTTCACCCCAGAGCCCTACCTCTAATTTTATACATATATGAGCCACCGGAAAATAAGAAAGCTTCTAATAACCTAATTAGTCTTTTTTACAACTCTAACTAAATATTAAAAAAGCGTCAATTAAAAAGCAACAATTATTTTTACTTGCGTTTTTTATTTATATTCCACCATCTAAATTACTAACACAGCCATCACGGATTTTACAACTCACCAACATTTTACGTTTTGCAGCTTCAACGTATGTTCCATAAAAAAATGTATTTCAGGCATCAACTAGAAAACTTAATTAATATAACTAGGCATGTAAAAACCAGAAAACACTTTGGCCGACCCGGGAATCCAACCCAGGACGTCATGCTCAGCAGTCGAAAACGTTGGAACTCTGAAAACAAACAAGATCTTTTTTTAATGTACGTCAACAAAATAGGTCATCATCTGCCTAGCCTTTTTCCAAACTATCTTGGGGTTGGCTTCCAGTCTAACCGGATGCAACTGAGTACCAGTATTTTACATGAAGCGACTGCCTATCTGACCTCCACAACCCAGTAACTTGGTAATACGATAACCCTTGGTAAGACTGGATGTCAGACTTTTAGCTTTTGACTACTCGTAACGACTGTCAAAGATCTATAAATGACAGCCGGGACCAACGGCTTAACGTGCTTTCCAAGCACGGCTTTATCTTAAAGATGCGTGCGGCTGTTATTATTTAGCCACGAGCTCCTCCAACAACAAAATAGGTATCACTAGCCTATGCGCATTTTATTCGGTAATTGTCCCACGGGACCGTAATATACTATAAAAAGTATCCTATGTGCTATTGCAGGCTATTATCTATCCCTGTGCAAAATATCATACAGATCTATTCAATATTTTTTTGCGTGAAAGAGTAACAAACATCCATACACCTATGAGAAAAGTAACTGCAACGATGGAGCAAGACGGGCGCAACTGGCCGCTACCACCAATGAGAGAGCGCTAATCGATTCATGGTGGGAGGAGTCGTTTCGTGTAGTCAGAAAAATAATAGTCCACTAGATTGTAGATCTTTCTAGCATGGCGATGACGTCCATCTGGGTTTGATTTTGTTAAAATAGACATTAGACACTAACACTGATGAGTGTTTTTTTTTACGATTTTGAGTAACATCGTAAAAAGGCATTGCGGCAAAGAAAACATAAGATGCGAGACCGAGCGAAGTGAGCTCGGTTGGTCCTTACGGTACCCTGACTCGGACAGGTTGGGTTCGAAGGAGATGTTGGGGTCTTGTGAGCGAACTAAGACGCCGCCATCCACTTCCAGTCAGGTTACTTTAAACGATGCAGACAGAAATAGGAGCCCAGCGCAGCGGCTGCTACGTAAATACATATTTAAATTCAGACACATGAGATGATGATTACCAGGCATAATGCCTATGTGTGCCTTTAAAGTTTGGAGAGTTCCCTCAATTTCTCCAGGATCCCATCATAAGATCCTGAGCTAATGACAGTATACTTGTACTTAAACAATGCCCATCAAAATTGAGGGGTGCCATTAATTTTCCTGGGATCCTATCATCAGATCCTGACTTATACCTTCCATCATCAGCGCAGCAACATGAGTTGATGGATTACCAGGCACAAATATCTGAATTACGTTAGATAGTATATGATATACATTGTATGTGCCTATAAAATTCGAGGTTTACCCTCGATTTCCCTGGGATCCCGTCATCCATCAGCAATGGGACTACCTCAGGAGTATAGGCTTTCGAATAAAAAAATAATTTTGAAAATCGGTCCACAATTGGCGAAGAAATCGGTAAACATGCAAAAAAAAACATCCGAATTGATAACCCTCTTAATGTTGGAAGCCGGTAAAAAAATATGATCTAATGGTCTCCGTCTGAGTGACCCCTTTGAATCAAAATGAGATAATTGCCAATTTTCACACGTATTATAAGAATCAGATGAGCGAGCAATGGCGAGTTGGGTCTGTCAAGTAGATAAGGATTTCGTTCGCTTTGTCCCGTATTTCGTAAGTATGAAATGTCTTTGAATAATAATAAAATTTGGGGGAACATGACATAAATGGCACATGACTCACTCCATCGTTGGCTTTGTTTGACTCTGTCATCTCTGACCTAGATTATAGTCAAGCCCATCTCTAATAAAAAAAATACATGAAACGGTCGTTAATTTAGAAACCAACTGAACTATGTAGTAGTTAAGTTAATGTCCCCACATCAAAATTAAGTTGTTACTGTTTACACCACTGAACAAACTAATAAATCAGTAATTACTCTGAAATTGTTAGCAAATATGCACAAGGGCATGGGTACGTCCCGTTTGGTAACTTTCCCATTTGGACAACTAAACAAAAGACGTGCAAAACTAGTGAAAAATAGCCTTTTCATAACTATTTTAATCTTCATACATTCTATTTAAATGGGTAAATACAAATTGAAAAATTGCGAAAATAACTTTGTTTGTGCGTAACGTTGGGATCATTTCTGCCCTCCAAACAGGTCACTAACTCTATTTGAAAACTTTTCTCGCCTCTACAGCTGAACGGAGTTCGATAGACACTGGTTCTTAAGAATATTTGCCGCTCCATCCTATCAGGTTCATGTATTCCCGTAGGATAATTCCCGACCTTCAAGCGGGTGAAGTCGCGGGCAAAAGTTAGTGTTTAATAACCCGCTCCTCCGGGACAGCCTGTTGGCACATTATCAAATATTCTATTCCAAAACTTATTGAAAGTCACGGGTATTGTGTGAATTAGTATGGATTTTCTATTACCAGGAAGTTTGTTTTATTTGTGTATCCATACTAATATTATAAATGCAAAAGTCACTCTCACTGTTTGTTTGTTTGATACCTTTTCACGACTAAACGGCTGATTGGATCTTAATGAAATTTGGCAAGAAGATAGATTTCAACCTGGGGAAGGACATAGGCTATATATCATCACGCTACGACCAATAGGAGCAGAGCAGTAATGAAAAGTGTTGCGAAAACGGCGAAAATGTGTCTCAGACGAAGTTGCGCGGGACAGCTAGTTTTTAATAAGTATAAAATTACCGTGGTGAGGTGACCTGTATTAGGTACATCTCATCATTATTATGCATCATCATCTGCCTAGCCGTTCCCCAACTGTCTTGGTTTTGGTTTCCAGCCTAACCGAATGCAGCTGAACACCAGTATTTAATACATGGAGCGATTGCTATCTGACTGCCTCAACCCAGTTACTACCGGGTAATACGATACCACTAGGTAAGACTGGTTGTCAGACTTTCGGGCCATTTACTACCTGTACTAACTGTCAAAGATCTACAATTGACAGCCGAGACCAGCGGCTTAACGTGCTTCATGAATGAGGCACGGAGTAAATGTATAATAACCTAAACATCGACCCGAACGGTTGTTATTATTTAGCCACGAGCTCCTCCTTAAATATAGCTATTAGTAAAATATAAAAACTTAAAATCCATTTACCTAAATTAAACTAGGCCTCGTCAAAGAACGGTTTTTATTTGCACTCCATGATGAAAATGAAACCTATGGAGGAATTCCAAACATTCCATTTTCGAAGTTTGAAAAGCCAAGATGGCGGTTGCATCTTCTTGACATAGCCACTCAGACTTTTTCATAGCACCTACAACAGGACAGAGGGCAGAAACGTGACCTTACCGACCTTCCAAAGGTCAACAATGATACACACCGAAAAAAACCCTTAATACCAAACAGCGATACAGTATTATAGCTTACAACAACAATAAAATTTGTTTTATCGTACCAATATCGTGCGTTTTATTTGTCGCTGATATTCGCCGGGTTAGTACTGGATTGCCAGTTTTCGGAGTTCGTTTTTGGGAATATCAGGGGTAATTTTTGGTTTTTGAGAACGTCAGCAACCTATAGATGTGAGATAGGAAATTGATACACTGCTGCTAGACTGAAAGTGTTATTTTCTATACAACCTAATCTTTTCTTTTTCGTATTGGTGCTTAACCTGGTGTCAAAGTTTTTATGCCACCTATGGGCCTCTGACTTGGCTTTACATGCCGTCGATAAAATATCCCTCAAGCATGCTGGATTCTTTACGATGTCTTCCTTCACCGTAGTAACAAGTGATCATTTTAGAATACGCATGAATCCGAAAAATTAGAGGTGCGTGTCTTGTCTTGGCATTAAAACTACTAAAATTTGAGATTTGCCGCCACATTAAATTAAGCAGTATTCCAAAAGCCAGATCCGAATTGTTAGCGCAGCACAAGATAGGTACTAGCCCCTTAAAAATACTTAGGAATTTAGCCGTGAAACTTTGTCGATGCCTACCAAGTTTCTACTACTAACAAATAGACATTCAGATTAATTATTAAGTTTACTTCTTAACTGTTCCACCTCACAAATGAAGGCAAGAATTTGGACTTGACTACCATTGTACAGTAATTTAAGAGGCACCTAAATGATGTTAATTTTTTAAGGTGATCATTAAAACCACTTTTTCTCGTCAATATTTTACGGAGAATAGACCCATGTTTTCGGAGATTTTAAACCTTTTATCTGGCCACACTCAGCTTAGCCATACTAAATGCTCGCGCTTTCGACATTTATAGCGGTAATTATGACTGATTTAGTGACTGACCAGCCTGCCTCAGTGTTGCCCGTTTATCGGAAATGAGCGAAAGCGATATTTATTACAGCCCTGTGTGTTATTGTCTTTTAGAATGTGTTTCTACCAATATTACGCCACATAATTCTGAATTGTTGACGTGTCGTTAAAAGTTATGCTTGGAATTAAAGTGAAAGTATGTTTGAATATTGGATCAAATACTTTAGACTCAACATTTGTTTCGATTATTCATTTGTTCACATAACATTTTATTCGTTATTTATTTTATCAAATTTATTTTTCCATCTCGCATTGTATTGTACCTATGTCTTTATTTATGTGCTGTAACTATTAGTCCTGAGAGCAGCGGTGACCCAGTGGTGGCAGCCTCGACATACGAGCAGTAAGCCGAGGTGGGTTCGAACCCTGGCCGGCGCATAACTTTGTGTAATTTATTTCATCACCGCTGCCCTCAAAAACGGCGAAGGAAAACATCGTGAGGAAGCCGGCATGTCCTAGAACTAAAGATTCGAAGACATGTGACATCTACCAACCCGCACTGGGCCCGCGTGTTGGATAGCCCACTCCCTCTCATAGAGAGGAGGCCTGTGTCCCAGCAGTCGGAACAGTATAGGCTGATGATGACTATTAGTTCTGAGTTTCCCCTGCACAGATTAGTTGTGTATCTACATTTTAATCTAAAATCACCCCACTTACAGAGCAGCGTCCTTGCTCTAAAAGGCGTAAAAAAACAGGGTGATAATATTACAAGAGAAAATTCGTCTAAACTTTATAATTATTAAGATGGGTAGGCAGTCCCTGAAGAGGTGACTAAACTATAATTACTGCCTAAGCAACATTAGAAGTAAGACCACAAAATGAATGAACGCAGAAGGGTCAAAATTTCTAACGTTTTTTAAGCCGCTATTTTAATAGTCGTGCTGTCTCTTTTTAACCCCCGATCAAAAAAGAGGGGTGTTATAGGTTTTACTTTGAGCCTTTTCAGAACGGTTTAAAGTTAAGTGTTGTTTGAACATTCAAGTATGTGTTCAACAAGTAGGCTCTGTTCCAATCTTTCTTCAAGATAGGTCTTTGATCTGTGTCCCGACATCCATTGTTAATACTAGTATTGATATAGAAATATCAGAATTAAATATCGTTTTATACAGTGACTGGATTATGGAAGACAGATAAAAAAGTAAAAATAAATAAATAAATCATGTAAAAAGCTGGTGTTCTACTGCATCTAGTTTGACTCGAAGCTGACTTCAACACAGTAGGCAAAAAATGACATGCACTCTTTACTGTCCAGAAACAACTTTTTAACCCCCGACCAAAAAAGAGGGGTGTTATAAGTTTGACCTGTGTATCTTGTATCTGTGTATCTATGTGTCTGTCTGTGGCATCGTAGCTCCTTAGCGGATGAACCGATTTTGATAAAATTGGTTTCGTTTGAAAGGTGTTTTAATCGAGAGTGTTCTTAGCTATGTTTTGAGAAAATCTGCTTAGCCATCTGAAGGTCTTTTCTAGTTGATGAAGGCATATCAACTACTTCTACGGGTCTGGTCGATTCGAAATTTGAAATCTTGTCACTTGTCACCATGGCCATCGCCAGGAAGGGCTGCACACACCGCTCTCCCCCTTAAAGATCGGGATTTTTTTAAATTTATAATAATAAATACATACAATGATAACGAAATAATCATAGACTACCTTATATATGTATAACACATCCACAATTAAACACAACACGTGATCCAGAGGCAGCGAATAAGGTAATCAGCGTGTGATAGGACTGGCACCTCTCTGACCTGCTGACCTTCCATGACGTTTTAAAGCAGTATTGTTTTACTCTTTTTCCAGTGTGGGAAAGAGATGGCGCTAGACATCCTGTATAGCTCCGTCTCTTTCCTACACTAGAAAAGGAGTAAAACAATAATTGTTGAAGACGTCATGGTAGGCCACCTGGCCTTTCTATACAAGTGTTGTTTTGCATCCTCGTCAAATTCAAGGAGGTAACTATGCTAATAATTCTCGTCCCGAATCAAAAATAAAATGGGTAGGTAATTTTTCTCTTTTTTATTTTTTACGGAAATCGGTAAGTTTGGACCACCCTTGTTTTAAACGCAGCCCGTCTGGTTCTTGCCTTATAACCTCGCTTTCACACATACAAACTATCTCAAACGTTTATTCGATAATTTCTTAGTCCCTAAACCACGTTAAGGGGGTTATTCTGAAATACTCTCAAACTTAAACAACCAAAAAAATCATCGTTTATTAATAATTAACTAGGTACCGTAATTTTAATTGATTATATTTTATGTCTTTCGTGACCACCTCCTGAAATTTGACGAGGTTGCAAAACAACACCTTGTAGATGCATGCGTTGGCCGAGCGACTCCACAGCAGCGTCTGCCAGACGGGCGCTCAACCCGCGGTAATAATGGCGCAACGGCTGGCAGAATAATCGATGATGATTTGCTCGCGGTGAATATTCTGAAATACCTGTTGGACGATTTCAAGCTACATTAACTTAGTACATAGTAAGCACTAGAAAGTTGTACCCTAGGGTTGCGTAACAATTTTGGATGTTGCAACTTGGAAACTTTAAGCACTAGTTATGTTGCCAACATAAACATAACTAACAATACGGTACATTGTGCGGATAATCGATATAGTTGGTATCGAAGTTGGGATCATCCTGGAACAGATACTGAAATGTTTCGAACAGCAGTTCACACCGAAAGATGGTGCATAATTCAGCCTGTTATATTCCCACTTCTGGGATATAGGCCTCCTCTCAATGAGAAGCAAGATGGATGTCGTTATTACAAGTTATTCGCCAGGTGGCCTACCATGACGTCTTAAAACATTATTGTTTTACTCCTTTTCCGGTGTGGGAAAGAGATGGCGCTATACACTCTGTATAGCTCCGTCTCTTTCCAACACTAGATTAAAAGTAAAACAATACTGCTTAAAGAGGTCATGGCAGGTCAGCAGAGTTTGTTTCGACAGTTCTGCGAGAAGAAATTGAGAAGAGGTCAATGAGATAGAAAATGGCTACACAAGCCAGCTTATTTAAAAAAATATGACGAGTTTATGTGATTCCGATATCTTATTTACAGATTAAATCATTTCCATCAGAACATTTTTATTACCTAATGGGCCAGCTTAACCTCAATCACGCTCAACAGAAAGTCTTGGATGAAGCCTACGACGGAACGAGTGTTTCCAGAAGATGCTAAATATCTTGCTTTGAAGATGAGGCTAAGCTAATACAGATGCTGCAAAGACTATCGTAATAGTCTATACTTTGTTCATAATTTTCGTTTTACATTTTTGCATTTCGACCTTTGACAGTCGTTACAGGTAGTCAGTGGCCCAAAAGTCTGTCAACCAGTCTTACAAAAGAGTATTACCCAGTACTAACTAGGCTGTGGAGGTCAGGTAGGCAGTCGCTTCATTTAATATACTAGTATTCAGCTGCATACACGCATACTTTTTCAAGGGTGACTACTGAAAACCAGCTCTGTGCTGTGGGCCCCCCATAGCACTGCATCATGCCGAGTGGTAACCATACTTGTCGCAGTCACGACGTGCAAGCTGTCAACTTTTTTACTTTTTTTTTTAAATCTTATTGTTGTATATTTTATCTTATTGTACTTACAAATGTTTGTTAAGCTTTGTATGTTTATTGTGTTCATTGTTATTTTGTATGCTCTTCAAGTCCCTGCGACAGATAAAGATTTTTTCTTTCTTTATTTCTTTTAGAGTGGAAGCCGACCCCAACATAGTTGGGAAAAGGCTAGGCATATGATAATGATGAATTTTTCACTTCATGCTGATATTTTTTTTCTCCTTGTAAATTATATGAAACTAGCTTATGCCCGCGGCGTCGCCCGCGTGGAGTTCGATAATTGTCCCACGGGCACATACTATCGGGATAAAAAGTATCTTATGTGTTAATCCAGGTTATAAACTATCTGTGTTCCAAATTTCATCCGAATCCGTTCAGTAGTTTTTGCGTGAAAGAGTAACAAACATCCATACTCACAAACTTTCTCATTTATAATATTAGTAGGATTAATGTAGTCAAACATTGGTTCAAAGTAAGTCTTAGTACATTATGTTTTCCTAAAGACTTCATAAATATAAGTATTCAAAGAATTTGTATGACCGTTTAGTTGTACCCAGAATTCCATACTGATAAAACTAAGTCAACAAATTTTACTCAAAAATTGCACAAAGAATAAAAAATTAAACGTTTTTCCCTATTTCACTTTACCGTGTTTTAGTCACAATTCGTCCGAATCCTTTTACATAAGCTTTCCTGAAACACTTCATTTACTTTACCCTTTTTGTGTAAAAAAGAATTAAATCACAAACAAGTTTCTTTTTAGATATAATTAACTGGATCCCGTCTTCTTTGGACACGGGAGAGCAGGGCCGGGAGAACCTCAAGGAAAACGAGTTATTGTATAAACTAAAGGCATTTATTTATTTACACACAGAATACCTACTTAAAAATGAAATTAAATTAAGATACATAGAAGTGTACAAAGGTAGTGCTTATTTTTTTCAGCAAACCGGACGACAAGAGAAGTGTCATTGTCAAATTTCGCACAGGTAACCTTGTCCCTCAACTGTGTTTTTTTTTTTATTAGTAATAATTATATAACCTCTTTCAAAATTTATATTACATACAATATACATCGCATTAAACATTCAAAACAAAAATAAAGGGATAGTTTTGATTTTTTTAGTTTTTTTTTAATAGTAACATTGTGGTAATTTTTGGTAACAGAAAGGTTTTCCTTACAAACTCTTATATGAATAAAATATGTTTGGGAGGAACTGGACATACAAATTGAAGGACAAAAGTGTTTTTTTGGTGAATATCCCCTTACACCTAAGCAAACGCATAAATTGGTCTATATATAATAACATAACATCACGCCTGTAATCCCCGAAGGGTTAAACAGAAGTGTACCTAATAGTACACTCACATTTCACCAGTTTTGTTAAGTTCCATGTAATAAGAGCGAGCCAATTGCCATCAAACGGGCACACACTGGCAGCTACTGAGAAATTCCTGATTGAAAAACCCAATAACACTTTGCCCGACCTGGGAATCGAACCCCTCATGCTCAGTAGTTGGGCTTGCGACCACTGAACCAACGAGGTAGTAAAAATATCGAAAATGGATAATCTAATATAGTACCTATCTATTTGTTTACAAAGTTCCCATTACAGTAGGTAATAAGTATAAGAAAGATTCTGTTTAAATGTATCAATAAAATAATAGTCTTTAATAAAAACTCAGCTTATAGACTTTCAACTGGAAACTTGGAAGGAAATCGACAATTTGAATTAAAATAAAACCTATTTTGAAATAGATGAGGTTCATGTCATAAGATGTGAGCGTATACGTTTTTTTTTTGTTTTACTAAAGTTTAGAAAGGTGCGACACAAAGGTTTGAAATTCGAACGATTTTTGAATCGTCACGTGCGAAACGGATCTTTTTTTAAATCGTTCGAATTTTTATTACGTTTATCATGCGTGTTCGTGCTAGGCCCACTGCTTTCATAAAAAGCCGCTCCATTGTAAGTTACTCAAAAACTGCCAAACCAATAATTATTTATCAAGTTATCAATAAATGGGTTAGTCAACTCGACACGAAAGACTGGACACACATGTGTCCAGTTGGTGAAACTCAAAATTATTCATCTGGACACCCACTTCAAAACGTCGAATTAACTTAAATGGGTAATTACCCAAAAATAATCATTCACCAATCAAATACGATTAGTTGCCTATGACAATTGACACAAAACATTAATCTGCGTGACTGTACTGTCAAGGATTTGGGTAAAATGCTAACGTGTGTCCAGTTGGAACCGAAAACATAAAAGTCATTTAATTTGAGTTTCAAAATGTGGACATGCGTTAAAATCTTGGTGTGTCCAGCCAGGTGACGAATAATAATTTTGAGTTTCACCAACTGGACACACTTATGTTCAGTCTCTCGTGCTGAGTTGGTGAATAACCCCAATCAAAAATTATGCATTCAAAAAGTCTGTAGAGTTAACCTTTAGACTTTTTGTTTTCACTTTTGCGAAATCATTCCTTTGTTTATTCACTGCTTCGTTGATCCAGTGGTCGCAAGCGTGTCTGTTAAGCATGAGGTTTTATTTCCAAGTCGGGCAAAGTGTTATTGGGTTTTTCCATGAGGAATTTCTCAGTAGCAGCCACGGAGTCTGGATTTGTGTCCGGTAATATCATCTGCCTAGCCTTTTCCCAAACTATCTTGGGGTCGGCTTCCAGTCTAACTGGATGCAGCTGATTACCAGTATTTTATATGAAGCTGCCTATCTGACCTCCACTACCCAGTAACTGGGTAATACGATACCCCTTGGTAAGACTGGATGTCAGACTTTTGGCTTCTAACTACTCGTAACGACTGTCAAAGATCTAGAAATGACAGCCGGGACGCGTATTTACAAAGGCTATACCATTACAGTGAAAGTGCGCACTGAACTGGCTTAGCTTTTGTTTGACAATAACTTGCCAAAACCCTAATCCATTCTAGTACAGAAACTGACCGAAATCGCGTAGACTCCGAAATTGTTAGACAAATTCCTTCTAACATTGCAGCAACAAATGCTATTCAATTTGATACCGATAATTACCGATCATTAGCTTCAATTATAGGTGGATAATTACATGGAAATTGTTATTATTTTGGTAAACATTTAGAATTCTTTGGCAAGCGGAGGGGTGTGTGTACCCCTTCTCCCCTGGCACCACTCCCATTAAAAGGTAATGCACCGTTCTTGAGAAAAACCAATAATTGTAACCTAACCTCAAAACATTTTATTTTCGCTTATAAAGTATAGTCTACGTAGCCCCGCTACGCGGGGCTCCTATTTCTGGCTGCAGGGTTTACAGTAACCTAACACGAAGGGGAAGTCGGGGTCTTAGTTCGCTCGCTCCGCTCGCTCACTAGACCCCGCCATCCCCTTCGAACCTAACCTGTCCGAGTCGGGGTGCCCGATGCCCCAAGTCCAGAGCTCGCTCTTGCATCCAAATTCTCCTGGATATGTATTATACAGTACTATGTTTTGTCCGTGCATTTTCTTTGAAAATATCCAGGCAAAAAGCTTATCCATTTGAGTCAATTTTCTTACTGAGATAGATTAGGTTTTAGCGAGTAATATGCATCAACAAAAGATCTTCTATTAGAGTCTGGCTCGTGACTCAAATAGTTATAGCCTTTGTAAATTCGCAGCCGGGACCAACAGCTTAACGTGCTTTACGAGGCACGGAGGAAACTCGGTATGTAATTATGGTCACCCATCCACGGACCAACCTCGGCAAGCACGGCTTAACCTGAAAGATCGACCCGAACGGCTGTTAATATTTAGCCACGAACTCCTCCTCATTTGTGTTCGGTAACATAGATCTTAAACATAACAGGCCAAATAAAGATGTACTATAAAGTTCAGCTTTGTTCGACTCTGTACGGACGTACAGAGTTTCGGGTATCACACGTTATTTTAAGCGAAATCATTAATCGCTAATCTCTCATCCCTCAAACCTACTAGTCTGAATATCGGCGCGGATTAAAAGCGAGCGTTCTGTAAATTTATTAAACGTTTCTGTGGTCCCCGATAGCGTCAGTCCAATACTGTTTGTAGTACTTTGATAATGTTGCTGTTAATTATAGAATGTTAATAATTTGTCTTTGCTTCGGCGAAGAGTTATTTATTTGTGTTGCGTAGAAATGTGAAGAGGAGTTTTGGTTGTGTTTTTGAGCTGTATGTTTGCTTAGAGAATATTATGTTTGTGGAAAAAATGGTGCTTCATGGTCATGTCATATTGATTGCCTCACTATGTTGTCTATACTCTTACAATACTCTTACTCCTTCTCCGTTCACGCAGTACGTTTGTGGAACTCACTTCCGCCTAACATTCGAAACTCTAAAACTTTATTTCTCTTCAAAAAGCAAGTCAAAGAACACCAACTTTCCTGTATACTGTAATGTTCTGATATAATAATACAAGGTGTTGTTTTGCATCCTCGTCAAATTTCAGGAGATGGTCACAAAAGACATAAATAATCAATTAAATTTACGATACCTAGTTAATTATTTATAAACGCAGATTTTTTTGGTTGTTTAAGTTTGTCAATATTTCAGAACAACCCCCTTAACGTGGTTTAGGGAATAATAAATTATCAATTAAACATTTGAGATTGTTTGTAAGTGTGTAAGCGAGGTTATAGGGCAAGAATCAGACGTGCCGCTTTTAAAACACGGGTGGTTCAAACTTACCGATTTCCGTAAATAAGTAAAAAAATAAAAATTACCTACCCATTTTATTATTGATTCGGGACGAGAATCATTAGCATAGTTACCTCCTTGAATTTGACGAGGATGCAAAACAACACCTTGTATATGTATTATAAGTATATGTTTACTTTTTTCATATGTATTTTTATTTGTATGTATGTTTATTTTATATAGGTATGTTTTTGTTTTAAGCTCTAATTTCCTTTAGAGGAAAGTTGGAAGAGATTTCTTTTGAATTAAGCAGTACCTTTAAGCACCGAAAGATTCTCGGACTAACCTCAGCAAACGCAGCTTATCCTGAAAGCTCGAAGTGTGCGGCTGTTATTATATAGCCACGAGTTCTTTTTTTTTCTTTTGAGTTTTACGTTACGTATCCCGAATTCCGCAAAATATAAAAAAAAAACTAATGATTGTGTTGTGTTGTGTTGTGTTGTGTTGTGTTTTGTCATATTGTAGTTAGCGACTCGACAGAATGGCCGACGATGTGATTCGCTCAATTGATTGGCTGTCGCAGTCTCAGGGCTGACACTAGGATTTTTATGAAAATAACAGATACAAAAATATGCTATAATTTTGTTCGTGATGATAATAAAATGTACATTTAGGAGTCCCTTTTCAGGAATCTTTTTTATACAAGAAACATTAATGTCGGTTGTAATATCTTTTTTTTTTTTGTTTTTGTTCAAACTCGTTGTCTTATTTACCGATTGTTTGTAAATGTGTGGACATTGTAGGCCTTATAGATTCCTAGATTCTTGGGAACTTTTTATCTTGATCTACGTTTTGTAGTAAGCAACGACTTATTGTGGGGCTTACGATGTGCTCCCATACTTAAGTACCAACGCTGTAATATAGAAATATTGTAAAACCACATGATTTAAAAAAAAAGTATCCATGGAGTTTTTTGCCGGTTCTTCTCCATAGGAAACGATCAACCCGAACCGAGCACCTTTTTGTCATCGTTTTATAAGTGCCCATGTAGGAGTAAGTGAAATAAAAATATTTTGATATATGATTTTGATTTTTCCGTTTTCAATAACGCCAACTAAATAAGGGTGTTTTTACACCCATTATTCTCCTTTTGACTTTCGTTACTAAACCATTTTCCCTCTAACACCGTATCACTTCCAGGCAGTAAAATATTCTCACGACAAATTGACCTTACCAATACAACCTGTTTTTTTATATCCCATAACTCTAGGGTTATACACCGTGTAAATCACCTCATCACGAAGCCGTGAACCAAGCATTCTGTACATGAAACTAAGTAACTTTACGCAAAAATTATTGCTGGGAAACGACTTTTTTTTGGGGGGTGTTAAATCATGTTTTGTGGTAGAACTCAATGTAACGCACTCAGAACATTGTGCTGATGGACGGATTGAATAGTACGGGGTCGTGGAGGTGTTTAAAGTAAAAATCTTACATAAAAAACTTGTATTTAAAAAAAATACTTGTCAAAAAGTTGGAACTTTGACCCCTAATATCTCCGTAACTAGAAGGTTCCCAGATATGGTGTAGAACAAAAAAATGATCGCAATGACAGGGAGAACCAGTGCCTTTCGGCTTCGTTAAGAGGTGTTTTACACCCTTTATTTTGTATGTAAAAAATTTACTAAAATTCCTAGAATAGGTGGTCCAAGAATGCATAGTTTCGGAGACATCATCAATCATAATTAAATTATGTCAAAAATTGTCACCAGTATAACGAATCTTTACTATTGCGAGGTTGCCAAACTTCGCAGTAGTGTAGTAAAATAGTAGTAGTTTCACTGATAAATACGAGTAATTCTTTTTATTCAAACCAATAATTCATATTTAAAGCTAAGAAAATGCGAAAAAACAAAAAAAAACTATGATTGAAACATAATTCCTATGCCAGTTTATTCTTTGATATGGTTTCAATCATATCCTAGAGTATAGCATATAAAAAAAACAGGTTGTATAATAATAATTACCCTGATGGAATTTAAATTTTCAGCTCCAACCCAGGCGTTGAAAACAGTACTATTATTTTCCTCAATGGTCTAACAGTAGCAAGCCCGACTGCTGAGCATGAGGTCCTGTGTTCGATTCCCAGGTCAGTGAAATGTTATTGGGTTATTCCATCAGGAATTTTTCAGAAGCAGCCACGGAGTCTCGTTTTGTCCACGGTTGATGGCTATAAGCTCGCCCCCTATTACATGGCACTTTAACATAACTGGTGAAATGTAGTTGTGCTATAAGGTACACCTCTGACTAACCCTTCGGGAATTACAGGCGTGATGTTAGCTTGACGAAACGAGACTCAATGTATGAAAATCAAAATTAGTTACGAAACGTCACTTTTGTGATGGTGTTACGTTTAGTCGGCGAAATGGGAAAGTTACAAGATGGGACGTAGCTGATTTTATGTATTGCTTTTTTGTTTTTTTGAAGCGACTAGGTATAAGCCCTTAGGTTAAATCCTTGACTAAAATAGAATAATAATATGTAAAAAAAAATAACATCTATTAATTTAATGCTATGTAAGATAATTATAGCTTACAAATAAAATATCCAAAACGGAAGCAACAACCCTACCTACTTATGATGAATTAAGCAAAAAAAAAAGAAGCAAATAACGTCTCCATATAATATTACGGGCATGATTCAGCCTGTATAAACGTAATATTAATATTTACTATACACAAAAACTGTCTACGCATTCTTACGATCGTTTAGGTACAGTCGACCAAACAGACTAGTAAGCAGCTAGCTATTAAAATAAAACCTTTTTTGGTTTACGAACTGAAAATCACGCCTGTTAACGAAATTGTTATTAGGAACAAAATCTATCAACCAATCTCCCTTACACCACAGTCACAACCCCAGACGATGACACAAGCGACATGCGAGTGCAATAATACAGCACTTGTTCTCTTTGAGTGAGTACCGTCGCGTCAAGCTATTTCTTTCATTTGTTTTCTTCGCAGGCGCTGTCGCATAGTCGTGTCACTTGGGCATGGAGTTTGTGGCCGAGCGGTTATGTGCAATACTGTGCATGATTATCAGAGATCCGTATAGGTAGATTAAAAAGAAGAAGTAGGCAAGTATTGCCTAAACTGCGGGGAGATAAGTAACTACAACGTCGCTAGTACTATCACCAAATTGCGTATCTGACCACGGTAAGGACTATCGTTACTTGCAGCGTCCGGCCCCTATAGAAGCGCTTATTAACGCTCAGCTACCAATAGCATCGCAGCATCTATTTTTTGCCGAGTCCCTTGGTGTCGTAAATGAAAAAAAAAAAACTGTGGTCAAACATCTGGGATCATTAACAGAGCCTGAGATTGTGTTTAAAATAATACATATTTAAAAAACGGTCGTGTATTTTTCGGTCGAGTCTTTTTTTGTTTTACCGCTATTGGTCCGGAAAGTATTTGTGCGGACCATTAGTAATAAGGATGTTAAACAGATGTCATCGTGTGCACGGGATTTTGTTTGAAAAGTTTCCATATTCTCACTTTCCCGATGGTACCACTTTTACAAAAAGCACTTTGAACCGGTATCAGACAAAACCTTTATTAAGTTAAATGGCGTTTTATCCATTAAAAATAATTTGTTTCAGACGCCTCAGTTATAATTATCTAGGATTACTACAACATGTCAATTTACAAAGGGTCTCAAAAAAACTAACAACCAAATGAGTTTTGTAAATGTTAGTTATTGTTAAAATAGTTTTAACCGGTCAAAAGTAGTTTTAACAAATTTTGTATGTTCAAGCGCAATTTTACACTTAGTGAAGATGTCTATCTTTCGCCAACATACCAAACAGTTTTGCCAACTGTACACGAGGTACTTATTTATATTTTGGTAAGTAATGGAAGCTTATTATTAAACGTTGCTGTTCATTCAGGTCATGAATTATTTAGAGATATTCTCGTACATTTGTTAAGCATTTTTCTAGATGGGAGATGAGAAATTATTGAAATGTTTTCGGCAATTTCGTTGACATGAAATAAGTATAATAAGAACGGAATGTTTTGCTAAAGTAGTACATTCTACTGTAAGGCGATTCTCACAAAACACCGCTCGTCCGCGCGGTCGGCCAGTTTACGAGTGTCAGGCATCAATGGATTTCATACAAGCCAATGCGACGAGAGATCCGCTCTGCCAACCATTCGCGCGGACGAGCGGTGCCTAAATCTTGTTCACACAAGACCACACGCCTGTTATCCCTGAAGGGTAAAGCAGAAAAGTATCTATCTTTAGAAAAATTACATTTCACCGGCTATGTTTGAATCCCACATAATAAGGGGCAAGTCCATTTCCATGAATCGGGCTTAAATCCAAATGTCGACAACTAAGAAACTAATTTCGTGTTTTTCAGTAAATACTAACGATGAAACGAATAGGATCGACGGATCGACTGTGTTAAGGATGAAATGGCAAGAAAATAGGTATATCTGATGAGCTGACAAGTACCTACAAGTGATAGAGAAGTATATGGAAGAAGACGACATGCTTCGCCGACCCCAAATAAATTGGGATAAGAGCAAGAGATTGATAGTAATGATGAATTCTAAAAATCTCTAGTTAATTATAATACCTACCTAACACATTTGCTAGAATTTACGACGTATCATTTTTCTTTGTAACCTCGATTTTAATTCATTTAAAGCTGGCATATTTGTACAAAACATTTTCTTTTAAAACAGAATATAAGAATTGAATTTTAATGTAAGTTTCAAATATTTTGCGAATCTATTCATTCCTTCGCAGGTGTGTTTCAAACTTATGTGACACTTGTGAACGTGAATGAAATAATATTTCACATTTGTTACGCTTCAAATTACATTAACAAAGCATTTGTAAAGCCTAAATAAATGTTTAGTTAAGATTTATTAGATTTAACTTTGTTTAATTTAGTAATTATAAATCAGCTGGTGTGTTCGTAAATATTTCATTTGTTTTTTTTTTTTAAGTCTGAAATAGCAATTAAGCATTTGTAAAAGTCATTTGTCTCCGTTAAATAGGCTGACTTTTTGTTCGTTGATTAAAAAAAACCGTATTCGAAGATTTGAATCATTAGATTTGCCCGCGTCCTAAAATGGTCATACATCTCTTTTGATATCAAAATTATTCAAATAGTATTGACTCGCCCATGCATACCTACAGCAAATCATCTATCATTTCATGTGGGATGTACTATGAGCTCATTCTACTATATGTCAATATATTGAACATAACTATTATTTCACGAAAACTGGCTCTTAACGCACTACGATTAGGTTCAACATGCAATATATCTCACACGCGTGGATTTTATTCAATAATTTCGACTAAGGTTTTATTTTTTTACACATAACTCGAGTGTGGATTCCGCCTCCGAAATGACATAGTTCCGCACTCGAATTAAAACTTACTGTTTTCGCGCGGATCAAAGTCCAGTTCCCGGCGACATAATGACTTTTTAAAAATTAAAGATAATTTATTATGAAAATGACAATATTTTACAACATACTTACTTTTTAAGTTTCGTGAAATAAATCAAACAAAAAAAAAACTACAAATAAAATTAACAAGCCATCATTTTTAACGGGATTAAATATAATGAGCACCAAAAAATACTTTGAGATCCTAAGCTACGTTACCAAAAAAAAAATACTAAACACCAAAAAAATTGTATTCAAAGACCAAATACAGTAAATGATCACCAAATATAGTAAATGATCACCAAATTTTGTGGCAAGAAGAACTTAGGAAGCAAGTGCGAGCAAAGCGAGCTTGGGATATTGGGCACCCGTTAGGTTACTTTAAACCCTGCAGAGAGAAATAGGAGCCCCGCGTAGCGGGGCTCCGTCGACTACGCCTTAGTTCGGAGCTGTGATTTTCAAGTTTTTAATTCTGGTGATCATTTACTATTTTAGGCAGTATAAAAAGGTTTTTTAAGGTTATATTTACTTTATCTGGTGTTATGTTAAACATACGCCATTTTTAACGCATGTTACTAAGCCAACAAACATCAAAAATATCATTTACAAAACATACCAAAACCCGAAAATACTCAAGCAGAAATTGTATTGTATTCCAGTATGTATCGCCCTGTTATATTTACGGTTCGGATAAGCCAATCCGTGTTCCACTGACATGGGGTTTTTACAAAAAGGGTGTGAAAAGGGTCCCTCAACACTTCTCCGGCGGGTGGCGTCAAATTATTGTCAACGTCATTATTTTCCTCGTAATTTCCTTCAGGTTTCAGGTAAGATGTGTTTTTGTAAACATTTATTTGTTTTTGTCCATGATTTTGAAATAATGCTGGCTGAATGTATAGAATGCTGGGCTGTAGTAGATGGATGAAATGTTGACATGGATGTGCGGTGTGACAAGACTGGATAATATAAGAAATGACTATAAATTAGAGGAAGTTTGTAATGTACAGAAAAATTGAAAGGAAGTCTGTCGTCAAGCGTGCTCCACCCTAGGCCGCATCATAGCTTCACATCAGGCGAGTTGCAGCCAGACGCAAGCCTCTTGAGTGTAAAAAAAAAGTGTGACTAAAAGTGTCATGGATATGAATGTTGATGGATGGAGAAGGAGAAGGCCTTCTTCTCCTTCTTCCATGAGAATGCAAGAAAAAAACGTGTTGCGCTGACCCCAAATAGAACGGGGTCAGGGCAAGAAGATGATGACATGATTTTGAAATGTTGGTGTATCTAATGTTGTGTGTTGTGTATCTTATGTTTGTGTCTTGTATGTACGAGTCAACCTTACCTTATGTCGTAGTAGTATGGTTGTCGTAGCATTTCTACTGATGTGTGTGTGTTTTGCTGATGTTCAGAAGGGTTTTTGGTCTGTCATATTCGGACAACCTATATGAAAGCTGCGTCTGAAGGAGCCTTTCTTAAATTCATAAAATTATAGTGTATAAAAATACATAATTCTGCGTTGATAATAAATACCTATATCAAACTTACAACAATAGGGGACCGGACTGGGTAAAGAAAACGACATTCTATTTTGTCCGTCAGACAGGTAATACAAAAATATTAGACACGTATTTTTTGTTTTATCAAAATATCAAAAAATGACTTAGTTAAAACTCATTAAAGTTGGAGAGTGGGGGCTTACTACGTCACAAGTAGGTATAAAACTTACCTACATGTGACGTCATGCGCCATTTCAACTCAATATATCTCCGTAATTTTATGACCACGTGAAAAAAGAAAAAATACGTGTCCAATACTTTTCAATAAACTAACCGACGGACAAAGAAAAAAAAAATGGATTATCCCCTATTCTGCCAAACCTTACAACTCCTCTCTTCTTTGGATGGTGGTTAAAAACAAGAAAGAATACCAAAACCATACCATCTTTCAAATTACGACAGTTCCGCAAGTAATCTAACATTTCAGAACCCCCGTCAACATTTGCAGATATTTTGACAAAATCTCTCATTATTATGACAAACTTCAAAGCCGACAAAATTAATTTCCAATGTTTCTTTTTCATCTCGTTCAAGTTTTTCATCAAGTGTCTTTGTCTGTTCCGAGATTACTTATTTCACAGCCAAATACCTACTTTTTTTCCTGTTTTAATCTTGTTTTAATTTAAAAATATCGTCCTGGCTCTACCTGGCTGCGTCTGTCGTTAATTTGATTTTTGTTTTGTATTTAACATTTACCCGCGGGCAGCCATTTTGTGCAGTAAGTGATTATGTTTACTGACTCGGTTTTCGCTGTTTTTGTTGTAAATAGACGCTGTGTTTGCAAACAAAATTTATCATGGAATGATGGTTGTCGCGTTTTAACAGTTCAATTAACAATTCATTTACACAGCCGAAATAACCTAATATTCTGCTCCAAACACAAAGTACACATTACTAAATTTGTACATTACGCTCCCAATTTACGAAAACAAGAAATAACAAGGATCAGCTAAAACGTCTGCGAGTATAAACTTATTTCTCTCATAACCTAACAATTCCATTTCCCGCCAAGATGCGGCCGGCATCTAACGAACTGTCACATTTTCGCGCCAAAATGAGCGTCGCCATAATTAGGTTTAGGCCTCACTACCAAGATGGCGGAACGATACGCAATATCGGGATGCTCGGTTTTATTGGATGTCTTGTTAAGATATTTTTGGAATGGAGTCGGATGTAGGTACCGTATGTTGTAAATATGTATGTCCAATGTCCATCTATTTTGCGGAAAACCTTATTAGACGTATCCTGAGGTTGACATTCACGTTCAATTCATTTCCCGCTAGCTTTTGACTTTTTCATATATTCTTCTCTCTCGCTCAGATATTTGAACTTAGAAACACTAATTATTATTATAGACATATATGACATCAAGTAATAGCAAACACACTAAAAATGATTTTCAAAAGGTAGCTTTATTATTCTTGTCCATTTGGATATCAATATAATATTGTAATATCAATAGCCCGAATACCTTGGTACAGGGTCGTAAGATTTCCATAATAAACATCAGGCTAGGCCGACGGATAAACAAATTTCATTAGTTACATATGAAATTATTTAATTACCACTGTCTTTATTAGAACTTGCTACGTTTCCGAGAATTTTCTTTGATTGCGCTACGCTGCGCGTGTTTGCTTGGTTTTGAAGATAATTGGGGATTTTCGTGATTGAGGTTTGCGTTTTGTTGATCCATATCCAATTACTATGTTTTCTCGTTAGTAAATTATGTCAGGTATTCGTGTACAAAAACTCAGTTTAGACACTCTTCGCAAAAATAATTTATGAAATATTTGTAAAAAGTTTCAATTGTAGATAAATCAATGTGATCAAATCAAATAATAGGTAGTTTTGTTTACGATCTTCAGAGTCCCGTTGCAATTCCTTTATTTGTTGTTAGAACGTACTTCGAAAAGTATCCTCAGTTAGCTATCTAGACAGCTAACCATTGTCGAATCGATGATTACGCGATAGAAAATTTATTGTCTCTTTTACGTGCGTGCCAATAATCGTGTCGCTAGTAAACTCTGTGAAAAAAAAATCGTCGATTGGACGAATGGTTAGGTTTAAATAGGTCCATACGAACGTTAGGTATCTAAAGCTAATTACAACTAATAACTAACTATATCTATTCCATTGACATTTATTATAAAACACTGTCTCAAGTTTTGTTTGAAACTGAGACAGATCGAGTTGAAGTTTTCCAAAGAGTTTTTAAGGCACTTGAGACAAATCATTGGGTTTTATGATTAGGTCTGGAGCTGATCTCTTGGGGATAACGATCTTCTGCAGACTATAGCTATTGATTTAACTACTTAACATGTGCAGTTCATTGCCCTTGCATTTTTAACTGGAGCCATAAAGAGTACAAGTTGAGTATTCTGAGTGGGAATCCATATGGACCAATCAATATGATTTGAACATAAAATCAATTGTTTCAGGAATTAATTAGTTGAATTTTATGTTCAAAACTATTGGACGATACATATTAGAGTAGGTATGATCGCATCGGCCGCCCGGTACGAACCATCGCGTATCAGTAGGATCCGCTGTCCACGGCATACCCTAGTCACTCCTGATGACCCCTATTACCCTTTTAAAAGAGAGCAGTAGGGAAACTAGTACTCTTAAACGAAAAAACAGACACAGACCGCCGTCATTCCGGCCTCTTCGTCGAGGCCCGCCGCGACGTCCCTGTTCACTACCCCCCCCTCCCCCGACCCTTGATCGAGCCAGCCCGCGATGCTGAGCCTTTAGTTTTAAATCAGCCCCTAAATAATGAAATCACTCAGATCCAGCCAGTCCCTTTGCTGCCCTCCCCTAGCGACACCCTAAGCCGAGGCCCGAACACCCCCCACGCAGGGGGTGCCCTTAGCGAGCTGTCGCTTAATACAGATAATTTTGCTGCCCTGGCTGGAGGCCTTAAATTCTAGGCATCCACAGGATTAGACCGGTTAAGCAGAAGCCAGCCTCAGAGGCTGAACTGCGAGATGCCATACACCTAATTGTAAACTTGTTGGTCTAGTCTCGTTGCTTCGTTTCCTGGGCTGTGCAAATTTGTTATTGAGTTTTTCTATCAAATATTTCCCAATAGTAGAAGCAACGGATTTGCTCTGGATTTCTGCCTGGTTGATGGCAATACCCTCACCCCCTATTACACAGAACTTAAGAGCGTTTACGCCTTACGACATTAAAATTTAAATACAAACTTTCAAGTCCTTAATTTCCGAAATGACTGAACCGATTTGACCGAATGAAACTTAGAGAAATGTTTTTTTAGTAAATTTTTAGACCTATGTATCCTGCATATGCGTATTAAGTTTCATTAAAATCAGTTCAGTCATTTCGGAATATACGGACTTGAAAGTTATCATGAAATACTGTAAGGTGTAAACTCTTTAAAACTTATCTGGCAAAATTTGGGTGTACTATTAGGTACACCTCTGTTTTATCATTCGGAGAATAAAAGCGTGATGTTATATTAAATTTTTAAATGCATGCATGAAACTGGTTTGTAATAAATCCCTTTTTAGGGTTCCGTAGCCGAATGGCAAAAAACGGAACCCTTATAGATTCGTCATGTCTGTCTGTCTGTCCGTCCGTATGTCACAGCCACTTTATTCCTAAACTATTAGGACTACACAGCTGAAACTTGGTAGGTAGATGTATTCTGTGAACCGCTTTACGATTTTTGTACAAAAAAAAAAAATATATAGATTAAGAATACCCCTCCATACACGGAACTGAAACTAAAAAAAAACCCATCAAACCTTTACGTGCGCCCCCGCACCACTAACCGCTAACCTAACCTAACCTAACCTGTCCGAGTCGGGGTGCCCAATATCCCGAGCTCGCTTTGCTCGCACTTGCTTCCTAAGTTCTTCTTGCCACAAAATTTGGTGATCATTTACTATATTTGGTGTTTAGTATTTTTTTTTTGGGTAACGTAGCTTAGGATCTCAAAGTATTTTTTGGTGCTCATTATATTTAATCCCAATAAATATTAGGATGTAGAACGTAAAAAAACTTTCAACGACACTTGGTTTAAATAAGATTTGATATTTAGTTTTTGAGATATGAGACTTTTTTACTAAAATGCAGCAGTAACTTTGTTTTTCATTAACTTACTATGAAATCCTTCATTATTTGTATCAGGAATGATCGGACTGGATACTTTGCAGCTCAGGCGCAAATTAATGCATATTATACACTACTACTTGTTAATTAACAGTAGTATAGATAATCCATCGGTAAGAGAGTATATCCATTTCTATGTACCACAGGAATACATGCGTGGCATAGGACGGCGGCGGCACCAACTTCTTGCATGCCCACCGGAATGGCGCATCCATCAAGCCAATAACAGTCCAACGGTAAGAGCAATTGGCCTCATTAATCGATACCTTGACAGCAGTCCAAATGCCGACATATTTGTGGATACTATTGGCACTTTAAGGAAAGATGTTTTGTCATTTTTGAACAATTGATTTATAATTTTCTCTTATTTTATTTTAATCAAGACTGTAATTATTGAATTCCGTGACATGTTTATAAAACACTAGTGTATTAATTTTGAATTCAGCACCATCCGCCCAGCCTTCCCGGTCAGCTTCCAGTATAACCGTTATTATAGGACATACTACACGTTATTTTTTATGGTTTCACATACTAGGACTTATTTATATTATTTTATTTGTGATTTGTACCTAAGCACCACTTGACATTTATATTTATTTACTTGGAGATGCTATGTATTTGACATTAACTTTTAAGCGTTTTGGTCTATTACTGTTAGCTTAAAATGTATTACTGAATAAATAAATAAATAAAAAACAAATTTAATTTTGCGGTTGAGTGGAAATTTACAAATGAATGACCGTTCAAAATATTGTTATTATATTGTTTGGGGCTATGGAACCCTGTGTGCGAGTAAGACTCGCACTTGGCCCGTTTTTCATTTTCGCAAATATATTCATCACAATCATCCTTCCGAAAATCTATAGAAACAGTCTTTGTTTTTATTTCACTACCAGATGCTCCCTCAAATTAAGTCTCTTTCATACCGTGTAAACTTTAATGTTGAAATCTTTTATTTTTCTATTATCTACTTTTGAGGGAGTGTCTGGTCCTGATTACTGCTTCTGACTGATTTGGGAGCTTCTATCATTCTATGAAAGCGGGTTCTGTACACGGGTAGTTAATAATTTAGACCCTCTTTGTGATTGCACCGTTTTTTTGAGTTTATATTTAGTAAGTGCGTTCTTCAAAAGGTTTTCATTACTTTTGTGTGTTGATTACTTGAAGTGGTTTTGTGATATTGGTTTAGAGAAATTTAAATTTGTATTATTATGAAGTAGGTAGGATGTTCTTCTTGAGGGGTTGTAATAATTAATTAAAATTTTGAAGAACATATTAACATACCTATTGCAGTGTCTACTACTTAGATGTTGTTTGTTTTGACTGCAGACTGTTAATATGAGCAAAAAGTAGGATATCCGTTGGTAAAATACAACAAAAAATAAATTGACTTTAAATTGCGTATGGCCATGCTTTACCGATGTTATCGACCTCATACCTAATACACTCAATAAAGGCAAGCACTCACTGCGAAAATACATACATCATACAACCAAATTCCTCAAAACATCTCTAAAATCTATTCCATAACAAAATCATCATCTGCCTCATCATCTGCCTAGCATTTTCGCAAACTATATTGGGGTCGGCTTCTAGTCTAACCGGATGCAGCTGAGTACCAGTATTTTACATGAAACGCATATCTGACCTGCACAATCCAGTAACTGGGTAATACGATACCCCTTGGTAAGACTGGATGTCAGACTTTTGGTTTCTGACTGCTCGTAACAACTGTCAAAGATCAAATGACAGCCGGGACCAACGGCTTCACGTGCTTTCCGAAGCACGGAGGAAACTCGGTATGTAATTATGGTCACCCATCCACGGACCAACCTCGGCAAGCACGGCTTAACCTTAAAGATCGACTCGTGCGTCTGTTATTATTTAGCCACGAGCTCCTCTATTCCATAGCAAAATGAATAGCATAAAATATCTCAAAACACAGACAGGCTCGATAATGCGGGTATTTGTGATGTAGGGGGAATTTACCACAAATGACGTCACGGGGTAAAAAAGAGAGATTTACCCTGCTTACCGCGGCCAAGACGCTCGACGTCGTGATTGATGACACTTGCTTCCTGGAGACGTATGAGCTAATACTAGTTGGAGATATAAGTATTTAGAGGTATGAGGAACAGGAAGAAAATTTATGGGGGTATAAAGGAGGATCGATGGATCGATCGGGAGAATCCTCCGACCAGACAGGTGTTATGTCTTGTTTTTCTATATAGTCTTAAGTTGAAGTAAACTTTGTTTTGCGCTGACGCTCATTTAAAATAATAAATAATAAATAAATAATATAATACACCGTGTATAGATGCGGCGATGCAGATGTGAAGCGAACGCGAATTTAAATCGATGCAAATACAACAATTTGCATCGACGACGGCGCCTTGAACGCTCGTACGTGAAACGCGCGTCGTTGGCGCGTATAATACGCTGTATGAATACGCCCTAAGTATGTTTAAGCCTACAAAAAACCCATACCCTGGGGTATAGGTTTTTCTTGTATATTTAAGGCTTGAAAATAATTTCCTTAAGAACAGGGGGGTTACTATGACGTCTTAAAGCAGTATTGTTTTACTCTTATTCGAGTGTGGGAAAGAAATGGTGCTAGACGACCTGTATAGCTCTGTCTCTTTCCCACACTCGAATAAGAGTAAAACAATACTGCTTTAAGACGTCATGGTAGGCGAGCAGTTGCCTGAACCCTAACTGATTTCAGCGCATCCCAACCCGCATTCATAATCGCGCAACCCCAAGCCATGCCAGTGATGCGAAATGAAAGGGTTAGGTGGCTCAAACGCAATCAATCTGCTTGTCAGTCAGTCAATCTTTTTGTCAGTGTGTGATATTAATTTCTATTGACGTTTGATTTTGATTTAAATCATATTTTAGAAATTTTGATGACGGGATGAAATGAAGGAGGAAATGTTTTGTGAGTTATTGAGAATACTAAGAGTTCTTTCAGTTTTTAGAAATAAAATACACCTCGTTTTTCCGATGTTTCCTGAAGTAAGCTTTGTTCCAAATATTTGACTTCAGTGAATTGATTTACGATTTTTCGTTCGTGATTTTAAGAGCGTTTATGGCTTACGGCATTTCATAAAAACTTTCAAGTCCTTATTTTCCGAAATGACTGAATTGATTTTAATGAAACGTTTTACGCAAAAGCGGGATACGTAGGTCTAAAAAGTTATATCATACCGAGTTTTCTTCGTGCCTCGGAAAGCACGTTATGCCTCACGTTAAGAGGGCTATTACAATTTTTCTTGTATTTGAGTGTTGTTAAGCTTTTTACTAATGTATGTACACAAATTGAAATATTTATTTAGAAAGCTCCCTAGAGGAAGATAATCAAACTTTCTTGGGCATATTTTTTTTTTAATTTTGTGGCCATAGCTAAACCGTAAAAACACATAAAAACTCCCTAGTTTTGATGTGTTTTTACAATAAAAATTGTAATAGCCCTCTTAAGTAATGGGTGGTCGGCCATCCACGGACCAACCTAGGCAAGCGCGGCCTTACCTGAAAATCGATCCGAATTGTAGCTAATGTTCTTTAGCCATAAGCTCCATATGATTCTAAAATTAATGCCGCATGGTTTGAAATCCACATCACAAGACAATTTCTCAAAACCAACACCACGTTTTAGCCAACAAATCCCTGTTTTATTTTTCAAACCAAGCTAATCCTTAGTTTCAGCAACAGAGTGTGAAACTGCACATAAAATGGCGAAGGCAACAGTTGCCGATATAAATGTTATAAAACGTTCATTGCGTACGATTGCAACAAAAACGAAACTCGTTCGTCCAGAAACTGCCGTCACATTTTTTAGTTTTAAGCTCGTGGCTATTAGAAGAGCGATAAATAGAAAAAAATATTGTAGTAGATTTTGTATTTAGTTTATTCGAAAGCGATTTGAGATACTACAAAGAATCTGTAAGAAAGATATTTACTTTAAAAAAAATGTGATTCCGTGTGTTCTGAGTGAAGCCTTAAAGGAAAATAACATGATTAAATGCCGAGTTTGACACTTTAAACTTGTACCGATAACCGTCCGAAACCGCGGTTTCAGACTGGTGTTTTTAGTAGCGCGTATAAGCTCGTACGCTTACGCACGAATACGCGCGCCACTTTACAAAATTGAACGCGCGTACGCGCATGTTCGCGAGGATGACAGGGCGCGAGGCGACTCTTGCTGCTCACGCTTATTTATACGAGCTTATAAGCACATCAACGCTTGTACGAGACACGTGTAAAACAAAGGCACGAGCCAGCACTACCCTACATCACGCGCTTTTAAAATTAGCTTATTCCGCTCGAAAATACGTAAATCTAAAACCGGTATTAGATTTGCGTATTCAGTATTCATATTTCAATGTCTTCTTTGGGTAATCAGGCAATTTAATTTTGTTTCATTGATTCCTATGCACCTTTTTACCTTAAGCAAGTAATTAGAGAGATTGCATACACAGTTTTAAGGAAATACGTATTGGCTATCAAAGAAAATCAGCTTATTAAAACTTGTAAGCATAAGAATAGCAGATAATAATGGGGAAAGAAAAAGCTTTTAATGCAAATAGTTTAAAGACATAATCCAAATATTTTATTGTATAATAAATAAAATAAAATAATTGGATAATGTTTGTTTTTGAGTCACAATTTTCAAGTTGTATCTATTAGCCGCCTTTCGATACTTAAAACCATCAACAGTTTGATAGAAATACAAAAACCATTGATATTGGTATAGGCAGTAAATTTCGTGGCCTTCAGCGATAAAAACTGAAATGAACAGCATAAACAACAATGTCCTGCGCGGACCGCGAACAGACTACAGATTTATAGTAGCTGGAACTGAAATAAATAGGCTGTTTTTCAAATCAGAAGAGGGATAAACCTGTACCTACTTGTTTCTTTTTTGCAGTGGTATACTTAGTTGGACTAGCTTATTATTACTATGTATTAAAAAACTTGGTAGTAAGAAGTCGGTTAAACGGGCTCAGTATACTGCTTTTGTAGTAGGTACTTGTTGATGACAGATCAGGTCGAATTGAAAATTGAATTGGACTAATGATTGGGCCATGGAATAGAATAGGATATAATTTATTAGACACCAACATTGAAACTTTGAAACACAACTTTACGTTTTACTATATTGCCAAAATGCCAATTTAATATGAAAATCCACTGGAAGAAAAAACAATACTTAACATACTTTTCCTATGAATTTTCACCCCAAAACAGAATCGTTTCTTAGCTATATTTTTTGCTTAGAGATATTTAGTTTGAAGTACACTACGGAAGGTTGACGGCTTCGCGAAGAGTAAGTAACGGACCAGCGCAAAAAAACTGGAACGCCATATCCAGTCAACATCTACCTCCTTGTCCATCGTAAACTTGTCAACACAGTAACCACACTATTTTTCTTACGCTTTCAGGATTATTGCTGTCATACTTTATTTATCTTTGTTTGCCAATAAAATATGGTAATGACAGCATATTCCTATGCAATTTCCTTTTAAAGTTACACTGTATTTGTATTTTTTCTTGCTTAATTTTGACCACCTTTATTTGTGTCTCAACTATGTTGTGGAGGTCAGATTGGCAAATGCTCCATGTGAAATCAATATTTCATATGGAGCATTTGCTAATCTGACCTCCTGATCTGAATCGGCTTCCAGTCTAACCAAATGCAGCTGAATACCAATGTATTCAGCTGCATTTGGTTAGACTGGAAGCCGTCCCCCACGTAGTTGGGAAAAGGCTGGGCAGATGATGATGATTATGACCCACCTATAACAACAATAAACTATTATTCTATTCTAATAATACTTTTTTTAGTTAACAGGTTTTTAAGCTAAATCAATTAGCAACACTAAGAAACAGCTTTTTTCTCTCTTTCCACGATTTGTGATTATTCATTTTCTTGCGTTTTCCTTGTTCATTTTCTGAGAACTTATGAAGTGTTTCTCCATAAAATCTGCTTATAAATACAAGTGAAGCACACTTGTATCACAATAAAACAACAGCTGTATGAAATTCGCGCGCGTGCGCCTGTGGTCGATCAGCTTGCGATAAAAGTGAATAAGTATTAAAAATGTTTCCTTGGGAAAGTTGTGTTGTGTGAAAGTTTTTTATCATGAGTATAATCAGGTGTTTAAGTATCGGTCAATTACCAGTCACCCTAAATATTGTACCACCTACACGGTGTAAATCACCTCATCACGAAGCCGTCAACCAAGCATTCTGTACATGAAACTAAGTAACTTTACGCAAAAATTATTGCTGGGAAACGACTTTTTTTGGGGGGGTGTCAAATCATGTTTTGTGGTAGAACTCAATGTAACGCACTCAAAACATTGTGCTGATGGACGGATTGTATAGTACGGGGTTCGTGGAGGTGTTTAAAGTAAAAATCTTACATTAAAAAGTTGTATTTAAAAAAAATACTTGTCAAAAAGTTGGAACTTTGACCCCTAATATTTCCGTAACTAGAAGGTTCCCAGGTATGGTGTTGAACAAAAAAAAATATCGCAATGACAGGGAGAACCAGTTCCTTCCGGCTTCGTTAAGAGGTGTATTATACACCCTTTATTTTGTCCTTCATCATGATGATGATGATGATGATTTTGTCCTTATATTCTCAAAAAAATGAATTAAAATTCGATTATTTTTTTGTGTAAACCGTTGATTAATATGCATGTTGTGGAAAATGCTTTTGCTTTGCTGTGAGGCAGTAACAGTATGGTTTTATCAATGAAACAACAATACCTTGATTTTGCAATCAGTGCAATTGTCATCATCGCTTATTATCACCCCCATGTGAAGCATGTTCAATCCTCATTACCCAAAAAACCCTATCAATAACATTCGCGCACAATAAACCCATCCAGTGCAATAACCCTAATTCAATAATCGATTCCGTAGCAATCGAATTATTTCCCGCATCGATTATAGTCGCTTATGTAACGATTTCCCAGCGCAGTAGCATACAATAGATAGTTACAGAAGGACGGCCCCATACAGTAAGGGTCGATTTATACTAGCGCAGAGTCGAAGCGCATCGAAGCGTCAAATTCTTTACAACTAAAGCGAAGCCGCACGAATGCGCGCGTATTCGCCAGTATACGCGCGCACTCTTTTACGTGTAGTAATGGGCATCAACAGCAGTGCTATTCAATCACTTGCCAGTTCACTCTCGTAGCTGAAACGTGTGTAAAATGGTTGACATTAATATTGTTATGATATTACTTATATCGAAAGTTGAAGAAGAAAAAAACGAAGAAAGGAGAAAAAGAAAGCGGAATTATAGTGTTGCGACTGATGACGCGTAGGTTCGCGAGTGGGCGCATGGATACGCGACAATGCGCGCGCACCAATCAGCGTTGTTCGCGCGCAGACGCGCGAATTCCGACGAATGCGCGCGTCTTTTTAAAATCTCCGAAGTAATGTGTGCGTTACGCTGTGGAGTTAAGGTTGAATTTGTTATGTTCAGTTTTGGATAGACGCTTCGATGCGCTTCGACTCTGCGCTAGTATAAATCGACCCTAAGCAATAACAGGCGTACGCACACATATCTGTGTCATTTAATTGTGGTTCTGTGTGTTATGCTATGTCTTTTGTGTGCACTGAATAAATGATTTATCAGTCGTCCAACGATAAATTAATCGTCACGACTTAGTGATAACGCGCCGTAAGACGCGTACCGAAAACGAACAAGCGATGATTAGATTTATTATAGAGCTGTTATAACCATGGAAGTAATAACCTGTTTTTTATTATTAGCATGGTTGGAAAATAACAACTGGAATTAATAAATTAATGCAATTCCTAACAAATTTTGTGTGCCAGATGACCTATGTAGGGCTCGGGCTGTAGAGAAGAGAAAACCACAAACTGCAGTGACGGTTGCGACAGTTTATAATTTAAAAACATTGACTCTATGGAACCCTATGTATGCAATCCTAAGGAATCCTATGGACCGTATGAAACTCCATAGAACCCTATAGAGGGTTACTCTGGAAACTTGAATCTGAATCGAATGAGATTCGGAAAAAACGAATGATACCGAAGTGCATACCTTTCGCACAGCACATAAGGTTTTTTATTTTGTATTGTCAATAAATATTTTCTGTATTCTTTCTCTTGGTTTATTGGTGAGTGGCAAAAGTGGTCAGTCGTGAGTGCGCTTACACTGTCTGTTCATGAAGCGTGTCTATGAATTGTTTTCGTGCGATTTCGCTCATTATTTGTAGTTGTCCTTCTGCGACAATCTTTTCCGTGGCTGTATACAAAGCTGGTGGTATCTAAACGTTAACAAACGGGACTGGGAAATGAGCTCATATGTAGTGTCGCTAGCATTCCCCTGGAGGGTAAACGAACAGGCTAGTGAAGGGAAAAGATTCGTAATTAGCTTAGCGGCAGCGCATTTTTATTTTTATCGATAATCGTTTAGCTTGGCTTTTCTTTTATTATTCCCTCTGATTTTATATCAATCGCACGCTTACTGTATGCTTTAATTTTAATACGAAGCGATTTTTAATGTAGATTGTACTCATAGAAAATGACACTTAAAATCATTATGTTTCAGATGCTTACGATGTCTGTTGCGAAATGCTGTTACCTAGGTGTTTTGGTGTGGTTATGGTGTTTGAACTATAACTTCATTGCTCTTGGTTTTGACTAGAAGCTCGTCCCAGTGTGTAAAATAAAAACAAAATGATTAAGTATAGTAATTAGACCGGAGTATTTATCTACGTAGATATTCGACCACTCATTATCGATTCTTGTAAAATCGAGACAATGTTTTCAATTAAAGCCTCCTTTGTCCCATCCCTAATGTAAGTACGGCTATGTACTAAGCCCGTGTTCTTTAGGGACTACCTTTGGCGCGGTTAAAATATATACTTACCTATTTTAATCTAATAAGATCTAGTACATCTAGATTGACCTGGTTTACATTGTCAAGTTGAAGTGAGTATTAAATAAAAGGGGAACACATTCAATTTCTTAAGAATGTCAAAGGAATTCATGACCTATAATGCAGAATGAATCATTTACGGGCAGTAAGACCGCTTTCACATTTAGGCGACTTTAGCAGCGCGTCAGTCGCGCGACAAATGCGTGACTGGCGCGCTGTCAGAATTTCATATTTTAAACAGAAGCGCGGGTGTCGCGCTGCCGCCGCGTGTTCTTTGTCGGCGATGAGCCAGTGTTGCAAGCGCACATGATTATAGACTGCACAATGAGCGAGTTTGATACCAAACGACTCAAGAAGCGACAATTACAACAACGGGACCCTAAAGTAGAAAAACTGGCAAGAATTATGCTGCATTGTTCATTCCTGATATCGAAAATAAAAGTGGGTCCGAAAAAAATGCAGCAGGTATCTCTTATAATTTTATTTAGGTAACTAATTATATCATGTTATTCTGCCACGGTACTTTTCCTTCGGGAGATACAAAATGATTCCCGTAAGTTTTGAAATGAAGTGCGCCACACTGATGCAAACTGCGGCGCGGCAGCCGCGCTGCTAACGCGCGGCTGTTCTTATAATGTGAAGGCATGTGCTTCTGCCGCACTACTGTCGCGCTGCTAACGTCCTAATGTGAAAGCGGCCTAAGGGTTTTAAAACTCCAGCTTTCGTTTGTACGCGAAGCGTGACTATTGTAGAAACAGATTAATTTTAAACAGATTATCATTGTCTATCTGTCATTATGCCGATTCTTCCGTAGGCTAAACTCGTTTCTACAGTGGTCATGCTACTCGTGCTGGTAGTCAGTGGCCTGTAAGTCTGATAAGCCGATTTACCAACATAAACCCAGAACTAATTGGGTTGTGTAGGTAAGATACGCAGTTGGTCCATGTAAAATACTATTTAACTGCATCCAGTTAGACTTGAAGCTGCCCCAACATAGTTGAGAAAAGACTAGGCAGATAATGATCTTGTACTTGTGAATTACTAGGCTAACTTTTTTTTTTGCTTTATCTTGGTCTAGTTTTGTAGTAAGCAACGACTTGTTGTCTGGCCTACGCTGTCCTCCCATACTTAAGTACTAACGCTGTAACATTCAAATAATGTAAAATCAAATGATTTAAAAAGAGTAACCTTGGAGTTTCTTGCCGGTTCTTCTCCATAGGAAACGATCAACCCGAACCGTGCACCTTTTGTCGACGTTTTATAAGTACCGATGTAGGCCTATGTAAAATAAAATATTTTGATTTTGAACAGTACCTACATTTACTTCATCCAGCAGTGATAGTCTAGTGGTGTGACCATCGGACTGCCAAGTCATGGGTCTCGAGTTCGAACCCATGACACGCACTTCGGAGTTTTCAGATTTATATGAGTATTGTTTAATTATCACTTGAAGGAAAACAACGTGGGGAAACCAGCATGCCTGGGAGATTTTTGTCGACGGCATATTTAAAGCCACGTCAGAGGCCCATGGGCAACATAAAAACTTTGACACCAGTGTAGGTATTAACCACGCAAGAAAGATAAATGATAAATGATGTCTATTTTGCAAATAGGATTTTACAAAAACTTTTACACGTAATTTTTTTTAAAACTAGATGGGGCCGGTGTTTCGTACCTGACTACTCTGAGAAGAACCAGCCGAAACAAACTCAGAGGTTCTCTGTTAACTTGTTACTCTTTTAAAGTCCAGACATTGCTCAATTTACATGTGGACAATGCAGATTAGTGTCTGAAATGGTCTTTTGAAGAAGGAACCACACAGATTTGAGTGGACCTGTCCAGTCAGTGCAAGCATTTGTCAGTTATCGTGTAGCTCGACTTATAACTCAAGGAGCTCAACAAAACGACGAACAATACCAAAGAAAGGACATTTGGGTAGGTCACTTAAAGTACTCAAACTTCCAGATAGTGGTGGGAAAAAAAAAAGACCTACATGGTCCTCACATTCCTCATGAAGAAGAGTACCTACTCAATGCGCATTTAACAACATCAAAACAATCTATCTTTTCTCCTTTTCCATTTCCATTCAATACAAGAAACTTTCCAGCACATTTGTTCTGATTTCAATGACATTGGTCCGCCCGAACTTTAGCTCGTCCCAACATCAGTCGCTAGATCAATCATTTTGTCCAAGTTGTTGTGGAGATGCATTGTGGATTTTTGGGCCGGGATTCCCAGTGTTTGTCTCTGGTTCCGATAGAGGATGGTTTCATTTCAGGTTCTTTTTTTTTCTAAGCTTTATTGCAGTGTAGAGGAGTTTTTGATTAGGAGTTTCAATGGACAGCAGTTTACTGGATTGGTTATTAGTGGAAGTTTTCTTCGGTTTTTAATGTAAAGACGTATTTACACAGGAAACCGTTGGCAATTGTGTTTACGCCTGAGTAAGGCTGATGACAGACGGACCGCATTTCAACCAAATCTAACCGCAAATTGCAGTTCGGATGCAGTTTGAATGCAGTTGACACGACTGCAATAGGACCTCAAACCAAACGTGCAGTCCGATTGCAGTTCAATTGCAGTCGGCGTGCAATCGTGAAAACTGCACACCGACTGCAATTGAACTGCACGGTTGGTTGCACACAGAACTGCAAACCAACCGTGCAGTTCGATTCTATTGCAGTCGTGTCAACTGCATTCAAACTGCATCCGAACTGCAATTTGCGGTTAGATTGCAGTTGAAATGCGATCCGTCTGTCATCAGCCTAATACCGAGAAATTAAATATTTGTTGACGGTACCAAGATTGACCCTTACTGCACATAGGCGCCCCATTTAGTAGCTACTTAATTATGTCTAATGTTATGTCTAGAAGTTGCTAGTGCGACTACTGATCGTGAGGTTTCGAGTTCAATTCTCAAGTCGGACAAAGTGTTTTTGAGTTTTTTATTTCAAGGATTTCTTAGAAGCAGCCACGGAATTTGGATTTGTGCCATAACTGTAGGTAATAGCAAAAGCTCATTACTTATTTAATGAGCAATATCAATTACTAAAGAAAAAGAAACTTTAAACATTTGAACACTAATTAACAATCATTTGCAACGTTAACCTTCCTAAAAAAATAACCAAAGACAATGTGGACAGTCACGCCTATCCCAACAAGACGTTTATACTGATTTATTCACTCTATAGATCTAACTGCTTGGCCACAAACTACGCGCTCAAGCGTGTTTAGTTTCTACGGGGGAAGAAATGAAAGCAATTGCTAAGGGCGGTTTTAGATTAGCATGTATTCAGTGCGTATAAGCTCGTTTTTAGAAGCGCGTGTACGCTCGTATACTCGTGCCTTTTGTTTCACATGTGAAAACCAGTTTATGAGGATCTCTCATTGTACGGGAAATCTATAAAAAGCGAGGCCTTGTTATACTGGAAATGTGTAACTTGATGTGTCACCTTGTGTACGAACTTTGTCGAGCTTATAAGCTCGTATTGGCATGAACCGCGACAGACGCTTCTGCGCGCGGCCCCTCACCCCACACAAACCCGTGTGCCGGTAGTAGTGTAGTCTGAAACCGCCTTAGAACCAACGAGACACTCTGACGCTACGCGAAAGAAACAATTGAACACACACGCGTGTCGCAAGTAGCTTCACCAAAGGTCGTGTATGGGATCTTATGTTGATTTATTCACCCTCTATAGATCTATGGCTGTGTTTCGCCGTAAACTTCCATCCACCATCAACCATCCGCACTATGTAGGTAGTATTGAGATTTGTGTGTTCGGAAAATAAGGGAAAAACCAAAATGTTCAAGGGATTTTTCCATATTGAGGTAACACGGATAAGGAAAAGGTGATGAGGTTATTTATTCTAGATAGCCAGTATCACTGAATTTTGTGTCTGATGCCAGATTTACAGATATCAGATGTAAGTAACTGAATTCTGTATATCTGTCATCAAAAAGGTAATAAAATGCAAGGATAAAATAAGAACCGAAGAAAACATAGACCCAGAGCATAATTGAATTAAAGTCAGCTTGTAAAAATACCAGGAACACGGCAACATGGTTCTTTGAAACGAGAAAAAAAATATAGTACTGTCTATTGAAGAAAACAATCCAAATTAGCGTAGATAGTACATACAGAAATTACCAATCACACACCCAAGAAGAATACACAAAACATTAACGTGACGAATCTTGCATACAAAACGAATACACAATTTAAAAAACCAATTTTAAAAACACCCATCAAATCAGAATATAAGTCCCGATACTCCTTGCAGTGTTTTCTTAGCAACTTTGCTTCACAGAATGGATAAAACTACAGAAATCCAGTTCCATAGGACGAGCGAAAACAGGTGAAACACACATAAACGGACAGGAGAAAACAAGATTTATTTTATTTCACATGACACGGCTATGAAATTTCACAAGATAGGTGCACAATTCGGGTTGTTCGTTATGAAGAACTGACATGAACTCTCAAATATATGTCTCGCGTGGATCACAAACAATCAATGCAGGTTGTAAGTGCGCTTGTACACACGTTGTGCGTGAAGGATGTCTATATGTGCGTACGTTTTTTTATCGTTTTATGCATATGAGCTTATAATGAACAGGGTAGAAAGTTTCTAATCCTTCGTTGAAAAGGTAGGGTCCTCCGACCCGACAAATGTTGTGTCTGATGGGCTGCTGTCCCACGGTTAATGACAAAGTTGCCCGTTGTAAATATCCTAGCTTGATTTTTCTCTGGCCGTGTCGAATTTCCGACTCATAGGACTATAAGAGTATGGGTAGAAAGAAGAGTACAGTAATTTTTGCACCATATTTTTTACAGCCATGCCGCCAAACGCCAAAACGCTAGAAATGAAAACGGCCAGAAAACTGTATTCTAGTCTTGCGGAAAAACTATGCACAGTTCCTATATGACGCAATAGATGGCGCCACATATGACGCTAACCTTCTGTTATCTATCTATTCTGTGTTCCCTTTCGCCGGAAAGTGGAACTCTTTTCCCATGCAAATACGTCATTAGGTAGGAACGATAACAATTTGCTGTGGAGCCGAATTTTAATGCATGATAATGCTTCGTTCGATAAACGTCGCGACGTTCCTTAAATCTTTATCGAGAATGTTGGTACTATTTGCTTGGCAGATTGAATTTAGGTTTATTTGGTACTAAGTTTTTTTATTGAGAAGCGTAACTTTTGATTTGTATTGAAAAGGTATAATAGAAAAGGGATCTGCCTCGTTAGTCTATTGGCGGTGACAGCTGAGCATAAGGTCCTGGGTTGGACTTGGGTCGAGCGAAATTTTAGCGGGTTTTTCCATCAGGAACTTTTCAGTTGCAGCCATGCAGTGTGGATTTGTGCCCTGCTTATGGCAACAGTCTCACGGACTCATGTGCCTTAACTGGTTGAAATGTGGGTCACGTCTAATAATATGTATACACACACCAACTGTTAAAAGTGATTTTCTCCTACTGTAAAGATTAAGGTTTTACGTTTTCACGAACATGGAATTTTGGAAGACATACTAGGTATTACGAAATAGGTCTTATCTCAACGTAGAAACCGTAATTTCACGAGCAAATCACTTTTCAGTTTTGCTAAGTGTATACATATTATTAGATGTGGGTGTACTATCAGGAGCAGGAGACTAACCCTTCAGAGTTAACAGGCATGATGTTAAATGTTATTAAATAAAGAAAAAGAAAAAAATATTTATTTGCACAAAAAGGTAAGGTTAGGTAAGGTAATCTTACTATTTCAGACGTGAAAGTTTCAGACGATCCCTCTTTCATGCAAAAACTACTGAGCGGATTTTGAACGAATTTTATTGTAACATTATAATAATAAGATTAAACGTATAAAACATGCATCCTGTAAGGGCACTGCAAAAGAGAATAAAAATAAAAATTACATTACAATACTCTATTGGGTGACTGTAATTAGTGAAAGATACTTGGACATGTGATTGTACTCATGAAAACAAACAAGTTCCAAAGAAACTTTTTTTTTCTCTTTTCTCTCGCAGGGGGTGCCCAGGCAGGGCACCCCCTGCCTGGGGACCATCATACTCGCAACCCAGAATTTCATATGGCTGTTGTCTCATTGTGATAAAAGTGAATGAGTACATTTTTTTTTCTTTGAGAAAGTTGTTTGTTATCATGTGTGCAATCACGTGTTTAAGTATTGGTCACTTATTACCAGTCAGTCACCCTATTCACCCTATTTAATGATATGACATTTTGGAAAAAAAAATACGACCCTATAGAGTATACACTCTTAAACAACTGAACCGATTTTGATTTAATTTTGCAGAGTTGTTCTACATACGCCAGGAAAGGTCTCCGGGAAGATAGGTACTAAAACGCACAACTAGGAATTTATAAATATGTAATTTAAACATTGATATAACAAGAAAAAGAAAAATAGTTTATCGGTGATGTTTTCAAAGCAGAAATCTCAAATGGCATGTGGAAATAGTTCCTATCTTGTTAAAAGAACAATAATTCTACGAGTTGATTGATAAACAAAGCAGGCCATGAACTCATCCAATATCGAGAATATCTAAGTAGTTTTAAAGAGAACTTAAACAAACAAGATGTTTTCCACAAATATTTTCAACCTATAAGAATACAATGTTATTTTAACTTCAACGAGATACCTTTAAAGGCTCTTTAAAAAGATTTTACAGAAGTATTATATTCCTAAACGGGACTTGTAATTTTGGGAAATAGGAGGTGAACGAACTTGTTTAGAGATTTCATTGAATTAACACTCATAAAGTAATTTATAACTACTTCGCAGTAATTAATTTTCGTTTGTGAATACTGTTATATTAGCTGATGTATATGCGAGTGAAATTTCATGTAAGCAACTGGCTAAATTGCTAAATAGCCGTCAAACTAGATACGAGTATATTTAGGTAAATAACAGCTAATGTTATTTTTATTTTTGAGAACCTCAAGCGGCGTAAATTTAGTAATCAAATCAAATCAAATCAAAATCAAATCAGTTTTATTTGTTAACACAGGTAACGAAATACAGATCTTAAGTTTGGTAAACAGAACGCTATGTTATGCCAGGAGGCGTACAAATATGGTGTGCATTTAGCTCAAAAAATTACGATTTTAAATATAAAACGGAGAAAATGTTTGAAAATCATGCTTAGTTAAAATTTCAAAATAAATTATAATAATTACATAATATTATTTAAAAAATTAAGTGATGTCAGATTTAAAGTAGGAATTATTTAGTTATAAATGTCAAGAAATTAAAAACATAAAGTAAAATCTAAGTCAGAATAATTAAAAATGTCAAAAAAAATAATTCAATACTAATAATCTTATAAAATAGAAACAGAATTACATTGAGTCATCATTGAGAAATTCCTCCAGTGTGTAATAACATTTGTCACTAAGCAAGCTATTAAGCGCCTTTTTGAATTTTATTAATGGCATATTTTTAATGGTATTCGGTATTTTATTATAAATTTTTGGAGCGTTACCGAAAATGCTTTTACGCATTAAGGCTGTTTTACATTTAACATTACATAATTTGTTACAATATTGAGTACGCAATGGATTTCTTCTGACTGCCGATAGGCTTACAAATAAATGCGGGTTTTGTTTTACAAACAATGCTGTTTCAAATATATACATTGCTGGCAGTGTCAATATTTTTAGTTTTTTGAAATATGGAATACAGCTATCTGTCGTTTTTAGACCACACATAGACCTCACACAGCGTTTCTGCATCCTAAATACAACTTCCCTATTAGCCGACTGCCCCCAGAAAATAACTCCGTACCGTAAAACAGAAGCTACGAGTCCATGGTATGCTACTAGCAATGTCTCAATATTAACCTTTTTTGAAAGTTGGAATAGTGCATACGCAGATTTACTTAGTCGTTTACATATTATGTCAGTTTGAGTGTTCCAAGTCAATTTATTGTCAATCGTTATTCCTAAAAATTTAGCACTATCAACTTCCTGAATTTTATGGTCTTTATATTTGATATTAATGTTATTATTTTCCCAACGCTGATGGTATTGCATGATGTTGGTTTTGCTTAGGTTAATTTTTAAATTATTATCATTAAGCCAGTTTATTATTTTAGTTAAAGATTCATTAATATCATTTTCATACTTATTTATGTCATTGCATTCTATTATAGCAGTGCTGTCGTCTGCAAAAAGAACCATCTTATGTTGAATTATTTTTGGGAGATCATTGATGTAAATCAGAAATAGAGGTGGTGCCAACACGCCACCTTGTGGTACGCCATATTTTATGGCTCTTTGTTTTGAGTAATATACATTTACTAATTTGGTTTTGGGACATAATCGAGATACCTCTGTGCATTGAACTCTATCAGTTAAGTATGATTTTATCAATTTTAGGATATTTCCCCTTACGCCGTAGCCATATAGCTTTTGTAGCAATATCTCATGGTCAACATAATCAAAAGCTTTCGTCATATCAGTAAAAATAGTACAAATTGGATTATTTTTATCAACTGATGTCATAATACTATTAATTAAATCGAACAGTGCCAAGTTAATATTTATATTTTTGCGAAAACCTTTCTGTTCATTGCAAAATAAGTTATATTTTTCAAAATATGTGTACATGGATTTGTATATAACGTTCTCAAAAATTTTGGACAAGACGGAAATTTTTGCAATGGGTCTATAGTTTTTCATATTCGTTTTGTCACCTTTTTTAAGTAAAGGTTTAATAATAACTTTTTTTAAGCTGTTTGGAAATATGCCATCAGCAATACAGAAGTTAATAATATGAGCTAATGGCTGTGCTATATCTTCCTTTACATACTTTAGGACCTTAGTACAAACGCCATCCCAACCAACAGTATTCGTATTTTTGAGGTTACAGATAATTTTTATAATGTCATTTTCCGAAACCGGTGACATGAATAAAGATTGTGGTGAAAGATTATCAATAACATTACCATTAATCTTATCAGAATTTATATTATTTTCAATTGTGTCAATAAAGTAATTATTAAATAGTAATTAGTCAATAGGGCGTGTTAAAGTCAAATTGTCTCTATTTATAGTCATAATTTGTTCCTGTGGTAAGCACGTTTTAGATTTATTAATAACTTGCCTTTGTGGTAACTATATTTTTGAGCCGTTTGGGGTTGAAACTCTGGGGTCGTGGGGTCCGAATGCTCAGAACCTTTTTAAGGAAATTTCGGAACGCCTAGTTAACGCTTCCCGTGACCAAAGGGCTGGCTTTTACTTTGGCCAGAGGCTAAGTATCGCCATACAACGTGGCAATGCTGCATGTCTCTGGTGCACATTACCAGCTGACAGCGTTGAGGAGGTGTTTTTTGTTGCCCTTTATACATAGTTTATTGTTTTTTAGAGTTCCGTACCTCGAAAGGAAAAAACGGAACCCTTATAGGATCACTTTGTTTTCCGTCTGTCTGTCTGTCAAGACCCTTTTTCTCAGGAACACGTGGAGGTATTAAGCTGGAATTTATATCAAATACTCAGATCTACTGTCTTTTAGAGCTGTGAAAAAATCTAACTTCTATGCCAACGCAATCAAAAGATACAGCCGTTTATGCCGCGTTTTTTCCGCAAATTTTCGACACTCGCAAGGGAATCAAATCCTACAGGGTACTTCCCGAACGTCTTAAAGCACAGATAAACGAAAAATTGCGAAAACCGTAAATTTTTAGTTATATCATATAATAAAAATATTTTTAATAATTTTAAACTTACAACCCTATTCCTCATGAACACGTATAGGTATTAAATTTAAATTCATATCAAGTACTCAAGTATATAATACCTTTAAGCTGTAACAAAATCAAACTTCTATGTCCACGCAATCAAAAGAAACAGCAATTTTAGCCGCATATGCAGTGTTTTACAGCACATATTAAGGGAAAATTCTGAAAATTTTTAGACATCAACCAAAAATTATTGAATAGAATAAATAAAAATATGTTTTATTTATACTCTTCAGTAATTTTTGGTTTGTACGGAACCCTCGGTGCGCGAGTCCGACTCGCACTTGGCCGGTTTTTTAGTTATTTAATTTATTAGTTTGTTAATCGTTGTAATATGTATAAAGGGTGTAAAACACCTCTTAACGAAGCCGAAAGGCACAGGTTCTCCCTGTCATTGCGATCATTTTTTTGTTCTACACCATGCCTGGGAACATAATTCTAGTTACGGAGATATTAGAGGTCAAAGTTCCAACTGATAAGTATTTTTTTAAATACAAGTTTTTAATGTAATATTTTTACTTTAAACACCTCCACGACCCCCGTACTATTCAATCCGTCTATCAGCACAATGTTTTGAGTGCGTTACATTGAGTTCTACCACAAAACATGATTTTACACCCCCCAAAAAAAAGTCGTTTCCCAGCAATAATTTTTGCGTAAAGTTACTTAGTTTCATGTACAGAATGCTTTGTTGACGGCTTCGTGATGAGGTACACGGTGTATAGTAGTAATTTAAATTAAAACCAATATAAAAAATCTTCTTTATCGTACGATATCATGACACAGTTTTTATGCCGCCCATGGGGTTCTGACTAGGCTTTACACGCCGTCAAAAATATATCTCGGGCATGCTGTTATCCTCACGATGTATTCCGTTACCGAAGCAAGTGATAGTTACTTTATCTATCGTCTATGATACAATACAATTGCAGAGTATCAAATTTTGCTTAAGTTTTCCGATACCCACAAACATAATTGGAATTCCTTAATCACCGCACATATATTTTAACCTCCCAATTTAGCAACACAAAAGACCCTCTCAAACATAACGCACTCGTATTCCCCACGCCAATTTTCAAAAAGACACATCGCACAAGTCAAGTCAAAACCACACGAGCAAAGTGCAACTTTGAACTTGTTCATAAAGGGCTGACGTGGACGTCTCGACGAAATTTGACGACTTTTAACGAGAATACCCGAGTGAACTTTGTGCCACGTACAGACATGGGGCATGTACTGCAGTTGGTTTGGCGCTTATGCTTCTGACTTTCTTTCAGCAGTTGAAGTCAAGATTAAACAAGATTTGATCGACGAAGAGGTAACATAACATAACGCCTGTAATCCTAAAAAGGCTAGGCAGAGGGGTACCTAGTATACCCACATTTCGCCAATTATGTTTTAAGTCCCATGTAATAGGGGGCGAGTCTATTGCCATCAAACGGGCACAAATCAAGACTACGTGGCTGCTACTAAGTAATTCCTGATGGAAAATCCAATAACACTTTGCCCGTTCCGAGTATTGAACCTAGGAACGTAGAGGTAATGAAACACTTAAATAACAATTTTAATAATGTTTACTAACAATACCGGCCTGACATAGTCGTTCAAGCGCCAAAAACAAAGCCAGCTGAGTATCTGTTGCTGTGGCGAATTTGGTGGTCTATGTGCTGATTCCTTGAGGCAAGCAATGTGTGTTGTTATCCACATATAACTTAGACTGCGTTGACGGTCTGCTCACAATGACCCAGGCATCACTGCGAAGTATTAAAAGTTAAGAGGTAAGTTAAGTGAGGCACATGAACCCATTTTACAATTTTTCAGGACTGCTGGCAGACATTTTCAGAGAAATAAACAGTACCTATGTACAAAATATTAGTGTCTACTACGTGAACAGAAATCCCTACTAATATTATAAATGTGAATGTAAGTTTATTTGTTACGCTTTCACGCGAAAACTACTCAACCTATCATCATGAAACTTTGTACACATATTCCTGGAGGTATTAGTAGTAACATAGGCTATATATCATCACGCTACGACCAATAGGAGCGGTTCAGCAATGAAAAATGTTGCGAAAACGGAGAAAATGTGACGCAGAGGAAGTTGCGCGGGACAGCTATTTTAATATAATTTTCAAATCTTTTAAATTTCTATCTAACTTGCGCAGGCGACTAATTCTATGACGTCACATCTAGACGCCCTTGAATCAAACGTTGACTAATCCTAACTAATATTATAAATGCGAAAGTAAGTTTGTTTGTTACCTTTTCACTACCAAACGGCTGATCGGATCTTAATGAAGTTTGGCAAGAAGATAGATTTCAACCTGAGGAAGCACATAGGCTATATATCATCACGCTACGAACAATAAGAGAGGAGCAGTAATAAAAAATGTTGCGAAAACGGGGAAAATGTGAGGCAGACGAAGTTGCGCGGGACAGCTAGTAGGATTATAAATAAATAAAAAAAGCTTTTAAGAATTGGATTAGCAATGTGACGATTTTTTAAGCCATTGGTTCGCCACAAATGGCTAAGGCTGTTTGGATGTTGTGCTCACTGCCAGCATTCATCGTCACAGCACAGTGGACGCTTATACAACGTGTTTTTTATATATCCTATAACTCTTGGGTAATATGTATAAGCCCCTCTCATAGGAGAGGAGGCCTGTGTCCCAGCAGTGGGAACATTATAGGCTAATGATGATGAATATGTATAAGTAAATAAAAATACAAAAAGTCTAAGAATAAGTGGTCCAGAAATGCAAATAGTTTCAAAGATATCATCAATCTAACACTAGACTCTCGATGTATGTATGTATAAACAAGTTGTATAACGGTTAGTTACAACTTTGGCATGCATGGCCCGGTGTGTGTACACAGCTTAACAAGAAATATCCGAGTGAACTTTGTGCAATTAGTGGCGGGGACCGAACTGTAATAACCCTATGGTTAATGATGGTGTCGTAATTAAAGCATATGGGATAGTTTTATGAAAGGAAAGCCGGCATTCATACAATAATGAGGCACAGGGTTGGCTTGTCAACATTTTAATGGTTTGCAAATTTTGTTTTTGGTGTCGAATTTTGTGTTACTTCCGTGTGTTAATTTAAGAGGTTTTTGATTGGAGTTGTTTATTTTAGTGTTGTTAATTATAAAGGTCTATTAATGGGTAGGTACCTGTGGCACTGATTGCAGCTAAAATCCGTAACTCTTAAGCTAAGGGGTTAAATATACATACACAGGGAAAATTGTTTTTTTTTTTATAAATATTTTATCACTTTTCCAGGATGAGTCAGGACAAATGTGCCAGAATCGTCATGCAGGGGGTGCCTGAAGACAGTCGTTGCTACCGAGGCAGGTCTAAGAAACGCGTGACGATTTGTACTCGTTCCTGACTTATTTTTGGGCCTGAGAAGGCAAAACACCGAGAGTGTTGGAAAGGAATGGGGGTGGCTTTTGCCCAGCAGTGGGACAGAATAGGCTAAAAAAGAAATGAGTTGTAACTTAGTGTTTAAAAAATACTAGTTTAAAAATAAATCCGTGTCAACCCAGTTCTGTAAAGGTTCGGTGAAACTGATATTTACGGACAAATTGCGGACCTGTTGCGGACAATGGACATCGACAGTGAGTGACGCATCCGCAATTTCTCCGCATCAATTTGACTGCGAATGTTGGCATTCTACTTTATTATGAGTGTTTTTATTAATTCCCTTATCATCTTATTTAATTGTGAATCAATTAACCATGCATGGATGCAAGTTTATTTTCCGGAATGACGTCACCAATGAGTGGTGTTTTAATTACGCGATGGAACAATATAACTGTAGAAGTTAGGAGTTTGCGTTTTGTCGCTTCGTTTGTTAACATTCGAAAAGTCTCGGTTCACAGTTTCCTCTTGTGTGTTCCGGTTAATGTTTGTGCGTTTGAAACTGAAAGCCTCCTGCCAGGGCTGCGGGTTGTTCGAAAGAGATACCGCGGCCCTGGAACACAAAGGGCTAAGAAGGAACATGGGTGGGTTTTAGTCAGTCAAGTCTGACACTCCCTCCCGCTCTTAGGATCTGGTTTTTTTTTATGTTTTCAGTAGGTATTACCCGCAATGAATTGGTATAACATCTTATTAAAAGTTTATTGATGCCATTAGTCTAGTGTTTATTCACACACATTTTTTGAAAATTCTATGTCACAGGGTGTAATGGAAAGGCTATATACATACATACTTAAGGGTGTGCTACAAACCAACAAACTGAACATGTTTCTCCATCGGACAAATATTGTAATAGCGAAAAAAAAAATATCAACTGCCCCATACATTTGGGTCGAATATGTATATTTTTAAGTTTATTTTTTGTTTAAAAAACGTTGCCCCACACTAGGAATCTATCCTGTATCGTGGGTGCGTTTACAAACATTTAAACTCACATACACAAACAGCCAGACCCGGAACAACTATCTGTAGGCCATACAAATATTTGTTCCGTGCGGGGATCGAACCCGCGACACGCAGCGCAGCAGTCGATCGCTCAGCCACTGCGCCAACCGTGTCGTCATTAGTACACAGTATTTAAATGTTGTATTTGTTTTTCGTAATTTCAACTTGCTGAAATTCCCCAGGATCTTATAAAAGGCAGGGAAATGGATTATCTACTTGCGTGTGAATTTTACAGCCGCAAATATATGTACATTTTGTTTTACACATGCACCTAATTAACCACGTAGTATCATTGTTTCAATGGCATCCAAGCTACCCAACTGTACACACGGAGACAGATCAAGTTATACATTTGTAGTATAACAAGGCGTCGCTTTGTATAGATTTTAATTTACTATGAGAGATCCGCATAAACTAGTTCTGTATAGCTAGATTGGTCGTCGTGCGTACCTAATAGTTTTACTGTGCGTACCAACCTAATTTTTTCTTTATTCTTTGTGTAAAGTCACTTTTTAGTTGTCTTTTTTTAGACGTTGCCCCACACTAGGAATTACTTCTGTATCGTGTATAGTACAAACATTTAAACTCACATACACAAACAGCTAGACCCGAAACTAGTATCTGTAGGCCATATAAAATATTTGTATAACCCGTGCGGGGATCGAACCCGCGACACGCAGCGTAGCAGTCGATCGCTCAGCCACGGCGCCAACCGTGCCGTCTAATTGTTAATTCAAGTTGTCTTTATAACTCTTACTTATCTTAATTGTAAAATTTGTAATTTTTATAATTGCTTAGTTGTACATACGATATTTTCGTGCTGAATTGTAGTAAGCGGAATATTTAGAAACTTTTAATGTTTAACACCTCAAGGCCATATTTACGTAAATATAGATTGACGGGGGAAAATGTGACGCAGACGAAGTTGCGCGGGACAGCTAGTTTTTTAATATTCTAGTGGCACACTTTTTCCGATTAACGTGCAAAAAGGATCGTAAGCCACAACAATACCGCGAGTGAATCCTTTAAGCAGACTCGCATCGGGGCAGAATTGTTTCGCGGCTAAAGTTAACGAACACGGAATTTTGATGAACCCATACTTAGACAGATATATTTGTAATTACAACTTTAAATAGGAGACGGAAGTTAATGAGGCAACGCTATGCAGTTAGATGTGGGTAAAGCTTAACAATGTATATAGAAAGCTGAAAGCTGAAATATGTATGGGGTAAAAGTTAACTCGTTGACTTTTACTGCTAGTAAAAATTGAGAATTTTTAGATTAAGGGTTTGAACCATTAATGGTAAACTATAGATAACCTTGTTTAGCTGTTGATAGCATACTCCGACTTTATCTTGATGACTAAGACATTTATGCAAATAATGTATAATAATAATCTAATAAAACAGTCTATTTGATAGATATAGGAATACCTAACTCACAATAATATTCAAACCATAATATCCGAAAAGCTCAGTAAGTATCAAGATCTTGCCATTGAAATTAAAACCCAAAGGAAAGCAGTAACTGTTCATATAGTCCCCATTGTTCTCTCATCTACTAGTATTATACCTAAATCTCTTACACAAAGTCTCAACACTCTACAGATGGCCTACTCACACACTTTACATGCTGTAAAAAGCCACAATTCTTAACATCTGTCGAATCACCCGTAAATTTCTGACTTCTTCTACATTATCATCTACTTTCTCTATCTAAATTTCACCTTTCATCCTTGGTACTGACCCACGTGTAAGGTATCTTAAGCTCTCTTAAATGAGAAGAAACTTAAAGAACAAACAATAATAATAATCTTTGGTTCATCGGATCTAGCATTATATCTAGCCTTATATCTAGCATTATATCTAGCATTATATTCATCGGAGCTATGATGCCACTGACAGACAGATACACACTTGAAACTTTTAACACCCCTCTTTTTTGGTTAAATTTTAAAAAGTATGTCAACAACCTACTCATTCATAATCATTTAGTTTCATGCACAGTTTATTACAGCCAATAAATGCATTTTTTTTAACAATTTCGTAGATTCGTGCATTTGTCTTATTTTGTTAGCTGTACCTAACATTGAAAAATTTCTACAGAAAAAAGATGGCGTTTACTGCCTGATCACTTACTTAGATCACAGCTCACGTCCCCAATATTTAACCCGCAGAAAATCAGTACCTACTACAATAAAAAATCGCTTTTCAATATCCTTCGACATAATTCAAACATTAATATCTTCAATACGAATTCATGGTGTGATAAAGCCAGGATCAGTCTGAAGTGTGGGGGTTGAACACATAATCTATATTTTATGCCGCAGGGACCCGAGGTTCAAGCTTGCTATAATGTTTTATTGATAGCTCTGTATAGTTTTCGATTTTGTGTTAAGTATTTTTGAAAAGAAATTAGAAAAATATATTTTTGCACACATTTGTGTTATTTCAAAAGTAGCTCGTGGAGGAGCTCGTGGCTAAGTAAAAACAGCCACACGGGTCGATCCTGAAGGTTAAGCCGTGCTTGCCAAGGTTGGTCCGTAGATGGGTGGTACACCACTTATCTCCCCCATGCCCTACGTATGGGCGCATGTAGGGCCAACCAATGCGGCAAGAATGGACCATCTAACCTGTCGGCGACAACGGCGAGGAGACTGTTGCCGCTGCCCCTCACCCTGCCCGCTATCGAGGCTGCCCTCCTGCGCATCGCGGCATAAAAACATTCTATGCGCACATAAGCGAACATCCCTGACTCGCTGCAGAAGTGAGGCAGCCGCAGCAAATGCCCTCAGCGCGTTATTATATTGAACTCGGAGGGCACCGTAGGTTGTCTGCATATTATTATTATGTATAAAAACACGAAAATGTGGCTGATTTTACATTGGGATATAACGAACCTAGTGCTGGCCACATATAAAAAACACGTGGTGTGTTGCTTGTTTTCAGTAGTAGAAAATTCTCAGAACTCAAAATGTACACTGTGATATGTTTTTTCTTTATTATGTTATGTTTTTTTTTTCTTTATTTGCATGAAATATGGTACTTACACATATTTCGCCGACTTTTTTCAGCATGCAAACTTAAAATTAAATTAAAATACCTAACAAAATGTAGTCGTCTTTTAGGTATCAAACTTTTGAACCAAAAGCTTGTTCATTTCCGCTGAGTTAACGAATACTACCGACAAGTGAGCTTCGATATCGAAAACGTCTGTTAATTGAAAAGACCGTTGAGTTCCAGCAATTATAAAGAGAACTGACAGTTACGAGGCAGCAGTTTAGATCTACTTTTTATGCACGAAGGAAAAAATGTGGTAACACTTTTTTGGTAACGGTTTTATAGTTCATCTGCTAGCTTGGAAAGCTTTTGTTTTTGGTGGTTGGTAATTGTGTATCTGTAGAGTTTATTTCTTCGATAACTACATTATGACATACTAGCTGTCCCGCGCAACTTCGTCTGCGTCACATTTTCCCTGTTTTCGCAACATTTTTCATTGCTGCTCCGCTCCTATTGGTCGTAGCGTGATCATATATAACCTATGTTACTTTTCATACCTCCAAAAATATGTGTACAAAGTTTCATGATGATCGGTTGAGCAGTTTTCGCGTCAAAGCGTAACAAACAAACTTACTTTCGCATTTATAATATTAGTTAGGATGACTGCCTCGTTGGTCTTGTGGTCGCAATCGTGACTGCTGAGCATGAGGTCCTGGGTTCGATTACCGGGTCGTGCAAGTTGTTATTGGGTTTTTCAATCAGGAAGTACTGAGTAGCAGCCACGGAGCCTAGATTTATATCTGGGGCTGTAATACGATCGCCCCCTATTATATGGGACTTAAACATAACTGGCGAAATGTGGGTGTACTATTAGGTAGGTACACCTCTACCTAACCCTACAGCGATTACAGGCGTGATGTTATATATAATTACATAATAAAAAAATGATATACCCATCATACACCGTGTAAATCACCTCATCATGAAGCCAAGCATTCTGTACATGAAACTAAGTAACTTTACGCAAAAATTATTGCTGGGAAACGACTTTTTTGGGGGGTGTAAAATCATGTTCTGTGGTAGAACTCAATGTAACGCACTCTAAACATTGTGCTGGTGGACGGATTGAATAGTACGGGGGTCGTGGAGGTGTTTAAAGTAAAAATCTTACATTAAAAACTTGTATTTAAAAAAATACTTGTCAAAAGTTGGAACTTTGACCCCTAATATCTCCGTAACTAGAAGGTTCCCAGGTATGGCGTAGAACAAAAAAAAAATCGCAATGACAGGGAGAACCTGTGCCTTTCGGCTTCGTTAGGAGGTGTTTTACACCCTTTATATTTGAACAGACTACCCATAAAATGCCATATTTTTCACTCAATCGTATCAACTCTTAAATGTTGAAAATTCGCACTCAATTTCAGTTACGAAAAATAATTATGAAAATCTATTGCCATTTGACAAAATGAAACATCGATACAATAGATACAGCCATAATAGCCAGGCGTTATAAAAAGTTAATTACTTAAATTGAGTATCCAACATTAACAAAAAGATAATAATGTAGGTTCAGTAAAAAAGGTAAAAGCAATACTTTAAAAATTTATTGTAACATCTGGCGAAGAGAATGGATATAACAGTTTCTAATGAACTAATTAAAAATGATTATGTTTTGAATGTTTGATGGCGCGTAAGAAATAAATGAATTTAAAAATAGATTATTTTAGCTTTCATAAACGGAAGAAACAGTTTTTCGTATTCATTTTAGTTTTATATTTAATTTTTTCTGTACATTTTGGGAACATGTGCCATTTTAGTCGGTGACTGATAATATTTTTAGATTTTCTCTCGTTACGTAGCATTACAATTGAAACCTGGAGACAAATATTATTTTTCTTTCTTTTTTTTTGGGTGGTATTTAGGTACATAATAAATTGTTGTAAACAATAGATATCATTTCCGGTGACCTTATAAGCAGCAAAGCTGCCATTTTCAAATAGAACTCTTAAAATTTGTCAGTTTAAATATAGTAATTTAATGCTGCCCCATACAAAATTGCAATACCTATTCGACCCAAAGGGGCAGCTGATATTTTTGTTGCTGAAAGACATGTTTTATGATGAGAAACATGTTCAGTTTGATGGTCTGTAGCTTTCCGTTACACCCTCCATATTATTTGTAACATAATGATTCAGAAAACCTTCACTTCCACCCTAGTTAAAATTCGGTTTTACTGCACTGTAACTCCGAGAATTAGACACCAACCTAATAGCTATATCAGGTCGTTCAACACAAAAAAGAAAACTATTTATCATCTCTGAAAAGGAAAAACTAAATCGAAACAAGTTTTCTTTCCTTCACTATAATTTAGGGTAATCTTATACAGTGTGTCAAATAGCAAAGTGGTCGCATTTGGAACGCATTTTTCCTCTGTATATATTCTGGAGGGAACCATTGGAATGCGTCACGATGTCCCACTGCGTGCTTTATTGCTTTCCACTCCGAGTTATAGACTGAAGATGAAAAGGAGATGAATTATGTGAGAAGAAGCGAGCATTCATAATTGTTGCGCAGTTTCATTTCTGATCTACTACTCCCGATTATAAAAAGGAATATCGAATTATGCGCTTGCAGCATCTAAGAATAGGGGATAATCCTAATTTTTTTTCTTTGTCCGTTGGGTAGTTTATTGAAAAGTATTGGACACGTATTTTTTCTTTTTCCACGTGGTCATAAAATTACGGAGATATATTGAGTTGAAATGGCGCATGACGTCACATGTAGGTAAGTTTTATACCTACTTGTGACGTAGTAAGCCCCCACTCTCCAACTTTAATGAGTTCTAACTAAGTAATTTTTTGATATTTTGATAAAACAAAAAATACGTGTCTAATATTTTTGTATCACCTGTCTGACAGACAAAAGATAATGTCGTTTTCTTTACCCAGTCCGATCCCCTATTGGTCTTTGCCAGTCATTATAACTTTAAACTAAAAATATGCGCGTATTCGTATGCGTTCATGTGCATATAGTGAAGTAAACCATCATGCCTGAGAGATACTTCTCGACGGCAGCGGCATTTAAAGGTAAGCCAGAGGTCCATGGGCGGCATACAATCTCTGACACCAGGTTAGGCTCTGCACAGAAGAAGAATAAAAAACCGGCTAAGTGCGATTCGGACTCGCGCACGATGGGTTCCGTACCATTATTTATAAAAACGAGCAAAAAAAACTCCGGTGTATTTTCTTCTTAAATATTTATTTTATTCTGTTTTTAGTATTTTTTTATTATAGCATCAACAGAAATACATAATCTCTAGAAATTTAAACTGGCTAACTATCTCGGTTCATGAGATACAGCCTGGTAACAGAAGGACAGCGAAGTCTCAGTAATAGGGTCCTGTTTGATCTTTTGGGTACAAACCCTAAAAAGAATTCAAAATAAAAGGCTCATACGCAATCAGGCTCAATCAAATTTACTCCAAAAAGTGTTTGCCTGACTGGTATCGGCCGTATAGATTACCAAGTAATTGCTTTACTACTGTTGAAAACAAAACGTAAATTAAAACTACACTAAGGCTGAAACTATCAAACGTATAGAAAGCATAACATGCCTTGTCGTTTTATAAAAGGCAAGTGACATTCGACCTTAGGCTGGTAGGACAAAGAGGTCTTGCAATATCAAATACATGCTGCAAACACGCAGCATAAGAAAGAATATCTTTTTGTTTTGCACAATTACAACACACATACATACATTATAAATGAACGATAGAAGCCAAAAGTCATAAAATTGTTGCTGGTTTAAAAATAAAAAGAAAACAACACCTTGTATACAAATATATTAGTATACAAGGTGTTGTTTTCCATCTTCGTCAAAATTCAGGAGGTCAATTAAAATTACGGTACCTAGTTAATTATTAAAAAACGCTGATTTTTTTGGTTGTTAAGTTTGTCAGTATTTCAGAAAAAAACCCTTAACGTGGTTTAGGGACTAAAAAATTATCGAATAAACGTTTGAGATTGTTTTTATGTGTAGAAGCGCGATTATAGGGCGAGATTCAGACGGGCCGCGTTTAAAACACGGGTTGTTCACACTTACCGATTTCGGTAAATAAGAAAAAAAAAAATCTACCTCTTTTATTATTGATTCGGGACGAGAATCATTAGCATGGTGGTCACTAATTTGACTAGGCCGCAAAACAACACCTTGTATACAGGGAGTAACGGAAATGGTATGTACATACTTAAGGGTGGGTTACAGACCATCAAACTGAACATATATATACATAATAGTGAAAAAATTATCTGCTGCCCCATACAAAATTTCAATACCTATTCAACCCAAATGTATGGGGCAGCTGATATTTTTTTCGCTATTACGATGTTTGTCCGACGGAGAAATATGTTCAGTTTGATGGTCTGTAGAACTCCCATATACTCATTTAGCTGTCAACCAAACATTCTGTATTAAAAACCAAGTAATTTTACGTTTTTGGGTAGGCCTCAATTTAACGCACTCCAAACACTGAGCTGATGAATGCATTGAACAATACAGGGGTTATGTAGGTTTAAAGTATAGTTATAAGACCAAGTTTCTGTCACCTTCGTTATGGGTTTTTTACGCCCATTATTTGTTTCACATGTCGCTATTTCCCATCACTTAGAACAAACCCCTTAGCTTGCATGACCCACTAACAAGAGAAAATTCCCAAACTATTTGGAGTCCTTAAAAAACAGTTTCCTACAAGAAATGCAGTGTAGGAATTACAGTTTTTTTACTTTTTTCACTTCAGCGTGGTGTGAAGTGTAAATTCCTGCAATGTTATTAACGTTTTCTAACCTCAAAGAAAAGCCACGTGACCTACATTACTTTGGCCGAACAGTTTTTTAATCAAGATACACTTAAATAGAAAAGCGATGTTTTTAAGTTTTACAAAGAACAAGAAGGAAAGAGATAACGAAGATTGCCATGCTTAAGTGATAGCGATGATGGCAAAGTCAAAAATAAATTAGATTGACATAAGCTACCGAAAATGTTACACTACTACTAACTTATCTGTACAAGCGGAAAAACACAGACAGAGAATTAATGTACCAAAGACATATCGATGCAAATTTTCTTGACAAGCAACGCTGCCTTAAACTGCACACTTAAAGTGGTCATATATATGTCAATCCTATCGTTGCAGAAACTCAAAACGTTTAAAAAAACGATTTTACCACTTGGCAAAACGTTGTGCTTTTGGAGGTACCTACAATATTTTCTGCAGTGAATTTAATAATTAAATGTGTGTTTTAAATTAACTAGTTTAAGTCAATATACGTGTTTGTACTTAGTACTGATACCTTTAAATTTATGTAATGCATTGTAAGCTTCGTAAAACTTAGACAATGTCACCTTTCTCTTTCGGCTTTTTTTCCAATGCCGCAGGTCACAAAACTCATTTAAAGAGATCAATTGTTTAAAAAGTTAAGTTAGCTATTAACTTTATCAGTTACGAGCCTATAAAAGAGTTATTTCAATAGCTTGTTATAATATAAAAAAGATTATTGAGGGCTATAAAAAAAAGTTTACGAAGTGGTACGCATAATAAAATTGTTTTAGGTTATGTTATGAGCGAAAATATGAAAATGAATAGTAAAAATCGCATGAAACTAAAAACATTAAGCTTTACTATGTATTCATAACTTTAATAATGTCGCAAAATCCACAAAAAAACTTCTTTTCATAATAAAAACAACAATAGAACTTTTTTCATAAACAAATCTCGTCGTCACAAAATGGCGGAGGCACAAAATGGCTGCCTAACAAAAGCATAGACAAAAGAATAAAGGTCTGGCTCTCCTCGCGGCCCTTTAATGAGGGTTTTGGTCATTTTACGCTCATTTCGATGCAAATTCAAGGGTTTCATGATATTTAGAGGGCTATGCAAATACGACCGAAAGATTTTGATTAAAATTTATCAAGATACTAGTTACATCACACTGGTTTGCTCGGCTGGTTTGTAGGTGAAAAGGAAATGGGAAAAGTAGCTGGGTTTTTGGTTTTCATTGTGGAGTTTATATCTTATATTCAGACTGAATAAAAAAACATACCTGTTGGTTTCCAGATTTGGTTTATTGTTACTGTTAGCCTCTATTTTCCTACTGGCTATGAAGAGACCTCTCTTCATGTCTTCCATTTTTTTTACCTTAACTTATTCTTCCTGTAAGAAAGCTTCTTGCTAATCGGATATGTAGCGGACATTTAGTTCCTTGTATGTACGTTTGTTTGTATATAAAGGCAAAATTAACAGTATACTTATATTATGTGATATGACCTCACTAAAAGTCCGTTTGTACTCGTATTCTATGCTATACTTTAAAGGATCTTAACAATATATGGGAAGTACTACCGTTGGCTATTAAAAGCTTTTACTAAGATTTAACACACTGTAGTTGAGAAAGATAATGCAACTGTTCTAATGTGAATTAAATGTGTATTTATTTGACACAATTCGTAAAATCTGGGTTATAATGCTAAGTGAAAAGGGAACCGACGCTAAAATTGTTGAAATGAAATGATGTTTATTTTTGCAAATAGGTTTTTACAAACACTTTTACACGTCGTCTAGTTGTTAAAAAAATATTAACTAGATGAGGCCGGTGTTTCGTCCCTGACTCTGATAAGAAGCAGGCTGAAACAAACTCAGGGGTCATAGTCTTTTTTAAAGTCTAGACTTTATTCAAGTCATTGAGGACCATGCAGATTAGCTTCTCAGATGGTCTTTTGAAGAAAGAACCTCACAGATTTGAGAGCATTTTTCCAGTCAGTGCAAGCATAATGTCAGTGATTGTGTAGCTCGACTCATAAACCACTGCTTTTTTTTTCTTTACGGATGGGAAATCATCAAATGACCCCTCCTGCTCTGGGCGGAGCGGAAGGGAGTGCCAGACTTGTACTGACTAAAACCCATCCATGTTCCTTCTTAGCCCTTTGTGTTCCAGGGTCACGGTATCTCTTTCGAACAGTCCCGCAGCCCTGGCAGGCATCGGCCCTCTCGGACCACTTCCGATTTGCTGCATCTCCTTGAGGCGCGCGTGGAACACGAACGCGCCGTCGACACAGCCTCATAAACCACTCCTTGGTTTATGAGTCTGAACGACACGACGAACAATACCAAAGGAAGGACATTTGGGATAGGCCGCATAAAGTACTCAAACTGCCAGACAAACTAAATTTGAATAATAATAAAAAAAATGACCCCAATAGTCCTCATATTCACAGTAATAAATAATAAATTAAATAATAATAATACAACTAGGTTACCATGTTTACAATGCGTCATTTTGAAATAAGCTGCTGTTTGATCTGACTGATTGATTGCTGATGATCAGCTGTTCCATAATTTTTTCAACTGTTTTTTTTTTTTTTTAAATAACCGACAAAACGTTTTATATGGATGAGTTAAATATGTACTGACTACGCGGTAACCGTTTTAGCGTTGGATTTCCATCCTGTTTATCTACATTTACCATCAAGGAAAACATATATGTGATATTATTCGTCATTAGAGCCTTTAGTCTTACTAAACTATTTTGTCAATTGATTGGAAAGATTAAGTTGTCTGTTGACCAAAGGCTAGATCACTTGGCACCCTCCGCGCTTGCTCGTTCATTTTCATATCGTCGAGACCCCTCGGGGCCTTCGAAAGCACGTTAAGCCGTTGGTCCCGACTCCCGAATGTCATACGTATGTATATCTATGGCAGTCTGAATCCCGAAAATCTGACAGCCCGTCGAATCGTAGGATATCGGTTTTCCTTCAAAATTGCGGGTGTAGAATGTGGAAGTCAAATTGCTGTGTGGAAAATTAGACGCAGGGGTCGCACATGCATCAGTGTTAGTAATTTTTGACAAATAGCAACGTCATTTTAATCACTTTATTAAGTTTTTCATAAACAGTCAACTTATAGGTACATTTAATACAGATTTTTTAAAAAAATATTAAAGATATTATTGACTTTTAGCCAATTTTACCTAAAATTTTGTAAGGTAAGGTAAGTCAAGTACCTTTGGTTTTGGATTCGGCCGAAGGTTGTGGAGATAGCCGATTTATCGACTCCGGCCAGAAATTGATATTTAGTCGGACACTAAATGAACTTTTCTGTAGTCTATGTCAATTCAAAATATTTTTAAAGTGAAACTTCTTATGCGACTTCCAACAAGGTTGCGTTAAACGTTTAACGCTACCATGAAGGGGGAATAGAAAGAGACAGAGCGAGAGTGAATGCGTGGCACTCGAACGCTTGCGTTAGTATTACGAAGTTTCACTTCTTCCGCGCATAGGGACTCCACGCACTATTTTTTTTTTTAAATTGACATTCCATTTTAAAAACGCTTTCAAGTTCCTTGAAATTATTCTTGCGATACATACAAAACATCACGCCTGTAAACTCCGAATGGTTAGGCAGAGGTGTATTTAATAGTGCAATCACATTTCGCCTGTTATCTTTAAGCCTATTGCTGTCAACCGGGCGCAAATACAGACTCCGTGGCTGCTACTGAGAACTTCTTGATGGAAAAACCCAATAACACTTTGCCCGACCCTGCAATAGAACCCAGGACCAAACTGTAACCGTAATAAGTGTTTTTAACACTGTTTTTTAAAACAGTTGTAACAGTAAAACACTTTTAAATGTAACAGATACAATAATGTTACCGAATCAAACTGTTACCTTTAATATGTGTTGATAAGTGATTAGCCGTAGAACCGGCCATATTAGCCGTAGAACCGATGACCGTTGGGGTCGACGTGTTCTTGAGTGGAGACCGCGAATCGGCAAGCGTAAGGTGGGACGCCCTCAGGCTCGGTGGAGCGATGATCTTCGCAGGGTAGCTGGTAGCAACTGGATGAGAGTTGCCGAGAATCGGGTTAAGTGGCGAGCGATTGAAGAGGCCTATGTCCAGCAGTGGACTGCGGTAGGTTGATGATGATGATGATGATAAGTGATTATATGTGTAACTGAAATAATGAATTATAGCTTTAGTACGCTGCGTTTACCTGTTACACTTATTAACACTGTTAACACTTTTATTTCTTTTACAGATATGTTACGGTTGAAAACACATTTAAAAGTGTTACATATTTGATTCTGTTACCAATTGAACATGTAACACTTATAATTCTGTAACCTTTATGAAGGTGTTTTTAAATCCCTGTCCAGGACCTTTCGCTCAGCAGTTGAGCTTACGACCACTAGACCTACTACTACCTACTATTCCCACCTTAAAAAGTATAATTTACATGCATAACGATTCCTTTCTTCACAATAATCAGAGCACCTAACTACACAGTATAACCGTAGTTTCACTCATCCAACTAGAGTAAAAGTTTCATCAACGTGCAGCCAACATTGTTACTCGCAATATTATTATTTTTATCACCCTATTCTCATAACGCAGTGCAAACAAACTTGGTCTCGTTTTCCGATTAACTTTTGCCAAGTATCAGAGATCGCGTTAAAGAAAATGCGCCCTTATCTTGTTATAAAACCATTATTATTTACAACCCTATCGTTTGAGGTTTGATTTGTTTATTGTGTTGTTTGTGAAAATAGTGTTTGATTTATTTATGTTTTTTTCTTTTGGTTCAAAATAAGTGCGTCATTCCGTTGTTTCAGAACTGAGTCCGCGTACCTGAATTTTGTTTAAAACTATTGCTATTGATCTAAATATCAGATTAATGTAATGTGATCAATTAGCGTGTCTGTATTTTTATTGTATTATTTCATCGAGTCCTCGAGCACGTGTCTGATAAGCTCAAATAAATTGAATAAACCTTAATGTTACAGACAGAGGGTCCGAATTCGTTTGTTTTTAGGGTGGGTCAGATAATGTTGACAACAGACTGTACTAACACCAAAAAACCTGTTGTGTAAAATAATATTAACACCAGCGTATAACTATCACGCAGGTCAACGCGCGTTTGAAGCGAGAAGACGGTCGCAGAAAAATTAAAAGAGTGATAACTTTAAATCTAGGCCGCCTACAACTATACTCTACAATGTCGTCAATGGTGTTCTGACATGTCTGCATTGTGCTCCGAGTTTTTAGGCTCTTCCATGTGCTACAGGCTTTCAGCCACTTAAAAACAGCACACCAAAGCGCTCGACAACCACCATAAAAATATCGACTGCAGTCGCTGTGGCCGAAATCGGCTAGATGGCATCGTCAGCATCCATTGCAAATACCTTTTCTCATAATTTATTAAAATTAATTAAAACGTTTATTTGTCACAAATTTGTCTTAAAATGCAACAAAAGAAAATGCAGCTGCGTTATCCTTCTTTCAAAAAGAATCACCTTATTAAACTTCTAACTTATTTAGTCATGTAAAGACTATTCTTTTACCATTGTATCATCATCTTCAACCTATAATATTCCCACTGCTGGGACACAGGCGTCCTCTCTATGGGAGTGGGCTGTAATCCACCACGCGGGCCCAGTGCGGGTTGGTAGATGTCACATGTCTTCGAATTTTTAGTTCTAGGACATGCCGGTTTCCTCACGATATTTTCCTTCACCTTTTTTGAGGGCAGCGGTGATTAAATAAATGACACAAAGTAATGCCCTTGTCTGGGTTCGAATCCACGGCTTTATGCTCGTAAGTCGGGGCTGCCACCACTGGGCCACCGCTGCTCTCCATTGTATAATACCGATGAAATAGAAGATAACACTAATCGATCGATCTATCTAATCGAGAATAGCAGATTCACTGCCTTGTTGATCGAGTGGCCGCGGTTCGATTCCCGGGTCGGGCATAATATTAATGGGTTTTTCCAACAGTTTTTTTTTTGAATTTGTACCTGGTTGACAGCAATAGGATCGCCCCTATTACATGGGACTTAAAACCTTACTGGCGAAATGTAGGTGTACCATTAAGTAGGTACACCTCATCCTCTCCTACTCCACCTGCACTATCTACAGGTGTGATGTTATATTAGGTTATGTGAAGTAGTAGATACTAAACTTACTAAGTCCCGTTTTTTTTTTACGGATAACGGACTACTCACACTTATTCAGCTCCATTCGCGTTTTGCTGAACGATTTTGGTCACACTTATACAGTTCTGCTTCTCGGCGGAACAGCGCTGAACGCGGCAGAACAGCGCTGAACTCTATCTCTAGCACTCGCATGATAATAACACATTTGTCCTCATTTTATACTTGTTTGCCGCGAAAGCTGAATAGACGCGAAAAGCTGAACGGATGCGTACGCGTCTCCATACATAATCGTTGTTTTCTATGGGCATAAGCTGAATAGAAACACAGGTTTAAATAAACCTAGTTCGGGCAGGTCGCTACCAAACATCTGCATTGAACTATCATTACTTGCCTTTTAAATATGTTTTAGTAATAGTTTACTTATAAGTACTAATTATACCATTGTATGAAAAATAATACTACTGCGCATAAATGTACACTTTTTGTAATACTTTTTAAATATTGTGTTACTACTACTTTTTAAATAGTGTGAGTAGTCCCTAAGAAATCATCAAATGACTCCTCCCGCTCTGGGCGGAGCGGAAGGGAGTGTCAGACTTGTACTGGCTAAAACCCATCCATGTTCCTTCTTAGCGCTTTATGTTCCAGGGGCACGGTATATCTTTCGAACAGTCTCGCAGCCACTAAGTCCCATCAAGTCAGAACGTCAAGCCTCCTAGTACATAAACCATCAACATAACGTAAACATAAATACGCGACGGCTTTCAAAGAACTTATCCATAGTATAAAAAACAAGATTATGCTCGATATTGGGCGGGTATAACATCGAGAGCGTAGATGTTTCGCAGCTAATGTTTCAGATAAAACGAATTGCCTCCGAAGTCTTTGCTAGAAATTGCTCCGTAATTTCTACATTTAGTAGGTACTTAGTTTGAGTGGCCTAAAATGTATACAGTGCTTGTCTTGGAAATTGTTTTTTTCTGTTCACGTTTTCGTTTTGCTTACTTTTCGTATTTTCTTAAGTTATCTGGGACTTACAGAGTAGAAAATATTATTTTATTGGTGGCAGTTACGTGTCAAACTTCTCAATCTGCCGGTTACAGTCATTGTGCTTGAAACAATATTCTAATTTTAAAATTAAATGCGAATATTACACTGGTATATCTCTGCACGACAGCAGCAGTGGCCCAGTGGTGGCAGCCCCGACTTACGAGCAGTAAGCCGTGGGTTTGAACCCAGGCAGGCGTATTACTTTGTGTCATTTATTTCATCACCGCTGCTAACAAAAAAAGGTGAAAGAAAATATCGTGAGGAAACCGAAAAATGTTTTAAAACAAAAAAATCGAAGACATATGACATCTACCAAACCCACACTTGGCCTGCGAAATGGATTACAGCCCACTCCCTCTAACAGAGAGGAGGCCTGTGTCCCAGCAGTGGGAATATTATAGGCTGATGATGATGATGATATCTCTGCCCCACATTTCGGGGAAAAAGGTATAATCTTACGTTAGGTTAACAAGCAATCTCCTTATCAAATTAACTAATAATTATGTTTTTTTTTTAAGAACTAATAAACTACTAAATCTAATCATTGAGATTGTATAAGAATGTGTATGCAGATCGCAGTTTGTAAAGATCATATTATCTTAGTAAGTTATTACCTAGTTATAATCCAATTATTCCATTGATCCTAAAATAATATCCTAAGCGCAGTTTTAGGCGCCCAAGACTAATAATCATGGGGCAAGGTCCAACCCCTTTTCACCCCGGATTTATATTAAATTCCTTAGTCCAAATTTGTCGAAACAATCCCTATGGGGCTACCTAGCCGCGATTTTATTATTTCTTACCCCTATTTGTATACCTAGGCGTGTATAGTGGTGAAATTCTATTAGACTGTTTTATTGCCAGGCGCTGAATTTTTATGTTCGAGTCCTAGGATTTAGGTACTAAATATTCAAATAGGTTTTCAAGGAGGAGGGTGCTACCGTCCAAGAAAAAAATATAGTTTTTTTTGGTATCCAATAATAGGAATTTTCATAACAATATTAAGTAATACTATAATTATAATAACAAACAAACAGAGCAGACAGCGGTTTACATCACCCCTCTTTTTCAACGAAACACAAAGGAATTGAACCCAAAACATTTATTCATGAAACCTCAATACCACAAAAAATGGTAATTCGAGAAATAAATTGTCATAACCGTGAAGGCTAGACCAAAGGCCAAAGAATATTGAATTATGTCTGGAAACCGTTACTTAGTGAAAATATTCTGTTTTGTTCGTTTGTACCCAAATATAAATTGTATGAGTCGTAAGCCCCTGGACGAAAGGCCACACGTTAATAATAAAATGATCGTACTTCGTGACTGATAGGGTTGCTAACGGACGTTTTGAAATTAGAACAGCGTTTAGCTTTCTATCTGGCCAGACATTTGAATTCTGACAACTTAAAAACAGAATAGGATTAAGTTTTTAAAGAATAACAGCAGTTTTAAAGTCTAGACAAAATTACAGTATCAGAGGTAACGGTGGTTCTGAACTCAAAAATAAGGACATAAACTACCGCTTCAAACCTTTTCTACCATAAGTAAAAGCACAGTGAGCGAGTAAAACTGTTCCGTAATACATTTTATAACACATTTGCTCGTAAAGGGTCTCTTATTGCACCAAGTTCAGTATCGTAATGTATCTCATTACGCACTAGTGCGGTAATGTAAAGTAAAACGCACGGTTTATCAAAATGCTCCGTCTAAAACGAACGGTACTTTTTTAAATCTTAGCAAAGAGTTTTTATGGCAGAAAAGTGGTCAACATTTTATGAATAAAATTAGCTTGGGAGATAAAATATAATAAATAAACATTTAATTCTTTAATTTATTCAATTTTGACCATAAATTACAACCATGTATCTGTAACAAAACACAAAAATATTAATTTACTTTATTAGTAATACTGGCTGTTTTTGTGCCTTTGCCTTAAAAAAAGCGTAAAAATTATTCCGCGCGCTTTCTCTTTACGCTGTATTGTTTTTGTTTGAAAATGTCATCCGAATTTTATTTATTTCCTCGCAAATGTGTTATAAAACGTCGTATGACATACGTGCGCTTTGATAATTACAGCCTCTGCTTTCTTGTAGCCCTCGCCTACGGCTCGGGCTAGCAATATCGCATCGGCTGTAATTTTCAACTTACCGCACTTATATCATAATGTACTATAATATACTTGTACGGGGAATAGAGTGAATCAGGTACGTGCTAACAACCAATTAATGATTGATTCATTTGATTGTTTATAAAAAAACTACCTCTACTGCTTATTTGTAAGTTACTAAACTGTGCAAGGTTAGTACATCGATTTCAATATTTTTTTTGCCGTGATTGTCATTTGCTTAGGCCTTCTGTCAGCAGATAAAACGTCAAGCCTTCCGCCAGTTTTATTTTGTTCTGGTTGAGATTTCACGAAGCTACGTTATGTGAGGCATAGACCCATGTGCAGTATAGTTACGAACCTTTATAGCAACCTTCCCCCTTATTCACAAACGCTTTGATTCGATTTTGATTCGACAAGTCGTATGTCTATCTTTCTTTGGCATTACGAAAGCGAGCGAGATAGACATACGACTTTCCGAATCGAAGTCGAATCAAAGTTTTTGTGAATACGGGGGCTGGTCAAATGGTTCTGGGCTGTTTACTAAAATAATGTTTGGATGTGATGATAGTAGGTACTTTTTCAAACAAACTCTTACACAAGAAGCTGTGTAAGTACTTGACTGTATCTTTGATGTTAGGTACTAAACTCAAGACCTTTAAAACCCACACATCTTCAGAAAAGTTCTTTCAGACAACCCTAGATAAGTATCATGATTACATGTAAAGTCCAGTAACATAATTCTAGAAATTTCACTTAAATATTTCAAAGGATTTTACAAAATTTGCCGACGTGGAATTGTCAAGTAGGTCAGGGGATCGAATGGCTACGTTTTGAAATTCAGTAACGGATCTAAGTGGTTTGTAATATGACTTATTATGTATGTGGGGAATTTGGATGGTTTGTGTTTAAAAATAAGCTAACATAGGTTTTTAAGAATATTATAACATGCAAAAAACAAAAAAGTTGTAAGAAAAAATACTCGTAAGTCACTTCCCGCCATCCGTACGCTTAGAAGTTTTAAACTAAGCATCGCATTTTGTTAAGGTTTTCATCAATAGACAGAATGATTCAAGAGCACGGTTTATATAACCTCTATTCCTAATAATAATATTATTTTAATAAATTATATTATTATTAAAATTATATTATTATTTATTTTGGTTTGTTGTTGTTGAAGAAACATCAATGTCTGCTAAATTATATTTATCAATGAACGGCTCGCACACACAGATAAACCCTGAGAGGTTTGCGTTGTGTGTAAAAATCAACTGTTATTATATACTAGCTGTCCCGCGCAACTTCGTCTGAGTTTCATTTTCCCCGTTTTCGCAACATTTTTCATTGCTGCTCCGCTCTTATTGGTCGTAGCGTGATGATAACTAGCCTATGTCCTTCTCCTGGTTGAAATCTATCTTCTTGCCAAATTTCATTAAGATCCGATCAGCCGTTTAGTCGTGAAAAGGTAACAAACAAACAAATAAACAAACAGAGTGACATTCGCATTTATAATATAATTAGTATTAGTATATTAGTATTAGTATATTAGTATTAGTATATTAGTATTAGTATATTAGTATTAGTATATTAGTATATATTAGTATTAGTATGGAAGTATGGATATTAAGCATTTTGGAAATAAATAAATAATAATAAATATGTATTGTATCCCTGAACAACAAAGACATCAAAATTTCCATGCGAAGAAAGTTTTTTTTGACAATCGTGTAAAACTCCGAAATTATTCCATACCTTTTTCCCAAATATAATTTACAAATAACAGAATATTTACGTTTGGTCATAAAAATAACATGCAAAATTTAGTTCTCAACCCAAAAAATCCTTATAAATTACTTTAGATAAATACCGTACTTTATGGCACCCCAAGTTTATCAGGTAAGGTAAATAAATAAATAATCACGCTTTCTCGTCACGTTCTATGTTTATAGGGTAACAAATTACTGCGTAAACACAAAATTATATTAATTTGGGAAAGAGCAAATTAGTGTTATTTCGGACTTTTGAATAAGAAGTGGTTTGCTGAATAATTTGTGATTTTTCCCTTCTTGAAAAGTAAAGGTTTACTGTGATTCTCTAAAGAGGCATAGAGGTTATGTAAACTATGTATACTGAATCTTTGCAATATTGCAAATAGTTGTCAAATATTTGTCTGTTTTCATTAATTAATCAACATTACTATGGATAAGCAAAATAATTGACAGACATTTGCAATGTTGCCAACTTAAAGAATGAATTACCCGTCCATTTTCTACGAACTGTGTAACTAAAACCTCGATGTGATTCTTTATCCCTCACGATTTGCGCTCTAATGACTTAAAAAAACCTAGGAGCCATATAAGCTGTATTCGACCTCAATAACTCCTCTCCGCTAATCACAAGACGAAGGATCCAACCTGACAATTTTCCAAATATTTTCCCAGCCAAAAAACCTAGCCAAAAACCCAGACTTTTATCTCAGGTAACAGTGCCAAAAAACCCTTTAATTCCTTAAAATCACAGTAACATCTGACAAAAAGCGACGCCCAGCTTATTAGGACATAGCGTCCACATTTCACCGTGGATTTGAGCGGGTCCGTAATTTGGGGAAAAACCGAGCGTTCCGGAGTGTGGGGTGTCCGTATTCCCGGTCCAGTGGGATCAAGGAGAGGACACGTCTAGAGATTTGCTCCGAACAGGTTGATGAATGACGCTCAATGTTTAAGGTTGGATCTTGAATCGGTGGTATTTTATTTGGGTCGTTTAGTTTTTTAAATGTCTGGGTGTACTTTGTACATTTCTTGTGAGTTCTCCCTATCGAAAACGGATGTCTTTTGGTTTGCTACAATCGAATTAGATCACTTAGATTGAAAGAAAGAAAAAATATACATTTATTTGTCGCATGGACATGACGTGCATACTAAATGACAAAAAAAAAACAATAAACATACAACGCAAATATTAAATTCTTTATATTATATTATAGTTTAATTGTTTACTTACGTACTAATTACATTTTTAAATATTTTTACACAATTATATTTAAAAAAAAAATGGGAACAGGATCCGAGCTACCGGTGATCAGGGCTCTCTTGAGAGAGGAACCTCCTAATAATACGCACCGTGTTCAGAAGTACTGCTTACTGAGTCAAGCCCTTGATCCAGCTGCCAATCGTAAGACTCCTCACATAACATCTGAGGAGTGTTTCGATCGAAGCTTTTGGCTATTAAGCCATTGGTGGACATGACTATCGGCACAACCCGATATACCTACCTTTCATGAATGACCTGCTCCATGTATCGGCATGCGCGCCGCTGACTGGCAAGCTGCTCGTGTTGTCTTTCCATCAACTGTTCTTTTTAGTTCTCGTATTTAGATTTTCACGTATTTTAAATTTTTTGTTGACATAAGTCATGTTGTTGTCGAAACAGTTTTCTTTTGTTTTTCTCTGGTTTACTAACAGTTTTCAAGTTGTTCCAAAAGGTTATATATTTTTTTAAAGAAATATTTAAAAATATCTGTGTATCCAAAATTAATTTATATAATAAATACGATGATTTAACTGATAACATACGGGGTTGCCAGCTTATTTATTATTATTGTTAGTTAGATGAGGATTCAGGACATAACTATCGGGAACTTAAAATTTACATCTTTTCTAAAGAAAATCTCCCAAGTATTCAGATCAATTAAATACCCTTGCAATTATTGTCTGTAAACAACAAGACACGATTTTGAATTCACTTGACACGAACATTTACTTAATTAAACAGTAGAGTTGGGCCGACTAGCCGACTGGCCGAATAGTAGGTTGCAAATAGGCCGATAAAAATAAAACTTTTGTTGATTTTTGATTAGTCAGCTGACAACCAATGTGGCCTTTCCAGACTAGTCGGCACATCACTAGTAAATACTCTTTCTAATACCCTTAAAAATTAACCCAAGTCTCCTATCCACCCAAACCAAGACCGCAACATTTATTTTCGGCATGCAAACTATTTTTAGAATAATATCGAATGATGGCCGAAACAGGAACAAACTCGACCACAGCTCAAGTAAGCCGAACGTGAGGTGAATAAGTAGAATTCCTTTAAATTATGTAACGCGAAACTGTAATGTGCACTTAGTAAGCTTTATTTATGCGATTTTATTATAAAACCTATTTGCCAGGCTATTATGGGCTAAGGTTTAAAATGTAGTGATCGGTTTTTTAGCTATTTAGTTATAAGTCTGGCTAATAACTTATCACCATAAGTACTAGTAGACGAGGAAGTTAATCTCAGACAGCAGCAGGTGAGCTCACGGCCTGGTGCCCACTTGGTTGTGCAACCCCCTACATATTTTGTTTGTAGCGCGACATGGTTCTATCATGGTTGTCATCATGATAGGGCGTAAAGGAGTCTGCCCACTACACGCGAGGAATGATTGGTGTTAAATCAAAACACCAAGGAGACGTTTTTACGTTTATGATTTAAATATACCTGTCGGTTATTCCTTTAACAAACGATCCAATGAAGTTCGAAAACCGGCCTAAGAAAATAACATTCCACTTAACTTCCCAAAAGCAAAACTTTCTTTACAGAATAGGGTAATAACATTTCAGGGGTATAACCCTTTAAGATGTAGGTACAGTCGTAGGCAGTTAACTTTCCTCTTTAGAACTTCAAAAGCCATGTTTTTAATTTCCAAACGAGTGAACACGTGGCGAAGTTGGGGCACTTTTCTAACTGATTGTACATACTGTCGTTAAGGTTTACTTGCTGGAATATTTTGAGCATTGGGCTAATCGAACTGTTCATGGATGCCATTAGGAAATTGTGATGTTGTTTGGATGTCAGGACTATTCTGTATGCTAGACCACCTTTGTGGTTCGCCGGTCAGGTGGCCCACCATGACGTCTTAAGACATTATTGTTTTACTCCTTTTTCAGTGTGGGCAAGAGATGGCGCTAGACATCATGTAAAGCTCCGTCTCTTTCCCACACTGGAATAAGAGTAAAGCAATACTGCTTTAAGACGTCATGATAGGCCAGCTGTACCGGCGATACCTATTTGTGGAACTTGAACATAGGAGTATTCTTCTAGACCTTCCAATGTCATATGCCCTTTCATTTTTTTTTTTTTTTTTTGTGAATGGCATCTCGCAGTTCAACCTATGAGGTTGTCGTCTGCTTAACCGGACTATCTTGTGGATGCCTTAAGAGTTAGGCCTCCAGCCAGGGCATAAAAACTTACAAACTAAGCGACTGCACGCTAAGGGTACCCATATGCCCTTTCATCATCTTCTTGCTCTATTATACTTGTGGTTGGCTCAACACGTTCCTCACCCAAGCTATACATATTTTCTTTGACCTTTTATTAATTCTTATATTGAACTCTGTTGAAATGGTCTACTGTTAATGAATTACCCAGTACTAACTGGGTTGTGGAGGCCAGATAGGCCGGCGCTTTATGAAAAATACTTGTATCCAGCTGCACCCAGTGAGACTGGACGCTCACTCCAACACAGGTTGGAAAGAGCTAGGCAGATGATGGAAGACTGTGCAGCTTAGCTTTAGCCAACCTATCGTGTTGTCTGGTGGCCAGTAGCCCAACAGTTGTTGTCGGGTTGTTCTCATATAGTGTTAGATCGTGGATAATTTTACATTGCGCGATGTAGGAATTTGTTGTTAGTTCCTCAAGTGTGTCATAGATGGCGTGCAGTACTTATTTGTTCTATGTTGCTGTAGTACTTTCTGGGGTGCCGTTTCTACACTCTCCAGATGTTACAAAGTTCATCATCCTTGTCCCCCGTATGTATAACATTCTAAGGTTAACTCCGTGTGTAAAAGTTGGCGCGTGTTCTATTAGAACGCGTACCTATATTAAAAGTTTTCCAAGCACCTTACGTTAAGAAGCTTTCGCTACCGTCCTCATGTTTACTTTAGTTAACATTCAAATAGACATTGTGAGTGTGTTGTTTACTTGAGAATTTGTTTAGTTTTACTTGGCGCATGTGCAATAAAACCATCATCTGCCTAGCCTTTTCCGAACTATGTTAAGGGGTCGTCTTCCAGACTATCCTGATTCAGCTGATTAACAGTATTTTACATGGTAATTGCCTTTCTGACCTCCACGACCTAGTCAATACAAAGTAATACGCCCATTGGTAAGACTGACTGTCAATGACTATCTGTAACGACTGTCAAAGATCTACAATCGATTAACGTGCTTTTGGAGGCACGGAGGAAACTTCTTTTAAATGTAGGCTTTTATTCTTATTCTTTATTGCACATAAAATTAAAAGATATACACACAAATAATATATAGCTTATGTAAAACGGCGAGCTTAACCCAGAATTGGGTTTTCTTACAGCAAACCTTATTTTAAAAGGAATATTTGCCAAAGAGGATAGAGCTTAGTGCATGAACAATACTTTTAAAACTTGAATCAACTTATTTTATAAATTAAACTAATACATACAATAATAATATAATAAACGTAATACATACTATACATCAACATACACATAAAATGCTATATACTTACATATTATAATCGTGTTGAAAGGAAATGTTCTCTATTTCCTTTCTTGAACACGTCTAACGACGGGCTATCCCATTAGGAGTGTGGAAGTGAATTCCAAAGGCGCATAGCACGAACAGTAAATGATCCATCATACCGACTTGAGGAGTGGGGAGGGAAGCAAAGGAGAAGAGATGATGATGAACGACAGGGTTTACCTCGAGGAACAAGATATTCGAAGCGTTCCCGAAGATATGAAGGAGCTTTAGGGTTATGAAGAACAGAAAAAAGAAAAGAAAGAGTGTGAGAATCTCGACGCTGCCGAATAGGTAACCACTTCAGCTGCTTTTTTTTTCTCTTTCGATTTCTTGCTCATGACAATGTATGCATGTTAATGATTATGCTTAAAATCTCACTACCGGTAACTAATTCTACGGTACAACTAGTATCGGTCATATGTCACTGCTTCGATGCACAAAGAGTAGATGGTATATAAGTAAGATACCTATCCAACTTTAGATTGTTAACAATAAATGCAACTAAACGCAGCTTGTTTTGTTTAATTTTTTTGTGTAGTACACCACTGACTACCCCGTTTTTATTTTTAATTCCGTAATGTCCATCCAAAGGTTGTCTGGAAGATATCGCTTTAAGCGATAAGACCGCCTTTGTAACCATAAAATTAGCAGTTTTGTAAACCCGCTGTGTTTGATTTTTGTTGTACAATAAAGTATTATTCTATTCTTCTATTCTATTCTAAACATTTATAGACCTCTTTCCCCATATGTAACCAACGTTTTTGCTCACACTAAGCAGTTTTGCTCAGTCATTTTTCGATCGGTCAGACAGACTAATCATCAGATCTGTCTGAAAGATATGTAATTTGTTCTAATGTAATGACGACATCACACATTTACAAATGTTCTTTGACATCTGAGTCATGACAGCCAATAACTAATCCTTGCAAAAACTGGAATGTCTGAACGAAGTATATCAGGAAAATCGTTTTATGAAAGGCTGATTGGACCATAAGAGGGGATGCAAAGACTGCACACATAACTGTGGCAAATACCCACACATATTTGAGTGGCCCCTGGCGTTACTTGAAGTGTTAATATGTGAGTAGCCAAGAAAACCGCGAAAGGAATTTCAGGAGGTTGGAAGGTTTAATGCTAATTTCGCAATGTGAGAATTCCCTCATATTTTTGCTGTTGAAAACTTGTAACTTGTTTACTCCTAACCTAATGTTACGAATTGAAGGGTGAAGGGGTCACGCACGAGCGCTGTGATGGCTTTATTATAGCTAATCTAATATCATCACATTAGACTAGTTACTGGGTTGTGGACGTCAGATAGGCAGTCGCTTCATGTAAAATACTGTTACGCAGCTGCACCCGCTTAGACTGTAAGCCGATCCCAAGATAGTTTGGGAAAAGGCTAGGCAGATGAGGTATGGTGTTCGTAAATCGACTTCCAAAGCCAAAATTTGTCCACTTTTATAAATCTGAAAGTTTGTGAAGATGGATGGATGAATAAATGGACGGATGTTTGTTACTCTTTCACGCAAAACCTAACGGATCTGGTTATAATCTGAATTAACACAAAGGTTTTTTTTATCCTGTTAGTATGATCTCGTGGCAAAATTACTAAACTCTACGTTAACACAAACTAGTAGATACTAGGGCCTGCTTGTTTTGAGTAATATATACAGACTGAATTGATATATTGTAAAAATAAATTGAAAACACAAGAAGAGGCTTTGAGCCACAAAACTATTTCAATATCGTTTTGAAAATTCCTGGATTTCATGATTCAGAACACCAATTAACTTCCTAATTGATGAAAATTAAAATCTTTTGTATTTGTAAAACGATATTTAATCGACTTATACTTAAATTAGTATTAAATTTTAGTCTGGTTTTTGTCGATAAAGGTTTTCAGTTAACCTAAGATAAATTTTAGTCGTACGGGAAGACAGAATTGATGCTTTAGTAAATGTTGATGTTTTAAATAAGACGATTGATAGTTTAGTTAATGAAAACGAGCACTTAGATGTCAAGGGACCCCATATACGTTTAAAATAAAAAAAAAAACAAATGTGGTTATTTTCTTGGCACCGACTGACTAGTGAGGCGGTAGTTGAAGCTAGTTGCTCGTTCCAAAACTAATATCCGTGGAGAAGAACGGACAAGAAGCTGCATGTATAATTTTCTATCATAACCACTCTTTTTTTTTCGTATGGGAAATCATCAAATTACTCCTCCCGCTCTGGGCGGAGTGGAAGGGAGTGTCAGACTTGTACTGACTAAAACCCATCCATGTTCCTTCTTAGCTCTTTGTGTTCCAGGGCCACGGTATCTCTTTCGAACAGTCTTGCAGCATCATAATCACCCTGGGTAGTAATAGGCAGTCCCTGTATCGGTACATGTTTGATGATTCTCGTAACGATGTCATCGTCATTCTCCTTTATCCCAAATTATTTCTCGTCAGCGCAGCATGTCTTCTTCTTCCATACTTCTCAATCACTCGTAATCTCATCATAGATTCTCGCACCGATGTATGTAATAAAAACTGAATAAAAGTTTACTCTGGTCTCTTCTTTTCTGATCCAAGAGTCCCGATGTCATGTGTACAATTCACTATGTCACCGACAATTTTGTCCGCCATTTTAAAAGCCACACTTCTCCGCTACGTTAATAAATCAAACGTGAGAAATGGGCGCCAACTATCGCTGGCTACGGTCGCTACAGATGGCATAAGTTCTGACGCACACTTTACACTTCACAACTTTTTAGTGCAAGCTTCAGAGGGCCGGGCGTGAACTCGCGACGTAAACTTAAACTAAATTCCAACGACTTTTAAATCAAACATAAACATTCTGGGTCTTGGAGCAGCGGTGGGCCAGTGGTGGCCCCGACTTACGAGCTGGAAGCCATGGGTTCGAACCCAGGCAGGCGCATTACTTTGTGTAATTTATTTTATCACCGCTGCTTAAACGGTGAAGGAAAACATCGTGAGGAAACCGGCATGTCCTAGAACTAAAAAATCGAAGACATGTGACATCTACCAACCCGCACTGGGCCCGCGTGGTGGATTAAAGCCCACTCCCTCTCATAGAGAGGAGGCCTGTGTCCCAGCTGTGGGAACATTATAGGCTGATGATGATGAACAACATTTTATCCCTTAGAAATTTTGTATTTTCTTCATGCATCAAACAGAATTTACAACGGTGAAGGAAAACATCATGAAGAACCCAGTAGGTACTTATACAATTGACTAACTTTGCTGGTTGACATGAGCAAGTGTGATGATTAATGCACTCGCTGAATTAGACTTCTCCGCTTGAAGACGAGGCCCTTTACCCTGTAGTGGGACAGTGATATGCTCGTGATTAAATATGATGTGATAAATAATATGTGTCACTGCCTCGTTGGTCTAGACGGTGGTCGCATTCGCGACTGCTCAGCATAAGGTCCTGAGTTAGATTTCCAGGTTGGGATAATTGTAATTGAGTTTTACCATTGAGCCACGGAGTCTGGATTTGTCCCCGATTGATGGCAATAGGCTCGCACTTTGTTACATGGGCCTTAAGAGCGTTTACGCCTTACGACATTTCATACAAACTTTCAAGTCGTTATTTTCCGAAATGACTGAACTGATTTTGATGAAACTTCGTACACATAAGCAGGATACACAGATCTAAAAAGTTACTAAAAAACATTTTCGAAAAATAGTGTTACAGTTAAATTAGACCAAATTTAAATTTTCTATAGAAACAGAAAATTCCAATTATCTCTTGTTTTAAAACACATTATGAAAATATTTTTAGTAACTTTTTAGACCTATGTATTCTGCTTATGCGTATAAAGTTTCATTTAAATCGGTTCAGTCATTTCGGAAAAAAACTACTTGAAAGTTTGTATGAAAAGCGGTAAGGAATAAACGCTCTTAAAAGCAACTGGGGAAATGTGGGTGTTCTATTAGATACATCCGTGCCTAACCCTTCGGTGATAAAAGTCGTGATATTATGTTATTCTCTGCTAGAAGACCCTTTACCCTGTAGTGGGTCAGTGATAGGCTGGTATTATTTGAATAATCGCAGGGGGTGGCCATCGATTATTAATCATGAAAGGAAAAAAATAAAAAAAAAAACCCCGATCCAAAAAACCTCTAAAAACCAAAAATATATTAATCCAAACGTCGTATCGTCGGGGGTCCGCTTTGGTTTGTGCTCGTGCTAAGCGGCCTAGTAAGCGGTCACCCGACGCTGCGACGACACTTGGATTAGGTAATTTATTTCTAGTTTTTTTAGGGTTTTTTTATGCTTTTTAAACTTATATTATTTTTCTTTTACTGTCCTACTCCTGGGCGTAGGCCACCCCCCATTACTTCTATTTTTCTCGGTGTTGCGCCTCTTTTCGCTAATTAACGAATACAAAAATCCCGAGCTTCAGATGCCCATGGTGACAAGTGACAAGATGTCAAATTTCAAATCTTCCAGACCTGTGGGAGTCTTCAAACGCCGAGCAGATCTCCTAGAAACATAGCTAAGAACACTTTCGATTAAAACACCTTTCAAACGAAACCAATTTTATCAAAATCGATTTATCCGTTTAGTAGCTACGATGCCACAGACAGACACACAGATACTCACGTCACTACAAACATACAACACCCCCCTCCCCTCTTTTTGGTCAGAGGTTATAAAGTATGCTGGGGATTATTTGCAATTTTATAATCGTTCGAATTCCCGTAACCCCGTAACTCCGCACGTTCATGCTAGCTCTTCCGTTCCTTTGATTTCCTCGCTAACTACTTCCAAGTTTCAGTTCTACTCATTACGGGCCCTCAAAAATGTTTTGTTTGACAGTTTGATACTAATTAGTGTGAAAGTGACGGTCAGAAGTGCCGATGACTTGCGGGAAAGAAGTTAGTTACAAGTCGTGGTTGAGGGTTAAATAGTTCGGTGAAATGTTCGACTTGGGCTGCGATGTTTCTAGCACTTACTGGTACCGTGGTTGGAAGAAATTGTTGCCGTATTCTTTACTTAAAATAATATTTTTGGAAATGTTAATGAACTCTACCTACGTTTGCTGAATTAGCAATTAAGACTTGAAATTTGCAAGAAATTTTCTAGTCATAACTAAAGTCTTGTCGTTTCACAAGACTTGGATAAGGCATCTAGAAGAACTTTCACTTGAAAACTAAAACCGTAGGTTGATCTTAAAACACTCAACTGTGAATAACGATCAAAAGGCATCACCCTGACAGCTGCGGACGCATACATGACACGCGTTTCATACGAAAACACTCCGTATTTCATGTCTGAAGCAGCGGAAACCGACCATTTTAGCAAGAAACATAGTAAAATAAAACAACGAAGAAATAAAGGGTTTTTCAACCTGGTCGGGTGAAACTTGAAGACATGTATCGCCCGAAGCGGACAAACCCCCTTTGTCTGTTGAAAGAAACAAAAAGTGAGCGATTGTTTCCCGCGCTTTCTGATGTGTTCCATTTTTGAATTTGGAATTTTTGTTCCTCTTTTTCGTGGCCAGTGTGTCAAGGAAAGCGAAAGGTCTGTTTTAAGAAAAAGGTTTCGCAAGAAAAATAATATTGTTACCCTCTCATTAAATTTTGCGGGTAAAACTCTTTAGCCTAAATTATCTATTTTCGAAACAACCCCGAGGGCCCCCTTTACCGTTTACTGATAAAATTACAGATTAATTTGTAGATAAAATACCTGTTTTGCAAAATGAGATAATATTTGTAGTAGCGGAGATCCTGAAAAGGTTTAAAATTAAAATACATCAAAGCTTTCCTCATTACGCAATCATGGCCATTTGTTTTTGTGATGATTAGTCCATTAATACATTAATAAAAAGGACCATCTGGAGACAAAAAGGAGGTTAAACAAAATTATTCGTTTTTAAGCAAAATGGTACGAAAAAACACATCTGGTGGCGTACCATGACGTCTTAAAACATTATTGTTCCATTCTCATTCCAGAGTGAAAAAGAGACTGAGCTATACAGGTTGTCTAGCTCCATCTCTTTCCAACTCTGGAATAGGAATGGAACAATAATATTTTAAGCGTCATAGTAGTACCCCCCCTTGTCGTCATGACTCCTTTAGCACTTGAAAAGCATTGCCAAAGATACATTTATGAATTTGTCCGTGAAAATTGTATTGAAAAGAAAGATGATTTTTTCCTGTGATTCTTCTGTGAGAGGATGCATGAAAGATGACATTTTTTTTTTGGAATTTTAAGTACTTCATTTAATATTTTTATCATACTTTGTTGTAAATTTATGTTACTTTTCGATGTACGTTACGTACGTATGTTTAGATTTTACCTTTATTGTAGTACATGTATTTTCAAATAAATAATAAATTAGTAGACTTTGGCCCTGCATAAAAAACGCGCCCCACTATTAAAGAGACACCAATTATATGGTAAATAGTACTAAGAAAAGGCTGCTACCGATGGACGAAGACTGAAGACCCCAGCAAAGAAAACTAAAGAATCAGCCTAATCCCCAAATTCTTTAATCCAACCCTTCATAAATCCTTTAATCACAATAGAGGACCAGCAGATATATAGCCAGCTGTAATTAGTAAGTACGTAAGGCCATTAGGGGCTATGGCCCGTGCTAACATGGCCAACTAATGGGTTATTGTGTGTGGCCCATAAATACTTATTACCGTCTGTTGTGAGAAAAGAGGAATGGGAATGCTTGTCTGGATTTTGTTTGGGTTCTGTATACTTTGATTGTTGTGAAGAAGTCTCTTTGTGGCTAAATTATAACAGCCGCTCGGTGTCAATCTTGATTCATAGTGCCTAGTGTTATTGTGTTGAATAGGGATGATGACTGGGTAAAGAAAACGAAATTCTATTTTGTCCGTCAATCAGATATTACAAAAATATTAGATACGTATTTTTTGTTTTATCAAGATAACAAAAAAATACTTAGTTAAAACGCATTAAAGTTGGGGAGTGGGGGCTAACTACGTCAGAACTAGGTATAAAATGTACTAAGCCGTGACGTCATGAGCCATTTCAACTCAAAATATCTCCGTAATTTTACGATTACGTGAAAAAACAAAAAAATACGTGTCAATTACTTTTTAATAATCTACCCGATAGACAAATAAAAAAAAATGAGTCACCATCCCTATTGTAATTTCAAGTAATTTGTTAGTTCGATAAAAGCAGTGTACCGTGTGTAGTGTGTGTTTTCATAGCACGAAACCCATGTTCTGCCCACATGATGACTGAGTCTAACGGAATAAATCCTGACAATACGACAAATCTATATTAATTAACTTGTTAAAATGTAAGTGATAGTTTAAGTTTAGTTACAAACCGTGAAAGCTTAAAACATCGTTAAAATTTTTCCTCTTTGTAATATTAGTATCTGATAACTTTTTTCTGCTTGGATAAACAAAAGCCCAACATAGAATCCACTTTTCACAAGGAACCCCAAAATTTGGGCGCCCTGTAAGCGATGGATTGTTATGTTGTCTTCACAGTGAGTTTTATGAGAAGCACTATCATGTGCAAGCACCCTTAACGCGTTACGTTGAGGTTACATCTCATTGTGCTTAGTTATTAATAAGGGCTTCACATTCGTATGGGGTAGGTAGGGAACTAAGTGGTCTGAGGCATTTGTATGGATGCCATAATGATCAAGTCATGCATGAAGGGTTTGCGATGTTGTACATGAAACACACAATCCAATTTCGATGAAAAACCTCTTGTCATACAAAGAAAGGATGAGCGTTTAGGGGTATGAGGAACAGGGTGTAAAGTTCGTCATACCCTATAGAAAAGGGAGGATCCTCCGGCCAGACAGGTGTTATGTCTGGCGGGCAACTGCCCGATAGTTGTTATCGGGTTTCTCTAACGTCGATGTAAACTTTGCTTGCGAGTTGTAGGAAATTGATGTTAGTTCCTCCGTCGCATCATAGATGGCGCTGTAGTACTTTTTGTAGTATGTTGCTTTTTGTGGTCGCTACAAGCGTTTTGATGAACTCTGGGAGTTGGTAATGAATGAAAATCCTCTCAGTTTATGTTTGGAATTAATTAGAGGACTTTAGAGCACTCTAAAGTCCTCTAGTACCCAGGTACTCGCTACATTGTGCATTTGTCAAATTGCTAACATTACGGTTAACCTAAATAATTATGGTAAATGTCAAAATTATGTATTTTGAGGAATACAAAATTTGAACTTTATTTGGCAAGTAAGTTGAAAGGTTTGTCTCTCATTATTGTAGTACTCAGTAGTGTGGAATGACCGAAGGGCAAGGGCAGGGTAGCTGAGTGACTCACAAAAAAAAAGTACGAAGGATTGAATAATCCTTTAAACGTGAACAAGATTAGAATTCCGATCTAATATCGTTTCTTACCTAAGAAAAAGCTGAACCAAAAGTAAAATGATACAAAGCTAAAGCAGAATCGTGCTAAATGAAATGAAATACTTGCAAAAAGAACCCAGGTAGTACGAAAAGGCTACCTTTTAGAGATTACTTCATGTAATTCGAACATTTTATTAAGCTTCATTCAATTTCGAGATTACTCGTACCCAAATCTATTCTTAACAGTAATGAATAATTCAACATTTTTTCATGTAGATCTTTCCAACTAATCAACGTATAAAGTCCTGAATTACGCGAGAGCTGTATAATCCTCATGAATTACCAATCGGGCCGAGTACTCGGGTCGAATTTCGAGCTTTTGGCCCCGAAATTTCTGGCAAAGTTAGGTGGAGTATAAATTTCTTCGCCCCCTCTTGAATTCCCCCTTTTTTCCTTTAAAGTTATTTATGTGACAATCTATTGTTTCGAGCTCGGAGCATTTAGTTTTAAATTAACGATGCTATGCGAAGAATTACGAGTAAGAGCGGGGAAAAGACAAAACCCCGGGAGTCTTTCGTTTTGTAATCTGTGGATATCGGCGCCTAATCCGATAAAAGGCTAAAATTAAGTCGATTTACTAGAGCTGTAGTCGGTCCAGTGTAGGTGAGACCGATTCAAGTTTTATGTTATATCCGTTATCGGATTTTTTACTTCTGTTTGTTTTAAATGTATTTTATTGGGTTGGAATTTTATTGGATTTGCTTTTTCGTGTCCGGTTAGGATTTTTTTATCAAACGTACATGATAGTTTAACGATTCATGTTGATTGACATTGTACGTATTGCCGATTGATATTTTTAGGTAGATTATCAGTTCAGAACACAGATTTTATAGCAACTCTGGTAGCTCAAACAGTATCTTGAACTCATTTCATTTAAGTTAAGTTTCTCAATAAAACCTTTGTTACAAAACAGTAAAGTTTAAGTTCCATAAATACACCGTCATTACTTCGTAGTTATTAAAATTTACCTCGTTAATTAACTACGTTATTTAAGTTCATGGTAATAAGGTTCTTTGTTTGCGAACGATGTGTTGGAATTACTTCGACTTGTTCGAGAAATTCAAAACGTACCTAGGAGGTTTTACTGCTATTTTGATATTTTTTGGCAGGTATCTTATTTTTGTATCGGTTTTAAGGATTGATAAAGCATCGAGATTTCTTTATAATGTGCTAATAAATTATTAATGTGACACCTTCCGGAATTAATGATGGCACAAACCATTTCAACATCCGTGTTGTATACAAGACACAGACGAAAATTTATTTGATTTTCTTAATACTTTTTTAACATTTTTTGTACACAATACAGAGAAGAAGAAAGGAACAGTAAATTGGTACAAAGGTGATGTTTATTTCTAAAGAAATCTCTTCCAGCATACCTGCGAAAGGAGATATAAAAAAAAAGAGATGCAGACATAGTGTGTAAAAGAAGAAGAGAGAATTGAATACATAAAACATAAAGCAAATAAATATATAACTATGTATATAGTACTTTTGTTTTTACTTAGCCTATATTGTCCCACTGCTGGGCTGAGGCCTCCCTCCTATGAGGGAGGCCTCAGAAACCGCATGGAGAGAAGTGTGGAAAGCTATCTTTCCACATTTCTCTTCATGTGGTTTCCTCCAGCCAATCTCTCACAAACGCCTCTAAGTCACCACGCCAGCGTTTTCGGTGACGATACCGGTGCACATACTTTAAAGAAAAGTTTTGTCGTAGACGGTTGTCTTGGTGTTGGGATGTGATGCGGAGAGAAATGAGGAAAATGATGTGAATAAAGTTTGGAGTATGAATGTTGATAGCTAAAGAAGCAGAGTCAGTCCAAAGAAACGTTAAAAAAAATGAGTGAAGGATGATATTGTTGGAAAAGACGTGTGTGACGAGATGACGAGTCATAGAGAACTATTGATGAAGAAGACATGCTGTGCCGGTGCCAAATATATTAGTATAAGGGCAAAATAATGATGATATATGTAGTACATATTTTCTCATTTTCTATACTATCTAATACTGACAATAAAGCTGAAGAGTTTGTTTGTTTGCTTGAACTCACTAATCTCAGTAACTACTGGTCCGATTTGAAAAATCATTTCAGTGTTAGATAGCCCATTTATCTAGAAATGCTAATTAACGGTATCACATATATCATCTATATATCATCACGCTACGAATAGGAGCGGAGAAGCAATGAAAAATGTTGCGAAAACGGGGAAAATGTGACGCAGACGAAGTTGCGCGGGACAGATAGTTATAAATAAAGGGCTTTTACAGATTCAATCGTCAAAATTTCACCGCAAACGCGGTTACGAGCAAAACTTTATAATATAACATAACTAACATAAATCCCACAGAACCGACTCCTACCCCATTTTCCGATACAATTTACCATACCATTCGCCAAATACAGCCATTGGAACCCCATAACACAAAACGTATACAAGTAAACCCCCATTACCAGGCTCGGTTATCATGGTATTCCATCACCATGGTTTATGTACCAAGGAAATATCACATACGATTTTATTTCATATATAGAACCACAAAAGTAAATCATAAAAGGGCGTTATTGGACATTATTATTGCTACAGCCAATGTTATTAGGTACGTGTAGCGGTGTCAGTGTGATTTCGGACCATTAGTGGAATGACTGGATGCTGGGCGGCGACCGACGGTATGGATAAGGTTATATTAAAATTGCGCGCGTCTCTGTAATGGGTTTGGGATGAAGGTTTTATGGTGGAGCGTGGCTTTGATTATGTGGATCTTGTTTTTAATTATAGTTTGTGGATATGTTTACGTTTATGGTTTTTCCTGTTAAGGGGCCGTCCATTACGTTATACGTTAGGGGTGGGCGTAGTTCTTTTTTCCTGACGTCATTTCTCAAAATCTAAAAGCACTACATTTTAACTAGGTAGACGGAATATCATAAATGTGACCGGCTGTGACAAGGACGGGGACGAGGTAAAAAATACATGAAATTCGTGTTATCGTCGTATTTGTATGGCCCATAAAAGATTCTATATTTTATACGTATGCACTGTCTTCGGAGATATCTGCTTGGTACAAGACCAATTAAATTAGCATTAGCATCCAGGAAATATTATTTTTAACGGTTAGAAAATTTATGCTGCTACAATGTTATTTTTTTGGGTGACCTTTGCCCATTTATTTATTGTAGCATGGAATACTTAAAGCCGAATAAAAACATATTTAACGGGAAGCCAAAAGCCAGACTTTACGTTTGGAGACCAACTAGAATTTGGAATGTGAGCAATCAAGAGCACACCTGCTAAAACAAAGTAGCATTTACAGTAATAATAAATAAATACATATTTAAAATCAGAGCGGCGCGCAATGATTGTTGACATAACGGTTCCACATGACGAGAACCTCGTGAAAGCCGAGAAAGATAAGCAAATCAAATATCTTGACTTGGCTCGCGAGGTTGTCGACATGTGGGATGTTGACTCAGCGATCATTGTGCCGATAGTCGTATCAGCCAATGGCCTAATTGCCAAGAGCCTCGACCAATATCTGATGAGGCTTTCGCTAGGCAGCTGGATCAAGGGCTTGATTCAGAAAGCGGTACTCCTGGACACGGCTCGTATCGTTAGGAGGTTCCTTTCTCTGGAGCCCTGACCGCCGATAGCTTGGACCCTGTTCCCGATACCGGTGGACTACTATTTTTATATTTTTATATGTTTTTGTATATAATTTTGTAAAAATATTTAAAAATGTAAGTAATATGTATAAAAATAAATGAAGGAAATAATAAATACAATAAAAAGGTGTATTGCAGAAACTAATTTGAACAACTTTTACAGTAAATCTTACACAGGGACCTTCTTTTAAGTAAAATACATACATATATCTGTGTTAGGAGGCCCCGCTCTTTAAAGACTTTATATTTTTTTAAACACAAGTTTTTAATGTAAGATTTCTAATTTAAACACCTCCACGACCCCCGTACTATTCAATCGTGTCCCGTCAGCACAATGTTTTGAGTGCGTTACATTGAGTTCTACCACAAAACATGATTTTACACCCCCCAAAAAAAAGTCGTTTCCCAGCAATAATTTTTGCGTAAAGTTACTTAGTTTCATGTACAGAATGCTTGTTGACGGCTTCGTGATGAGGTGATTTACACCGTGTATGTATACACGCAGCAACTTTTAAAAGTGATTTTCTCCTACTGTATTGATTAAGGTTTTACGTTTTCAAGAACATGGAATATTAGAAGCCATACTATTACAAAATAGGTCTTATCTCAACGTAGAACCCTTAATTTCACGAGCAAATCACTTTTCAGTTTTGCTAAGTGTATACATATTATTAGACGTGACTGTACAATTTTCTGACTGTAAAAATACCTCTAAAGAAGTATAACTCATTGAGTCATTGGTCATAGAAACAAAATTAGTAACTTTTCAGAAACTACAATTTTATAGTTTAACAGTGACATCCGTATATATTTATTTAGACGTAATACCGGAATAAATACGATTGCTTTTGTGTAGCGCCAGTTATTATTTTCTTTTGTAATTTTCGGGGCATTTCCCTCGACGCTATATATTTTCTTTAATAATTTACCGACTGCCCATAAGTGGTTGTCGATGTTATTAATTTATTTCGTCCTCAAAGGTCGCAAAAGGTACTTATTACCTATTCATGTAAACAAACGATCCGGATTATCTTAATTAGAAAAAGGTCGGGAAATAATTAGGACACAATTTTATGTGCGTACCTGCCCATCTTCCTTTATATATACTGTTACAATACAGGCACGTTATTTATAATGCTTAATTAATAAAAATACTGAATTTAAAAGCATAAAGCTCGGCTTTGATAAAATAGGGACTAGATGAAAAACCACTTTTGATGTTTTAATTGGATTGAGATGACCACAAACGTAGTGGAATAGGTAAGTAAAGAAGGAATACGATATTGATGATCGATTTTCGCTTTGAATGTTTCAGAAAATTTAAAAAAGACCAGCCCCCCCCCCTATTCACAAACGCTCGGATTCGATTTCGTTTCGATAAGTCGTATGTCTATCTTGTTTTGGCATTACGAAAGCGAGCTAGACATACGACTTTCCGAATCGAAATTGAATCCGAGCGTTTGTGAAAACGGGGACTGATAAGTGTGTCATCATCCAGTATACAGGATGGGATGGACACTGACGCTGTTTACGGTTATCATATATTCCGATCACTCTAAACTCCCCGTCATAGAAATTTTACAAGGGTATTTAAAAAACCGGCCAAGTGCGAGTCGGACTCGCGCACGAAGGGTTCCGTATCATTGTGTATAAAAACGAGCAAAAAAATCGTCTTTTTTGTATAGAAGCCCCCTTAAATATTATTAGCGGCAACAGAAATAAATAATCTGTAGAACTTTTAACTGGCTATCTATCAAGGTTCATGAGATACAGCCTGGTGACAGACGGGCGGACGGACGGACTGACAGCGAAGTCTCAGTAATAGGGTCCCGTTTGACCCTTTTGTGTATGGCACCCTAAAAAAACTGTTTTTGCGTACATTCTGACCGTGTCGAAACCTACAAAACTGCAAGTTTTGTAGGAAAAATGTGCGGGTTCGGAATAATATACTGAAAATACGTGGAAATCATTCGTGCATCGATGCCTCTTCGGGTAGAATGTATTGTTATGTATAAATATTTAGTTTTAATTACGCAAACACTACGTATGATGAGGGCAGCGGTGGCACAGTGGTGGCAGCCCTGACTTACGAGCAGTAAGCCGTGGGTTCGAACCCAGGCAGGCGCATTACTTTGTGTAATTTATTTCATCACCGCTGCCCTCAAAAACGGTGAAGGAAAACATCGTGAAGAAACGACATGTTCTAGAACAAAAATAAAATAAAAATAATAATCCATTTATTTTCAGGTAACAACGACCCAGAGATAAATACCTTAACCTAAAGACATTTTAACATTTAATTTTACATTTTATTTGAAGACATTTGACATCTACCAACCCGCACTGGGCCGGCGTGGTGGATTACAGCCCACTCCCTCTCATAGAGAGGCGCCTGTGTCCCAGCAGTGGGAACAATATAGGCTGATGATGATGATGAAACACAACATAGGTCCTGATTTGGATACTCAATGCAGCATTAGCCAATACGCCCATATAGAAGGTATGAAAACTGTGATGCAACACGCAATCCAAACATTTTACTAAAGAAACAGTAAAAACTTTAATAAATATCCTGTTATTCACAACACCACAGTGGAGTCACCAAACAAAACAACGAAAGCAACAATAAATCACGACAATAAAAACAATAGACAGCCTGCAACCGCAGAAACTTTCGACTGGTAAAAGTACAAACTTTTTGACAAACAGTCCACAGTCGAAGACGTTCATTATACGGAGCATTGCGTTGCAAACAACTGCTGTGAAGTTTGGATGGTTTAGGTTTGGCAAGATGGTGGATTTACTAGAGAACCCGTCGCAGGTTTTGTTTTTTGAAACATCTGTACGTCTACCATGAGTTGTCATAGTTAGATCGCTTGACGTAACTGCAATAGTTTCGTCAATACGCAAATACTTTAGTTAGCTTTTGGTACAATGAGCTGTGTTGGTGCTTATTACCAAATTCTAAGCAAATGAAGCCCAAAATACAGTCGCTGTAGTATGTTTACTACACGGTGACGTAGGATAGATAACTATGTGACTCATACTGCGCATTTAAGTACCCAACTATCCGCTAGAGGCGCTGTAAAAATTTTCATACATTTTTTTAACTACAGACGCTAGCGAGTATAGATTATTAAAACTCATGGTAGACGTACTGAGCTTCTTTTTTTTTTGGTTTTTAGTCGACTAAGTGTTACACGCTTGTGGCTAAGTAATAACAGCCAATCCGGTCAATCTTAAGGTCTCTAAGCTACGCTTGCCTAGGTTGGTCCGTGGATGGGTGACCATCAATTACGTACCGAGTTTCCTCCGTGCCTCGGAAAGCATGGTAAACCGTTGGTCCTGGTGGTAATTTTTAAATCTTTGACAGTCGTTACAGGTAGTCAGTGGTGCAAAAGCCTGACGACCAGTCTTCCCAAGGATTACCGTATTACTGAGTTTTGGGTTGTGGAGGTCAAATAGGCAGTAGCTCCATGTAAAATACTGATAATCAGCTGCATTCGGTTAGACTGGAAGCCGACCCCAACATACTTAGGAAAAGCCTAGGCAGATGCCCTGTACCCAGTCTGTACAATCACACAACCAATACCCACTGACTATTGATTGAGTTATCATCATCATCATTAGCCTATAATGTTCCCACTGCTGGGACACAGGCCTCATCTCAATGAGAGGAAGAGGGCTTTAATCCACCACGCGGGCCCAGTGCGGGTTGGTAGATGACACATGTCTTCGAATTTTTAGTTCTAGGACATGCCGGTTTCCTCACGATGTTTTCCTTTACCGTTTTGAGACATTGATTGTGTACTTGATGGTTTTTTAAGTAAACGAGGTTTGGCCAAACTATAAAAGTCTTTCACAAAATAGATTCTCTCCTCCAAACTCCGTTTGTGTACTTAAAGGCCATACACAGTGGTATGCCTAGGGGCCAACAATACGGCAAGCCCATAAGGCAAGCAGACTGGTGGCCTACCATGACGTATTAAAACATTATTGTTATACTTCTTTTTCAGTGTGGGAAAGAGATGGCGCTAGACATCCTGTATAGCTCCGTCTCTTTCCCACACTGGAATAAGAGTAAAACAATACTACTTTAAGGGACTACTCACACTTATTCAGCTCCATTCGCGTTTTGCTGAACGATTTTGACGATTTTTGTCACACTTATACAGTTCTGCTTCTCGGCGGAACAGCGTTGAACTCTATCTCTAGCACTCGCATGGTAATAACACATTTGTCCTCATTTTATACTTGTTTGCCGCGAAAGCTGAATAGACGCGGAAAGCTGAACGGATGCGTACGCGTCTCCATACATAATCGTTGTTTTCTATGGTCATAAGCTGAATAGAGCTGAATAAGTGTGAGTAGTCCCTTAGTGTGACCAAAATCGTTCAGCAAAACGCGAATGGAGCTGAATAAGTGTGAGTCCCTAAGACGTCATGGTAGGCTATCTGATAAAAAACCTTATCATACATTCAATCAATGCTTAAATGTCTCCAGTCTTGATTAGTCTATACAGTAGGACTATTGTTCGGACATTAAGAGACATTATGCGTAGAAATCATTAAGCTAATTAATGATGAAAATTAGCTAACACACAATACAGACAAATTAATCGTCCCATTTCCATATTATTCATGGTCGATGCCCACACTTATCCTTACTGTGAATACTTGGTCCGACTGCTTAGACCGATCAATCGGACGACGTGAACTTTTTTTCCTTTTGGTCCGATTAAGGAGTCGGACCGAGTTTCCTCCGTGCCTCGGAAAGCGCGTTATGCCTTTGATACCGGCTGTCATTAGTAGATCTTTGACAGTCGTTACGAGTAGTCAGAAGCCATAAGTCTGACATCCAGTCTTACCAAGGGGTATCGTATTACCCAGTAACTAGGTTTTGGAGGTCAGATAGGCAGTCGCCTCATGTAAAATACTGGTACTCAGCTGCATCCGGTTAGACTGGAAGCCGACCCCAAGATAGTTTGGGAAAAGGCTAGACAGATGATGATAATGAGTCGTACCACGCGGACTACCGTCATTTTAGAAATTGGTCTGAATGATCGATCACACAACGTAAATTTTTATTTCGTAGTTTCGTACATTTCAAATAGTATTATATTAATTTTGCGAAACTGCCTTAGTTTGGAGTCAATTACTTTGATAGGATAGCAAAATGTGAAACTTTTTAATAATTAATAATAATAATGTTTAACAAATAATTTCATCACGCCTGTTATTCCCGAATGGTTAGGCAGAGGTGTACCTAGTAGCACACCCACATTTCACTAGTTACCTATGTTAAGGCCGATGTAATAGGGGGCGAGCCTATTGCCATCAACTAGGCACAAATCCAGACTCCGTGGCTCTCTTCTCCGTGGTGAAATTCCTGATGAAAAACCTAATCACACTTTGGCTCCCCCTTGGAATCGATCCAGGACCTCATGCTCAAACAGTCGCGCTGGCAACCACTAGACCAACAGTCCACCTTAGTTTTGTTTTTCCAAATAAGTACAAGTATACAAACTTCGTGACAACCACCGAGATTCGAAGTCGGTTCATTACCTACCACATTGGCGTGCTCACAAACAACCTTTTGAAGTCGAAGTTGGTTGGAAGTCGCTTGAAGTCCGCTGAATTTTGGCAATACGCCGGGAATAACGAACTGCCACAAAAATGGTTGTGATTTTCAGTTACTTTGTTTTACAGTACGGATTTTTTTTTCTGATTCCACTACAGATTTTCTTTTTCCACCTTTTTCCACACCTACCCTAAAAATCCATTCGAATATTTTTTTTTGTTAAAGTGATCTGGAATGGTAAAAAGAGTTGCTATAGGAAAAGGTATGAAAAACCGTCCAAGTGCGAGTCGGACACGCGTTTCGAAGGGTTTCGTAACATTATTTATAAAAACGAGCAAAAAAATAACTTTTTTGTATGGGAGCCCCCTTAAATATTTATTTGATTCTGTTGTATTTATTGTTATAGCGGCAACAGAAAATACATAATCTGTATAAATTTTAACTGTCTAACTATCACGGTTCATGAGATTACGTTGATGATTATATGGTTCTGGTGACAGACGGACGGACAGCGAAGTCTCAGTAATAGGGTCCAATTTGACCCTTTGGGTACGGAACCCTAAAAAAGCCCTACAGCTGTGTAATTTATGTCACTTACTGATTTATATACTATTACATTTACTTATATCACGTTTCTATAAAAAAAGTTGAGAGTCCATTGAGTGTACTTTCTATCTCCAAGTATAAGTTGTCATCATCGCATTATCTACTTAGCTTTTTCCGAACTGGTTACTAGTACTCAGGCAGGTTACTATTTCCCCAGTTACTGGTTAACTGTATCTTATTCCAATGACATACGGACTTAAGAGCGTTTACGTCTTACGGCATTTCATACAAACTTACAAGTCCTTATATTCCGAAATGGCTGAACTGATTTATGACCATATTAAACGACGACTTTCAAAATTTTCCATAATAGGTATGAGATCGCGCGCTCCACACACAAACGTCTACACCGAGTGCGCCGAGAGACTGAGGCGCCTGTGTGCTAGTAAAAAAAACCGACAACTGACGGATCGCTCGCGGCAAGGAGCGCGCGCTCCTGCCGCGCAGTTTGGATCGCGCGAGGCAGGTCCTCATCAAACGCTCCTATGGAGCGCGCTCCTGCCGCCCGCGATCGGAGCGCGTTGGATCGTCTGGTGTGGATCCGGCTACTAGTATAAATGGCAACGGAACTTAGGTTATTAGGCTGAATTAAATGATTTGATGCCCTTTTCACCATATCAAAAAAGTGTGTTGTTAGTGTTTCGGGCGGGGCAAATGAATCCTTCATTTGTATCGCCTGTAACACTGAATGGGGTGGCCTAGGACATGTTGTTAATGAAAGCCTAACAGATGACCTAGATGTAGAACGGGAACGCAGGGGGCTCACGATTCGCTGTAACATGCTGGCTCGCAGGTTTGCCAGATGTTCAAAGGAAGTCAAAATAACCTTGTTTTGGGCCTACTGCCAATCATTTTATACCTGCAGTCTGTGGGCCAATTGCACGCAGCGGGTCGTGAGTACTCTGAGAGTTCAGTACAACAATGCCTTCAGGATGTTGATGGGACTGCCTCGCTACTGCAGTGCATCAGCAATGTTTGCAGAAGCACAAGTGGATGGTTATTAGCAATAGTTAGGAAAAGAGCAGCATCGCTGATGCGAAGAGTGAGGGACAGTCCCAACAGCTACCTGAGGGTGGTTGCAGAGCACGTAGAGAGTCCTATATGGAGACATTGGATCCGCCCGCATACAGGATAATTTTAATGTTATGTTAGTTTGTTTTATTTTTAGTATCTTTGTGTATTACTAACTTAGTTCTTAAGTGCCTGTGTATTACTAACACTCTATGGACTATATTGGTCTGAAATAAATTATTATGATTATTGTGGTTTACTTTCGTTTTGTCAGGTTAATACCTGGTATTTTTAGAATTTCACGGGTGTGAACCAAGGCGAAATTCTAGTTATTTGTTTGTGAGGGTAAATTATTCTGTGCTGCAGCGAAATTATTCTCAAAGTCTAATTGTAGAAATTTCCTAACTAGGCAAGTGTTCAGTATGGCAGCTTTTTGTAGTGTTGTTATTATATCGGCAAAAGAAGCATTTCCCATAGAACTAGATTCTTGTGACCCTTCTCGAGATCAGAAATCTGTTTCGTCAGGTCGCGCTATTCTTTAAGAGCAGCGATCATATTATCCGCGTCAATGGCTTTTTGCTTTAGCGACTGGTAATGGACTGCCATTTGCGACGTACCAGATCTGACCAAAGAAACAAGGTTTTTCATTTTCTGCTCGGTTTTAATTTGCTATCAGCGCAATAGAACAAATTTCATGTAAGTACTGCTCGATCGCCATCATGCATCGTTGGAGTTCAGGTGTTGAAACAATTACATCGGCCGTTGCCAACTCGAAGGCTGGGTTTTGCGACGTCGTCTGCGATGGCGAAGTGGGGATTGCACTGGCCCCCTTGGATGACAGGGACTATTTTCCATTTTGTTTATTCAGAATTCACTATTTCATGTCCTTAATTCACTAAAACTCCCAATTTAACCCAGTCCCCTTTTTTAAATCCCCATAAATCCTATCAGGGTTCCACAAACAGAAATCTCCAATCCAAAAACCGCATAACCCTAAAATGCCGTCGCGAAATAAACAAGGGTTCCACAGAATTCGATAGCTAATTGATTAATCGTCGCTTGTGACGTGTGTAAGCGGTCAGGTTCTATTCGCAAAGTTCCGCTCAAAGGGCGTAGTTGTGGAGTTGTGTTTGATAGCGGTTCGGTCAAACATTTAATAGTTTTCTAGTTATAGTGGTAAAGTATTGTAGTTTCAACGTAGTTAGGAATTTACGTGTATTCATAGTTAAGTAAGTCAGTGTGTTTTGGGTATAGTTCAAATTAGCTGATGGTGGCAAATCTTTTTTTCTGCAGTATGATCCATAGAACAACTCAATTTTAAGATATCGTCTGCAACACATTAGCATGGCCTTTAAAGGCCAAATTAGGTTATTATAATAATATATTCAATCTCGCGTTCTCGGTAGATGGATCAGGGACTTGATTCAGAAAGCGGTACTCCTGGACACTATCCTAATCTATCACTTTTCAATCGTTTTTCGATACGTTAGGTTAGGTCAGAGTCGACTATGACAGTGGTCGAGTAATCGATTCGATGAAAAGCCGCGTCGCGCCTGTTTGAGGGGCTTCGCGACACGGCAACACTGCTATCCTTCGTCGCGATGTCGCGTTGCGTCGAGTTGCGCTTGTCTGAAGGAGCTTTAAGACATTATTTTAGTATAAAGTGTATTTCGATATTTCAACCTGAAGATTCCCATGAAGCATCAATACAAAACGTTCACTTATCAGCTGATAAGCTGATCGCAGCAACTTTCGCTAGCTAGCGAAAAATGCTCTGAAAAACGCAGAATTTTCTATCTTCCAAATTATTATCCAACTCTCAGAGATAAATGACTGGAAATATGTTTGCATCAAGTAAATAAACTTGGCTCCAACTTAACTTTCAAAGTAATTTCTGCTCGAGTCTCCTCGAATCGTCCGACTTTTAATTATTAATGAGTAACCCTCATTAAATAAGTTTGGAGACAAATTCTCGCATACATTTGATGTTGCTGTGCCTATGTAAATATCTATATATCTTTATTTGAAAGAAGAAATCTGTTTTTCTGAAGTTGTGCGTAGTTGAAGAGATCAAGAGGAAGTTAAGGACACATTAAATAGAAGGAATTCTGAAGGAAGATCAGACGGTAAAGACGCTGTTGCCACGGAAAATTGGAAGGATTTTTAGGAACTCGAACTGTAGAAGCCTTTACATTTTAAGAGCAGCGGTGGCCCAGTGGTGGCAGCCCCGACTTACGACCAGTAAGCCGTGGGCTCGAACCCAGGCAGACGCATTACTTTTTGTAATTTATTTCATCACTGCTACCCTAAAAAACGGTGAAGAAAAACATCGTGAGGAAACCGGCATGTTCTTAGGAACAAAAATTCGAAGACATGTGACATCTACCAACCCGCACTGGGCTCTTGTGGTAGATTACGGCCCGCTCCCTCTCATAGAGAGGATGCTTGTGTCCCAGCAGTGGGAACATTATAGGCATGATTATTATTATTTGATGATGATGACATTTTAAGAACTTGTTATAATATCACCTCTACTTTTTTTCGTCAATCAGCAGTTCATTTACGGCTTCAGCTGTTTTGTCCATAGTGATATTGACTGTCTTAATGAATTTTTTTTTTTTTTTTTTAAACGTTGCCCCGCACTAGGAATTTCTCCTGTATCGTGGGTGCGTTTACAGACATTTAAACTCACATACACAAACAGCCAGACCCGTAACAACTATCTGTAGGCCATACAAATATTTGTTCCGTGCGGGGATCGAACCCGCGACACGCAGCGTAGCAGTCGATCGCTCAGCCACTGCGCCAACCGTGTCGTCAAATACTCAAATCTACCAACCTCACTAAACAGAAATTTACGCGCAATCCAAATGTGCATTCTTTCTTTATAGTGTGGTTAATGCCTAACTTGGTGCTAAAGTTTTAATGCCGCCCATGGGCCTCTGTCTTGGGTTTCCACACCGTCGAGAAATATACAGGGTGTAACAGAAAGGGTATATACATACTTAAGGGTGTGCTACAGACTATCAAACTGAACATGTTTCTCATCATAAAACATGTTTTTCAGCAAAAAAAATATCTGCTGCCCCATAGAAAATTGCAATACCTATTCGACCCAAATGTATAGGCAGCTGATATATTTTTTTTGCTGCAATTTTTTTTTTATGATTAGAAACATGTTCAGTTTGATGGTTTGTAGCACACCCTTAAGGATATATATACCCTTTCCGTTACACCCTGTATATTATCTCACGATGTTTTCCTTCAGCAAGTGATAATTTAACAATAAGGACATGAAGCCTAAAAATTTGAGGTTCATGTCTTGGGTTCGAACTTTAGACATGACTTGACAATCCGACGGTCACATCACTAGGCTATCACTGCTTAATGCGCATTTCATCTTATTGTCCTACTGCCAATCACAGACCGGGCCCTCCACTTCTTTGGTCACAAACTAGGCCAAACACGTGCGAAGAAGTCTTCGACCAAGGCAAAGATTTTTAATATACTCCTCTGCCTACTCCCTCAGGGTAAGCGTGAAAGCAATAACATTAGTTCCAGCCACCACAATATTTAGTAGGCAGCACGATTATTATTTAGTATGCAGCCGTGTGAGTCAATACTCAATATTCCGGCTCACGTGCCTACGTGAAAGATTTACAAACAGCGTGATTGCGGAGTGCCCCTTTGTGTCCCGTTTTCGACGGGCGTGACGGGACGAAACTGGTTTAGTCCAGTTATAGATTTGGCGGGAAAACGCTGGGAATTTTTTGCTGGTCACTTTTTATTGTAAAAGTGGCTTGTATAGGGTTATTCTCGACTATTCCCGGGCTACAATAGTGTTTTACGCTCTGTAATATTGTCTTTTTCAGTTTTCAGAATACCAGTAGTACAGGTAGAGTGGGCCAGAGCAGCCACAAAAAACCTCTTTAGCATGTCAAAGTTAGCTTATCCATAATAATAACAGAAACAAAAACTATTTGTTTCATTCAATAATTAATTACATTAGAATAGCGCTCAATCTTTTTGAGGTAATCTTTTCGAGTAGAAACCTACGCATTCAGGATTCATGTCCTCTTTCATTTTTCTTTTATTCAATGTACAAAAAGATATATTCAAAAAAAGTGTTTTTTGAAATGCACTGAAAGAAAATTATGTTTATTATCAATCCCAGAAAGTTGGGTTGTGGAAAGAATGGACGATGCACCGTTCAGCCTAAAAAATGAGTTGTGCAGGTCAGATACTATAGGTAGTCGCCATAATGTAAAATACTGATATTTAGTTGCATGCTGATACACTGGAAGCCGACCCCAACATAATTTGACAACAGGCTAGGCCGATGAAGATAAATAAATCTAGTAATTTTTTCCGTTATACATTTATTCACAAATCTTGCCATTTCTTTTCCACTTATTTATAAATTTTCTATATGTCACGTCCCTCATGGCAAAGCCCTATTACCATTTATTAGCTGCCACAAAAAATACGAATAGAATTTTGCTTTACATAAACTGGTTTCCAAGTAAAAAATACGTCATCATTGTATTGTTAGACTCTGAAGTATGATTTAAGTTTTGGAAGTAATAATGATTGAAGTATGAATGTGATAGGGAAGAACGAAACGCATGTGACTAAAAGAGTGATGAATATAATTAATGTTGAAGGTGGAGAGGGAGAGGAAGGCCAAGGAAACGATGGATGGATTGTGTCAGGGATGATGTAACAGAAAAAGAGTCAATAAAAGCGTGACAGTTGACAGAGGTGATTGGAAGGAAAAAAAACGGCCGGCTGAAGTGAAAACTTGAATATTAACGTTGTGCATTTTTGATGTTTTGGAATGGTTAAGGAATAATTTTGCACGAATTGCATTAAATATCAGTATCAAAGTACTATTATTTATGTGGTGGAATACAATATTCATTTATTGCGCTATCGTACACAAACATGACAATTTATATTACATTAAAAATTTAACACTTCAGACCTATTATAATCCGTCTTACGAATTTTACCTCTTTGGAGAAACCGAAGGTTTTGTTTGTGCAGTTTTGGAAACCCAAACTCAATGACAGATGTCATAAAGTTTAAATTCCTTCGTAACCTAATCAATCTGACGGTCACGTGTCCTGACGCGAGTTTAACATTTTTTATCCATCTCAAAAGTGCGCAACGCTGCTAAAGAAGTTTTCACTTCAAAAACGTGTTGCGCCCGACGTCAAATAACAAGGGACAAGGGCAGAGAGATGATGATAAAGATAAATGATTTATTAATGGTTTGCAGCATCATATAGCTTATTTATGTGCAAAAAATTGTAAAATATACCCTCTGATACCGGTTGTTCAAATAAATAGCCGTTTCTGTGTATTGCAGATTTAAGAAATCGTATCTTAGATTGATTATTTGACGATATAGACTAATAATGACTACCTGGCAAAACTGTTAATTATGATTACTTGTATTTGCTACCTAAACTGCCGCAGCACACAACACACTCATAAATCTCCCTGCACTTAATTGATTTGATAAAATACCGTTAGCACTGACATTCGAATTCGTTCCAAATTCTTGAAGGTAGTCAATCAATTATTTTTGTCTTTTTCACTACACGTTAAGGGTCAGTTCACACCGAGACGCGACGCGACGCTACGCTGCGCGCACACTTTTAAAGAGCGATTCCAAATATAACTTTATTTTCGAGCGACGCAGCGCGAAATCTCCGGCCTCTTCAAGTATCGTCGCGTCGCGTCGCGTCTCGGTGTGAACTGACCCTAATACAACATCCTTGACATTCAAGTTAGTACCAACCTACGTAGATATCAAAAGATCATTATAAATAAGACACGTGTAGATTTTTTTCACTTGCTTTATATAAATAGGATAACTCACAAATTCATTCAAAAGATTCCTTAAGCTTTCATTCTTCTATTTTGACCTGTCATACGTTCAACACTGAAAGTTTATTTTTATTTTAGAAAAACCAGTATCTTGGGTAAAGGTTCGGGTTTTGAAAAGATGGCTCATTTTTTTGAATATTAAAGGATTTCCTCCTCGAGCAGAATCGATTTCTTTCTTTTGATTATTTATATAAACACCTTTTTAGGGTTCCGTACCTCGAAAGGAAAAAACGGAACCCTTATAGGATCACTTTGTTGTCCGTCTGTCTGTCTGTCAAGACCCTTTTTCTCAGGAATGCGTGGAGGTATCAAGCTGGAATTTATATAAAATACTCAAGTCTACTGTCCCTTAGAGCTGTGAAAAAATTAAACTTCTAAACCAACGCAATCAAAAGATATAGCCGTTTATGCCGCAAATTTCCGCAAATTTTTGATACTCGCAAGGGAATCAAAACCTACAGGGTACTTCCCGTAAACTCAGAATTTTGAAATTTGGTATGGAGCAACGTCTTATAGCATCGATAAAGGAAAAATTGCGAAAACCGTAATTTTTTAGTTACATCATATAATAAAGATATTTTTAATAATTTTAAACTTACCACCCCTTTCCTCATAAACGCGTAGAGGTATTAAATTGAAATTCATATCAAATACTCAGGTCTATAATACCTTTAAGCTGTAACAAAATCAATCTACTAGGTCAACGCATCAAAAGAAACAGCAATTTAAGCCGCATATTTCAAAATCGCAACTACTCGCAAGGGAATCACAACCTAAAAGGTACTTCCAGTCGACCTAGAATCTTGAAATTTGGCATGAAGCAATGCTTTGTAGCACATATAAAGTAAAAATACCAAAAACCTTAATTTTTTTATTACATCACATATTTTTATATATTCTCTTCAGTAATTTTGGTTTGTACGGAACCCTCGGTGCGCGAGTGCGACTCGCACTTGGCCGGTTTTTTTAAATAGTTACTGTTTCTCACTGAGATGAAGAGAATTTATGCTGCTTCTATTTATTTAACTCCGTTCCTTGACGTCCGTACTTCAGAAGGATCGATTTAAAAGTTGATTTGAGATTTATTCAAGAAAATGTCTGTTTAAGGCGGGATTTCAGAGTCTGGCGATGAATGAAAAATAGAGCTATAATGTTCGTGATTTTTTTTAATTTGTTTCTATTCCAGATTTTGTAACAATATTTTGATTTCATTGAGTCCATGGAATTTCTAGCCCATCTTTCTCCATAGGGATCTACGGTTTGGAATGGGCAACTACAGTACTTTCACAAGTTATTTTGCCTTGTGACTGAGACTTTTAAACGACAAAAAAAGAGAAGTTACAAAACTTCTCTTTTTTGTCATTTAAAAGTGCCTCTTATGGCCTTATTGGCATAAACCGTTTAAGTTTGTAAGGAAACATGAGACTGCAGACTTATGAAGAATCTTCATAAAAAACAATTTTCAACGTTTTCTTTTTTCAAACTCTTCTTAAAAAACGCCGCATACGAACACAGCCTTACACGTCCGATACTCTGAGAAATCTGGTTGAGTTAGTAAAAAAAGGGAAAATTACCGATGTACAGACAACAGAGGAATTTGTCTTTATTCACGATTGACTGTGAATCGAGAACATGTTTATTTGTCATCGATAAAACAATTGATGTTTTTATCTACGATGTTTATTTGTTTGGAGTTAAACGGAATTCGAATTGTGTTTGAAAACATCGATTCGATTTTATTGGATTTTTTATAGCCTCTTTTTATTTATTTCATACGTAACATCACGCTGTTATATCCGAAAGGTTACCTCCTCCTGGTCCTGTTACCTTATTAGGTACATCTCTGCCCCTCTGCCATACATAACTGGCGACTGGTTTAAGTCCCATGTAATAGGGGGCTAGCCTATTGATATCAACCGAGCACAAATCCAGACTACGTGGCTGCTACTAAGAAATTCCTGATGGGAAAACCCAATAACACTTTGCCCAACCTGGGAGCAGAACCCAGGACTTGATGCTTAACAGTCGCGCTTGTAACCACTAGACCAACGAGACAGTCCAGGCAGACCAAATTTTACTTAAACGAGAAAAAATTGGTTGTCTGTAAAGTCGGTTTACTGACGATAGTTGAACGTGACAACGCTATAGGGACGCGTGCCTCTCACTCGCTCTCATTGTGAGCGCATAACGTGAGCGGACCGTAACGCAGTTTCTTGAAGTGTCACCCGGCAAACCAATTTATAAGACGTTGTCACGTCAAAACATCATCGCCATGTAAAAAGCTGAAAATTTCGAAGTGTAATGGTCACTCCGTTACACTTCGAAATTTTCAGCTCTTTACTTCTTTGTTACCCACAATCTATAATTATGTCTAAAACGTCAAGGAAGTCAATATCTTTTTCTGAATCAGTAAAACCCTTTTCTTTGACAAAGGCACCAAAGTTATAAACTTGTTAATGTTGCGTTTTTTTTTTCAAGTGAAACTTTTTATGCGACTTCCAACAAGTTTAACGCTACCATGGAGAAGGAATATTTTCTAAAACTCACTAAGAGATGGCAGTATTACAAGATTTGTGATTACGTAGTTCTACTAGGTACGCAAGATGGCGTGCAAACAGACATGCATTCGACTCTTCGGTGTGGCCAGCCTTCGCTCAATTTCCATGAGTAGAATAACCTCGATAAACTTATGTAATAATTATGTAATAAAAATAATACAACAAGAAAACAACAAAATATTATTTAGAAGCTCAATAAAATAACGAAGTTTCACTTCTTCCGCGCGTAGGGACTCCACGCACTATTTTTATTTGCTCTTAATGACAGAGACAAAGTCGACGATGGTACGAGCTTACCCAGAAGAAGCCTGTTCACTCTAACTTTAAAGAGATTAGGGTTGTAAGCGTTCGGAAACACAGAGGCAGGCAGAAAGTTCCACTCCTTTTCTGTGCGCATTATGAAAGAGGTTTGGTGCTAACTTAACCTAACAGCCAGGCTAATCAAAGCCAAGTAAAACATACTTCACTCTATAAAAAAACAACCCTCCAAGATTCTCTCCCACCATTTACAAAACCTAAGAACGTTATAAGTACTCCAGTGATCACGTACAGCCTCACTTAAGACACTACGTGGTACAAGACCGCTAACTCTAAGTACTCGACTTATTGCGTTTTTCTAACCCACGAGCTTGGAACGGTTTCATTCGATAATGCTGTTTAAACATTGATAAAATGAGGTTTGGCAGCGGTAACGTTAGTAATGGAGGAAAAATAAAATGTTTTTACTGATAGTAATTCTGGTTGAGCGTTTATGGATTGGCTTTTTTATGATGACTTGAGTGGTGCTTCATACTTGTTGAGGTTTTCTGGTTCGGAAGTATTTATTAAAGAGAATTTCGGCATTCTAAAGGGTGAAAATTTCAATGTATTACTGAATAAATAAATAAATGTCGCGGCATACCCTTGCGCTTCTACATTAAGGTGTTTCAGGGGCGCGAAAGGATAGGTCCCTTATGATGACCTGATCTAATAGATGGTCACCCATTCAAGGACCAGCTTTGGGAAGCGTTGAATAAGATTAGCCTTAGCGGCTAAAATTATTTAACTAAGAGCCCCCATCTATACATACAAATAAATAAAATTGAAGTGTCTGTTTGTAATATTAAAATAACCGCTTTTTACTACATGCATATGAATGTATATACGGTACATATACCAAAATATTTTTGTTTTACAATTTTTGTCTGTCTGTCTTTCTGTTTGCTCCGGCTAATATCTGGAATGGCTGGACCGATTTTGACGGGACTGGCAGATAGCTGATGTAATAAGGAGTAACTTAGGCTACTTCTAGTTTAGAAAACTCTAATTCCACGCGGAATGAAGTCGCGAGCACAGCTAGTTAACAACAAAAACAATTCTAAGTTACATTCTCACCGGTCAGTCACCCGAAAACGTGTCATCTTCAAAGCTATCACGCGTACGTACCTACATCATCAAAACTATCCTCTATAACGAGTGCATTGTTTCACTACGTGACGACAAAGAGCTTTCAAGTAATCAGCGCTTAATGGAAAATGTATTAAGTTTAGCTTTCTTGGACCGTAAGTAACTTGGGAAGATATGAATGGCTTACCCGTGATGTCTTAGCTTACTGTAAGACTGTGGTCGCATTGTAGTTCTTTAGCTTAGTAGCTTTAGTCACACAAACGTAAAAGAATGCACAATTGAACAATTTTTTTTTAAGGAAGAGAAATCATAATTTTAAGGTTGATTCACAGATACTTAGCGATCAGACTCAGATGTTCGATGTTGAAGCCGTTTCGGGTGACGGTACCGTTCACTTCACTGTAAAAGAAGTTTCGTCAGTGATATCGGGGATGAAAAGAGGTAAGTCACCCGGCCACGATGGTTTTAGCATCGAGCATTTGAAACACGCCGGCGTACACCTGCCGCGAGTGTTGGCCATGTTTTTTAACCTTTGTGTGAGTCACTGTTATTTACCTAACGACCTTATATACACTACTGTAGTGCCTATTGTTAAAAATAAAACCGGGGATGCCTCTGACATTTCCAACTACAGGCCTATATCTTTGGCGACTGTCATAGCCAAGGTGCTGGACAGTCTGCTTGACAAACAGCTATCGAAGCATATTATATTAAATGACAGACAGTTCGGCTTTAGACCTGGACTCTCTACAGAGAGTGCTATTTTATGCCTCAAGCAGACTGTACAGTACTATACTGACAGAAAAACGCCTGTGTTTGCCTGTTTTCTGGATTTGTCAAAGGCATTCGATCTCGTTAATTATAAAGCACTGTGGCGTAAGCTGCAAGAAGAAACTACCTTGCCTAGTAACATTATAAATTTGTTTAAGTTCTGGTATAATAACCAACAAAACAGTGTGAAGTGGGAGGGGTCGTTCTCTGATGTGTATCGGTTGGAATGCGGGGTGAGGCAGGGGGGGTTGAGCTCACCTCGAATTTTCAATCTGTACATGGATCAGCTGATCGGTGAGCTCAGCAACACTAAAATCGGTTGTCATATAGATGGGGTGTGTGTTAATAACATTAGTTATGCCGACGATATGGTGTTGCTGAGCCCATCGATAGGTGCCTTGAGGCGATTGGTGTCAATCTGTGAAGCATACGCGGTAGCTCACGGACTCAAGTATAACGCCAAAAAGAGCGAAATAATGGTATTTAAGGCAGGTGCTTTAGGCTACCCAACTATACCGGAGCTATCGCTCGGCGGAGCACCTTTAAATAGGGTGACCAGTTTTAAGTACTTGGGTCACTGGGTTACTGACGACTTAAAAGATAATAGGGACATTGACAGGGAACGTAGATCGCTGTCGGTACGCTGCAACATGCTGGCCCGCAGGTTTGCGCGATGTACCGAGGTGGTGAAAATTACTCTGTTTAAAGCTTTTTGCTCGTCATTTTACACGTGCAGCCTGTGGACTAGTTATAGTTTGCGTGCATATAGCGATACGGGTCCAGTGTAATAACGCGCTCAGGATACTGTTGAGGCTGCCATGGCGATGTAGCGCGTCAAAAATGTTTGCGGAAAGGCATATTGATGGTTTTGCAGCCATCATGCGAAAGAGAAGCGCTTCCCTGCTCGCTCGTCTTCGTGGCAGTACCAACAGTATCTTGAGTTTATTCGCTGATAGGTGGGAGTCTCCAATGCTGCGACATTGGATGAAACTCCACACCTAATAAATCACTATTATATACAATGTATCTCTACTAACACTAGCATTTAAGACCATTGTTACTAACACTATGGGCATAGCCTGAAATAAATGAAATAATAATAATAATAATAATGACCCCTCCGGTTCCGGGCGGAGCGGAAGGGAGTATCAGACTTGTACTGACTAAAACCCATCCATGTTCCTTCTTAGCCCTTTGTGTTCCAGGGCCATGGTATCTCTTTCGAACAGTCCCGCAGCCCTGGCAGGCAACGGCTCTCTCGGACCCCTTCCGATTTGCTGACATCTCATAGAGGCGCGCGTGGAACACGAACGCGCCGTCGACACAGCCTATCGTCTAGGCAGGTCATAAGTTTACACTTAAGTCGTATTTTTGCCAGGAAACCCTTCTGGGTGTTTCTTGATAAACCTTGAAAAATTGGCTCTTAGAATTACTGAATGCAATTGAAAGTAACAGTCAAAAAAAAAAAATCGTCTGTCTGTCTGTTTGTTCCAACTAATCTCCGAAACTGCTGGACTGAACTTGACGAGATTTTCACTGGCAGATAGCTAATGTTATAAGGAGTAACTAGGGCTTTAATTTATTGTATAAAAAGGATAATTTTCCATGTAAAAAAAATTAACCCTTGAAATTGTTAACAAAATCCGATTCAAACATAAGTAATATTTATTTTATAATAATTTCACGTGAACGTCGCGGGAACAGCAACTTTATTATACCAAGGCTCGTTTGTACTATAAAGATATCTTTGAAATGATAACGTTAAGTTGCAGATTCATGTGATTTTCAGTCAGGCTAACAAAGGCTTATAAAATTCCAAGTTAATAGTGAATTAACGGTTTATTAAGTACTGTATTAAAGTTTTGTAGCCATTATCTTTAAGTTTAGACAATTTTAGTGTTTAATTATTGCCTAGAGTACCGTTTTAAGACATAAAACAGACTAAGAAACTACACAAAAAGGTTTTCAACGAGGTCCTTTATGTTTGCACGTGTTTAGAAGAGGGATTTATAATAGAGAAATTATTTTGTTTCCATGAAAAAATTATGGTTATTTCAACATTAATTTTTTATCGCAAAATACCTTTAAAGAATGTCGCATACTACATCCCTGAACAGAGAAAGATACCGAAAAAAAATCGAGAATCACATGAGCTACAATTTTGCAAACATGTTTAGTTTGGATGAACATGCATGGTTAGCTAAGTGACGTTATTCCTAATTCAATATGGCGGAATCCCAAAGATGGCCGACACGCAAAGTGGTGCCGAAAAAAAAACGGAAGTCATAAAAGTTATCAGAGATCATCGTCTCACCGATCTATGGCTGCCTTCTAGATAGGTATTGTTATTTCTATATAAATATCTTTGTATTCACCCTACTGTACTTACAATATTGCTTACAATTTTTTTTTTTGACATTTTTAATTTTTATTTTGATCATACAGATTAGATTTGACATTATGATTTATATTCTTGAATTAACCATTGATTTTTTGTTTCTATAAATAATGCATTTTTAATGAAACTTTAACAATCTGAAATTATAAATTCAAATTTCATATGTCTATATAATATTCTTGAAATGTACCTAGTTTTGATTTGCATGTTCCTAGCTTATTATTTAATATTTCTACACCAGCAATGGTAGTATGTGTGAAACTAAGTTAATGTAAGATCTCAATGTACCATATACTAAGAAATAAATAAATACAATACAATACAATATTATTATGTTCCGGTTTCTGTTTTGTTTTGACACACTGAATTTATTCGACAACCATGGAAATGCCTTACCGGGATGTATCAGCTCACTCTTTTCAGTATGGTTAATTTTCACGCGTGACAAGTACAGAGAGAGAGATAGAAATCCTTGCTTCATCATCATCATAATTTTTCTCCTGCCCCAGTCCTTATTTTTGGGGTCGACGCAGTATGTGTCCAGGAGGACACATACTGCGTCGACCATACAAAACCATACTTGGTAGAAACCATACTTGTCTATTACTCGTCATATCATCAGACACCTCCTTTCTTGCCATATCATCAATTACACAGTCCGTCCATCGTTTCTTTGGTCTTCCTTTACTCTTATACCCATCCCATCACCCATTCATTCATCCTCAAAAATTTCCTCACGACATTTTCCTCATTCCTCAATCGTTGGTATTGCCCATACCAAGCCAACTGATTACCACATAACTTTTTAGTCACCAGTGCCATTTTCAGTCTTTAAAATCTTGAAAATCTTTGTTTGAATCAAATAAAAACAAAAGAAAATCCTTCTTGCTAAAGGTGTGTCCTAATACTGCCCGGCAAAACACGGCGTTGGCAGGACACATTTTTGCCGAGCTCTAGTTAAGACTAAACCGACGCAAGTTTTCGCGGCAGCAGCTATTACTGACGAATGTTTACTAAAAATGTTGTGTCCAATCGCAGGGCAGCAGGCCGCGAATGACCGCCGCGCGCGATTGCCACCAGGGACTCGAACTGTAACCGTAATAGGTGTTTTTAACATTGTTTTTTATAACAGTTTTAACAGAAAAACACTTTAAAGTGTAACAGATACAATAATGTTACCGAATCAAAAAATAAATATGAGTTAGTGTTAGTAAGTGTTAATATGTGTAACTCAAATAATCAATTATATTTTAGTACGCTGCGTTTAACTGTTACACTTATTAACACTGTTAACAGTTTTATATCTGTTACACATACATGTTAAATCGGTAACATTGATTCTGTTACCGATTCAACATGTAACTCTAATAATTCTGTAACCTTTATGAAGTTGTTTTTAAGTTCCTGATTGCCGCTTTATGTTTGGACACACCTTAAGAATAATTTGCATTGGTAAGTAATGGTAGTTTTGCGGCTAGAACTGTGCCAACCTGTGACCAATGATTGAAATCCTGCTCCAAATCGGGCCACTGTTCAAATGAACTGTAACTTTTGAACGTGGAGCTAGAAAAATCTATTAAAAAGTAAAGCTACCACAGGAACCACAGGACTCTATTATTTTTGTGGTTGAAAGAGGCTGTATTTTCCTGTTAAACTTATAAATTGTGACCAAGGTCTGCGAGATAATAAGAAATATCATCTTTTTGTGCAAGAAAGGCAATTAAAACAATTTTGAAGTATTTTCCAAGACCTTTATTGTGATGCACGAGATTTTGCACGACAATCGCGCACGACCAATCATTGACCTTAACAACAGATTTGTCAGCTTTCAGTGGCTTATGTTAGCTTTTATTGGTACACCAAATACTACCTACAGCATAGTTTTTCCACATCCATTAAATCCATCCAAAGGTTGTCTTGAAAATATGAATTTCAGCTATAAGACCGCCGAGCGTGTCACCCTATATACATATAAGTTCTATATTTTAATACCTATATTTTTAATGGAACGTAATATTTTTTATTAGGGTTCTATTCCCAAAGGGTCAAACGGGACCATATTACTGAGACTGCGCTGTCCGTCAGGCCGTCCGTCCGTCCGTCCGTCTGTCACCAGGCTGTATCTCATGAACCGTGATAGTTTCCCAGTGGAAACTACAGATACTAAAAACAGAATAAAATAAATAGTTAAGGGTTTTTTTTAAGTGTTTTTTTTTTCATTTATTCTATCTATGTTCAATCCAACGCAATTTCATTATCAGCATCATAATTAATTTAGTCCAGATTAACCTACTTTTGGCCACTAGGCCTTGCCCAAATTATAAACGCAAACTAAACATAAACTAAAATTATTCCATCATCTTAATCCCTGGTAAAATGTCACTTGGAAACCCTTTGAAAGGCATATTCAAATGTTTTCATTACAATAAATCAGTAGAATATGGTGTATCACAAGGCACGTACCGTGTGATATGTGATTGAAATCGTGGATCTAAAACGAGCTCACAATTTAAATTGAGTGTGCTTTGAACCATAGAGCTACGATGTTCGGAAGAGTTACTGTCAAAGGAGGTAATACGTTGTCTGTACGTGCCTGTGTTAGTATTGTAGGTTATTGACGCTTTTTGTTTCATCTATATTCTAGTTAATACTACAACTTTGTAAATTGTAACAAAATCTTATTTGACTATTACTCTACCTATTATATACGCGAAAGTTTGTGAGTTTGGATGGATGTTTGTTAATATTTTACGGGAAAACTGCTGAAAGAACTTGGATGAAATTCGGCAAGCAGATAGTTTATAACCTGGATTAGCATAAAATATACTTTTTATTTCAATACTACAGTCCCTTGGGATAATTTTCGACAGGGAGCCGCAGGTATAAGATAGTTTGAACATACCTTCATCAATTCACGCTGTTCCACGTCAAAGGGGTTAGCACAAACTATAGAACGCCAAACGATTTCATACTCCACATAATGCTTCGTCTATGTTCATGAAGCTGGTCATACGCTCACGCCGATTGCTTGTTGACCACCTGACGTTCTGAAGAGCATCACCAATAATGCCAGTGTATTACTGTTCGTCTTGTGTACCATTTAATTAGAACTCATTTTTGTTAAGCCTATTCTGTCCTACTGCTCCCCCATTCTTACCCAACTCTCTCAATGAATTGCCTAATCTGGCTAATCAGTAAGGAACCAATCCAAATCTTCACGCCAGCGTTTCTTGGGCCTGTCTCGGTGACGACGACTATCTTAAGGCAACCACTGTGTTTCCTGAGCCTGTGTGTCGATTCTTACCTATCTGTCCTGACCCATTTTAACCTTGCAGAGTTACATTCATTTCATTCAAATCAGAACTCCAGAAAAAAATGAAAGCGTATCAGAATCCATTCTCCATATTCGTACCTCCACCCCATTGGCCGGATCGCGGCCGAGTGACGTTTATTCCAGCGTTGGCACATCATTTACACTCGAACGCTCGCCGCTCGATGTTCGATGTCGACGTTGAAAACGTCATTCCGACGAATAAGGGCGTCAACGCGTCGGTGACGACGTATTGCTGAGCTTACTCCGACGAAACCGAATAGCTGCGTTGACGTGAGGTTTGATCGAGTTGGCGGGTCGTAATTGCTTAAGACCTGAGGAGGTGGGCTAATCAGATGGAGTGGAATTGAGGAATAAGAAGTCAAATGTCCTCCCTCTCACCGAGAAGAGAGAAGAGGTCTGTGCCTCTGGTAATTTTATAGGCTCTCTACGCTTATGGTAATTCAAATGTGTTTTTTGTTGAACATGGACGCCTGTACCTATATCATCTATGGTTAAGCATAGGTTAGGTAAGGATATAACTTCAACATTTCGCCATTAATGTCTAAGTCCCATGTAATAGAAGGTGCCATTAAAGGCAAAACTCCGGATTTCGGATTGCTTTGTTTTTTTTATTTATTATTATTATTATTTATTTATTTATCAAACAATTTTTATACAAACTTTCATTTAAAAACTAAGCCCCACAAAACTGTTTTCACAGTTTGTCTGTAGGAACGGAACGATATTAAAAAATAAAATAAAAATAAACAATGTTAAACTAATATTACTCAATCAACAAATCTTATTTATCTTGTTCTACCTTTTGTAGTATGCAACGACTGATTATGACGCCTACGCTGTCCTCCTACACCTAAGTACTAACGCTGTAACTTCAAATATTGTAAAACCAAATGATTTTAAAAGAGTAACCATGGAGTTTCTTGGCGGTTCTTCTCCATAGGAAACGACAAACCCGAACCGTCCACCTTTTGTCGACGTTTTACAAGTGCCCATGTAGGCCTATGTAAAATAAAATATTTTGACGACCTGGTAATCAAACTTAGACCTCAGGCTAAGCAGTACCTTTTACGATATTAGATCTACGAGGCCATTCTGGAACGTTTTTTATGAAACATGTGAATGTTTTAGAAGACCCTATAGTTCCTATTCTGGTATTGTGTGGTATGCTATTGTTCCCCAATCTATTTGTCCAAACAAACAAAAGAACCTCGTTGGCAATTGACAAAACAGGGTTCAGAAACCTTGTGTCAAAGAAAACGTGTCAAAAAATCTGAAAGTATCTATCTGTTTTCATTCAAAAAATTCCATAAAGATTTGATTATTTCACTCGCGTTAAAAAAAAAAAAACATAATATTGATGACAGACGGTTATGTTTCCATGTCCAAAATTTTTACTTGCAAAGTATTTACTTAATCGTCCTTGAAACCCTTCAGAAAATAAAAACGAATTTTAATCGAAAATACAACTAAATTACACGTAAGTACATTTTGGCTTATTTTTTTGCGCCCAGCATAATTACAATCGAGCTATACAAAACCAAATAAAGCTATCTCTCATTGTACAAGAAGCTAATACAAAACGAGGTCCGGTTATACTGGATATGATTAACTTGATGTGTCACCGCGTATACACGAAGAAGCTTGTAGTTTTCGAGTTGTAAATCTACAAATTTTTGCTTCAGGTGTGTTTTTTCACAATTTGTATACGCCTTAACTAATGAAAAGGAAAACCGACTCTGGATCCCTTTAACTTGCGTTTTCCTTACCCTTTTTTAAAACAATAACCTTCTAGAGCAAATCGTACCAAATCTTAAAAGTCTGTTAAACTTCTCCAAAAAACCATTTACCAAAGTATTGAGTGCGATCATTCCCATGATGTGTTCAGCCATAAATTCCCGCTTTCAAGGGACTGTTAAAACAATGAGAAGTTCTATAGTTCGTGACTTTTGTGCAAAGTTTCCCATACAGACCTCTACAACCTTAACTTGAAAACACAAGGTGCATTTTCCTTTGGACGGGAGTTCGGTAACTTTGTCAGAATTAATAAGAGATTAGCCTTGGGTCGGCGTTAACTATGAAGGTTGCTATAATATTGGTAAGTTGTTAAGTGGTTTTGGGCGTTAAAAGACATCATCAAGGGTCGATCAGAGCTTAGGGTGCTTAATATTGGAGAGCTTGGTGTCCTTTTTGTTACATTTATAGTGATAATAACGAATATATTGGCAGTATTGGAACCTTTTTGGATGATTTTGCTTTTGTTCTCTTTAAATGTTAATACTTTGGTCCTGCAGTAAGATCGTTTATTAAAAAGGTTTCATGTTTTTTGACTTCTGAAAACTCTTTTACTTTTTAAAAAAAATATTACAGTAATTTGACGATGACCTTTTTTAAAATTTAAAGAACTTATCATCTTCAGTATTTCTCTTAGATAAAGTTTAACAATTAATTACGCGCTTCATAATAAGCAGCTTTCAGAAATTCTACCTCTAGCCAAGAAAAAAATATAAACAAACAAGCATTATTGTTAAAAATAACAAAATTCTCTTTAAAAACAATCCACGTCCCTCTCATTAATTTTGTGGAAGATTTCTTCAGAAAAAATGTATACTCTTCAAAGTTGAGAAGATTAGAAAGAATTTAATACATTTTCTCATTACATTTTCAGCAGTTTTTCGCCTAATTCTGCGGTGAACTCATTACTGAGGAATGAGTGAAGTCTAAGTTGAGGAGATAATACATTTGGAGTAGCGGAGCACCCAATTTGTGAGATTACAAGGTCGTTTTCATTTTGTCTCCATTACACGGTTGGACGGACATTGTACCAGTCTTCGGATGAATTCTAATAAACTTGTAACTATTGTCAGAGGATTTTTGGAGAATATCCGAGTTTACGGATGCCTTAATAAGGTTTGCCTTTTGTATTCGCTGTTCTGTTCGGCTTCTGCGTCGTGGACATTTGGAATTTTTAGATGAATTTGTGTACAGTACCCCTGTTTATATCCATCCATTTTCGCTCTGTTTAGCGTCATCTTAGAGTAAGTAATTGTGTTCATTTTTTATTAATATTACATAAAATATTGAGTTTCAAACGTGAGGAGTACGAGGCTAAATAAAAGGGACACCCGGATGGAACCAAGTTCCTTTCACGTACATAATATCAATACATTTTAGATTTAAGTTAGTGTGCGAAAAATAAAATATTTAATTTAAAGAAGATTAATCCTTAATTCGAAGCAATACGTCTTACTTAACTGCACAACCGAATTTGTACTTTGTAGTTCGGTCACTCAAAATAATAATCATATCTATCCTTACTCACATACACACCCCAATTGTACGTAATTTAAGGAAATTTCAACTTTATTTTAAAGAAATAAAGCATACATTAGCTTCCTATAGCAAAAAGTGTCGTGACAACTTTTCGTAAGAAATTTTTCCGTCTAGCACCCTTTCACAACGCGCGATAAGGAACTTCGTTCCAATAACAGCCGCTCGGGTCGATCTTTACGTGGATGGGTACCTATAACATAGTGTTACAGCTAAATTAGACCTATTATAAATTATCCATACAAACAGAAATTTCCATTTTATTTTTAAAGACAATTAGAAAATGTTTTTTAGTAACTTTTTAAACCTATGTATCCTGCTTATGCGTAATACGTTTAATTAAAATCGGTTCAGGCGTTTCGAAATGTATGGACTTCAAAGTTTGTATGGAATGCCGTAAGGTGTAAACGCTCTTAAGCCGTTGGTCCCGGCTCTCATTTGTAGGCAAAGTCAAAGTCAAAGTCAAAGCATTTATTTCAATTAGACCTTTACAGGCACTTTTGAAAGTCAAAAAAACAAAATAAAACGCGAAGCTACAGTCCCAGTCACAAGGCATAATAACTTGTGAAAGTACTGTAGTTGCCCATTCCGTAGCGTAGATCTCCGTAGCGTAGAGCGTAGATTCCGTAGCGTAGATCTTTGTCAGTCGTATAACGACTCCAGCTGATCGCCAGCGGGTCTGAAAGTCTGACAACCAGTGTTGCCAAGGTTTATTTTATTACCATCAAGTTCTAACTTGCTTGTGAACGTCAGATAGTCAGTCGCTCCATGTTAAATTCTGGTACTCGGCCGCATCTAGTTAGACTGGAAGCCGACCCCTATATACTTGGGCAAATGCTAGGCAGATGTGATTGAGTTGTGAACGTGGACGAACCAAAAGGTAGAAGGATGCGATCTGTAGCTTCTGCCTACCCTCAAGGGAAACGTCGTGAACTTTACGTATGTATTGAATTGTGAAACCAAAACTATATAGCCCAACTTTACTACTACAAAATTACTGAAATTCTGTTTGCAGTTTCGAGTTAAACTGCAAACAGTACCAGTTGACTGTGTTATTCTCAACTATCAGGTATGTTATCATTAACTTTGGAACTGAGGAAAACGGTACCGATATTACTTACGTGATAATACGAAGGAGAAGGTACTACCGACTTCAGTGACGGCACTTTACCATACTTTGCCTTCTGCATTTCAATAGTTTACCATCACATCTAGAAATCAGTTTATTTTGTACCAGCGCACATAAAATTAGAAAGATATTAAACAGGGCTATTTTGGTGACAAACATAAATGGCTTTTTCTACCGCACTGATTTTGATATTGCACGAGTCGACATGCCTAATATCCTTACATTGTAATCTGTTTACTTACTCAAATCGCTGTAACTGGTCATGTCAAAAAACACATAACAAGTAGATATGTATATGTGGAAGCTTTTAATTAGCAAATGTCATTACATATGCAAGATACATAAGATTGTTATTGGACTGTAAGCTTTCTTTAAAACTAAATAAACACACAAATATGACGTCGGGGGCGTGGGCGTAACGGTAACAGGGACACCATCGTTGTTTCTGGTTTCGGGTTCCATGAAGAAGGTGGGTACTCGGGCAAACCAGTGAAACGTAAGTTTAAACAGAAATCACAGTCACGTTATTACTCGGTAATTATAATAATATGTAGAAATTTAAGGAACTAGGGCTTGTAGGGTGGACGTAACAGTTTCGGTCGTATGATCTCAACAGAAACAAAATATCAGTCTAGTATTCTAGATCGACTCTGTCCGCGTGTTTTGTCGGGAGAATTCAAGACTCAAGCGCCACGTCATGGCGTCCACTATACTTACCAATCGACCAATGAGAATCAACAGTTTGACCAACATTATGAAATCAATGGTTTGGTACTACCTACCATCTTGGTAGAAATAATAATTTAAAAAAAAGTTGCAGTCTGGAAATCGCTTGCGACGACAAATAGATACAAGGTGTTGTTTTGCATCCTCGTCAAAATTCAGGAGTTTGCCACAAAAGCCATAAATAATCAATTAAAATTACGGTACCTAGTTAATCATCAAAAAACCGTTGATTTTTTTGGTTGTTTATGTTTGTCATTATTAAAATAAAACACGAGTGCTTCACACTTACCGATTTCCGTAAATAATAATAATAAAAAAAACCTAACCATTTTATTATTGATTCGGGACGAGAATCATTAGCATAGTTACCTCCTTGAATTTGACGAGGATGCAAAACAACACCTTGTATATTATGCCGTAATCAATAAGGTTGAAAAGTGCCATCAGTAAACTCGGTAGTACAAAGACACACCTAGTTGATAGTTTCAAACTCCATCATGTACGGAAGCGTATGGTGCTCGTAAGTGCTTTCAGTCACATCGGATTATGTGGTTAGGTGTACGAAGTCACAGTTTATTAAATATTGATTTTAATAGTTCCATTTAAAAGCCTTTCAATTTAAAAAAAATGGAAATTTGAGTATGTTGTAATACTTTTTTTAAATACTCAATGGGCTCGCGTTTGACCACAACTCGCCTTTTGTGAAGCGAAGATGCGGCCTAGTGTGGAGCATATGAGCAATATGTCTGTTTAATGTTACCAAGAGCACAGACGCGTCATGCAGTGAGGCGGAGAGGATGTATATCCACCAGTAAGGGTTAGTGGATATCATATGCCTTTGATTGTGACGTTGATGAATTTAATACGGAAATACAATTAACTTTAAAAAAACAAGCTTGAAATCAAAAGATATAAAAAAAAATCGTGGTCGTTACCATAAGAAAACTTTTCTTCTTGACTATACCAATCACAAAATTACGCAGCGGGACTAGTTGACCAATCCAAAAAATTGTGCGTGGAGTCCCTCCGCGCGGAAGAAGTGAAATATCGTAATACTACACGCGTGAGTTCGAGTGCCACGCATTTACTCTCGCTCTGTCTCTTTCTATTCTCCCTCCCCAGGAGCGTTGAACGTTTAACGCAACATTGCTTTCATACCCCTCCATGGACTACCATTCAACGTTTGACACTAGTTAAACGTTGAATGCAACATTTTCTTGTTCTGTGGGAGGATGCATGAAAGATGACTTTTTTGTTGTTGTAATTTTAAGTACTTTTTTATTATGTTTATCATACTTTATTCTAAATATGTTTATTTTTACTGTACATTTAATATTAATTCATAAATCAGGAGGATGCATGAAATATGCCTTTTATTTTTTTTGTAATTTTAAGTATGTACTTTATTTTAAATGTTTTATCATACTTTATTCTAAATAAGTTTCTTTTCACTGTACAATTACTTGGATTTTCTGTTATATTGTACATGTCTTTTCAAATAAATAAATTGTTGGAAGTCGCATCAGAAGTTTCACTTCAAAAATTAGGTTTATCTTTCAACATTGTATAATAAAACTCGCCGGTTATAGACTGATACTTTTATTATTTTCCTAGGTACTATTTCAAGGATACAGTTAACACACTTGCTTCTTCCAAAAAAGTGAGCTCTCTCGGCCAAGTCCTGCTTAATAAACTACCCCTTCCCCCATAAAAATGACGGTTGGGCAGTGTTGCCCTTTCTCAAACGTAAGAAAGAATTACTAAAAACCTTTAAAACCCTACACTCGACCGTCCTGACGACGTGTATGCCCTCATACACGCCTCATGTGGTAACTAAAACACCCTACACTCTTGGCTGAGAGGACTCATGAAGAAAAAAAACAAAAAAAAAAAAATGAAATTATAAACATTCAAAAGTTGGGAGATTAAATTAGTTATTCTAAACATTTACAGCAGTTAAGAAATATTTTGTTACAACAATTAGGCTACATCCTTAAAATTACACTTTATAACCTATACATTAAAAAACGACATCATACAAACTTGGAACTGAACTGATCATTATTTGGTTACAACAGTTATCATCAAACATTATTTGATTCAGCTAAAATAATAGTTATTTATTACTAGTTGATTATGTAATATTATACATTTATAAAATCCATAGTACTACCCAGATTGAATAAAAGTTACACAACTATAATAATGTACTATCAGTTTCCCACAAAAATAACGATTTCAACAATTTTGGCGAACCAATCGATTCTCGCCAAAATACCTAGATCTAAAAGACTAGTTTCATTTTAGGATCATGAACTACTTATCAATCATCCATAACTTAATTTTAGTGCGAACCAATTAATTCTCGCTACTGACCTGGCGTACTCTATCAGGTTGTAAACCAATCAATTCTCACACCTGATCAAAGACTCCAGGAGAATAAATAAACCTAGGCAAACCAATCACTTGCCTCCAACTGTGTTATGACCGATGACGTGAACCAATCAATTCTCACGTCAGGTCTCCAATTCTGTAGTAACCGATAACGTGAACCAATCAATTCTCACGCTCGGTCTCCAATTGTGTAATAACCGATGACGTGAACCAATCAATTCTCACGTCAGGTCTGATTCTGTAGCAACCGATAACATGAACCAATCAATTCTCACGCTCGGTCTCCAATTGTGTAATAACCGATGACGTGAACCAATCAATTCTCACGCTCGGTCTGAAACAATAATATTATACATTCTGTAATAATTGTCCTATAAAATCATTTATAAATGACTACCTACGCATCACTATGTTCGCTATCATCACTGGATTCGCCAGAATCAAATTTATTTAACTGTAACGCAGCGACATGTACTCACGGCAGCATTCTATCATCTGCTACAGTGGTAGTGCGTTTATTTGTACTTTTACTGAAACCTGGAATCGACGCTATCTTATATCTATCTTGGCTTAAAACTTTAGTGAATATCAATGGCCCCAGGATGGAAGTAGTTTCTTACTCTTCCCATCATTGTTAAAAGTAACTTTAGTAATCTTGACTAAATCTCCCTTATTGTAACTAGTTGTCCCAATCCTTCTCATCATGTCTTAAGTTTTGGGCTTTCAATGAATTTAGTATTGTCCGGTTATATCGTTCAACATTATATAATCAATACACATTCGAAAACTGGTATCTTTCTTACGAACTAATATAATCGGACTTGCGTACTCAGATAGGTACCGATTCTCTAACGATCCCCGCTTCCAGCATTTCACCTAACATAGACTGCAATTTCTCACTTTCATGTGATAACCTGTAAGGGCGACAGACAATAGGACGTTGACTACTATTCAATTTTCATCTGCGTAACATCAGTAAAACCCAAATTCTTTCATAACTTACGGGACCTGATCATGCACCAGATTAAGACTGGAAATAAATTAATGACTCCCTAACCACTGTCACTTCGCTACCGAAATCAATAAACGCTTCTACAGTCTTGCCATTCACTATAACCAGTTTTATGAATTTTGAGTTGGAACTAGAGCTTGAAATACACATATTTTTTTTTTTAGATTGTGCCTCACGTTTTATTTGCTATCGGAATTGGGAAATTGTGAGCAATTATCGATTTTGTGTCCGATTTTGTTGCATTTATTGCATTTGATTAGTGGCTTCGGACATTGTAAATAAGGGTGACCTCGCTCCTTACAATTATAGCATAGTACGGAACTCATAGACCGATTGGATTTATCTTGATTAGTCTTAGAATTTAATTGGTCAGAATTATTTTTACCAAAGCTACGATCACAAGTTTGGCCTTCTTTGTTGCTCATTAAGAATTGGAGAAGCTGATTGGGTTGAGAGCAACAGAGCGCCAAAGCACTCGACTTCATAGTCCTATCAGAGATACCGTGGATAATACAATCTACTGCGTGTTTACCCGAAATGTCACACTGAGTTAATAACGCAAGTTTTTCATAATAATATATTTCAATTGGTTCGCCAAACTTAGTTTTTCTCTTAAGCATATCCTCCAGAATTTGGCCATAGTTTTGCTCGCAAGGAAAAGCACTAATCAATTTATCTTGCCATTCTTTCCAAGTATGCAATATGGTGTTTAAACCCTCATACCAAACTTTGGCCAAACCCTGAAGTTTCTGCATTGCAAAATGTGCCGTAGTTACATCATCCCAGCCGTACACAGTAGCGCATTCATTTACTTTACGCAGCCAAATGTCAATACGCTGGTTTTTCGCTGACGGGTCAAAATTAGGGAGAATATTTTTATGATCAATATTTTTCGAAATTGATGCACTTGGCTGAGATGCAAAACCATGTTTAATAGAATGCACCAAGTTTATAACATCTTTGACGGTAAAAGAAGGGGTACGTGACCTTTTATCCTGTATTGCGCCGTCGCCACGTAGACTATCGTTGCTCTGCTCGCGTGAACCTCGTCTCCGCTTGGCTCTCGTACCTTGATGCTCACGTTGACGCGAACGATTCGCGCTGCCGCCGCTGTGCTGCCGGCTCTTGGAGTGATAGCGGCTCGCACTCCTCATGTAGCTTCCACCAGGTCTACTCCCATGCGCCTCTGTTTTCTTCTCACGTTCTCTCTGTAGGTCCTGTTCGAGTACACGTAGTCGCTTTCGTTCTTGCTCAAACTCAAGCTCTTTCTCACGAAGACTTTGCATCCGTGACTTGCTCCGACTTCGAGTGTCACCGCAGCGTGCGCCGGGACTATCACGTCGATGCTGCGACGGGCACCTTACTGGAGTTAGCAGGCGCCGTCGACTCTCTTTGCGACCACAAGGAGAGGCCCCCAACGACCGGGCATTGCTGCAGTCTTTTTCCATTGTGAAACTGGAATAGACCACATTTAAGGACATAAATGTTCGAAGAGATAAATTGCGTAACGTAAAACAGTGCTACAACACCCAGAGCACACAAGTACCCTGACCAAATTTTAGAAAACTATGCCCTTAGTAAAGGCTGTTCCTAAATCAAATATCTAAAGTAACCTTCAATAAACAGCTCTATTATTAGGGTGTGCCCTAACCAAATAAAACTGCAACCGAAGGTTACGGCAGGAGCATGTTACCACTGCGGCCGGTGACCCAGCCAAGTGGCAACAATCCCTGTTCAATTCTAACCTATTTTGAAGAAACAGCACAACCTCATTTCGCAGCCGTATTATCGGGGAGTGCCCCAACCGAATAAAACTGCGACCTGAAGTTGCCTAAAATGCATGCTACCAATATCAAGGAGTGCCCTGACCAAGCGGTAACAAACATACTTTCATTTCTAGACTAAATAAAAAGGATTCACACTAATTGTGACCTCATTTTGCAATCGTATTATCGGGGGGTACCCCGACCAAATAAAATCACACCATAAGGCCACCATAAATGTTAGAAATCCAATTAAGTTTGTCACATTATCACGGAATACCCAACCAAATGTGACAAATACCTTCAGGTTAGCACACGTAATTTAAAAAATACATAATTATCATAACCTTATTTTGCAATCGTATTATCAGGGAGTACCCTGACCAAATAAAATCACACCACAAGGTTATAGAACATGTTGGAATCCCAGTCTTCATTGTCTTATTATCGAGGAGTGCCCCGACCAAATAGGACAGCGAGCTTAAGGCTACCACATGTTAATTTTAACAAAGAGAATTTAAAATTAATTTACCTGTCGTATCACACTTCTGAAGTATAATAAAACTCGCCGGTTATAGACTGATACTTTTATTATTTTCCTAGGTACTATTTCAAGGATACAGTTAACACACTTGCTTCTTCCAAAAAAGTGAGCTCTCTCGGCCAAGTCCTGCTTAATAAACTACCCCTTCCCCCATAAAAATGACGGTTGGGCAGTGTTGCCCTTTCTCAAACGTAAGAAAGAATTACTAAAAACCTTTAAAACCCTACAATTGCAAGCGTATACAAAGTTTCGTATCCGTGTTTTTAACCGTTGAGGAGTTCTCTCGTGAGGAGGCGATCCTGACTGCAGGATCAAGTCATGTCTATCATAAAAAGGTATTGTCACCAAAACCAAAGGTGTGTGTAACGTTTTAGCCTAATCGATTTGTGGGAACTGGTTAGAAATTCAGTTGTAAGATTTTATCTAAATAAACATACATAAAATGTTAAATAAAAGCTTGAATCACCTGAATTACCAAGTGAAGTTATTGTGAAAACTGCAGAAGATTGTAAAAAAATATTAATTGCATTGTAAAGATTCAATCCCTTAGTATTATATAATTGCATAGCACATGTGTGAGTACTATGTACTGTAAATCCACCATTTAATGAGTACCAACATCTTTCATTGACGCGAAATTATCCTGGTGGTTGAGTGAATGTCATGCTCACTTAAATGTCACGCTGATGGTGGCGGGTGTGTCAGGTCGTTTAGCTCCCTTGAAAATGGTTGAGTTGAATGATGGCTGATACATGCGTCATGTTCGTGAACGGACGCTGTCAGTTGTGACTGGTCATCTCTTAGCTGCCATAGTTTATTTTAATTACTTTATTTTTTAATTACTGACTTAATCTTTTACTCTGGACTTAACTTGCCCGTATTTCTACATCGTTCTCACATATTTGTAATTGTATTGTAATTCTTAACATGATTGATGTAACCAAGATTTTGTAACATATTTTGATTTAAAAGAGTGTCCATGGAGTTTGTTGCCCATTCTTCTCCATAGAAATCTACGCTACGGAATGGGCAACTACAGTACTTTAACAAGTTCTTATGCCTTGTGACTGGGACTGTAGCTTCGCGTTTTATTTTGTTTTATTTGACTTTCAAAAGTGCCTGCATGGTCTAATTGAAATAAATGCTTTGAGTTTGAGTTTCAGTCTTGTTAAACCGCCAGAAGATACACAAGAGATCTATTGCTTTCGTAATACTAAAAAGGTAAACTGTATTAAGCATAAAGTATCTATCTACCGGACTAAGCTATTTCTCAAATAAGTTAGAAAATATTAGGTACGCAAATTGCAGTCAAACATCAATATCCAAATACATTGCACAGAAACAAACTGATAGCTACCAACACAAATACAGATGTAAGTAAAACCTCATCGCACGAAGACGTTTTATCCTTTTTACTTTCTCCCGCAAATATCCCTTAATTTGAACGGAGCTTCATAATTTCTGTAGATAAAAGAGCTTTCGAATACTTTGTGAGACTAAAAAAAAAACTTGTATAGTCCTGATTCGTACGTAAAAGAAAATGCAACGTTGGAAACTTTGATGTTTCCTTCATTCAAACTTTAATACTTTACGTTGTGCTCCTTTTTCGTGAAAGGTGTCAGTTCTAGGGACCGTTTTGAGTCTACGTCTCAAGCTTGAGTACTGTAGCCATGCTGTTTTGCTAAACTATTTCAGGAAAAGCAACCTTCGGTCATGTATAAATAAATGTCATTTCAGTCTTTCAGGAATAGAGAGATTCGAATGTAACCACAAATGACTGATGCACAGAACTCCCTTGTCGCTTTTGTACAGATCCTTTGAACGTATAGAATGTTCGAGAGATAAATCTAAATTTATCAACTCCTCCAACCGAACTCCGATTGTACATTTTACTAATTCCTCTAATGCATTGAACAAAATCGGGCGTACGGGCTGAAAGTTGAGCCAAACTGGATAGTCCGATACGATTCGATACATTTTTGCATTGTTCTAGAAAACTCTGTATTTATTGAAGTTATTGTTGCAGCTACAGATTGGATTATTTGAAAAGCTTTTTGAAACTCGTATAATTGAGAGTTGGTTTTCTATACATTTTTAATATCAACAGAGCTACAATGCAAATGCCGATACCTGCAAAAAATATTTAATGTTAAAACTAAAGATGTAAACGGCAAGTAGAACAGTAATAAATCCACATTAAATAAATTACTTTTTTCTAAACTAGCAGTCGTGTTTCAGAAATCACAACTCAGTACTGTAAAAACGCGCAATGTAAAACGAAGTTAAAACCTCTCTTTCGTCTGCACCGAGATCAAACGTCACCCCCTCGCTTTGCAGCAAAAAATATTTCCCCATCTAAAATAGAAAACGCATACAAAATGAGAGGATATTGCAGCTTTCCTGGCATCTTTTTAAATATGCAAATTTAAATACGATTACGGTGAGCGAGACAAAACTATGTTTAAAATTCTTTAAACTATCACTCGCGGGAAAAGGATAGAACTACATCCAGCGTTTCGACTCAATTTAAAAAATGGTTAACCCAGATGCATAATTTAAATACCCCTTTGCGTTATTACTGATGAAATCCCGCAGGCAAAAGTAATGGAATTATGAAGATTTTGGAAGGTTTAGTAGCAAGAAACATTTGTAGTGTCCAGCGAAAGAAATGAGGTTGCGGAATTTAAAACAAAGAAGATTCTTAATACACAAATGTACACAAAACCAACACTACTTAAGGATTCACTGAGTGCACAACATTGCATATTTTACAAAAAAAAAACATATGCATATTTCATTCCACTTGACCGTAGGACTAAATTACAATACTCTCGGAATATTGGTGCAGTATCCAAAGGAAATCTCGTTGGATATGCAGGAACTATCTCTGGAGTACCTATCCTTAAAGTTGACACAACAGATCCAGGCTGTACCAATGCTTAATTCACAACTGACAAGAGACGGAGCAACGCAGAGCAGGCATAGTTTGTACGAAGACTGAAGAAGCTAACAGTACTCGAAATGTTTTGGCATCTAGCTTACTATATGCCACAATATTGCGACAGTTCGTAAACTGTGGTCGAAAAAGCCAATAAATTAACATTGAATGTTAGTACTTAGAACTTAAGCGATGATAAACAGGAATTAATTCAAGGTCACGCTAAATTGGCTACTGACCTTTTTTATTTGGTTTTCTCATGGGTTCTAGATATCCATGACGTCTGCAAAGTTTTGCCAACTGAGCTAGCCTGATTTAAAATTAAAGATATTGAAACAATGCAAAATGAGGAAGTAAATATTGAACAGAAAAATGTTTTTTATTACTGCTTCTTTACGGATATATTTGCCTTCCATCAACCATTGACATTAAATTAAAGAATGATTCTTAAACGTCGTCAGGTGAACCGAAAAAATCAAAATACCTTGCCTTTCTAATATAATTTGTCAACTGCAAACGCAATAAGGAGAGCCCTCGTCATGCGCGACGGAATTAAATATTTCAAGATCCCGCCGATCTCGGAAAAGAAAGACGAGCCAATTATAGGATACATGACTGAACTAACTGACTGATCGTTAGTCTAGTGGTTGTAAGTGCACTGCTGAGCATGAGGTCGTGGGTTCAAGTCCCGGTTCGGGCAAAGTGTTATTGGGTTTTCCAATTAGAAATTTCTCAGTAGCAGACACAGAGTCTGGATTTGTGCCTGATTGATGGCAATAGGCTCGCCCTCGGACTTAAACATTAATGGCGAAATGTGTGAGTACTATGAGGCACACCTCTGCCTAACAGGCGTGATGTTTTGTTATATATTATAACTGAACAAAACCCGAGTAGGTACGTTACTTTCGTTTAGGCGCAGAATGTCCAATTCGCAAAAATGACCATTTCGCAGAATGTCCAATATTCATTAGCACACGATGATAGTTTACTATTTTTTTAAAATGAATTTAGATTTTTTTTAGCGGTTATGTTATATAATTCTGGAAATAAATCTGTATCCACTTGTGTAATCCTTGAGTTTGATCAAATTCTGTACCACCTGCAATAGGAAGGATATAATCATTAAAAAAATAGAAATATCATTGTGTGCTGACAAACAGCAGCTGACCGAGGATGATGAATATTGGACATTCTGCAAAATGGACATTTTGCGAATTGGATATTCTGCGCCTAAACGGTGACTTTCACGCCTGGGTAACGTCCTCACGCGACGTTGCAACAAGTGGCACATGCGTTCGTCATTTGTTTTTTGCGTGATTGTCACGTCGATTGTGGCAACTTTTTCCATAATTATGTCTTATTTTACAGTCACTGTCAGAATACTCATGTTGCTTTAACGAATAGGTCATGCGTTTATTTATTGTGTGGTAAAGTATTTTTGCAAAGACACGTTCTTTTTTCGCTATCTTACAAAGAATTAACGAAGCCACCATTGAGCAGTAAGAAAAGGTATAAAAGAAAGTTGAATCCAGGGTGCTTCTTCCGAAATTCTAAAAGAATGCGCCTTTTAAAAAAAATACACAAAATGACATAGACCAGCAAAAAAAAAGAAAATAACAAAAGAAACACAAACCAGGTATGTATATAAAACTAGCGTATCCAAATCCTAGTACATCTGTTACCGGCGCAGTACCGCTGCCCCAGGGGAAATCAGGGATCACGCCGCGTTGGGCGTTAAGTCTCATGATGGGTGTGTCTGAACTGCCGCGTTTCCTCTGGATTTGCAGCTGTCCAGGAATTCTTTGTTATTACGATATTTGTATGTACCTGGAAAGGGCTGAAATCTTTAAAATGAGAATTAATTCAGTTAGTTCGATAATGTTTTAACATATTATACAAGGTGTTGTTTTGCAACCTCGTCAAATTTCAGGAGGTGGTCACGAAAGACGTAAATAATCAATTAAAATTACGCTACCTAGTTAATTATTAATAAACGCTGATTTTTTTGGTTGTTTAAGTTTGTCAGTATTTCAGAATAACCCCCTTAACGTGGTTCAGGGACTAAGAAATTATCGAATAAACGTTTGAGATTGTTTGTACGTGTGTAAGCGAGGTCATAAGGCAAGAACCAGACGGGCCGCGTTTAAAACAAGAGTGGTTCACACTTACCGATTTCCGTAAAAAAGAAAAAAAAGAAAAATTACCTACCCATTTTATTATTGATTCGGGACGAGAATCATTAGCATAGTTACCTCCTTGAATTTGACGAGGATGCAAAACAACACCTTGTAGAATGTTTAGCAGACTTAGGGACGGATTTTATTCATATGACATGATGTTTCCATTTCTAGAAGTTTGACTGCCTCTTTGGTAGATTGGTTAAAGGCGCGACTGCTGAGCATAAGATCATGAGTTCGATTTCTGAGTCGGGTAAAGTGTTTTTGGGTTTTTCCATCAGGAATTACTCAATAGCAGCCACGGAGTATGGATTTATTATATATATATATATATATTATTTGGCTGTAGTTCCTTCTGCTCATGCGGCTTCCCTGGTAGCTCATAAACGACACAAATGTGTGGATGTCTCTAACTATTCCCAATATTATTTTTTCCATTCTTTTTTTACAATAGTTTTCCAATCATTGGACCATTCGTTCATTGTTCGGGATAGTTACAGCAGTGATCATAGCATCTGTGTCAATTGTTTAAGTTAGTGAAGAGTAACTATGGAGTTTCTTGCCAGTTCTTCTCCATAGGAAACGACCAACCCGAACCGTGCACCTTTTGTTGACGTTTTATAAGTGACCATGTAGAAAAAAAATCAAAATCAAAATATTTTATTTTACATAGGCATGTAAAATAAAATATTTTGATTTTGATTTTTGTGGGTGTACTACGAGCCCTTCGTGGAGTACAGGCGTGATGTCACGGCTGTACATTAGCACCAAAACTAATGATACAATATTATTTTTATTTTCGCTAACTCAATTATTTCCATTTAGAAACTTAATAAAAAAAGACTAACTCACTTATTTCAAATTAAATTCGAATTAATTAAAGTACATAAATTAACATCATTAGTACTCACTTTATAATTGCATTTGGCTAGACACTCGAAAATTCTCTTTTTAAATCTAAGAAAACTAAACTATCTTTCTATCTTCAAAAGAGGTTTTTAAACTTATACAAAGTCCAACTTATCCTCGTCAAAATTCAGGAGGTACCCATTTTATTATTGATTCGGGTCTAGAATCATTAGCATAGTAACCTCCTCGAATTTGAATAGATTGCAAAACAATAGCTTGTAGAGCTAGCAATAGAGAAGAAGAAGACTTACTTCAAGGAAAACATCGTGAGGAAACCAGCATGCCTGAGAGATATTTCTCGACGGCATGTAAAGTGAAGTCGTAGTCCCGTTTTTTTTTTATGGATGTGAAATCATCAAATGACTTCTCCCGCTCTGGGTGGAGCGGGAGGGAGTGTCAGACTTGACTGACTAAAACCCATCCATGTTCCTTCTCAGCCCTTTGTGTTCCAGGGTCGCGGTATCTCTTTCGAACTTTTTTTTTTTTTTTTTTTTTTTGGTGTGTGCTAGCTGACATGTGACATTAATTTGATATAATGGATTCCTTGTTTATATAAACTTGAACACTTTTGTATAGAATCTGGTTCTTCTAACCTAACAGACAGATGTGTTGCTGGGGAGTTTGTTCCGCCACTTCTTCTTCCCAGCTTAAACACTAGGAAGTGGCGAAGGGCGGGCGTTTTGGGGGACTGTCTCTTGTAATTTTGACGTTCAAAAAGTGCTGATTATCAGCCTAGTTTGAATAAATGACTTTTGATTTTGATTTTGATTTTGAACAACCCGCAGCCCTGGCAGGCATCGGCCCTCTCAGAACTCTCCTTGAGGCGCGCGTGGAACACAAACGCGCCGTCGGCACGGCCTGTCGTCATAAGAAGGACAGACGGTGAGCTAGCCCATTACTCACCGTCCACAGGCCCGCGCCTACGGTGGCCGGGGGCCATAAGTCGTAGGCCCTTGGGCGGCAAAAAGAACTCTAACACCAGTTAGCGTACCATGACGTTTTAAAACATTATTGTTTCCTTCTTATTCCAGAGTGGGAAAGAGACACAGCTATACAGGTCGTCTAACTCCATCTCTTTCCCACTCTGGAATAAGAATGAAACAATAATGTTTTAAGACGTCATAGTAACCCCCCAGGTTAGGCGCTAAATAAACGATAATGTATCATCATTCACTAGTACATTCTTGCTGCAAATTCCGTCTCAAACTATCACTTGCATTGCGTTGATCCCACCAATCGGTGAACGGAACCCGTTCATGTAATGAATTAGCCGGTACCGGTAATTACCACGTCCCGGCGCCCACCGCAATGCGGTCCAACGGACCAGGGTTCGCAAACAGCTTTTTATAATTCACCGTTTTCCAGATGTTGCACCGTGTTGTACCGTGCAAATATTTAGTACGCTTCGAAAAAAAAGTCAATGTTGACACAGTGTTTTAGTGTGCCTGAATTGATTTTCAAACTGGCTTCATTTGAATTTGGAATGTAAAGTTGAGCATTGAGCTAACTTCAAAACGCAGTGGTAGCCATAAAATTCCATCATCAGCCTATAATGTTACCACTGCTGGCATAGGCCTCCTCTCAATGAGAGGGAGTGGGCTGTAATCCACCACGCGGGCCCAGTACGGGTTGGTATATGTCACATGTCTCCGAATTTTTAGTTCTAGGACATGCCAGTTTCCTCACGATGTTTTCCTTCACTGTTTTGAGAGTAAAAATATTAAAGTCGTTTATTCAAATAGTATTAATATAATTTTATCTATTTAAGGTTGTTTACAGTTTGTAAAATATAATAAATAATTAATTTGTAATTTTGTGTTTAAACAGGTTTGAAAATAAAATTACACAGTCCCCTTCCCCACTTCTACGTTCCCACTTCTCTTCTTCACGAATTCCAAGCGTGTTAGGTAGGAATAAGTGGGAATAAACTCCACAGAAGGTCTCAATCTTAATTTAAATCCATAGTATTTCAGATTCAAATCAAAGAAAAAACAAGTAAAATACATTAATCGTGCACACTTCTCCCTATCAATACTAATATTATGAAAAGGTACATTTGGAAATTTGGACGTAGGGGTATCCTATAGAACAACTGATCCGATTCTGAATATTCTTTCACAAATGGCTTTATTTAACTACATTATCCCCGAGGATCATTTAAATATAATCATCATCATCATCATCAGCCTATAGTGTTCCCTCTGCTGGGACATAGGCCTCCTCTCTATGAGAAGGAGTGGGCTTCGAATTTTTAGTTGTAGGACAAGCCGGTTTCCTCGCGATGTTTTCCTTTACCGTTTTTGAGGGCAGTGGTGATGAAATAAATTACACATTGGCACATGGGGCACATTTAAACTAATGATAATTTCAAACATAATGTAAACAATGTCGTGGGAATAAGTTAGTACGTTATAAACACAACCATCCAATATTTTACGTTCAAAAACGAAAATAGGTTTGACAAGAATATACTTCAAAAGTTTCCAAAGGTGACAGATCTCACGTAAATCAAAGTTCAATCGAGTAAACTTAGCGAATAGTTAAAACTACAGTAGTAGAAGTTTGAGCATATTGTTATAACTTTTCTAATAAATAAAATTGTTCTAAACTTTTACTACATCGCGGAAAAGTTATTTCATTATGAATTTTCATTTCGTTTTATTATAGTAAAGTGATGAATATTTAAAAGAGGTTAAAACTGTTAGGTTTTTTATTATTTTTCCTGAAAAGATTTTCATTCTCAGTATCACGAATGAGAATTTTGGCATATGATTGAAAACAAGACATTTTTATATAGATTATTTTTTTCATATAAATGTACTACCTACTTTATTTGTTTCGCAGAATCAATCAGCCTATATTTACTTTTTTGTTCATCATTATAAAATACGTAGACTATCAAATTACGAAACAAAACTAAAATATGAAGTTGGATTCGCTGTATAGTTGGCTAATTACAACAATGATAGTTATGTTTTTTTTTTTTTTTTGAATGGCATCTCGCAGTTCAACCTATGAGGTTGTCGTCTGCTTAACCGGACTATCCTATGGGTGCCTTTAGAGTAAGGCCTCAAGCCAGGGCATAAAACTTACAAACTAAGCGACTGCACGCTAAGGGCACCCCCTGTGGGGTACGAACCTCGGCTTAGGGCGTCGCTGGGGGAGGATGATTGTTATGTTGCTAGCTAATGTATTTAATTGGTTGACGTGTTACCAATGAAATACGTCATGCAGCTACCATGTACATATTTTTAAAAGCAGTATTTCGATATTATTGCATTGACTTTTGTTTGAATTCAGTATGCACATCATTTAAAACTACAAATAGATCTAAAATAACAATACAATTTGTACAAGTATTAACATCGAAAAATTATTACAGCGCGTCAAAAACTCATTCACATCGCTGTCTATAGGAAAAGTGCCCAGAATGCTAGCAGCATTGCCACGTTGGCCGGCAATGCTGATTTTTTTGGCCAAAAACAACATTATTTCAATTGCAACTAGATCATACAGTAACAAAATGCTTGTTCAACAAGCCAGCAAGACTTAAAACCAAGCCTACTCTAATTTTCTAAACTTAATCAAAAATCAAAATACCCTCATCCAATTTCCCACCTCCCCTGAACCAAACGGCCCGAAAAACACTTCCCCAACTTTATCTGCAATTGTTCCTTGTAAGTGCACTAACTCTTCTAGCGAATTAATGGTTCATTAACTCTGTGTTACGTTATGGAGAACAGGTGAGCAGTGAGCAGTCTTTACGATGCTTTTACAACTGCTCCAGTGCTTGCAAGCCCGCAAAAGTTATGTTCTCCCGGTCTTCAAGTGTGTTAAATAATTGTGTTTTAGAAATATAATGGGTACGGTTACGCTTGTGGGCTTTATTGAGCTTTAGGGTTATTTCTGGTTGGTTTGTGGTTAATTTTGAGGTTTTGTTTGGAATGGATTTTCAGGTGTGTTGAAGGTTTCGTTTTACTTTGGTTCATGTCATTGACTTTTTTTGCATTTAAAAATAGGAGCCCACCGGCATCGGGAACAGGGTCCGAGCTACCGATGGTCAGGGTTTTTTCAGAGAGGAACCTCCAAAAATTGCTCGCCGTGCCCAGAAGTACTAATTTATGAATCAAGCCCTTGATCCAGCTGCCAAGCGAAAGACTCCTCAGATGTTGGTCGAGGCTTTTGGCTATTATAAGCCATTGACCGACACGGCTCTCAGTACTGCTGTACTCACGTCCCACAAGTCGATAATCTTGAGAGCCAGATATTTGAATAGCTTATCCTTCTCTGCTTTCACGAGGTTTTCGTCATTGCCCGACGCGACGCTCCAATCAATCTAGCAACACAAAGTCAGGCTTAGTGGCAACAATAGTCCAGAGTATTAGTTTATTATTGATTTTTCATTATTTGAATATTATATCTATCAACTGAAGCCAGTTGCCTGATAATAAAATGAAAACCTGCTCAGGTGGAGATTCATTAATGACTCTACCCTGTAGTGTAAATGTGGTGCTGTTCCACATACCATGGGGCACTTAATATCGTGTCCTGCGTGCCCAGCTGTTTGTTGATTACAGAAACTGATGGACGCTACAGAGGGCGCCAAACTAGTGGCCTAGTTCTGGGCCGATACAATTCAGATTGCCATGATAGACACGCTCAGAAGAAGTAGAAATGTTTAATTGATAATGTACCGAAGAAAAGGTAACAAAATTTACGAGTATACACGGTGTAAATCACCTCATCACGAAGCCGCCAACCAAGCATTCTGTACATGAAACTAAACAACTTTACGCAAAAATTATTGCTGGGAAACGACTTTTTTTTGGGGGGTGTAAAATCATGCTTTGTGGTAGAACTCAATGTAACGCACTCAAAACATTGTGCTGATGGACGGATTGAATAGTACGGGGGTCGTGGAGGTGTTTAAAGTAAAAACCTTACATTTAAAACTTGTATTTTAAAAAATACTTGTCAAAAAGTAGGAACTTTGACCCCTAATATCTCCGTAACTAGAAAATCCCCAGGTATGGTGTAGAACAAAAAATTTATCGCAATGACAGGGAGAACCAGTGCCTTTCGGCTTCGTTAAGAGGTGTTTTACACCCTTTATAGGACCATGCGCGAACTTCTTCTGCCAAATTAATGAAAAAATAATCACTTAAATCTGACCAGTAATTACGGAGAAGTCGATGAACATACACGGGCGAGTAGAGAGGCGAATACATTACCACCTCCATTTTTAGCAGTCGGTTAAAAAGAAGACGTCGCCAAATCACCAAAGACAAACAATCCCAAAAAGGATCAAGGCTAATCGTTCCTTGAACATGGCACCACACATGACGAGTCAAAGATTACGTCGCGCCACAGTGTAAGATAAACAGCTAAACAATAGAGGGAGGTTGACAAAAAGCTTGATTGATTGACTGTGGCCTGACACTGACAGCTGTGATCGATAAGCAGTGATTACCGGTTATAATATGGTGATAAATCTAAGGGTATATGCGACCTGGAAGAGGTTAAGTGTGTGTTGACGGATGGAGGGCTTTATAGGGTTAACTCCAGTGAGAATTTTGTTTAAAATACGCAAGCATTTATGCGTTTTCGAAATTGTTGATACTATTTTGCCGGGAATTTCTGGTAATATAAAAAGCAAACATGTCATGCGTGTTATAGATAAGTATTTTTTTAGGCTTTCGTACCCAAAGTGTCGAACCGGACCCTACTACACAGACTTCGCTGTCCGTCCGTCCGTCTGTCATCAGGCTGTATCTCATGAACCGTGATAGTTAGCGAGTTGAATTTTCTACAGATTATGTATTTTTGTTGTCGCTATAACAACAAATACTAAAAACTGAGTAAAATAAATATTTAAACGAGCAAAAAAATCGTCTTTTTTGTATGGGAGCATGGACAAAGAAGATGACTTTTTCGCTCGTTTTTTTTTCGTCGGAACTCTTCGTGCGCGAGTCCGACTCGCACTAGTCCGGTTTTTTAAATAACATAACATTTCATGCCTGTATTCCTCGAAGTTAGACAGAGGTGTGCCTATTAGTACACCCACACTTCGCCCGTTATATTTAAGTCCCATGAAAAAGGAGCCTCTTTCCATCAACCATCCTTCAGATGGCTGATACATGCGTCATGTTCGTGAACGGGCGCTGTCAGTTGTGACTGGTCACCACTTAGCTGCAACGGTTTATTTTAATTACTTTATTTTTAATTACTGATCTGATAATCTTTTACTCTGGACGCTCTTAACTTGCCCGTATTTCTACATTGTTCTCACATATTTGTAATTCTTAACATGAATGATGTGGAGTTTCTTGCGCGTTCTTCTCCATAGAGATCTACGCTACGGAATGGGCAACTACAGTACTTTCATAAGTTATTATGCCCTGTGACTGGTACTGTAGCTTCGCGTTTTTTTTTGTTTTTTTTTTTGACTTTCAAAAGTGCCTGTAATAGTCTAATTGAAATAAATGCTTTGACTTTGACTTTGAACCGGGCACAATCCAGACTTGGTGGCTGCTAATATGGGGGAAAAACCCAATAATACTTTGCCCGACTTGGAAATCGATCTCAGGACCTCATGCTCCACATGCGACTACTAGACCAACGAGGCAGTCAACAGTAACGTTGAGTTCATTAAAAACATTATAAAAGGTGCTACAGTACTACTTAAGCTTACCCACAAAGGATACTTCTATCTAATAAATATCTAATAATTCAATGCTCAAATTACAGCTTCAGGCCAAATCCCAGTCCGGAGGACACGGTGGAGCACACCGTGGAGCTCTGCCCCGCTTGGGCTGAGCACCGCCGTGTCCTCGTAGCGGCGATTGGCGGCGGTGACCTCTCGCGACCGGCCCTGGTTCAATCCATGGTCCGGAGCGAGAGGGAATGGGAAGCCGTCGCCTCCTTCTGCGAAGCAGTCATGCTAGCGAAGGAGGTGGCGGAACGTGAGAGGGAGAGAACCTCACGTCCCAGCCGCCGCGGGAGACGCCCCGGGCGTCGGGGGGCAACCAGTGGCCCCCGGCCACCGTAGGCGCGAGCCTGTGGACGGTGAGTAATGGGCTAGCTCACCGTCCGTCCGTCTCATGACGACAGGCCGTGTCGACGGCGCGTACGTGTTCCACGCGCGCCTCAAGGAGATGTCAGCAAACCGGAAGGGGCCCGAGAGGGCCGATGCCTGCCAGGGCTGCGGGTTGTTCGAAAGAGATACCGCGGCCCTGGAACAAAAAGGGCGAAGAAGGAACATGGGTGGGTTTTAGTCAGTACAAGTCTGACACTCCCTCCCGCTCCGCCCACAGCGGGAGAAGTCATTTGATGATTTCCCATCCGGAAAAAAAAAAAAAAAAAAAAAAAAAAAGGCCAAATCCCAGTTATTATTTAAGCACTGCACAGGGTCATCTTATCTCGAACGGTTCGGGATTAGGGGATCTTATATGAAACTCCAGAATACGACGCGTGCTAAAAAGCACCTTATCAGCATTGCCTTTGATTAGGATAGAGCACTAAGCTAGTGAACATTAGAAGTGCTTTGCTTACAATATTTTTCACGTAACCAAAGTGAAAAAACTACGGCTCCTGAAACGCATGGTGTAAATGTTACGTAAAAATAAAAAATAAACATAATTTTAAGAATGTATTCATATCTATGGATGATACTGATTGAACTTGTGTCACCAATAATTAAAATGCAATAGGATAATTGTATTATCAATGCAAAAATCGACGTATTTACGTTACGTTTACATGGTGCGCTCCTGCTAGTGCCTCCATTAATTTAAACTTCAAGTCATCAAGCACCGAGTAGTAATGATTTTTACTCTGCTCTTATTTCAATGTTTCTAAATTGATGTCATAAAGATGTAATTTGTTTGTGCGTCATTTACCAAAAATCAGGAAATATTCAATTAAACAATTTCCCCCAGCGACCCTTACAAGATAACCATAAAAAAACATCAGAAACGTATTAAAAAAAAAAATACACCCCAAATCTAATAAAACGACAATCATATTCGAATTCTTGGCGAAAAAGAAAAAGTGGAGGAAAAAAAAAACTGTAATAATAAAATACCAATAACGGTTATTAGGGATAGAATTCTCTAGAAAAATTACACCCGCAATGTGCTCCCTTCGGTCATGATATTAAATTTTATCATTCTACTGGCCGCGTCCAAATATCTTTGTTAAGCAGAGCATAAGATAATTGGTTCGCGTAGTTTTTCACCCAGAATTTATTGCTTGGTTGTAACTGGCATGTATTACATTTTAACAATGAGTGTTTAATCTGTTGTGTGGTAAAAGGTGACATGGTAAATTTCATTTCAGATTATATTTTTCAGTATTCTTTAAATAATAACTGTTACGACGTGCATACCGAGAGTCCTCCGTGCTCACGAAAGCACGAGGAGCCGTTGGTCGCGGCTGTCATTTGTAGATCTTTGACAGTCGTTACAGGTATTCAGCGGCCCGAAAGTCTGACACCCAGCCTTACCAAGGGGTATCGTTTTACCCACTTCTGGGTTTTGGAGGTCAGATAAGCAATCGCTGTATGTAAAATATTAATACTCAGCTGCATCTGGTTAGACTGGAAGCCGACCCCAATAAAGTTTGGGAAAAGGCTAGGCAGATGATGCTTTTTCAGTATTCAGGGTACGTAAGTTTTTTTTCTACTGTTAATACATTGACCACTACTATACTTATAATGAGATGATTTTAGGAGATTTTCTTAACAAAAAGTATTCATCGAAAAGGTTTTGCTCTATACAACATTTCCTAGAAAAATAAGGGTTCTAAGAAAATAAGAAGCGAAGTTACTTATTGTGTAGTACGAGACTTCATCATTATGATCTACGCTCCTTAATAGCATTCCCTGAAGGACCTGAATACCTAGTATTGAGTTACTCGGACATTTCAACTTAAACGAGGCATAACTCAATTGTCTTCAATTTTCTTACAAATGAAAAGTGTACCTTACTAGAAAAATTCAACATTATTTATTTAGATAGTCGTTATCTAAATAAATAATGTCGAATTAATCTCGCAATTTCAACGTATAACATGGTGGAACAACCAGAGGATGAAATGGTTGAAATTATTGTTAGTAATGATATGAAAATTTGAATGAAAAATTAGATGCGTTAAAGTTTTTAAAACAGTTGTGTTATTTACATTCCAAATAAATATGAATTGAATAAATGAGATAATAAAAAAGAATCATAAGGTAATTTTATATTTACAGTTGATTGTACTTAAATGACTTGACCAATGGCCTTGCCGTATTTGGCAAATTTCGTATTTAGACAAAAAGACGATTTGACGAATTACAGCTTTAACCAATATCAAATTTGACGGCTTGCCGATTTGACGAATTTCTGTCTTGACCAATGTCGTTCAACCCGAAAGAATGGACATATGATGCTGAGGAATGAGAAAAATGCTGATGAGGAAGACCAAAGAAACAATGGATTGGCTGTGTGAAGGATGTTATGGCTTGAAAGTAGGTGACTGCTGATATGACGAATAAAAGAGAAATATGGAAGAAAACATACTGCACCTTTTTAAATAAATTGTGTTAACGGCAGAAGAACAATGATGACGATGACATGAAAGAATATAAAATGATGAATAAAGGAATAAATGACGGTCGACAGTGCCAAATTAAAGAAAAAAAAACTTATAGTGCTGTTCGGGCACCTGCGACCACTCGGCAATCTTCGGCTGCTGTCGTGTGACAGCAGGCGGCGTCGGGCGGTGAGAGGTGCGCGTGCGGGATGCAGGCCATCGACATTACTTCGCGACCGATCTCCTATGGCGGCACGCGCGCGCACTCCATAAGTTTACCAACAGTTACTGTACTTTACTTTTATTATATTCCTTTTATACAGTCCACTGCAATTTAAGTTTAGTCCTGCTTAGGTCCCTTACAGCGCTGACCCCAAGTCACGAGACCAGGTCAGAAGACGAAGAAGATAATTTTGTTTGGTGATTAGATAGACAATTTTAAACACAAACATTTGGTTCAATTTTTTTTTGACTAAACTGGGACTAAAGCTGTACACCGTCAAAACAATTGCTTCTGCTGTAAAAAACAGTTTCGACTGTGTTCCAGATTTTATATTAATGTCAATCTCAAAAGTAGCTTTTCTTAAACTCTACAAACTGTGCTAAAATAAAAGACGTTCACAAAATCAACTAGTTACATCTGCATTACCCCATCTCATGCGTTGACTTAAGTGATTCCAGTACCAAGATTCTCAGCGATGAATATTTTAGCAGCCCATCTCACTTAGCCGACTTTCCCAACATGCGTGAGACGGGGACCAGATGGTCTCCCCTTAACTTGAAGATTAATGGGCTCGATATTGTGAACTTGGCTTTATAGTAACCCTTTTGTATTAATATTTATGTTTCTCGACTAGGTATAGCAATTAGTGGTAGTGGGGGTAGTTGTGAAAAAATTTTTGGGAGAAGTAAGAAAATAAAAGAACTGCGACGTTGCTAGGGGTCGTAAGCATTAGGCCCTGGATTCGAACCTAGTGTGAGTGTTATTGGTTTTTTCCAGTACGAATTTCGCAGTAGCATTCTGGATTGAGCGGATTTGAGCCCGGTATATCAAAATCAATCAAAATCAAGTCATTTATTCAAATTAGGCTGATAATAGCACTTTTTGAACGTCAAAATTACAAAAGACAGTCCCCCAAAACTCCCGCCCTTCGCCACTTCCTAGTATTTTAGCTGGGAATAAGAAGTGGCAAAACAAACTCCCCAGCAACACATCTGTCTGTTAGGTTAGAAGAACCAGATTCTATACAATAGTGTTCAAGTTTATAAAACCAAAGAATCCATTACATCAAATCAATGTCACATGTCAGCTAGCACACACCAATAATAAAATAAAATATTAAAATATATACTTAAGAGTAAACAAAGCCTCTCAAAAACGGTGAAAGAAAACATCGTGAGGAAACCGGCATGTCCTAGAACCAAAAATTCGAAGACATGTGACATCTACCAACCCGCACTGGGCCCGCGTGGTGGATTACAGCCCACTCCCTCTCATAGGAGAGGAGGCCTGTGTCCCAGCAGTGGGAACATTATAGGCTAATGATGATTATGAAACAAAGCCTCCAGACATAAAGGGCGTGCCCACTTACATGTGCATACCGACGAAAAAAAACAAAGTAAAATAAAAAAATAAAGTCAAAAATCTATGCATGAAGTTATCAGTAAGCTAAATTGGAGAAAGAACATTAACATTACATGGCAATAGGCTTGCCCCCTATTACATTATTAAACAAAACAGGCGAAATCTTAGTGTACAAAAAGTCATTTATTCAAACTAGGCTGATAATCAGCAGTTTTTGAACGTCAAAAGTACACCTCTGCTTAAAACTTAACAGAAAATAGAGGTGTGATGTTATTTGTTATGTTAACAGTATAACAATTGCTGCAGCTAAGATTGCTGAGTTATGGTTTCAACTTTACCTGTAGCATGTGTATGCTGTGCGTCTTTGGCTATGTAAGCTAATTCAGAGATGCATTCAAATCAAATCAAATCAAAATCATTTATTTCAAGTAAGCCAATTACAGGCACTTTTGAATAGTCAAACAACAATAAAAATGAAGCTACAGTCCCAGTCACAAGACACAATAACTGTGAAAGTACTGTAGTTGCCCATTCCAAAGCGTAGATCTCTATGGAGAAGAATGGGCAAGAAACTCCATGGACACTCTTTTAAATCAGAATCTTGTTACAAAAACCTTGGTTACATCATTCATGTTGAGATGGTACATTATGTGAGAACGATGTAGCAAGACGTGCACGTTAAAAGTGTCCATAGTAAATAAAAAGACAATTAAAAAATAAAATAATTAGTTCGAAATAAGCCGTGGCAACCAAGAGACGACCAGGCACAACTGACAGCGCCCGTTCACGAACATGACGAATGGATCAGCCATCATTCAACTCAACCATTTTGAAGGGAACTAAATGACCCGACACACCCGCCACCATCAGCGTGACATTTAAGTGAGCATGACATACTCTCAACCGCCAGGGCACATTCAAGTCAATAAAAGACGTAGGTTTCCAGGAAATGATAGCTAGTACATAGTACTCATTTGTTTCTAAGTGCCGGGTGCTATGGACTAACCATTGTTGACCTCCTATGGAGTAAAATTTCCCTAGGGGGTAAAATTTCTAAACTAAACTACACCACTGACTATTACACTGACTGGAAGACACCTTGGCTCCTTAGACAGAGAAACCTTCAGCTATAGAGGACTTCAAAATAAATACCCTTACGTCTTTTTCCTAAAATCAGAAACCATAGAACGCTATCTGCTATGATGATTACCTATATTCTTCTTGTGTTTTATTCATGTTCATTCATTAAAAATAATGACAGAAAAAAAACATTTCGAAACGCAAAGGTATCAAAGAAAACCACAAACAAATAAAGAGTCACGCAAATAAGCTCCGATCTTAAAACCACCTTTTAAGTGGCAAAATTGTCCAGTGAACCGCACTTCGGTCTGAAACATAGCCTCACAAATTCAAAAATTAAGGCCTCGGCATAGGCAAAAAGCGACATGAAAATTCAATTTCCCAATTACTGCGTTAAAATTCTAGACTTAAGCGTTAGGTAAGGCTGGCTTTTATCCTGTGACCTTTGTCGCGGTCTTTATAATGTTTTAAAAGCGAAAATAACGTGTTTATTATGTTAAGTTCCTTTGAGATGAGGAAAAGACTTTTAAAGGTAGGAGGAAGTTTAATGGGGAAGTGCTGCTTTACCACCAACGCGCGACAGGCTATCGTATTTGTGGGATCTGCTTGTAACTCCTACTATATATTTTTTATGTTATTTTGTAAGTGTTAGGTAAAAGGAATTTAAAAGTAACATAACATCACGCCTGTAATCCCCGAAGGGTAAGTAAGACAGAGGCGTACATAATATTACACCCACATTTTGCCAGTTATGTTTAAGTCCATGTAATTGAGAGCAGCGGTGGCCCCGTGGTAGCAGCCCCGACTTACGAGCAGTAAGGCGTGGGTTCGAACCTAGGCTGGCGCATTACTTTGTGTAGTTATTTCATCACCACTGCTCCAAAAAACGGTGAAGGAAAACATCGTGAGGAAACCGGCATGTTCTAGAACTAAAAATTCGAAGACATGTGACATCTACCAACCCGCACTGGGCCCGCGTGGTGGATTACAGTCCACTCTCTCTCATAGAGAGGAAGCCTATGTCCCAGCAGTGGGAACATTATAGGCTGATGATGATGAATTACGGGCAAACCTATTGCCATCGACCGGGCACAAATCCAGACTCCGTGGCTTGCTACTGATAAATGAATTCCTGATTGAAAAACCCAATAACACTTTGCCCGACCTGGGATTCGAACTTAGGACTTCATGCTAAGCAGTCGCGATTCCGAGCGCTAAACACACGAGCCAGTTATTAGAGGTTGGTGTGTTACTCCATTACTTACAAAAAATTGATGCACACCCCCACAGTAAAAATACAAACTTCACTATTAAATCTACTCTTAAGCCTACATAACCTACATTCATAGCTCTAGCTCTAAAATACTAAGCGCAATAATGTGCGGCCCTCTGTCTAGACGGACGCCATACGTAGCGCTGGAATTGACTGGGAATTTCAGCCATTTTGTTTGGGAATAGGAGAGATTGGGGGTATCGAAATCAATGGGAGGCCGTTTTGGGGTAATGTGGTTCGTAGAGTAGCTGATTTCTGTTTGCAATCCTTTGCTAGGTCTTGGGATGGTTTCTCGTTTTGATTGTGGCTTTTTTTTTGAAACTATGATATTATTTTCAGTTTCATCTTTATTCCCAAATCAAATCAAATCAAAAGTCATTTATTCAAACTAGGCTGAAAATCAGCACTTTTTGAACGTCAAAATTACAAGAGACAGTCCCCCAAAACGCCCGCCCTTCCCAGTTTACGAACTCCTGAAATGTATCTTATTTCTCGTTTCACCAGTCGCTGTTTCAAGACGCATGTCTCATGAGTATGTAGGTAGCTTGCCAAGAGATGTGTAAAAGAAGTGATAATACAAGGTGTTGTTTTGCATGCTAGTCAAAATTCAGGAGGTTGTTACAACATAAATAATCAATATAATTTATGGTGCCTTGTTAATTATTAAAAAACACTGCTTTTTATTTTGTTGTTTATTTTTGGCAGTACTTCAGAATAACCAACCCCCTTAAAGTGGTTTAGGGAATGAGAAATTATCGAATGAAACGTTAGATATTGTTTGCATTTATGATAGCGCAGTTATGGGGCGAGGATAAGACGGGCCGCGTTTAAAACATGGGTGGTTCACACTTACTGATTTCCGGTAATTACCTACTCATTTTATTATTGATTCGGGTTGAGAATCATTAGCATAGTTACCTCCTTGAATTTGACGAGAATGCAAAACAACAGCTTGCATATTTAATTCTAAGGTTTCTGTGGTCAAAATGACTCGCTCATATTCCTCAGTCTACTAACTCATAAATAGGTACCATATTAATGTTTGTGTGTTTTGACGCATAGTCGGGTACTGGAATAACCTATGTGTTTTTCAAACGTATACGCCTAGGTACAACTAAAATGGTCAACTTTTACTTGTGCGAACAAATTGCTAAGCTGTTTTTTTTTTAAATTACTCCTCGTCCAAATTACTTTAAGCGTATGAGTAATTAATAAAAAAAAATTACAGTGTTATTGACTTGGTAACTACTACAACGGTATGAAACATTTAAACAAAACAAAAACTTCGCTCGCTTTTAAATTTTTGAAACGCAGTCAGCTTTGAGCTTCGGTCGGCATCTAATTAAACCACATTTTCTCTCAAAAGGGAAAATTACATTCACAAGGAAACATCACTTTTATACTGAAAGCCGATATGAAAATAGAAATATAATTAAGAAACAAATGTAAACTTTATGGTGCCAAAAATTAGGTTCGTTTTAGAATAACAAAATATCATTAAAAAGGTCATAGGTTTCAGTTGCAATGAAAATTATACTATATTCGCACTTCGCCCGCGATTTCATCCGCTAAAATTGTGAAAGCTTGAAAATATAAAATAGCCACTGGTTACTTGGTAAAGATGTTGCTATCTAATGGTGAAAGAATTTTCAAAATTGGTCCAGTCGTTTTTGAGTAATATCGTAGTATACAAACAAACAGTCAAATCTTTCCTTTTTATAATATTACGAACGAAGATAGTACGTAGACGAAATTATGTAAATTTTAAAAGTATTTACTGGACTGGTAGAAAATGCCCAAAACACGCCGCTTTTGCACAGTTTTTACTTGTGAATGAAGTTTTAATAAATAAATAATTGATAAGATTATAATAGAAATATCAACTTAATTCAAACTTCAATTTCCCTTTTCTAAAAATGCCATTTCAATGAGAAATACCCTGTTTATTCCTCAGGTAGCAGGTAACCCACTTACGGTAAAAGCTGGGAATGCATTCAGGGTACAAATCGCACACGTTGCGCCAATACCTCATGTTCACATGACAGATGGCGCTAGTCTCTTCGTATAGAACTCCTCAGGGCATTGCCCATGCTCGCAGTTGCGAAGATACGTAGAGGGGGAACTTAGGTATTCCAGATGCAGTGCCAATGATTTGTTACTGTGAGTAACAATTTTAGTTGATTTTCAACTTTGAGGCATTGTGTGTGTCCAGTAAACAGTCCAGTAAAATACTCATATTCGAGTAATTAGACTGAAAGTTGATCCCAACATAGTTAGCAAAGGTTAAGCATGCAGTTTCATGATGGCCCAGAGAGAGATTGTGGGTTCAAATACCAATGTGATTTTTTTCAGTATCGGAATATCGCCAGACGGTCGACTCTTCTCGTCAAACGGCTGGAATATTTCTCGACCAAAGAATCAGCATTGGCATTCAACATGGTAATGCTGCCGGGGTTCTGGGCAGTTTCCCCGCTGACAGCGACGCAGACGAACTTTTTGACCCCCTTTAGAATTTTTCTTCCTTTTATTTATATTTTCATAAGTGTCAGTTTTGTACGACAAATTTAAATAATGGTGTTTTGAAAAGATACAATGCTAGTCTATTTTCGCTAAAAATATTTTGGAAAATTTAGTAAAACCTTAAATCCATAACTTTTTGCGGAACATTATACTGTGTTGTTTTAGTAGTTATTGAACCAAGCTATCACCCCCTGCAGTATGTCGTGCTATTTACTGGACACCCTATATGTACTTTTTTAGTTTATCTTGTATATTACAGACATCAGTTAGGTAAAACATCGGGATCATCATGCCGTTGGTCTTTAAAACTTGTAAACAAAAGAAGATAAGATTCATAAATATTTCCCCGTTTGAAACACACACGACCCCGGCTGTAAAACAGTGCAACATAAACTATTGTATTTTCCAAACTTACTGTACTCACTCCTTAGTCGGCAAACAGTCTGTATTTATCGTGCTTAGGGTCGCCATCTTGGATTATAAGATAGGACAGAAGTTATGACGTCATAAGATTTTATTTGCGACTATCGATAGTGAATATTTATGGTAATGTGTGATATTTGTAAATTGTTGGTGGTTATGAATCGATTCGATGTTATTTATAGCTGTTTTATTGATAATAGTTATTGGTGATCAGATAAACTTATCGCTTGGAATGTTCAAATATTTTTTTTGTAAATTTTTCATGTGATATTTTGTGCAACCTACAAGCATAACCGAAAGATTGAAGATTTCTTTGAATCGAACACCCTTTATAACAAGAACTATAACTGAGTACTTTGTCGATTGATTGATAGTTCACTCAAAAGTAGTTTTCGTTACCAGCAATAAGACCTAACATTGGAGGTCCGTAAATTGAAGAATTATTATAAAAAATGATGTGTAAAATTTTGCTATACATAAAGTATGCTCTTATTTACTAAATTTACTTAATAGAATGAATGCTTATGGGAATACCAAATAGTTAGTATGTGTATGATAATTTTTGCAATCTTTAAATAGATAAAAATAATAACAATGTACAATTTTATTATCATCAGGGAAAAATAATTACAGGGCGTCTTAAAATTCATCCGCAACGCTCTCCACCGGAATAGTCGTATAATTAACTGTAACGCATTTTATCAAAACTATGGCAGAACGAATGAACAGAAAACCACTTATACAAATCTAACCAAATAAATACCAAAAAAAACAATTTCAAAAACAGTAACCAATTATTCTATAGCCGTGGTGACCCTAATTCTCAGCAAAGCTCTCCGCAGCGAATTCGCTAGCAATGTCGACGAACTACAAAATAAATAAGGGCAGCCGTTTGTCACAAACACAAACAAAACAGTGGCAAAGGATTCCGTAGAATACAGGATATAATATAGCCTATATGGGGTATAGTTAATTTTATGGCCGATTGATAGTCTCCGAGTTATGGGTCCCGGTCAGTTTATGGTCACAATAATTGTGAAGGGATCTTGCCCTTTTGATGTCTTCGTTTTTCGTGAAGTGTACATTTATTTGAACGATTCTTTGGTTTAGGATGATTGGGAAACATAAATATCGACAAAATTACTAAGAAGATATCATAAAAGATACCCATCTAAGATTAAAACACCCTAAGATTAAAATATAGGCAGTAGGTAAATTGAACGTAATGATATTTCTATCCAGAAATGAAAATTATAGAGTTGATTCGAAAAGCATAAAAAAAACCAATTAGAACCAAGTAATGTCAAAGAAAAATGCTAAAACATGAAAATAAGGACGTTACAAATAAAAGGTGAGCCGTCAAAACTGTCAACGCAAATACCGAACACCCATTTCAAAAATAGAATCCATTTCTAAACCAGAAACATTTTCATACCTTTCTCAATCCTTCTTCGAATCCTTTCGCTTTCCAATCATTCACACGTCATCCCGGCTTCGGAATCCTCATTTACGGTGCTCGAAGCGTGTGTGATTATAGCCAATTAGGCCGTTGTCCGTCTGCCGTGCAATCCGGCTGTCCGCCTGTTTATCTACGGCAATTATCACCGAAATGGCCTGATATCGTCATTGGTTTGTCTTGGTACGTACTGAACTGGAATCTTTAATGGTCTGTTCAGTTCAATTGCTTTATTGGCGATGGTGAGCGATGAATAATTATTGTATGTGTGAGATCGATAGTGGTTTGAGTATTCATCGGTCGCCATTGACGGTATACAGTATTAATTATTGCCTGTGCGACCAGCCAATTCCTATACTGTTGTTACTGAATTTGGAAAGATTTCCTCTATGCACAATCTGTGCAGTTTCTAGTATGTGCTCGCCATTGACTATTTATTATTATTGTAGTATTTATTATTGTAGTATTTATTATTGTGCATTAGACACGCAGCAAAGTTCATAGTAAAAGTCTGACCACCAACTACGAACAGGCTTTTATACCGAAATGTGGCCTTTAATCATTTCTTCAGAGTTTCACTTAATTTCAATTTGATCGGATATATCCGATTGAATCCGCTGAATACGAGGCGCACGGGACCGGACAATGTAGCGTCACTTGGGGGAGGCCTATGTCCAGCAGTTGACGTCTTTCGGCTGAAATGATGAATGATGATCCGATCGAATTGAATTATTAAGTGAAACTCTGAATAAATGATTAAAAGAAAAAAAAATTGTTTGGAGGCAACGACTTCAAGTAAGTCACTAGTGCATTTGACAAAATGTAAAAACATCTAATTACAAATAAACACGATCCTACTTAAAACTTTACAGCAGGAAATTTTAGGTTGCCAAAGATTAACTTCCTACTCCTAGCTTCCTATTTTCAAGCTTGTTGCGAGAAAAAGTCCTACACAAAAACGGCGTAAGAGGCTTACGCTGAAGTTGTGAACGGAACATTCCGGATTATTGAGGCAAACTTTGGTTTTAGAAATTGGCATTTCTTAGCGTTGACGCTTGCTGTTTTTGCAAACTGTGGTTAAGCTTTGTTAGGTTTTAGTTCGTTTGCTGATGCAAATTTGAGGTAAAGTTAATCTTTCTGGAGTTTTTGTTAGGCTAGTTGAAATTTTAGCTAGCTACAAACTAAGCTTTTTAATAATGATTATTATGATTCTTAGCAATAGTATCGCCATGAGTCCATCAAATTCTTGATATCACCTTTAAAGTACCTTATCCAAATGACCGTAAAATTAAATCATCATCATCAGCCCATAATGTTCCCACTGCTGTGACAAAGGCCTCCTCTCTATGAGAGGGAGTGGGCTGTAATCCACCACGCGGGCCCAGTGCGGGTTGGTAGATGTCACATGTCTTTGAATTTTGCAATAGGCTCGCTTTTATTACATGGGACTTACACATAACTGGCGAAATGTGGGTGTAATATTAAGACGATGTACCGTTACACCGATGTACCGTTGTATAAAATGTGGGTGTACTATTAAGACGATGTACCGTTAAACCGATGTACCGTTGTATAAAATGTGGGTGTACTATTAAGCACACCTCAGCTTAACGCTTCCAGGAGTACATGTGTGATATTATGAAAGTTGACGTGCCAAATTTTTATGAAAGTCAATTCACAATAGCCAAAAGTCAATCCCCTATCGTCGATTCGAAACTACTACTGATTTGCACACTCTTGAGGTCAAATAATGCATGCTCGATAGCAGAATTTGTGAGCCAGCTAAATCTAAAGCTGCGAGTCATCATTTCCTCCGAGCACCTCCTTACAAATCTCAGAGAGGGCGGAAATCACTGAAACTAGCGTAGCTGTAAAATTAAATTGAAATCTTGAAAAATGTATCACGATTTTTACCTGCCATTTCCTTCAGTGTTTGAATTATTTTCTTACAGTTACTCTGACAAGCTTGGATACGGGATAAGGGAAGAAATATCATGACGCATTGTTTTTATTGATGATGCAGGATATGATTCTAGAGTCATGGTCGAATATTAAAAAAAAATAGAAATCACCATGGTACATCCTGACTAGGTTATAAAAAACCGGACAAGTGCGAGTCGGACTCGTGCACGAAGGGTTATCATTATTTATAAAAACGAGTAATAACCTTTAATATTTATTTTATTCTGTTTTTGATATATTTTGTTGTTATAGCATCATCATCATTCTCTTGCACTTGTCCCAATTTATTTGGGATCGGCGCAGCATGTCTTCTTCTTCTATACTTCTCTATTGCTTGTCAGCTCATGAGACACCTCCTTTCTTGCCATATCATCCTTCACACGTCATAGTCGTTTCTTTGGTCTTCCTCTACTCCTATAACCATCCACATTCATACTCAAAACTTTCCTCACGACGTCCGATTACCACACATCTTTTCAGTCACCGGCGCCACTTTCGGACTGCCCCTTATGTACTCATTGCTTATTTTATCCATTCGCGTAACACCACTCATCAGCCTTAGCATTCTCATCTCAGCTACATGCAAATGCTTTTCATTCATCCCTTTTGTGGCCCAACATTCTGATCCATACAAGACAGCAGGTCTAACCATTGTTTTATAAATCTTCCCCTTAAGTTTAAGAGGAATGCGGGATTCACAGATAGTTCCCGTGACCTGCCGCCATTTCATCCATCCAATGTTTATTCTGTGCTTTACACTATGATCTATTGCACAATCGCTTTGGACAAGTGAACCAAGATACCGAAAGTCGGAGCAGACAGGAAGAAGCGCGCCATCTAGCGCAAAAAGCGAAATCGCAGAACATGTATTCGGTTTTAGTTCTGCTGATTTTCAGGCCAACATTCTCCAGCTTCTGTTGCCATTTTTCCAATTTGCTCCGGATCTCCGGTCCATCTTCACCAACAAGAACAATGTCATCGGCGAAGAGCATGCACCAGGGTGCTTCTTCCTGTATATCCGACGTCAATGCGTCCATAATCAACAAGGAGAGGTAAGGACTCAAAGCCGATCCTTGGTGCATTAATACATAAGTAATCTGTAGAAATTTCAACTGGCTACCTATCACGGTTCATGGGAAACACCCTGGTGATAGACGGAAGGACGGATGGACGGATGGACGGATGGACGGACGGACGGACGGACGGACGGACAGCGAAGTCTCAGTAATAGGGTCCCGTTTGACCCTTTGGATACGGAACCCTAAAAAGAGTCCTAAACTTTTTATAGCTAGTGAATTGTTCAAAAACGATTTAAATAATACCTATTAAAATGAACGGCAGGCCAGGATACAAGTCTGACACTCCCTTTCGCTCCGCCCAGAGCGCGAGGGGTCATTTGATGATACCATCCGTAAAAAAAAGGCCATGATATGATAGAATAGAATAGATGTGAGGATTTTCCCACTCAAAAAAAAGTATTGAATGTCAATTATTTTATAGTTTTACCAAGTAAATGACTAAAGTAAGGCGTAGGTAACTGAAAACCACGCGCGCCTCAAGGAGATGTCAGCAAATCGGAAGTGGTCCGACAGGGCCATGCCTGCCAGGGCTGCGGGTTGTTCGAAAGAGATACCGTGGCCCTGGAACACAAAGGGCTAAGAAAGAACATGGATGGGTAACTGAAAATGTTCTTTAAAATGTCTTAATATTTTATAACTCAGATTCAACATTAAAAAAACTACAGTAAGAACAGAATATAACTGTAGATAAATCTTAAACACATCCAGACGCACCATTTGTAGATTCAGAAACGTAACTAAATGATGCGCGTTTCTATTTAGAGTTGGACAATCAAATTTACTGCTTGAATAATGTAGTGCCAACGAACATCGTATGCTATTTTGTTCCCAACACATACAAGTATATAATGTTAGGAGTTATGAAGGGGCTGTATAAAATGAGAAGGTGTTTTGTGGTGGCGGGTATGGTCAGGTTGGGCATATTCTTTGAAAGTCCACTACAACCTTTTTAACCGATTTGCAAAAAAGGACGAGGTTATGAACTCCAACAGCATCTTTTTTCTTATTTCTCCGATTCTCTGTCATTACCTACCAGTTCGATTTTCGTGATTATTTTTAGGGTTCCGTTGTACCTACTTATGGAAAACGGAACCCTTATGGATTCGGCCGTTCCGTCTGTCTGCCTGTCCGTCTGTATGTCACAGGGTTTCATTCCGAGACTATTGGCACTACACCGTTAAAACTTGAAGAGTAGGCCTATTATGAACCGCTAGACAAATGTGATGAGAAATAATGAAAAAAAAAAATAAGAGTCTTCATCTCCCTCTCCATCGTTTAATCTCATCATCATCATCATCATCAGCCTATATTGTTCCCACTGCTGGGACGCAGGCCTCCTCTCTATGAGAGGGAATGGGCTGTAATCCACCACGCGGGCCCAGTGCGGGTTGGTCGTTTAATCTATTCGGTCTTAAACAACAAAAATTCAAGCTACCACATCCATCCCTCCTCACTCATCCACGCAAACCGACGGAGGCAGCTGCGTATTTCGCTTGGTGGACCGTCAATTTACACAACGTTGATTTATACAGATAGCTTGCAACGTAACGCGTATCTCATGCCGTATATACGTACAATTTTGTGCCCTTATGACTCCGTTTGTGTGTGGACTGTAATGTTTTGGCTGTGGTTTGTGTATGTAGAATTTTTGGAGTATGTTTCATGATGATTTTTTGGACGTATTTCAATATTCGGTAGTATTCTGTCTACTATTCAATGCTGAAGCGATACGCATGTTGCGACAACAACTGCATGGAAGGAAAAAAAAACCGGCCAAGTGCGAGTCGGACTCGCGCATGAAGGGTTCCGTACTATTATTTATAAAAACACTTTTTTGTATGTGGGGCTCCCATACAAAAAAGTGTCTATACTAAAATATTTTTAAATATTTATTTTATACTGTTTTTAGTATGTGTTGTTATAGCGGCAACAGAAATACATAATCTGTAGAAATTTCAACTGGCTAACTATCACAGTTCATGTGATACAGACTGGTGACAGACGGACGGACGGACGGACAGCGAAGTCTCATTAATAGGGTCCCGTTTGACCCTTTGGGTACGGAACTCTAAAAAAAGAGCAAGCCGCAAGTGAACGCTATGCGATTCGCGATACGACGTTGCTTACGAGAAGTAACACACGCATGTCGCATTGTCCCATCGCATGTGCTTGGCTAAAACGTTGATTTACACAGATAGCAACGTAACGCGTATCACGGTGTATATACGTAAAATTTTTGTCGTTAGGGCTCCGTGTGAATCTACCGTTTCCGTACGCGCAATTGGGAGTGTAATAGGTATAATGTTTTGCTGTTGTTTTATGGGTTTATCTTGAAAAATAAATGTGTAGGACGTTTTTTGCAATGAGGGTTTATATTTTGAAATACTTGACTACTTTGTATAAAATCACAAAATTGACAACGAGTTACACAAGACCAAGACGAATACTTTTTAACATCTACAATATCTACCTGAGAAGGAGGAGGGACGGAGGTATATTGGTGGTCAGATATGGATGGTAATATAATGGAAAATAAAAAACCATAAAAAAAAAAATATAAATCTAAAAAGACCTTCACGGAGCCGAAATGTTCATGTTCTGGACCATACCTGGGAACCTTCTAGTTACGGAGATATTATAGGACAAAGTTCCACCTTTAAAACACTTTTTTTTTTAAAATACAGTTTTTTCAAGTTATATGTTTTTTCTTATAATTCCTCAATGACACCTGTACTATTCAATGTATGCATCAGCACAGTGTTTTGAGTGCGTTACATTGGTTTCTACCGTAAACCGTGATTTTTCACCCCCAAAAAAAAGTTATTTCCCCCGCAATATTTTTTGCGTAAAGTTACTTAGTTTGATGTACAGAATACTTGGTTGATGGCTCCGTGAAGGGTCTGATTACATCTTGTATAGTATACCTAGGTTGTTGAGTACCGGACGCGTAGGATGGTCACACAGTACTCGTAAATTGAACTTAGTTTGGTATATAAGTAAGGTCGAATGTAAAATAAAACAACTGTGTACTATATACTGATCTTTTTGTTCTGAGATGTTTATTTGATCTTAATATGAACTCTATTGACAAAGACCCTAACCAAACGGAGGAGAATCTTAACACCGACTTTTAATGGTTCTTAACATAGGTACTGTTTGATGTAGATATACGTCAATACACTATACAAATACAATTAAATAAAATTGAAGTTTCTGTTTGTAATAATAAAATAACCGCTTTTGACTACATGCATTATGAATATGTATATGGTACTCGTACATTTACCAAAATAACGTTTTTTTACATTTTTTTCTATCAGTCTGTCTGTTTGTTCCGGCAGGGCGGCTCCGTCCGCCTGATCGTTGACTGGTCGCTCGTTCGCTTGTTACATACGTAGACTGCGTTATCACTGTGATCAGCTAATTAGTTAAATATTTTTCGTCTCACCTACATGCAAGCAGTAAATTATAATTAACTAATTAATTTATATTTTTGTCTTTTTATACCTATAATATTGTGTGTTAAGTTATATAAATACCACCCAAAACTATCTTTTATAAGCTTTGAAAGGCGTATTGCTAGCCTAATAAAGTGTCTAAATTTTAATATGTTAATGTAGGTGAGGATAAGTGCATTTTGTTATTATTTTTATGTTAAATAAAGATACTTGAAAATGAAAATGAATGTTCCGGCTAATCTCTGGAACGGCTGGGCCGATTTTGACTGGATTTTCACTGGCAGATAGCTGATATAATAAGAAGTAGGTAACTTAGGCTACTTTTATTCAAGAAAATTCTTATTATTATTCCACACGGACGAAGAAAGTCGTGGGCACAGCTAGTACCAAAATAACATTTTTTACAATTTTTGTCTGTCTGTTTGTTACGACTAATCTCTGGGACGGCTGGACCGATTTTGATGGGATTTTCACTGGCAGATAGCTGATTTAATAAAGAGTAACTTAGGCTAAGAAGTCGCGTGCACAGCTAGTTTAAAAATGATAATACAATAATGAGTTGGACAAAAAACGTTATGAGTACGCAACAGTCTATAAACGCAGCTGCTACAATACAATATCTAGTAATATTATAACAATGGATTCCACCACAAAGCCAGCACATTTCACCAATTTTGTATAGTTTTAAACCGTGTCCATTGCTCTGTTTAAGAGGATTAAAATTAACGTAATTTTCCACTAGTTATTTTGTGCACACAACATTTTTGATAAATACCAAAAATTGAGCGCATAGCGGTCGCTCGATATGGTTGATATTATGTGAATAATTTATTACTTTCTGTTTGGGGTATGAATTTAAAATAGAGAATGTTCTTTATCATGATTATAATCAAATTGATTACAATGTAATGGGACATAATAAATTAAGCTGAGGGATTTATTAAAGATAAGGCAAAAACATGGGACGGTTCGATCATAAAGATATGTTGCAAGCGTTTCGTTTGTAAGGCCTCGTACAGACGAGCAGCACTTTGCTGTCGAATACTGCAGCATTTGCTTTTGTCAACAGTAGCAGTTGCTGCTGTCGACAGCCGCAGTTGCCTCTATCGACAGCTGAAGTTGGGTCTGGCGACAGCAAAGTGCTGCTCGTCTTTTTGACGCCTAAAGTCACATATTGTCTTGTTTGACGACAAATCATTTCCATCATCATATTATTATGTAGACATGCTATAACTGGAGTATTTGAATACATTATTTTATCTCGCTTAAAACATAAAAAATGATGGATATGAATGTTGATGGATGGAAAGGGGGGGGAAGTCCAAATAAAAAAGGGGGGGGAAGTCCAAAGAAAAGATGGATTGTGTATGGAATTATCTGAGGGATAAAGGGGCCAATAATGCCATGACGTCTGACAGTGGAGAAAGGAGGAAGAAATTGTGTTGGGGTCGACCCCAAGCAGAATGGGAGAAAGGCAGGAAGATGATTATTTTATTTATATTACAACTAGCTGTCCCGCGCAACTTCGTCTGCGTCACACTTTCCCCGTTTTCGCAACATTTTTCATTGCTGCTCTGTTCCTATTGGTCGTAGCGTGATGATATATAGCCTATGTCATTCCTCAGATTGAAAATCATCATCTATCTTCTTGCCAAATTTCATTAAGATCCGAGCAGCCGTTTAGTCGTGAAAAGGTAACAAACAAACTTACTTTCGCATTTATAATATTAGTTAGGATAAAACTATAACTTCTCTCATTCATAGCGCATAACTTTCATTAATGATTGGTATTAGGATTCACGATAATTTACTAATTTATGGTAACTATGATAAACGAACAGAAAGTAATTTCTACGGAGAAAATCTTAAACCTATTCGTTTTATTATTCAAGGTTTTAAACATTCTGAAACAAAATATTCACTCCAGAGGATTGATTCATAGCCTCCCTAATTTTTGTGCCTTAAAAGCGCTAAAGCGCTAAATCCTAACGAAATTTGCTAATTGTACCTAAAATACTAAGTGTCGGTATTTCAGCCAGTTTCTTCTTGAGCACTTTTCTGTAAATATTCATTAGTTGAATTAAAATCCGAAACATCAGAAATATGTAGATACTAACAATTATAGAATTTACAAAGAACACGACGGATGTTGACAAGAGTAGCATATAAAAAAGATCTTTATGAAAACTGGCTTATCCTAGGACCAAAAAATACGATACACGATTATAGGGGATAATCCTATTTTTTTTTTCTTTGTCCGTCGGTTAGTTTATTGAAAATTATTGGACACGTATTTTTTCTTTTTTCACGTGGTCATAAAATTACGGAGATATATTGAGTTGAAATGGCGCATGACGTCACATGTAGGTAAGTTTTATACCCACTTGTGACGTAGTAAGCCCCCACTCTCCAACTTTAATGAGTTCTAACTAAGTCATTTTTTGATATTTTGATAAAACAAAAAATACGTGTCTAATATTTTTGTATTACCTGTCTGACGGACAAAATAGAATGTCGTTTTCTTTACCCAGTCCGATCCCCTATTATATTCCTGATTCCTGCGCAGCACATGTCCATACAGTGTTAACGATTACCTCAAAACTTTTCAGTCATCGGGTCCACTTTTCAGAATTACTCTTATGCACTCATTTCATGTGAGCCAACATTCTGATCATTAAAGGGTGCTTATGCTTATGAAATACAAGGTGTTGTTTTGCATCCTCGTAAAAATTCAGGAGGTTGTCACAAAAGACATAAATAATCAATTAAAATTACGGCTTCTAGTAAACAATGAATAAACGCTGATTTTTTTGGTTGTTTAAGTTTGACAGTATTTTAGAATAACCCCCTTAAATTAGGGAATAAGAAAGTGTCGAATTAACGTTTGAGATTGTTTGTGTGTGTGAAAGCGCGGTTATAGGGAGATGATCAGACGGGCTGCGTTTAAAACAAGGGTTGTTCACACTTACAATTATTCTCCGATTTCAGTAAATAAGAATAAAAATAAAAATTACCTACCCATTTTATTATTGTTTTGGGACGAGAGTAATTAGCATAGTTACCTCCTTGAATTTGACGAGGATGCAAAACAACACCTTGTATAACAACACGCCTGTAATCCTGGAACGATTAGGCAGAAGTATACCTAAAAGTATACCCACATTTAGCCAGTTATATTTCAGTCCCATGTAATAGGGGGCCGAGCCCATTGCCATCAACCGGGCTCAAATCCAGACTCCGTGGCTATTAACGATAAATTCCTAATGGAAAATCCCAATAATACTTTGCTTGTCCTGGGAATCGAATTCAGGACCTCATGCTCAGCTGTCACTATTGCCACCACTAGACCAACGAGACAATCGCTTATGAAATAATTTGTTGTAAAATTACTTCTGAAAAAGTAACTAAGTTCTCCAATGAATTTAAAGTAGCAGCTGATATTGTTATTTTATTTCAAAAGAAAACTTATTAAATATACTTTATTCCCTACTCACAAGAGAGCCACAAAAACCGGATAAGTACCGTAGCAATAATCGTAACTTACAAAATAAACATGATTAATACTTATTGTAGCTAAGCGCTCCTTATGTCGGTAATAAGGATAACTCTTAATAAGGAGCAATTTAACGCTTTTATATTAATAATTATATTGTGGAGGATAAACAAAATAAAGACGCTTTAATTTTTAATTATGATCATCTTCATTAGAGAACCTGTTATTTTACCCTTCAAAATTCTCTTTCGGAAAGTTGTTTTTATAAAATCCTCTTTTTTTTTGTTCGGTAACGGAATATTTTTTGTTGAAATAATATTTTTAGAATATAAAAGGTGCGTGTTGCCAGGCACTTTTTCTTATATAAAATTTAATAATGACGGAAATTGAAATAACTTTCACAAAAATGTTTACTATCTATATACCCTATCTATACAAGGTGTTGTTTTGCATCCTCGTCAAATTCAAGGAGGTAACTATGCTAAAGATTCTCGTCCCGAATCAATAATAAAATGGGTAGGTAATTTTTATTTATTTTCTTATTTATGGAAATTGGTAAGTGTGATTGTTTTAAACGCGGCCCGTCGGGTTCTTGCCTTATTACCTCGCTTACACACATACAAACAATCTCAAACGTTTAATTGATAATTTCTTATTTTATTAAACAACGTTAAGGGGATTGTTCTGAAATATTGATTAACTTAAACAACCAATAAAATCAGCGTTTATTAATAATTAACTATGTACCGTAATTTTAATTGATTATTTATGTCTTTTGTAACCACCTCTTGAAATTTACCGAGGATGCAAAACAACACCTTGTATTATTTATAATTATGCTCTATCTATTTTCTATATGAATAACTTATGTAATCAGTCATTTTAACTTAATTTATCTACTTATGTCAGCATTGTGAATGTTAATGAATGTTGTTATTATTCCGTTTATTTATTTAAAACACTAACCAAACCCACCAAACTTATATTAATATTTGCACACCATGTCAATATGGTAAATATGCTAGCACAACTCTATGTACTTATAACACCTTGCATGCATTTTTTAATAATTTTATGTACACACATGTTTGGCGCAAATAAAGTTATCTGAATCTGATCTATGCCTATGTACCGAGGAGTATGTAAAGATAGTAGCAAATGGTGTTCTGTGGTTTCTGCCTACCCCTATAGTAAAAGGCGTAAGCTTATGTACATGCATTAAGTAGTTACCCCCCTGGCGTACTCGGCGGTACTGTAGAGGGGTTAGCACATACTAACGCTGTCTGTACGTATGTGTGCACTACGTACCCCGTACGTACACCCGTATAACCTATAACTATTGAGAAGTTTTTCCTCTAAAATTTGGACTGTCTACCCCACTATACCAACATAGAATTGTCTTAAGAATCCGTGAAATTAGTACGGTTGAATTGCGGACCAGCCATGGATATATTTTGCTAGCTATGGATATGGCTTTTTATCTTGTTCTACGTTTTGTAGAAAGCAACGACTTATTGTCGGGCCTATGATGTCCTCCCATACTTAAGTGCTAACGCTGTAACATAGAAATATTGCAAAACCAAATAATTTCAAAAGAGTAACCATGGAGTTTCTTACCGGTTCTTCTCCATAGGAAACGACCAACCCGAACCGAGCACCTTTTTGTCGACGTTTTATAAGTGCCCATGTAGGCCAATATGAAATAAAAATATTTTGATTTGATTTTCATGTAATATAATGTTTACGCTGTCTTGATTTCCGTACGTATTTTCACGGGTGACCACTGAAAACTAGCGCTGTGCTGTGCCCCCCCCATGGTACAGCATCATGCTGAGTGGTTACCTACTTATCGCAGTCACGACGTGCAAGCAGTCAACCTTTTTACTTATTTTTTAATCTTATTGTTGTAAATTTTATCATATTGTACTTACAAATGTCTGTTATGCTTTGTATGTATATTGTGTTCATTGTTATTTTGTATGCACGTCATGTCCCTGCATCAAATAAATATTATTTCTTTCTTTCTATAAACTGAGCACGTTACGTTTGTATGAGCAACGTATGTGTGTATTACATTCATATGAACTATACCTCTACATCAGAACCACAGTTCATGAAAAATACAACAAAAAAGAATATAACATCACAATATCTGCAATCCCCGAAGGGTTAGGCAGAAATGTACCTAATAGTACACCCACTTTCGTCAGTTATATTATAACCAGGGCTTTTTGCTTGCACTTGCGACCACTCGACAAACAAGGCAGTCAAAAACACAAAAAAAAAACAACTCTCTAAAGTAGAAATCAACGCCCAGATTACTCCAGCAACAGGATTACCCGAAAACAATTCCAATAAAATGTTAACACTGATTAAAATTCAACAAAAACGGCCATAAATAACGTTATCGAAGTAAAAAACAGCACAAGACAATTAATCCGCACCCATCTGTATCCTAAAGCTGGGTGCACATTATTTGTAAAAAAAAAGTGCGTAGGACCATAGGTACACACAGAAGCGAGCCTGTGGTCGCAATAAACTGAATTTATTATCAGTCCTCCGGTATTTTTATGCGATCGCGGGAAAGATTTGTCGTCGTCCCGTGATTTCCCCCGGGAGCGCTGTGTTTAGTGATATTGTGTATGCGCCCTTATATTTCAATCAGTCGATTGGCAGTTTGGGACCTTGTTACCTGTAATCATTGGTGGATGTTGTATTAGATATGTATGAACTGTTGACAGGATTGGTCAAAGTTGCTGATTCTCGAGGGGATGTGAAAGGGATGTCCGCTGAGGTTTTCATTATATTGAAGGTAGCCCAAAAAAGTTGGAGCCATGATTTTAATGGTGTAGATAAAAGGAATCTCGCTCAGGATGCCTTGGCGTCAACTAACTGGTTTATCTCTTTATGGCTTTGTTTTCTTTCCTTGGTAGCGTGTAGATAGCCATGTCTACATACATGCGTTAAACCTGAATTTAGTTACTATTTAGGCGCTATAGTGCGTCCATGAGTTTTATGCAATCCACCAGGGATCGAAACTGCCGCCTCCCATGTTGGGATGGTGACCACCGGCATCCCTCACTGGTTTCCCCCCGTGAACAGAAAAAGGCACCAGGGCTCGCAGGACTCGATTTCATTTCATGTGTCCCATTATTTGTGAAAGTACCATAAGAGTACCTTGAGTATAAGTGTATTTCTTTTTAGGGTTCCGTACCCAAAAGGTCAAACGTGACCCTATTACAGACACTTTACTGTCCGTCCGTCCGTCCGTCTGTCACCAGGCTGTATCTCTTGAATCGTGATAGTTAGCCAGTTGAAATTTCTACAGATTATATATTTCTTTTGCCGCTATAACAACAAATACTAAAATAAAATTAAACTGTACATACAAAAAGTGTTTTTTTGCTCGTTTTTATAAAAAATGGTACAGAACCCTTCGTGCGCGAGTCCGACGCGCACTTGGCCGGTTTTTAAGTCAAACTGATGATAAAACAATGGTAAGTTTGAAATTAAAACCACAATATATATTGAAAATCCAAGTCTTTACAATAAATAAATCGTATGAATACCTTTATAGTTCCATTCAACATTATTCTACCTTAATCCTACATACCTTTACATATTCTAGAAATGATACATAGGTGTACTGAAACGTTACGTAGCGAGTAGTCTCGAAACTGGACTCGCACAGATTTCAATACAATTTGCCTTAAACCGATACATGTACCAAGCGCCGGTGTAGACTATGAACATGAGACAAATTTCGAATAGGCATAGGTTTCATTCCTAGGGCCTATGTTAGGAGTGTCCTCATAACCTGTCAAGCCTTGCCAGCCGTGCATTCAGCAAAATATAATATAAAGACGTATTTATCATTAAATTAACTGTATAAAAAATAATTCAGTGTATAATTATTGTATTAAGTGTATAATATATTAATCGTATTATCGACGGTACAACAGTATTGAATCTGGTATGTAATGTAAACATTATAATTTAAATATAAAAAAAGAGGAGAAAAAAAACCGACCACTTGTGCGTGGAGCTTAGAGAAACTTAACGAGCTATTAAAAAAAAAAAAATGAACTGTAAAGTAAGTATTTTGTAGTGTAAGTAGATGTAAGATTGTACTCCGGAGCCACCACTTATACGTAGAGCTCAGAGACACAAAGGAAATGTAGATAAACAAGGGCACGGACGCCACAGTCTGTGGAAATTATTGTAAGGTAGGAGGTGGTTTTAGCTGGTTGGAGCCCAGCACTACTCAGACTGGCTCGTCTGTGAGGCAGCTTGAGTGTCCGACCGGATTTTACCCTCCTGCCAAAAAAAAAAAAAAAAAACCTGTCAAGCTTTTTCCCGAGTTTGTCGGGTTCTACTTTCAGTCTAACCTGATGCAGCTTTTACAGATAGCTGATGTTATGACTGCTAAATGCTAAATTGTTCATGTAAGATAGTATAATAATGTAATGTTTAATTCATATAATGTAAATTAATGTTATGTATAGGTACTTAATGTAATGTAATGCCGTCTCAAATTTGTAATTATATTAACGTATTTTTATTTTATTTTTATTTATTTTATTTGCATTTAATTATTATTCTTATAATGAATTAAATTTTATGCCATTGTAGTCATATGTATTTTTGTTATGCTTGCTTACATGAATTTATTATTATTATAGGGAGTAATCTAGGCCACTAGGGTTTATTTTAGAAAAATATTTGAGGTTCCGAGCAAAAAAAAAAAACCCTTGAAATTGTTGACATAATCCGATTCAAATAGGTAGGATAATAATATATTCAATATTTAATAACAATTTATCTCATTCACGTGGGCGATGCCGCTGACACATCACCTGTCTAGTCTTTTCCTAACTATGTTGGATCGCCTTCCAGTCAAACAGGACGCAGCTGAATATCAGCATTTTACATGGAGCGTGTGCCTATCTGACCTCCACAATCCAGTTAGTACTGGGTATAATACGATACCTTTTGGTAAGATTGATCGTCAGGCTTTTGAGCGACTAGATACGTGTAAAGACTGTCAAAGATCTACAAATGACAGCCGGGTCCAGCGGGTTAACGTGCTTTTCGACGCACTGAGAAAACTCGGTATATAATGGGTGGTCACCCATGCATAGGCCAACCTAGGCAAGCGGAGCTTAACATAAAGATCCACCCGAGCGGGCGTTCTGATTTAGTCTTGAGCTCCTGTATATTGGAACTATATAAACAAATATTGAAATGCCGTACACTTTTGACTTCAGGACTATTTGATTATGCGCATACTCTTATAATCGTAAGCAACGTCACAACATCGAGTAGGATCGGGATCAGGCTCCCTATTCACACACGCTCGGATTCGATTTCGATTCAATAAGTCGTATGTCTATCTTGTTTTGGCATTATGAAAGCGAGCGAGATAGACATACGACTTTTCGAAACGAAATCGAATCCGAGTGTTTGTGAATACGGGGGCAGGTAGTTAAAATTGAACCGAGGAGGTGCTGATCCCATGCAGTACTTATAAATGTGCGCCTATTTTATTACTTTTTTTGCAAAAAAAAAAACAAACCCACAGAAATTGTCCCAACTCCACATCACCAGTAACCACCCAACTATGCGTGCGTCCCTCAATCTCACGTGAATCAGGACAATCTGCTCGAGTCTCTAAATGTCCGAACGGGTCAAACAGCCCGGTGGCACGGTCAGCACTTTACGTAAACCCTGCCCTGGACAGTCTTGGCCTCAATACTGGACACCCTACGTATTTACTGATGTCAATGGAGGATTGAAGATGTGTGGAGGTCTATAGATGGGTACTTTGTTTGATTCAAGGATGTTCGGATGTACAGAAGATCCTTTCATTCACATGGTCAGAGGATTCCATGAAATACATGGCAGTGGAATTATGAATTGCCTCGTTGGCATGGTGGTTATAAGCGTTACTAACTGGTAAATATGAGTGTTTTTGAACTTACACATGTGGCGAAATGGGGGTTTTTAAATGAAGACATATATTATGTTTCGATATTTTTTTTTCGTAGGATTAAAAATTGAATAAAAAATTCGGGGGTTTTAAAATTTAAATTTATTTTATTTCCTGTTTTTTAAACTTATATTATTTTTTCTTAGCCTTGACTGTCCCACTCCTAGGCCTAATAGGTCTCCCCCCATTCCTTACACTTTTCTCGGTCTCGCTAATAAACGAAAAGAAATAAATAAATTAAAAACAACACAAATTTCGAATCGACGAGACCTGTGGAAGTTGTTTATATCCCTTCATCAACTAGAAAAGAGGTGATGATCTTCAAATGGCTGAGCAGATTATTTCAAAACATAGCTAAGAACACTCTCGATTAAAATACCTTTCAAATGAAACCAATTTTATCAAAATCGGTTCATCTGTTTAGGAGCTACGATGCCACAGACAGACACACAGATACACACGTCAAACTTATACCCCTCTTTTTTGGTCGGGGTTTAAAAAGATGTTTACTATGATTGACGAAAGATTTCAAAATATTATTAACACACTATGTTGTTACACTAGCTGTGCCCGCGATTTAGTCCACGTGGAATTTAAGAAGTAGCCTAAGTTACTCCTTATTACATCAGTTAACTGCCAATAAAAGTCCCGTCAAAATCGGTCGGCCAGAGATTAGCCGGAACAAACAGACAGACAGACCGACAGACGGACAAAAATTTAAAAAAATATTATTTTGGTATATGTATGATGTACCGTATATACATTCATATGCATGTAGTATAAAGCGGTTATTTTAATATTACAAACAGACACTTCAATTTTATTTATTTGTATGTATTGTATATTGTATAGATTGCGCATCACCAATTTCGTTAATTCACTGTCTTGGATACTGAATATAACTACAGAAAGATACACAGGGAAAGAAACGAAGAGAGACTTTTTTAGAAGTACGCCAGTAAAGCTTGTCCACATTCCAACGTCCAATAACAGTTGTGTTTGTCTTATCTAGCGAATACGGCGATGCGGAGGAGTTTTTTAGTCATATACTAGCTGGTATCTGTTTTGAGAAAATTGGCAAGTCTCTCTATGTAAGGAATCCTGTTGGTACAATCTCTTCGAATATTTTTTTTTTCATCCTTGATTTAAGGATATTAATAATCTAAATGCGTATGTCAGTCCCATTGATACTTATAAAAATTACAATTTACTTGTAAATAATTTTATTGTGATGACACTTCTACGCTGGAGATGCTTGGCTTAATAATAACCGTAGTTAAGCCGTGCTTGCCGAGGTCGGTTCGTAGATGGGTGACCATAATTAAATACCGAGTTTCCTTTGAACCTCAGACAACACGTTAAGCCGTTGGTCCCGGCTGTCATTTGTAGAACTTTGACAGTCGTTACAAGTAGTCAGAAGCCAAGAATCTGACATCCACTGTTTCCAATTGGGTTTCGTTTTACCCAGTTACTGGGTTGTGGATGTCAGATAGGCAGTCGCTTCATGTAAAATACTGATACTCAGCTGCATTCGGTTAGACTGGAAGCCGACCCCAAGAAAGTTTGGGAAAAAGCTAGGCAGATGATGACATTACTTTTGTCTAACCTTTTTTCTAACTATTTTGTGGTCGGCTTCCAGTCTAAGAGAAAGTTGCGGAATACCAGTATTTTACACGGAGTGATATCTGACTTTCACAATCAAATTCCTGGATGACACGATACCCCTTGGTTCCGACGGGTTTCTAGACTTTCGAGCTTCGGACTAGCTATAATGACAGTTAAAGATCGAGAACTCTCTGATGGGACTAACGAAGATGTAATTAACGTGCTTTTGGAGATAAAGAGAGGTCTTTGGGTGTGTAAAAGTCACCTGCAAAAACGTTTGAAATCCGCTAAAAGGTTCATGTAATGTAAGGCACTGCGCTAGGTACGAGAATCAATATAAACGCATCAAAGCTTGTTCCAGATAGCATAACATCCCGCCTGTATGCAGAGATGTACCTAACCCAAAAGTTGACTGGTAGAAAATGCCTGTAGCATTAAGTCCGCCTCTGTATATTGTACTTAAAGTGTTAAATAAATAATTAATAGTGAACCCATATTTCGCCAGTTATGTTAAAGTCCCGTGTAATAGAGAGCGAGCCTACTGGCATCAACCGGGCTCTAAACCAGATTCCGTGGCTGCTACTGAGAAATTCCAGATGGAACAACCCAAAATAAATTGGCCTGACTCGGGAATCAAACCTGGGACCTCATTTTCAGCAGACACAATATCTACCACTTTTGAGACCTCTATTAACATTTGTACTTTAAGAAAAACATATAATCCAACTAGCTGTCCCGCGCAACTTCGTCTGCGTCACATTTTCCCCGTTTTCGCAACATTTTTCATTGCTGCTCAGCTCCTTTTAGTTGTAGCGTGATAATATATAACCTATAGCCTTTTTCGATAAATGGACTATCTAACACTGAAAGAATTTTTCAAATCGGATCAGTAGTTCCTGAGATTAGCGCGTTCAAGCAAACAAACAAACAAACTCTTCAGCTTTATTATTAGTATATATTAGAATTAGATTAGATGATCCAAACAATCGCATTCCAAACGATCTCTCTCTAAATCACCCATATATGTCCCAACATATGTTACATCACAAGAGCCTATAAGACAACTTAAACATCTCAATTACCACGAAACGAAGCAGCGACGGCTTTTAACCGTCTTTCAGCTAAAGGGGTTGTTCCGTACCCTTAGTTCCGGCCGGACGCGATAATTTCAGCCTCTTTTGTGCTCGACGGACAAACAGCCCGACTGATGTTCAAAATGTATGGTAATAACGGAAATGTTGTATGTTCTTGAAGCTGGTCGCTTGTGCTTTTGTTCCGGTTCGCATCTTGCGTTTTTGTTTTGTTTTTTTTGGGAAAGGAAAGAAGAGTTATTTAATTTTTAAAAAAGATGTTCTTTTTTCTGATCGGCCAGGATCTTTTTGCGCTTAAATAACATTTTGAGCTGTTGGTAAACATGGCCACAGTGCATAGAATTTGGAAAACAAGATGGCGTCATCAGTTACAAATTATGTCATACACACCCATGTAACTAAGCTGACTAATTAGATTTTTAGTTACAGGTCTAGTCTTCATCCTGCCCTTGGCCCTTGTATTGTAATTTTTTTGTTGCAGATACCGGTTAATTTGGAAGTTACAGATGCATGACATATTGAAATCGTGTCTCTAAGTTCATTTATTTTTTGAATTTCACAGATGTCCATTGAAAATAACGGGTCGACAGAAGAAAGAGAAATGCTATATTCGTAGGTATTACCTATATTTATAAATATTACGAAATCATCGCAAACACTTAATATAAGAGATCATAATAAAAGAGAGATCCTGAAAAATGTCTATCTTAACTTAATTTCTACCAGAACGTACCAAAAAACAACATTATCTTTATATAAAAAAAGATTCTAAGTTAATAAACAGTACCTACGGAAGACTACTTTTAAGAGCAAGCAAACACTTGCACTGTTAGCAAAAAAAAATATCTTTTAGAGACAAACTTAGTAATTTATCTTGGCTGTTTAAGCTTCACAGAGTTTTTGTTTCGGCTCCATTTTAATTAGTTTTGCTGGCTGTACCGTCCGTGAGATTTAAAAGTAATAAAATTATTTGTCTCCTACATTTTTCGAATGTACTTTGAACGAATTGTTCAGATTATTTCCGGTTTCTCGGATAAAAGAAAACAGACTGGGTTTTTCTTTATTTATATATTTTCTTTTTTTTTAAGATTTATTTGTTTCCGTTTCTGTATATCAGTTTATTTTTATAATTGTATTGTTATTCATAAGAAGTCGGATTTATCTGTTAAAAGATATTTTAGGAGATAAGATAAATCTTGTGGGTTGTCAACCTCTTTCGCCTTACGTTTTGATTCTAGTCCGGGAATAATCTTTACATACAAATAAATAAAATTGAAGTGTCTATTAAAAGTAACGCTTTTTACAAGCTTTTTACCTACTGAATGCATATTAAAGTATATCCGGTACAAAAAAAAAAAACCTTTTTTAAAATATTGGTTCTCTCTGTTTGTTTCGGCTAATCTCCGAAACGGCTTGAACGATTTTGACAGCACTGGCGGATAGCTGATGATATAAGGACATCAAAGTAACGGAGGCTACTTTTAATTTAGAAAAAGGATTAGGGTTCCGTTCAAAAAAAAACGTTGAAGTTGTAACAAAATTCTATTCAAATAGAGAAGTCATATTTTTATAGTAATGTCACGCGGACGAAGGTAAGACAACAGCAAGTAATACATGAAATTGTCATAATATTTATAAAATGTACGTAAATATCCTATCTAATTAAATACTTAACCTAAATCCTATTTATCAATCAAATCAATTGCCTGCTCTCGTCTATTCTGATAAATGAAAACCATTGAAAATGAAATAAAAAACACCTCAAAACTAGTAAAACGTTAACACAAATCTTTCACATCAGAACAACGTTTATAATTAGTACTGAAACAACAAAAACACACAACACCATATTCCTTATTAACATATTAAAATTGGATTTTAAAAACCTCTAATTTTCCAGGCCGTCGCCTCCACTTTTGTGTTGAGTTATAAACGTCGGGATGAAATACCAAATGTATGTTTATTTGTGTTGCTAAAATTATTGTAATTTTAAAACGAAATATAGCCGTGTTCTTAGGCGGTTTTATTTTACAGTGTTAGTTACAAAAGTTGAATTGATTCGTGACGTCTAAATAATAACAGCCGCACGGGTGAACCTGCTTACTGAGGTTGGTCCGTGGATAGGTGACCATAATTACATACCGAGTTGCCTCCGTGCCTCGAAAAGTACGATAAGCCGTTGGTCCCGGCTGTCATTTGTAGATCTTTGTCGTTACGAGTAGTCAGAAGCCAAAAGTCTGACATCCAGTCTGTATCGTATTACTCAGTTACTGGATAGGTAGTCGCTTCATGTAAACTACTGGTACTCAGCTGCATGCGGTTAGACTGGAAGCCGACCCCAAGATAGTTTGGGAAAAGGCTAGGCAGATGATGATGTGGGTGTACTATTAGGGTTCACCTCTGCGTGGTCTACCCTTGATGTTATGTAAAGTTCAAGTTCCCCAAAACAAGTAAAAGCGCCGCCAGTTAAAAAAAAAAAACTTCTAATCTATTCATCCACAGGTTTATAATAAGAACATTAATTAAACCAAATAAACACCTACTCAATATCCTACACGGTTTCAAAGGGCAGGTTTAAAATAAAAAGAAACTCACTAAGCCCTATATTTCCAGCCAGTTTTATGGTTACAAACTGGCAAAAAGTTCTCCCGGCTTCGTTTAATGCGAGCGGACGAGAATGTATGCTTAGCAAATACTGCGACCACTTAGAATTTGGACCTAACGGTGTGTGAAAAAGGGAGCTTTATTCAAGGAGTATTGCGCGTGATGCTTTTATTGTGTTTCTGCTGAAAATACTGAGTTTTTTTTTTTGTGACGAATAAGCTTTATTATGCGGTGGCATGTGTGAAATGTTTTGAAAGAAAAACTGGCTTGTAGAATGCCAGAAACTCACTGAAAAATGCGTGAATCATTCTGTTTTTGTTTTATCAAAAAATATCTCTAGATAGATGTTTAAAAATGTAATTTGCTTATAGATTGGGAAATGATACAACATTGATAATTTAATATAATATTTATTTATATAAAAACAGATTATAGTACCTTCACGTAATAGATATCACAGGGTAGGTACCTGGTTTTAAATCTTTGGCAATCAAGTGTGTGAAATAGCTTGTATTAAGAAGCAAAAGTGCTGATCCCGTCTAATTGTATTAAGAGCGTTTACGCCTAACGACAGTTCCTACAAACTTTCAAGCCCTTATTTTCCGAAATAACTGGACCGATTTTAATGAAACTCCATACGCATAACCAGGATACACAGGTTTAAAAAGTTACTACAACATTATTTAATGTTACAGCTAAATGAGTACTATTATAAATTATCTATAAAAACAGTAATTTCCAACTAAACCGATGCATCCTAATTTATTTTTATCATCCGAATTTTAGACCGATGCATCCTGCTTATGCGTATTAAGTTTCATTGAAATCGGTTTAGTAATTTCGGTAAATAAGGACTTAAAAGTTTGTATGAAATGTCATAAGGTTCAAATCAATTCTTTAGTCCCATGTAAGGGGCGAGTCTATTGCCATCGACTCCGCACTACGATTGAGGAATTCTTAATTTCTCTAAGCTTAACCTGGTAATGGAACCCAGGATCTCATGTTCAGTATCCGCCCCTACGTCCACTACACCAACGAGTTATATTGAAAATAGAATGTCATGATTCGTGTAGTAATTATGTATGCTGCCAGGGCATTTTTTTTTAGGATGGTAAATTTTAATCATCAAATGACCCCTCCTGCTCTGGGCGGAGCGGAAGGGAGTGTCAAACTTGTACTGACTAAAACCCATCCATGTTCGTTCTTAGCCGTTTGTGTTCCAGGGCCACGGTATCTCTTTCGAACAGTCCCACAGCCCTGGCAGGCATCACCCTTCCCACTGACATATCCTTGAGGCGCGCGTGGAACACGAATGCGCCGTCGACACAGTCTGTCGTCATTAGACGGACGGTGAGCTAGCCCATTACTCACCGTCCACAGGCCCGCGCCTACGGTTGCCGGGGAACACTAGGTGGCACCCGACGCGTATGTTTTTTCAGTGACCACTGTAAACCAGCGCTGTGCTGTGGGTCCCCGATAGCAAAGCAACATGCTAAGAGGTACCCTGCTTGTCGCAGTCATGACGTGCAATCAAATTTTTTTGTTCCGTCTTGATGTTCTGATCCATAATTATGTGTTATGCGTTGTATGTTTGTTGTTTTTTTCTTTGTCATTTTGTATGCACGTCATTGTCACTGCCACAAATAATAGTAGATTGTTGCATCGAGCGCAAAGTGAGTTATTAATGCACGAGTGTTATGTTGGTGCCCGAGCGTATGCGAGGGCACTAAATTAACACGAGTGCATTAACCATATAGTTCGGTACGGGCCCCCGAAGGGGCTCGAAGCTCATACCTCCGCTGGCTTGGTATCGGCCCCGAAAGGGGCTAGCAATTAAGTCATTCGTCGTCCTCATTATTTATGTATTTATTTAATATTCTGATTATCAAATACTATGAGTGTGCGTTAATTAAGAGAGTTGGATAAAAATCTCATATTTCAACGCCATTAAAACTTCTGTATTTAGCGCGCAAGTTTCTTAATTTACCCTTATAAAATTCAAGTGCATAAAATATGGTCACCGCCATTTTGACGGCAGTGCCGGTCGAGGCTAAAAATCATAAAAATTGTGGTTTTCGAACATTCGAGCTCCACTATATAGACAATAATCATCTCGTCATTTAATTATGGTGCGAATTCATCCATAGTTCAATTTAAATAAGCAGTGGTAATGATGAATTTTCATATCTAAAGTCGAAGTTTCGCGCCAATCGTGCGTGTTTACATTTTTATATTTCACATATAACGCACACACGCGTATAGATCCGATAACAATTATGACAAATATCATTCCAAATATTATAAACCACATGAAAATGCCCAGATCTTAGCGTTATTTACTAAAACAGGACCAATAACACGTAATATTCATTACCACCACTTAATTTGTATTTGAAATAGACGACCATTTGTTTTTTTTTTTTTTTATTATTGTGATGTGTGAAAGCGATTATTCCAATCGATTATATTTTTGAAAACAACGATTAACTCGAGTAATTAAATTAAAGAATTTAAGATCGATTAATGAAAATTAAAATAAATTTATTTTAAGCGTAAAATACAATACATATTTATTATAATTGTTAAGCTTTCATAATGCTAATCTTAATTGTTTTTTGTACATTCCGACCCAACAATAAACAGCACAGACTGATATTATGACTAAATTCGCGCCGTTTTTTTTTCCATTTCAAAATTTAAATTATTAATTCGTTCTCTGTTCCAATTTATATTGTAGGTGTTTAAATTTACTATTATAGATAATTTATTGTGAATTTTGTTTTGAACTACCCGAGGTTGGTAGAATGCCGTGAATCTCGGTAGGCATAGTAAAAAAGAATTATATAGTTTGATTATTGGTTAGGAGGTGTGGTTATATTTATTTATGGTTAGGAGGTTGGGTTCGTGGCAAAATAATAACAACCGACCGGGTCGATCTTTAAGGTCGACCCGGTCGAGGCCGTGCTTGCTGTGGTTGTTCTGTGGATGGGTCACCATAATTACATACCGAGTTTTCTCCGTGCCTCGGAAAGCAAGTTAAGCCGTTGGTCCCGGCTGTCATTTGTAGATCTTTGAGAGTCGTTACGAGTAGTCAGAAGCCAAAAAGTCTGACATCCATTCTTACCAAGGGTTATCGTATTACACAGTTACTGGGTTGTGGAGGTCAGATAGGCAGTCGCTTCATGTAAAATACTGGTACTCAGCTGCATCCGGTTAGACTGAAAGCCGACCCCAAGATAGTTTGGAAAAAGGCTAGGCAGATGATGGTGGTTAGGAGGTTGGGTTGGTTAATGGGTATTTACTCTTTTATCAGCCTGGTCTGTCCCACTGCTGGTTAAGGCATGCCCATGACTTTCCAATTTTGTTTATGTTTTGCGTTCTCCGACCAATACTTTCAATCAAAAGTATTTTTTGATACTACTTAGTTAGGCTTGGGTATAACAACTCCAAAAACATTTAAAAGACTCATGTCCTGATGGTTCTGGTTCATATCCATTGCTGTGCATAGCTTCACTCAAGTGACTGCTAACGGCCTATGATGGATAACCTGAAATTGGCAGATATAAAAAAAAATCTTTTTAGACTGTTCAGTGAACCGTTTTGAAAGAATAAACTAATTTTCCTTGAAACGGCTTATGAATTGCCGATTGTCAACCATCATCATCATCTGTCTGCCTAGCGTCTTCCCAACTTTGTTGAGGTTGGCTTCCAGTCTACCTGGATGCAGCTGCATACCCGTATTTTAAATGGAGCGACCTGCGACTGCCTATCTGACCTCCTCAAACCAGTTAGTATCGGGTAGCAGGATACCCCTTGGTAAGACTGGCTTTCATACTTTCGGGCCAAACGGTACAAAATCTTGGAAAAATAAATATAATTTATCTTTGATGGATCAAAATAATTATTTTACTAATCCTTCCAAGATTCCTGGTCATTCTTCCAAACATCAGACATTACACAGCAAAATTCGTAATAAGTTATATCTAATAAAATTAAAATACTTATTTTAAATTATGAGAATTGCGCGCGCATTCTTAATTTAAATTTTGAAAAAGAAAAGAATCGGCGCGAATTCATTGAACTATATTACTAGCGTAGGCCGAATTAAACGGTGCTGTCTGTGCTTAAATTTGAAAATCATTCCATTTTCTGTTGCTTGAACTTTGAGACTTAATTTCTTGTTATATTTCACGCAGCTAGTTCAACGGAAAGTTTCTCCTATAAGCTTCTCAAAGAAAGAAAATCATCAAAATGTTGACTTGGGTTTTTTTGGGTTTACAGACTTCTGTTGTTCTTATTAGTAATAAATCTCCTTCTCTTGAAGTCAACGTTCATTAATTAATTATAAGCTGTTTTCGATCTAATAATTACTTAATGAAAAATATAGTATTATATGACCTATTTGTAAATTAAATAAGTATTTGAAATTATACCAATGAGTTTTTATTCAGTCTCAACTCTTTTTTCAAAACTCGATTTAATTACGATTATCGATTAGGCTGAATGCAACTTATTAATCGTAATTATGAAACCCGGGTTTTCGGTCAGCACTAAGAAGTGTTATTTTACAATTACAACATAGTTTTTAGTAATATTTGTCAAGACTTTGATTGTGTTTTTATATGAAATTGTGTATGAATAATGGCCAAAATAAGAACGCAGATAGAATGTTACTGTTTTTATTTTGACTTTTCGAATTCTTTTAGCAAACGATAAGCTTGCCTATGTACATTATTTCCAGCGCATCTAAGGTACCTACTTTTAGGAAGGGTTTAGTAATATGTATTTTACACATATTTCGCAATATATTGACTCCATTTTAGCGTCTTCAACACGATATTGGAGATATTAACATCAAATTTATCGTATTAAACAGATCCCATGACATATTTTTCACAATAAAATTGAATGCTGAAAGTTGATGAAAATTTCGTGAATTTCATGACAATTCTAATCATCCCGCCGATTCAGCTGATGTGTCATGTGTCAAAATCTTGTCGGGCATAGTGGTTAATAACTCACTTAAGCGAGGTGCGTAATCTACTTTTCTTTCAACTACCGTCATACCGTGACAAAATATACTACCTACCTACCTACCACCACCTGCCTACGACCTGCCTACCGCCTGCCTACGACCTACCACACCCTGCCTAACACCTGCCTATCTCCTGCCTACGACCTACCACCGCCTGCCTACCACCTGCCTACAGCTTGCCTACCGCCTGCCTATGACCTACCACAACCTGCCTACCGCCTGCCTACGACCAACCACCACCTGCCTACGACCTGCCTACGACCTGCCTACGACCTGCCTACGACCTGCCTACGACCTGCCTACGACCTGCCTACGACCTGCCTATGACCTGCCTAACATCTGCCTAAAACCTGCCTACCACCTGCCTATGACCTATCTACAACCTGACTAACACCTGCCTACAATCTGCCTAAGATATACAATCACCTGCCTACGATCTGCCTATAAACTGCCTACGACCTGCCTACAACCTGCCTACCACCTGCATTTCGCCTGCTTAACACCTGCCTACCCCCTGCCTAACACCTGCCTGCCACCTGCCTACCACCTACCTACCGCCTGCCTACGACGAACCACCACCTGCCTACGACCTGCCTAAGACCTGCCTACGATCTGCCTACTACCCACCCACTCCTACCTAAGAACCTTCTCCTGACAATAACAAAAACAAAAAAAAAAATTAGCGAAATCCGTCCAGCCGTTCACGTGTGATGCGACCAAGGGAAATAGGGAATCATTTTTATATATACTCGTATAAATAAAACATAAAAAACAGTGCAGTAATGAAAACAGTGCAGTAATGACAACATTTCTGCACTGTTTTGGTTCTAAGCAAAAAAGACATCCTTTGTGATCGGTTTTGTAGTGATTAATGATACCATTACTGCGTAGTTGGAAGAAAATATTTTTTCTTTCATAATACAATTTTTGACCATAGTTCCCACTTTCAGTGTCTACGAAAAGAGCACTTTGTTCAAGCACAGCGTTGCGGTCACAGTTTTTACGCTCGCTACGTAAAGGGCTAATTAGAAAGTTAGATTTTTATAATGAAAAGCATTATTTCTGCATATTCAAAGCTTTGTGATGTTACTAATTGTTTGCCCCCGTTTGAGGTGTTAGCAAGTTTAAGTAAAATTTTTGCTCGTCGGAAAATAAACCTTTGTGTACTCTGAGTTTGTATGTGATTAACGTCTAATTGTATAACGTTGGGCTTTTTGTATGAAAGTGGATTAAAGGTGTACGTCAGTGTCAGGTTGGTTACAGAAAACTTTTAGGTAATGAGGGTAATTATTTATTTAATAAGAAAGAGTGCTACTCTGGAATTTACTTAAGAGTTTATTGCTAGCTGCTTATTTATTTTTTTGTTTAAATTATCTTTCTTTGTCTGTTTGCGTCTTCTTTATAATGAGCGTCCCTGTGACGACCATTGTTGTGTTGCATACTTTTGCACCAGTATCGTCAGTAATCACACCAAATAAAAACCTCTTTTTGCTTCCTGTTTTTTACGTCATAACATCACGCCTGTAATTCCGAAGAGTCAAGGCAGAGGTGTAACTAATGGCTTAGTACACCTACATTTTGCCAGTTATGTTTGAAGTCCCATGTAATCAGGGGTGAGCCTATTGCAATCAACCGGGCTCAAATCCAGATTCTGACAAGAAAGTTTTGTACACTTTTTTACGTCATTCTGTGTAAAATAATACATGCATGTCTTAGGGCTTTAATGACGTTGACTACGGGATGCTGTTGGTAAACATTTGTGTGCATTATTGTTTTGTGGAAAAACCAAGATGGCCACGCGACAAAAGATCATATAGCGCCATACTTAGTTTATGGACTATTTTTTTTTAAAACGTTGCCCCTCTAGGAATTACTCCTGTATCGTGGGTGCGTTTACAAACTCTCATACACAAACAGCCAGACCCGGAACTACTATCTGTAGGCCATACGAATATTTGTTCCGTGCGGGGATCAAACCCGCGACACGCAGCGCAGTAGTCAATCGCTCAGCCACTGCGCCAACCGTGCCGTCAAATTGACCTATACTAATTGAATTAGGTAGTCGCACAAATTATATGTCACAGAGAGCAGCGGTGGCCCAGTGGAGGCAGCCCCGACTTACGAGCAGTAAGCCGTGGGTTCGAACCTAGGCAGGCGAATTACTTTGTGTTATTTATTTCATGATCGCTGCTCTCAAAACGGTGAAGGAAACATCGTGAGGAAGCCAGCATGTCCTAGAACAAAAAATTCGAAGACATGTGACATCTACCAACCCGCAATGGGCTTGCGTGGTGGATTACAGCCCACTCCCTCTCATTTGCCTGTCCCAGCAGTGGGAACATAAGCTGCTATAATGATGACTAACAAGACTCACGAAACCAGTATTCAACACCCTCCAATTCACAGTTACAGATAATCATCCCGAATTTGATTGATCCGCCCCTCAAGACGCTTGATTCAGGGAAGAGACTTCGGAAATGAAGAGCGGCGCCCGTGTGTAAAGTAATGATATTTTGTCTGGCTGTAGGTGGTAACTCCAGGGAAATCAATGCGGAACATACTAGAGACACACGGATTTATTCATTATGTGTGACTAGATGTGTTTTACTTAATGAAGACGAGTGTACCTACTTTTTCAATTCCTTTCTTCTTTTCTGTATTTAGTGTGCATCATCAACATCTGCCTAGCCTTTTCCTAAACTCTCTTGGGATCTGGTGGCGTACCATGACGTCTTAAAACATTATTGTTCCATTCTTATTCCAGAGTGAAAAAGAGACGGCGCTATACAGGTTGTCTAGCTCCATCTCTTTCCCACTCTGGAATAGGAATGGAACAATAATGTTTTAAGGGTCATAGTAACCCCCCTGGTTATGCAGCTGAGTACCTATATATTACATGAAGCGACTGCCTATCTGACCTCCACACCGAGTAATACGATACCCCTTGCTAAGACTGGATGACAGACTTTTGCCTTCTGACTACTCGTAACGGCTGTCAAAGATCTACAAATGACAGCCGAGACCAACGGCTTAACGTGCTTTCCGAGGCACGGAGGAACCTCGGTATGTAATTATGGTCACACGTCCAAGGACCAACCTCGACCCGTGCAGCTGGTGTTATTAAGCCACCAGCTCCTAGTGTGCATATCTGTTAAATAAATAAACGAGATTTCATCGCGGTGTGGTGTAAGTTGATGCTTTTTTAGTTGTATTGGAAAGAGGCGGTTAGACAAAATTATGTGGTGAATCTGTCCGTGACTTTTGTTAACATATCATCTCGCCTGGAACCCCCGAAGGGTTTGGCAGAGGTGTACCAAATAGTAAACCCACATTTCGCCAGTTATGTTTGTAAGTCCCAAGAAATATGTGGCAACAAGCCTATTGCCATATCAACCGAGCACAAATCCAGGAAAATTTGTGATGGGAAAACGCAGTATCACTTTGCCCGACCTGGAAATCGAACCCAAGACCTCATACTAATGAACCAACGAGACAGTCTAGTAACTTTTGTTGTATCTCTATATAACTTAAGGAATCCTAAAGCACTTTATGCTTTAAACGTTTCCTTTGTGGCGAAACACCACATTGATACTCTAGGCCAGGTTTAGATCTATAAAATAATATAATTATGAAACCCAGTGGCGGATTTAAAAATTTTCAAGTTTAGTCTGTAAAGTTTTTACCACCTTTGCCTCTACAATTTTCATGTCCTAGATTATTTTTACAATCCAACAATTTCGTTGAAATTGCACGTATCTATATAAAATAATTTTTGGGGTTTATTTTTGAGCTAATCAAAGCTCAATCATGTACGATAAATAAAAGAGGTGTCGCGGGGTAGTGAATACTACTTACAAAATTCAGTGCGCAAATTTGCCGACCCAAAAATCTGCCACTCATGAAACCTGAACAGTTTTTCCTTGCTTCGACCAAACTGTGGTCAGAATATATTTAAAGGCTTCCAGGTCCGCCATGGCAACTCGTGTCCAGGTGGGAGATTTTCAGCCAGTGGCACAAATGGGTTCAATAGAGATGTTATTTTCGTATACGTTTTCTTTTCAAAAATCTGCTATTCAAATATAGAACACATTGCACAGCCATGTCAATACCGTCAATGTCAAGAAAGATCTTTCAAAAAATTCTTTCACTCACAATTCCACTCCAGATTTTAATTCCACGTCTTAAAAGGAACAAGTACTCTTTTCACGTAGGTAGGTACCTATTACGTACACCGCGTGCCAGCCTCCTTATAAGGCTCAATTTACATTGGCACGGAAAAAGAGAAGGAGAAGAGATGAGATTTTTGTATCGAAATTGTACAGAGCATTATGAACTTAATGTCTATTATGCAACATACAAACTAGAAAAGAGCTGCTAACATCGGAATTCTCGAGAAAGCGCGAGAATTTTCCTTATGACGCTCGACTTGTTTCTGACTCATATCTTATCTGTAGGCTACACAATAAAGATAAAGTTCAGAATGCTTTGTAAGATTTCGGTACAAAAATTCGCTAAAATTCCGTTCCGTGTCATTGTAAATTGAGCCTTACGCACACCGCGTACCTTGCTTCTACTTAATACTGATTGCTTTCCCCCGAACAGGGATTACGGCGCGTAATTTACCCGTTACTAGATTAAACCAGTATCAACCGGTATTATCGACTTTTTCGGATACGCGTAACGAGAAGACTTCGGAATTAGATATTCTGTGGTGTATCACTTTATATGATTTACGGCATGTACGGTTATTGGATTTTTCTGGGGTACAAGTCTAGATTTTATCATATTATTTTGAAGTGAAAACTTCTTTAGCGGCGTTGTGCACTTTTGTGATGGGTAAAAAACCTTAAACTCGCGTCAGGACACGTGACCGTTAGGTCACGTAGGTTGCGAACGTTAAATTTGGACTTTATGACATCTGCCTTTTTGAGTTTGGGTTTCAAAAACTGGATAATAATCTTATGCACAAACAAAACCTTCGGTTTCCCCAAAGAGGTAAAATTTGTAAGTCGGATTGTAATAGTTCTGAAGTGTTAAATTTTTAATGTAAGTAATATAAATTGTCATGTTTGTGTACGATAGCGCAATAAATGAATATTTTATTTCACCACATAAATTAGTACTTTTATACTGATCATTAAAGAAATTCATGCAAAATAATTCCCTAACCGTTCCAAAATATTAAAAATGCACAACGTTAATATTCCAGTTCCCGGATTGCAAACCGGTTTTTGTCTGTAAGCAGTCCTGGTGATTACTCAAAAGCTTGTATTTTTAACGACTGTTGGTTAAAGGCCTCTCCCCAAAAACTATGATTTTGGCATAACTGGGTTGGTGGAGGTCAGATAGGCAGTCAATCCATGTAAATATTGGTATTTAGCTGCATCCAATTAGACTGGAAGCCGACCCCAACAGTTGGGAAAAGGCTAGGCAGATGATGACGATGAGGTTGGCTTCCAGTCTCACCGAATGTATCTGAACACTAATGTTAGAGCAACAGACTGTACAAAAAGAATGGAATATTAAAGATTTTACACAATACAAGGTATTGTTTTGCATCCTCGTCAAAATTCAGGTGGTTGTCACAAAAGATATAATAAATAATCAATTAAAATTACGGTACCTAGTTAATTATTAAAAATGAATCACTTTTTCTCGTTGTCTAAAGGGGTATGTGTAAAAGTGGCATGATTTTTTAAGTCTGCGGCCACTAAAGAAAAATGTTTCATTAGTAAGAACACATTAAGACATTCATTTTCTTCTATGAACAATTATTTCCAAAATGCATCGGAGCCGAGATATACAGGGTGAACTTTTCAAGTGGGTGGAAGGCCAAATCTGAAACTATGAGGAATAGCGAAAAATACTCAAAGGAGTCACGAGCCTGATTTTGATAAAAAGTAAAACTGCATCATTGGTTTTTTGAAAAAAACAATATTCCTAGCCAGAAGCCGTTAATTTTGAAAAAAAAAACACCCTGTATTATTACACCATTCGATAGTGTCGCTGCTAACCCTCCCCGACCCTCGCTCGAGCCAGCCCGCGATGCTGTGCCAGTAGTTTTAAATCAGCCCCTAAATAATGATACCATTCAGATCCAGCCTATCCCCATGCAGTCCTCCCCCAGCGACGCCCTAAGCCGAGGTTTGTACCCCACAGGGGGTGCCCTTAGCGTGCAGTCGCTTAGTTTGTAAGTTTTTATGCCCTGGCTGGAGGCCTTACTCTAAAGGCACCCACAGGATAGTCCGGTTAAGCAGACGACAACCTCATAGGTTGAACTGCGAGATGCCATTCACAAAAAAAAAAATTTCGCTGCTAATGTTCAAATTCTGGGAAGTAATGACATACGAAAAACGATAGGAAAGAGTTATTTTTTGATAAAATACGTAACAATATGCAAACTGTTAGTAGGAACAACACATCTTTGACATCACATATTTCAGCTCAGATTAATATCATATATTCTACTATACGTTAACATTAATAATTATCCTTGTGGCTGCAGTGAAAAAAAATCATGCCACTAGTCCATACAAACTTACCCATTGCCTTTTGTCAGTATTTCACAATAATCCCCTTAACGTGGTCTAGGGAAAGAAATTATCGAATAAATGTTTGATATTGTTAGTATATGTTAAAGCGCGGTTATAGGGCAAAGATCAGACGGGTCATGTTTAAAACACGAATGGTTCACACTTACCGAATTCTATAAATAAGACAAGTAATAAAAATTACCTACCCATTTTATTATTGATTCGGGTCGACAATCATTAGCATAGTTACCTCTTTGAATTTGACGAGGATGTAAAACAACAGCTTGTACATATCTTGTCCAATCGGTCATATCTAATAATGTTACCTGTCTATCATGTCTTCTTTGCAATATCAATGCATCCTGTTCATATCTAAATAATATGATCTGCTTACAATATTTTGATAAAGATGAGTCATTTCTTTAGCTTTTGTGTCTGGAGATTAAAGGCTAAGTCGTATTTACTATCTATATACACACATCAAAAGTGTCTAGGGATCAACATATATTTTTGCAATAACTTTTCTCCTGATTGATATTAATTAAAATTTTCTTTAAGGATTCATCAAATAAAGTGTTTTCGTTTGTCACAGTAACGATAAACCAAGTCACCTTTGCATTAATAAAGAAATTTGCCATTTTCTAATAAAGGGATTTTTGACATTTGAACCACTAACATTAAAGTTCGAAAAAAAGACTGAAATAACAGTTTTCTTTAAAATTTTATTGGGTAACTTAAACAATTAATAATCCGTGTTTCTACCGCGAACACTAACAACACAAGAACATCGGTTTGGCATACTCAAAATGAGTTCATCCAAATCACGCTGTGGAATGGCCGCCCATGTTCGTTGCAACAACAAAAAAAGGTCTTCTTGCGACTGGATACCCTCCATATTCGGCAGAGCTCTTCTCTGTAGCATATCCCATGCATGCTCAATCGGGTTCAAGTCTGGCGACTGAGCAGGCCAGGGCAGGACATTGATGTTAGCTGCGGCGAGAGTCTGTCTTACAACTCTTGCGGTGTGCGGTCGTGCATTGTCATGCATTAACTGAAATAAGGGACCGATTTGCACTTGTAGAGGAACGATGACGTCTGATACAATCGTCTCAGCATAAATTTGAGCGTTGAGGTTGCCTCTGATCCAAATCAACTCAGTTCTTCCGCCGATCCAAATACCCGCCCATACCATGATGGTTCCACCACTATAAGGATGGACTTCCTGGCAGGATTTTAATCGCTGTTGGCGTCCAGGGGTTCTCCAGTGTCGTATACGTCTTGTATCCGGTCTCATACCAAAACGAGACTCATCAGAAAAGCACACGAAACGCCATTGTTCTTCTGCCCAATTTCTGTGTTCAAGAGCCCATTGATATCGAATCCTACGATTGTGCATTGCTATAGGTGGTACCCGTAGCGGTCTTCGGGAATGAAGGTTCACTTCATGCAAGCGGTTTCTGACTGTTTGGTCGCTAATTAAGTTCCCTGAAGAGTGATGAAGCCTCACGGCTAACATCATGGCGGTTATTGTTGGAGCTCTTCGAGTTAAGATTTGAATGTATCGGTCTTGTCTCCGTGTGGTGCAGCGATACCGTCCTCCATGGCGCTCAGCCACGGTACCAGTGCTTCGGTAACGTGTCCAAAGTCGACTGATAACACTCTGACTTGTATTCAGAGCTAAAGCCACAGTACGTTGCCGGGAACCAGCTTCTATCATTCCCACGGCTCTGAGCATTTCTTCCCTGCTTAAATGACGTCGCCGCTTCATAATAACGTTGGTTTTAATCAGTAGTAGGGAAACAGTAGCACTAATAATGTCTTCAATGCGTTGTATGTTTTTATAGGGAAAATATTGACAGCTGATTTTCATCTTTTACTCGAATTTGATTCACAGTTCCTGATTCAAATTATGAAATGCACCAAAAAGGATCCATATAAATTTATAAAATCATAAATTTATTACAAAGCCACATCTCAATCTCAAGAAATCCGCATAAAAATGCTTGATCCCTAGACACTTTTGATGTGTGTATATAAAAGAAAGTCGTGTTAGTTACTTCACTTATAACTCAAGAACGGCTGAACCGATTTAGCTGAAAATTGGCAGGGAGGTAGTTTAGAGCCAGGAGAAGGACATAGGATACGGTAGGGTAGGGTAGGGTAGGGTAGGTAGGTAGGATAGGGTAGGTAGGTAGGGTAGGGTAGGTAGGTAGGGTAGGGTAGGTAGGTAGGGTAGGTAGGTAGGGTAGGGTAGGTAGGTAGGGTAGGGTAGGTAGGTAGGTAGGGTAGGTAGGTAGGGTAGGGTAGGTAGGTGGGTAGGGTAGGTAGGTAGGGTAGGGTAGGTAGGTAGGGTAGGGTAGGTAGGTAGGGTACGGTAGGGTAGGTAGGTAGGGTAGGGTAGGTAGGTAGGGTAGGTAGGTAGTAAGGGTAGGGTAGGGTAGGGTAGAGTAGGTAGGTAGGGTAGGGTAGAGTAGGTAGGTAGGTAGCGTCGGGTAGGGTAGGTAGGATAGGGTAGGTAGGTCGGATAGGGTAGGTGGGTAGTAAAAAGTGCATTGCAACGCATGCTGGGTACAGCTAGTATTATCATATTTTTATCGTATCTGTTATATTTAAATTTACTATGTTTCATGGGTATATCCTAATACTAAATGAGTCAAATTAAAACCGGCCAAGTGCGAGTCGGGCTCGCGCACGAAGGGTTCCGTACCATTATATATAAATACGAGCAAAAAAAAAACCCTATTTTAATGGGAGCCCCCTTAAATATTTATTTTATTCTGTTTTTAGTATTTGTTGTTATAGCGGCAACAGAAATACATAATCTGTAGAAATTTCAACTGTCTAACTATCACGGTTCATGACATACAGCCTGGTGACAGACGGACGGACCGACGGACAGCGAAGTCTCAGTAATAGAGTCCTGTTTGACCCTTTGGGTACAGAACCTTAAAAAGCAACAAAGACATACCTATTGATGCGAGTCATAGATTATAATACGTTATCATTTGGAAATGTACATGTTTGTATTAGCCTTAATTCCGGGGGATTTTTTCAATACAACGTAAAGAACATTATCATTGATCTAGAAATGCGGCGTGACTAAGTTTTGTTGCCAGTTGTCAACAAATAGTTGTTTTTAACTGACTTCTAAAAAAGGAGGAGGTTCTCAATTGCCTCGTCTAGGCGTGCAGGCGTGACTGATAAACAAGCAGACAGGATATACATTGGGAACTAAACATTGCTCATTATCTCACCACACAACTTCACTCTCACACTCACACCCACACTCACTCACACCCACACTCACTCACACACCTACACTCACTCATAATACACATTCCACGCGTACATGCGTGATCGGGGCCTTTTTCTTTTTCTACATAACGCTCATTTATTTATTGGCAGAGCTGTTTGTCTAATTTCTAAGTTACCTTTTTACTTTATTAATTTATTTAATTTTTTTTTACTTTTTATTTTTAATTTTTGTTTCGCCTCTCATGTTTACATTGTCTACATTTCAATTGCATAAAAATGACAAGTGGAAGTGCGGAGTCTCCTAATACAAGCAATTCCTTGCTTAAAAGGTGATCTCCAATAATATGTACCAAAATGCCCTTTTGTAATTGAAATAAAGGTTTTTTTTTTTTTTTTTTTAATTCGGATGTTTGTATTTTTTTTTTTTTTTATGTTTGTTCGCGCATTACTCCGTCGCTTGCCAACCGATTTGGAAAATTCTTTTTTTGTTGGAAAGGGTATACTTCCCAAATGGTCCCATAGTCACCAAGTCGGGATCTGATGATGGAATCTTGGCGAAATCGAGGGAACTCTTCAAATTATAAAATTTAAGGAAAACGTACAGTGATTTTGGTATTTTCTACAACAAGTGAAGCATTTGCGTCCAATAAGAACCATTCTACTATCAGATCTGATGATGAATCCAAGAGACAGGCTTCGGAACTCCATAACAAGGCAATGAATCTTAGCTGTGTTTGGGCTTTTTGGAATTGTAACGGTATGCACTTTCCAGGTGTATGCACCGATTACGCTGAGATTTATGATCCGATTTGCGTGATTCTTCTTTAGTTTGATGTGGAATACCTGCCATTTGGTCGCATAAAAAATTAATATAGTTTGGCCATTTAGTTTTCATTTTATTAAAATTTTTGTTACATGTAAATTTTTCACGTATGTACACCGACTTCTCCGTGATTACTGGACCGATTTAGATGATTTTTCATTCATTTGGTAGAGAAGCTTGCCCGGTGGAGCCATATGAATTTTATTATCTTTGCTTAGGTACTTTTTGAGTCATCCTCTTTATTATGCATTTTGTCCTTTGTCGTATGTATGGACGATGTGCTGGTGCCTAGTTACAATGTAAAAATTATACTTGACTAGGATAAAAGTGAGATACCACAACTGAAAAGGTTAAAATAAAAACTTTTTTACAAAAAAAAATAACCGACTTCCATAAAACACTAAAAAGTGGCAAATAATTTTAGTTTCGGAAGTCGGTGGCAAAAAAGTAAATGAAACAAACAAGTCACCGACTTCCGAATCTAAAATTATTTGCCACTTTTTAGTGTTTTATGGAAGTCGGCTATTTTTTTTTGTCAAAAAGTTTTTTAGATTTATGTTAGTGAGTGATTTTGCTTGCAGCTTTGCCCGAGTGGTAGGTAAAGAAAGAAATAAAGAAACCACCAACCAAAAAACTTAAAACTGAAAAAGATAATATTGCGGTTGCGCCAAATAGGACAAACTGCCAAGCAGCTAGTGCCTGACGCTGGTTTTCAACTGGACCCGAGATAATGACGTGATGGACTATAAACAGATACACCGTGTAAATCACCTCATCACGAAGCCGTCAACCAAGCATTCTGTACATGAAACTAAGTAACTTTACGCAAAAATTATTGCTGGGAAACGACTTTTTTTTGGGGGGTTTAAAATCATGTTTTGTGGTAGAACTCAATGTAACGCACTCAAAACATTGTGCTGATGGACGGATTGAATAGTACGGGGGTCGTGGAGGTGTTTAAAGTAAAAATCTTACATTAAAAACTTGTATTTAAAAAAATACTTGTCAAAAAGTTGGAAATTTGACCCCTAATATCTCCGTAAGTAGAAGGTACCCAGGTATGGTGTAGAACAAAAAAATGATCGCAATGACAGGGAGAACCAGTGCTTTTCGGTTTCGTTAAGAGATGTTTTACACCCTTTATATGGAAGAATAGGTAGGTATAAGATAAACACAACTGACAAAATTCCGATGTACTATAAGATACACCTCTTTCCCCATCGCAGATTACAAGGCGTGATGATGGGCTGATGATAAACATAAATAACATAACATCACGCCTGTAAGCCCCGAAGTGTTCGGCAGAGGCATACCGACTAGTACACCCACATCTAGCCAGTTATATCTAAGTCCTATACAAGGTGTTGTTTTGCACTCTCGTCAAATTCTAGGAGGCAACTCTAGATGATTCTCGACCCAAATCAATAATAAAATGGGTAGGTAATTTTAAAGTGAAACTTTTATAACATCGTCTCAAACTTTTTCGTAAGTGTGTTGCATGTCGCGTGACGGTCGGCCGCGGAGTAGGGATAAAGTGAAAGGCGCTTCCAAAAATTTTTAGTTTAATGTCTATAGTGTGAAAAAAAGTTTCACTTTTACCGTAGTTTCATAAAACCACACAATCCTTTTTTTCTTTTTTACGGAAATCGATAAGTGTGAACCACCCGTGTTTTAAACGCGGCCTGTCTGATCCTCGCCTTATAACCTCGCTTACACACATGCAAAAAATTTGAAACTGTAATTCGATAATTTCCTATTCCTTAACCACGTTAAGGGGTATATTCTGAAATACTGACAAACTTGTGGCGTAGGTTATTATCTTAAGTTTATAATGTAAAAATTTATCTATGCTTAAAGAGTTGCCTAGTAACAAAAGATAAAAAATAACACGTTTGTCAAATTGAAGAAAAATATATTCGACTTAAAAAAGCTCTTCGTATTTAAATTATTCTTTTATCTCGTATTGTCTGTTTACTCCTCAAGAACATTAGTATACGTAATTGCTTCGGCAATACATACGCTAAATTGGTGACCCCGAGTAAGAACACTACAATGACAGACAAAAGTGAGCAAAATGTGATCGCAGCAGGCCAAGATGGACCGGGTGTTCCCGAGGAATTTCTCCGCACCATTTGGACGAGCCGTCTACCAAGCGGGACGCAGGCCATCATCGCCTCGCAGTCCAAGGCTGAGATGGAGGAATTGGCAGAGCTAGCAGACCGAATCAACGACGTCGTCGGACCCCAGGTATCATCTACATCCGCAATCACCAAGGCGACACCCACGAGCAGTGTGAATCCCGAGATAGCCGCACTGGCCAGACAAGTGGAAAAGCTGACCGCAAAGTTCGACCGTGTGTCACGACACTCACGACCGCGGCAACGATCGAACAGCCGTTCAAGTCATCGTTCGAGTTCGTCGAGATCACAGTCGAGTTACAGCAAGTTCCCACAATGCTGGTACCACCAACGATTTAGAGAACGTGCCAAGAAATGTCAGAAACCGTGCGACTATAAAACGGCGGAAAACTCGAAGGGCAATCTGTAATGGCGGCCGACGATTGTCTGAACACCGGTCGCTTATTTGTCACCGATCGACGATCAAAAACACAATTTTTGGTTGACACCGGTAGCGACCTTTGTGTTTACCCACGATCGCTATTACCAGGGCGACGTGAAACTACGGATTATCAATTGCGTGCAGCTAACGGTACACCCATCAAAACATACGGGTATATTAAATTAAGTTTAAACTTGGGGTTGCGCCGTGACTTTGCTTGGTCATTTATTGTAGCCGACGTTACGAAAGCAATAATAGGAGTGCATTTTTTGTCATTTTACAATTTAATTGTTGATTGCAGGAACCAGCGTCTTTTAGACAACTATACAATGCTTGCGACCCCGGCTTCACCTACCCGTTCGTCAGACATTATTTCCTCGGTTAAGGTAATTATCGGTGACACCACATACCACAACATACTTCGGAAATATCCTAATATTACCCGGCCACACGGCATACACCGTACATCAACACACAATACAGTCCACCACAAACAGACTACACCTGGACCACCAGTTTCATGTACACCACGACGCCTTGCCCCCGACAAATTAAAAATAGCCAAAGACGAGTTTGAAGCGATGCTGAAAGACGGCACCGCCAGACCCTCAAGTTCACCATGGTCATCACCATTACACCTGGCTCCTAAGAAGAACAGTGGATGGCGACCCTGTGGTGACTACCGCGCGCTAAATTCCAGGACGGTACCTGACAATTATCCAATTCCTCATATTCAAGATTTTACACATAGTCTGTCAGGATGTACGATTTTCAGCACAATTGATCTTGTCAAAGCATATAATCAGATACCCGTAAGCCCAGAGGATATTCCCAAGACCGCTATCACTACGCCGTTTGGACTTTATGAATTTCCTTTCATGACTTTCGGCCTTCGCAATGCTGGACAGACTTTTCAGCGATTCGTCGATGAGATGCTACGAGGACTCGACTTCTGCTACCCTTATCTAGACGATTTCCTGATCTTCTCCAAAGACCAGAAGACCCACGAAGACCACCTGCATCAACTTTTCACCCGCCTACAGGAGTATGGTATGGTGATCAATACTGCTAAGTGCGTATTCGGAGTAAAGGAAGTGACTTTCTTGGGTTATAGGATCTCGGCCGATGGCACCAGCCCGCTACCCGAGAAGGTGGAAGCCATCACAAAATACCCGGCACCCAAAACTGTCCGGGAACTTCGCAGATTTTTAGGGATGATTAATTTCTACAGACGATTCATACCCGACGCAGCTCAACACCAGGCCCCCTTAAATGCTCTACTGGTAGGGTCAGTTAAAGGCTCTCACCCAGTGCATTTCACCACTCTGGAAACGGAAGCCTTCAATGCCTGCAAGGAAGGCCTATGCAAAGCAGCGTTGCTCGCCCATCCCGACTGTGAAGCCAAATTGGCAATAGTGACGGATGCCTCAGACATAGCAATAGGTGCAGTGTTACAGCAGTGCAAGGACGGAGAACCATGGCAACCGCTTGCATTCTTCTCCCGCAAGCTAAGTCCGGCACAGAAGAAATACTCACCATATGACAGGGAATTGTTAGCAATCTACGAAGCGATAAAGTACTTCAGGCATATGGTCGAAGCACGAAACTTTGTCATCTACACAGATCACAAGCCCATATGTTTCGCGTTCCACTCGCGGAAGGAAAATTGCTCACCAAGACAGTTCCGGCACCTGGATTACATCTCACAGTTTACGACAGATATAAGACATATATCAGGCAAGAACAACGTCGTTGCTGACAGTCTCTCAAGAATCGAGGAGATAACTCAGCCGGTAGACCTTTACAAACTAGCTGAATCACAGAAGCACGACACTGAACTGGAACAACTGCTCAACAGTAGCACGTCCTTATGCCTCACTAAAGTAAAACTGCCAGGATCAGAGACCGAACTGTACTGCGATGAGAGAAGCAAGATCCCTCGACCTTATGTCACAAAAGAACACCGTCGCAGAGTTTTCGAGAGCGTACACTCGTGGAGCCACCCAGGTGCAAACGCAACAATCAAAATGGTTACTGAACGGTACGTTTGGCCAGCAGTAAAAAAAGACTGCAGAGAATGGAGCCGTTCATGCCTAGCATGCCAGCGATCTAAGGTAACCCGTCACGTCTCATCGCCAATGGGAACCTTCAAGCTGCCGAGGGCTAGATTCAACCACATCCACATCGACCTCATAGGCCCACTGCCGTTATCACAAGGTTATCGTTATTGTCTCACAGCCATCGATCGTTTCACACGTTGGCCTGAGGTGATACCTAAAACCGACATAACTGCAGAGACAGTAGCAAAGGCCCTAGTAACTGGCTGGATTTCTCGATTTGGCTGCCCCGTCGATATCGTAACGGACCGCGGTCAACAATTCGAGTCTGCACTCTTCAGGCAACTTTCAAAGATGACTGGATTTCACCATAAGCGTACCACGGCTTATCACCCCGCCTGTAACGGCCTCATAGAGAGATTCCACAGGCAATTGAAAGCTGCTATAACCTGCCACTCCGCAGACAACTGGGTCGAGTCTTTGCCACTAGTTCTACTAGGTATTAGGAACGCGTACAAAGAAGACCTAGGTTCTACATCAGCAGAACTTTTGTATGGTGAAACACTCAGGCTGCCAGGGGAATTATTTCAGCCACAGGCAGATGACACAATGGATATGTCAGACTATGTGGCACGGTTAAGGGCATTCGCAAGAAAATTGCAACCGTCACCAGCATCCCGACACGGTAGTAGATCAACATTCGTGTTCAAAGATTTAGGTACATCCAGTCACGTTTTCCTCAGAGACGAAACATCAGGCTCCCTAAAATCACCATACACAGGACCGCACAAAGTCCTGCAACACGGGGACAAGACCTTCAAGCTCCTCGTCAATGGCAAACCAGTTACAGTTACTATCGACAGGCTTAAACCGGCCTATATACTACACGATCCAAACACTCACACAAACGACAACACAAAAATACACCCAAACACACAATCACCCACACTACATAAAACAGCACCAACCACCGAATTACCTGGAAACACAGGAACTAATGTCAGAACGACAAAATCTGGTCGTAAAGTGCATTTTCCAGACTATTATCGCCCGTAGTGACGGTCTCTGGAGAGGGGTTATGTGGCGTAGGTTATTATCTTAAGTTTATAATGTAAAAATTTATCTATGCTTAAAGAGTTGCCTAGCAACAAAAGATAAAAAATAACACGTTTGTCAATTGAAGAAAAATATATTCGACTTAAAAAAGCTCTTCGTATTTAAATTATTCTTTTATCTCGTATTGTCTGTTTACTCCTCAAGAACATTAGTATACGTAATTGCTTCGGCAGTACATACGCTAAACTTAAACAACGCAAAAAGCAGTGTTTTGTTAATAATTAACTAGGTCGCTTAAAATGTATATTGATTATTTATGTCTTTTGTGACAACATCCTGAATTTTGACGAGGATGCAAAACAACACCTTGTATAATAGGGAACGAGCCTATTGTCATCAACCGGGCACAAATCCAGTCTCCATGGCTGCTACTGAGAAATCCTTGATGGAAAACCCAATAACACTTTGCTCAACCTGGGAATCGAACATAGGACTTCATGTTCAGCAGCCGCGCTTATGTCCACTAGACCAAAGAGTCAGTCAAAACTGAGGAACTGATGCAAAACAATCCAATGAAAACAAAACAAAACCAGACTGTCTATAAAAAACTTAAAACCAACAGTCAATAAAGAAGTAAAAGAACATTAATTCAAACCGACCAATCCAAACGCTTTAGAGTAAGTTTTCAACGCGCAATGTAAATAAAACATAATTTTAATAAAGTGGGCAAACAGCATTGCCAACTGAATAAGCCACGGCTATTTATGCTTTCATAACATAGCTTGGGTACGAAGATGTACGAAAATAGTCGGAGATTCACGAGTGTTGTTTCATCTTTTTACCATTCAATTATTATTAATTAACCACTAAGTTTTCTTTTCTTTTTCTTTTAAAAACTAACGTTGCCCCACACTAGGAATTTCTCCTGTATCGTGGGTGCGTTTACAAACATTTAAACTCACATACGTAAACAGCTAGACCCGGAACAACTATCGGCTTTACAAATACTTGTTCTGTGCGGGGATCAAACCCGCGACACGCAGCGCAGCAGTCGATCTCCCAGCCGCTGCGCCAACCGTGTCTTCACATTCCGTGTTGTCAAGTTGGGGTCGATTTCCAGTTAAACTAGATGCTGTCTGTCAATCTGACCTCCACAGCCCAGTTGCTGGATAACTTGGTACCCCATTTTAAGATGGTCAGACTTTCAGGCTTCTGACTACGACGCGTAACGACTGTTAAAGTTCAACGTATGCCGGAACCAACTAGAAAATTATTTTCCTTAAATCGTGACTCATTTTTGTTCGTTTGTCGTATCTTTTGTCTAGTCATTGGACACCTGGTTATATATAGTACACAAATAATTCCGTTTATAGGAGTTGTCTTATCAGTATTAGCTTGAATAATATTTAATGATTACAATTGCTTCCGTATTGATAATGTATTTCACTGTGTCTGAAATAGATACGACTATACATATAACATATTTTTCAAATTATTTAAAAATGGTTTAATAATGTACAAACTATAAAGACTAATAGTTAAAAAAAATCGAAAAGAGATCTAGGCGACCTAATTTGCTTTGGTGTAACATTATGGAGACAAAACATTTTATTTTAATGATGGTGCATTGTTTGTTCCACAATGACTTATGAAATACCAAAATCCAAAAGACGAAATAAACGTGAAAAACTTTAGTCAAATTACAAAAAAATACTATTACAACTGTATAAACAACTTAGTCCAAGAAAATACTTTACAAAACACTAAAGGCGGAAACAGATCAAAATCAAAATCATTTATTTCAAGTAGGCCAGTTACAGGCACTTTTGAATAGTCGAAAAACTATAAAAATGAAGCTACAGTCCCAGTCACAAGACATAATAACTGTGAAAGTACTGTAGTTGCCCATTCCAAAGCGTAGATCTCTATGGAGAAGAATGGGCAAGAAACTCCATGGACACTCTTTTAAATCAGAATCTTGTTACAAAACCTTGGTTACATCATTCATTTAGAGATGGTACATTATGTGAGAACGATGTAGCAAGACGTGCACGTTAAAAGTGTCCATAGTAAAAACGAAAAGAACAATTAACATATGAAATCATTAGTTCGAAATGAGCCGTGGCAGCTAAGAGACGAACAGGCACAACTGACAGCGCCCGTTCACGAACATGACGCATGGATCAGCCATCATTCAACTCAACCATTTTGAAGGGAACTAAATGACCCGACACACGCGCCACCATCAGCGTGACATTTGAGTGAGCATGACGTACTCTCAACCGCCAGGGCACATTCAAGTCAATAAAAGACGTAGGTTTCCAGTAAATGATAGCTAGTACCTACAAAGTACTCACACAATATGGGCTATGCAATTATATAATACTAAATTGAATTTATACAATGCAAAGATAGTTGTACAATATTCAGCAGCTGCTGCTCCAACAATACTATTTAATGCTATCACACTATTGAGAACCGGCTTTCTTATGAGCGCCAGCGCATAGCTGATGTTTACGGGTAAAATATTTTTCATGTACCTACATTTTGACTTATATTTGTTTAGTAGTGATTAAGCAGTGTTGGTTTAGCGAATGTAAGTACCAATACAAACCATGTCCGGTTTAATGGTACAAAACAAACAAAACCTGTGTATTTAGACTATATGTTTAAATAAATTAAAAAAGTGTACTTTTAACAATGTAGAGGAGCACAATAATTGCATTTCCAACAAGCTCTCCAATAAAGAAACTGATTGATTCATCACCATCTGCATTCTTCTGCTATTATGCTAATTGATTTGAGGTCGGCGCAGCATGTCTTCTTCTTCTATGCTTCTCTATTAGTCCTCATCTCAGCAGTTACCCCCTTTCTAGCAGTATCATGTTTCACATAGTCCATCCGTAGTTTTTTAGTCTACTAGCATCATCATCAACCTGCCCTTTTCGCATCTTGTTTGGGGTCGGCGCAACTGTTTTTGGGGTCCGTACCAAAGGGTGAAACGGGACCCTATTACTGAGATTTTGCTGTCCATCCGTCTGTCACCAGGCTCTATCTCATGAACCGTGATAGTTAGCTAGTTGAAATTTCTACAGATTATGTATTTCTGTTGCCGCTATAACAAACAATACTAAAAAAAGAATAAAATCAATATTTAAGGGGGCTCCCATACAAAAACGTGTAATTTTTTTCTCATTTTTATAAATAATGGCACGGAACCCATCGTACGCGTGTTCGACTCGCACTTGGCCGGTTTTTATCATACATTCTCAGCTTTCATTCCTTTTTCCTTCATATCATTTCTCACACTATCCTCTCCCTCTCCATCCATCAACATTTATATTCATCACTCTTTTAGTCACAAGTGTTCCATCTCACCTCATCACATGTAAATACCAAGACAGACGACTCCCTTTTTTCTTTTCTGTTACAGGCGCTACTTTCAAACTTCCTCTTAAATGATCAATACAGTCTTCACAGACATCCATCTCAATACTTACTACAACCAAAATCAACACAAGATCAGCAACGCACAATACCACATCCAACCCTTTTCTACATTTATTGCAACAGCTCGCATTAAATGCAAGGAGCAACAACAACGCTTCATAAGTCGTGTACAGTCGAGCATCCTCAATGCTAACTGAATGGAACCTCCGCGGGACTTAATAAGCTTAATTGGATGCTTCTCGGATCATTTCTAGATAATTGAGAGGGAAACTGGTGTGAAATAGTTTATATTTAGACGCAGTACCATAGCCTGTAAAATGTGTGTGTACTACTTGGTAAAACTCAAACTCAAAATCAAAATATTTTTATTTCACATTGGCCTACATGGGCACTTGTAAAACGTCGACAAAAAGGTGCTCGGTTCGGGTTGGTCGTTTCCTATGGAGAAGAACCGGCAAGAAACTCCATGGTTACTCATGGTTTTAAAAATATTTCTATGTTACAGCGTTACAACTCAAACTCAAAGCATTTATTTCATAAGACCATTACAGGCACTCTTGACAGTCAAGAAACAAAAAAAAAACACGAAGATACAGTCAACACGAAGCTACAGTACAGTCCCTGCCTAATACTTAAAGGATTACAGGCATGATGTTATGACGTATGATGCAGTAACAGAGTCTCCTTCTTCATAAACCCTCTTTTGTCATAAGTAGTAAAAAAAAATTAGATCAACTTGTCTTGGATTAACACTAGAAACAGGATATTTATCATCTTTACTAATTATTTAGTTATATTTCGGTGCTAAAAACAAATAACTTGTCTTTGATATAGAGCTGAATACACAATGATGCTTGATTCTGGCACTTATTTTTTCAATATTAAAGAACACCATTGCAAATTTTATATCTATTTAATGATTGCTGCCAGACCGGACTGTCCCTTTCAGAGACACTTGGTGGAGACAGGAATAGGTCTTAATAAATAATAAACATTGTAAACACTAACAATACTAAACTAGTTATTTAAGCACCATTGTTACTAACAATAAAATACTAACAAAGCTATGGACTGTAGTCTGAAATAAACTTTAATTTATTTTTATTTTTTATTATTAATTTTGGACCACCATGTGTACAGCAAACATATACATGCTGTTAAAAAAAAAACACCTTCTTTAATCGAACTTCTGGTTTTACGTTCGATCCCTCAATTTACATGTGCCCGCAAATATTTTTGCTTGCCGTCATATTATACAAACATGGCTTGTTTGCGGTTCTCAGTTTAATAAGGCCCAGATGGGCCCCAACCTCGTCTTTGATGTGTTTGACATCAATAACAGGGCCCATGGTGGAGGGCCCAATATAAGTTGGAGAGCGAGGAAGGTAGAGAAAAGTTAAGGCTTTGGCTATCTTTTTCTGTTTCTTCGTTGATACAAAATAAATCCTCATCCACCTAGGCTTTTCCGTACTATGTTGAGGTTGGCTTCGTGCCTTCCCACGTAGGTTATTTCGTGGTTATTTTTGTAAACCCTACTTACTGTAGTACTTCAGGCTCCGACTACACTTTTTAAGCAACTTTTAAGTGTTTTGAGGTTAGGTTTCCAAAAAATCGTTTTTCTCGGAAACGGTGGCAATTTCGGGATTTTAAACTTCGGGATTTTAAACTACGGGATTTTAAACTTTCGGGCAAATGAACTTTCGGGATTTAAAAATTTCGACCAAACAACCATTTGGCGTTTCAGTTATCGGGATTTCGTACATCGGTATTTTTAAAATTCGGGATTGTGATACGTACCCCTATAAGTACTGAGTAATACGATATCCCTTGGTTTTGTCGACCCAAAATAATATACGAGTTTTAGTAAAACATGTGTGATGAAGTGACACTATAAGCTTTAATAAAACTGCAATATTATAAGCTAATAAGATTACACTTTTTTTTTGTGGTTCACAATTGTTTTCCTTTTTAATTCTTCAGTTCTTAAACGGAAACTTCTGAAGTAAAAATGTATTTAGAGCCTCGAAATATTCAGTTATGTAATTTCAAACAATCATTACACCTCGATTTTTCAAAGGTAAGTAAGTGTTTTCAAGACAAACACGAAACTGAGACTATTAAGGTCCCATTAAAAAAAAAACTATATTTGGTGAAATGTAGGAATTACAAATTCTGAAAGTTAACAATTATTTATTGTGTAATTAATGATTTGTCAAGCCAAATAAATTATTTATTATACAAAGTGTCATCCTTCGTCAATTAACCGTTTTAAACCCATTTTGTAAAACTGCGACAGATTTATTAAATTTATCTTATTTTACTTATATTTTACTTATAGTTTCGAAGCAACACTGCAAGAAACCGACCAAACATTATTTTATCCATTTCAATCGACGACATTATTAATATTGGTTTGGGGTTTACCCTTCCGCAGGGAAAAGTTTTTGATTTCGATGGTAAAGATAAACATCACATGCCAAGGAACTATCGAGTTTTAGGCCCATGGGCGGTGTGTCAAATATAATATTAAACTGTGACTTGAATAATTTTGAAGTAGTTACTTTGTAACTTTGGTTTGTTTACTTTGAATTCTTTCATTCTATGGGTTTCCTGTCGTAGGTAAATGAGTTTAATCTTAAGGTGGAAACGACACTGGCCGGTGAGAAATGAGCTAGCTCACTGTCCGCCTGTCTTATGACGACAAGCCGTGTCGACAGCGCGTTCGTGTTCCATGCGCGCCTCAAGGAGATGTCAGCAAATCGGAAGGGGTCCGAGAGGGCCGAAGCCTGCCTGGGCTGCGGGACTGTTCGAAAGAGATACCGTGGCCCTGGAACACGAAGGGATAAGAAGGAACATGGATGGGTTTTAGTCAGTACAAGTCTGACACACCCTTCCGCTCCGCCCAGGGCGGGAGGAGTCGTTTGATGATTGCACATCCGAAAAAAATAAAAATAAAAAATATGTGGAAACGACACGGTAGCCCGCGAAATTCAAATTTATTTATTCGTGTTTTGCAATTTTCCGGGCAGTTTCAGGCTGTATGTTGCAAACAATATGATTCGCGGCCGTAAAACGTATGTATTTAGAGTATTTACGAGTATTAGTCATTTAAACCATCAATACAACCTGTATAAGATAACTTAATCCCATTGAAAACATATTTCATGAAAAAGTCACTCAATGGGATATTTAATCCCATTGAGTGACTTTTTCACTTGGAGTGTTGTATTGATAATTTTAATGATGATAACATAGTAAACAATAACAGCCATACGGGTCAATCTTTACGGTTAAGCCGTGCGAGGTTGGTCCGTGGATGGGCGACCTTAATTACATACCGAGTTTTGTGCGTGCCTCGGAAAGCACGTTAAGACGTTGGTCCCTGCTGTTATTTGTAGATCTTTGTCAGTCGTTACGAGTAGTCAGAAGCAAAAAGTCTGACATCCAGTCTTACCAAGAGGTATCGTATTGCCCAGCTACTGGGTTGTAGAGGTAAGATAGGCAGGCGCTTTATGTAAATACTGGTACTCAGTTGCATCCGGTTAGACTGGAAGCCGATCCCTAGATAGTTTGGGAAAAGGCTGGACAGATGATGATGAACATAGTAAAGCAATATTAAACGAATTATAAAACCAAGAAACACTTCGAAACTGTATTAAACGTATTTTTTTATCCGTCGTCTGCCTACCGCAAAAACCTTTTAAAAAAATTACCATAAACATAACACGGTAATACATACGCACGTATAATTCAGTGCAACGTGGAAAAACGTGTGATTCCCTAGATGCCAAATGACGACACATTACAAGATTGTGAGAGGGGTTAGATTTTTTTGAGTTTAATGTAGGTAGGTTGATGTTTGTTGCTACCAAGGATACCCAGTAACTGGGTTTTGGAGGTCAGACGGGCATTCACTTTAAGTAAAATTCTGGAAGTCAATTGCATTCGGTAAGACTGGAAGCCGATCTTAATATTAAACGTTAACGTTAATCAGGACTATCCCGTGCCTTAAGTGTAAGGACTTGAAGCCTCCAACCAATCGGAATCGAAACTTGTGTTAGCAACTACTGCTTTTATGTAAGGCATGCTGGTGAACAGTGAAAACTAAAAGGATGCGGGAAGTGGGAAATAACTAAAATTTTCACAATGATCAACTCATTCCGACAATAACATTATTTCAAAGACAACAATTTCAAAGCTATCATCATCATCATCGTCAGCCCATAATATTTCAACTGCTGGGACACAGGCCTCCTCTCTAAGAGAGGGAGTGGGCTATAATCCACCACGCGGGCCCAGTGCGGGTTGGTAGATGTCGCATGTCTTCGAATTTTCAGTTCTAGGACATGCCGGTTTCCTCACGATGTTTTCTTCACGGTTTTTGAGAGCATCAGTGATGAAATAAATTACACAAAGTAATGCGCCTGTCTGGGTTCGAACCCACGGCTTACTGCTCGTAAGTCGGGCCTGCCACCACTGGGCCACCGCTGCTTTCAAAGCTATAATTACCAACAACTAATTAAACATTCTAAATTAACTTTCCCAAACAAACTATACTCACAAAACTACCAAAAAACCTTTAACACAAGCATCATAGCTCGGAAATTATTTCAAACAGCCCAAAGTTAAGGAACGCTTCGATTTAAAGGGACATCCCTTGGGGTCTCGACGACCATTAACGGTGACCTTTTGAACTGTTACCAATCCCCTCTATGAGAGCTTTAGGGTCATGTGTTTCAAGAGGGGTGGCAGATCAAGTGTTTCTGGTCACGTTATACATAACAATTGGTTGGTCCCCTTATCTAAAAGGATCATTTTTCACGTCAGTGCAACCGCGAGTCGGCATTTGTCACAACTCCTTCAAGAGTTTTTATGGGTACCTTTTGCTACCTAGAAAACAAAGATTTATATTGCTAACGTTTTTGTTTTTCTACGTATAAATTGATGTAATTGGATTTTGTTTCGGATGTTTGTTTTTTGGGGCAGGTTTTTTCGTTGTTGAGTATTGGAAAATAGTGTCTTTTATGAAAAGGTTTCAGTCGAGATTAATTGGGTAAGTGTAAGACCTAGTTTTAAACTTTTTCTACGTCCTTGTTTCGCTGTTAAGTCTTATAAAGGTTTTTAAAAGTCCCTTAATGAAGCCGAAAGGCCCTTGTTCTCCTCGTCATTGTGATTATTTTGTTCAGGACCATACCTGGGAACCTTCTTGTTACGGAGAAACTGGACGTCCAAGTTCCCACTTTTTTATAAGTTTATTCTAAAATAGTTTTTAAGTTTATAACATTACTTTAAATCTCTCCGTGGCCCGGCCTCCACCAAAGCGGAGACGAGCGAAGCGTCTCCTCGTCATTGTGATTATTTTGTTCTGGACCAAACCTGGGAACCTTCTAGTTACGAAGAAACTGGACGTCCAAGTTCCCACTTTTTCACAATTTTATTCTAAAATACTAGTTTTTAAGATTATAACTTTACTTTAAATCTCTCCATGGCCCGGCCCTCCACCAAAGCGGAGACGAACGAAGCGGAGAGGAGATGTGTAAGATTCAACCAATCACAGGAGAGACGAGAGGCTAGATGCAGATATCAACAAATGTGATTGGTCAGTTTCGGCACATCTCCTCTGCGCTCGTCTCGTCTTCGCTTTGGTGGAGTGTGGGCCTATGACGGTTTAGGCGCATTAGGGCTAATTCTCATTTTGGCAACTGACTCCCTAATGGACTACTTCTCATTATGGCCACTTCTCATTTTGGCTACTTCTGATTAAGGCTACTTCTCGCTTGGGCTACTTCTCGCTTGGGCTACTTCTCACTTGGGCTACTTCTCACTTGGGCTATTACTCATTAGGGTTACTTCTCAAAATTATTCAATGCATCCATCATCACAATGTGTTCAGTGCGTTACATTGAGTATTACCGTGAAACATGATTTTTCATACCAATAAAAAAATCGATTCCCAGCAATAGTTTTTGCTTAGAGTTACTTAGTTTGATGTACAGAATGCTTGGTTGACGGTTTAGTGATGGGTCTGTTTACAGCTTGTATGTTACCTATATGTTGTCGTGATAACGATACATTTCACTATCATTGTTAGGGTCTTAACTTGGACTTTAAATGAAAAAGCAGTGGACTGTATATACTGAGAAATATATCCAAAATTATGTACAGAATCAGAAATAAGGCGCGCGTGTGTCGGCGCAGCTGCCCGCGCCGTCGCCCGCGCTGCCGACCGAAGTCTGACGAAGATAGCCGACGGCGCCCGAACAATCATCAAGGCTATCAATAGTTTTGTTCGACCCTTTACTAGCTTTTTTTGAAGTGAAACTTCTTATGCGACTTCCAACAAGTTTAACGCTACCATTTCTAAAACTCACTAAGATTAGAGATGGCAGTATTACAAGATTTGTGACTACGTAGTTCTACTAGGTACGCAAGATAGCGTGCAAACAGTCATGCATTCGACTCTTCGGTGTGACCAGTCTTCGCTTAATTTCCATGAGTAGAATAACCTCGATAAATAAACTTATGTAATAAAAATAATACAACAAGAAAACTACAAAATATTATTTAGAAGCTCAATAAAATAACGAGAGTGAATGCGTGGCACTCGAACGCGTGTAGTATTACGCGTTTTCACTTCTTCCGCGCGGAGGGACTCCACGCACTATTTTTTTTATTTTTTGTTTTGTGAATGGCATCTCTAAGTTCAACCAATGAGGTTGTCGTCTGCTTAACCGGACTATCCTGTGGGGGTGCCTTGAGTATAAAGGCTCCAGCCAGGACCCTTTACTAGCACAAGCAACCTCTCTTTTATACCATGCTGCATTACTGATTAGTGCAAGTCTCAAAGTCTCCCCTTATTTTAAAGAGAAAATAATATAAACATGGAACAGTACCATCCAGCTAATAAAACCTTAAAATATGCCAAACTCATCCATAAAAAGATTCCCAATTTCCCATAAAATCCAATTTCCGCCTTATAACAATAAAAGTATGAAACTAAAAATCCAGCACGCTCAATTGAGCTATAGTGCTCAATGCTCAATCGAGCCGAATGTAATTAAGCGTTTGAGCCAACAATCGCGTGGTCTGCCAACCCTGATAGCGCACTGGCTTAACTCCTCAAGTGTAAAGGCAAGCGGTTGAAGCTTTACACTTTGTGAGCTAGGGTTGCTATTTGCCACATTTTTTTAGCTAGTTATTTTTTTGCGCAATATCTACTGCTATAACTGGTCGAACACACACGCCGATTGCGAGCACTAAGTATAAATAAATTAAATTGTTGTTAGTTTTTCTCTGTCTTTACTTTATTTTATTTTTTTCTTGACCTTTTGTTATTACCTACTATGTTTTCTCTCTGCATCACCCTAAGGTAGATTGGTAGAAAATGCCCATGGCATTAAGTCCGCCTTTGTACAGTGTTTCTATATATAAAAACCTTTTCTTAGTCACCTTTCACTCATCCTCACCACATCGACGTTATTGAATATCGCATGTCAATTCTTAATTTAATTATGTCCATAGCTAACTTTGCATCTATAGACAATGGCAATTGTCCATGGGTGTAAAATGTGAAAATGTCCTTTTTCTGTAAACTTACTTTCATTTTTGCAAGTTATTCACGATTTTATTCGAATTTTGTTAGTATTGCAACATTGTGAGACGAGAACAACTGCCGACAAACTGTTTTGCAGTTTGGTAGACATGCCAAAAGCATGTTATTGCTATACCGATTTTGAGTGAACAAATAGAAAGAAATAAAAAAAACTGTTATGCATTGCCTGCATCATTCATTCATTAGCTGAACAAAATCTAATTAATACGCAATATCTAACTTGAAAGCCTGCTTTTTTTGTATTTGAAGTTGAATATTCCTTAAAGGATAAAGCTTCGTAGACTCTTATACAAGAAATTTTGCATCCTAGTCAAATTCAAGGAGGGAACTATGCTAATGATTCTCGTCCCGAATCAATAATAAAATGGGTAAGTAATTTTTTTTTCTTTTTTAAGGAAATTGGTAAGCGTGAACCACCCGTGTTTTAAACGCGGCCCGTCTGGTTCTTGCCTTATAACCTCTCTTACACACATACAAACAATCCCAAACGTTTATTCGATAATTTATTATTCCCTAAACTACGATAAGGGGGCTATTCTGAAATACTGACAAACTTAAACAACCAAAAAATTCAGTGTTTATAATAATTAACTAGGTACCTACCGTAATTTTAATAGATTGTTTATGTCTTTTGTGACCACCTCCTAAAATTTGACGAGGTTGCAAAACAACACCTTGTACATCTACAAGGTGTTGTTTTGCAACCTCGTCAAATTTTAAAATTTTAAATCGCATTACATTTTTGTAATGGTATTGTCGATGGACAGTACCATTACAAAAATGTAATGCGATTTTTTTGTTTTATTACAACACTTTCTAAGTTCTAAGCTCCAACGCTGTCCTGACAATGATTGCGGGGAGACTTGATTGTCCCTATATGAGGCACTGCTGTAACAAGCATGTTGTTAAGGACTATTAGCTATTACTTAATTTAAGTTAATTGATTTGAATTTTAATATATTATTTTCTTTTTAAATTCTAATTTCTAATTTTGTAATGATAATAATATGCAATTTAATTTTACATTTATTCTAGTTTGATAACAATAGGGATGGTGACTCATTTTTTTTATTTGTCTATTGGGTAGATTAATAAAAAGTATTTGACACGTATTTTTTCTTTTTTCACGTAATCGTAAAATTACAGAGATATTTTGAGTTGAAATGGCTCATGACGTCACGGCTCAGTACATTTTATACCTAATTGTGACGTAGTGAGCCCCCACTCTCCAACTTTAATGCGTTTTAACTAAGTATATTTTTGCTAACTTGATAAAATAAAAAATACGTATCTAATATTTTTGTATTACCTGATTGACGGACAAAATAGAATTTCGTTTTCTTTACCCAGTCATCATCCCTATTGCATTTACTACAAGTGTCAGTGCTCAGGTTTTTTATTTTATATTTCCAATAGTTTTTAGTCTTGATAACTTGGTCCTGTATTGCCAGCATGAAGCCTTATTATTATAAATGCGTGGCAGCCCTATCCCAGACCGGAACTATGTGTTTAAGACGAACAATGTAGCAGTAACTTGTTAAAATCGGATTATATAAATGGGATCGTAAGCCGTAAGTTTTGATTTACGTGATTGTTTTCGCGGATTTTCTATACATTCAATTTATTTGTGAATTTGGAGTTTATTGTCAGTGTGTTATTTTGGAACAGGCACATTACGTTTTTTCTGTTGCAATTTCGAAGTTAACGTTTTTAGGAATGCTGACTTAGTGAACATCTAAGTTTTCAAAGTACATGCAAGGTGTTGTTTTGCATCCTCGTCAAATTCAAGGAGGTACCATGTTAATGATTCTCGACCCGAATCAATAATAAAATGGGCAGGTATATATTTTTTCTTATTAACGTAAATTGGTAAGTGTGAACCACCCGTGTTTTAATCGCGGCCCGTCTGATCCTCGCCTTATAACCTCGCTTACACACAAATACAAAAATCTCAAACGTTTATTCGATAATTTCTTATTCCTTAAACCACATTAAGACATGCAGACATAGTGTGTAAAAGAAGAATTTAATTATTATGAATGAGTTTAAGACTTTCAGGTTTTAACTACTCGTAACTTACTATAGTACCAAGTTCCTTAATTGGCCCTTACGAGTAAAAGTAATTAACAGAAACATAATGAAGGGTGTATAACACCTCTTAACGAAGCCGAAAGGCACTGGTTCTCCCTGTCATTGCGATAATTTTTACCTGGGAACCTTCTAGCTACGGAGATATTAGGGGTCAAAGTTCCAACTTTTTGACAAGTATTTTTTTAAATACAAGTTTTTAATGTAAGATTTTTACTTAACACCCCCGTACTATTCAATCCGTCCATCAGCACAATGTTTTGAGTGCGTTACATTGAGTTCTACCACAAAACAAGATTTTACACCCCCCAAAAAAAAGTCGTTTCCCAGCAATAATTTTTGCGTAAAGTTACTTAGTTTCATGTACAGAATGCTTGGTTGACAGCTTCGTGATGAGGTGATTTAGACCGTTTATGGTAACTTATTTTTAAATTAGTTTCAGTAGACTAGGCTGGTCTAACGCCAGACTAATTTCACGAATGAACAAATGTAATAGTTTAATATTTATTCGAAAAGGTTTCATACTAATTCAAAGTTGATCCAAAAGCAGTGAAAAGCCGTATGATCCTCGCTGGAAAATTAAGATACCATAATTATCTGAATTATGGACTCCCCAAGTGTCTGAATAAACAGATCAAAGGGTTGTATACCGAGTTCTATTACGCCATGAATCTTATCTTCAAGCTTTCGTGTTTTGAGGTAATATAGATGTTGATTGTTGATTTGGATTTGACAAAGTGTTTTGATGACAAATCGGAATAAATATTATCTGCTTAGCCTTTTCCTAACAATTTTAGGGTCCGCTTTCAGTCTTACCGGATGCAGCTGAATACTAGTATTTTACACGGAGCCTATCTATCTATCCACGACTGCCTATCTGACCTCCATAACCCAGTTAGTAATACGATACCCTTGGTAAGACTGGTTGTCAGACTTTCAGGCTTTTGACTACCTGTACCGACTGACAAATATGTACAAATGGCAGCCGAGACCAACGGCTTAACGTGCTTTCCAAGGCATGGAGGAATTTCTCTGTCTAATGAATGGGCAGGACCAACCTAGGCACCCGCGATAACCATGAAAAAAAATTATAACAATGAGTTTTAATGCCTCTACATATTTGTTGCTCTTAATACTTTTTGAGAGTAACACATATAGCTTTTATTATTCATTTTTTACTTTGATATCGTAAATATCTTGTCAGGCTATCGTTTGGATATGGTATCTCGTAGTGATGACGTATCAACACGGATACGAACGTTCATTTTTGTGGAGTGCCATTGTGACATACGAACATAAAAAACCTAAAAGAAAAAAAAAAAAAAAAAGAAGCAAACCATTACGGAAACTGTTTGGTTAAATTTTTAGGCCTTTACTCTTATCGATCGGTACCTAGAAGTAGCGATTTTATGAATAGGTACCCATTGCACTGCCTGATACTGCCTTTTTGGCGCAGCCGTGAGACACACAATATTACTTTTTTCTGAAACTATTTTTTTTTTGTGTGCGGTTTTGGCATGTGCCAAATAAATATGTTTTCTTTCTTTCTTCTGATAGGTCGAATGGACGTAAGTGCGACTGCTGACCATGAGGTCCTGCGTTCGATTTCCGAGTTGTGCAGTGATTTTGGGTTTTTCCACCAGAATTTTTTCAGTAGCAACCACGGAGTCTGGGTCCTAGTTGTTGGCAATAGGATCGATCGCTCGCCCCTGTATCTTGTAAATTTTGACGTTCAAAAAGTGCTGATTAATTATCAGCCTAATTTGAATAATTGAGGTTTGATTTTGCCCCCTATTACAAGGGAATTTAACATAACTGGCGAAATGTGGGTATAGGTACTACTCACACCTCTGCCTAAAACCTTATTGGAAAATAGGGGTGCGGACTGGGTAAAGAAAACGACATTCTATTTTGTCCGTCAGACAGGTAATACAAAAATATTAGATACGTATTTTTTGTTTTATCAAAATATCAAAAAATTACTTAGTTAAAACTCATTAAAGTTGGAGAGTGGGGGCTTACTACGTCACAAGTAGGTATAAAACTTACCTACATTTCGGCGCGAGTATGGCCGGACTGGATTATCGGTGACCATGTCGTGTTGAGAATGGTCATTTGCCATTATTTTTAAAGAAAATCAATATTAAATCAAAACATTTTAATACGAATTTAAAAATGATAACAAAATAAAGAATTAAAACAATAATTAAATTTAAACTGATGATAATATGATTCAGGCGTGAACCGTGTCACAATTAGAGTTGTGGACGGGTCGCTCGCTAGAATTGGAATGCCCCGCATCGCTCGGCGCTCCGTATTATAAAGGCCGACCCCTTCCACAACTCGCCTGATTCACTGAGTGGTGCGATGATGTCACAGAGCGTTCCGTTTCGTTTTAAGTCGTAATAATTTGCTCACGCCGACACGGCCATTCTGCTAAAAGGTCGTCACTGACCTCATAACTCTGCAATAAGAGAAAAGATACCACAGTATCAAAACATCACACAACTATCACAATGAACGGGTCATCTTTGCGCACAACCAAACATATTATCAAGAGAAAGGAGGCCCCTGGCCTCAACGAAATCTCAATAATAACATGAAATGGTTACAACTCAAACACATTACTAAGAGCAAGGAGGCCCCTGTCCTCAACGAACTCTTAATAACAGCGTCAAAAATTCGGAGGCCCCTGTCCTCAACAAATTTTATCAGTCTCAGTTTGGAGGCCCCTGTCCTCAACAAACTGGTGTTATTTACATCAACCAAACATATTATTAAGAGAAAGGAGGCCTCCGGCCTCAACGAAATCTCAATAATAACATGAAATGGCTATAACTCAAACACATTACTAAGAGCAAGGAGGCCCTCCGTCCTCAACGAACTCTTAATAACAGCATCAAAAATTCGGAGGCCCCTGTCCTCAACAAATTTTATCAAACTCAGTTTGGAGGCCCCTGTCCTCAACAAACTGGTGTTATTAACATCAACCAAACATATTATTAAGAGAAAGGAGGCCTCCGGCCTCAACGAAATCTCAATAATAACATGAAATGGCTACAACTAAAACACATTACTAAGAGCAAGGAGGCCCTCCGTCCTCAACGAACTCTTAATAACAGCATCAAAAATTCGGAGGCACCTGCCCTCAACAAATTTTATCAGTCTCAGTTTGGAGGCCCCTGTCCTCAACAAACCGGTGTTATTAACATCAACCAAACATATTATTAAGAGAAAGGAGGCCTCCGGCCTCAACGAAATCTCAATAATAACATGAAATGGCTACAACTCAAACACATTACTAAGAGCAAGGAGGCCCTCCGTCCTCAACGAACTCTTAATAACAGCATCAAAAATTCGGAGGCACCTGCCCTCAACAAATTTTATCAGTCTCAGTTTGGAGGCCCCTGTCCTCAACAAACTGGTGTTATTTACATCAACCAAACATATTATCAAGAGAAAGGAGGCCTCCGGCCTCAACGAAATCTCAATAATAATATGAAATGGCTACAACTCAAACACATTACTAAGAGCAAGGAGGCCCTCCGTCCTCAACGAACTCTTAGTAACGGCATCAAAAATTTGGAGGCCTCTGCCCTCAACAAATTATATCAGTCTCATGGTTTGGAGGCCCCTGTCCTCAACAAAACATATCAAATAAAATGTTTGGAGGCCCATGTCCTCAACAAACTTAAATAAGTCATTACAGAACACGGGTACAAAATGCAAATAGTGTAAATGTAACTTAACTTGAGTTCACCTTCCAATGTTATAGACTCATCTTTCGCCGACACGGTACCCTGGTCGATGCATTCTCCAAGTTTCGGTGCTAACCGTAGCTGGTCATGTGCCACTTAGTTTGGTCTTCCTCTGAATAGTGTTATATAGGTAATAGTAGTTAGTTTTCCTCTTCATTAGTGAAATCGGTTTCCAAATTGCTTAAAGCGTCCTCAGTAGCTTGAACCGTTGCTACTAAAGCATTTTGTTAAGTAACCAGAATATTCAAGCCAGTGCCTTTTATGATTTTAGTTCAAATCATTAGATCATATGGTGTTTCTTGATCATCGACAATGTGAAACGTAATGACAGCGAAAACATTCTTTATCCAATGCCATTGGGGTAAGTATTTCGTCATGTTCCAGTGCTACATTGACTTTTTTAGCTTCGTTTGTCATCTTCCTAAAACATTTCTCTTCAATGTGTCCAGTTTTGTTGCAATAATTCCATTTGAGTTTTGGGCGTTCCGTTCGAATCTCAGACTCCTCTCTGGTGTTTTCGCTCAGTAATGGCTTTGGGTCGTTCAGTTTGCCATTTGCTTTGTTGCAATTTGCTTGAACTGTCTTGCCACACTTGAAGCATACTATCGGTTCTTCTTGATCGTTCCTAAGCCTGGGCCGTTTGGCAGGCGGTTTGCCTTGGCGTGGTTCTTGTGGCCTGATTGTGGCTGCAACAGAAATTAATTCGGGGACAGTTGTGCACTTACTGGACAGCAATTTTGAGCAAAGATACTCATTATCCATGCAGCCAATAACGGCTTCAACAGGCGCTACGCATTGTGGATGGTGCAGGGAATACGACCTTTCAGTCAATCCCACTAAAACTGAATTAGTCATGTTTACCCATAAACGAACTTTAGGGCCTTATCGCCTACCTAAATTATTCGATACAGAACTTCAGTCAGCTACTGTAGTCAAACACTTGGGAGTCATCCTAAACAGTAAGTAAAACTGGAGCAGTCACTTACACAACAAAATTAACAGGGCATGCATCACCCTCTGGCAGTACAGGAGGATGATAGGTAAGAAGTGGGGCCTATCCCCCAAAATGATACTTTGTCTATACTGTGTGTTGATCCGTCCCATGATCTCGTACGGGGCAGTGGTCTGGTGGCCACGCATCACACTCGTCTCAGCATCGTACAAACTTCAACGCATGCAGAGGCTTGCCTGCATGGCAATTATAGGCTGCATGAGGACCACTCAGACAGCTGCTCTTGAAGCCATGTTGGAGCTTCCGCCGCTCTATCTGTTCATACAACAAGAAGCAACAATGGCGGCCGCACGCCTCAGAACACTTTCAACTCTGGTGTAAAAAGACACGCAATACACCGCGGTACTGGAAGGATTCTACAACGAGTTCCCCCTGGTGAGAGCCATAAACGATCTAGTACCAGAGTCGAGCTACACGATAACTGACAAATGCTTGCACTGACTGGACAGGTCCACTCAAATCTGTGTGGTTCTTTCTTCAAAAGACCATTTCAGATACTAATCTGCATAGTCCTCATGTAAATTGAGGAATGTCTGGACTTTAAAAGAGTAGCAAGTTAACAGTTTGTTTCGGCTGTTTCTTCTCAGAGTAGTCAGGTACAAAACACCGGCCCCAAATAGTTAAAAAAAAATGACGTGTAAAAGTGTTTGTAAAAACCTATTTGCAAAATAATCATCATTTATGATTTACCCAAACAATTTATATTCGACAAAAGTACAAGATCCAGCTCCATGAGGACCACCGCTGTGAGGGGTTAAATCCAGCTGAGCTGCGGATCTCAAAATACATATAGCCGTAACACTGTGGGTCCATAACACGGTATTTCAGGCAGAATGCACGGGTATTTCCCTAGCCGCATCAGCCATCCTAGCAAAAAAAAGGTTGAGGACTACTATTCGCATACTTTTAGACAGCAGGGCTGAACCGTTAGCACTAGACAACCACACGGTCGACTCCGGGTTAATATAAGAGTGTCACCAGCGCCTAAACCAGGTCGGTAATCACAACAACATAGCCATACAATGGATTAAAGGTCACAGCGATTCCCGGGGCAACGATGCAGCGGACGAACTCGCCAGAACGGGTTCGAGCATGGCAGCAGTGGGTCCAGACTCCTGCCACTGTCCTTCGGGTATCTACGAACTCTGGTAAGGTAATGCACCAATGAACAACACCACAAACTGTGGCAACACCACGGTGAGTGTAGGCAGGCCAAGGAAGCACTTCCTACTATAGACGGCCGCTTTACCAAACGAGCTCTCCGGCTGACAAAGCTACAGCTCCGTACAGTCACAGCCGCCATTACTGGGCACAGCTCCTTTAATAAACACCTCCTTGTCCTAGGAGTCACAGATAGCCCACTGTGCAGAGCCTGCATGGAGAAAAACGAGACAGCAGCCCACGTGCTTCTACACTGCCTAGAGGTTGCAATTTAGAGGGCAAAGTACTTCAGTAACCCTCGGGGAACTAGGGTGGATCGAATAAAGTTCCCACCCGTACGCAAAATACGCGCTTTAGACGTGGAGTTGCGGAAACCAGCCTGCTATACAATACAATGCAATGGCTTCCACAGCGTCAGTATCTTTATTGCCGCTTATCACTCGTTTTCAGCTATGCCACCTTCGGTTATCGATTCTGCTAGATTAGACATCAAATTAGAAGTTGCTCACCTTAAGGACATCAGTGGAGTAACGTGCTTCAGGTTCGAACGTTTGTATCAATGCTTCTCGCATCTCCCTCCAGACAGGTGATTTTACAAGCCACGCATCACCAATAGTCTTGGCTCGTCCTTGCAATAGACTCGCTATCTTAATGCAAACTTCGTGGTCAGCCAACTCCCGGTGTGCTTTGGCTCGATCGACTTGCTCGCACCAGTCTCGAATTGGGACATCACCATCTGGATTGTAGGATGCTATATAGATGTCACGTAATCTTGGTCTTCGCGTCGGAGCTACAGTCTTATTTATCACCCGTGGCCAACATCTGTTTTGTGCTAGAGCCATCCGTTTCTCCATCATTGAGGGTGGATGGGACCGAAGATATGTCCCGGTAGATCCCGCTTCTGATTTCGGCGCGAGTATGGCCGGACTGGATTATCGGTGACCATGTCGTGTTGAGAATGGTCATTTGCCATTATTTTTAAAGAAAATCAATATTAAATCAAAACATTTTAATACGAATTTAAAAATGATAACAAAATAAAGAATTAAAACAATAATTAAATTTAAACTGATGATAATATGATTCAGGCGTGAACCGTGTCACAATTAGAGTTGTGGACGGGTCGCTCGCTAGAATTGGAATGCCCCGCATCGCTCGGCGCTCCGTATTATAAAGGCCGACCCCTTCCACAACTCGCCTGATTCACTGAGTGGTGCGATGATGTCACAGAGCGTTCCGTTTCGTTTTAAGTCGTAATAATTTGCTCACGCCGACATACATGTGACGTCATGCGCCATTTCAACTCAATATATCTCCGTAATTTTATTTCCACGTGAAAAAAGAAAAAATACATGTCCAATACTTTTCAATAAACTACCAGACGGACAAAGAAAAAAAAAATTGGATTATCCCCTATTACACGAATCCCAGCCTCCCCATAAACCGTGTCACTCTTCCCTCCCGTATGTAACAGGTAATTTTTTACCGGCAAAGTAATCAGCATTAAAAACTTTATACGGATCAAAGTGGGAGCGATCATCAATAAAATATTTATTTTGCAAGCGAAACACGAATCAACCGTCTGGTGTGTGACGTCATTGATTTCCCAGGGGAAAGCGGCCACCGATAGAAAATTTGATTTCAATTTTATGTATATGTTCTGTTTTGATTTAGAATATTGAGGGTGATTTTGTTTTTTTTTTTGTGTGGTCGTTTAGGTTTAATTATAATTATAAATTAAACTAGCCAAAACATAGGTTGACATACTTCATCATCATCATTATCATTTCAGCCGAAAGACGTCCACTGCTGTACATAGGCCTCCCCCAAGTGTCGCCACACTGGCAGTCCCGTGCGACCCGCATCCAGCGGATTCCCGCAACCTTCACCAGGTCATCGGTCCACCTAGTGGGAGGCCTTCCAACGCATCTTCTTGCGTTTCGCGGTCGCCATTCTAGAACTTTTCGGCCCCATCGGCCAACCGTTCTGCGAGCAATGTGCCCTGCCTACTGCCATTTTAGTTTGGCAATTCTTTGGGCTACGTCGGTAACCTTGGTTCTCTTGCGGATGTCCTCATTTATGATTTGATCACGCAAGGAAACTCCGAGCATAGTCCTCTCCATTGCCCTTTCGGTGACTTTTCGCCTTCTGATGAGGCCCATTGTGAGCGACCATGTTTCGGTCCCGTATGTAATCACACTGGCAACACACACTGGTCATAGACTTTCGTCTTGAGACACTGCGGTAAGTTGGACGAGAAGATACCACGCAACTTCCCGAACGCTGCCCAGCCGAGTCGGAATTGACGATTGACCTCTTTCTCGAAGTTAGACCTACCGAACTGGACTGTTAGTCCCAGGTAGACATAATCGTCTACTACTTCGATTGTAGAGTCTCCGATCTTGATAGGAGTGGGTGTAAACATACTTATATAGGTACAAGTGCATAAAATATTTACCTACATTTAAGTTATCCGTGATAAGTTAGAAGCAAATGTTGTGGTTAGTAAAAGGTTTTTTTTTTAAACTTAACATACAAAACATAACAATTTGCTAATGAAAAATCCTATAACACTTCTTATGGAAAAACCATTTTAAAACTTGCAACCTATTTCAGAACGCTGACAAAGCGAAAATAGTATTTATAAGTATATTATCATGTGTTCCGTACTTCGTGCCTATCACAATAAGAAAAAGTCGCGAGACTATGTTTCAACATCTGTATTATAAACATAAAAATAAAATAAGTTTCACATAATATCAATGTGTAAAAAACACACAAAAAAAAAAACAAATATTTCAAAAGCTAAAACCGTTTGGTGAGGCTTTTTGTGAGGCTGTAGCTTTTGAAATTTAGAGCACTGAGTTTTCCCTGCACTGCATTTTGACAAAATTTCACCAATAACCGAAAACAAGCCAGCTAATAAAAGTTGAAGGACCCCTACACATCGGTACTAATACAAAGGGTTCCGCAGACAAATGCTCGGCTGTCGTTCGTTCGATGTAAGGAATGAGTTCCGTTAGATAAGAGAATGGGGCGCCTCGTACTCACAAAGTAGACACAAGTAATGTCTAGAAAAGACGGTGGAAATAGAAGAGAAGTATATAATGTACAATTAAATCACTGGCACCTATAACGCTGAGGTCTCATTACTGTTGCGTCAAACTAGCGTTTAAAAAAATATTAAGTGTATTTTTATGTATATTTTTTGGTGACATGCCATTTTAATAATAATTTAAGTAATGCGCTGCACTGTCGCAGCTCCGGTGCGTTTGTTCAGATCCATTGTCTGCGATGGCATGCATCGGCCTCTTGCGTTACGACGTTGTGCGTCGTTGCAACGCAAGTGTGGCATACAGTATGTTGATTCGTAACGATGACGCGACGCAACGCACTAATGAGCCCTCAGCCTTATTGTACAGCGCGTTTTTATCACAAAACTAGCATCTGTGAGCCGATTCCCCCGCGTGGCACCTGGATAAAAATTACCTACGTCTATCCAGAATAATGTACCTTTCAAATTGTGAAAGACATTTTTTACAAATTGTACTGAGATCCCTTTGGATGATACTACGACTAGTACTATCTCTTTCCCACACTGACATAAGATTCAAGACTTGCGTACTACGTGGCCACGACCACGTTTTGTCGCATGACTGGACACTCTTGAACAGAACAGAGTCCGACTTACTTCCAGGTTTCGACCAAAAAAGTCACTTCTGCGCCAAGTCATGGTTGTGGCCATAGTACACGAGGTCCCTAAAACGGTATTTTTTTTTTTCCCTATTACTACCGTCTGTAGTAAGCAATCGACTTATTGTCGGGCCTACGCTGTCCTCCCATATTTAAGTACTAACGCTGTAACTTCAAATATTGTAAAACCAAATGATTTTAAAAGAGTAACCATGGAGTTTCTTGCCGGTTCTTCTCCATAGGAAACGACCAACCCGAACCGTGCACCTTTTGTTGACGTTTTATATGTGCCCATGTAGGCCTATGTAAAATAAAATATTTTGATTTTGATTTTGTATAGTAGGCAAACAGCTTTGTAAAAAATATACCTTTTGTCACGTAGACATACATGACTGATAAAAGTGATTGATCAATATCGGTACTTGCGACAATATTAAAATTTGTTATCTTAGTATAAACAGCGTTATTAAAATGATGAAAATTGTAAACAGTTTTCGAAAACAATCATTCAAATAATCTGATAATATTTCTTATCCCGTTCGTTATTCCTGCCTTGTCTTTCGAATAAATCCACCTAGTTATCTGCATTATGGATTGACATTTCAAAACGAACTATGCGAACTACGAGTATATCCACTAGCCATGGAACGGGCGCTTGGACTCTCTCAGAAGAATCGCATCCGACAAAGAACCAGAGTTGTCCCGATAAGTCACAGAATAACTAAGCTCAATTCTTAATTCTATAATGCTTACCATAATGTATATACATAGTTGGAAGGAAAATAATTATATTATAAGTCACAAGTGGATCCTGTCGGACACAGCAAGATCAAGTAGAAGAGAGGAGGAAGAACACTGGGTGCTTGGCAAATGGTACACCCATTTTGTGGAAGACAGATAGACAGTCGCTTCATGTAAAATGTATTCAGGTCGTCTTGTTAGACTGGAAGCCGACCCAGCATGGTTGGGAAGGGTTGGCAGATGGTGTGTAAGTGGCTTCGCCCACGTTTATGAGTTAAAAAGTGTTTCCGCGACTGTCTCAATGTTTTAAAATATTGCTACCCTATTTGAATCGGATTTTGTTAACAATTTTCAGGGTTTTATTTTTTTTGCACGAAACCTTAAATATTTTAAAAGCTTTTATTTAACTTGCAATGTATGTATGTTTGTATGTTTGTTACGGTGGATTCTTGGAATCTAAAATAGAACCACTTTTCGATGTCCGATTGAGCTGAAATTTTGCACTCACCTTTGGTTTTGATGACAATACACTTATAGCTTAATCCTGCAGCCAGGATCGTCTCCTCACGAGAGAACTCCTCAGCGTTTAATAGTACAGACACGAAACTTTGCAAGCATTTGGTGGATGAACATGAATTATATCATGATCTCATCCTGCGGCCAGGATCGTCTTCTCACGAGGGAACTCCTCAACGGTTAATAGCACAGATACGAAAATTTGTATACATGCTTAAATTTGATGGGTAAACATGAATTCTGTCATGATTCACCCTGCAGCCAGGATCGTCTTCTCACAAGGGAATTCTTCAACGGTTCATAGCAGAGACATGAAAATTTGTATACACGTTCATATTTGATGGATAAACTTGAATTCTTTCATGATCTCATCCTGCAGCCAGGATCGTCTTCTCACGAGGGAATTCTTCAACGGTTAATAGCACAGACACGAAACTTTGCGTACGAGTTCATATTTGATGGATAATCACGATTTGTATCATGAACTTATCCTGCAGCCAGGATCGTCTTCTCACGAGGGAACTCCTCAACGGTTAATAGCACAGATACGAAAATTTGTATGTATGCTTAAATTTGATGGGTAAACATGAATTCTATCATGATCTCATCCTGCAGCCAGGATCGTCTTCTCACGAGAGAATTCTTCAACGGTCAATAGCAAAGACATGAAAATTTGTATACACGTTCATATTTGATGGATAAACTTGAATTCTTTCATGATCTCATTCTGCAGCCAGGATCGTCTTCTCACGAGGGAACTCCTCAACGGTTTATAGCACAGATACGAAAATTTGTATGCATGTTTAAATTTGATGGGTAAACATGAATTCTATCATGATCTCATCCTGCAGCCAGGATCGTCTTCTCACGAGGGAATTCTTCAACGGTTAACAGCAGAGACATGAAAATTTGTATGCATGTTTAAATTTGATGGATAGACATGAATTCTATCATGATCTCATGCTGTAACCAGGATCGTCTTCTCACGAGGGAACTCCTCAACGGTTAAAAGCACAGACACGAAAATTTGTATACACGTTCATATTTTATGGATAAACTTGGATTCTATTATGATCTCATCCTGCAGCCAGGATCGTCTTCTCACGAGGGAACTTTTTAACGGTAAATAAATAGCATGGAATGAAAAAAGTGTTGAGATTGTGATAATGATCTGTGGTCAGAAAAGATTATGGCAAAACTAAAAATGTTAAAATAAAATAAAGTTAAAAAACCTTTTTAAAAAAAGCTTTTATTTAAATGCTCAAAAAGAAGAAAATAAAATTTTCTTTTAAAATTTTAACTTTCTATCAACTTATAACCTCATTATACACAATTTATATGATCATAAAAGCTTGTCGCGAGGTTTGCGTAAGTACCTATAAGTATTTAATTAAACTGAAATAAAAAAAAAAGCTTAGCAGATTAAGTTACTCAGATAAATAGTTACTAGTTTATTTACACAAGTAAACCTCGCGGCAAGCTTTTATGATCATATAAATTGTGTATAATGAGGTTATAAGTTGATAGTTAAAATTTTAAAAGAAAATTTTATATTCTTCTTTTTGAGCATTTAAATAAAAGCTTTTTTTAAAAAGGTTTTTTAACTTTATTTTTTCTAAATTAAACCCTAGTGGCCTTATAACATCTGCTATCTGTAAAAGTCCTATCGAAATCAGTCCAGCCTTTTCGGAGACTAGCCGGAACAAACAGATAGACTGACAGACAGACAAAAAACATTGTTTCTTTGGTAAAAGTATTGTAGATACTTTACAGTAGCTGTTGTTTTGAAATGACAATCAGACACTTTCATTTTTGCTTATTTGTATAGATTTGTTAGTTTGAAGATGGATTAAAAAAAAAAACACTTACATTTCACGTTAAGTTATGCTTTGAAACTAAATCAGGTTTCATGTCCGACTACTCTGAGAAGATACTGCGGAAACATACTCAGATATCACTGTCTCATTGAAAGTCCAGACACTGCATGCAGCCCTATACCTAATATGAAGTAAGTGAACGCAAGGAGGTTTTAGTTTGTTTTATTGAAGTGAAACTTCTTATGCGACTTCCAACAAGTTTAACCATGGAGGGGGAATATTTTCTATAACTCACTAAGAGATGGCAGTATTACAAGATTTGTGATTACGTAGTTATACTAGGTACGCAAGATCGCGTGCAAACAGTCATGCATTCGACTCTTCGGTGTGACCAGCCTTCGCTCAATTTCCATGAGTAGAATAACCTCGATAAAGTTATGTAATAATTACACCAAAATATTATTTAGAAGCTCAATAAAATAACGAGAGTGAATGCGTGGCAATCGAACGCATGCGTGTAGTATTACGAAGTTTCACTTCTTCCGCGCGGCGGGACTCCACGTACATTTTTTTTATTTGTCTGTTTAGGTAAACTAAGTTACTATTAGTGTTTCCTGAAAATAAAACTTATCACAAGGTCTTCAGCTGCATCTGGTTAGCCTGTAAGCCAACCCCAGCAGAATTGGGAGAATTAGAGACCATTTTAGAAAATTCATACTTCGAAAAGCGCCTCTATTCCATCACAAACCGTCAGATTATTCTTAGAAATTACTTCATTTGAAGACATAAGGCGGAGGTTCGTAGGGTTTCATATAAATTCGTACAATTTGTTATACGGATGATGTCATTAACCTTAAACGCGAGGGGAGCAAATTTCCTATACTTATAGTTACAGTATGAGTGGTGGAAAATTATTCCATCTTTCTGGTACCTACCTTATACGTATATATAAAGAGAACTTGTTTTTATTATCATTAGATATCATGTCAATTCACACAGAAAGAAATCACAAGCAAATAAAACATCAAATTGCAGTGAATTCTTACTGTTTAAGTGCTCTAGCAGATGCTAGAGCACGTAAACAGTAAGAAATATTCAGTCCATTCACCCTGTATAAATACAAGGTGTTGTTTTGCAACCTCGTCAAATTTCAGGGGGTGGTCACGAAAGACATAAATAATCAATTAAAATTACGGTACCTAGTTAACTATTAATAAACGCTGATTTTTCTAATTGTTTAAGTTTGTCAGTATTTCAGAATAACCCCCTTAACGTGGTTTATAAAAGGAATTATGAAATAAACGTTTGAGATTGTTTGTATGTGTGTAAGCGAGCTTATAAGGCAAGAACCAGACGGGCCGCGTTTAAAACACGGGTGGTTCACACTTCCCTATTTCCGTAAAAAAGAAAAAAAAGAAAAATTACCTACCCATTTTATTATTGATTCGGGACGAGAATCATTAGCATAGTTACCTCCTTGAATTTGACGAGGATGCAAAACAACACCTTGTATACAGGCTGAATGGATCTGGACCCGCCATAGCAAATTCGCATATAGAGGTGGTCATTGGCTAATTATTACACCTTACTTTCCATACCTAAAGTTTTATAGTTTGGGAGATCCCTATGTCCATTTGTATTTTTTGAGATTTTCAAAAAGTTGATATTCAAGCATGCAGAACTTCAATTTTTATTTATTTGTTGATAGCCATAAACATTAGTGATGTAAATACGTCAGTACTTTTCTAAAAATAGGCATAAAAACAAGACGCATGACGCTAAAAAAAAAACAGGTTTAATCATTAGTAAATGACCTCCTCTATATGCGATTTTTCTATGGCGGGTTCAGATCCAGACACCCTGTACACTGGTATTCAGCTGTACCAGGTTAGACTGGAAGCTGACCCCAACATATTTGGGAGTAGGTTAGGCAGATGATCAGGTTTTAGCGTTGTTTTTAGGGCGGCTCATGTTAATACAATATGGACTGTGTATCATGCGTCAGGTATCCTACTATGCGTCAGGTCGCTACTGGACGCGTGATACTTTACGCGTTTTGAAACAGCATTGCCAATTCCCAAAAGAAACGCCTGTGTCGAAAAGAGAGATGGATATGAATGTTAACGGATGTTGAGGTAAAGGAGCAGCGGTGGCCCAGTGGTAGCAGCCCCGACTTACGAGCAGTAAGTCGTAGGTTTGAACCCAGGCAGGCGCATTACTTTGTGTAATTTATTTCATCACTGCTGCTCTCAAAACGGTGAAGGAAAACATCGTGAGGAAACCGGCATGTACTAGAACTAAAAAATCGAAGACATGTGACATCTACCAACCCGCACTGGGCCCGCGTGGTGGATTACAACGCATTCCCTCTCATAGAGAGAAGGCCTGCGTCCCAGCAGTGAGAACAATATGTATAGGATGATGATGATGATGAGGGAAAGGAAGGCCAAAGAAAAGATGGATGGATGGTGTGAGGAATGATATGAAAGAGGAAGGAGTAAATGATGGAGTGGCGTCTGACAGGGAGAATGGAATAAGTAAACGTGTTGCACCGACCCCAAATAGAATGGGATAAGGCAAGAAGATGATGATGTCAATTCCCAAAAAAACATGATGATTAAACCTGCAAGCATCACAACAAGTCCTTATTATTACACTTTTAAAATAATCATGACGCAACAATACGAGTAAGTTAACACAATACATATTTAGCAAATAAATTGACCAACGAATTAATAGCAAACCTTTATCTTATCCTTTCCTGTATCAATAGCAAGCAAGCTGATAACATAAAAACAACTATAGGCTAAAAGAAATAAGACTCAATTCACATGTGATTTAGTTAAAGGGATACTTGATTATTTATCGGTATATAAGATAAAAAATAATATCGATAAAACAGAGTAACGAAATTGTGGTATTCGTCGCAAAAGATCGGAAAGTGAAACTCGCGTGTTACGAAGTACACAGAAAAATCAAAGATGAGTAACTCTTGCAAATATTATTGTGACAGGACCCTAGGATGGATGCTGAACAACAAGATCATTGTTCTGTTGTCACTCTTTTCATTCTCGCTGTTCGTGTCTACGTTAGTTCTGGCTGGTCAGAAGAACAGCTTGGCCGCTGAGCTCGACGAATGTAGGAAAAATCAAACTATTTCTACTACTACTGCAGTGCCTCCTGCAGCTGAAACATCACCCTCCACAGAGCCATCAACAGAGCCATCAACAGCGCCAACAACAGAGCTTCCAACAGAGCCAACAACACAGCCCGCAACAGAGGCACCAACAGAGGCACCAACAGCGGCACCAACAGCGGCACCAACAGAGGCACCAACAGCGGCACCAACAGCGGCACCAACAGAGGCGCCAACAGAGGCACCAACAGAGCCATCAACAGAGCCATCAACAGCGACAACTGGTTAGGTAACAGACGGTCTCAGTAAATTGTTACAAATACTAGATGGTGATCATTAACGAGTTTTTTTTATAGTGAAAGTGCTTTTGTGATAATCGGAGTGGAACTATATTGATTTGTTATTGTATTGTATAAGCTGCTGGTGTCCGCAACTCCACGTTCCGATCGCGTATTTTGGTACTGTCATTTGTTATTATAACTAAGCCTGTCAAGTGATTAATTAGTCAGTGTTTGGTTTAAAATGAGCTGTTCCTGTCGAGTAAAGATCAATGTGGCTAAGATGTAAGCACTGCATGGAATCGGCTTCAACTTAAATCGAGTCGTTCGGGATTCTTTCTATAAAAATCTAAACTTACTACTAAGTAATTTTTTATAAGTCTTTTAAAGTAAACTGTAACTTTGTAATGGCATCATCTCGGATTGGGATCAGTTATTAAATTACGTAAGCTGATGCCGATCCGATGGCGTGCTTGTGTGCTGTGATCTAAAGCGAACACTCATTCAAGTAGCAGCCGATTTCTGAGTTGGTCTTATGACAAGGAGATTTTTTACACGTGTACTTCAGATGTTTAGAAATATTCGAACTTTTTGACGATTTTTTTAATATATGTATACTATATTATAAAGAGGTAGCATTTGTTTGTAAGTTTGTATGTAGGAGATAATTTGCGGAACTAATAATCTGATTCCGAAAATTCTTTCACTAACGGAAAGCTTATCCCCAATGGTTCCCGTATTTTGCTTACATAACGGTAGAGAAACCCTGAGCAAAAGCTAGTCGCTAATACTAGTTTGGTGGTTTTTTGTAAAGTCAGGGACACAAAACTGACAACCAACTTAATTTTTTCGTATATTCAAATTAAATCTGCCATTCTTTGGAAGTTATACGATACGATTATAACACGACAAACTGATGTAATTTGTCATTTTGTTAACAGTTATTTTTACTAACTGGGAAGTTTTTCGACATATTAGTATTATACACACGTCGGATTTAAAACAAAGTTTTCCTTTGTAGAGCGTCGTCTCTTTCGTACAAATCAGTCTCTCTCTTTTTAATCTTTGATGTTTCATATTTTATTATTAGTTCTCTTCTAGCAGGAAGAGAATCATCTCTTCACAACATTATATTTAACATTTTTGCTTTATCTCATACATCCTAGTATCAACTAGGATGTATAAGATAAAGCAAAAATGTTTAATTTAGAACCATTACGTTTTTTCTTTAATATACTCACCAATCTTTTCTGACCTAGTTTAGTTTTGCAATTTGAGTTAGGGGCGATAATATTTTTTTTACGTTAAATGTTTTTATATACTTATATAAATACAGAAATACATTCATGTTAAGGGTTATTTTGGATTCATAAGACTGCAAAGTTTTCTGTTATTAGATACATTGGCCTTACGAGTAGTCATTGGTTCTAGAATATTAATACTGTCTTCTGTAAATATTTTATATGTGACTAATTTTATGACTAATCGATCAATATAAGATAAGATATAAAATAATCATGACTTTTATTTTTTTTAATATCAACTGGCAGTCAGATTTCAGTTTATATAAATATTAGTACCTAATCATAATTTACGCTAGTTTTGCCATCCTCAAAGAGATACGGCGATAGCTTAAACTTTCAGATTGAGTATTTACACTCATTAAAATATGTAGGTACTATCGAATTCACTGACGGTCGACCACTTTTAAAACTAAGGACATTAGGGTTTTCAAGCGTAGAGTGGACAAGCGTCACTGAGCGTGACAGTACATTAGTTATTTTAAAAAAATAGTTTAAAAGAAATATTATAACTGAAAGTTTGAGTAAAAGTCCTTATGTCATACAAAACATATCAACGAAAAACCCTAGGCAATTCTAGACTTCTTTTAGTTGTATCCAAGTATCTTGAATTGGCACGAGGTTGTCAACATGTGGGATGTTGACTCAGCAATCACTGTGCCGATAGTCTTATCAGTCAATGGCTTAATTGTCAAAGAGCCAACCAATACCTGTTGAGGCTCTCTTTAAGCAGCTGGATCAAAGAATCTCTGAAAGTGGTACTCCTGTAAACAGCTCTATTTGTTACGAGGTTCCTTTCTCTGACACTCAAACCGACGGCGGTTTGAGTGTCAGTAAGACCCTGTACCGATACCGGTGGGTTTATTTAAAGTTATATTTCAAAATGTAAACTATGCATATAATAATAATAATATAATAATAATTTCTTTATTTCAATCAACAATTTGGATCATAGAATAGGTACATTAAATAAAAAAATAAAACATATTAGAAAAATAAAAAGACAAAACATACTTTCGTTACCTATCAATTACATTTAAAAGGCAAAGTCAACAAATTAAAATTAGAAATAATCATAATTCATATAAAAATTATTCAATAATTACATTTATTCAACATTTAAATAAAAATGAAAAGTTATGTTATGAATTATTTAATTTTCTTGCTATATAATGGATATGTTACTGAACTCACACGATTTTGACGATGACGAAAATTTTATAAACAGTTGAAACAACTTTTCATCTATAATCTAAACAAAGTATTTAAAATGGAACATTGATAATTATTATCGTTATAATCGACACTTATAAGTAGATAATGTAATCCATATTTCATTTTAAGATTGCGACATAATCGTCAATTGTCGCTGAACTTTTCTTTATGTTTAGTTGCTTCCAATTTAAATTGCGGTTATAATGGTATGGACATGTGCTGTGGATCGAGGAATGAAGAAAAATTGCGTCTAGAAAGTTTCAAGTACGAATGAATGACGTGTGGTTAGTACATAATCTGATCAGAATTTTTATGCGACCCATTGGGCCTCTGACTTGTCTTTACATGACGTCGAGAAACCTCTCTTAGGCATGCTGGTTTTTTTACCGTGGAGGTCTGCTCCGCCTGGTCTGAGCACCGCCGTGTCCTCGTAGCGGCGATTGGCGGCGGCGACCTCTCGCGTCCGTCCTTGATTCAATCCATGGTCTGGAGTGAGAGGGAATGGGAAGCCATCGCCTCCTTCTGCGAAGCAGTCATGCTAGCGAAGGAGGTGGCGGAACGTGAGAGGGAGAGTGCCTCACGTCCCAGCCGCCGCGGAAGACGCCCCGGGCGTCGGGGGCCAGCCACTGGTGCACACACGCACATGAATCCGAAAAAGGTGTGTGTCTTGGGTTCGAACTCGTGAACTGTCACTTGGAAGTCTTATGGTTTATCACCAAACACAGGATCAAGACGACATGATATTATAGACATGAAGAAATCAAATGTGTTGAGCACAAAAGCTACCGGAGGGTTCAAGTCAATCTGCGTTACGGCCGATACAAAGTTTCCATTATATCTATACTATCTATTTTCTATTCTTAATATTATAAATGCGAAAGTCACTATGTTTGTTTGTTTGTATGTTTGTTTGTTACCTTTTCACGACTAAACGGCTGATCGGATCTTAATGAAATTTGGCAAGAAGATAGATTTCAACCTGGGGAAGGACATAGGCTATATATCATCACGCTACGACGTATATATATATATATATATACTAGCTGTCCCGCGCAACTTCGTCTGCGCCACATTTTCCCCGTTTTTGCAACATTTTTCATTGCTGCTCCACTCCTATTGATCATAGCGTGATGATATATAAGCTTTAGCCTTTCTCGATAAATGGTCTAGGTAAAACTGAAAGAGTTTTTCAAATCAGACCAGTAGTTCCTGAGATTAGCGCTTAGTATTAGATAACCCACATGGATGCGTTTACAAACATTTAAACTCACATACACAAACAGCCAGACCCGGAACAACTATTCTGTAGGCCATACAAATATTTGTTCCGTGCGGGGATCCAACCCGCCACACGCAGCGCAGCATATATTTTTTTAACAAACACGTTCCATTCTCAGTTATATTAAACAGGGCTCAAGAAGAGCCTTGACATAAGGTTAACATAACAAAAAAAAAAGTCCTAACTAGTTTTCATTCAAACCAGAATATAAAAATCTGAACTATATTTACAAAAGCTTTTGTATCTTGCTTAAGATCTTAACTAAGGTAAGATACAATCTTTTATCGTGCATTTTAAACCACAGTTTAGTCATAACAGCTTAATTTAGTTTGAAAAGTGTTGTCATCGGCGACACCTTGCCCTCTAGCGGGAAGCCATCGAATTAGAATATAAATTGAACTCTTTATATAAACATTTATAATTTGCATTTAAGGGGAGGTTACGTTGTATCTTAGTTGGTAGCAAAATGTGAAGAGATTTGGAGGCCCAATGTTTGTAGCCGTCACTTTTATTTAATCCACTATTATTATAAATGCGAAATCATCTTGTCTGTCTGTCTGATTGCTACTTTTTTCATACGTCTGAAGAGCGTTTACACCTTACGGCATTTCATACAAACTTTCAAGTTCTTCTTTTCCGAAATGACTGAACCGATTTTAATGAAACTTCATACGCATAATACACCGTGTAAATCACCTCATCACGAAGCCGTCAACCAAGCATTCTGTACATGAAACTAAGTAACTTTACGCAAAAATTATTGCTGGGAAACGACTTTTTTTTGGCGGGTCTAAAATCATGTTTTGTGGTAGAACTCAATGTAACGCACTCAAAACATTGTGCTGATGGACGAATTGAATAGTGCGGGGGTCGTGGAGGCGTTTAAAGTAAAAATCTTACATTAAAAACTTATATTTAAAAAAATACTTGTCAAAAAGTTGGAACTTTCCTCTAATATCTCCGTAACTAGAAGCTTCCCAGGTATGGTGTAGAACAAAAAAATGATCGCAATGACAGGGAGAACCAGTGCCTGTCGGCTTCGTTAAGAGGTGTTTTACACCCTTTATATAATACAGATACATAGGTTAGTTACTAAAAACATTTTCGAAAAGTTTCATTAAAATCGGTTGTCGGCATTGTGGTGGTAAACGCTCTTAATAGCTGAACGAATTTTGCACACGGATACATCTGAGTTAAGTCGTAGGATACTTTTATCCGGGTAGCCTTCTGTGGGATTATCACCTTTACGAAGCCACGGGCAGAAAATAATAATAATGGTGTTCGGAGGATTCATTTGTTCATAAGATATCAGAATAGTATCAGTTCAATATCCTAAAAGTCGTAGATTGTCCACAATCAGGAGTTTATGATGGAGCGGGGCAAAATTTTGAAAAACTTTAAAATTTCGATTTCTCCAAAACAACGATGTTTGGACCCCAAGTTATCGGGTCAAAATTGTTGCAAATTGAGTGTAGTATCATCCATTTCAAGGAAAACCAGTAACCAATTGACCCTGGACAGGGATCAGAAAAAGTAAATAACAATATTGTGAGAGTAAAATCATACGTACTTCGATACGCAGAAAATATATTTCTGTAAAAAGTGGCGTAAATAAAATCCTCATTCGCTTAGCAAAATAAAATAAAAAAATACCCTCACATTTCCTACTTTTTTACAATCAGAAAATAAAATGAAAATAAAAGCTTTTAAAAATACCTTAATATTTACAATTTTTTATTGTGGCAACCCACCCTTAAATTCACCGGTAGCAACACAAACGACGTTCAGCTAATACGTTATAAATATTCATAGTCATAAGTAGCTCCCGACCTATCGAACGTTTACCACTTGGCCAGTGTTACTCGAACCGCGACCACGGATCCACCATTCCCTTTAATCCGTAAAACTCTTTCGCAAAGACGGGGTGGGTAGTTCTCGATAATTTGGCCGTCTACTCTTCACCAGGGGAAGGGATTCCGATACACATTGTACGATATTTCAATTCAGTATTTATATTTCCTTCGGGAATATGGCTTTAAATCCATGTGGAATGTTCTAGTAAACATTTTTTTGCGTTTTGTTTCCGCGTAGTGGAACTTGAAACATTTCGTGTGTGAATTTCTACAAAAAAAACTGTCGTTCCATTTTGGTTTAAATTTAAAATATCAGTTGGACTGTCGTTTCGTCAGAAATGATCGTATGATTCTATGACTTAGAATATTAATCCATATTTTCATCATTAGAGATAAAATCCTTATCAAATATGATAAGGTATTTCGGTATCTATTTTACAAAAGTGTACCTACAGATACTTACTTATATGTATATTTAAATAAACCAAAGCTTGTTTTTAATTCACTGGGCGACACAGTTGTTCGCAAAGCCATTATTGGATTTTCTTCTTTTTCTTTAACCTTTGGCCTAAATGGAATGCTGAGTGTAGGTCTCTTCCAAATCTCTCCTCTTTTGGCGGATATGTGTCGTGGCTAGCCAGTTTCTTTTTTAATTTAATGAAATAATATCTAATACTTACACAACATTTAATTGTCACCTCGCATGAGCGAGATTTTTTTTTATTATAAATAGGCTCGCGCTTGACCACTATCTCACCTGATGGTAAGCGATGATGTGGTCGACGGTGAAGCACGCTTGCCTAGAAGAAACCTATTCACTCTTGACTTGAAGACCCCCAGATTGTAGCTATCGGGAAACACAGACTCCGGCAGGGAATGCCACTCCTTAGCGGTACGCATAATAAAAGTATTCCCAAAGCGCTTAGTGCGTATAGGTGGGATGTCCACCATGTACCGATGGCGCATCGCCGTACGTCTGGTAGTCCGCTGATGAAATGGGCTAGCCGGAATTAGGTCATGCAATTCCATCGCACACTCCCCGAAATGTAACCGGTAAAAAACCGATAGGCTGATAGCATGAAAACACTTGGGTCGAAACTATTAGTCGCCTTTCTTTTTGAAACATCTTTTACATGTTATATTATTACAAAAAAATATTCATTCGTTTTCTTCTCAATTGGATCTTGATCATCATCCGCCTAGCTTTTTCCCCACTTATTTGGGGTCAGCATCCAGTCTTACTGAATGCAGCTGAATACCAATATTTTACATGGAGCGACTGCCTATCTGACCTCCGCAACCCAGTTAGTACTGGGTAATACGAGAATACGTAGCGTAGCGTAGGACGTCCTAAGACTCGGTGGAGCGATGGTCTTCGCAAGGCGGCTGGCTAGAGCTGGATGAGAGTGGCTGAGGATCGTGCTCAGTGGCGTGTCATGGGAGAGGCCTATGTCCAGCAGTGGACGAATACAGGCTGATGATGATGATGATGAATACAAGAATACTTGGTAAGACGGAGTATTCCCGTTTGAGAACCTAGAGCACCTATTTTTTGGGGGCACCAATGCATTCTGCACCATATATGTAGCACTCAATAATAGGTGCTCTAAAAATAGGTGCTCAAACGGGAATACTCCGGTAAGACTGGTTGTCAGACTCTATCTACCAATGTCAATGTCCCGCCAACGGCTTAACATCCTTCTCGAGACACAGGAAACTCGGTATGTAAAGGGCGGTCACCCATCCACGGACCAACCTAGGCAAGCACAGCTTAACCTGAAGATCGACCCGAGTGGCTGTTATCATTTAGCTACGAACTCTTGATCGTTCCAAGTAGTAAAAGTTATAAGCTTTGACCGACACGGAGGCATATCAACTTAATTGAGTATATTATTACGATATAAAAATGCTCATATTCTCATTATTACTGCCCACGCAAATCCTATTAATGTTTTAGCTATACTGTTATTTTGCGGCTTTGCTTTTTACTATGGTTGGTTGGTTGGTCTTGTGGTCGCAAACCCAATTGCTGAGCATGAGGTCCTGGGTTCAATTCTCAGAACGGGCAAAGTGTTATTTATTTATTTAAACTTCATGTACAAAAGTGGTACATAGGCGGACTTAATGCCACAAGGCATTCTCTACCAGTCAACCATAGGGTAAAATACGACAACATTGTGGTAGGGTACAAAAAAAATACTTACAAATAACTACTAGTTTAGTGTTATAGGATTTTTTCATCAGAAATTTAGCGGCCATGGAGTCTGTCTAAGTGCCCGGTAGATAGCAATAGGCCCCTCATTACATAGCACTTATGCAAAACTAGCTAAATGAGGGTGTACTTATAGGTACACTTCTGCCTAGCCCGTCGAGGAATTACAAGCGTGATGTTATGTTATTACACTACTAATAATTGAATGGATCTTGAAATGGGGAGCAAGTGGGAGGCAACATGCGTTAGATGGAAGTGTCAGGGTAATTTGCCATCTGCCAGGGCTGCGGGACTGTTCGAAAGAGATACCGTGGCCCTGGAACACAAAGGGCGAAGAAGGAACATGGGTGGGTTTTAGTCAGTACAAGTCTGACACTCCCTCCCGCTCCGCCCAGAGCGGGAGGGGTTATTCGGTGATTACCCATCCGAAAAAAAATAAAAAAGGGTAATTTACCAGTCAGTGTCAGGTTGTCTGACAAAACAAAACAAATATGATTCGAAACTTAATACGTGGTTGGGTACCCTATGTGACCCAAATTATTTTGTACAGTATTTATTTTTGCTAAGCCTTAGTGTTAGGTCTTTTCTCTTACAATATTTTATTTGTTTCAAATGGTTTCTATATGTCAGTATTTGAAGAGCTATTTGGTTCATGCGCCATAAGAATCGTGCTCTTGGATTAGCCGAATCTGGCGACACCAGCGCCATAGTTTGGCTACCATCCACCGAACTCTGTCAAATTTGGCATTCCCCATGCTAAAATCTCGGCGTGCTCAGCGCGTTTTTTTTGGTGCAGAGTTTTCGGATAATTTACTCTGAGATGGACAGCTAAAGGTTTCGAGAACTTGTGAAAATACCCAGCAGTGAACTGACATTGTTTCGTGAAAGTGCTTCATGGTGTGAGCTGCGGACAAGAGCTGGTGAAGGCGTCCTTGAGCTGGTCTGAAGGTTAGTGGGCCAATAGTTTTCAATGCTGACGTCGAAACCATTTTTCTCGTTCTTCAATTCACAGGGTGCGTTTCATATGATTCAATCTAATTAGTCTCAAAACATAAATTTTCATAATTAAGCTCCCCGCGTGTCGTCGGCTATTTACACGCCGCGTCACCAATACGTATGGATTTATAGAATTATAATCATTTAAATCTCGTAGCTAAATAATAGCCGCACGGGTCGATCTTTAAGGTAAAGCCGTGCTTGCCGAGGTTGATCCAAGGATGGGTGACCATAATTACATACCGAGTTTCCTCCGTGTTTGTTTGTTTGTTTGATTGATTGAACGCGCTAATCTCAGGAACTCCTGGTTCGTAATGAAAAAAAATTTAGTGTTGCATATCCCGTTTATTGAGGAAGGCTATAAACATCACGCTACCAACAATAGGGTGGAGCATCAATAAAAAATGTTGCCAAAAAAGGAAAAATGTGACGCAGACGAAGATGCACGGGTCAGCTAGTTTCAAAAAATAAAATATAGCTAATATTGTATTTTTATTTTACTAATCCACTAAAAGTAATTGGATTTCTGTCTACGTAATTAAAGTCTAGGTTGGGTAAATAATTAGGCAAAGACATTTTGGAAAAAGGTCTTTCTACATTATAATACAATTTTTGTTTGAACGATAAGCAATTATGATAAGAAATGAGGTGACATCGATGTTAAAGTACTGGAACTGATAAGCGTAATTTAATAAAAATAAATGTAAATTTTTGTAGGTTTTTTTTTGTGTCGTTTTGCTGTCCTCCATCTAGTTTTACGATTACAAAGGCTGGCTGACAGTCTTACTTGATTCCTTTTGTGATTTGAACGGATTCAAAACAGTGAAATACGTTACATTTTTTCACACCAGCTAGTTCTGTGCAAATACTTCGATTTTCAAAATAAAAATACTCGTTTCACGTGTAATAATTATTATTTTCACAAATTTAAGAATTAATTCATTATCTATGGATATGGATAAAGAAAAAAATCTATGGGATCATTGCATTTTAGATTCAAAAATCGAAGTATTTACGTTTAAACTGCGCGCTCGTGTGTTCGAATTGATTTTGTAGAGTGCTATTGTGTTTTTACATCAGGAATTTCTCCTTCAGCAGACACAGAGTCTAGATTTGTGTTCCTTTGATGGCAATACGGTCGCCCCCTATTAAATGGGACATAAACATAACTGGCAAAATGTGGGTGTTCTATTAGGAACACCTCTTAGCCCTACGGGGATTACATGCGTAATGTTACGTGTTTATTAGTAATGAACACTTCGCCTATTAGCTTCGAGAAGCTAATTGTGACTGGTAACGTGGAAGGAAAAAGGGGCCATGGAAGATCACCAACCCGATGGACAGATGCGGTGGAGGAAGTCTGCAAAAGGAATTTCCAGGCATCTGTCCGCATGGCCGAAAACCGTCCAGCATAGAGAGCGCTGGTGGAGAAGGCGACGACCCTTCATGAAGAAACGAGGAAGAAGAAAACTTCGCCTATTAAAAGTAATCGTTTAACGATAATCCACGTACTGAAGACTTCCTTCTCAGATCTGATATACTCATGAATGTATCTAGGTACTTAAGATAAGCTTCCTTTTTGTAGTAAGTTTTACAGCGGCCTAATGAAAGATTCCATCGGTGTTATGATAGACAATCGCGGCGCTATTCTGAATATATTGAAGGAAAACTCAAAAATGTGGAGTGTTATAGAAATGATTGCTTAACTTAATTATATAGGAGTATATATCGGAGGAGCTTCTCGTGGTCGATCTTTAAGGTTAAGCCGTGCTTGCCGAGGTTGGTCCGTGAACCATAATTACATACCGAGTTTCCTCCGTGCCTCGGAAAGCACGTTAAACCATTGGTCCCGGTTGTCATTTCTAGTTCTTTGACATTCGTTAAGAGAAGTCAGAAGCCAAAATTCTGACATCCAGTCTTACCAAGGCGTATTGTATTACCCTGTTACTGGGTTGTGGAGGACAGATAGGCAGTGTCGCTTCATGTAAAATACTGGTACTCAGCTGCATGCGGTTAGACTGGAAGCCGACCCCATCATAGTTTGGGAAAGGGCTAGGCAGATGATGATATAGGATGTTTATTAGGTAAGTGTTTTTACAGAAAATAAACTGCATAAAAAACTGTTTCCATACGTACGATTTTACGCTTTTTTGCCGATACGACAGTTGTAGGAGTGGAATCCTTAATTTCATCAGTGTTTGTATGTGTGTGTGAAATGTGTAATGTGTGGTATATAGGTACCCTACAAACTTTACATTAATTTAAATATTATTACCTCACAATATTATAAAATATAATATTCTGCGGTCCACTGCTTTATTATAATATTCAGAAAGTAACGTAGAAATTATTCCAATATCTTGCATAATCCTTCCCGGAGCGGTAGGACTTTGAGCAGACTTTTACTTATTCCCAAGTTAGTGCTTGTGTTTATATTTTTCTGTTACGTGTTCTTTTTACTGGCAAAGCTTTTATATTATAATGAACTTGTTTAGATATTATATAGTAGAATATTTTGTGATTCCACAAAATGGATGTGTATTGGAAATACAGCATTTTTTCAAATAAATGTTAGGTTCGACTTCCATTCAAACCGGGTTTAGAACATACTAGCTTTTGCACGCGGCTTCGCTCCCGCTATGTATGTAAATCAAGCCAAGGAGACGTTTTAAATGTAACCAATAGCACTCAAAGATAACGTAGCTTCCAGTTTAAAAAACTAAAATTGGAATGGGATCATTAGTTCAACCAATTTTACCTCTTTATTATGTTCGTTTATTCATTTTTCTAACTTACTTTTTAAATTTTAAAATATTCCAGGGACCCTGTTTCCGATATCGGTGGGTTTACCCACCGATATCGGAAACAGGGTCCCGGTGGTCAGCGGGTCAGAGAAAGGAACCTGCTAACAATACGAGCCGTTTTTTTCGTTTTCTTTTTACTATATTCCTTAAAAGTCGATTCCTTGATTGCCAAATCTCACAAAATTTTTAGTGAGAACTTGTTATTATATTCTCTCTCAAATAAGCTGATTTTGATTTAGTTTTCAATGGATTCATATCGCACCACCGTGATGTCGGTCTTCAGTTTGTCACACTAGGGTAATGTCGAGCTACGTTTGTCGCACAAGCGTGCATTCGACCTATAAGTGAGTCGCAGTACAGTTTGTTGCTCAAGCGTTAATCGCGCTTCCGTGTGTCGACCTCACGTTTATACACTCTTCTGAAGAGTTCAAGCCGTTGATCCAGCTGCCAAGCGAAAGACTGCTCAGATATTTTAGCTCTTTATATTATTACCAAGTATAGATTTTAAAGACAACCGTAAAAAAAAAAAAAAATGTGTACAAATCTTGTATGTCGATCGTCTGAAAAGTCTGGTCTTGAATTTTCAAAAAAATGCTCAGATATTTTAAACCATCTAAAACTACGCACAATTTCGTTCCAGAATAAGACTATGAGCTTCTTATACGTCGATACTGAGTCAGTCATCTCATCAAAGAACGCGTACAAATGAGATCGTTTCCCTCCCAAATTCCTCTTCCCCCGAGCCATCAATTGCTAGCTACAAAAATTGATCAAATAAAAAATGTGGTGAACATTTTCTGGTTCCCTTTGAAAATTCTCCTTTTTGTATCACAATTTTGGTGTGAATAAGGTTTTGTCAATCAACGAGTACATTTTGAAGCCGGTTCGAAGGTTTTGTTGATTCCTGATTGACAGAGGATCCGAATTTGGATACGGTGAAATTGATCGCTGCATTTATAATAATTCAAAATGGCCGCCCCAAAATATGGTAGGTATTTGTTTTGTGAAATGCGTCGGAAAATGTGTCCGATTGTTGAAAAAAATATTCAAATTGTTTTATAATGCTTCTATTATCCATCTGCCCGTAGTGCGTCGTTCCCCAGTTCAGGGCAACATTTCAGTAAAAAAAAAACATATTGCACCCCAGGGTAAGTGACCGATTGATATCAAAAGGCTCGCCCAATATTAGATGTATCTTAAACATAGCTGGTGAAATGTGGGTATGCTATATGTACCTACACCTCTGGTCAACCATTATTTATGTTGTTTCATATCTAAGAAAACATAGCAGATTTTTTTTTTTTTTGGGACGAGCCCCCCAGTGTCGTCCCCTCGCCAGTTAAATTATTTCCAAACCAATGTAACTCCTGTAAGCCAGAATATACAGACAGTGGCACCCACCAGAAAAGCGCCGAGACAATGAAGCTCGATGAAGTCCAAGTGACAGAATTTAAATGTCAAGGATCCCGCAACGAAATTAATCAGAAAAGGATAGCGGAGGAGTACGTAGGAAGACACATAATTTCACTAACCTTCATATCAGCAGGAGACAGAACGAAACAAGGCAGTAGGCAGAAAGGGACGTTTATAACTGGGATAAGCCCAGTTGCCTAGCACCACGGATAAATATTACCATTAATATTAATGGGTCCTAAGAACTCGAAAAGCTCGAAAAGCTCGTGGCTAAATATTAACAGCCGCATGGGTCAATCTTCAAGGTTAAGCCGTGCTTGCCAAAGTTGGTCGTGGATGGGTGACCATCATTACATACCGAGTTTCCTCCGTGCCTCGGAAAGCACGTTTAGCTGTTGGTCCCGGCTGTCATTTGTAGATCTTTGACAGTCGTTACGAGTAGTCAGAAGCCGAAAGTCTGACATCCAGTCTTACCAAGGGGTATCGTATTACCCATTCACTGGGTTGTGGAGGTCAGATAGGCAGTCGCTTCATGTAAGATACTGCTACTCAGCTGCATCCGGTTAGACTGGAAGCCGACCCCAAGATAGTTTGGGAAAAGGCTAGACAGATGATGATTAATGGGTCCTAAGTTGTGAGCTGGTATATTTGATTCCAATAATAGATATGGCAAAAACGTTTGAACGCTCGAAAAAGTGTTCTAGTTTGTAGAAACTTCGTTAACTGACTACCTAAGAACTCGAAAAGCTCGAAAAGCTCGTGGCTAAATATTAACAGCCGTGCTTGCCAAAGTTGGTCGTGGATGGGTGACCATCATTACATACCGAGTTTCCTCCGTGCCTCGGAAAGCACGTTAAGCTGTTGGTCCCGGCTGTCATTTGTAGATCTTTGACAGTCGTAACGAGTAGTCAAAAGCCGAAAGTCTGACATCCAGTCTTACCAAGGGGTATCGTATTACACATTCACTGGGTTGTGGAGGTCAGATAGGCAGTCGTTTCATGTAAAATAGACTGGAAGCCGACCCCAAGATAGTTTGGGAAAAGGCTAGGCAGATGATGATTAATGGGTCCTAAGTTGTGAGCTGGTATATTTGATTCCAATAATAGATATGGCAAAAACGTTTGAACGCTCGAAAAAGTGTTCTAGTTTGTAGAAACTTCGTTAACTGACTACCTAAGAACTCGAAAAGCTCGAAAAGCTCGTGGCTAAATATTAACAGCCGTGCTTGCCAAAGTTGGTCGTGGATGGGTGACCATCATTACATACCGAGTTTCCTCCGTGCCTCGGAAAGCACGTTAAGCTGTTGGTCCCGGCTGTCATTTGTAGATCTTTGACAGTCGTAACGAGTAGTCAAAAGCCGAAAGTCTGACATCCAGTCTTACCAAGGGGTATCGTATTACCCATTCACTGGGTTGTGGAGGTAGTCGTTTCATGTAAAATACTGCTACTCAGCTGCATCCGGTTAGACTGGAAGCCGACCCCAAGATAGTTTGGGAAAAGGCTAGGCAGATAATGATTAATGGGTCCTAAGTTGTGTAAGTGTGATTCCAATAATAGATATGGCAAAAACGTTTGAACGCTTGAAAAAGTGTTCTAGTTTGTAGAAACTACGTTAACTGATTACATTCTACGTTCTTAAGATCCGTATTCCGTATAGTATATGTATAACTCCGGATGTAACTTGTACACTATCAAACATAATATTGCGTTCTTTCTGCCAAAAAATATGATGTGCATATAAAATCACGCCTGTAATCCCGAAAGGGTTATGCAGAGGTGACCCTAATAGTACACCCACATTTCAACAGTTATGTTTAATTCCCATGTAATAGGGGGCGGGCCTATTGCCATCAACTAGGCATAAATCCAGACTCCATGGCTGTAACTGAGAAATTTCGTATGGAAAAACCCAATAACACTTTGCTCGACCCGGAAATCGAATCTAAGACCTCATGAGCCTTTGAGTAACCAGGACACAAACGAGGCACACACTTTACAATACTATAATAATATTTGTAAAAAAGAGTTAGCCGCCTAAAGCGAGTCACATTTTGAACTCGGTTGATTTATTTATTTATAATAGACACAACTGAATTTTTATGTCTAAAAATTATATATTATTATTATAAGCCTATATTGTCCCACTGCAGGGCAAAGGCCTCCCTTCCCTCCTTCCACTTTTCGCGGTCTAGTGCGATTGTAGGCCAATCCTTAGAGAACGAGTCCAACTCATCCCGCCATCTCCTCCTGGGCCTGCCGCGTTGTCGTTTCTTGCTGTAAAAAAAAAAAAAAAAAATATATGTTTACGAGAAAAAAAATAATTTACCAAAACTACCGGCTCCCTTCTACTATCGGACATCTAGACGCACTGCAAGTTACCATCCCTACCTTGTTACTTCCACTTATTATATAATATATACGTATATGACAACAACGAGGAAAAGAGAAAAAAAAAACAATAAAAAAATGTCACATTGTAACTTCTCAAAGTTCCTTTATTCAAAAGTAAACCTTAACTAAAACCATACTAATGAGACGACCACCTAGTTTGCAACAAACTACCAACCAAATATTACAATATGTTATACACTGCTATTGCTACAAAGTCGACAAAGACAACATACACCATACAAAAGGCTCCAATGAAACTTGTTTTGACATATAATAGCTGTAAGTTTGGTAGTTAGCGCGCCTAGACATTTATGATTAACAAGTTATACACTTATGGCGGTTTGAAGAATAAAGAATGACTAGCTGTCTCGAGCAACTTCGTCTGCGTCACATTTTCCCCGTTTTCGCAATATTTTTCACTGCTGCTCTGCTCCTATTGGTCGTATCGTGATGCGTTATGACTATAGCCTTCCTCAATAAATGAGCTATCTAACAACGAAAGATTTTTTCAAATCGGATCATTAGTTCCTGAGATTAGTGCGTTCAAGCAAACAAACAAACTCTTCAGCTTTATTATTAGTATTAGTATATTAGATTTCAGCCTGACGATAACAGTTTGAGAATTATTGTGTAGGTCAATGATTGTAAGGTACGATTGAAATTAAATAAAAATGACATCATTGGGTAATTATTTCTATGTTTATCGTAAAAACTTTATCTTTGAGTCTTTAATGTTGAAAACTAAAAAATACAGTCATACGAGGATAGGTGATGACTACACAAGCTGCTTGACGACGTTTAGTGAAAATGGCTATTGTTTTTCCTTGAACTACCTCTTTTAGAGGAGGAAGGGTCCTTCTTCCTCCTCTTGGGTTTTCCACGATAAAATAAACACCTAAAGATCTGTCTGATATTTCAAGGTACTTCGTTCTTTTTTTAGACTCCATCTTATGCTTTGTACAACATGAGATGATAAAATATTAAGAGAGATAGGAGCTTAAGAGCGATCCCATCAATACAAAAAAAATAATTTTAAGTGTCTCTTTGTAATTTCAAAATACCGGCTTTTTACTGAAAGGCTTCAGTAAAAAGCCGATTTTTATATGAAAGCTTATGCGGTATTAATGACAACATTTTTTTTTACATTTTTCTCTGTCTGTTTGTTCTGATTAATCTCGATATGACTGGACCGATTTTGAGGGGACAGTGAATGGCAGATAAGGCGTAACTTGACTTACGATTTTAATTTAAGAAAAGGTATAGAGTTCCGTAAGAAAAAATATTAATCCTTTAAATTGTTGACAAACTCAGATTAAAAGTAATATTTCTATAATAATTTCACGCCAAAAAAGGTCGCAACATCTAGTTTTTTTTTATTTTATTTTAAAACTCAAAAGTCGCGTATACCTTGCACCACACCCTGCGGTCCCACCTGCCTACCGTGTGTAGATATAACGGTCTCAGAGCACTTACACACTGCCCTTGTTCTAATGACTAAAGTTTTCAGCGCTGCCAACTTAATATATACAAAATTACCATACCTATAACATTGTAGCTTAATGGTGCAAGGATAAAAGGATAGTAGTATCAAATTGGCTTTTGGAGGTTGGTTATGTTGTTTGTAACCGATTTAGTGTGTTATCGGGTTTATTTTATCTGTGTTTTGATGTTTTGTGGTTGTTTGTGATTGGTGGTAAGTATAGAAAATATTTTGTGTTGTGACTATGGTTACTTGGACTTTGATTTGAATTCAAAGTGGTAATTTCAACTCTAGTTTTTTTATAAACATTATGCATTCTACTCTAAGGCTCGATCTCTCAAGAATACCTGCAATTTACCCAGATTTTTAACAAATTATCGTATTAGTTAAATTAAATAAAAAAATAAATAATCCATACTAATATTATAAATGCGAATGTCACTCTGTTTGTTTGTATGTTTGTTTGTTTGTTACCTTTTCACGACTAAACGGCTGATCGGATCTTAATGAAATTTGGCAAGAAGATAGATTTCAACCTGGGAAAGGACTATATATTATTACAATACGACCAATAGGAGCGGAGCAGCAATGAAAAATGTTGCGAAAACGGGGAAAATGTGACGCAGACGAAGTTGCGCAGGACAGCTAGTAGGTATACATATTACAGTTCCTAGTGAAAATAGCACAGTTAAAAGGTGAATGTCCTGAACTTTTTAAGCTGTCTTCGAAAGTTGCACCCTTTACACTCTCGCTCGAGAAATCTTATTCATGCTCCTTACGCTCGCACAGTATACCGCAGCTATTCATAAATGCTTCGCTCAGTCAAAGAGTTTAATCTAATTCTAATGAACGAACACCCCTCAATTGATTTGTTTGCCAGCTCCCTAACGACAATTAGTACAGCCTTGTCTAAAAACTTTGTCTATGATGATTTGCAATAGTGATTGTTCTCTGTTTCATAAAATTATGCGTAATGTTTATTATGTTAATATATTGTGCAACCAAATTGTTTACTTCAACTTGTGGAGGCTTGTATATGGCTTGTCGTTGTTACATCATTAAAAACTTCTGTATTGTTAGCTGTAAGCCACACAAACACAATAAATTAAAATATATTTATTTATTTATTTATGTACACACAAAACATAGAAAACAGCACAAAGGTATTTTGTGGCTGAGATGGTACATTGCATAACGGGCTGGAGTCCGCAACTCCTCGCGTATTTTGCGTACGGTATGGGTACGATAATTATTCCATCCATCCTAGTTCCCCGAGAAAGACCAGTAGCCTTGTCATTGCTGAGATGGTACTGCTAGGAGATTTTGAACATTTTTAAGAGCCAGACCGACAGAAACCTTTAGGCTGCTTTTAATACCTGCGATGAATGTTGTCCTTCCAAAACAAGTTGTTTGAATAGGAAGACACCATCTCTTATTTCACACGAAACCAATAAAACAAAAAACAGTGTTTCTTTCTAAAGAGGCGAAAAAATTGTCACAAACAAAGATCTTTTACAGAAAGCACTTTACAAACTGGACTCTATTAGACTTACTTCTGCTGACCCGTATGATAAAATGGTGTGAAAGTATACACAGAACAATAACGTGTTGGGTTTAAAGCTCATAAAGTAGTTGCTCCATTGTTTACGAGTTAAACTCACCCGTTTGACTTTAATAACTTCTGCCGCACAACATACGGACTCATGCGAAACCGCAACCCGATGGCCAGTACGTTTCATGTACTTACCTACTTTTTTATTCGTTTCCACTAACAGTATTATCATCATCATCTGCCTAGCCTTTTCTTAACTATGTTCGTCGGCGTCCAGTCAGACCGGATGAAGCTACTAGTATTTTACATGGAGCGACTACCTATCTGACCTCCACAACAGAAGGAGGGTAATTGACAGCCAGAAGCAGCAAACATAAGATGAAGTGGATACGAACGAAAGGTTCTTCAATGTCAAACCCGAAGACGCAGAGTTGGAAGGTCTCTGAAGATGATGACAATGGTTTTTATGTAGAACTCGGCATAGATACATCACATTCAAAAGTGTATCTATAGGGTCCGTCTTTTGAAATTCAATCGGAAACTAAATAAATAACACACACACTGGCGTCCTGCTCCGCTTTACCTGACCCATCTTTCTCTTTTTTGCTTTGTAAGATGGGTCAGGTAATGCAGGCCACTGACAGTACGAAAGTTGAAAAAAGACAAACTCAAGATACAGATAAAAATAAAACATGTCTCAAGTGCATTGTTTACTTATGAAAAAGCATGCACAATCATCGAACGCATCATAGCATGATATTACGTAGATAGCGTAGCTATCAAAAAACAGATAAATTCCAAATCAGACTGGATTCTTCTTGATTGGTTTAGTTTTATTATCGATACGATGGGTGCCTGAGGATGGACGGCGCCCCAGAAGCCGGCCTAGAAAGAGGTTGCCAGATGATCTAGATGCGCATCATGAAGTCTGTTTCGAAGTGGCACAGGAGACGAGTACCCCGAACGATTTGAGTACGTCTTTGCCCTGCAGTGGTATCCCACTGCAGGGCAAAGACCTACTCAGATCCTAAGCCTATGTTACGATTGGCTTCGAGTGTAAACGAACACAGTAACATTGAGCGCCTAGAAGCGCCTCGTTACCCCTAAAGACTGCTTTTAAAGAACGACGAATAACAACCGAAACAAACAATTTCAATATGCAACGGACAGTTCTATTCACAGACTAACCTTAGCAAGTGTTGCCTTGGCTTAAAGATGTGCGGCTGTTTTTTAATATGCTTTTATTAGCTTCACCTGTAACAAACTATGTAAAAAACAAGAAGTTGAATTTGACTTACTTCCCGGTTTCCGATTAAGCAGAAATTTCAAATTGTTTAGTTTCAATTGATGGCGCCTAAGTGACGTCATTGTAAATCCAATATGGTGGACTCCCAAAGATGGCGGACTAGTTATTTTATATGTATTTTCATGTTAGGAAGTGTTTCCTGAGAAGAATGCGAGAAATATAATGACATCGTCGTATTTTGGTTTAGCCACGAGCCCATTGAGGCCTCCTGATCGCAAAACCTAACGGCCAACTAAACACTCAAGTTTACGCCGAGTCTAAATCACCAAAAACAAAGAATACATCATGTCCATTTCCACGGCCATTTATATTAATTGAGAGCATTAATAAACAATACTTAGTACCGCACCAAATGAACGTCAAACACGCACAAATTTCTTCCATATTTCCGCGAGCATTATAACTATAGAGAACTATTTTTGTGATAAGGGCCGTGACCGTGACTGTTATTGTTATGTTAATATGATGTTTTGAATGGAAAAAGCCTTTGAACATGACATACGGTCTTTGGGTTTGACAATTTTTACCTTTAACCTCTCCGGCCGGAGTGGAACGAATTCGGTACGCGCAAGCTTTACCGTTGATCCCCGCCGTACCGAATTCGGTACGCGGCGCACCAGCAACTTTAAACCCTTATCGTACGAGAAGTAAGGTTCTAATTCGCTTGTTAAAATTTACGTCTCGGGCCAACTAGAGTTCGATTCAAATGAAAACATCATACCAACCTAACAACTGCACAAAATTATTAAAAAAATAAAGAAACGCGTCTTTGTGGACTGTCAAAATGCGTCATGGCGGCCAGTGTGGAACGGTGATGTTTTGTTTTGGAATGCAGTGAAATTTTTGTGTTTTGTGTTGTTAAACTTTGGTAAGTAAATGTATAGTATGTTATAAGTGTATAATGTAACTTTTTAGATAGTCATTTGCTGGAAAAAATATCTAAAAATTATGTTTTTGACCCAAAAATTTCTCCAAAAATTTCTCCAAAATTCCTTTGTTGTGAAGTTCGTCAGTCGAAATTGAAAATATGAATTTGACTCTTTTACAATGAAATATGGTCTTGGAAACATTAGTAATGAGCGAAAAATAGTGATAATTCATTATTTCTTGCATTCGAGGCATATTTATTCATATTTATTGATATTTCAAGTATTTTCATGCATTGAACTGCGCAGTTAGAAAATGGCCGATTCTAATAAGACGTTTGAGTTGGAATCTTGCAAGAATAATTTATGTAGGACTCCTCAAAAACACTGTCATTAGATTACTTGTATATTTCTTATGTTAGATCTAAAGTTTCGTGTAAATTGATTCAGTAGTTTTACCAAAAAAAAAACAAACTACGACAACAGTATGTTTGCGGCGAGCTCTCTGATTTCTATGCGATGTTTATAATTCTCAAGTAGTTATGAGACAGTTGTTTATATTGTAATACATGGTCTCGTTTTTCAACAACCCGAAACTGTTTACCGGTTAAGATAAGAGCTAATAGAACTCGAGCGATAAGCGTTTTTGTGAGCGCAGGCCACTTGACTCGCGCGATGACGTAACTGGGGGGCCCGCGGGGTGTTTTTTTTGTCAGCCAGAAAGGCTTGAGAGGTTAAATAAACCAATACTATTAGTGATGAAAATAAACAGTAGATTTGGCTAACTCCGCAGAAAATTAAATCATGATCGACCAAAAATGATTTTTCTATGCTAACGGTTTTTTTGTTAGCCTGATCTGTTTCACTCCTGGGAAAACGCCTCCCCTCATTTTTTTTCCACTTTTCTCGATGTCGTGCCTCTTCTCGCCAATTAATAAGAAACTTTTACGACTTTTATGTGGAGAATAAATATATTGCAGTTTGATAACCCTTATATTATAATATGTCGAGTTAATTTTTCTTCAAATGAAAGTTACTTTGCTTAACATAAAAAATCAGACCTAAAAATAGTTCTTCTCAACTTGGAACTTTCAAAAATAAAACAAGATCAACAATCAATCCAAAAAAAACTTTATTTTAATCGTAAAAGGTTGATTTTACGTGCCATAGGGGTGGCGACGCAACACCATTTCCTGACACGGCATACGCGTAGGTCTTACTGCCTAGTCATGCATATAGATGTTTCACATAAAAAAAAGCGGGTGTGCTAATTAGGTACACCTCTGCCTGACCCTTCGGGACTTACAGGCGTAATGTTATGTTATTTAACCACAAAGACAACCCATTACAGTCAGGAGAACTGGTGCAAACTATAAAAGATACAGAAGCAAGAAGCATAGGTACATCAAACACCAAGATGCAGCACACAAAACGCATCTAAACACCTCAATGTACAACGTCTAACATTTAATCAAAATGACGTCATTACCGTTCTAAAGGCTGATCCACGCAAGCGTCTTCAACCATAACTCAAACGCACCGCAACTCAAGTAAATCCCACTCATTAGTCGTCGACCCACTAATGTGTTCCCGTCCTATTAAGTGACGGCTTACTTGCTTCGTGTGTACTTGGGTTTTGTCATGTACGTGAATCTTATGTGGGAGATATTGCTGGAGTATTTTTTGTGGCTGTGTTTGATAGTCATGCCACAAAACCGACAAGAAAAAACAGTGCGTGGAGTCCCTCCGCGCGAAAGAAGTGAAACTTCGAAATACTACACGCATGCATTCGAGTGCCACGCATTAACTCTCGCTCTGTCTCTTTCTACTCCCTCTCCATGGTAGCGTTGAACGTTTAACGCAATCTTGTTGGAAGTCACATAAAAAGTTTCACTTCAATAAAAAAGAGATTTGGAAGAGACCTAAACTCTGCATTGGGTGGCCAAAAGTTGAACAGAGAAGAAGATTAACAGGAGAACCCGTGAAGATGTGTCAAACAAACAGACAGACTAACTTTCGCATTTATATCATTAAGTATGGATATAGGCTAGTCAACAAGTTCCATCATCTGCCATCATCTGCCTAGCCTTTTCCCAAACTATCTTGGGGTCGGCTTCCAGTCTAACCGGATGCAGCTGAGTACCAGTATTTTACATGAAGCGACTGCCTATCTGACCTCCACAACCCAGTAACTGGGTAATGCGATACCCAGTACAAGTTCCAAAACGTGTTAATTCTTGATAAAGCTCCTAAAAATATGACCGATGGCTCATTCGATTCGGAATGATTCTAGAAAAATGTATCAAAAGTATGTCTTAATACGTAAAAAAAAAATGCAATTGTTATTAACAAATTAAGATGAAAAGAGATAGCATTTAGTTTTTCGGTAATAACTCAGAAAATATTTAAGGAATTTTAAAAAAATATGCTTTCTTTATTATTAAATTTATTTATTTTTTAATATAATTTCCGATAAAAAAGTTCCGTGGTAGTCGAAACTTTCTAAAAAAATACAAAAACAGGCATATTATATCAAAGTACCTACCTACTAAAAAAAATATCATTTGTAAAAAGAGATGTTGAGTGTACTTTCTAGGAATAGAATTATACCAAAATATTTTGATAGAAAGAGTTTTTAATGCTTATTGCTAGATGATAAGTGGGCATTTCAACATAAAAGGGCATCATTATAGTTTTAATGTGCAGAGGCGTAAAATCCAAAAATCCCGCTTTTTTGTATGAAAAGTTTGCCTTTACGCTGTAGTGTGTGCTTGTTTTTTAAACAGAGTTGAGCGAAACCTTTCTCATTTTCGATTATACTCGTAAAAAGAACTCATGTTATTGAAATGAAAGAAAAAAAACCTTTAATACACCAGCCCGCGACGCTATTACCAAATAGACAAGTGGGCATCAGCCTAATATAATTATCTCCTATATTATTATTTTTTGTAAATTCTGCCACACATAACAGAAGCATTCAGCTTTTCTAATCCCCATACCAGGAAAACATGAACCCGTAGAAATATACAAAACCAACCCAGAAAATATTTACAAAGTAATCTATCCATATACGAGTACATAAACGGTAAACTATTACGTCCACACACGGGTAATATCGCGCACAAAATAAATATTTTTCATGCTAGCAGACATATTCTATCGTTCATCCATCATTGTATTGCCCCCAAATCTTCAGGTGAATTTTTCCGAACATGTCTATAAATGATGACCTGGTTCATATTTTATTATACGGTAACTTTTTTTCACCCTTTTCCTGGTTTTTGGGAAGGATTATGCAGAAAAATGTTTTGCAATTGCGCACGGTTAAGGAAGGAGGAATATGATTTAACTTAATATTTTTCGCGAGATTTAACAATTTGCTTGCATGCGGATTTCTTCAAAGTTGTGTGAATCGGCGTCTTCACATACGGCGAGTTGCTGCCAAACGCAAGCAAAAAAAAAGATATTAAGGTGAATTAAATGACGTAACCTTAATAAGGACCTAAAATTATTGTTTGCCAAATCACGCTTATCCGTGAGCAGAGCAATGCCTGTTAAAGATGAAAATAGTTGTAAACAAAGATGACAAATATTTTCATCTTTAAAATCAAAATAATGTCAGTTTTGGTCCGTACATTTTCGGTTTGGCACCAAAACCGGTATTATTTATTGAGGGTTAAACAAGAGTAGTACTTGATGCAAACCTACGTCCTAATAAAAGTAGTTATCAAAAACTGTCATCAGTTCTTGTAGAATTATTTGTAATTTATTACTGACAGTAATTGAAACTCTATAACAATGACATCAGAGTTGACATTTGAACTCAAAGTAAACATAATATTCCTACAAAAGGTAATCAACACAAAGTTCTGGCTATCCCTAGGGCCCGTTTACTTTCTATATAATTCACAAGCCATGAGCCCAATGAGATTTTTCCGATCGACAAAAATTACGAACATCCATAGCAACTTTCATCTCCAATTTATTCCGGGAATGAAATTTCCAAAATCATTTCTTAGAGTTCACTTTCATGAGCTTTATGTATGAGAGATAAGAGTCTCTTGTGCTTGCATGCTTCTAGATCCAGTTCAGTGCGTGTCTAGAACGAAAACATTGTGAGGAAACCAGCAACAGAGGGGTCCCCTATGTTGAACGCCGCTGTTGCGACATACACTGTTGCGAATTATTTTTCCACTGCCTCACAGGTTCGAAAGCTCATGGACTCGAATGAAGTAGTCGCGAAAGCCGCTGTTTCGAAAAACATTTTCACTGCCTCATACGCTCGAATAGATATTTCTCGACGGCATGTAAACCCAAGTCAGAGGCCATGGGCGGCTGAAAAACTCTAACACCAGGTTAGAAACTAACCATACGATAAAGTAGAAGTGGGTGTCTGCCAGTAAACAAATAAATTTAAGATTTACTAGTGAAGCAAAATGAAATCCTCCCGTTTGCTCCTTAGCTACAAATAGACAACATATAAATATGGTGGTTGTATGGCAATTATCACAGTAATTATACAGGGTTATTTGTAAAACACCGACATCCTCTCAGGACTATGTTACTAACATCATAATCAACAACTTTTGTTCTATGACTTTTAAAAATTCACTATATTTTAGTTCATCAGATTTTCATACAAAAATAAAAATATTTAAATTTAACGCTCTAAATGTTACGACTATGCTCCCTCGCTATTGTACTATCGCTTTCTTTTGCTTCGCATGGACTTCGTAACATTTAGAGAGTTCAATTTAAATATTTTTATTTTTGTATGAAAATCTGATGAACTAATAATGAATTTTTAAAAGTCATACAACAAAAGTTGTTGGATATGATGTTAGTAACATAATAGTCCTGAGAGGTTGTCGGTGTTTTACAAATAACCCTGCTCACAGACAATGACATGCTTGGGGCTCAAAGTGAGCGACCACACTGAACGCGCGGTGGCGGGGGCCTGTGGCGGGCGCGTCTCCGATTCAATTTGTACATGTACACGTAGGTCTATAAGTTGCTGGCCACACATTAGATGAATCAGATATTCAAAACTATTATGTCACTTTACTGAAGTTTTCTCTTGTTACCACAGTAATATTTTTGTTCAATACAGTTTTCTTTTATTTCAACCCATTTTTGATTGGATATTAATCCTTTATTAAATAGTTGAAGCTTGCAGCATTTGGGTCTCACCATGTCAATCATCTGTTTTATAGTTTGCACAGTGTACTAGGCGCGCATAGATAAACAACAGTGTGTTGTATCGTGGCTCATTAGTGCGTATTCTCTCAACCTTTGTGACGAACTGACGATACTGTTGCACTGCGAGCTATCGTGTAAGTCAAGTATGATTGAAGCCGACTTTGTAGGCGTAACGGATACTGCTCACTACACCGTAACGTATCAAGACCGTGCATGAACGTATTAGGCAAAAAATAATTACTTTAGGTTGTAAAGTATGAGACTATGCATACTATGCCGTTCCGTCACCGACCAACACTATCGCGTGCCATGCACGTAACGTAAATTCTTGCCGGCCATTGTTTACGCTTCGTGCATGACACGTAACGGGGTCGGTCATTAAAAACCTTATTTTATTTTTATTGATAAGTATAAGACTATGCCCACAAGACTGTTTGTGGGCATAGTCTTATACTTATCAATAAAAATCTGATAAGGTTTTTACAAACGGGTATGATTTATTTTTTACGTACGTTTCAGTACAGCATACGCCATTAATATGATGCGTTTTTGATACTGTGTAGTATATACAAGGCGTTGTTTTGCATCCTCGTCAAATTCAAGGAGGTAACTATGCTAATGATTCTCGACCCGAAACAATAATAAAATGGGTAGGTAATTTTTTTTTTTTTCTGAATGACGGAAATCGGTAAGTGTGAGCCACCCGTGTTTTAAACGCGGGCCGTCTGATTCTCGCCCTATAACCGCGGTTCCACACATACAAACAATCTCAAACGTTTATTCGATAATTTCTTATTCCCTAAACCACGTTATCGGGGTTATTCTGAAATACTGACACACATATACAACCAAAAATATCTGCGTTTATTAATAATTAACTTGGTACCGTAATTTTAATTGATTATTTATGTCTTTTGTGACAATCTTCTGAATTTTGACGAGTATGCAAAACAACACCTTGTATAGTACGTATCGTGTTTCTTACCGTGCCTGATACGTTCGTAACACGGTCATGGTATGAGACGATGTAGCGAGCAAACTCCTTTATGATAACGGAGAAAACGAGCCTTCTTACACATGACATATGACAAACTTGTGCACTATCAAAGTGCGGTTTAATGATGTAGCAATATAGTTCCTATTATTTTGCTACCACTGACAAGTCAGTCGAAATTACTGTGATCTTTACTGTCGTGACTATAATGATAGGAACCTTTTGCTATTGTGTAGTGATCGCAATAGACTACTGAAAGCAAAGTGTTATTGGTTTTTTCCATCAGTAATTCGTACGTCTGACGGCACGGTTGGCGCCGTGGTTGAGCGATCGACTGCTGCGCTGCGTGTCGCGGGTTCGATCCCCACACGGAACAAAAATTTGTACGGCCTACAGATAGTTGTTCCGGGTCTGGCTATTTGTGTATCTGAGTTTAAATGTTTGTTAACGCACCCACGATACAGGAGAAATTCTTAGTGTGTTCTTAGCTCTCAATCTCAAAGTCAAAGTCAAGTCAAAGTCAAAGCATTTATTTCAATTAGACCATTACAGGCCCTTTTGAAAGTCAAAAAAAAAACAATATAAAACGCGAAGCTACAGTCCCAGTCACAAGGCATAATAACTTATGAAAGTACTGTAGTTGCCCATTCCGTAGCGTAGATCTCTATGGAGAAGAACGGGCAAGAAACTCCATGGACACTCTTTTAAATCAAAATATGTTACAAACGTGTGTCACAAATATGTTTACATCATTCATATTAAGAATTACAAATATGTGAGAACAATGTAGAAATACGGGCAAGTTAAGAGCGTCCAGAGTAAAAGATTAAATCAGTAATTAAAAATAAAGTAATTAAAATAAACCGTGGCAGCTCAGCCAAGGAGACTGGATTTATGCCCGGTTGACGGCAATAGCCTCGCCCCCTATTACATGGGACTTGAACTTAACTGGCAAAAAGAGGGTGTACTATTTAAGTAGACCTCTGCCTTACCCATCGGGAATTACAAGCGTGATATTACGTTAGTTGTTATGTGTTTCCTAAAGAATTACTAAACAACTTCTTAACTTACATGGACTGTGTGAAGGATGATACTGTAGCGATACAAAAAGCAACTTTCTACAAAAAGTACTACAGCGCCATCTATGACGCGACGGAAGAACTAACGTCAATTTCCTACATCTCGCAAGCAGAGTAACATCGAGTTATGACTATATAGAGAAACCCGACAACAACTGTCGGGCAGTTGCCCACCAGACATAACACCTGTCTGGTCGGAGGATCCTCCCTTTTCTAAAGGGTATGAAGAACTTTACACCCTGTTCCTCATATCCCAAAAATACGGCAGGAAATGAGGTGTCTCATGAGATGACAAGTAATAGAGAAGTATGGAAGAAGCAGACATGCTGCGCCGACCCCAAATAAATTTGGATAAGGGCATGAGAAAGATGATGATGATGATTCTTAACTTACATGAACGCCTGCCCTTTTTAGGGTTCCGTAGCTGAATGGCAAAAAACGGAACCCTTATAGATTCGTCATGTCTGTCTGTCTGTCTGTCTGTCCGTCCGTATCACAGCCACGTTATTCCGAAACTATTAGGACTACACAGCTGAAACTTGGTAGGTAGATGTATTCTGTGAACCGCATTATGATTTTTGTACAAAATTAAAAAAAAAAAAAACGATCAAATCTATACGTGTGGGGTGTCTGTAGATAGGTCTTTAACCTATCTACATAGGTCTTTAAAAATGACATTGAGGTTCCTAAAACCATTTTTATTCAAAGTCAATCTTTTGAAAGATACACACTTCCAAAGTAGTAAAAAGTGTGTGCCCCCCTCTAATTTCTAAAGTAAGAGGATGAAAATTCTGAAAAAAATATGGGGATGTAGAACGTAAAAAAAAACTTTCAACGAAAATTAGTTTGAATAAGATTTGATATGTAGTTTTTGAGATATGGGACTTTTTCACCATACTGCAGCAGTAACTTTGTTTTTCATTAACTTACTATGAAAAACAAATTTAGTTTTGCGGTTGAGTGGAAGTTTACTAATGAATGACCGTTCAAAATATTGTTATTACATTGTTTAGGGCTATGGAACCCTGTGTGCGGGTATGAATCGCACTTGGCCCGTTTTTATTAAACTTTAGACCTTCACTAAGAAAGCCTTTGACCTTTGAAAATACAGGCTGTGTGTGTATTCTTATCAAACATTCATAGTTATACGCACAACAAGTGCTTTTCACAGGCGATAAAATATAGGTTCTGGCTAAACTAATCGAATCTTTACGACACTCAATTTTTTATCTTAAGGGAGTTGAAACAACGTTGATATTTCGTTGTCAGGAAAATATTTAAGGCCTATTTTTAATGTCATTATGTACTGAAATACTCGTGGTATTATAATCAAAATGTCAGCTTGTAACTAGCACATAATTATGATTGTTACAGTTTTTTTATTAGCTTGTGTTGAAATGTTAAATGATTTAATGTGACCCAAATATTTGATCAGCGGCCATTTTAGTCGTACTAGATTTATTTAGTTATTTACAACTAATATCTATGAAACATCATTATTATTATGTCGTAGGGAGGTGATTTTATTTCGTTAGACACGTTCTTCATGTGGGCAGAACATGGGTTTCGTGCTATGAAAACACACACTACAAAATCAAAAGTCATTTATTCAAACTAGGCTGATAATCAGCACCTTTTGAATGTCAAAATTACAAGAGACAGTCCCCCAAAACGCCCACCCTTCGCCACTTCCTAGGGTTTTAGCTGGGAAGAAGAAGTGGCGGAACAAACTCCCCAGCAACACATCTGTCTGTTAGGTTAGAAGAACCAGATTCTATACACAAAGTACACTGCTTTTATCGAACTAACAAATTACTTGAAATTACAATCCAACACAGTAACACTAGGCACAATGAATCGGGTTACAGTTTCGGGACGTCTTGACTCCGCCGCGATCAGACACTGACTGTCCTCCTCGCAGCGAGCTCGAAACATCACGACTCTGTAGTAAGCGCGCTTGGGTGTGGGTAGACTGGTAAGTAGGTCGCCTTTGGCGCGCTTTCGATTCATGTCCGTACTAATGACTGTCTCCGACAATTATATCTATTTTCCTAAACATTGTAGGCAGTTATACAAGGTGTTGTTTTACATCCTCGTCAAATTCAAGTAGGTTACTATGCTAATGATTCTCGACCCGAATCAATAATGAAATGAGTAGGTATTTTTTTTTTTTACTTATTCACGGTATGTGTGAACCACCCGTGTTTTAAACACAGCTTGTTTTATCCTCGCACTATAACCGCGCTTTCACACAGACAAACATTCTCAATCGTTTATTATTCCTTAAACCACGTTAAGGGGGTTTTTCTGATATACTGACAAACTTAAACGACCATAAAATCAGTGTTTATTAATAATTAACTAGGTCCCGTGATTTTAATTGATTATTTATGTCTTTTGTGACAACCTCCTAAATTTTGACGAGGATGCAAAGCAACACCTAGAATAATATCCTAGTGTAATTTTCATATAAATTCGGGCGCAAATTTTAGACGTTTTTTGGCTATTCCTCCATGAAAAATATTGGTGTTCAGGTGCATTAATTCGGTTACCCTGGAAGACGACCCCGTCTACAACGCGGAATCCACAAACCTGAAAGATCAAGAACAATCTAAACTCACTCATTACAGTCGTGATTATAAGCAAAAAACCTTCGTGAAAATAAAGGTATTTTTTTTTTTTTTTTAAATACGTTGCCCCACACTAGGAATTTCTCCTGTATCGTGGGTGCGTTTACAAACATTTAAACTCACAAACACAAACAGCCAGACCCGGAACAACTATCTGTAGGCCATACAAATATTTGTTCCGTGCGGAGATCGAACCCGCGACACGCAGCGCAGCAGTCGATCGCTCAGCCACTGCGCCAACCGTGTCGTATTTAAGTCCGTTACCACGTTTTTTTTGCATTATCCTGTTCTACCTTTTGTAGTAAGCAACGACTTATTTTCGGGCCTACGCTGTCTTCCCATACTTAAGGACTAACACTGTAACTTCAAATATTGTAAATCCAAATGATTTTAAAAGAGAAACCATGGAGTTTCTTGCCGATTCTTCTCCATAGGAATCGACCAACCCGAACCGTGCACCCATTGTCAACGTTTTATAAGTGCCCTTGTAGGCCTATCACTAAAAGTATAAAACTAAGTTGCTTTCTCTGTCCCCATATCCCTATGTATGCTTAAATCTTTAAAACTACACAACGGATTTTGATGCGGTTTTTTTTTAATAGATAGAGTGATTGAAGTAACTATATATTTTATACCCGTGCGAAACCGGAGCGGGCCGCTATGTTTTTATATACAACGTTCACAGTTTTTCTGTAGTGTATTTAGTATCAGCATTGCACCCGAGTGAAGCTGGGGTGGGTCGCTAGTGTAAAATAAAATGTTTTGATTTTGTTAACTTATTTTACTAATTGTTCTCAGCATTTGCATTGGCGAGCAATCATGAAGTGATCACAGCACCCATTAGCACGAGCAGGAGGATTAAACTTGCCCATTTTAACATTTACAAAACCACGAGTAGCGAAAGATTATGTCTGGTTAATTGATTATTTCCTAACCATCATTTGGGTCTTAATAAAGGTTACAGCTTGACAAATATGACGACACAAAGGCTGGCCTCATACAGTAACCTAATTAGAGGTGTAATGGACGTGAAGAGACCTTTTTCTGTAGCGGCATAATGAAGGAAAACAAAAGAAAACTATGAACGAGAAACCAATTGACTTGATAATAGTTGTTAGTACTTACCGTAAAAAGACCAGAAATAAGTTCTAATTTCTTATTGATAAATGTCCACCACAAAACTGTATTAAAATTTTATATTTACATGTAAGTAAAAAAAACTTACGTACATTGATTTTATTGTTTTATTATACCTATGTAATCATATTTATACACATCCATCTCAAGTACTTATTTATCACTCTTCACGCCATACGGCTGTACAAACAACATATATCACACATGCAATTACAAACGCTATTTCCAAAGTCCCCTTGTAATTTCCACGACACTCATAAAACAAGCAGGAATACTTGCACAGCCTTATTCCAAAGTCGTCATTCCTTTGTACATAGACACTTTTACTGCAGACCATTCAGCTTCACGCAAGAAATCCAAACATACTTTGTGCCACAAAACGGAATAGGCAAAAATGACACATTCCTATTCAAGCAAAAGGCGCGATGTATAAGGGTTTGAACGATAACCTTTTCATGACGTAGTGAGTCTACGGCGTAGCTGTGTGCTACGCGCTACGCTCCAGTTTGCTACGAGACCCGGAGCGGGGAGGACGTTTCGTAGTACCTACAGTTTCGTAACGCTACGATGCGATGTTCGCGGTTTTAACTTGTGTTCGTTTTTCTTGAAATTAATGTTTACGGTTTTAAATGAACGGGTTTTTTTTTTTTAAGTGCGTAGTGAGCAGTGTTGTTTTGACATTTGTTTATAGTATTTCGTTCAAGATTTTTGTGTGAGTCTCTGAAACAAAGATGTGAAAATCTTGAGGCACTATTTCCTCATTACGCTTGTTAAAAAATATATAGTCTTTTGTCTCGGTGAAATAGAGAACGCGTTTTATCGTGGCAATAGTTGGTAACTGTGTCCTAGGTCTTACTTTCCGATGAAGTAACTTGCGGACAGACACAATTTAACTTTTTGGGGTACTCTAGTAGTTTCATTGTTCAGAGTTCTGGAGTTCTAGTTTCACTGAAATCTCGATAACGATAGATTAATATAGTACCTAAAGTAAATATTTGAATAGTTGTCAGTCTATTGTAGCCATTCAATGAAAATGTAACAATGACAATAATACAATGGCTTCGTTTTGTTCAACATTGTTAATTGGAGGATACCAATTATTCACCTGTAGACGCTTGAATATGATTATCTTTTGTGAACCAACCGAATAGTACTAAATCTGGTCTGTCTGTCTGTACAAAGAAAAAATACCTCCTAAGATCTCTCTTAGTGGTTTTTTTTATTTGCTTTCGAATTTTTAATGCAGTACTATCTTACTGCATTAAAAATTCGTAATAATTATCTGTGTTGTATTTAAAAGACAAAATATTACTTTCAATCATAAAATGAGTGGAACTTTCATTGCATCCACACACAAATTACTTTCACAAATTTGTCTTGAAAAAGAAATGAAATGCAGTTGATTTTGCAGCTAGCAATTCAGTAATTTGAGTCAAATAAGAGAGAATTCTATAAAAGTCTGTTTAACCGTCATCCAATATATTCGTGGCAATCTTATTGTTAATAAATTTAAAATACTCTAGCCAATGACAAAATTATATTTTGCAGTGAAACCGACTTAAAACCTAACGCACACCTGGACACACAATTACACAGTCAACATAAATTTTAACTGAGAGAAATAACACGAGATTTACACAAACTTCCATTTAAAAATATAAAAGTCGACACGTACGCAAACACGCGGCGTTCGCGCAAAAAAACAAATGAAAGGTTGAAAAGATTAAATGAATCGTGACCAAAATAAATGAACATATAAATGAAAGAACACAGAGTGACTTTAAGTGTAAAATGTACTGTTTTGGGTGAAATCGTCTGAATAGTTTATGAAAACGGAATGAAGAACGGGAAGACTTGCTTTTGGTCGATGCTGCAGGCTTTGGCTTTGTTACCTACTATGGCTTTGAAAGGTAAGCTTTACGATTAGTAATTACTTTACAAAAATAAGTATTCATTAAACAGGTTCGTGCATATGAAAAAAAAAATGACGACAAACAATTTTTTTTTTGAAGATACCGAAACTTTTGTTACACGCCAAGTTAAGTTAAGTCCGCGACTTCGTCCACTTTTGTTTTGGATTTCACCATAAATCATATCCTATGGCAATCGGATGAGTAGTTCCAGAGATCAATACCTCGCATCCAATCTAACAAACTTTACATTTCATTTTTTTTTGTGCAATGACACAAGATATCACGATTCTTCAATTTTAAATTTTAAGAATAGGAATAATATAGCATGAACAAATGTTATACTAATCTATGAAATATTATCGTCCTTCTGAGGTAAAAACCAACAGTCAAGTTTTTTTTTTTAATTTTTACATAATTATGTAAATTATTTACAAACTCCAAATAGATAAAAAATAATAATAAAATATGTACAAGTAACAAAATTTCTCTCAAGTTAAGTAGCTCTACTATAAATGCTTCCTTAGGCTGTTGGATTAGTTATCAAAGAAAGATGTTATCAGAGCCAGAATGTTCTGTGTTTTGTTAACCCTGATAGGTAGCTAAAGCTGTTATATACCCGGCTCTTTATCTACCTGGAACAATTTCTCAGTTGGCTTTTACGATACTTCAGGGAGAACTTTAGAAGATAGGTACATTATCTTCTGTTTATAAGCGTATGTTTAAACTTTAGATCTTTAGTCTAGCAAATAATCAGGGCTTAAGTTTGATACATTGGGTTGAATGTTAGTATTAAATTAGACGAAGGTTGAGAGCTTTCAACTTTCATTTCTAAGTTTAAATAAAAATGTCTAAATCATCATCATAGTAATATACTTGTTGAACGGGTTTCTGTAGAGGAGCTCGTGGCTAAATAATAACAGCCGCACAGGTCGATTTTGAAGCTAAAGCTGTGCTTGCTGAGGTTGATCCGTGGATGGGTGACCACAATTACATACCGAGTTTCCTCCGTGCCTCGGAAAGCACGTTACGCCATTGATCTCACCTGTCATTCGTAGATCTTTGGGAGTCTTTACGAGTAGTCAAAAGCCAAAAAGTCTGACATCCAGTCTTACCAAGGGGTATCGTATTACCCAGTTAATGGGTTGTGGAGGTCAGATAGGCAGTCGCTTCATGTAAAATACTGGTACTTAGCTGCATCCGGTTAGACTAAAAGTCGACCCCAAGATAGTTTGGGAAAAGGCTAGGCAGATGATGATGAACGGGTTTTTGCAGTGTCAACTATATGGATTGAGAAGGTGCAAATTAACATAATCATCATGCTTGACACCCAGTCATACCATTGTCATCAATCTCCTGTCCTTATTCTAATTAATTTTGGGGTCGGCGCAACATGTTTTGTTTTCTTCCATACTTCTCCTTTACTCGTCATATCAGCATTCCTTCCTTTCTAGACCTATCATCCTTTAAACAGCCCATCCATCGCATCTTCACTTATAGCAATCAAGATTCATACTCAAAACTCATGATATTTTCTTTTTTCCTCCGCATCACATGCCCATACCATGACGTACGTCACATCACTTTCGCAAGTCCGGTTGAAAACCAGCGTCGGACACTACTTGCCCGCCATTTTGCTGAACTGGGCCTATTTGGCACAGTCGCGAGACACATTTATAATATCGTTTTGTTTTTTTCTGTGTTTAGGTTTTTTTTTGTTTTTAATGCTGTGTGTACTTGTGGCTTGTGCCATGCTATTTTGTTCGTCTTCTTCTTTCCATGACATCATCCATACATGCAGTCATTACATCGTGTTACCCAGCAATTGGGTTATAGCCATATAGTTCCATAAAAATAACTGGTATTCATCATCAAGGAGTCGACCCAAAACAGACTCGGGAAAAACTTTGGCAAATGATGCTCTGATAACCGCGTTTGATACATACATTGGTGATCGTATTTTGTCACTAACTGTTGCACGCGAACCTAGTCCGCCAGAAGTTATTAAAAAAAAAATATTTTCCTATTTGAATCGGATTATGTTAAGAATTTAACGGGTTTTATTTTTTTTGTACGGAAAGTTAATCCATTTTCTGAAATAAAACTAGCCTAAGTTAGTCCATAACATCAGCTGTAAAGTCCTGTCAAAATCTAACCAGCGGTGTCAATTTACTTCAGAGATTAGCCGGAAAAAACCAACAGACAGACGGACAAAGAGACAAATTTTATTTCATTTTATTATAAGTACTGTATTTTGACATGCATTAAGTAAAAAGCTGTTATTTTACTGTTGAAACACACACTTTAAAATTATTCTTTGCACTGTATAGATACTTACATTAGTCGTCAAAAAAAGTTCCTTTTCAGTAAAGTTCTTCTCGATAAAAACCATACTTTGGAACTAGCTTTATCTTTCTGTCTAATCAATTCAAGTGTCTGTAGATAGAACCAGGTACAGGTATATGCTTCAAAGAAGACGCCAACAACTGTATAACATTGCATAACGTGACGAACGAAATAAACATTTTTAATTTTTGATTGATAGAATAGTTGAAATAAAACATACGCTCTAAGATTGAAATCTCTGTTTATCCTTTTATCATCTTATCCTATTGATGTATCGTTCTATAGATGATTATCGAATTACGTAATTTGAGAAATATCAACAGAATGAAACGTTGATTTACTAAGAAGTTTGTACTGAGTAAGAAACATATTGTGTTCGTAGACATCTTAATTAATAAATAATGGATTGTTTCTTGTCTACGAAACTAACGAGAGAGCCAGCTGCGTTTGTGTAACTACAACAAATATAATATTTTATGTTTCTTGTCAGACATTTCTAGGGATTTCTCAAGAAATATTTGTGCTTAATATTTTTATATTGTCTTACGAAATTATTTTACTTTAACGTTCTCTTTGCATGTGTGCCTTAATTATAAAAAAGAAATCACGATAATATATTTCAAGATGTAAAAAAAATTTAGTACCTACCTATGTTTTTTAGACGGCATGACGACATGAGGTCTTGTTGCGATTCCCCAGTCGGTCAATTTGTTATTGAGTTTTTCCTTCCTGAATTTCTCCGTAGCAGCCACGGAGGCTGGGTTTGTGCCCGGTTGATGGCAAAAAGCTCGTCTGCTATTGAACGGGACCTAAGAACATAACTGGCGAAATAGGGTGTACTCTTAATTAAACCTCAGCCCGAACCCTTCAGTGATTACAGGCGTTATATTATGTTATGTGCTAATAATCATTACCATCTGTTGATAAATGATAAAAAGTCTGCAATTTAGGTTTGACGGACACATAGACTTTTAAATTTTAAAAATTAAAACTAAATTTATTACTTTTTTCCTCTCTTTTGGTGTTTGCTCATGCTCAGTAAGAAACGTATACACGATGTAAATCACCTCCTCACGAAGCCGTCAACCAAGCATTCTGTACATGAAACTAAGTAACTTAACGCAAAAATTATTGCTGGTAAAACGACTTTTTTTTGGGGGGTGTAAAATCATATTTTGTGGTAGAACTCAATGTAACGCACTCAAAACATTGTGCTGATGGACGGGGGTCGTGGAGGTGTTTAAAGTAAAAATCTTACATTAAAAACTTGTATTTAAAAAAATACTTGTCAAGAAGTTGGAACTTTGACCCCTAATATCTCCGTAACTAGAAGGTTCCCAGGTATGGTGTAGAACAAAAAAATATCGCAATGACAGGAAGAACCAGTGCCTTTCGGCTTCGTTAAGAGGTGTTTTACACCCTTTATACGGTGACTGGTAATTAGTGACGGATACTTAAACACGTGATTATACTCATGATAACAAACGAGATTTGTCAAAGAAACGTTTTTTTTTATACTCATTCAGTTTTATGACAATACTATAAAAGCCGTATGCAATTAGCGCGCGCGCGCTTGTGGCCAGGTTGTGAAAAAAGTAAATGAGTATAAAAAAAAAAAATGTTTCTTTGGGAAACTTGTTTGTTATCATGAGTATAATGAGTATAATCAGTATCGGTCACTAATTTCTAGTCACCCTATACGGGGTTATTGATAAAACACCAAAAACTTCTAAAGAGGTCGTTGTACTCATCATTATGAACAACATTTATTATAGGACCAAACCTGAAATGCGAAAAAAAAATCAGCTGTTCCGTACTTTATGTTCACATAACTCGCCAAAATGTAGGGAACAGCTGTTCTTTTTTTTTCACGATTTTGTGTTTGGTCTTATAGTAAAAGTTGTTCATAATGATGAGTCGAATGACCTCTTAGGATGTTTTTGGTGTTTTTCCAATAACCCTGTATGTATAGAGTTCAGGTAACTTTAATTTAAAATATAATATCACACTGCCTGTACCCAAGCCATCCGACCTCCATTTCACGAGGAAAACCGCAGCAAAAGGCAAGTTTAAAGCTAAACTAAACTTATTCATTAACGCCAAGCTTTTGGGCAGGCAGTTAAAATTCATATCTTATTAACTTAGCTTAGTACCACTTACCAAGTTACTTATAACTTAGTGGAGCTTAATTAGAAGATAAACCGTAACGATTATAAATGGTTCATAATTTTTGGATTTTATTTAGTGGATCTTTGGTTTTTGTTATGATTATTGCCATAATTTATGAGAATGTTGAGATGGATGTGTGAAGTGACTAAAATGGATAAAGTTAGAAATGTGCATATAAGGGGAAGTTTGAAAGTGGCGCCTGTTACAGAAAAGATGAAAGGGAGTCGTCTGTCTTGGTATGGATATGTGATGAGGAGGGATGGAACACATGTGACCAAAAGAGTGATGAATATAAATGTGGATGGATGGAGAGGAAGAGGAAGACCAAAGCAAAGATGGATGGATTGTGTGAAAAATGATATGAAGGAAAAAGGAGTAAATGATAGCGTGACGAATGATAGAGGAGAATGGAGGAAAGAGACGAGTTGCGCCGACCTCAAATAAAATGGCACAAGGGCTGGAAGATCATATTGCGATAATTTATGGTTGAAGTTAGGTAGGTATATATTTAAATATTCATGACACCAGACTCCGTGGCTGGTACTGAGTAAATTCCCGAGGGAAAAACCCAAAACACTTTGCTTGACCCGGGAATCGAATCCAGGTCCTCATGCAAATATTCTCTACTAATATTGTAAAAGCGAAAATAAGTAATGTCTTTTTTTCTTTCTATGCCTCATTAAAATGCCAATATATTTGTAAATGGAGGTGCTCGTGGCTAAATAATAACAGCCGCACGGGTAGATCTTTAATGTTAAGTGCTTGCCTAGGTTGGTCTAGTGATGGGTGACCATAATTACATACCGAGTTTCCTCCGTGCCTCGGAAAGCACGTTAAGCCGTTGGTCCCGACTGTCATTTGTAGATCTTTGACAGTCGTTACGAGTAGTCAGAAGCCGAAAGTCTGACATCCAGTCTTACCAAGGGGTATAGTATTACCCAGTTACTGGGATGTGGAGGTCAGATAGGCAGTTGCTTCATATAAAATACTGGTACTCAGCTGTATTCTGTTAGACTAGCAGCCGACCCCAACATAGTTTGGGAAAAAGGCTAGGCAGGTAATGATGCCTCATTAAAATGCCGAAGGCGAGGTTCCAGTACAGTGTGTAGTTATGAACAAAGGACGCTCTAGCGATATAATGCCAAAATTTTGATTGTTTTTTCTTCTCGGGAAAAATAATAACGAAATTATACAACTATGTTTTCAACATTTACTTCAAAATAAGAACCTCTATTGATATAACTTTCATACAAATTCATGGTGGAATCTCTTAGCAGTACACGTTTAAAATTGTGATTTAGTGTCATGTTTGATGCTGCGGGTTGTTCGAAAGAGATACCGCAGCCCTGGAACACAAAGGGCGAAGAAGGAACATGGGTGGGTTTTAGTCAGTACAAATCTGACACTCCCTCCCGCTCCGCCAAAAAAAAAAAAAAAAGTGTCATGTTTGATTATTTTTTATCGAGCCTATCATTCTAAATCGCGTTTCTATCTTTACGATCTACTTGAGGGTATGTTTTATTTAATATGGTGTTTTTTTAAAGTGAAACTTTTATTACATCGTCTCAAACTTTTTCGTCTGTGTGTTGCATGTCGCGTGACGCTCGGCCGCGGAGTACTTTCACTTTATCCCTACTCCGCATTTTATACGTTTTATACCCTTAATGGAATATTATTCCAATAAATTTTAGTTAAATGTCTATAGTGTGAAAAAAAGTTTCACTTTTACCGTGGTTTCATAAAATCACACAATCCTTTTTTTTATTTAAAAACGCATATTGAATAAGACTTTAAGACGTTCAATGAGCAAAACCTAGCGTAAAGATTAAAGTATAAAGCAAATTATTTTAGTTTATGTTTTTTATTACGCTTGATGAAAAACTAAATTCTATGTTACAAATATTTTTACTGCCTTAAACCTAAAAAATATTTGAAGCCTCTTTGTGATAAATAAAATTTGAATTGAGGTAGCGTGGGAATGTACTGAATTTATGTCAATAGGTACTTTTATATGTTATTAAATATTCACCAAGGTATTTTTTTACCACCAAAAATACCAATGTAATTCGCGGTATTTTTGTAGTACGAAAATAACCGCGTATTTGAGAGTAAATATCTATTCAATTTAGCAAAGTCTATTACAGTAACATTTTTAACTGAATAAAATAAAGGAATTTCGGTGCCTACACCTACGAGCAAAAATCGCAATAAATTGCCAAAAATATACGCAAAGAGTTTTTATAACGTAACCCGCCAATTTTTTTCTAAAAGGCTGAGGATGAGGTGTATGTGACGCATACATTTTGCCAACTATGACAAATTCCTCATAAGAAAAACTAATAAAATAACGTTTTTCTCAACCTGGGTGGCTAACTCGGGACCTCAGGCTCAACAGTAGTGATTACGACTACTTAACCAAATAAAATAATAATAAATCATAATAGTAGATTGTTACACGAGGGTCGAAAGGAATCAATTCCCATACGAGGTATTTAGAGTAGGAATTGATGTTTTTCACCCGTGTTAAGCACTCTACTTTTCATTTCAAATATAAGGAACGTAAAAAATTGTTGTATTTTGTGAATATTTATTGATAATAGTAAAATGAGTAGTCCATGAGAAGACCTTTTCTTAATTATGTTAGTTTTTTTTACAGCCGACTGCCTAACCAAATATAGTTCTATTTTTAAAATGTATTTCCACCCTAGGGAGGGAAGCAATTACTATGAGTTTTTCCCGCCCTAAGGTGGGAAGTAGCATCTTCCACCCGCTACTCGCATCAAATAAACACTATTTTCCAAGTGCGAGAAATGAAAACTTTATTTCAGACCACATTCCATAGTTTAGTTAGTATTTTAATGTTAGCAATAATTGTGCATAAGTAAATAAGTTAGTATTTAAAAGACCTGATGACTGTCCCCACTAGTGAATGAAGGAAGGAGCAGTCCGGTCTGGTAGCAATCACCTTTAAAATGCTGTTTTATTCTGTTGTCACTACTATGCCGGCGCTGTAGTAAGGAGGCCCCTTTCTTTTGCATGATGGCGTGGAAGCCATGGAAGCCCCCACTACCATTATATATGTTACGGGCAACGTGATTAACTGGGCATTATTAATAAGGACCGGCCGTTATTAATAATGCCCAAGAGCGATGGGCAAAGTGATTAATTTATCACTTTGACCGGCCATTATTAATAATGCCCGACGGCCCGTGGTCCATGTAATAAGTCAGTGTTTGAGATAGCTTGAACTTATCACTTGGACCGGTAGGCAGTATGAGTAATTCCCTACTTGTAGCCGGGTTAGGTTATTTTTTGTTTAATTTTCATGAAAATTTTGTAAGTTTAATTTCATTTAATAAACAAAAACACTACAGTTCACCTATTTTATTACTTTGCCTAAGATGGGTTGGGCATTATTCATAATGGCCGGGAAAAGTGATTAATCATGCTGTCATAATCACATCGCCCAATTGAGTCGGGCATTATGAATACAGACCGGCCATTATTAATAGTGCCCGGACTTATCAAATTGCCCATAACATATATATACTGAAACCGCAGGACGTTGTAGGCTCGCCGCTTGTATGACACCCACTGCTAGGGCAGAAGGCTGCTCGAGTAGAAGGATTGACAGAACGCCTTAAAGTGGGTTGATTTGATGTCAGTAGTACATCGAGCGAACCCACGGGCTAGTATATTGCTAGTTCGGGGTTTCGCCTTTGGACCCACTAGCCACGCGGCCGATGCGGTTTAGCAGATGTCACAAGTCTTTATTTTTTTTATTTTAGGACAAGCCAGTTCCCTCCGAATATTAACCCTTCACTTTTTATGCCAGTAGAGATTAATACATAAATTAAACAACGTACACGGGCCTGCCTGGGTTCGAACCAATGACACCATACACCTCGCTAGCTTAGGTCGAATCCACTGATCAGAGACCCCAATAAATTGTTAAAAATATACGCAAACATTTTTCAAATATTTACACATTTTTACGTACAACAGTATTAAAAAAATATTTTGCCACTTCGTTTTCTGTTTACCCAATAAATTTGAAAGCACGAGTGCCAAACAACAATGAATGTTTCAATCCACAGTTAGGCGGTAAAATGCCTGACAGAGTCGGCCGAGCAAATAGTACGCGGAAATAAATCGTGCGAACCAATGCGTGTTGTAACGGTGGCCATTGAGGAGCATTTAGACGGGCTGACGGCTAAAATATAGTAAAATGGAAAAGTAAATTATTCATTACTTTTAATTTTATGACTTAACGTCACAAATGTATTTTGAAACAAATGAATTTTTAAAACAAATGTATTTTTGTTAAGATTCATTATAATTTATTTGAAACAAGCACAGTCAGGCCAAATAGCTGAAGTTACTAAAATCATTTTCGAAATGTTAAAAAAAAAAAGAGTTTTCTGTTTCTATAAATAATTTATAATTGATCTAATTTACCTGTGAAACTATTTTTCGTAAATGTTTTTGGTAACTTTGTAGACCTATGTATCCTGCTCATGCGTATGAAGTTTCATTGAAATCGGTTCAGTCATTTCATAAAAATAAGGACATTAAAGTTTGTATCAAATGTCGTAAGGCGTAAACGCTCTTAAACACAAAATATGCAGTTGTATGCTGACAGTATTACTTAATTATCCTTAAAAAATCAAGCAGTATGTTACTACATGATCCTCACAATTCCACCAGATATTCGCAACACTTTTTCCCCACTTCCCTTACTGATACTGTCATCCCTGTGCAAACCACGTCCTCTCAATACATCATATTGGAAGTGACAGCCGGTGATACTTATTACCCCACTCTCCTCACAGCAGCAATACGCACGTTCAGCCCTGTTATAAATGTGTGGTTCAACGTGTTTTCCTTAATCGTTATATTGTGTTACAAACCTTTGTTACTTTGTGTGCAGGTGCTCAGGAATTAATGGTAACGCTTTGGTTAAATGTGTAATGTACGGTTTTCTGTATGAGGTAGGTTCTTTAATATTTTGCGGGTGTTTTAAGCTTTGGGAGTTGTGGTTTTCGGTGAGATATTTTAGTGTTTAAACTGCTTGGATTTTATCCCGTTAACCGGCATAAAATCCAAATATTACATAATAACCTGTTGGATACGTACTTTCAGGATAAAAAGTATCCTTTGTCCTTACCTAGTTTATGGTATACTAAATTACAATCTGTTCAGCCATCAGTGTGTGGAAGGATAACAGATGGTCAGACAGAGTTTCTTTCGTATTATGTTACATTGGTCGTTGATCTACGCATGACCGCAGAGTTTTAAGAGGTATTTCTTCTCGCTTGGCAAGACAAAAGTTGTAACAGCTCGGCTAATATGAATGATATCAATATTATTTATAGCTTAAAGCACTCAGGAATAATGGAGTTTTAGTTTCGGAGATTACCCCCGACTTACAAACTTACAAATAAATTCTACCTCTTTGTAATATAAATAAGTTTGTGTGTGTCCGTCCAACCTAATTGCAGACTTGTAATCTATTAGCAACTGATGATTAGCACAAAATATAACGCCTGTAATCACTAAAGGCTTAGGGCAGAGGTTTACCTAAGAGTACGGTCACGAACAAAAATATGTATACACTTAGCAAAACTGAAAAGTGATTTGCTCGTAAAATTACAGTTTCTACGTTGAGATAAGACCTATTTCGTAATAGTATGGCTTTCAAAATTCCATATTCGTAAAAACGTAAAACCTTAATCAATACAGTAGGAGAAAATCACTTTAAAAGTAGCTGCCTGTATATATAATATTTTAAGTGACTGTAAGTACACCCCTATTCCGCTAGTTATGTTCTTAAATTTCATTCATTATGCATTAGGGGGCGACCCTATTGCCATCAACCACGTACAAATCCAGACTCCGTGGCTGCTACTGAGAAATTTCATTTCACCCAATAAAACTTTGCCCCACCTAGGAATCAAACCCAGGACTTCATGCTCAGCAGTCGCGCTGGTGACCTTTAGACCAACGAAGCAGGCGTCTAGCTGGCCTACCATGACGTCCTAAAACATTATTGTTTTACTCCTTTTCCAGTGTGGGAAAGTGATGGCGCTAGACATCCTGTATAGCTCCATCTTTTTCCCACACTGGAATAAGAGTAAACCAATACTGGTTTAAGACGTCATGGTAGGACAGCAGGTCACATCTCCAACTTTTTCTGAACCGTCGATAAAAGTGGCGTAAATATTTACATCCACGCCTCAAACCTTAGCCTAGTTTAATAAACACACTCCCTTAGACCCGCCAAGGCGTCTTTGTGTGAAAACCATGCATTAGCATTTGGTGACAGGTGCGAACTGCCGCGGCGCCGTCACCCGGTCACACCGCACCCGGCCTTGCCCATTTTATGTGGGCAACTTATTTTATTGTTGTTTTAGAGCTTTTTCTTTATCGTTCACATTTGTAAAACGGGAGTTTCGAGTATCGTAAATTGTTGAATGATTAGGTTGTGTTGTTTTTGGAGTTTATGTTTTGACCTTTTTTTGGGATTTCCTGTGTTTTAAAATTAAATACAGAACTCTCGAACACAGAGGAGCTCGTGCTTAAATAATAACAGACTCTCAGTTTCGATCTTCTCGTTAAATCACGCTAGCTTAGGTTGTTCCGTGGATGTGTGACCCATCACAAGCCACATTTGACACATAGGCCTCATATGACACCTAGGCCACATTAGACACCTAGTCCACACTTGACACCTAGACCATATTTGACAGTTGGGTCATATTTGACACCTAGGCCATATTTAGTAGTAGTAGTCTAGTTAGTTGACACCTGGGTCATATACGACACCTAGGCCCCATTTGACACCTGGGCCATATTTGACACCTAGGCCATATTTGACAACTGGGCTAATAATGAAACCTAAGATCACACTAGGCTCTTAGACCACATTTGGCACCACGACCATTTTTGACAGCTGGGCCATATTTGACACCTAGGCCACACTTGACACTTAATCCATGTTTGACACCTGGGCCATTTTTGACAGATGGGCCGTATTTGACACCTATGCCACACTAGACACATAGGCCGCACAAGACGACCAGGCGACATATGACCCGTAGTCCATAATTGACACCTGGGTCATATACGACACCTAGTCCACATTTGATAACTGGGCCATATTTAACACCCAGGCCACATTTGACACCCAGACCACATTAGACACCTAAGCCATATATGACACCTAGGCCACACTAGACACCCAGGCCATATCTGACACCTAGGCCGCACTAGACTCCTAGACCATATTTGACACCTGGGCCAGGAGCGATTCTTACTCCTTTAGCTATGTCCTCATTCATATAACTGGTAAAACAAACGAACGCTTTTTTGAAGATCATCAATAATAACGTTATTGATGATGTTTTTCCTGTCTTGTTGACCTCCCCTGCATCAAAGGCATCGCCAATGTCAGCTCTCTGACATAAAGTCATATATTGAATAGTAGTAATATTTTGTAGTAGTAGTATTTAATAATAGTAGTAGTAGTAGCATTTAATAGTAGTTATAACTTTTTCATAAATAATAAGTTATACCTACTATTCAATATGTTGTGGATGTAACTAAACATTATCCAAATCCACAAGGATTCACGCAAGATGACAGGTAGCAAGTGACATTTTATGGCTTCTGCCTATACCTATGGGAAAAAGTTTTGAATTATATTCAAAACTTTTGTACAATACTTATAACAATACTTATGTATGAAAAATAACACGCCAGAATTAATACATTGCAAATAATGCGATTTGTTGCTAAAACTCACAATCTTCAACGGTACCTACACCTTTTTGTTTTCCTCACAGAAATTGTAGCATTATCGCCGTTTTAAAGTTAAGCCTTCTAATCTGGCATAAAGGGTTGACCAAGGGACCCTGTTCAGCCAAACGGACGTGAAACCCAAGAGAATAATAAAGCAGAGGAAGACCCGTTATTATTTATTTAACCTTTGGTAATTCAGGGATGTTTTGTGTGACAATATTTTTTTGAATATTTTGTTTGGAACCTTCGAGCATTATAAATCATCGTCGTCAAGAAATCTTGACTTATACGTCTGGTTCACGTCTTTTGTCTGCGACTTCGTCCGCGTGCAGGTTGAAAATTATCAGTTGGAAACGTTCTTTCAGGATAAAAAGTATCCTTTGTCCTTACCCAGGTTATGGTCTACTAAATTACTACCTGTTCTGCCATCAGGGTGCGAAAGGATAACAGATGGACAGACAGTATTACTTTCGTATTATGTTATACTGGTCGTTGGTCTAGTGGTGGTATCCACGAATGCTGAGCTTGAGGGCCTGGCTTCGCTTACCAGGTCGTGCAAAGTGTTATTGAGCTTTTCAGTACCAGCACGGATGTGTGCCCGGTTGATGGGAACAGGCACGCCCCTATTACACGAGATTAAAACATAACGGGCAAAATATGGGTGTAGGTACTATTATGTACCTATACGTCTGCCAAACCCCGCGGGGATAACAGGCGTGATATTATGTAATTTAGTATACAAGCGTGGTGATAAATGTTCGTTTCTTTTTTGCATGAAACAAGGCCTTTGTCTAGCTGTGAGCCGGTTACGAGCTGGTACCTAAATTGTGCTATTTTTATTTTTAGATAAATCTAGGTAGTGCTGAAAATAGGCTCGAGAAAAAGACCGTCCCAATAACAATTGTGCAGCTGTATCTATATAATTAAGGAGCAACAGCCGCACGGGTCGATCTTTAAGGTTAAGCCGTGCTTGTCGAGGTTGGTCCGTGGATGGGTGACCATAATTACATACCTACCTAGTTTCCTCCGTGCCTCGGATAGCACGTTAAGCCGTTGGTCCCGGCTGTCATTTGTAGATCTTTGACAGTCGTTACGAGTAGTCTAATAGGCAATAAGCAAAAAGTCTGACGTCCAGTCTTACCAAGGGGTATCGTATTACCCAGTTACTGGGTTGTGGAGGTCAGATAAGCAGTCGCTTTATGTAAAATACTATAATAGTTACTGTAGCTGCATCCGGTTAGACTGGAAGCCGCCCCATGATAGTTTGGGAAAAGGCTAGGCAGATGATGATGATCTGTATAATTAAGCCCCATCCAAACTGACTGAAATGGAGTCCGGATCGGCGACGGATATCGAACTTTGACAGATATTTGTCAGTCGAATTTCTGTGCCCTAAAAAAGTCCGATCGGTTTGACTAAACTTTTTAGGAATGGTCATTCTTTAAAACCAAGTAAATAAAAAAACCGGGCAAATGCGAGTCGGACTCGCGCACCGAGGGTTCCGTACAAACCAAAATTACAGAAGAGAATAAATAAAAGTATGTGAACAAAAATTTAAGGTTTTCGGAATTTTTACTTAATATGTGCTGTAAAACATTGCTTCATGTCAAATTTCAATTTCTAGGTCGACTGGAAGTACCCTTTAGGTTTTGATTCCCTTGCGAGTAGTTGCAAGTTTGAAAATATGCGGCTCAATTTGCTGTTTCTTTTGATTGCGTTGACATAGAAGCTTGATTTTGTTACAGCTTAAAGGTATTATAGATTTGAGTATTTGATATGAATTTCAATTCAATACCTTTATGCGTTCATGAGAAAAGGGGTAGTAAGTTTAAAATTATTTAAATTATTTTTATAATATGATGTAACTAAAAATTTACGGTATTCGCAATTTTTCCTTTATCTGTGCTTTATGACGTTGCTTCGTATCAACTTTCAAGATTCTGAGTTCATGGGAAGAACCCTGTAGGTTTCGATTCCCTTGGGAGTGTCGAAAATTTGCGGAAATTTGCGGCATAAACAGCTGTATCTTTTGATTGCGTTGTCTTAGAAGTTTGATTTTTTCACAGCTCCAAGGGACAGTAGACCTGAGTATTTGATAAAAATCCAGCTTGATACCTCAATGCGTTCGTTTCTTGAGAAAAAGGGTCTTGACAGACAGACAGACGGACAACAAAGTGATCCTATAAGGGTTCCGTTTTTTCCTTTCGAGGTACGGAACCCTAAAAATGGTAAAAGTGGTGTACAAAAATTCAATTTTTTTTTTTTTTTTTTTTCAGAACTAACGCTGCCATCTTGTGTTTCAATATTGATACTTATACTGTTAGTCTATGTCACCCTACGCCTGCGCAAAGGCCTCACTCACTGGTCGCTGAATACATCTTAACAAAAACAGTTAAGTCGACCAAAAAGCACCTACGGTGTCATTTAAGTGCCGAAAGATCCATGCAGTATTGTATTTTAAGACTAGTAAATCTAGGTAAATCTACACCTAAATAAAAATACTAACTAAACAAGCTTGCTTTACGATCAATAATGCAAACTGTCACCAACAAAGATAAATGTTCCAAACTTAATTCCAACTTCAGCAGAGCATTCATTTAAAAAATCGACCAAAAGCCAGGGTTTATTTGCTAACTACCTGCGAAATATCAAACTTTGAAACTAGGTTAGTAATAACAAAGAGAGTTCGGTACTAAGTCGGTTCATCAATGAATGGGTATCGGCACCGAATTCCTAACTTTATACTCAAGTGTGTAAGGGTTAGTATTGCTCACAAGTGGCTGTTAAGTTAATTATTGAATGGAATTGATTAGTTTGATGCTCTTAGGTTGTGAATGGACTTCGAAGGTATTCTAAAATTAAGTCTTGAAGAATTTTGTTGACTCAATTATTTCTTTACGTTAATGAACAGCGTAGCTAATGTTAGAATGATAACTATCTTTTTCAAAATAAAGTCATTGTCATAATCTACAAAATCGACGGCTTGATTTGTTTTGCACCAAAAATACCTCCGTACGTAAAACACGCGGTTTAGGGTCAGCTCACACCGAGACGCGACGCTGCGCGCACATTTTAAAGAGCGATTCAATATTTAAATTTATTTTCTACACGAAAAGATACACATTTCGTTGTGAGAATACGTTGCGCCACGCAGCGCTACGCCGCGTGACGCCTGTAAAGAAATGTGTATCCTTTTGTGTAGAAAATAAAGTTATATTTTGAATCGCTCTTTAAAAGTGTGCGCGCAGCGTCGCGTCGCGTCGTGTCTCGTTGTGAACTGACCCTTAGACGTGGATTTGCGGAAATCAGCTCGCTATACAATGCACCAAAAATAATCCAAAGGTTTTCAAATTTTAATGTGATTATTTTATTGCGACGTGCTCGTGGCTATACAAGGTGTTGTTTTGCATCCTCGTCAATTCAAGGAGGTAATTATGCTAATGATTCTCGTCCTGAATCACTAATAAAATGGGTAGGTAATTTTTTTGTTTTTTGATATTTACGGAAATCGGTAAAGGGGAAACACCCGTGTTTTAAACGCGGCCCCTCTGGTTCTTGCCCGATAACCTCGCTTACACACATACAAACAATCTCAAACGTTTAATTGATAATTTCTTATTCCCTAAACCACGTTGAGGGGGTTATTCTGAAATATTGACAAACTTAAAAAAACAAAAAAATCAGCGTTTATTAATAATTAACTTGGTACCGTAATTTTAATTGATTATTTATGTATTTTGTGACCACCTCCTAAAATTTGATGAGGATGCAAAACAACACCTTGTATAATAACAGCTGCTCGGATCAATCTTCAAGTTAAGCCGCGCTTTCCTAGGTTTATATTGTGGACCCATTACATACCGAGTTTCCCCCGTGCCTCAAAAAGGAGGTAAAGCCAAAACTTGTACCATTCAGTAGCAATAGCCAGTACTCTACTGATAAAACGAAACTTTCTAACTGAATAATTAAAGTTTAAATTAGGTCAATTCATGTCATCGATTGTTTTTAATGGTCTGGGACGCATATGATAGCAGAGGGATTACACTTTTGTAGAACAACTATCGAAGTGTGTTTGTGGCTGTCAAACTAGAATGTACCTTCTGCCTCTGGGGCAGAGACCAAAATGTCTTTGTGAGAAGGAGTGGGCTGTAATCCATAACACCGACCCCGCGCTGGTTTGCAGATTTCACGTAGGTATCATATTTTTGTTCAAGGTCATGCTGGTTTCTTTTCGATGGGACTTTTTCACTGTCAAAAAAAATAAATACTAAAGTCTCACTGTTCTAAGAATAGAGACTTAATTTTCAGTCATGTATGTCAATCAGGCTTATAAATGTCTGATTACAAATATAATCATTTATACAAAGTGTTGAATTAAACAACATAATAAATAACAAGTGTTTAAAATATTTGAACAAAATGTTTATTTGATTAAATGCGCTGACAGTGTTTGTTCAGTAATATTAAATCCATTATAGTAGCTAAAACATAAAACGTATTAATTTTGCTAACATAGATCACTGCTTTGTGTAAATTAATAACTTTGATTTTAAAATTATTTATCAAACTAGGCCATGAATTTTATCGATTACATAGGTTATCCACATCGACTGGTTTGTATATTTAACTTGCCATGTGTATTCAGGTCCAGTTGGGTAGGTCTAACTTCGAGAAAGAGGTCAATCGTCGAATCCAACTGGGCAGTGTTTGGAAAGTTGCGTGGTATCTTCTCGTCCAACTTACCGCAGTGTGTCTCAAGACGAAAGTCTATGACCAGTGTGTGTTGCCAGTGATTACATACGGGACCGAAACGTGGTCGCTCACAATGGGCCTCATCATAAAGCTTAAAGTCACCGAAGGGGCAATGAAGCAGTCTATGCTCGGAGTTTCCTTGCGTGATCAAATCAGAAACGAGGACATCCGCCAGAGAACCAAGGTAACCAACGTAGCCCAAAGAATTGCGAAACTTAAGTAGCAGTGGGCAGGGCACATTGCTCGCAGAACGGATGGGCGATGGGGCCGAAAAGTTCTGGAATGACGACTGCGAACCGGAAGACGATGCGTTGAAAGGCCTCCCACTAGGTGGACCGATGACCTGGTGAAGGTTGCGGGGATCCGCTGGATGCGAGTCGCACGGGACTGGTCAATGTGGCGACACTTGGGGGAGGCCTATGTCCAGCAGTGGACGTCTTTTGGCTGAAATGATGATGATGATGATGTTTAGAAATAATGTCGCATTTTTATTACTGGTTAGATCACTACCACTTTGCTGACTGTATACTTATCATACCTACCATGTCCTCCCTTTTTAAAGAAGTTCGTGGGTGCGTTTACAAACATTTAAACTCACACACACAAACAGCCAGACCCGGAACAACTATCTGTAGGCCATACAAATATTTGTTCCGTGCGGGGATCGAACCCGCGACATGCAGCGCAGCAGTCTATCGCTCAACCACTGCGCCAACCGTGCCGTCAATACAATAATATAATAGTTACAATGTAAAATTAATTCATGACAAGAATTTGTATGAAATACTACAAGTAAAAAGCGTAAAAACATCAGTTTTTTCTGCAAAAACCCGATGCTCATGGTGACAAGTGACAAAATTTCGAATCCGTAGAAGTTGTTTATATCCCTTCCTCATCTAGAAAAGAGGTGTAGACCTTCAAACAGTTGAGTAGATTTTCTCGAAAAATTGCTAAGACAAATATTATAAGTATAAGAATGGGAAACACCGACCTCGTGTATTATTGACATAATATTATGTTTAAGTAATACTCTGAAATCAATTAACAGAAGCATACAAGTCATTTACCATTTTCCTTCTTACTCAAATACACTAAAACATAACTATAATATTAAACTAAGCACTCTCCGAAGATGAACTACGGAGCCCAACAGTCTGTAGGTATAGTATCAAACTTTGAAGTGATCTATGTAAATGAGACCGCTCTGAGAGGCTGTCAAAACACAGAACAGTTAACCGCTGGTATTTGGAGAATTGTAATGAGCCTGGAAATGGGGGAGTTGTAATATACTTGATGATTCATTCATAACCTAAAGTTAAGGAGAGACTGTGCTACTTCTGATCGTATTGACAGGTATGTACTGCCTAAATTTCATAATTTAAGTCACTAAGGCCCATTTGCACTGTAAATCACGTTTATTTATACAGGGTGTAACGGAAAGGGTATATACATCCTTAAGGGTGTGCTATAGACCATCAAACTGAACATGTTTCTCATCATAAAAAAAAAATTGCAGAAAAAAAAATATCAGCTGCCTATACATTTGGGTCGAATAGGTATTGTAATTTTCTATGGGGCAGCAGATATTTTTTTTGCTGAAAAACATGTTTTATGATGAGAAACATGTTCAGTTAGATGGTCTGTAGCACACCCTTAAGGATGTATATACCCTTTCCGTTACACCCTGTATACACAATCTATACAGGGTGACTGGTAATTAGCGACCGATACTTAAACACGTATTGTACTCATAATAACAAACAACTTTCCCAAAGAAACATTTTTTTATACTCATTCCATTTTATCACAATAACACAACAGCCATATGAAATTCGGGGTTGCGAGCCGTGCAGGTGCTCTGACTACCCACTGTGGCACGATACGATACTAATGAGACAGAACGGCATCAAGCGGATAACAGCTGATAGGACACAGGCGCACGCGCGCGCAAAATTCATACGGCTGTTGTGTTATTGTGATAAACGTGAATGAGTTTAAAAAAAAAGTGTTTCTTTGGGAAAGTTGTTTGTTTTCTCGAATACAATTATGTGTTTAAGTATCGGTCACTAATTATAAGTCACCCTATATAAATAAATAAAACTGAAGTGGGTGTTTCTTATTTCAAAATAACTGCTTTTTTTACTAAATGCACATAAAAGTATTTACGGTAGTATTTTGTTTTTGGCTGTCTTTTTATCTCCGAACCGGTGGACCGATTACCACGGGGTTTTTACTGACAGATAGCGGATGTCATGGGGAGAAACCAAGGCTACTTTTATTTTAGAAAAAGAACTAAATATTAAAACCCTTGAAATTGTTAACAAAATCTGATTCGAATAGGAAGAATTTATATTCTTATTATAATTTCACGCAAACCAAGGTCACGAACAGAAGCTAGTCGCTAATATACTTTATAAAAAAACTAAACATCGTTCTGTTTATGTCAGTTGTTTGAAAAACTAAGACGACAATTTTTTTGAGTAATTAAAAAAAAAGTCCTTACCTGAAAGTAAAAACCTACTACTTTTAAGGCTCTTATTTTTTTGTTTGGGCTCGACGCAACACGTTTTTTTTTTTCAAAAAGTATATAAGGTAATAAGCCATAGAAATCGCAGGCATCAAATAAAAGCATGCTAATCGAACCCTTAACATGAAGTTCGTGTACGTTGTGGTCTTCGAATGAATCGGTATCTTCTAGGCAAGCGTGCTCTACCCTAGGCTGTTTCATCGCTTCACATCAGGCGAGTAGCGGCCAAACGCAAAACGCCTATCATGCATACAAAAAATGTTCGCCAGTTCATGCCACCTTCTCAAAATGTATGATAGTCTATCTTACGTTCATGGAAAACATTGTTAACGTAGGTATAGAGTGATTTCCGTGATGTGCTCATACTGTTTTTTTCTGAGTAGATTAAAGGAATTCTGAACTAACTCTTTTAAAAACTGCCATCAGAACAAGATTGCTTGTGTAAAACAACATAAAAATAACACCGCTTGCACCACACCTGCTACTCCCTTAATGCCTCTGAATATGAAAAAAAAAATCAGTCACGAAAGACCAAAACATTCTTACCGCATCTACTGAAAATACAGTAAAAAGTAAAAACTCACGGAAAATTTCCCCTTTCTAAATGAAAAAATACGCAACAAACAGGCTTTGGTATAATTTACACCTCCTCGATCGAATGACGTCACAGCAGTGTTGAAACTTGAAAAAAGGAATAAAAAATCCACGTTGATTGGGTCTCGGAGACCTGATAGCGAGTTTTGAAGTGTTAACTGGTTTATTTTTTGCTGTTGGCAACTTTACTAGTTTAGTGTTTAATGGCCTGTTGCGTCCGATGATAGGAAAAGAAAAAGATAGATTATGACGTGGGGTTCTTGCAATAGCTAGTCTGTTTTAACGTTGCGGGTAAATCCTTTGAGATTATTATTATTAGCGTTACTGAACTAGGAATCTTCCATAAATTAGAATGGATTAAAAGATGGCCGTACCTATCTTATAGATAAGAGAGATCCCTAAAGTTTTTTTTTTTTTAATTTAATCACTAGCGTTGCCCGCGACTTCAACCGCGTGGAATTTAAGAAGTAGCCTAAGTTACCCCTTATTACATCAGCTATCTACCAGTGAAAGTCCAGTCAAAGTCGGTCCAGCCGTTCCAGAGATTAGCCGGAACAAACAGACAGACAGACAAAAGTTCTTAAGCATGTAGTAAAAAGCGTTTATTGTAGTATTGCAAACAGACACTTCAATTTTATTTATTTGTATGGATGTATGTATTACAAACAGACATTTCAATTTCATTTATTTGTATACAGGGTGTAACGGAAAGGGTATATACATCCTTAAGGGTGTGCTACAGACCATCAAACTGAACATGTTTCTCATCATAAAACATGTTTTTCAGCAAAAAAAATATCAGCTGCCCCATAGAAAATTACAATACCTATTCGACCCAAATGTATAGGCAGTTGAAATTTTTTTTTGCTGCAATTTTTTTTTTATGATGAGAAACATGTTCAGTTTGATGGTCTGTAGCACACCCTTAAGGATGTATATACCCTTTCCGTTACACCCTGTAGATGTATAAATAGTTTATTTTCCTGGGATTTTTAATTAGTAACGTGTATTATTTACGGATAAGTTTCTTTTGAATGCGAGTTATCTGTACGTACCTAGTTATAGTCTATGTATATATACTAAAGTTCATTAACCTTTAACTGACCTCTTTCCTAGTTCCTTGCGGAACAAAACGAAATAATAAATCATGGGCCAAAAAGTTACCAACTCCAAAGAAGTGGAAATATTCAAAATACTATGAATTTAGCTTGCAAATTAACCGTAAACTTTTGATTTACCGCTAAGAGTTTTAAACATGGCTTTTTAAGCGTTGTTGTAACTTTTATAATTGCAGAAGGGTTTATTTAGAAGTGGTCCTATTTCTATTACTACTCGTAACTACTGTTACTATTAGTCTATTCATCCCACTGCTGGGCAAAGTAGGCCTCTCCCCAAGACTTCCAAATCCTTCTAGCCAGGGCCAATGTGGACCACTGGTCGTTGGTTCTGTCCAGCTCGTCCCGCCATCTCCTGCGAGGTCTACTGGTTTAAACCAGAATAAAAACAATTACAATGAGCATTTTGATACATATTTTCGGAGATCTCCTTTTAAGCAATGAGTTGCTTGTATTAGGAGTCTCCGCAAAACCAAATGTTTATTTTTATTATAACATTCTTCGAGTAGCATGGACCGTGAAATTATATTCTGTGGTTAAAAAAAAAACTACTGTATGTGTTATTTTTGACTGTCTTTTTGTGTGTTTATTCTGGCTAATATCCAGAACGGCTGGGCCAAATTTGACGGGACTTTTACAGGCAGATAGCTGATGTTTTAAAGAGTAACTTAGGGAAAAGAATTAAGGTTCTAGGGAAAACAATTACAACCATTGACATTGCTAACAAAATCTGATTCAAATAGAGAAGTAATATTTTTATAATAATTTCGATTTTGAAGGTCGCGGGCAACAGCTAGTGTAGTAATAAAAGCGATGTATCGTTTTTGCAGCTTTAAGATTTATGTTCATAGATAGACTAATATAGTCATGAAAGAGAGTATCTACAGTTATTTGCTTCATTAGTATTATTCACAAATTCTACATTTTTCCACTCGGAAAATAACCACCTGGTCGAAGTAATTAAGTTACGGTCGTTTGCGTGAGACGACTGCATAAATCAATAGGTGCATTTTTACCTACTATAATACGCTCTGTATTAATAACTGTTTGAGGTGCTATAATTTAACAGAATCACGAACTATTATAATGATAAAGCAGGTCATATCCATTGCACATTATAAATTTTCAAGATAAATTCCTAGTAGGAATCTGGTAACTAGATTTTTGCCTTAGTACGTACAATTACGAAGATCACCGCAACATGCAACCGTAGCAGCAAAGCCGACCAATGACAGACTGTTGCGACAGAACTAGTGAAACTCCATGAACACGTCAAAAGGGGCAATGTTGCCATATTGTTGCTATGGAAAGAAGAGGAGGTCTGACTTTATAGAATGAAACCAGTTATTTTGCAACGGTTCTTGGTTGCAAAAGCCTTCGAAATTGAACCTTAAGTGGCAATATTTTTGCTTGAGTTTCGTACACTTTAGTTTATCTGAGTGTTTTTAGTATTTCTGGCCATCCATACCTTTAAAATCCAAGTCAAATAATGACTGATTTTCAAATATTTATTTTTTCTTGTTTCAGATTCTCAGATGACGACAAAGAAGTTTTCCGAGGAGCCAGAGTTTGAGCGTCCCATTGGCAACCACACATTCTTCTTAGGACGAGAAGCGGTGCTAGGCTGTGCTGTCACGAATCTGGGAAAACATAAAGTAAGTTTTATGAATACGGAACAAGATATATTGTTGCTTGAAGTCCACCTCAATGTTGTGTGTTATAAATATCTTAAAGTTAAAAATGCTGGATTTTTCAACGCGGCATGGGTAAATTCACCATCAGACATCAACATCATCTGCCTAGCTTTTTTTTAATTTTGTTGGGGCCGGCTTACAGTCTAATCTGATGCAGCAACGCAATACCAATATTTCTTAGTTCCACAACACCGTAAGTACTAGGTAATAAGATACCCTTTGGATATTTACCATAAGTAATCACTTGGTTTAATAGCGATCCTAGTAGTTTGACCGTCGGAATGCAAAGCCTAAGATCTCAAGTTTGAATCCTAGACACGCACGTCTGATTTTTGGGATTCATGTGCGTAATGTATAATTATCACTTACTTCGACAATGTTTTCCACATTGTGAGGAAAACAGTATGCCCGAGAGATATTTCTCGACGGCATTTAAAGCCAAGTCAGACGCCCATGAGCCCAGGTTACTTACTAACTAGGTACAAGATAATGAATATGACTGCAATGCAACTAGTAGCAGCTCTTTCTGTTGACATCGTTTTGTAAGAAAAATAGGTTAAAGTGCATTATTGCCACAGTGGTTGCATATAGGTATATCAACCAATATTTGAGTAAACACAATCTCCACGGGTCCCGGCTTAAGAATCTTCTTATACAAGGTGTTATTTTGCATCCTCGTCAAAATTCAGGAGGTTTTCACAAAAGACTTTAATAATCAATTAAAAATTACGGTACCTAGTTAATAGGGGATTATCCAAATTTTTTTTTCTTTGTCCGTCGGGTAGTTCATTGAAAAGTATCGGACATCTATTTTTTCTTTTTACACGTGGTCATAAAATTACGGAGATATATATTGAGTTGAAATGGCGCATGACGTCACATGTAGGTAATTTTTATACCTACTTGTGACGTAGTGAGCCCCCACTCTCCAACTTTAATGAGTTTTAACTATGTAATTTTTTGATATTTTGATAAAACAAAAAATACGTGTCTAATATTTTTGTATTACCTGTCTGACGGACAAAAAATAATGTCGTTTTCTTTACCCAGTCCGCACCCCTATTATTAATAAACGCTGATTTTTTTGGATGTTTATAACCTCCTTAACGTGGTTTAGGGAATAAGAAATTATCGAATAAACGTTTGAGATTGTTTGTATGTGTGGGAGGCATGGTTATAGGGGAGAATCAGACGGGCCGCGTTTAAAACACTAGTAAATCACTGGTAAATGAGAAAAACAAAAATTACCGACCATTTTATAATCGATTCGGGACGAGAATCATTAGCATAGTTACCTTCTTGAATTTGACGATGATCCAAACAACACCTTGTTGATTTTGGCTATAGATCTGAGCAATCCAAAAAACCCCGGTCTCTGAATGGTTCCGATCTCACTGCGGCGTCTCCCCACAGACAACGTCTTCCATCTCGCGCCCTGTCGCGTATCCTCTTGATGATATTATGGCTGCGTCAGTAAGCTGTGTTTTCGTAACTCAAATTTAGGCCAAATATATTATACATAGAACGTTTTGCTATCGCTACATACTGTACAAAAAAGAAGAGCTAATAACTTAACTGACAAAATATGGCTGTACCTCAGCAGTTTTTCATTTCATGAAGCGTAGATGTGATGTGATGTTTTAAATTAACTACCTATGTATTAATGCAAAGAGGCCAAACACATACGTTAAAGTGTAGTTATCGTTCAAAATTGAAAACCCCCAAAGTTCCATAACCATATACCTTAATTATTAAAGTTAGATGGTTTTCAATGCGAGCACGTTAGGTTAATGTGGGCATATCACGATACTGGTCGTTAAACAGGCTAACTGTAATCAGTATGATAGTTAATGGATTTTCATTTTAAAATGATTGTTATGTTCTATGTGCGTGTGTGTTTTATGGGTTGGGAAGTTTATCCCTGTGTGGAAGAAACACGTGTGAATGGTAAAGTGGTAATGAAATATGATGAAATCACTCCATTGTCTGTTTAAATAAAATATTTGGTTTAATTAAATACACAACCACACGTTCCTAAAACATTGACTATGGTGGGTTCGCGCTGCGAAGATTTCTGGCCAAGGAAGATTGCTGGTCTTCAAAAAATCTATATGTCGTCGCAAGCGATTTCAAGACTGCAACCTTTTTTTTAATTATTATTTTTTACCAAGTTGGTAGTACCAACTCGTAGATTTCATAATGTTGGTCAAACTTGAATCTCATTGGTTGATTGATTAGTACAGTGGACGCCGTGAGGTGGCGCGAAATCTTGAATTCTTCCCGCCAAAAACACGCGGACAGAGTCGATCCAAGAGACTAGACCGGGATTTTTGTTCTGTTGAGATCATACGATCGAAACTGTCACGTCCACCGTACAAGCCCTAGTTCTTTAAATTGCCACTTATTGTAATTACCGAGTTTTATACGTGACTGTGATTTGTTTTTAAACCTACTTTTCACTGGTTTGCCCGAGTACCCACCTTCTTCATGGAACCCGAATCAAGATACAATAACGATGACGCCCCTGTTATCGTTACGCCCACGCTCACGCCGTCATATTATATTTATATCGCATTGCAACGCAAACAGCGAATTATTCATAAAAATAGGCCAAATGCGAGTCGGACTCGCGCACGAAGTGTTCCGTACCATTATTTATAAAAACGAGCAAAAACATCACTTTTTTGTATGGGAGCCCCAAATTTTAAATATTGATTTTATTCTGTTTTTAGTATTTGTTGTTATAGCGGCAACAGAAATACATAATCTGTAGAAATTTTAACTGCTAATTATCACGGTTCATGAGATAAAGCCTGGTGACAGACGGACAGCGAAGTCTCAGTAATAGGGTCCCGTTTGACCCTTTGGGTATGGAACCCTAAAAAGCTCATATTTTTAAGCAGTTTTTGTTGGTCATCATGATTTCAGACAGTAGTTATTGATGTTGCTATTTTAATGTTTTCAGGATTCAATAGAATTCTTTTACGTGGATTTTAGTTTTTTTATTGCTTATCTGTTATTGATTAAGGAGAACTTTTGGTCGGGGGCTACCCAGTGGCCCCTGGCCACCCTAGGCGCGGGCCTGTGGACGGTGAACAATGGGCTATCTCACCGCCCGTCTTATGACGACAGGCCGTGTCGAAGGCGCGTTCGTGTTCCACGCGCGCCTCAAGGATATGTCAGCACATCGGAAGGGCCTGCCAGGGCTGCGGGACTGTTCGAAAGAGATACCGTGGCCCTGAAACACAAAGGGCTATGAAGGAACATGGATGGGTTTTAGTCAGTACAAGTCTGACACTCCTTTCCGCTCCACTCAGAGCGGGAGGAGTCATTTGATGATTTCTAATCAGTTAAAAAACAAAGAAGAAGTTTCTGGCATCAACTATACTTATCAAATTATCCGAAGGTTCTTATTTCATGGGTCTTCATACAATTATTTGAGAATTTCTCTGTAAGACTTTGATACTCCATCGATGAATAGATGTGTCGGTTATCCGAGTCTCAAACAAAGGGTGTTCTATCAAGATTTGTAACCTTGATATTGTTCTTTGTCTAATATTCCGGCCGGGCCTGCTACCGTGATCAAGGTTTAGATGTGTCCATTGTGAATTACATAATATAATAATATTATGGAGAAAAAATGCTCGGAATTAACCCTCTCCACAACTTGACAAACGTGGTAATTTTTTTTAAATATAATACAATGATATTAAAAACAGCACACAGATTCCAAGTCAGTAATACTCGTATTACATATGTTTTAATAATGACAAGTCTTTCATTGTTTAAAAAAAATACCAGGACGCCCTAGGGCTATTACTTTTATTTATTTATATTGCACAAGGTATGAAAAAATTATAAACTAAGCCCCAAAGAAACCGTAGTAATGGTTTGACTGTGGGTGAGCATAAGGTTCTCAGTTTGATTCTCCGGCGGACAAAGTTTAATTGTTTTTTTTTCAGCAAGAATTTCTCAGTAGCAGAGACGGAGTCTGGCTTTGTGCCCGATTAATGGCAATAAGCTTAAACTGGCGAATCGTCGGTGCACTATTAGGCATACCTCATCCTAACCCATCTGGGATAAAGACGTGTTTTGTTATGTTATTAACAATTAGCTGAAGTATTCGATGGAGCTAGTGGCTAAATAATAACAGCCGCACGGGTCCATCTTTAAGGTTAAGCCATGCTTGCCAAGGTGGGACTGTGGATAGGTGACCATAATTACATACCGAGGTTCCTCCGTGCCTCGGGAAGCACGTTAAGCTGTTGGTCCCGGCTGTCATTTGTAGATCTTTGACAGTCGTTACGAGTAGTCAGAAGTCTGACATCCAGTCTAACTAAGGGGTATCGTATTACCCAGTTACTGGGTTGTGGAGGTCAGATAGGCAGTCGCTTCATGTAAAATATTGGTACTCAGCAGCATCCAGTTAGACTGGAAGCCGACCCCAATATAGTTTGGGAAAAGGCTAGGCAGATGATGACTAATATCGATACTTCAGCTAATTGTTAATAACATTACATAAATGAATTAAAGCGTACATAAAGCCATGAACAGTAAATTGCATTAAACTTCACCGTCTTAAAGGCCACAGCTGCTACTGCAACAACTGCACCAACTTTAAGCACTTTCCCCAGATCATATACCCCTATTTAGTCACACTTTAGTAACACACAACTTTGGCCAACATACCCTATTACAAGCCCAACATGGCTACCAACTATAACACCTTCGAAGCTAACATTTAAACCCACTTGTAAGCCAGTTGCTAACATGTTCGAAACTTCCACACTTATTTTGATATATCGCCAATAACCAACGAACATTGGCCAACTTGTACCACCTATAAAATTAACATCAATCTGTATTTAAGGTGTTAATATTCAAATGTATTTTTTTTCAAGCTTTAATGGTCATATTTTTGTAAGAAACTTGGTGTAGCGTCTGTTTTAGCTGATCATAAATTTTGCATGTAAGTTTCTAGAACAATTAGGGTGCTGTAGCACGATGAAGTTAGAAATTGTTGAGAAAATTTCGGCATAGTTTAAATCAGGGCTTGTTAACGTTACCAACTAACAAAATAATAACCGTTACTTAACGTTAATTCCAATGTACTTTACAAAAATGTAACGTTAATTGATAACATTACCAGTAATTTAACGTTACATACAATTAACCTAAAATACGATAATAACGTTACTTAACCGTTAATTTAGCTAAAACCCGGTCACATTCAAGGTTGTGTGTGGTATGTGAGATGCTTAGTTGCTAACCATATACTGGCTCCCTCAACCACGACCTAGCGACCCACGAAATGCGGCGTTCGCAAGGTTGGTTGCAATTAACGGTTATAAAAATTAACGATAAAAAGTGGCAAAAATAACGTTAAATCTATTAACGTTATTTTAATATTAACGGTACCACTGACAAATTAAGGTAACGTTACGAAAGTTTTACCGTTATTTAAAGCCCTGGTTTAAATAGATGTGAAATATATATTGCTACACTTCCATAGTGTGAGAATAATGAATTAAAAAATAATGGATATAGTGTGGAAACATAGAAGGAAGAAGTTTATTGAACTAAGAAAGTGTGGGCATTGCTGCATTGCGTCTCGTCTCACTGTGTCAATGTGTTTAGAAAACAATTTCTGCTTTGAGCATAGGGGAAATAAAAGTTACATATTCTATCTTCAGAGTCTTATAAACTGCATCAAAATACACTTGCATGAACTTTGTGTATGCTAAAGAATACAAATATAGATAAGACAAGATTCAATCCTTTTTTAAAAACGACAAATGCTTAATAGGGGTGAAGGCTGGGTAATGAAAACGACATTCTATTTAGTCCGTCAGACAGGTAATACAAAAAAATTAGACACGTATTTTTTGTTTTATCAAAATATCAAAAAATTACTTAGTTAAAACTCATTAAAGTTGGAGAGTGGGGGCTCACTACGTCACAAGTAGGTATAAAAATTACCTACATGTGACGTGATGCGGCATTTCAACTCAATATATCTCCGTAATTTTACTAACACGTGAAAAAAGAAAAAATACGTGTACAATACTTTTCAATAATCTACCCGACAGACAAAGAAAAAAAATAGTGATCATCCCCTATTCTTACAGATACAAGTTCCAAATTACATAAACATGACTACATAATATTATGATAAATCCTAACGAAAATTCCAAGTATCTCCACCTTAAATCCCAGCATTTTTAAACACAAGATAATTAAAAGAAAAGAAAGAAAAATAACAACACCAAAATGGCGATGTCTTGCGAAAAACGGACACTGGAATCAAAATGTTCCCGCCTTTTGTCTGCTACAATTAGAACCGCAAAAATTTACCGATTATCCTTCATTAAGAGTTGTTACACTCGCTGGCTCGATGCCTAGAATAACAATGCACGAAATAGTGCTGCACCTTTTCACGTCGTGAATTTTAATACCGGTACACGCGGTACGCGGTGGCAGAATGCTGTACTGCTCTTTGTTGACTTTGCCTGTTTGCTTTCTTTTTAGCTTTTGTCGTGATTTTATATTATTGTAACATCTGTTTCTTTTGGTAACGGTAGTATGAAATGGGTACTGTATTTAATTAAAATTATTATGTTGAATGGGTAGGCGTCTCAGGGCCGGACACCATGTATCCACGGGCCTCCGCGTCTGCGAAGAGTCGCCAGGAAATTTTCTTTGGGGCAAGATGTGTTTGGTTTAGCATTCGTAATAATGGCTGGTTGAACGAAAAACATTATTACATAACTGATTCTGGGTTCATAAATAGAAAAAAAAAATGATAATTGGTTCTGGTCGTTTTCGGGCATTACAATCAATCTCAACGAGGACTACCCACTACCCGGGAGAAATCATATAGCTCATGTGTGCACAAATACTGATGCACTTTTTTACTGGCACGGTTGGCGCAGTGGCTAAGCGATTGATTGCTTCGCTGCGTGTCGTGGGTTCGATCCCCGCACAGAACAAATATTTATATGGCCTAAAGATAGTTGTTCCGGGTCTGGCTGTTTGTGTGAGTTTAAATGTTTGTAAACGCACCCACAATACAGGAGAAATGAAATGAAATGAAATCCCTAGTGTGTAGCAACGTTAAAAAAAAATTGAAAAAAAATGTGGTCAAGTTTGTTAACTACACATAAAACAAATAATTGCTATTATTTATACCTTTAAATACAAACATTCACGAAAAAATTAGCCAAAATCTACACAGATTTTCAATATAACCACAAAACTAAATCAGAAAACAACACTGCGTCATTTACGACACTAAAACTCCACAGTGATCCCCCGGAAGAAATTTGACAGGCCAGAAAACTATCAGAATGAAAGATAAGGGGCTAAACACAACGGGATACGAAGACCCGGAGACTTAACTGGGTCCCTGACCTAGAAAGAAATCTTCATCAGTGATATCGAACGTTTGAACTGATTTCTAACTTATTTTGTTATAGTTTGTGCCATGTTTTTTTTGTTTTGAAAATGTATATATTTGATCTGAAGGGTTTAAGAAGAGCGTTTATTGCGTTAAGTACTTACCACAAATTCAGTACATCATTCTGCACCGCCCCTCTTTTTCAGAAATTTTTCAACGGAAAAAAAAGTTCTATTCCTACACGGTCAAAATGTATGGAACAGCAGATTTTTTTTAAATGTCTTATTTCTCGCTTTTCTCATAACTATATTAAATCAAATCATTACTGGCTGTTTTCATTCTCACATTTTTGACATTTCGTTGAAAAATAATTTTAATGTGCTTACCACAAAATTAAAAGCAAATAATTTTCTCCTCATTTTCATGGTATCATCCAATTTTGTTACATTATTTCATTAATTCAATTTGCTACCTTATTTATTCAGCAGGAAAGTAAATAATTACAGGTCTGGAGCCTTACGTGAGGCATAATATACGAGCACAAAGACGTGGTTCTATAAATAGAACGATACAGTAGTATCTAGGGCGCAAATGTTCTTTCACAAGTTATTGGAATTATTGTTTAGGTAGGTGTTTTTTTTTATAAGGTTTCTGTCCGTTTAGGATGTAAATTGTATCGAGAACATGATCAACATATACTCATATTTAAATATATATAAAAACCATCAACTTTGGTAAGATACCAAGTTTTCGACTGTACCTACTCTTTTCATATTTATCCAAGCTTCTTAAAATACCAGTCTAATACTGTTTCACTGGTGGGCAAAGGCCTATTCTCATACAGAGAAGGCACGAGTGTTTGTCACCACGCTTACTCAAGACGGGTTGGTTATTTCAGACTTGTATTAATTTTAAGTAGTTGCCTCACGATATTTTCCTACGTCGATGTCTGGGATGTCAGAGGTAAGCTTAGAATGTCTGGATGGCCCAGACTTTCCAATCATCTTGGCGTGGTCAAAATCGGAAGTGTCACCGTCCGCTTCTTGTTTTTATAATATACAAGGTGTTGTTTTGCATTCTCGTCAAATTTCAGGAGGTGGTCACAAAAGACATAATAATCAATTAAAATTACGATACCCAGTTAATTATTTATAAACGCTGATTTTTTTGGTTGTTTAAGTTAGTCAATATTTCAGAATAACCCCCTTAACGTGGTTTAGGGAATAAGAAATTATCAATTAAACATTTGAGATTGTTTGTAAGTGTGTAAGCGAGGTTATAGGGCAAAAACCAGACGGGCCGCTTTTAAATCACGGGTGGTTCAAACTTACCGATTTCCGTAAATAAAAAAAAAAAAATACCTACCCATTTTATTATTGATTCGGGACGAGAATCATTAGCAAAGTTACCTCATTGAATTTGACGAGGATGCAAAACAACACCTTGTATAATTATATATAGTCACAAATTTTTCACCAACACCACCCCACGGTCGACACCATTCGTTTATACCAAACCTAACATGCATAATCAGACAGTTATGTTCCCACAATGGATACAGGCTTGCTTTTTACTCAAAAAGTTTCCTAGGAATGGCACCAAAAATATTTAACAAACTACCCAAGTCAATAAAAGCATCAAAAGACTCCAATACGTTTAAAAAAACACTCCATGAATTCTTGATTAAAAAAAACATTCTATTCTATAAATGAATACCTCGAAGAAAAATGGAAAACTGTTTTATTTTATGTTTTAAATTTTTTCTATACCTGATAATTAGGTTTAGTCCGTAAGATTGTTACTACTTTTATTGATTACTTATTTTGTATTTTTTAATTTTGTTTTTGTTTATTGTATATTTTATTAAAGATTTAATATTAGGTTATTAACTATAATAACAGTAGTTTTTTTTTTTAAGTCAAAAAACTACAACCTAGTGCAGGTTGTAGTTTTTTGACTTACTTAAATGTGTAAACATTATTTGTAATTTTTGTACGCCTTGCACGGCAGCACATACGAGAAGTGAGACATAACTTAATTGAAAACACCATATACTTACTTTTACCTATGTGTCACAAATAAACTTATTTGAATTTGAATTTTTAGGAGAGAGAGAGACTAAAGCATGAAGTGATCTTCGTTTGTTTCATCTAAAGAACGTTCTTATTACCTCTTTTCACTGATCGTAAAATATTTAATAGGTAAATACTGCAGATACCTACATTTATAAAGTTATGAGGTAGTATATACACATTGGTTTATTAGTTACACATGTCTGGAAGATTGAATGTTTGTGTTTGTAGCGCGCCATTTGCCTGTTTGCCGTGAATTAGAATTTGACGTGAGTCTCATGTTTACTGTTTTTGTCTCAATTTATGACAGAATGGAAACAATTTGTGTCCTTATTTATATTTGCTTATTATACGTTTTAAAAAGCCGCAAGTCTTTTGACAAAGTATTTTTCTGGCTTCTTTTTGTGTCATAAGTCCAACGAACTTCAAAATAAATTGGCTGAGACAAACTGCGAAAAGCCATAGTGTTGTAGTGCAGCTTGAGAGAGGCTTTGTCCAGCAGTGGACTGTGATTGGCTGACTTGGCTGTTTTTATAGCTTCTTTATTTTGAAATCGATGCTTATACCTGAAATTGTAACATGTGTTTTAGTTCTAAATGTAACTGGTTTTACCTCTTTTCGTGTGAACAATTTCTTCAATAAAACTGGTACCATTACTTACCGCCTGCCGTTTTCTGATAACCACACGAACATTAAAAGACTGCAGAGAAAGGCTTGGCTTACCTTACCTTTTATACTTAAGAGGATTTGCTGAAAATCTTCGCTAAAAGTGTTTGATTTTGAAAATAAATGCCCGTTGAAACTTTTTCCAAATCAAAAATAAAACGTAGTTGCAATAAACCTACATTTCAATCGATTTAAACTAAAGTACCTAACTAGTGTTTATAAGGTCAAAAAAAAGGTACAGTTTTCCAAAAAGGATGCTTCTGAATTTATACTGCATGCACTCAGTATCTATAACAGGCAGATTTAATTTATAGATAATTAAATATATATTAAATATAAACTATCCAACTAAATATAAACTAAATTAAAAACAACAGGACAGGATTATATAAACGTATTTTATATAATTATAGTAGTCGTAGTTTATTTAAACGTAGTTTATATAATTATCAAAACGCTCTCATTTGTCTCTTAGGGCTCAATTATGGAGAAGCGTTGAGTTGCGCGTCGCGCGCGGATTGGCCTTTTGCAGTTTTTTTTTCCGTTTACGGAGAGGTGGCGCGTGCGGAGGTGCGTGCTTCGTCGCGGGTGTCATTACGTGTCACACACCGCTTTGCATTTAAAAAACTGGCTGGTAGAAACGCTGCGTGCGCCGTCGCGTTGTACGCGGCGATGGCATCTGCGAGCTCCGCCGCAAGTAACCCTGCATTTCAAGGGCCATAAATCGCTTCTCCAAAATCGCTCTTACATCGCCAATTTTTTTGGCGGTACACACGACGTGTGTGATGCTCTCTCTCTGTGATGACTCCAGAATAATCGCCATTATATGATTTAAAAAAACTTAGGTACAAAAGTATGTAGCCCGTTTTTCTCACTTAATTAAATGTAGGTAGGTACTATATTATCAAACAATAAAACCCACAACCTTCCAGGTATATCCCAATTTAATTTCATGTAAACATTTATTTGGGTCTAAAAAGTTAACAACTAACCTTGGTAGGCAAATTATTCTATTTCAAGTAACTTTGGCAACAAAACCACGCCAATGTTCTAACGTAAACACGAGTTGAACTAACAAACATTTTGATAACTGGAAAGTTATTCTTGAGATATTTACGGGAGAGTAGGTAAACGAAGTAAAAACGGAGTGAATTAGTGACTAGGCAGTTAGATATTGTTTTAGTCCATAATCATGCGCTGGACACCATGCCATGCCATGACTGACCTGGAAGTGTTTAAATAGAGTCCGGAGATAGGTTGGCCGAAGCAAGGAAAACCTGTTCAGGTAGAGATCTTTAGATGACTCTGTGCTGGAGTGTAAATTTGGTGTTGCCCCACAAAAACTGAGACACTGATATCGTGTCCTGCCTGTCCTGTTGTTTGCACATCAAAGGAGCTCTCACTAGAACGGGTGCGCCAAAGTTCACCTAAATTTTCAACTCCTACAATTGGAAATCCGAAAATGTTCTTCCTAACATTTTTCATCCTAACAATCACAATTCCTAACTACTCTGTCTCTAATGTTCTAATTCCGAAGCATTCAACTTCATAATGTCAGTAGCAATAATCATCTATTATACTTTTATTTGTTTTCCTATATTTTCTCAACATAACCATCTTTTACACATTTTTACATTCAAAGTCATATCTTTTTTGTTTAGATTTATTTTTTATTAATTAAAGCGTCTTCTTTAATTTTATTTAAAGCGGTGTGTACCCGCAAAGATATCCATAGGTTAGGTTAGGTTAGAACTGTGACCAACTACGCGTGAGCCGAGCGAGCGAAGCGAGCGGTGCCGTGGCAGCGGCCGGCAAGCGCTACCTCGAAATTCGTCGCGAAATTTTTCTAAGTATTTTTTTCATGGTGGGGGCACTATAAATATATGTATATATTCTACCCACATAAATTATTTATTACACTTGGTAAATGTTTCTTTCTGAGTATGAGTGAAAATATTTTGGTAATTATGTTTAGGGATAAAAGCGTTATGATAAAAAACAGTAGGAGTTGAAATATATTTACAATGATGATGAGATGATATTATTAATTACAATTTTCGGAAACATGAGTGTTATGAACATCGCCGGTAGCACTACAAATAGTATGAATCAAAACTTTAGGATGAAAAATTTTAGGAAGAGTGATCATTCGGATTACAAATCATTAGGAAGAACAATTTCGGGTAAAGAACTTTAGGTGAGCCAATATGGACCCCACTAGAACTCGTCGCAAAGGTTTTGAGTGCGTTTTATTGAGATCTACCGTAAAACTAGATTTTTCACCCAAAATAAAAAATTGTTTCCCTGCAATAATTTAGTTACTTAGTTTAATGTATAGAATACTTGTTTAACGGCTTCGTAAAGGATCCATACCTTGTATTTTCTGCCCTTGCGCGTATAAACTTTTTGACAACTTTGACCCCCAGGCAAAAATAAAACCCTGTGAGCTTCTGTCTTTGGACCCATTCTGATCCTCCCTTCCTTCCCCAGGTAGGCTGGCTAAGAGCAGAAGACCAGACAGTCCTCACGATGCACGATCGAGCAGTCCTGAGCGCAAGGTACTCAGTCCACATGGATGCTCCCAGGACTTGGCAGCTGAGGATCAGGCCTCTTCGGGCAGAAGACCGCGGCTGCTACATGTGCCAGATCAACACTCAGCCCAGCATGAAGTGGCAGATTGGATGTATTGATGTTTATGGTAAGTAGTTCTTTTGGAAGACCAGCTAAAGTTGGTTTTTGCTTGCGAAGTTGTAGAAGTAGACGTTATTATGGTTATGGAAATCTACGGGCTAAGTAATTAGGTACTTACTGAAGTTAAAAAAAAACATTATTTATTGTTGTATGGAGTATGAAAGTTAATTAAGTTTTAGCACACATGAAAATATTAAGGTAGTGTTTTTTTGTTAAAACGGCAATATTTGATCCGATCAATAAACTAGATTTACTGTTTTTTTTTAATTATCTTAAATCCAATTTCTGATTCAGTTAAGGAAGTCCTTTTTTTTCTTTTTATTTAATTATTGGGACACTACGAATTTCTTCTGTATCGTGGGTGCGTTTAAAAATGTTTAATGTTGTAAACAAAAATTTCTATGGCCTACAGATGTAGACCATAGAAATTTTTGTTTCGATCAAACCCGCGGCACGCAGCCCAGCAGTCGATTGCTCAACCACTGCGCCAACCGCACGGTTGGCGACCTCGTCCGCGTGAAATTATTATGATTGACGGCACCGTCAATCATAATAATTTCACGCGGACGAGGTCGCGGGCAACAGCTAGTCAATACCTATAACTATTGTCCAATACAAATCAAAACCCAGATACAAGAACAACCCTTCTAGTCTGTGCACCAAGATAAATCCCCTTTCTATAGTCGGTTGACCACCCAGTTGAACGGGGCCTGACAACCCATCCATCACTTGTCAACGTTTAGCTGCACTCTACCGTGACTTAGAAACGTTGATTTTCATTTGTTTTTCGGTTTCTTTTCCATCACGTCGTGAATGTGAAGTGCAGTTTTTCTGTTGATCGCTTTATTGGAACTTGAAACTTTTATTATTATAGAAATTCTAGCACAACATTCCTTTTTAGGGTTCCGTACCCAAAGGGTCAAACGGGACCCTATTACTGAGACTTCGTTGTCCGTCCGTCCATCCGTCTGTCCGTCTGTCACCAGGCTGTATCTCATGAACCGTAATGGTTAGCCGGTTGAAATTTCTACAGATTATGTATTTCAGTTGCCGCTATAACAACAAATACTAAAAATAAAATAAATATACATAAGGGGGCTCCCTTACAAAAATTAATTGTTTTTTGCTCGTTTTTATAAATAATGGTACAGAAGCCTTCGTACGCGAGTCCGACTTGCACTTGGCCGGTTTTTTAAGTTTAGTTTGGGTAGGTTTTCGGTCAAATAAAATATTATAATTTTGTCAGGTGCGTGGTTTTTGCAACCAGTGAGCGTGTATAACTAGATTTATGAACGAGGACGAATAATATAAAATAATGGGGATCGAGGAAAGTAGCGTTCTGTATCTAGTTTCTGGCTACTCACGTGAAAAAGGCTTGAGGTTATGTATGCGTGTAATACGTAATTTCATATTCGTTGTTGGGTTCCCGCACCTCAAAAGGAAAAATGATGCCTAATAGAATCACTTTGTTGTCCGTCTGTCTGTCTATCTGTCGTGACCCTTTTTTACATCTTCCCTTTGAAATTTATATCAAATACTCGGGTTATGGTTTCTAATAGCAGTGAAAAAATCAAACTTGTAAGTCAACGCAATCAAAAGATATGACGGTTATCACGGTTAATGACGGTTTGACGGTTTATGTCGCATATTTTTGAGATTTCAAAAGGGAATCAAAACCTATAGGGTGGTGTCCCCTTGTTTAGCGGACAGAAATATCATAGAATTTCGTTTCCCTGAAAATGTTTCACAGACTATTTGGTCCTTGTATTTTTATTTCCAACTAGCTGTACCCAGCATGCGTTGCAATGCACTTTTTACTACCCACCTACCCTATCCGACCTACCTACCCTATCCTACCTACCCTACCCGACGCTACCTACCTACCTACTCTACCCTACCCTACCTACCTACTCTACCCTACCCTACCTACCTACTCTACCCTACCCTACCCTACCCTTACTACCTACCTACCCTACCTACCTACCCTACCCTACCTACCTACCCTACTCTACCCTACCTACCTACCCTACCCTACCTACCTACCCTACCCTACCCTACCTACCTACCCTACCCACCTACCTACCCTACCCTACCTACCTACCCTACCTACCTACCTACCCTACCCTACCTACCTACCCTACCCTACCTACCTACCCTACCTAACCTACCTAACCTACCCTACCTACCTACCCTACCCTACCTACCTACCCTACCCTACCTACCTACCCTATCCTACCTACCTACCCTACCCTACCCTACCCTACCGTATCCTATGTCCTTCTCCTGGCTCTAAACTACCTCCCTGCCAATTTTCAGCTAAATCGGTTCAGCCGTTCTTGAGTTATAAGTGAAGTAACTAACACGACTTTCTTTTATATATATAGATATTTTGATTCAACTAATATTTACTTAAATGAAAAATATTTTTACAGAAACACAAATTTTCAATGAATTTTATAATCACATTTATTTATTTTGACGGCACGGCCGGCGCAGTGGTTGAGCAATCGACTGCTGCGCTGCGTGTCGCGGGTTCGATCCCCGCACGGAACAAATATATGTATGGCCTACAGATAGTTGTTCCGGGTCTGGCTGTTTGTGTACATGTGAGTTTGAACGTTTGTAAACGCACCCACGATACAGGAGTAATTACTAGTGTGGGGCAAAGTTAAAAAAAAAAAAAAAAATATGAAACAGTAGAATTATTTTTGATAATAAGTTTGTTAGTTAGTTACTTTGCTTGCTGGCTCACGCTACATGTTGCATGCTTGCAGTGCCAGTGCCAGTCATGGACACTATTAGTGAGAATAGCAAGATTATTTTCCTGCTTGACTAGAATTTACCCGCATTATTTTTGTGAACGCGGTGTTGTAATTTTAGCATTCTTTTTTAAAAGCTTTTTTATTATAAAATCTTATTCTTGATATTAGTTTTATATTAAATAAACACAATAAGGATAAAGAATATTTGATTTGTTATTCTATGATATGAATATTCTAACATTAAAATTTGTTTAAAAAACAAAAATCAATGATTTAAAATTCTTCAAAGTAAGTATTCTGCGTATTGATTATTCTATGAAATGATTATATGAGAAAAAAATACTTTATAAAACTATTAGCTATTGTAACAAACTTGCTTGCTCCTCGTGATGAAAGGAGTAAACAGTTTTGTACATTAAAAAAGTAATTAGGGGAAAATGAATTTAATAAATGATGATATGAAAAATACAATAAATTATTACAAAAGTGAAGGGCAGGTTAACCGAGAACGTTTTGAATGCTTCCGCAAATCTCTGAGCGTGATAGTAACTGAAGACAAACATCCAGATGTAGAAAGCTGGCTTGATCAAGATGAGCTTGACCACGACGAACTTGATGCAAGGCGGCTTGGCAGGACCCACCAGCAGACACGTACCGCCTCAGTGCCAGGCTCGTCAGCTCGCAGAGCAGCTTCCAGCAGACACGTACCGAGCCCCAGTGCCAGGCTCGTCAGTTCGCAGAGCAGCTTCCACACAGCAGCTAGCAGCAGCCACGGCAGCACCGAACGAAGACCGCTCCTTGACTTCACCAGGCTGTGCTCAAAACTCAAGATATGACAGATCTTGACTCCAAACTGTAGACTTAGCTGTTTTCTTGATTTCAGACTATACTGATTTCTCGTCTCCAGACTGAACCGAACTCTTAACTCCAGACTAGAACCAGGGCATCCGTCAGAAATCCCTTTTATACCCTGATCCTCCGTTTCTTTCTTCAAATCTCTTTTTCAGATTCAAAACTGCTGCGCTCTAGTAATACGCAACCTGCCAGTATTCAAAGCAGCCAGTAACAATTGGTCAAAAACCCTGCACATAATATTTTTATAAATACAACTCAGAATATCTTTACACAGCAAATATTCGCAATTAACTATAAAATACAACAATTGAACTAACGAATTGATGATAATAATTTTTAGTAATATATAATCTAAATGAAACCTTCATAGAGAGTTTGGCTGGTAAGAATCAAAAATAAAAGTAAATGACATCTGACAAATTTGAAGTAAACATGGCACAACAAAGGATATAAAGAAAATATTTATAAAAACGAAATGATTGGTAATATGCTAATGTAAAACCAATAAAAGTATGAATATGGATGATAAATGTGAGTATAAAGTATCTGTAGTAAGCAGATACTATACTATAAAACAACGCACATCCCTATAGTGTACTTGCCGTTGACCTAGAATCATAGAATTTGGCAAGATTAGTAACAAAATAAGAATTATGTAAAGCTCGCACATGTAAATAAAAAATCCGAACATCGTTAATATGTAGTTTAATAACAAAATGCCTACAAGTATATAGGGAACACTCCAGTCTCAGTCAGAGTCCAACTCCCACTTGACCGGTTTTTTTCGAGAGTAGAATAACCTGAAAAGCCCTGTTAAACCAGTCACCCTTTTGGAACATTATCACAATTATTCTGTAAAGTATAAATGCGTAAACAATGGGCGTGACTCTAGAAAGATTGATCACCCCGCACACCACTTTAGCTACGAACCACCTTAAAAAACGATTACAACAAATGATAAAATACCACAATAAAACATCCACCCGTCTTCCGAAGGACGCTTGTTCCACATTTATCCACCACCCCTCGTTCCTAATTCCACCATAGATCAACCAATTAAGGCAAGGTTAACAACTTAAACGTCTTTTTATCTGTTCTAAGTGACGGATAGGAGGATTATGCAGTACACAAGCCGTATAGGCGGCGACCGTGCCTAAGCTCACTTAATCCAACTAGGTATAGATTAGAAACGTCTTCAAGATATGGGTCACTCAGTTAAAGTGATAGGTGCGGCTTCTTGAATCGCGTGTGCTGCAGTTCTGTACGGGGAGGGTTTTGTAGGATTAGGTGTGTTTTTGAGGGGTTAAATTACTTGTGAGGGGTTTGGGTAGATTGGTCCGTGGATCGTACACCGAGCCCATCGTCAGTTTGCATGCCCTCTAAAAAACTGTCACTACAATTAAAAGTGTAATGCGAAAATAAGTCAACGATCATGTGTGACATTTTTAAGGATAGCTTCGGTTAACACAAAAAAAAACTCAAAACAGTATAATTATCTCAAATCATTATCACAGTTCATTAAATCCTAATCGAATCATATTTTAACCGACAAATTGCAAATTGCCTAAGATAATTTGAACTTCGCGGGCTAACCCAGCGCTTCCCCCTTAAGTCTAACAATTGGCGAAACTGTAAAGGTCAAATAGTAAACGTTCCATATTCATTAGGCAAACTCAGGTGCATGTGTGTGTATTTTGGAAAATAATCCAAAAATTGTTGCGTAAAAACTCACTGGACGAAACTTCATTCGCATATGCGAGATATGGATGGTACATACGTAAGTGAAACCTCAAGTGACCTTTAAAGATTGAACGAAATAATATTAAATTCATGTCAACGCTGAGTTCCGGAAACCTGGGTTTTATGATAGTGGAGTAATTATACTATGGGAAGTAGGTATAACTGATATACATACTAACGACCTTATTGATTGTAGTGGTGACAATTTTTTGCTTTTATCGATATTAAGGTAATGTTTTTTTTATATCTCTACATTAGGTGATACTTTATTGCGTTGCATATGAAAGGACCAATAAAAAGCACATTCTAAAATACCTCTTAATTCTTTCTGTCACAAACATTTTTCTGAGAGACTATTTGACGTAGGTACTCCAATATTTCTATATTCTGTGCACAGGGACAGAAGAAAAGCGAACGAAAAATATCAATTGTGTGTTTGTCTGTCTGCAACAGACGCGTTTCCCAAAAACTACATAACGACGTAGGAATTTCAATTTTTTCCACATTCTTTTCACAATAACCATCGATTTCCAAATTCCATAAATAACCTATTTTTTACATTTATTCAGTCCAATTTTCCAGCTCCATTCAAAAGCAGAAAAATATTACATCCTGCCATCCGACCATTCGACCTTTTTCGGAACATGACAGTAAGCCAACATTATAGTGAGCCCAGGCCACATTAAAATTATAATAGAACCCGGAAATCGGAATCCACCCGTGTGGTACGGGCCTTTGACGGCGATCGATCACCCTGGTCTTACATGTGCCAGAAACTGGAAATGGAATAAAATGGGTGTGGCGACATGTTCGCAAGGTGGGTTTAGTTACGTACTACATTAGACCTGTCTTAAGTGTGTCGTATAGGGAGGAGCACAGTTTTATGTCTTTGAGAAATACTGCTCGTGGGTAAATGGGACATTTGGAACCGTTGAGTTTGTTCCAATTTTAAAAATGAATCTACACTAATATTGTAAACTGAACAGTTTGTTTGTTTGCTTGAACGCGCTAATCTCAAGAACTACTTGTCCGATTTAAAAAAATATTTCAGTGTTAGATATTATCGAGGAAGGCCATAGGCTATATATCATCACGCTACGACTAATAGGAGCGGAGCAAAGTTGTAACGCAGACAAAGTTGCACGGGACAGCTAGTTTTACAGATGTAGTCGACAAAAACCGCCCTCTTGTCGGCTGGAGTGATTGTTTAAAATTATAAACTTTGGTTGAGGCTTTATGGCAAATTCTCGAAAAAGCTAAACTAACAAAATTTTTGCCAATATAACGGAAATTCATAACATAACATTACGACTGTGTATTTTCCTGAAGGTTATAGGGTGTATCTATACTAAATCGACATTTCGTCGAGCAAGCCTGCTGCCTATTGCTATTAACCGGGCGCACATCCAGACTCTGGGCAGCCATTGAGAAAGTCCACAAAGAAAAGTCCAATAACAGTGGAAATTGAAAAAATATCACCTTAAGTTCAACAATTACTCTTGCTACCAGTATACTAAGGAGGCCAACCAAACGCGGAAAGCAAAATTCATAAAAGCCTTCGAACGTCTTCAGTCACCATTGTAGTAAAATACCATTAAAAAACAAGCACCATTTTAATCACGCGAAGAATTCCCGAAAAAAAAAGCACCTTATTGAAATCATATTTCATTACAAAACTTCTGTCTAATTTATGGCAAAATTTCCAAGTAGACCGTCCAGAGTTTAGCAATTTTGTGTTCCTCGATATTTGCATGCCCCGGCCGGGATTTCTTTTTCAATTTCGAAGTTGTTCGCGAGTTTATTGGGGTGGTGTGTCACTTGGCCCGACAAGGCGGTAACGAATGGTAAACGGTTTCATTCGTGTTCCGTAGGAAGATTAAATTTAGGTGTGAAAGGTGATTATGTTTGGCCGTTGTTTTGTGAGCAGGATGAGCTGTCACGACTTTTTGGTGGAAATCTGTAGGGAAATCTTTAGTTAGGTAATTTTTGTTTTTGCTATAATGGAATCTGCCAACTAGAGCCTCGTGGTTAGTGACGGCCTACCTCTGCTTACAAAGAGGACATATCGTTTTGCTTTCACGGATCATGACCACTTGTAAATCTACCTACCACTTATAATTTTATGTTATGTGGGCTGGACTTATATCATAAATAGATAAACTATTCTTAAAACAATTAATATTGCACAAATTAAATGAATGAAACGACAGTTTTGTCGAGAACGCTTTAATCACTAGAGTTCCTCGGTACACTGTGACACTTTCTCTAGTTTACCGTATAAAACGATACCTTGTTAGTAGCGCACTGCTACTAGTTAGAATTTAATATCATGAACTAGGGCTGACAGGACGTCTGCAGTATTTTTTCAAATCTACCTACACAATATAAATCTTAAATTCAATGACAATGAACACACTAAACCACTGAGCCGAGAAGTATGCAATTTTGCACAAGAGTTGAATTTTATTTTCATTTAGCACTAGCTGTCCCGCGCAACTTCGTCTGCGTCACATTTTCCCCGTTTTCGCAACATTTTTCATTGCTGCTCTGCTCCTATTAGTCGTAGCGTGATGATATATAGCCTATGTCCTTCCTCAGGTTGAAATCTATCTTCTTGCCAAATTTTATTAAGATCCGATTAGCCGTTTAGTCGTGAAAAGATAACAAACAAACTTACTTTCGCATTTATAATACTAGTAAGGATGAGCATAATCAGCCTGAAATGTTCCCACAGCTCGGACACAGGTCTCCTCTCTATGAGAGGAAATGGGCTGTAATCAACCATGCGGGCCCAGTGCGGGTTGGTAGATGTCACGTATCTTCCGATTTTTAATTCTTGGACATGCCTGTTTCCTCATGATGTTTTCTTCGTTTTGAGAGCATGCGTTTATCGGTGGCATGTTCACGCCACTAGTTAAATCGACCAGTCCGTAGGCGAGTGAAAGATAGTGGTAGCTTTCACTCGCCTACGGACTGGTCGATTTAACTAGTACTAACCCAGAACATCAGTGAAGCACGCCAAACGCCCATACCATACATTCCATAACGACTTGATAGCGACGATACTCTTAGTACCCGATAGTTTAAAAGATACTGCTGAATTTTCTGTTGTTGACAAAGGACACGGTACAGACTGAACCTCTGTCGGTTCAGTCTGTTTTCTTTGACAACCCTGAATCAGACGCTTTGCAAATCGTTTTTTACTGTCTTTGGGACACTGGAGAACCTACTTCGAGTTTTCTAAACATAGTTCTTTCTAGTATTTTTTTTGCAAAAAAGTAACACCGTCTTCAATAACACAACAAAGTGAAAAATAACTTTAGTTTAAAAAATCGGTGACTTTTGTTTCATTGATTCAGTTTTTTTTGGCAACGACTTTGAAGCTAAAGTTATTTTTCCCTTTGTTGTGTTTTTGTAATCCGTGTTTTTTTTTTGCAAAAAATGTTTTTAATATTATTAGACATTTAAATATTAAAATTTTAAAAAAAAATGTTGTTAATCAGCTGCTAATTGGTACATTACTTAAAGCAGTGTTGGTGAATTAAGCCCATAGTGGTTACTAAGTGCATAAGAAGCAATTACTGGGAATATTAGTAGTGATTACCTGGTATATAAATAGTTACTGCGTGTACAAATAGTAATTGCTACGTGTACAGTTTTATGAATTTTCAGTTTACTAGGCTACAAACATAAAACGAGTGATTAAAGTATGTGGTATGCTTTTGGTATTAACTATTTACGATGCTTTACTAATTGTTGTGTTTATTACAGTAATGTGGAAAGTTATTTATGAACTTAATGTGGTTTTAAAATATATTGCATTGTACCTAAGTAGTTAATGAGACATAGTTCTCACTTTATTATAGCTTAGACGTTAGGATCAAAGATAATATACTATTTCGGGACGGGCTGGATTTTGATTTGTCCCACAAATAAAAATAAGTCTGGAGATCTTCAGAGTTAATGTATTGTATTGCACGTTTAGTATTTAGTGAAGAAGAATAAATTATTCATTTGGAGCGAGATATTTTGAGTAAATTTAATTTGTTTGGATAGATATACTAAACAAGCATCACGCGGTTTTTCCCAAAGCATTAGAGAGAGGTGAACACATGATAGGTACACTCATATTATGCCCGTTTTTGAGTGTCAACCTCCAGTTGTAAAGATGATGATCTTGACTAAATGAAACTTCTGCCTTTTGATAGGAAGACTTTAAATAATATTGACTAGGTGGATTTCAAATAAAGAATGCCGATGTATATGCACGGTAAGTGTCGGCGAGCGAGTGTCCCTCGGTAAGGTCGAGGGCCTAACGTAAGGTGGAGGTGGAACTGTATGACGTAAACCCACTGGCTGGCGTGATACGATGGTCCGAAACATATTCCCTAGATTGAAATGTCTTCTTGAAGGCTCAAGAAGATGTTGATGAGACAGGAACGGTTGTTGTATTCACGTGTAAAGGTGCCCTTCTTCGTCAAGATCTTGGCGACTTCATTATGCCCATCGGATCCTGGTTTTACAGCGATTAGCCAGTTATGGTTAAGTCCCATGTAATTGGGATTCAGATAATCAAGGCTCCGAGCTGCTTCTTAATTTCTGTTCTAGAAATCCAATACTAGTTTACCCGACCTGCACGCGTAGCATGACCACTGTAGAAACGAGTTTAGTATATGAAAGAATCGACATATAGACAGTGACAAAGTATCAGTTTGTCGATTCTTCCGTCGATATAGCCCGTTTCTACGGCGGTCATGCTACGTGTGCTGGGAATTAAAAGCCAGGACCTTACGTTACTCTAGTAAAATTACAAAATTCTTATAAGTCTTCATCAACTTTTTCGCCTGTTCAAAACACAAAGCAAGTAAAATCCCAACAAGCACATTTTCATACGGCAACAAAAAGATTAAAGAAACGTATTTTTCTATAAAGTTTAACGAATTTATTGAAGGCAATGGATAAGTTGGAAACTTGTTAAAACTTATCGCACGAACACAATCTCGGAACTTAAAATGTCGCATTGCTGATCTAGGAGTCAAAGAAAACATAAGAATAAGTCAATATAGGGAGCAGATATTATTTTTCTGGGAGGATATAGTGGATATTTGCTACAGACTGGATATAGAAATATGAATGTTTTTGCAGATATTTTCGTTTCTTTTCGTATGCTCCACGTTTTGAAGGACTGATAAGGTATGCAGTAATTCTCACTTTATTGGTGACTTCAACGTCATCATCTGCTCTTTCAACGCCAATCTTGAATTCGGAATTGAATTTCCAGTCTAACCAATAGGGGATCGGACTGGGTAAAGAAAACGACATTCTAGACACGTATTTTTTGTTTTATCAAAGTATCAAAAAATTACTTAGTTAGAACTCATTAAAGTTGGAGAGTGGGGGCTTACTACGTCACAAGTGGGTATAAAACTTACCTACATGTGACGTCATGCGCCATTTCAACTCAATATATTTCCGTAATTGTATGACCACGCGAAAAAAGAAAAAATACGTGTCCAATACTTTTCAATAAACTACCCGACGGACAAAGAAAAAAAAAATAGGATTATCCCCTATTGATACAGAATACCAAAATAAGTTATAGGATCATAAATATCACTTCAAAAATCCAATTACTAGGCAACACGATGTTTAGTGAGTCTAGTTGTCAGACTTTTGAACTTCTAACTACCCGTAGGTACCGGTTGTCAAAGATTTTAAAATGACAGCCAGGACTAACGGCTGAACGTGCTTGCTGAGACCCGGAGAATTATCGAAATTTAATGTAGAGCAGCGGTGGCCCAGTGGTAGCAGCCCCGACTAACGAGCAGTAAGCTGCATGGGTTCGAATCCAGGCAGGCGCATCACTTTGTGTAATTTAGTTCATCACCGCTGCTCTCAAAAATGATGAAGGAAAACATCGTGAGGAAACCGGCATGCCCTAGAACTAAAAATTCGAAGTGACATCTACCAACCCGCACTGGGCTCGCGTGGTGGATTACAGCCCACTCCCTCTCATAGAGAGGAGGCCTGTGTCCCAGCAGCGGGAACATTATAGGCTGATGATGATGAATGTAGTGACCTCGTTAAAGTTAAGTTAGAAAACCCTCCCATACATTTTGACCAATAATTATATCAGTTAGTAAGATATGAGAAGTCCAACCATACACCAATTTGTTCTCTTGGAGATTGCAACTCAAGTACTAAAATAAAACCGGTATTGACATCTTGTTGCCTTTACGATCGTCACCGCCTTGTTCAGCCAAGATACGTGTAGGTACAGACACGCTGGATACTGAAGGCTTTGTCTGGTCCGCCGTGACGTCACAATGAGGCTAGCGTTGTCTTAGCTTAGGTATTGTTATGGTGTTTGGGCATCTAAATTGGACATGTGCATGAGCCATGCCTATGAGAGTATGACTACAGTCTGTCCATATAGACTTTCGGTATTCTCTGTTTTAACTGTTCTTTTTGGGATGCCGGATAGATTCTCAAAGCTTTTGAATAAGGAATCAGACGATTCTCACACGTCATCAACCGACCGCGCATACAAGCGGCGCTCAACGTCTCTCCGCAAGGAGCACTGCCAATACGTTTGCTTATCCGTCTGCACCCGACCGCCCGGGCAAGCGATGTTGTGTGAGAATCGCCTTAGTCGCTGTAGTTATATGTCAGTTACAGAAACAGTACTTAAAGAAAGAAGTCGGATAACATAACATCACGCCTGTGATCCTCGAAGGGTTAGGCAGAGGTGTACCCTAATAGTACGCCCATATGTCGTCAGTTAAGTACCATGTAAATGGACGCGAGCCTATTGCAAGTCGCAGCGCTATTTGATTGCCAGTACTATTGTAAGCTGCAAATCCTTTTTGTTAAAATCGTTCGTTTGTAGTCGGCGTTCGTCCTTGCGAAACATTCACATATGGACAGGCCAAGCGCGAGTCGGACTCGCGCACGAATGGTTCCGTACCATTATTTATAAAAAACGAGTAATAAAATCACTTTATTGTAAAGGAGCCCCCTTTAATATTGTTATAACGGTAACAGAAATACATAATCTGTAGAAATTTCAACTGGCTAACTATCACGGTTCATGAGATATAGCCTGGTGACAGACGGACGGACGGATGGACGGACGGACGGACGGACGGACGGATGAACGGATGGACGGACGGACGGATGGGCGGACGGACGGACGGGCGGACAGTGAAGTCTCGGGAGTAATAGGGTCCCGTTTGACCCTTTGGGTACGAAACCCCAAAAACGGGTTGAGTTTAATAAAAAATAGAAGAAAAATGGATTAAAAGATTTTGGAAAATTCACTGCATATTCTTATTCTTTATTGCACATAAAATTACAAGATATACACACAAATAATATATAGCTTATGTACAATGGCGAACTTAACCCAGAATTGGGTTTTCTTACAGCAAACCTTATTTTAAAAGGAAAATTTGCCAAAGAGGATAGAGCTTTGTGCACGAACAAAACTATAAAAACTTAAATCAACTTATTTTATTAACTAAACTAATACATACGATAAAATAAACGTAATACATATATACATGAACATACACATAAAATACTATATACTTACATACTATAATCATGTTGACAGGAAATGTGCATAGCACAAACACACCAAACCGAATAATGAAAGCAAGAACCACTTCCAAACCTTAATTTGCAAGCACTCTAGAGAGCTAAACAAAATGACCTACTAACAAATACGTTCGCGAAACTCAAAGAAAACATCAAACATTACAACACATACATAGTAATATACTTAATGGTACATCAAACAACCAGCACACATATTGCATTTTAAAATGAAAAATTCTTAAGTAAAACGCGCCCCTCAAATACGACGAATAAAAATTCAACATTAAACATTTCCCGTGGAACTTGGTATAAATAAAGTTTGTGTTGAACTCCATCTGTGAGGTCTCAAGTGGCGACACAGACGTAACTGTGATATATAGAAACATAATAGTGTGAAAACTTTAAGATTGCTTTCTATCTGAACTTGTATTCGATGAAAATCAAATGTTTTCTACGTTTGATAGAGGGTAAACTTCGTTGGTGTTAGATAAAGAGGAGTTTTGTAAAGCTGGGTTTATGTTTGTTTAGTTTTGTTAAGGTGGGGAGGACCGAATTTTGCACCCAATTTGTTGGGCTCTTCATTGGGTAACGGATCGATGGTAACCTTTTTGTATGGAGTGGTGCTATTTTCAAGGTTCTTTAGTGTAGTTTTCATTCTCTTTTTTATGTAATTTTAGAAGAGTTGGCCTTGAAAACAGTAAGGACGATTATACAGGGTGTAACGGAAAGGGTATACATACTTGAGGGTGTGCTACAGACCATCGAACTGATCATGGTTCTCCTCATAAAACATGTTTTTCAGTGAAAAATATACCTGCTGTCACAAAAGAAATATATATTTTTTTCAATAGGTATAAAATTGTTCTGGTTGTTTTAGTATGTCAGTATTTCAGAATTGCCCCCGTAACGTGGTTTAGGAAATAAAAAAATATCGAATAAACGTTTAAGAATGGTTGTATGTGTAGAAGCGCAGTTATAGGGCGAGAATCAGACGGGCCGCGTTTAAAACACTGGTGGTTTACATTTACCCATCTCCGTAAATAAGAAAAAAAATACCTACCCATTTTATTATTGATTCGGGACGAGAATCATTAGCAAAGTTACCTCCTTGAATTTGACGAGGATGCAAAACAACACCTTGTATAATCTTTTAGAAATTCCTATCATAGGTAATTATATAGGTAGGAACATTATCATAGGTAATTGGATAAGATAATTACAAAGTCATAGAGTACATTACAAATAAATAAAACTATGATTTTAGGTGATATCACTAACTTTTGGGTGCCACAGTACATTTAAAAAGTCTGTTTTGGGCCATTCGATCTAAGTTGGCTTTACTAATACATATTACAAGAATACTTGATTCATGTTCCTAATAAAATAACTCCAGCATAACAAACCTTACTGTAACAGCAACGTTTACACAAAGGAAAAGTTTCTTTGATGTAGTGATGGGACATCAATTTGTTACACTCGAGTGAGTTTAGGCGCTGGAAAAGTTGTAGGGAACTTGTGGAGGAGAGGATTAGGTATTAGCGTGATAGGTTGCTTTAGTTTTTGCAGCTTTTAAGGTCGAATTTCCTTGATGTTACTGAACTCAATCAGGACATCTAAACCGAGTATTGACTTCAATCTGACATTGAATGTTTGTTTCTGGAGGTACTTTCATTCAAGCCTAAAAGCTTGGCTTGCCCTAGTATTGTACTTTATAACAGACCGGTGTCCATAATTCTAAGCTTAGCCAAAAGCATGTATTATGTTTTCGTATTTATTCAAATAAGCTGTTAATCAGCACTTTTTGAACGTCACGACAAATAAAAAAATCTTTCTTTAGGGGTCGAGAAGCCGAGAGTGGGCTAAACGAAAATAATAAGAGACAGTCCCCCAAAACGCCCTCCCTTTACCATTTCCTAGTGTTTTACCTGGGAAGAAGAAGTGAAGTGAAGTGAAGATCAATCTCCCCAGCTACACATCTTTCTGTTAGGTTTAAAGAACCAGATTCTATACAAGACGACTGAGAGTAGGTAGTCAGATTGTACCGTTTTTGTATAAAAGTATAATCGATGTAACCATCCTAACTCTCCGCTAAGACTGGCCACCAAGACGTAAACCGGTCAGGCGGTCTATATTATTACCACTTACCATCGAAATAACATTATTCCCTAACATATTATTAAATAAATTCATAAAATCTGCCAGTAAAACCAAAATCGATCGATAACACAAAGTCGAGTCACCTGTGGTTTCCCAGCACTATAAACTGACGGCTGCAGTGTACTTAAAGTTTAGCAATTTACTTTTATTCACGCTTCCATTTTACATGACATTAAACGAAAACTTGAGAACCGTTGTTTAATTAAAGATTTAATGGGAACTAAGAGTCTTAAGTTTCTTAAACAACTCACATAGTACTTAGGTACTGTATTATAAACTACGCTTCTGTTTTTTATATTAGATTTCGCTGCAAAAAGAAGCTCATTATGCAAATATATTCATATGCAAAAAACAGGGCATCTATCTATTTTTTAGGGTTCCGTACCCAAAGGGTCAAACGGGACCCTATTACTGAGACTTCACTGTCCGTCCGTCCGTACGTCCGTCCGTCCGTCCGTCCGTCCGTCCGTCCGTCCGTCCGTCCGTCCGTCCGTCCGTCCGTCCGTCCATCTGTCACCAGGCTGTATCTCATGAACCGTGATAGTAAGCCAGTTAAACTTTCAACAGATTATGTATTACTGAAGCCGCTACAACAAAAAATACTAAAAACAGAATAAAATAAAAATTTAATGGAATGGGAGCCCCATTCAAAAAAGTTAATTTTTTGCTCGTTTTCATAAGTAATGGTACGGAACCCTTCGTGCGCGAGTCCGACTCGCACTTGGCCGGTTTTTGTTCGAAATATATGGTGGTGGCAGTAGGTTACTTGATAATCAAATCTGGCACCACTGGTAGAAGATTCCATCAATTTATGTGGCATCTGCCCGCAGTGATGGTAGATGAAAACAATAGTTGCAGCTGCCACTGCTAGTGACAGACCGGTGGGGGAGATTGTAATAAATCCTTTATTTCATTGAAAGTTGGCACTACGCTTCATGCAGTTTAAAATCAAAGCGTTTCTAAACCTAAGAAAAAATCATGAACCCTATTTTTGTTACATAGGCTTGGTTGCTATTAAAGTCATCATAAAATCTTAAACAAAAAAAAAAAAAACCTTTCTAAATTCAAACTCTCACGTCCGACTCGTCCTGTGGTCCCCCTCAATTCCCAACACTACTTGTGCTGGCCGGTGTATACTTAGAGTTTACCAATTTACTTTTATTCTCACCTCCGTTTTGCATGACTCTGACGGAAGTCGCCAGTATTTCCAATTTCCCAACTTGTTCCATATTGAAGCCACTTCGGGGCATTCGATTCGCTTTTGCACGTTTTTTATTTGTAATGTCCTTAGTTTTGTAACTGTCAAAGTTGGTTGGTTGAGTTCTGATTTTCGTCGTGTTTAGTGCTGACTTTTAATTATATTATTTAAAAAAAGCTCAATACTAAAGTTGTAAAAGCAGCGGGAATACTTTTAAGGGTTCCGTAGCCGAATGGCAAAAAACGGAACCCTAATAGATCCGTCATGTCTGTCTGTCTGTCTGTCCGTCCGTATGTCACAGCCACTTTATTCCGAAACTATAAGAACTATACTGTTGAAACTTGGTAAGTAGATGTATTCTGTGAACCGCATTAAGATTTTAACACAACAATAGAAAGAAAAAACATTAAATTTTGGGGGTTCCCCATACTTAGAACTGAAACTCAAAAAAAAAAATATCGAACTCATACGTGTGGGGTATCTATGGATAGGTCTTCAAAAATGATATTGAGGTTTTTAATATGATTTTTTTCTAAAGTGAATAGTTTGCGCGAGAGACACTTCCAAAGTGGTAAAATGTGTGTCCCCCCCCCCCCTCTAATTTCTAAAGTAAGAGGATGAAAATTCTGAAAATATTTAGGATTATAGAACGTAAAAAAAACTTTCAACGAAAATTGGTTTGAATAAGATATGATGTTTAGTTTTTGAGTTATAGGACTTTTTCATCAAACTGCAGCAGTAACTTTATTTTTCATTAACATTCTATGAAAAACAAATTTAGTTTTGCTGTTACATATAAAAATAATTTAATAATATTAAAAATATTATATATTTTATTGTTTGGTGGTACGGAAGCCTGTGTGCGTGTGAGTACGACACGCACTTGGCCGGTTTTTTTAACTTTTGTGATTACTCCAACTTCATTTATTTATGTACAAACAAAACACTTAACAGGACAATACATTAAGATACAAGAGCACAAACGTACTTCATTTAATTTATCCGATCAAAATAATATTTTCCAATTTTTTATTTCGCAAAATAAAAATAAAAAAGTATTTTTAATAAATTATTAAGATAATTGGCTCACAACATTTTTACTACAAAAAAACACACACACATGTAAAATACTGAAATTCAGCTGCATTCGGTTAGACTGGAAGCCGACTCCGAATATGGTTGATGTTGGCGATGATGAGTTAGTATGTTACTCAACAAACAATCGTTTCAAACATACAAAACGCAATTTTTCATTTTAACAATTCAATTCCCATTATATCATACATCATCATATGCGTAGCCTTTTCCCAAACTGTCTTGGGGTCGGCTTCCAGTCTAACCGGATGCAGCTGAGTACCAGTATTTTGCATGAAGCGACTGTCTATCTGACCTCCACAACCCGAGTGACTGGGTAATAAGATACCCCTTGGTAAGACTGGATGTCAGACTTTTGGCTTCTGATTACTCGTAACAACTGTCAAAGATCTACAAAGGAGAAAACTTGTTATGTAATTATGGTCACCCATCCACGGACCAACCTCGGCAAGCGACCTTAAAGATCGACCCGTGCGGCTGTTATTATATAGCCGCGAGCTCCTCAATTCCCATTAATACCGATCCGAATAAACTCGTAACTCAATACCCCAAATAAATCATTCACTCTATTTAATCTCCCTTCAAAAAAAACATTTTTAACACCACTTACAGCTTGTCATAACTAAAACATAGAATAGTTAGCTTTTTTAAAATGCACTATGGTCTGAAATAGACGGGCTTTTTAATAAATTGTAGTTAAAAGATTGCCCCGTCCTGTCCTATGTCAATGCAGGTTTAATTCTGTAGACTGTAGTTAAATCCGTAATGATTGATCGACCAGTTTTTGCACTCACGGATACAATATTTTGGGAAGCGAGCGTAGGGTTGCCGTCGTTTAGCTTTATAGTTGAGACTGGTTGGACCAGATTTCTGTCTCACTTTTGAGGGAACTAAAATGATGTACCTAAATCCATAGATAAGGAGATCGCGATGGCATTGGTATTGGTCTCAAAAGCAACTTCTATTGCTTTCGATATTGAATGGACTCTTTGATACACATGAGATGACCTTACAAAAGAACTAATGATTAAATATTAAATATTGGTATTGGTATATGAAAATAAATAGTAAAACTACTGGGTAATATAGTAGACGACGACGACTAGTAGAATAGTAGACGACTTATAAAAAATTTACTATTAATTTTTTAGAAGTTTATCCATGCCTCAGATGACATTCTGACCTAAGTTTTCTGTTTTAAACTGTCTCAAAAAATATCTCATATGAAACATAAAACCTGGTCACTAAATTGTTGACACAAATTTTAAACCACGAATCATTGATCAAACGTTGATCGTTCTTGTCAGATTTTGATTGGCGGTCGCAAATCCACGTGTGTCCCTGCCTTACCCTGCTAATACATTTCGAACAGGGGATTAAACGACGTTTATTTAAAAGCTTAGTTATTTTCGTGAGTATATTAATAGAGGGCATTGGTCGTTTTAAAAGCTGAAGTAAATATGAATTGGGAGCGTGCATTATTGATTTTTAAAGCCGTGGGTATAGCGTGGTTCGAAAGAGATACCGTGGCCCTGGAACACAAAGGGCTAAGACGGAACATGGATGGGTTTTAGTCAGTACAAGTCTGACACTCCCTTCCGCTCCGCCCGGAGCGGGAGGAGTCATTTGATGATTTCGCATCGAAAAAAAAAACAAAAAGGCAGTGGTATAACTGCCATTAATTTGTAGATCTTTGACAGCCTTTACAGGTGGTTAGTGGCCCAAATTTATGGAAACCAGACATACCAAAGCTTATCGTATTAACTGGGTTGTGAAGGTCAGATAGGCTGTCCATGCAAAATACTGGTATTCGGCTGCATCCTGTTTTCATCAGAATGAAAGCCGACCCCAACATAGTAGTGAAAACGCTTGGCAGGTAATGATGAATCCTATGCAGTAGCATATAAGGCATCTTATAGTTAACTGAATTGCTGCACTATTTCACATTAATCACTAACTAATCCATTTTTTTTTGCAAGCATTATTTCCTTGCTTTAATTTATTCGTTTTTTTTTTAATAGTATTTATTTGTGAGGTTCTTTAGAAAAGTCAGGTGCGTATTACTCGCAATCCGCGTGCATATGTTACGGCTAAAGGTGGGTGTGAACAGAAACTTAAGATTAGCCGGCTAAACTTAGGTTTATCTTCGAGAAGCAGCTAAAGTTCGATATCATGTTAGTTTGTGTCGCAGGCTATCGAGGCTATCGAGAACCGAACTAGTTAGACGGGGTGAGTTACTAAAAGAAAAATGGTTAGGTTAGGTTAGGTTAGAACTGTGACCAGAAACGGCTAGATTATCTAGAAAGAAATATGAAAAAAAAAGGCTACCCGAAACTGACATAGTAACATACATAAAAGATAACTTTTATTACGAAATTTGCACCATTTATAGGTGTTTGTGTGTCCTTCTACATTTTTAGCCAAGGGCCTGCGGTTACACTTAAGTTTAGCCGGCTAAAGATAGAAGAAACTAACATTAACACCTCCTCGAAGTTAGACCTAAGTTTAGCCGGCTAATCTTAAGTTTATGTTCACATCCACCTTTAGCCGTAACACATATATGACCAGATGTATGAACGTGGACAAAACAAAAAGAGTATGTGAGGATGTAAGGTTCTGTGGTTTCTGCATATCCCCATGGGAAAAAGCGTGGGTTTATGTATGTATGTAGTATTTATTGGATTTAAAATAAAAATTAATCACATGTTTTTCCTCGTGCCTCTTACCATCTTTGCTGTAAAAGGCGCCACTTTCAAACTTCCTCTTAAATGCTTGTTTCTAACTTTATCCATTTGAAAGAAAGAAAGAAAGCCACAGCGTAATAAATTTTAAAGCAATTCAAGTACGTCAACTCTATAATTATAGCCCCAAAAATCAATATAAGAAATACAAAAACCTTCAATGTATTTATTGTTTCATACGATCCACGTTCATGCCGCTTGAAAGCCTTACAATATTAATGCAAAAGGTTTAAAAATAGCTGCATACATAAACATATCGTATCGAGCCGACAGTCACTACGTCGGCGACATTTGCAAGTAATCGATGGTTTTTCTTAAAATGGAATTTCTCGAATAAAAAATGCAAACTATGAATTAAATATGTTGGTATATTTGAATAATTGAATTTTGAAATTGGTAATATTTGGAGCAGCGGTGGCCCAGTGGTGGCAGCCCTGACTTACGAGCAGTAAGTCGTTGGTTCGAACCCAGGCAGAAGCATTAATTTGTGTAATTTATTTCATCACCGCTGCTCTCAAAACGGTGAAGGAAAACATCGTGAGGAAACCGGCATGTCCTAGAACCAAATATTCGAAGACATGTGACATCTACCAACCCGCACTGGGCCCGCGTGGTGGAATAAAGCCCACTCCCTCTCATAGAGAGGAGGCCTGTGTCCCAGCAGTGGGAACATTATAGGGTAATGATGATGATGAAATTTGAATAAAATCCGCCTTTTATTTCTTCTTCATGCAGTTAACTCGTGAGAGTAAGCCAAAAAGACACAGTCTAAGCCTGTTTATAAAAACCCATTAAAAAAAAAAAACAAAAATCTTGTAAATTAACTTTAGTTTCGGAAGTCGGTGACTATTTTTTTACAGACTTTTTCGCAATTGGCCTACCACAGTCACATGTGTGAACTATGTCACTGTTCATCGCACCGTGGTAAATGGAGGCACTACATTAAAGTGCTGTTAAACAGTACGTCTACCATGAGTTGTCATAGTTAGATCGCTTGACGGAACTGCAATAGTTGCGTCAATACACAAATACTATAGTTAGCTTTTTCAATGGTTCCATGAGCTGTGTTGGTGCTTACTACCAAATTCTAAGCAAATGAAGCCCAAACTTGCAGTCACTGTAGTATACTTTACTACACGGTGACGTAGGATAGATAACTATAGCGACTCATACTGCACATTTTAGTACCCAACTATCCGCTAGAGGCGCTGTAAAAGTTTTCATTTTTTTTTTTTAACTACAGACGCTAGCGAGTATAGATTGTTAAAACTCATGGTAGACGTCCAGGCATACACCAGGTTTTATTATCTTTCGGTTTACATAAAATCAAATTACCTCAGTAGCATTTTCTAGTGTCAACTTGGCCCAATTTTAAAAACGAACAATTAATTCTAGTATTCCAAGCCTCAGAATTCATAGCCCTCGTTAATTAGTTCCTTAAAAACCGCTTCTTATTTTTAATTACGAAGAACTCGAAAGAAACTTCATCCAATATATTTTTCATTAATCATTCTGAGCCAATTTCGTATGGCGTGACCAAATTTTGACATTTTGCACGATTCAGTAATTTATATGCCAGTTTACTTATTAACGTTATACAGTATGTTAGTCTAAATGAGGGACATATTCAAACCCATAATAGTACATGCTAACATGATACTAATAAAAATAAAAACAAAAAAAAAACACTGATAAATAACAGACAGAACCATACCAAAATTTTCGCAAATATCACGTGACGTGTATACACCCTTGCGCTAGCGACTTAATACTATCGCAGAACATGTGAGCGGGTCAATGACTCTTAGGTATAATCCATTTTCCCTTCATACTTTAAACTTACCTGGCTTAGGACAGTCCAAAATATCTAGGCACTAAACAAAACATTAAAAATTCTTGTATATACGTTATAGGTTTTTTACATATTTGGGACGAGAATCGAATACTGAATACCCTCTCTCAATATGTCCCTCGTTTAACCTAACATACTGTACATTAGAAACTTTAAAAAGCAGACAGTGTTGTTTGATAAATGCATCAAGAAGGAAGTCTGAAAGTCTGATTTACGTTAAGCTTTTGAATGAAGTATTTTTTAAGTTGGCGAGAATGTGAGATGTTGGAATTAAAATGAGAAGCTTGCTTTTGACCTTTTGTTTTTTTTTTTAACGATCTTCAAATGACTCCTCCCGCTCTGGGCGGAGCGGAAGGGAGTGTTAGACTTGTACTGACTAAAACCCATCCATGTTCCTTCTTAGCCTTTGTGTTCCAGGGCCACGGTATCTCTTTCGAACAGTCCCGCAGCACTGGCAGGCATCGGCCCTCTCGGACCCCTTCCGAAGCTTGCTTTTGACCTGGTTATTTATTTCATAACTTTCAATTCGTTATTTTTATTTAATTAAGTATTCTTGAATCTTACTGGTTCCCCGTTTTGCTCATACTATTAACTATAAAGAAATATACAAAATGTAAACGGTGCCTTAACGAAGCCGTTAACTAAGCATTCTGTACATCAAGTTAAGTAACTCTACGCAAAAGTTATTGCTGTGGAACGACTTTTTTTTTAGGGGGTTGAATTTTCATGTTTTATGGTAGGACTCAATGCAACGCACTCAAGCCATTGTGCTGAGTTTCGGCTTCGTTATGTGTATTTATCTACTCGTATTTTTACTTTTGATAGGAGGAGGTATCTCATGAGATGACCATCAATAAACGAGCTACCCCTCTGTATTAAAAAAGCTGAAAACAAATTCATTTTTCAAAGAAAAGTTCGTAACCACTATTTAAATCAGACGAAATAGCTCGCAATTAGAAGTCTAGTCATAGTTATTATTATTAGATTACTTGTTTTTTATTTCGGTAATTGTTAAAATATCAATTCGTCTATTTTTAAACACGGCTCCCACCCACACTACAAGTAAAACAATAACAACACCCACAGTAACTTATTCAATTCCAGAATAAACCTCAACAAATGAATTTACGACATTAACAAAGATTCAAAATCATAAATAAAGCAAAACTTGACAAAATTCAAGTCACAGTTGAATGCAAATCGTCGGCGTCGAACGAAAATGTTTAAAGGACCAAAAAGTTTTCTACAACGTGCGCGGTACGATAAATCACAACAATATTGTGAAAATTCACCTTTTTTCACCCCTCTTCACCTTTTTTCCACCCCTCTTCGTTTTCGTCCACCCGCCGGCAGTGGTACAAAAAGTTTTCGCGTTAAAAATTGCCAGCCCCTTGCGGTGAGTCGTGCGTACGTTTTTATGGTACACTTTTTGTTTTAGGTTATATCGTACATTTTTTATGTCTAAGTCTGGAAGGTGTTACGACGCTGTTCATATAAATGCTTAACTTAGTTTTCATGTTGGTCTAGGGAATTCGAGCTAAGCTAGTAGATCCTTTAGTGCTCTTAAAATGATAATATGCTTTCGGTCTTTCAGGAGTATGAGGAACAGGGTGTAAAGTTCTTCGATACTCCATAGAAAAGGGAGGATCCTCCGGCCAGACAGGTGTTATGTCTGGCGGGCAACTGCCCGATAGTTGTTTTTTTTTTTTAATGGCATCTCGCAGTTCATCCTATGAGGTTGTCGTCTGCTTAACCGGACTATCCTGTGGGTGCCTTTAGAGTAAGGCCTCCAGCCAGGGCATAAAAACTTACAAACTAACGGACTGCACGCTAAGGGCACCCCCTGTGGGGTACGAACCTCGGCTTAGGGTGTCGCTGGGGGAGGACTGCATGGGGACAGGCTGGATCTGAATGGTATCATTATTTAGGGGCTGATTTAAAACTACTGGCACAGATTCGCGGGCTGGCTCGAGCGAGGGTCGGGGAGGGCATGGACCGGGACGTCGCGACGGACCTCGACGGCGAGGTCGGAAAGACGGCGGTTTGAGTCGGAACTTTTTAAGAGTGCTAGTCTCTTTGCTACTCTCCTGGACGAGGGTGATAGCATCATCTGGAGTGACGAGGGTATGCCTAGGACGGCGTACTGTACTAATGCGCGAGGGTTCGTTACGGGCGGCCGCTGCGATCAGGGGATTACGGTGTTTAATGGCGTTATCGAAGAAACGCTTCGAAAGACGTTTCATAAACTGAAGGACGGTGGGCATTCTAAGGTCTATGTGTAGACGGTCATTACGGACATAAAAAGGGGCTCCCGTGACTCTACGTAAGAACCGGTTCTGTAAGATTTGCATCCTATGGATGTACTTAGGCTTGGTGTGAGCGTACACTACGCAAGCGTACGTCATAATGGGGCGGATCACCGCGGTATAAAGGCGCAACTTGCACTTGTGTGACAACTTGCTTTTTGCAGAAATCATGAAATGAAGCCTACCCATAGCAAACGCAGCTCGGTCGCGAGCTGCTTTGATGTGCGCTGCGAAAGACAAGTGGTTGTCAAGTATGACTTCTAAGTACTTGGCTTGCTTCTCCCAAGGGATAGGCTTACCGTACATAGTGATCGGGCTGAGCGCGGGTGGCTTAATTTTACGCTGTTTAGAGAAAAGAATTGCCTGGCTCTTGTCGGGGTTCACCTCGATTCTCCATTTCCGGAACCAAGCGCCTAAGACGTTGGCTGAGGTTTGGAGGGTGCTATAGATAGCGTCGTGACTGCGGCCAGTGTAATAAATGGCCGTGTCGTCCGCGAACAGAGCTAACTGAGCCTTCTTGCTCTTGGGGATGTCACTGGTGAACAGAGTAAAGATAAGGGGAGAGACGACGGAGCCCTGAGGGACTCCGGCTCTAATGGGGTGGGGGGAAGAGAGTGCCTTCCCGATGCGATAGCGGAAGGTGCGATCCGACAGAAAGTCTCGTAAGATGAGCACGAGACGGTCCGGCACTCCCAGTTTGTGCAGCTTATATAATAAGCCGTTGTGCCAGACTTTGTCGAAAGCCTTTGCTATGTCGAAGAACAACACACCCGTCATCGCTCCTCGCTGGAAGCCAGCGCTCAAGTGTTCTACAATGCGATGGGCCTGTTGAAGGCAGGAGTGTCCGGTCCTGAAGCCGAACTGCTCGTTGGGGATGAGACTCTTAGCCTCGGCGAAGTCTTTGAGTCGCTTATAAATAAGTCTCTCGTAGATTTTGCCAAGTGCGTTCAGGAGACTGATAGGTCTGTAGCTCGAGGGCTCAGACTTGGGTTTGCCTGGCTTGGCGAAACCAATGACAGTGGCCTCTTTCCATATTTGGGGAAAGGCGTTGTTGCTCAGGGCGCCATTGAAGATGGCCGCCATTAACACGACGAGCTGAGCGGGGAGGAGTTTTAACACCCTATTGGTGATTCCGTCGGAGCCGGGTGCTTTCCGCGGTTGAAGCTTATTAATGATGTCTTGCACTTCGTCAGCTGTGACCGAAGGCAGAGGATCATCAGGGTCTTCTACGGGGGGGAGGGCGGCTTTACGTTCGACGAATGCGTTCACCTCATCGAGATGTCGCTTGTCTACTGGTTGAGAGCTGGGGGAGCACTGGGACTCCAGGCTGTCGGCTAGGCATTCGGCCTTCTCAGAGTCGTCGAATGCGACGCTCTTATCAGGTCGGGTGAGGGGAGGCATCGAAGCCTCTTCGGTGGAGCGCAACTTGCGTTGGAGCTGCCAGAAGGCTAGGTGGGTAGGCTCGAGCTCGCTAAGCGTCTTGACCCATTGATCTGAACGATGCTCACTAGTGCGCTTCTTTACAGCACGCTGTAAATAACGCATGTGAGTTTTGTTCGCGTCGCAGGGAAAGTTGCTGTAGGCACGGATGGCCGCGTTCTTCTCGGTTATCAGTTCACGTACGTCAGCGGGTAGAATCCAGCGTTGATCGCTCATTGCTGGAACTTCCCGTGAGCAATCCTTTAGTACGGATTGCACGTGTTCTGTAAACGAGTTGATGGCGGCCGTCGTGTCTGCGACTGAGACAATGTGGTCGGGAATGGCCTCCAGGTGAGGCGACGTGGTGGATTTCAGCTTTTCGCTGACTTTCCTCCAGTCGGTTATCACTTGGGTCGGCGGGGGCTGACTGGGGTCAGGAAGACCCGAGCGCGGAGCCCGATAGTTGTTATCGGGTTTCTCTATATATACTGAAGTCGATGTAAACTTTGCTTGCGACTTGTAGGAAATTGACGTTAGTTCCTCCGTCGTATAATAGATGGCGCTGTAGTACTTTTTGTAGTATGTTGCTTTTTGTGGTCGCTACAGTCTCATTAAAAAATAAGATTTAATTTTGTTGCCTGAATAATAGGTACTATTATACTTACGAACTTATTACTTACTTTGTTACTTATAAACTGATACCGTTATTCCCGCCACCTTCTACTTAATCATAATCTTACATTCAGTAGCTGGCATTACAAGCCTAAGCCGTTCGGTCCAGAAGAAAGAGTTAGTGCCAAAGAAGGACTTTTTTAAAAGTCGTCCCCTAAAGGGGTAAAATAAGGCATGACTTGTTAGGAAGCTTATCATTTTGCCGATGAGAAAACCCATAGACCGCATGATTTGTAAAACAAGATCAGTCAGCACTGTTACACATATGATCAAGTTAATACCCCAACTATTTGTCCTCAGTGCCTCCCGACATCATGAGCGACGAGACCTCAGGTGACGTGTCAGTCCAAGAGTTGGAGAACGCGACGCTAACTTGCAAAGCGACGGGCCATCCGCCTCCAAAGATCACGTGGCGGAGAGAAGACCATGAGCCTGTGCTGCTGAAGAAGCCACAGTCTAGGGAGTTCGATAAAGGTAAGAAGATAAAAATTGTGTTGTGTTTCTACTGTCTAATAATAATTATCAAGAAGTAAAGTTTGTATTCAGCTTCTTCTGGGTAAGCTCGCTCCATCATTGACTTAGTCTCTGTCATTCATGACCTAGACTAAGTCAAGCGCAAACCCATACCAATTATAAATAAATAAATCAAAGTTAGTCTGTTTGAAAGATTGGGGGCTGGGTTAGATGTACGGTATTATCTGTGGAACTAAAAATCTGATTCCAAAAAATCCACTAATGGGAAGTTACATTATTCCCAAGTTTCATAAGCTATATTTATAACGTCCTCGTGAAATAATTCCGACCTTAATTGGAGCGAAACTGCGTGCAAAAGCTAGTGTAAAGTATAGTATTTCATTAAATAAGGTAAAGGGTTGAACCCGGCTAGTAAAGAAAACCAGAAAATCCCACTAGTTTTAAACTGGTGATACTGCCTATCTAGTTCATTAATAAATAAAACTTGTTTTATAAAAACTGTTTGCGGGGTTATTTAAATATTATATCAAGCTTCTGCCAATTATAAACTCCTAACTAACTGGCATACCTGTCTGTAGCCTTTTAGATAATCTAAAATTGGAGATGATATTAAAAGCTTTAGTTCAAATGTGACAACTCAAACCATTTGTAATAACTTTCTTTGACACAACACTCAAACCAAAGCTTGAATCAGCTTTGCCACGAAACAGAACAGTTCAAAACACAACATTTGTGTAAGCATAACTTTGTTTACATCTTAAAGTTTAATCTTAAGACTAAGCTCGACATGTATGGGATAACCGGGCACAGGTGGCGGAACAAATTGGTAGGTAGGGGAAACGTGTTGCTCCCATTACCCGGTCCGTTGACTGTCTAAAATACTAGATAGGTACACGGAGCAAAATTTGGTCCTTCGAGCCGGATTGCTGCTTTTGTTAAGTTTTTTGTATTTTTTTGCGGCGATTGCCAGTTTGATGCTGGGTAAGGATTTTTTAAATAAGTTTTTCGTGATTTTTCTAGTGAAAAGGAAAGTTAGGGGATATTTTTACCTGTAGATGAAATTTTTGAATGGTATGTTATTGTAATTATCAGGGTTAGGTACCGTTGTTTTTATAAATAAATCATTTTTGGGTTTTAAGGCCAATTCATTCTAGTTTCAAATCTAGTTAATTATTCATAAATGTTGTGTATTATTATTAAATGTTAATTATTTAAAATATGCAAACACAATACCTTCATTATCATCTGTTGACATAGAAATTTCAAGCGTACGATATTATTATGAGCAACGCTTTTCCAAGATATCTGATTTTAGCCGTGTAAATTCGTTACATACAGTATTTATGTACATCGTAAATAACCTCTCCAGCAACCTAATCACATATAAACAAAGGACTAGTCTCAAGACAGGCAACTTCATATCATTCCTAGCTCTATGTCTTGCCCTTGTTCTTAATTTAAAGTGGGAAATGAGTGGAGGTAGCGGCTAAAACCCAACAAGACATATAATTTATAATGTCCCCTTACGTTTGTACGTACGTTTCCTTAATAAGCTGGTTTCTTGCCGCGGTTTCGGCTCGTTTGTTTTGTAAATTTACGTACGCATTGTTGCGTATATTTTGGGATACGTCTGAAAAACGCATTTGTGTATTTCAAGTCCAGGTATGCTATTCTGAAACTCTCTCGTTTGTCTATTGGTCGCCAGTGCTACCGCTAATTATGAGGTGCGAGGTTCGATTCGTAGGTTGGGCAAAGTGGTATTAGGTTTTGCCATTAGAAATTTCTCAATATAAGAGGGGACTCTAGTCCCGAGGAATTTGAAGAATAGGTATTTGAAGAAACTATTGCCGTCGCTCTGCGCCCGACCAAGCCCCCGTAAAGTGCGAAAGGGACAACTGCAGCTCAGGCTAATTTTGCCTACAAAAATCTTGACCAAAAGACTGTTTTCTTCTTCAAAACTAAACTGATATAAATAATTGAAAATTGAAAGTATATCTATGTTTCTATTATTTTCTTTTTTGTTAAAAACTTTACTAATTTGTCTGATAGTCGTCTGAACATGGCGGTAAAAACGGGCTTTTTTTTTCGGGTTTTCGGATGGTCATAATTCGTTTAGTGATTATGTTTTGAAAAAAAAAAAGAAATGATAGGGGCATGTATTAATAAGACCTACATTTTTGGAAAAAAATCATTGCTCTAGATGCATTATTCACGAAGAAAACAGCGGAATACGTTTGTATGGAGAAAGTCCCACTAGAGATCCCTCTTACCCAGGAGGCAATGTAATACATGAATATGAATAAAATAATTTAGAACGTACATTATTATCATGTGGCTTTTAAAGTATTTAAAAACATTTCGCCCAAATAACATCATCACATCCAATTAAATTCACTTACAGCAGCCCAACACAAACTTGTCTGTTCTACCTAAATTACTCTATAATCAACAGCTCCTAACTTTCAATGTTCGGTCTTGTTAACAGGTAGTTAGTGATGCACTTACCAAAACAGGTAATTCACGACATTACACTGTATTGAAACTATGTAACCTCAAAATATTCAATGTACTACCGAGTTCACTGACTGTCGACCACTATTCAACCTTATTACCTTCGGCATAAGGGTAAAAAGTAAGTACTAAAAACGTTATTGAACAGCGAAATGAAAGCGAATGCGAGTAGGGACTTTAATTTTACTGCTTAAACATTTAAATGCGAACTAACTCATTCTGTATTCGTCCTTTTCACGTTTTTACAGCATACATACATACAAACAGAATTTGTGTGTGTCCTAGGATACGAGACATAAATTTTTCTCAAACACAGAGACACACTACACTTCAAATTTTTCTTTGTCCCGTAAAAACCTTTCGGTGGGATAATTTCCGTCATATTTTCCGAAGAAGTTGGGGGTTGGTATCTTATTTTTTTTTCATAAGCCTACAGCCTTATAAAACAAAATAAGACGGGCTGGTAAGCCCGCAACAGACCGCCGTGTCCGCCGTGCGGCATAGACAAAGGCCTCCCCCAATTCCTTTCAAACTCACCCAGTGTTTTACTTTTCTGGCTTATCAGTCAGCCAGTCCAGCGGAGCGAGTCCAAATCGTCACGCTAGCCTTACTTGGGCCTTTTTTTACGGATGGGAAGTCATTAAATGACTCCTCCCGCTCTGGGCGGAGCGGAAGGGAGTGTCAGAATTGTACTGATTAAAACCCATCCATGTTCCTTCTTAGCCCTTTGTGTTCCAGGGCCACGGCTTTCGAACATTCCCGCAGCCCTGGCAAGCATTTGCCCTCTCGGCCCCTTCGGATTTGCTGACATCTCCTTGAGGCGCGCCTGTCGTCATAAGACGGACGGACGGTGAACTAGCCACCGTCCACAGGCCACTGGGTGGCTCCCGACACCCGGGGCGTCTCCCGCGGCTGCTACCTTACTTGGGCCTGCCTCGGTAAAAAAGCAGGATAATAATTATTTAATAATATTGACACTTAGAGAAAATTTTATAATCATTGACACTCAATTAAACAAGTATGAAAAATAGGTGTGTAGTATAAATTGTTTATTCAGCAATATCCACGCTATTTTAAAAATGTGCTCAAAATAGCGTGAATATTGCTTTTGAAAAATAATGACATAAAAAGGTTTTAAACCTTTTAAATTATTATTTATTTAAATCGTTATTCCTAGGAAAAACCATTAAGGCTCAGATAGAAAATAAAGGCCGCAATTAATTATGGAACGCAAAATAAAACGGGCCTAAACTCCGCAATGCATGAATGATAGATGAAAACTATTTATAGCAAATAATAAATATATCGAATCAACTAAAGAGTGACCGACTACCCTTTTATTTTTTTTTCTCATGCCATTATTTCAGTACTTGTAAAAGTTAAAAATCCTCAAACCTGCATTGCCACTCATGCGTATTTTTTGATAATAAAATAATAATAGCCTAGGTACCGTGACCCCCATCTACATCACACACCCCCATCTGGTTTCTGGGGGGGGAGTGATCTACAAAAAGCAACTTACAACAAAAAGTACTACAGCGCCAAAAGTATGCCAAAACCGAAGAACTAACATAGTATACAAGTCGCAAACAAATTTATCCTCGACTTAAGACTATCGAAAAACCCGACAACAACGGTCGGGAAGTTGCCCACCAGACATAACATCTGTCTGGTCGGAGGATCCTTCCTTTTCTATGGAGTATCGAGGAACTAAGACTATAGAAAAACCCGACAACAACGGTCGGTAAGTTGCCCACCAGACATAACATCTGTCTGGTCCGAGGATCCTTCCTTTTCTATAGAGTATCGAGGAATTTTAAACCCTGTTCCTCATACTCCTAAAGACCAATCAAGGCAAGCGCAACTTAACCTGGTGGTTGATCCGAGTGGCTGTTATTATTAAGCCATGAGCTCCTCCTCCTCCTCCTCCTTAACATGTGGTCGACTGTATTAAAGACAAAATAATGAATGAAAAAAAATAGTACGTGGAGTCCCTCCGCGCGGAAGAAGTGAAACTTCGTAATACTACACGCATGCGTTCGAGTGCCACGCATTAATTCTCGCTCTGTCTCTGTCTATTCACCATCCATGGAAGCGTTAAACGTTTAACGCAACCTTGTTGGAAGTCGCTTATGAAGTTTCACTTCAAAAAGTAAATACTTCATTTCTATGAAAACCCCGAATATGTGTTTTAAATCTACATAAAGTACATTAAAACCTATTAGGGACCAATAAATAACCACTAACTTTGCATCATAATAACAAAACATTATAATAACCTGCGTAGGTGCGAGTATGACAATTTGATTTACTGACATATGTATATCGAAAGGCGGTTCGAAATAGACGAACTGTATTTAGAAGAACATCTACTTATTTGTGTACTGTTTGACCCTTTGATAAAGAGGTTCTTTTACCTTGGTTGATATTTTTGAATTTGTTAAGACTCATTAAATTAAAATTATTTTATATTACATTAAACCCTCATACTAGTCAAACCTTAGTAGGTTTGGATAAATAAAAGAAGAGAAAAAAATTAGAATATTTAAGTAGTTCTTACAATCAATAAGTAAGATATTTTCGGTTATAAAAAAAAAAATTAAAAAAAAACGTTAACATAAAAAACCTCTTAAAAATAAAAAATAAATGAATCCAAGCGTCGTAGCGTCGGAGGTCCGCTTTGGTTTGTGCTTATGCTAAGTGGCCTAGTTAGCGGTGCCCCCTCCCCCCCCCTGGCAATGCCCACATGGTGACAAGTGACAAGATTTCAAATTTTGAATAGACCTGACCTGTGGAAGTTGTTTATATCCGTTCATCAACTAGAAAAGAGGTGATAATCTTCAAAACGGCTGTACAGATTTTATATAAACATAGCTAAGAACACTCTCGATTAAAACACCTTTCAAACGAAACCAATTTTATCAAAATCTGTGCATCCGTTTAGAAGCTATGGTGCCGCAGACGGACACACAGATACACACGTCAAGCTTATAACGCCTCCTTTTTTGGTCGGGGGTTAGAAATAGATGAAAGAAAGAAAATAAGTTTATTTGGCACATGCCACAAGTACACACAACATTAAACAAAAATTAACCAGAACTTCATAAATTTAAACAAAAGTAAAAAGGGGAAATTATTGTGTATCTAACTAATAACAATAAAAAAAACAACAATAAAAAAGAGGAATAAATTGTATGCCTCACGGCAGCGCCAAATAGGGCCAGTTCAGCAAAATGCCGGGCAGCTAGGCTGCCTGACGCTGGTTTTCAACTGGACCTGCGAATGTGATGTGACGGACGTAGAACAGTTTTATATATTGTGTCAGAGTGTATGTGTGTGTGAGACGGGTGCTTATATAAAATAAGATTGTGTAAAGCAATAATAATAACAAATAAAAAATAAAACTACGCAAAAATAATACAAAGTAAAGTGCCGAGTAAAATAAGAAGGTAAACAAATGGGATGAACGCATGACAACAGACTAAGGATCTAGAAACCTGTTTCGCACGTTGCCAGATTTTTAACGTACACTACATTTTATTTCATTCGCTGCGAGCAGCCACGCAGATGCTTTTGTGTCCACAACCCAGCCACTGGATTGTGGAGAGCATCTAACTAACAGATAACCAGAGACAGTTTGGAAAGGGTTAGGCAAAATATGACAAAGATAATGAATGCAAGAAGATTTGTATATTTTACAAGAATATAATTGTTTATTTGTGCCCAAGGACCAAAGTTCTGATCACTAAAAAACAAAACTTCAAAAGGAAAAAACATCCTTAGTAGGTTAAATTTAGAATTTATAGTCCTTTGTGGCGATCGTAGTAAGCGTTAAAGGGGCGTTAAGGTGCTTGTTAAGAGTGTATATCAAAGGAAAGAGTTTGAAGTGATCATTTAACTCTATAGGTCCCTAAGGAACTGGAGGCCTACTCTCTTTCTCCGAAACGTAACTTCGGCAACGAACGAAAATTAAACGTAGTTACGTTTGTTACCCTACTCTATATCATTTGCGGAAGCACACAATAACATTCAATACATTCGTTCACGTTAATTGTCTGTGAATTCGAACTTCTTGTGCAAATGATATAGAGTAGGGTCACAAACGTAACTACGTTTAATTTTCGTTCGTTGCCGAAGTTACGTTTCGGAGAAAGATAGTAGGCCTCCTGATGTTACAAGAGTTACTGAAATATCCTAAAATGATTAAATACGAAACATCACGCCTGTAATCCCCGGAAGGGTTAGACAGAGGTGTACCTAATAGTACACCCACATTTCGCCAGTTAAAGTCAAAGTCAAAGCATTTATTTCAATTAGACCATTACAGGCACTTTTCAAAGTCAAAAAATAAAATAAAACGCGAAGCTACAGTCCCAGTCACAAGACATAATAACTTATGAAAGTACTGTAGTTGCCCATTCCGTAGCGTAGATCTCTATGGAGAAGAACGGGCAAGAAACTCCATGGACACTCTTTTAAATCAAAATGTGTTACAAAATCTTGGAACATCTTACAACATCATTAATGTTAGGAATTAAAAATATGTGAGAACAATGTAGAAATACGGGCAAGTTAAGAGCGTCCAGAGTAAAAGATTAAATCAGTAATTAAAAATAAAATAATTAAAATAAACCGTGGCAGCTAAGAGATGACCAGTCACAACTGACAGCACCCGTTCACGAACATGACGCATGTATCGTTTTTAAGTCCCATATAATAGGGTCCGAGCCTATTGCCATCGACCGTGCACAAATCCAGACTCAGTGACTACTACAGAGTAAATTCCTAATAGAAAAATCCAATAACACTTTGCTCGACCAGAGAATCAAGAGTTCCTGAAATGTCGTAGAATTATTAAATCACTAGCTGTCCCGCGTCACTTTTTCCCCGTTTTCGCAATATTTTTCATTGCTGCTCCGCTCCTATTGGTTGTAGCGTGATATATATATATACAATATATATCTTCCTCGATAAATGGGCTATCTAACACTGAAATAATTATTTAAATCGGATCAGTAGTTCCTGAGATTAGCGCGTTCAAGCAAACAAACTCTTCAGCTTTATAATATTAGAACGCATAGCACGGCCACTGTAGAAACTGGTTTTGTTTATGGAAGAATCGAAATAATGACAGATAGACAATGACAATGTGACATCCGTTCCGTCCGTTAGTAGTCCGTTTCTACGGCTGTCATGCTACGCGTGCTGGCCTTCTCCCATTCTACTTGGGGTCAGCGCAACACGTTTTCTTCGTCCATTCTCCCCTGCCAGACGTCACGGTATCACTTATTCCTTTCCCTTTCATATCATCCCTCACACAATCTATTCTTATTCTTTATTGCACACAAAATTAAAAATAAATATACAGATTGCAATAGAAAAACTTATGTACAACGGCAAGCTTAACCCAGAAAAGGGTTTTCTTACAGCAAACCATTTTTCGATTGCGAGATTTGCAAAAGAGGATAAACTTATGAGCATGTGCAAAAACAGTACATTCAAAACTTAAATTAACTACTACATACGAAATACATACAATACTTATACAACATGTAGCTGAATTAACGCACATCCTGAAAATAGTTTGTTCAGAATCGTTTACTGAATCGATTTCTAACAATTTTAATATAGGTAATTTTTTATCCCAAAAATAATTAAAGCTACGGAAATTATTGTCATATTAACCCTGTACAGTCAAAACAAATTGAAATGGACGTAGTTTCGTTATGTTGTGTCGAGCGGCGCGATAACTGCTTGTGCGAATGTGTGCGTTGCATGCGTAGTAGTATGACCATAACGTTCTCCAAGTCCTTCAATTTAATAAATAACAATGCATATACATGTTAAATTAAAAATTCAGTGTATGTATTATGATTATAACATAATATTCTAATTGGGGTGTTTGAGGGTGTGCGTTAATTACGATACATGTTGTATAAATAAACATACGTAAAAAATACTACATACATACTATCAACATATTGACAGGAAATGTTCTCTTATTCCTTTCCTGAACACGTCTAACGAAGGGCTATCCCACAAGGAGTGTGGAAGTGAATTCCAAAGGCGCACAGGGCGAACAGTAAATGATCCATCATATCGACTTGAGCAGTGGGGAGGAAAACAAAGGAGAAGAGATGATGATGAGCGACTAATAATCAATCAATCTTTTCTTTGTCTTTCCTCTCCCTCTCCATCCAACAATATTCATATTCATCAATCTTTAGTAGCATGCGTTTCATTCCACCGTAGAATAATTAAATAATGCTGATTTAAACTCTGCAGTTTATATTTTTAACAGTGTGACACTGGGATACTTACGACCATAAAGCGGTGTAAGAATTATGAAAATGAGCTATGAACACTTTAGGACCAACAAAAAATATCAGCTGTTTTTAGTAACAGCTGATATTTTTAAAAACAAATTAATTATATTTGATAAAAACAAATTTTAATTTGTATTTTACTAACTTCCTTCAGGGTTGGCCACATAGAAAGAAGAGAAAGAAAGAAAATTTTTATTACTTAGCATTAATCATCATCATCATTAGCCTATAATGTTCCCACTGCTGGGACACAGGACTCCTCTCAATGAGAGGGAGTGGGCTGTAATCCACCATGCGGGCCCAGTGCGGGTTGGTAGATGTCACATGTCTTCGAATTTTTAGTTGTAGGACATGTCGGTTTCCTTACAATGTTTTCCTTCACCGTTTTTAAGGGTAGCGGTGATGAAATAAATTTCACAAAGTAATGCGCCTGCTTGGGTTCGAACCCACGGCTTACTGCTCGTAAGTCGGGGCTGCCACCACTGGGCCACCGCTGCTCTCCGCAGCATTAATAACACCTTAAAAATTAAACAAAATAAATAAGCAAACAAGACTAATAATGCCAAAAGCCTAAGCTCAGCATAAATGCCAGATGGCAACACAAGGTGTACCACCTGACGCTGATTTTGAGCTGCAGCCCACGAGTGCCATACATTGTAGAAGTAAATCATTTTCATAAGTACCAACAGCACTTCCTAAATATAATTATTATTATTATTTTTTGACGGCACGGTTGGCGCAGTGGTTGAGCGATCGACTGCTGCGCTGCGTGTCGCGGGTTCGATCCCCGCACGGAACAAATATTTGTATGGCCTACAGATAGTTGTTCCGGGTCCGGCTGTTTGTGTATGTGAGTTTAAATGTTTGTAAACGCACCCACGATACAGGAGAAATTCCTAGTGTGGGGAAAAGTAAAAAAAAAAAAAAAAAAAAAAAAGAAAGATTATGTTCTTCGTTACAACTAACACCCTGTATACCTACTAAACCAGATTATGGCTTTGGGTTAATAAGTTACCTTGACAGCCCACTTTTCACTTCTTTGCATAAGTATAAATATTCATTTAACATCAAAGCTTGAACTAATGGCTGTACTTCGATATGGTTCAGCGATATTTTTGGAATTATTTGTCCTAGTCACGCGAGGCACCTAACAGTATATTAAGTCATTTCCCTTCGTTTACTTTGGCTAAGTCTAAAATAAACGGTGGCTTTTATGAGGAAGCTATTTGTTGGAATACTAAAATGTTTGTTTTGCATTTACGTGTAGGTGTCAGTTGTAGCTTATGTAAATAAGATTTAGGGTAGTAGAACCTATGAATGGGGTTATTAGTTTGTACTAAAATTGAATTTTAATGTTCCGTACCTCAAAAGGCAAAAATGGAACCCTTATCAATCAAATCATTTAATTCGGATAACAAAGACCCATAGCATAAATACCTTACAAACTATCATACATATTTATAAAAACTAGAAAAATATTATTAAACTACTGTACACGAAGTGACGGCGTCGTGTTGCGCTGCGTGGTGTCGCGTAGCCTTCCGCGGAATCGCCGATATATGACACCCTTCGGCCAAAACTCCTCCTTGAGGAAGGTCTCGATATGATGAGTTGGAACTCGCATCACGAATGACTTGAAATTCGTGTTGTAGATTCCAACTTCTCGAACCTCATGGTCCAGCTGGTCTTCAATCGAACATACTCCACGATGTCCTCAACCTTCGTGGTGTGATGTAGCTGGGAGACAGCTGCGTCGTGGGTATTGCCGGACGCAGCATCATATTGGGTCCTGCCGGCGCGGTACCGCACAGGTTCCGACTGGAAGGCTTCTTCCTCTTCTTCCTCTCCACCTTCTTATAAGATCACTTTGTTGTCCAACTGACTGTCTGTCTGTCAAGACCCTTTTATCTCGGGAACGCGTGGAGGTATCTATTTGTAATTACTACCATAATACTCAGGTCTAAAGTCTCTTAAAAAAAAAACTTCTAACTTAACGTGAAAATATGATATGGCCGTTTATGCAGCAATACACGTATAATAATATTTTGAAACTCTCAAAGGGATCTTAATTAATAGGGTACTTCCCTTTGACCTAGAACTATGAAATTTCGAAAGTAATATCGTCTTGTACTACAAGTACAGGGAAAAGTTTGAAAACTATACATTTGTCATTAAAAAGTAAAAAATTTAATCTATACAAAATTCAAATTTGACGGAACCCACGATGGGCGAGTCCGACACATGCGTACTTACAATAAAGATTTATTCTATTCTATCATTAATTCTACCGTAAAAGTGCAGACGAATTTTGGTCTCATAATTGAGCCAGTATATTTGATGTAGATCATTAAAAAAAAAACAATTATACAAGGTGTTGTTTTGCAACCTTTGCAAATGTATAGAATAGCCAGATCTGGTATCATATACCAACTCTTAGTATGTTTCATTAATAAAAATATATTTTCTTTACAATAAAATGGCAACTTACCACAATCACGGCATACCTGTCAACAATATATTTTCTTATAATATCGTTTGCTAAGGTTCAACTTAAAAGGAAAAATAAATTTACTGCTATTTATTATAATATATTTTTTCTGTTTTTCTATGCATTCACGAGCTTTCACAACCGACGTTGTACGTTTGCGTGTAACCTACTTAAGTTATTGATATAACTAACGCTACCGACCGTGGTGATAATTACTGTTATATTGATCATCAAGGAAGGCTTTTAGTGGTAATTCGTGACATATGTGGAGCAGACGTGAGAAGGTAAATAGAGGGAACACTTGAGGAAAAATAAAATGTTTATAAAGGTGGTTTTTCCTTGTAGATTAGGACCTCCTAGTCGAATTCAAACTCGAAGATCCGCTCATTAGTCTTTTCGTTTCTGTATAGAATGAACCTACCACAATCTGTCAAATTTCTTTAATAGATTCTCCACTTTATGGTTAAAGAATCAGGTTCAAGGTTGATTGGGAAAATTTGACAGTTCCGGGTAGCTTCACCTGCTGGCGTCTATACCATCTATATTGAGTAGTTACATACTTCTGTCAAACAGATATAAAATTATGTTAACTTTATATCATACAAAAATCTAGAATTGGCCGTGAGTTGCCCGCCCACAATGATATACATGAAATGAAGATATATATAATGAAACATTGGTCCGGTCAAAATAGATAAATACTGGTAGGTTTGCATTTATTCGCACACATTTCATAACTACACTACATTATCAATTTTCAGCTCTAAACGAATTATAGTAAATTGAAATGTCTATTTTGACCAGACTACATGCAAACCAAACCGATACACATAGTATCTTATTTTATTTTTAACATTATAGAAAAGCTTACATACTAAAATAAAATTATAATAACAAAAATATATAACTAAATTGCTAATTACAAGCTTCCACAGATGAATACAAAATTGTTAATTCCTAATAGTATTATCAGTTACTTCCTCAAAGTTTGTTCATACTATCTAGTGCTAATTTAAATCGTAAACGGTTCAAGTGCAGGTAGGTGTCTTTTGTAAAAAAAAACCGGCCAAGTGCGAGTCGGACTCGCGCATTGAGGGTTCCGTACTTTTAAAACCGTAATTATTAAATACATTTTTATTATATGGTGTAACTAAAAATGTATGGTTTTCGCAATTTTTCCTTTATCTGTGCTATAAGACGTTGCTTCGTGCCAAATTTCAAGATTCTGAGTTCATGGGAAGTACCCTGTAGGTTTTGATTCCCTTGCGAATGTCGAAAATTTGCTGAAATTTGTAGCATAAACGGATGTATAATTTGATTGCGTTGGTTTAGAAGCTTGATTTTTTCACAGCCCTAAGGGACGGTAGACTTGAGTATTTGGTATAAATTCCAGCCTGATACCTCCATGCGTTCCTGAGAAAAAGGGTCTTGACAGACGGATGGACAACAAAGTGATCCTATAAGGGTTCCGTTTTTTCCTTTTGAGGTACGGAACCCTAAAAATAGCTTTGCTAACAATTTCCTCACTGTGCTTGCATTGGTGCAGAATAGGCCAATGCCAGGTTCCCAAGAAATGTATAGCATAACATTTTCCTATCATAGATCTCAGCCAAGTAACAACTGCTTCCTTAACTCACATGTATTTATCAAAGCAAAAAGCTTTAAAACCATAAACAATACTAAACTTGTTACCGTAACCGTAGGCAGAGAGAGAATTAGCAACGGTTTCATAACCACCGTTATTTCCCCTAGTTAACTATTACGACTTCCGCTACGTTATAAACGGTAAGCCTCCATTACAGAATATAGGTCTTTCCTGTAGGTTATTATGATTAACGGTACTGTGGAGGTTAGGTTCTAATCTGACTTAGCGTGGGAATAGCATTGGATTCAATTATTATCTACGATCTGATGCATCATTATCGGCCTTGACTGTTACAAGCTATACAGGGTGTAACGGAAAGGGTATATACATCCTAAAGGGTGTGCTACAGACCATCAAACTGAACAGGTTTCTCATCATAATTTTTTTTTTTCAGCAAAAAAAAATCTGCTGCCCCATAAAAAATTGCAATACCTATTCGACCCAAATGTATAGGCAGCAGATATTTTTTTTTGCCGCAAAAATTTTTTTATGGTGAGAACATGTTCAGTTTGATGGTCTGTAGCACACCCTTAAGGATGTATATACCCTTTCCGTTACACCTTGTATAGATGTCTTCATACAGTCTTACTGGATATTACGATTCCCCTTGGTAAGACTGGTTGCCAGACTTTCAGACCACTGTCTGCCTATAACGATTGTCAAAATCTACAAGATTTGATTGATTATACAATCTAGCCTGGTGTTTCTATTTTGTATAATGCAAATAAACACAATTTTCTTTCTTTCTTTTGATTATTGTTAATATTTTTTTTTATCTTGGAGGAGCTTGTGGCTAAATAATAACAGCCGCACGGGTCGATCTTTAAGGTTATGTTGTGCTTGCCAAGGTTGGTCCGAGGATGGGTGACCATAATACATACCAAGTTTCCTCCGTGCCTCGGAAAGCACGATAAGCCGTTAGTCCCGACTCCCAGCTGTCATTTGTAGATCTCTGACAGTCGTTACGAGTAGTCAGAAGCCAAAAAGTTTGACATCGAGTCTTACCAAGGGGTATCGTATTACTCAGTTACTGGGTTGTGGAGGTCAGATAGGCAGTCGCATCATGTAAAATACTGATATTACTCAACTGCATCCGGTTAGACTGGAAGCCGACCCCAAGATAGTTTGAGAAAAGGCTAGGCAGATGATGAATTGTTTTTATCTTGTGGTCAAGTGGAGCGGTTTTCGTAGATACGGATTAACTAGCCCCTAAACTTGTTATGAAGTAACATAATATTCATCATGACTCAAGCATTTGATCGTTACTTCTTGTCTTGTTATCTAGTGGCACTACACCTGCAGGTCTCTCCACAGCTTATCTAGCAGATTATCTAGTCCTGAACGTCTCTTAAAGTAACGTTTTTATTGTTACTGCAGCATCTAATCCATATTTCTCTGTTGTTATCTAGTTGAGAGCTACACAGGCAGTTCTCTCCCGCTGTGGCGCGTGGACCGGCGACAGATGGGCGCGTTCCTGTGCATCGCCGCCAACGACGTGCCGCCCGCCGTCAGCAAGAGAATCATACTTAATGTTAACTGTGAGTATACCAACATCTAATTATTACTTTTACTTTTAGTTGTACAAAGACGTAGTAAAGAGGGTATGAAGACACAGTAAATTAAAAACAAATCTAAAGTCCTTTTTGCAACAACTATGCTTTTAAAGGGTGAAGTAGAAAAACATGTTGAGGAAATAGACATTTTATTACTATGTGAAGTCCACCCAGCAATTCACACAGTATCTACTGGGAGTATCTCCCTATAAGAGAAGACATGGCAGCATTGTACGCTAATTAAATTGTTAGAGGCGTACCAAAACTACTGAGTACTTATCTTGTTTTCAAATATGCAGTTGAATGGACACTTAAGACAAGTTAGACATGTTTAAAACAGCACAAACTTAATGCTCGTGATTTTGAAAACATTATAGATTGACAACTTTAATAATCAGAGAAAATAACTGTTGTGAAATAAAACTTTCACTAATTCCTTTTGGAAAATTCGAACGGCTTTATTAGGCTGTCGCTGAAAACCTTAATAACATTACCATGTACCCATTACAGACCTATCTTTTAACCAAACAGAAAAAAACTATCAACATCCCGCTTTTCCCCCAAAAACCAATATAAAATGCCCCCATCGTGCATCGGTTTGTTTGTCACTTTGAATAATATAATCCGTTCAGGGTTGCTCCCGTCACGAATTTGGATAGCCTCCAAAATGATACAAGTCCCTCTGTGTAGCAGTAACCGGGAAACGTGACTTTGCAGCAAACGGTTGCTACTGAATAGATGCAAGATTTATCTTTCTATTTTCTAGTTTTGAGTTCTTTTGTTTTAAGTCGCAATCGTTTCAGTAAGCGACTTCAGTGCTGTTGCAATAGAGTAGACGATCAATCACACTGGAAGCGGGATATTTACTATTTTTACTATATGTTTCGAGTTCTCCATTATTATGTTTTTCTACCATCAATGATCCTGTCAAATCATGATTGATCCAGGAGTTTGGGTGCCGTTTAGGAGTATGAGGAATAGGGTGTAAAGTTCCTCGACGCTACGTCCTAATTAGCTGTTGCAATACGACACAACTTTTGTTGTCCAACCGACCAACCAACGCCACAAAATTTAAACAAACCTTTTTGAATGGAGCTGTCCTAACTGTAAACTCGCACGGACGTGCAACGTCGCATTGGTTGGTCGTTGCGTTTGAATTTCAAACCTGTTCTATTTTATCGTGTCTGTCGCGCGGAAGCCACGTTGTTTGTTTACAAAAATGAATACATTAAATGATTCTTTGATAACAGAAATACAAGGAAGATCTATATTGTGGAATAAATGAAACAAAAAATACAAGAATCGTATTCTGGTTAACAAAGAGTGGTCAATAGTACAAATATTAAAAAAAGACAGTAAGTACTTTATTGTTTAGGTAAAGCACATTGACCTTTGATAATGCCATCTTGACGACTGACGACAGTTCGGTTTGGACACAATAGCATTTTCGTACGACCAACTTGTTGTCGGCAGTTCGAGCGACCGATTTTGTCGTCGAACGACTTAACCAGTTAGGAAAAACCGTTCTAATAGGGAGTATCCTCCGACCAGACTTGTCATTATTAATGACCAGACAGGATATTATGTCTGGTGGGCAACTGTCCGACAGCTGTTGTCGGGTTTCTCTATTAAATTTTAAGTCGATGTAAAATTTGCTTGCGAGATTTCAGTTTTTCATAGATGGTGCTGTAGTACTTTTTGTTATAAGTTGCTTTTTTTAGGTCGCTACACCGTGAAATTAAAAAAGCATGTTGAATTCCTAACATGTTTAATAAATCTTAATGCTTCAGTTGCCTTGTTATTTTACAGAAATACTTCATTAACGGTTCTTTATAACTTCTTTCAATGTGTTTCTGAAATCATTTTAGATTATAATCAGCTTTGGGCAGAAGTAGGCGTAAACTGGTTCAAAGAAATGTTGTTATGTTGTTCCAATATGAGTTTTTCTAAACATTTAACACCTCAAGAAGAACATCCATAAACTAAAAACTGGAAAAAGTGAAAGAAGTTTTGACGGCATAAGATTAACTGCAGTCAACAACAGTTTAGTAAAGTTGTATAAAAAAATTCAAACAAGTATAAAACTAATGATTTAATCATTTATTCTATGAATTTTAATGAGTTATAATGAAACGACAGGGCACGAGAATTATCTTTTAGTTGCAGACGTTAAAAAGTTTTGGACTTTTTGCTGGAGTCTATAATTATAGAGAACGGCGCAAAAAATTGCTCAGAGCCTGGGGTGTAACTTCTTTTCATTTAGAAATTATTTTGTTGAAATTATTAATTAAATCAGACGGCAGACCGTATACTGTAACGGCAATGCCGCCCAACCGCAATGACAGACCGCATGGGCTACTGCTTTCTATTGATTTCTATGCAAACAAATCCGTACTATACTGCGACACTACCACCTGTTGCTGCGGTCAAGTGGCGACTGCAGGCGGCACTCCTGTGCGGTCAAAGACTGACATTTAACTTTCATTTTCCTTTCGACGTCATAAGCTTTAAAAGCTGCCACTCGCATGAGACTAAGATTTACCAATATCGCTACAGTTAATAATATATGTGTATGTGTCTTTAGTGGTATAAGGAACAGGGTGTAAAGTTCTTCATACCCTATAGAAAAGGGAGGATCCTCCGACCAGACAGGTGTTATATCAGGTGGGCAACTGTCCGACAGTTGTTGTCGGGTTTCTCTATCTAAACTTTGCTTGCGAGATTCAGACCATAATAGTTCTTCAGTTTTATCATAGATGGCGCTGTAGTACTTTTTGTAATAAGTTGCTTTTTTGTAGATCGCGTACATGTCATTCGCCCAATAAAGATTCAAATCGGTGTTCTAAATATAGAGCCGCAAACTAATATAGTCAATGACCAAGAAAATATAGATATCTTGGTAATGACCTCAAAATATCTTACGAACTCAGAAGTCCTTTGGATCGAATGTCTTGAGGCGAACATCTGTCGCCTCAATAAGGACCTCGTTGTTCGTTCATAAGAAAGATCTGATTGTCAGGACGTGTCTAGTTGGTCTATCTGAACCCCTATAAGAAATGAAACGTATGTTTTTGTATCATGCTTATTAAGTTCCATTACGTTTGTGTGAGTGAGGTGGATCCATTCTTGGGCTTATATAACAATCACTTTATCAAACATAACATAAGATCACGCCATGTAATCCCCAAAGGGTTAGGCGGAGTTGTAGCTAACAAGTACGCCCACATTTTGCCAGTTATGGTTAAGTCCTATGTAATTGGGGGCGAGCCTATTGCCATCAACCGGGCACAAATCCAGACTACGTGGCTGCTACTGAGAAGTTCCTAATGGAAAAACCCAATAACACTTTGCCAGTTGCAGTTGCAGTTGCGCTTGCGACAAATAAAAAAACGAGGCAGCAATCTCTTTAATTTTCTGGTAATTTTTTATAATATAACATCACGCATTTAATCCCAGAAGAGTTAGGCAGAGGTGTACAAACAGCATTACTAAGTAGTTACCCCCCTGGCGTACTCAGCGGGACTGTAGAGGGGTTAGCACATACTGACGCTGTCTGTACCTATAGTACACCACATTTCACGAGTTATGTCTTAAGCCCCATGTAATAAGGGGTGAGCCTATTGCCATCAACTAAACTCCTGCTACTGAGAAATTTCTAATGAAAAAACCCAATAACACTTTACCTGACCCGGGAACCAAACCTAGAACTGACCACTCGTCCCACGAAGCAGTCATTTCGCCTGGTCATTTAGGCAGTGTATAAACCAAATCTGACAGTGACAAGCAGATGATCAACTAATGCAATGCTGCAATGCTTTTCTTAGTTATTGAAAAGCGGGAATATTTTCTAAAACTCACCAAGAGATGGCAGTATTACAAGATTTGTGACTACGTAGTTCTACTAGGTACGCAAGATGGCGTGCAAACAGTCGTGCATTCGACTCTTCGGTGTAACCAGCCTTCGCTCAATTTCCATGAGTAGAATAACCTCGATAAATAAACTTATGTAATAAAAATAATACAACAAGAAAACAATAAAATATTATTTAGTTTGCGATACTGTAAGGTAGACAGATTATTCGCGCTCCGCTAAAATTATTTCAAAATAGTGGTAAAAGTGCATTACAAAAGCATTCTTTGTTTAAAAAGTGTGTATAAAACTATTACTGACAATGTGTGACATTAAAAATTGCTCCAAATAATCACAATAACAGTGAAAACATCAAAAACAAAAGAGTTCGTTAAAAAATTTAAGTGAAGTTGTTGACAGTAAACTCGGTGAACGAAACGCGTAAGCGACGCACATTCCACGGCGCTTAAGACCTTTGCGCTGCGAACGTCATACAGTAGCTACTGCTTTATCTTTAAGCGCTTCAACCGCTGCGTCCAGTTTACAAGACTAAACGGCTGTCTTCATTGCATCGCTTAATGCGCTGAATTACGTTATCAACACTATTTGAATTTGGACAAGTAAGAATAAAAACATGGATTCTTGTGACAGAAACATCACGCTAAGGCCTAAACAGGTCAAAGGTATCGGCAGCCATAGTTTTTGTAATGATAACTCGTTAAACACCTCCTCAAGTACATATCTCTCAGATAGCGCGCGAAGTTTACCAGATTTATCAAGGGCATTGCTCAATCACGAAGTTGAGGAGCTGAGAAATGAAATTATGAATCTTAAAATGGACTTAGAAAGAACCCACAATGAGGTGGATAATCTAAACTCGGAAAATCACACTCTTCAACAAATAATTACATCACAACAAGCTAAAATAGAAAAATATAAGTTACTTTGCACAAACTCCTGCAATATAAATAATAGCTTAGTATCCTCTAAGAAACGTAGCAAATCAATGAAGCCAAGGCCTAACTCAGTAAAGAAAACAGTAAATTTAAATGAAAGCTACAGTGAATTAAATATTAACATTGAGAACACTATTGGAACTCCTGCCACAGCTCCCATTATAAGGCAAAGTAACACGAAATGCAAATCGCAAACTCATTCTAAGAAAAGCAATAAGATTATTATCCTAAGTAGCAACAAAATAAATAAAGTAACTTCGATTTCAAATGATGTTCTGCAACACAATTCGGAAGTATGTCACTACCTAATGCCTCACCGTAAAATGGACCAGATGATGCACGATATAGAAACCAAATTACAATCATTAACAAAGAGTGATTTCTGTATTATATTGGTTGGCGAAGAAGACTTTAACACGAGCAATGATTACTTCAATATGATATCTGGAATACGCTCATCTTTACAGCAATTCAAACACACTAATATTATTATCTGTGCACCGACCTACAAATGTGGCAACTATGTAAATTTGTTTAACTGGAGGATAGAACATTTTAATAGTCTACTCTATCGCGATATATTGGCTCACGAATATGCTTATTTTATAGATTCTAACAAGAATTTGTTATGTGATTACACAATGTTCAATAGACGTACCGGGAGACTAAATAACAACGGCATGCGAACTATTTTCCAAGACCTAAAGGATCTTATGCATGATATAAGTCAATATAGTTCAGAATTTGTAAAAAAAGACATAATTATTGCCAATACACAGGAATATGAAGTTAAACCCTGCTACCCTAACACAGCCCAGTTTTTTCTATAATAAACATCTTTATATTATGCATCAGAATATTGCAGGTCTCATCGGAAAATCCGATGCACTGACGGTGTGTTTAGAAGAATTAATTATAAAGAAGATAAACATTGACGTCATCTGCATAACTGAGCATTTCATTATGTCTGGATATGAACAGCTCTTATCAATAGCTAACTACAATCTAGCTGCGATTTTTACGAGAAAAGACAGCAAAAGAGGGGGTTCTTGTATATTGGTAAAAAAGGGCTATCAATGGAAAGAAATAACAGGTATTAGCAAATTCTCAATTAGTAATTTGTTCGAGTGTTGTGCAATTGAAATGACTCAAAGTAATACCATTATAATATGTATTTATAGAATACCAAATCCAAAGAATCTTAATACTTTTTTTGAGCAGCTAGAAAAAATGTTAAAATTTATTAATAAGACCAAAAAAAAAAATATTGTATTATGTGGGGATTTTAATATTGACATGTTAAAGCAAGATAGAACCGCATTGGAATTAGAATGTCTACTACTTAACTCGAATCTTAAACTGCAAGTATATCAGCCCACTAGACTAAAAAGTGGTACATGTATTGATAATTTCGCACACAATCTAGGTAATAAATGTAAATCTGAAGTCATGGACCTTGCCCTTTCCGACCATACCTGCCAAATACTAAAATGTCCAGTTAAAAAAAAAAGTTTGATTAACCAATGGTATATTTATCGTAGGGATTTTAATGAAGAAAATGTGGACAAATTTAATGATTGTATTAAAAATATTAGCTTCTCTGAAGTTTATGAAATCAATGATCCAAATAAAGCATTCAATATTTTTATAGAGACATTCTTGTTATTCTATGAACTATGTTTTCCACTGAAAAGAGTCTTAGTTAAAACATATAGGAAACCACAATGGGTGTCACGTGGAATAAGACTTTGTAGCAAAAAGAAAAGGGCACTCCTCTGGAGGTATAGATTCAACCCCAGTGACGCAAGTAGAGATGAATTTAAAAAATACTCAAAAACGTACAAAAAAATTATTAAACTGACCCAATGCGCTCAAAATACACATAAAATCAAAACATCAGTAAACAAAATAAAAACTACATGGGAAATAATTAACAGTTCTAAAGTGAATGTACCGAAGGAAGCTATTACGCAAATTCAAGTAGGCGATAAAACAGAAACTAATCCAACTGAAATAGCAAAAGCTTTTAATAATTTTTTTATAGAAAAAGTTAAACCTGTACCTGATTGTGGAAAAAAAGTTACAGAAAATATACCTAAAAATAGCAACTCCATATTTATGCCACCAAGTAGCCCCGATGACATATCAAAAATTATTAAATCATTAAAAAATACAAAGAGTACAGGACATGATGGTATTTCCACACATATAGTCAAAGAAGTCGGTGACACCATTAGTAAACCTCTAAGCCATATTCTAAACCTATGCATAACTGAAGGTGTATACCCAGAACACCTCAAAATTGCCGTTATAAAACCAATACTAAAAAAAACCGAGAAGATGTCAATGGAGTCATATAGACCAATAGCGCTTGTACCAATATTGTCAAAAGTATTTGAAAAATATCTATATGTACAAATATATAATTTCTTAGAAAAAATGAACATTCTGACAGATGATCAAAAAGGTTTTAGAAAAAATAAGACAATAAATATGGCAGTCTATGATTTCCTAAACAATGTAGTAGAAAATGTTGATAAAAGGCGTCCAGTATGTTCAGTGTTTTGCGATATGACACAGGCATTTGACTACGTGGACCATAAAATATTACTTGATAAATTAGATGCTTACGGAATCAGGGGAAATGTTCTACAGTTGATTGAATCATACCTCAGTAACAGAAAGCAATATGTTGAAATAAGTCAATGCAATCGTGTAACTAAAGAAGAGCAGATATTTACATCCAAACGCAAATCAGTTATCTATGGCGTTCCACAAGGAAGTGTCCTGGGCCCTTTACTATTCATAATTTATATTAATGATCTTCCGAGTGTAACAAATAACCCGATGTCACTTTTTGCCGATGATAGCACAGTAACTATTATATACAGAGAAAATCAAAATTATGAAGATGAAATAAATGATACAGTTGGTTCCATTATTACGTGGCTAAGTAATAATAATCTTAAAATAAACATTGATAAAACAAAATTAATGATATTCAGTCAGCGTTTGAACATTAATAATAACTTGAATATACGAAATAATAACAAACAGATATGTAAAGTGGATGTAAGTAAGTTTCTAGGGGTCATAATAGATAAAAAATTAAACTGGAAGCCACATTTAGAGGAGTTAAGCAAGCGACTGAGTAAATCAGCCTATATGCTCTACAAAATCGCTCCTGTGCTGGGTGTGGATGCAAGGCTCACGGCGTATCATGGCATAGTCGACCCTCTTCTGAGATTTGGTGTTATCTTCTGGGGAAACTCAACCCTCAAAGAGTTAATATTCAGATCACAGAAGAGATGTATTAGAACCATGTTCGGTTTAAAAACAACCGACTCATGCAAGCCTTTCTTTGTAAAATATAAAATTTTTACCCTCCCATCACTTTATATCTATGAAATAGCGATGTTCGTAAAATCAAACCCGCATCTGTTTAAAAAACAATCTGATTTAGATAACCGTAACCGGCGCGATAAATATAGGCACAGATTGTGTGTGAGACCATCCAATACAGCACTAATGCGTAAAAGTGTTTTCTGTATGGCACCACGTATATTCAACCACCTTCCACGGGCACTCAGAGATATTACTGTAACGAACTTATTTAAAAAAAAACTAAAAGAGTACTTAGTAGCCAAATGTTTCTATAGTATTGCTGAGTTTCTAATGGAGAAAACATGCTAATTCTAATGTAGGGGCGAAGTTTGGCTCTGATGACTGTTTGTTTTATTTTATTTTTTTTATCTTATTTTGATTTATTTTTTGATGTTTTTTAACTTTTGACATTTGATTTATTTTTGACATGATATTTTGTTCTACCTAATTTGATTAATGTTTTGAATTGCTTATGCTGTACCTATATTTTATATGTAACTTATTGCAATCGTTACCAATTGAACTTCAATTAATTATGTTTTATTTTTTAATGTTTAATAATTAATAGTTACAATGAATTAAATAATTGACCAAATGTTATTATGATACATATTTGTACACCGTAAAGGTAAAACATGACTGTGATCCTTTCTGCAATGTATTTAACATCTTGCATGCTTTGTGTGTATACTCATGTTTCTGACAAATAAATGAACTCTGAACTCTGAACTCTGAACTCTTTAGAAGCTCAATAAAATAACGAGGGTTAATGCGTGGCACCCGAAAGCATGCGTGTAGTATTACGAAGTTTCACTTCTTCCGCACGGAGGGACTCCACGGACAATTTTTTTTTATTTTACACCCTATCATAACGTTTTCCTATTTAACGCAAAGGTTGCCTGGTAAACAATGCCTTGTGGCTTGAATTCCGGCTATGTACCACTCTTGTACATGAAGTATAAATAAACAAATAAATGCTATATTCCTAATTAACGTACTCTCTTTGTCAACAGTTGCACCCACAGTGAAAGTGCCAAATCAGTTGCTGGGAGCTCCTCTGGGCACTGACGTCAAACTAAAGTGCTACGTGGAGGCGCATCCGAACACTATCAACTACTGGATCAAGAACAGAGGGGAGATGTTACTTGATGGGTAAGAAATTATAAAATCTTGATAAAAAACGCTAGACCTACCTACTTGTACAGGATGCAGGGGACACCGTCGCAAAAACGGTGGTATCCAGCATCTTTCTCAGTTGAGAACCCGACGAAACTACCAAGGTAATAAAAAAAAAAACACTAAAACACACACAAAAATTTTTGACCAAGACGGTCAAAATGTATGGAACAGCAGATATTTCTTAAATAACCGATAAAAAATTTACTCCATTAATTCCATTCATGTTATTTCACAAACGCACGTTGCACACTTATAGAAATTATCACAAACGCACGATGCACACATATAAAAATTATTTATTTATTCCTACGTTCATGTTTACCTGTAATAAATACGCAGAAATCACAAACACCGATTCTATTATTTGGTTCACTTGATAACGGAAAGCATGCCAATTCGCTGTGCCAAAGGTTCAACAAACTGAGTTGCGTTTGGGTGAAGAACAACTCTCAAATACTCTCGATACAAACTGTTCGTTGTTTTGGTAATTTATTTCATCACCGCTGTTCTCTAAATGGTGAAGGAAAACATCGTGAGGAAACCAGCATGTCCTCGAACTAAAAATTCGAAGACATAATGTGACATCTACCAACCCGCACTGGGCCCGCGTGGTGGATTAAAGCCCACTTCCTCTCATTGAGAGGAGGCCTGTGTCCCAGCAGTGGGAACATATTAAGCTGATGATGATGACTTACATACAATTGAATCCCATGAATTCGTTAAAAAAGATTTTTTTTAGAACAAAGACGTAGATGATAATTGTAAATGTTTGATAACTCGTTAGGTAGAATTAAAAGTGGACTGTATAAATAGGTATATAGGCTTGGTATATTGCCGATTAAATTTACAATATTAAACTGTCCCGGACAAACAAAGAATAATTTAGAAGGCGTTTGAGAGGATCGTCCGTCGCGGTGGTGTCCGAGGAAGCGAGTGTCCGCAGGCCGGCCGGCGCCGCCCGCAGCTCCCCTCGCTCGCCGATGACGTTGACGATGACGCGTAGGTCGGTCACGTCGCTTGCGCGTGTCGCTGCTCGTGCCGACCGCGTGTTTGTTGGGTGCGATTCCCAACAGTAAACATTGTAAGTTACTGCTACTACTGCTAATGCCTTATATCAAGTGAAGCATTTTTTTTTAACATAACAAAATTATGCATAACAACACATCATCCTGAAAAAGTAAATCCACATATCGCCAGTTGTGATAAGGGGCGAGCGTATTGCCACCAACTGGGTAAATACAGACTCAGTGGCAGTTACTGAGAAATTATTGATGGATAAACTCAATGACACATTGCTCGACCCGGAAATCGAACTAGGAACTCATCCTCAGCAACCGGAATGGCGACCAATGGACCAAAGAGACGGTTTTTGAAGTGAAAAGAGGGGTTGTGCTGTTTTGCACTTTTACTGTAATGGGTAAAAAAAAATACACTCGCGTCAGGACAAGTGACCGTCAGATTGATTAGGTTACGAAGGAATTTGAACTTTATGACATTTGTCATTGAGTTTGGGTTTACAAAACTGGAAAATTCGTAAGACAGATTGACATTAGGTTACGAAGGAATTTGAACTTTATGACACCTGTCATTGAGTTTGGGTTTCCAAAACTGGATAATTATTATCTTATGCACAAACAAAACCTTCGGTTTCTCCAAAAAGGTAAAGTTCGTAAGACGGATTGTAATAGTTCTGAAGTGTTAAATTTTTAATGTAATATAAATTGTTATGTTTGTGTACGATGGCGCAATAAATGAATATTGTATTTTACCACATAAATGATAGTACTTTTGTACTGATAATTAAATCAGTTCGTGCAAAATTATTCCCTAACCATTCCAAAATATCAAAAATGCACAATGGCCAGCACTCCCGGAGTGCATCTCGTTTTTTTTTTTCAAGTAACACAGTAAAAAATTTCAGCCCACCAAAGAGAATGAAGTAACTAAATCTTTCTCTTTTGAACAGAAATACGTTCATTTCAGTTCTTGTTTTGTTATATAAATACACCCCGGGGCCTATTTACACAACCCGCTCGTACATTTTACGTTTCATGTATCGACGTTCAGTCATACTGGTGTTTCAAATTACCGTGCGTAAATATTTATAAAGTAAAGCGTTACATTGGCTGTGAGATATGCTGTAAATGTAACGAAAATACTGTCTTTATTGAAAATTTTGTAAGGTTCCTGATGGTTAATGGAGTATTGATTTCGTATCGTTTATTGTCTTTAAATTCTGTTTCGTGGCTAACAATATTTTTCTTCTTCTTCTAGAATCGAATGACTCAGATTTTGTTCGACCAGTACGTTGCAACCTGGATAGCTCTGTCGTTTGCCTGATTCAAGTTCTGCTGGCCTACAATGACCTCTTAAAGTAGTATCATTTTAAGGCGGAAACACACTTACGTGTCGTGGCGTGTCATGACGCGCCAAAAGCATAAGGTTTCATACATCGTTGCGACACGACACGCAATGCAAATATGTCCCTAACCATATTAAATGTATGAAACCGATTTGCTTCTGGCGCGTCACGACACGCCACGACACGTAAGTATATTTCCGCCTTTACTCTTGTTCGAGTGTGGGAAAGAGACGGAGCTATACAGGATGTCTAGCGCCATCTCTTTCCCACACTGGAAAAGGAGTAAAACAATAATGTTTTAAGAAGTCACGGTAGGCCACCTGGAGGTTGCAATTAGTAGTTAATCAACTTATCTTCAGACACAATGCGAGTGTGGAACATAGGATATGCCACATCTTCTCTCCTGCCATTCGGCGTTGTACCAATATTATTTAAAACATAATTATCAAATGCAATTAATTAAAAGTAAAAGAGTAATTAATTTAGAATAGGTAACAGTACTTCTTGAATGTGATTATGTATTTACATAAAGATTTGAAAAAAATAGGTCCCCCAATAATTTTCTTCACTTCATGCCTTTATTATTCTGTTGTACTTGCACTATTAATGTCTGCAACACTTCGAGTTACACGACATTACGAGGACTTACCAAGTTTCTTCCGTACCTTGAAAAGCACGTTAAACCGCTGGTCCCGGCTGTCATTTGTAGATCTTTGACAGTCGTTACAGGTAGTCAGTGGCCCTAAAGTCTGAAAACCAGTCTTACCAAGGAGTATCGTATTAGCTAGTAGTAACTGGGTTGTGGACGGCAGATAGGCAGTTGCTCCCTGTAAAATACTGGTATTCAGCTGCGTCCAGTTAGACTAGAAGCCGATCCCAACATAGTTTGGAAAAGGCTAGGCAGATGTTGATACTAATTGCAACAGACAGTTCTAAGCTTTTCAGAAAAAAAAATATGTTGCAGAGCTGCAAAATTCTTATAAACAGTAATTCTATGAAAACGCTACAGAACAAAGAAGGAAAAACATTAATTGGTACATGCCATAAGTACACACAATATAAAAAGGAAATATATAATAAAAAAATAGTGCGTGGAGTCCCTCCGCGCGAAGAAGTGAAACTTCGTAATACTACACGCATGCGTTCGAGTGCCACGCATTCACTCTCGCTCTGTCTCTTTCTATTCCCCCTCCATAGTAGCGTTAAACGTTTAACGCAACCTTGTTGGAAATCGCATAAGAATTTTCACTTCGAAAACTTAAAACTAAACAATAAGAACAACATCACGGCCAGTTTCCATTTTCATAGAGTTACATAAAAACCCTAAATTTACGGTTGCCATTAAAAAAGAAACTTTACAAATACAAACTCAAAAAGTGGAAAAACTTCACTGACTATCGTCTTTTACCCTTCGTGGTTATTACACTGCAAAAGTTAATTATGAGGTAGTTACCAAGCAAAAATAATTCCACGTCAGTTAAATCAGAGCTGCATAGTTAGAAAATTCTGGAAAATTATTACGATTCTGGATTATTATTGGATACGATTGGTCTGTAGTCTGGTGGAGTTTTAATAAAAGTTGATCAATTATCGGTCAAGCAAGCATGTTACGCAAACTTCACAGTTTGTATTTAAAAATATATAGAATAATGTGTGTGGGTGTCAATGTCTATCTAGTTTGTGTGTGTGCGACGTATGTCATATCATCTCCCTAGCCTTTTAGCACCGTTTATTTAGGATATTTAAAAACTCTTACTGGGTGAATTTATTATTTTTATTAATTCATTTATTTCAGACCTAGTCCATACATTATATCGTCATCAGCCTATAATGTTCCCATTGCTGGGACACAGGCCTCCTCTCTATAAGAGGGAGTGGGCTATAATCCACCACGCGGGCCCAGTGCGGGTTTGTATATGTCGCATGTCTTCGAAATTTTAGTTCTAGGACTTGATGGTGTCCTCACGCACGATGTTTTCCTTTTTGAGAGCAGCAGTGATGAAATAAATTGCACAAAGTAATGCGCCTGCCTGGGTTCAAACCCACGGCTTACTGCCCGTAAGTCGGCCACCACTGCTCCTCCTGCTTCTGTATTCAGTTACAATTAATACAATTTCCGTTGTTACAGGCCCAAATACACAATAACAGAAGAGAAGCAGTCTTACCAGGTGACGATGTGGCTGACCATCAGGCAGTTCTCACGGAGTGACATCGGTACTTACAACTGCGTGAGTACCAACTCACTCGGTAAGAGTGAGGGGACACTTCGACTTTATGGTGAGTAGAATATGAGTGAAGGATTCATGAGACATTCGCTTTTTGAATGTGATTAAACATGGTACAAACGGTCCCTTCACAAAGCCGTCAGTATAGCATTCTGTACGTCAAACTAAGTTACTCTACGTGCAAAATATTTGCTGGAAAACGTTTTTTTTTTTGGGTGAAAAATCATGTTTTACGGTAGGACTCAATGTAACGCACTGAAAAGACTCTGTGCTGATAGATGCATTGAATAATGTGGAGATCGTAGAGGTATCTAAAATAAAAGTGTAAGGTACAGTCGGCATCAGAATTCGGTTAACACTTATCAATATTACGCCAAGTGTTGTGCTGATCAGTGTGATCTGATGTAATGTTGTTTTGCGAATTTGTGTGACCATAGATAAAAGTAATGTTATCTATTTTACTCCAGTCTGTTACTATGGATCGTTCTAAAACTAAGACGACTTATAATTTTGGATATGTATAGCGACTTTCGTTGCTGACCGTACTTTAAAATCGTTGTATTTTTTACCATTTTCCTTAACTTTTTCTCTTCGGAATAAGTTTTCTTAGAACCTTTCTTAGAGTCAGTTCAAGCGTACAAATCTAGACCGTTTATTTTAACCAAGTTTAGCAATGATCACACAAGTTACCGTGTTGGATTTCTAATTCTTTCTTGTACACATGAAGATATATTAATTGTAACATAAAATGTTTGTTCACAGAAATAAAACTTAATTCATACTCAGAAGATTTCGGCAATCAGATCAGCGTTGCTGGAGGTGAGTTACAATATTATATTCCAAATAACATAACAATACTAATATAGCCTGAAACATTATGCGTTTCGGCAATCATCGTCCATCTTCGGAATGCGAACGCGCGACGGTGAGATCTAAAACAGTGTATCAACAAACATGAAAGTACTTATCAATGTTGGTAAAAACATTAAGAAACACAACTTTATAGATTGCAAAAATTACATAACAAAATACAATAAGAGTAAGTACCCAACAAAAAGAAAGCCTTGAATTTGAGGACATTACGATGTGATGTGACGTTCTTCCCAATTTGAAAACACGAAGATCACCGAAGCGTAGTTAATGAAGATTATTATACTGGGAAAGTATTGCTTGATATGCTGTTGTATGTACGTATCATTTTTACGAGTATCAACAGTCACATACCTGTAAAACTAGTCCGTTGCATTAAAGATTGTCACGCAACAGCAGTAACCGTACCAATGCTGTTATTATTCCTATTGATACCTATTGCAATATTTAATTGCAATTGTACCGATATTGGAAAACGGACTATTCACAGCGATGAATAGAGTTTATTCATTTACTTTGCATCGTTTATAAAGACTTTTTTCGCAAAGCAAATTGTGACACTGATTTCTGAGCCTAATTTTCATGTTATTCATGCTTGAAGGCACACGGCGCCTTCTGGCGTCTTTTAAAAGTTCTTTGCGACTTGTTTTATCGTATTTCTTGCTAATACTTTCCTATGCTTCGGTAGATAAATAAATACTATTTTAAATAAATGTCAAATGGAAGACACGTTCATGCTTGATTTAAAATAAGAATGTGAATGTTATTTTATTTAATCTAACTTGCAAGGGCACTCATATGAGTTGGCCTATCATGATGTCTTGGAGCCTAATTCCAGAGTGGGAATGAGATGGCGCGCTAGACATCCTCTATAGCTCCGTCTCTTTATTAAATGTTATTACATCTAACTGAATATTAAACTAATATTTTTTACTCTACTGTGGCTCCCAGAGGCTTACTGATAAATGTATATATATAATATATGAAATGATTATACAAATTAAACCCTAAAATGCAGAACCTTCCCAAATGACACATCAGAAAGCAACTAAACTTAACCCTTTTCTACCGCAGGTCTGACGGAGGCGGCCAAGGGCGGCTGCCGACCAGTCCATCGGGAGAGGACGATGTTAACCCTACTGCTGTGTTACGTTACCCTGCTGTACATGTTTACGTAGTTATTGTGAGTCTGTACATACTGTTAGGATGGGTTTTGGGTGTGATGTAGGGTTATTGAAGCATTGAGGAGGCGTTCTGTGGTACGTGCCAACGGAAATGTTCGGAAGTATGTATTATGGTCTCTTGGAACAAGGTACACGGTTAGGTAAATGCAAAAAAAAAAGTAGGTACCTTGTAATTTTTATTTCCGTACCATTTCATTTTTATTGTGTAAAGTACAAGATTTTTCACTCGAATTATTTCTTAAACAAATAATTCTGAAGAACTCTTTTAAATATTAAATAAAACATAAGCTGGAGAAAATCCAATATAATTTCATGAAAGATATGAACTTTTAATTTTAATTGTAAAAACCGCAGATATTCTAACGGAAATCTCTTTTCCTGACAGTTATCATACCGCGCTTTATAATAAAAGCGTTTAGTGGTAAATATTTCAGACTTAAAAATTGGTTGCCTGTAAAGTCGGTATACGGGCGAAAGTTTTACGTGACAACGACTTTGAGTGGTAAAATAATTTTAATGTGAATATTCATTCGTATAGTAGGAAGAAGGATGAAATAATAGTAACAATTTAAAACATTTATTTATACAAAGAATTATATTTAAAACATTAATTTATACAAAGAATCTCGCACTGAATTTCATATTAACAAAATTTTATTTTTACCTTTACACATACATACGTATTTATATACAAATATACATATATAGAGGCACGCGTCCCTTCCACTCGGGCATGGTTAGCCCGCCTAAGAGCGAGAGAGACAGACATAAAAAGTGAAAGGCACGCGTGCCTCTCACTCGCTCTCATTGTGAGCGCATAACGTGAGCGGAGCGTAACGCAGTTTCTTGAAGTGTCACCCGGCAAACCAATTTATAAGACGTTGTCACGTCAAAAATTTTGACATTACACGAATTCAATTAAGGCAATAATTTGATTGTTGATACGGCTTATGTCTCAGGTTTTGACATTCCCTAGAAAGTAAGTACGAAAAGTGAGTAAGAAATTAAATTTTTGTGGGTTTAGTTTACAAAACACACCGATAGCCATAGCATTAGACTTGATCAGGCTTCCAAAAGAACTGGTTAGGTCTCGCGGCAAATTCAATCTCCCTTAAGACACATTCAATCATTCCTTAATACACCTTACGGCATTTCATACAAACTTTGAAGTCCTGATTTTCCGATGTGACTGAACCGATTTTAATTAATAAACTTTAATTATAAACTTAATACGCATAAGCCGGATACATAGGTCTTAAAAGTTACTCAAAAATCGCTCTTAAATCTTAAAGTCTGGCCATACTGGTTCAGCTTACACGGATGCGAAACGCGATGATTAGGAAATCAAGCAATAGGGATGGTGACTCTTTTTTTTTATTTGGCTATCGGGTAGATTATTAAAAAGTATTTGACACGTATTTTTTATTTTTTCACGTAATCTTAAAATTACGGAGATATTTTGAGTTGAAATGGCGCATGACGTCACGGCTCAGTACATTTTATACCTAGTTGTGACGTAGTGAGCCCCCACTCTCCAACTTTAATGCGTTTTAACTAAGTATTTTTTTGTTAACTTGATAAAACAAAAAATACGTATCTAATATTTTTGTATTACCTGATTGACGGACAAAATAGAATTTGGTTTTCTTGACCCAGTCATCATCCCTATTATTCGTGCCAGTTTGAACACCATCATATAAGTAAGTACACAACTGGCACAGGCTTTCGTCCTACCGTTTCCTACTCTTCCGCCAATTTTTCTAATTCATTTGTTGCTGGATCCAAGACAGTTAAATTGTTTCTCTGAGACTTCGTTGAGCTTCATTGACTCGGCGTTTTTCTGATGGTCGCCACTTTTTATTCTGGCTGTCAGGAATTGCAGTAGTTTGGGAATAGTGTGGAACCACGATATGGGCAGTCCCATAAAAAAATGGGTTGCTCTCCGGAAGTGCCGGCAGAAGTGAAAACTTGAATATTAACGTTGTGCATTTTGATATTTTGGAATGGTTAGGGAATAATTTTGCATGAATTGCTTTAATTATCAGTATAAAAGTACTATCATTTATTTGGTAAATACAATATTCATTTATTGTGCTATCGTACACAAACATGATAATTTATATCACTTTAAAAATTTAACACTTCAGAACTATTACAATCCGTCTTACGATTTTTACTTATTTGGAGAAACCGTAGGATTTGTTTGTGCATAAGATAATTATCCAGTTTTGGAAACCCAATCTCAATGACAGATGTCATAAAGTTCAAATTCCTTCGTAACCTAATGTCAATCCGTCTTACGAATTTTCGATCAGGACACGTGTCCTGACGCGAGTTTAACATTTTTTACCCATCACTAAAGTCCACAATGCCACCGAAGTTTCCACGTCAAAAAGGCTTTCGTCCTATGGCACGGGGTTCTCTTCAGTTTTCCCAAGGCTAGTCTTACGTCACATCCAAAACGTCTCACGGTTAAAAATAAAAACGAGGGAAGGGAACGTAATTCAATTACACTGTTTCAATTCTTGTAAATATTGTGTTAAGGTGTATCTTTAAATGTAATGTAATGACAACGATAAAATAATTGTGAGATTAGAACGTGTATTCGCTTAGACAAAACCAGCCAAATTGAAATATTGTTTACGTTTACGTATAAAAATAAAATGTAAACTCATCGCTCGATTATAAGACTGTTTACAACAAATAAAAATAATTAAAAGGAAATATTGTTTTTTTTTTTACTCCTTAAATATTTGCATTTTTTCTCGCAGAAACAGGATATATTAATATTAAAAACAGACCAAGTGCGAGTCGGACTCGCGCACGAAGGGTTCCGTACCATTATTTATAAAAACGAGCAAATAAATCACTTTTTTGTATGGGAGCCCCTTTCAATATTTATTTTATTCTGTTTTTAGTATTTGTTGTTATAGCGGCAACAGAAATACATATTCTGTAAAAAAATCAACTGGCTAATTACCACGGTTCATGAGATACAGCCTGGTGACAGACGGACGGACGGACGGACAGCGAAGTCTCAATAATAGGGACCCGTTTGACCCTTTGGGTACGGAACCCTAAAAAAGTAGGCATCATAATATTATTAGACGAGTACACACGTTAGCTACATTTCCAGTATAACATGGCCTTGTTACGTATTGATTTCATGTATAATGACAAATCCGCATAAACTGGTTTTGTATAGCCCGATTGGTCGTCCTGCGTACAATAATTTAATCTTATCATGTTACTCGTACAACGGTATTATATTTGTTACTTTTAAAGGCAGAAATATACTTACGTGTCGTGTCGTGTCGTGACCCGCCAGAAGCAAATCGGTTTCATACATTTAATATGGTTAGGGACATATTTGCATGGCGTGTCGTGTCGCAACGATGTATGAAACCGAATGCTCCTGGCGCGTCACGACACGCCACGACACGTAAGTGTGTAGCCGTCTTATGTCGTCATCAGTGGAAGCAAAAGAAACTGACTGCAGACTCGTTCGGAACAATCGCAGGATAAGGAGGTAAAACAGGAAATTTGCGATTTCCAATCCACACCCTGTTGCTGTCCCGCAGAGGTGCCCACATTTTGTTTTTTTAGCCTAGTCTGTCCCACCTCTTTCCCTTCCAACTCTCCCGATGTTTTGCCTTCTCTGGCCAATCAGTCAGGAACGAGTCCGAATAATCACGCCAGCGCTTCTTGGGCATACCTCGGTGACGACAACCGTCTTCAGGCAGCCACTGTTAACCACAGTTTACAAGGTAATTATAACATCGATTCTATCTTCACTCATTATTTGTCACACTATTATAAGACCGTACACGTTTCCTCACATAAACCTGCACCGACCAACGGGAACACTCAGTGGGTTTAATGTCTTTCACCGTTGCTATGACAGATCGTACACTGGCGTGCAACTGCATTACCAGTAACTAGTACACTGCGAGCAGGCGACTGCGAATAACTCTATGTTGCTGAGCACCTTTTAACACGAGATAGTGTACTTCGGAATAGTCACGAGTGGCGATGCTAAACGTGTGACTACATGGTGGAAGTTGGAGTGTACTGAGTGTTGACATTTGTTTCTTTTCTTTTGACTGGTCATTTATGTTTATGTCAACATGAATTATTCTTTGAATTTTGAAAACGGCAACGACTTACGAGCTATACTCTATGGCTTTTATCTCTGGTAGGCACTTTATTTTGTATAAATTAATTAATCACCAAGTAACAGCTTAAGTTAACATCGTGAGAAAAATTGCATATCTTAAAACCAACAATTCAAAGATAGATGACTTTCCTGAACCCATACCAGGCCTTCGAGGTGGATTACGGCAGACATTCTTCCACAAACAGGTCTATTGTCTCAGCACGTCACGTCTCGTGACGTGACGACAGGGGAGAATGGAAGGAAAAAACGTGTTGCACCGACCCCAAGTAGAATAGGACCAGGTGGCGTACCATGACGTTTCAAAACATTATTGTTCCATTCTTATTCCAGAGTGAAAAAGAGACGGAGCTATACAGGTCGTGTAGCTCCATCTCTTTCCCACTCTGGAATAGAAATGGAACAATAATGTTTTAAGCGTCATAGTAACCCCCCAGGGCAGCAAGATAATGACTCTCTCACAGTCAGGTCTGTGTCACAGTAGTGAAAACATTAAACATGCTCATTCATCATCATCATCATCAGCCTATAATGTTCCCACTGCTGGGGCCTCCTTTCTATTAGAAGGAGTGGGCTGTAATCCACCACACGGGCCCATTGTGGGTTGGTAGATGTCACCATGTTTTAGAATTTTTGGTTCTAGGACATGTCGGTTTCCTCACGATGTTTTCCTTCACCGTTTTTGAGGGTAGCGGTGATGAAATAAATTGCAGAATGTAATGCGCTTGCCTGGGTTCGAACGTGGGTTTGCTTACTGCTTGTAAATCAGGGCTGCCACCCAGTGGTGGCAGCCGCAGCAGCAGGTGGCAGCGGTGGCCCAGTAGCCACCGCTGCTCTCCATGCAACATGCTCAGTATGAGTTTTGAATTAATTGGTTTATGTGGAAACGAGACAAGAAAAACCACAAAATGCATACTTTTTCCAGACCACACATACTTGATCAAGCTCTAAACCCAGTTTTAGCACATAAATTGATTTTGGTTGAAAAAGCAAACAGTTAAGTCGTTTATTCGGTCGGACACTAACTGGATTGAGATTAACGTGCCATCGATATGTTGACTGAATGTTGGTGACTGAAATACATTCACTGCACGATTGCACGTGTGTCTGAGATTTATCTAACTTTTTTAGATTTTATTGGGTGACATACGACCTGGTGGCGTACCATGACGTCTTAAGACATTATTGTTCTATTCTTATTCCAGAGTAAAAAAGAGACGGAGCTATACAGGTCGTCTAGCTCCATCTCTTTCCCACTCTGGAATAGGAATGGAACAATAATGTTTTAAGCGTCATAGTAACCCCCCTGGAGTGAAAAAGTTATTCTCAATGTCCTTATCAGGTAACATGTTACCATCATTATCACCGTAATTTCGACCATTTTTCAACCTTATAAAATCAAGTCATAAGGGACAATAGTGGTTGATCCCTGATAAACTTAGTTACTAGATTCTCGGACTGCCTTGTTGGGCTTGTGATCGCAATTGCGACTGCTGAGCATGACGTCCTGGGTTCGATTCTCGGGTATATTGTTTCTGGGCTTTTCCATCAGGAAATTCTCATTAGCAGCCACGAAGTCTAGATCTGTCCCGGTATATGTCAATAGGCTCTCCCCCTATTACATGGGACTTAAAACATGTCTCACAATAGCATTTGTAACGGCATATATTTACAATGTTTACTATTTGTTTCGAGTCCCTGAAATTTCGGCGCTGTTGCAAGCACCATGATCACGGATAAACTGAAGTTATTGCGTGTGGATGTTACCTCTGCCTAACGCTTCTGAGACTAGTCTCAGAAGCGTGAGACCATAACATCACGCCTCTAGAGGCGTGATGTTATGGTCTCACCAATGCAAAAAGATTTTTTTTCCTTACAACTTACGAAAAACAATTTCTTTTATAACATATTTGCTCGTAAAGGGTCTCATATTTCACCAATTTCAGTATCGTAATGTATCTCATTACGCACTAGTGCGGTAATGTAATTTTCATCACACTTGCACGTAAACAGTGTCATAACATACAGGTTAACTTGGCTGTAATGCCCCATATAAAACCCTAGGGCGGTAAGTATTTTTTTTTTTAATTTTCATCACACTTGCACGTAAACAGTGTCATAACATACAGGTGAACGAACTTGGCTGTAATGCCCCATATAAAACCCTAGGGCGGTAAGTAATTTTTTTTTAATTTACAGCACCGCTTGACAGCACACAGGTCATGCAAGTTCATCAAGCAAGGAGTTTACACGCAATTGAAAAATTGTCTTAAAATGTTATCTAAACAGGAATTTCATTCAATCTCGCTACATGTTATTTAACTACTCAACTGACGATGTTCTAAAATCTAAATAATCGATAGTTTTTTGTATCCAAACGTCGAAATTTTTTTTTTTTCACTCCGTCTTGGCTGTATATACCTAGGTAAGTATTTTGCTTTTAAAGTTTCTGAACAAAACATTTGTATAATCTGTGGTGTGGGCAAACAGCCCGCCATCCGCAAATCAGTTCACGTATTTCGTAATAATATGTGTGCTGACTTGTGTATATTCATAATTATTAACTCGCAAGTGTGATGAAAAACATTGTATGTTTCACGGGCGGTACGGGAATTACGAACCTCGACTCAGAAAGCCCTCAGTCTTCGACTTCGGGCTTCTACTAGAGCCTCGATCGTAATTCCTTACTTACCGCCCTTAATACACAATATACTATTAAAACGCACGGTTTATCAAAATGCTCCGTCAAAAACGAACGGTACTTTTTAAACATAAAAACTCTTTGCTATGAAGCAAAGAGTTTTTATGTCAGAAAAGTGGTCAACATTTTATGAATAAAAATAACTTGAAGGATAAAATATAATATATAAACATTTAATTCTTTAATTTAATTAATTTTGACCATAAATTACAACCATTTATCTGTAACAAAACACAAACATATTAATTTACTTTATTAGCAATAGGTACTGGCTGTTTTTGTGCTTTTGCCTTAAAAAAAAAGCGCTGATGCGCATCGCTTATTTCATAATTTGTGAACAAGTAAAAATTATTCCGCGCGCTTTTTCTTTTCGCTGTATTGTTTTTATTGAAAATGTCGTCCGAGTTTTATTTATTTCCTCACAAATATGTTATAAAACGTCGTATGACATACGTGCGCTTTGATAATTACAGCCTCTGCTTTCTTGTAGCCCTCGCCTACGGCTCGGGCTGTCAATATCGCCTCGGCTCTATTTTTAACTTACCGTACTTATATCATAATGTACTATTACGTAACCAGAAACATCCAAAAGATACACGTTATATGATATAATATTATATTTCCCGACGAAACATTCAAATACTTTACAATTTTCTGAACGTGACCGCGTTAAGGAAATGCCAAGATTTTTTCTTTTGTTTTAGCAATTTTTCAGACAGGTGTATAAAATATTTTTTTTATGTTTTGAAGTTCTTTATTAAGTAGGCGTTCTGGTTTTGATTTGAATGAGGATAAGTTCTGGCTTCGTTGTTCAAACAAGCGTTTCATTGCTGGTAGATGAACAGGGTGGGCAGAATAAATATATACCGAGTTTCCTCCGTGCCTCGGAAACCTCGTTAAGCTGTTGGTCCCGGCTGTCATTTGTAGATCTTTAAGAGTTCTTACAAGTAGTCAGTGGCCCTAAAGTCTGACAATCAGTCTAACCAAGGGGTATCATATATTACCCAGAACTAACTGTGTTGTAGAGGTCAGAAAGGCAGGCGTTCCTTGTAAAATATTGGTATTCAGCTGCATCCAGTTAGACTGGTGCAGCAGCAGATGATGATATCTTCCTCCCCTTGTCCCTTGTTACTTAAAGTCGGCCAGCACGTCGTTTACTTCCATTCTCTCCTGAAAACCGCCACACTTTGAAACGAAATCAACATCAGAACAACGGAATAACAAATAAAACACAACATTCACATACTATTCCATTTTTTTTACAAAAATAACAATTTCACAGTGCGACCACTGCCAGCGACGGTGACGATGCAAAACGAAGAAAACGCAATTTATTTGATAAAATATTCAGTTGCACAGCTTTGTTTCGAGCTCCTACGTTGTAAAAGTGTGCAGCTGAGGCAGGTTGGTTCCGTTGCTGCGTTTGGTTTAGACGCCTTTTACGGTATTTCTTTTGTGCAACAGATTTACGCATTGTAAGGGTGAAGTGGAAATGTGATATGATTTGTGTAATGTTGGCTGTCCTGTTTACTGTTCTGGCGAAGAGGTTGCAATTTACGAGTAAAAGCGGCCGCTGCGTTTCGTCCGGACTGACTAGAACACTATGCACTACGCAGTTTAGATTATAAATGTTAACAGCAATATCAGTCAGTCAATCAGTCTTATATATCAATTGAAACGTGTACAACAAGAATATTAAAAGAGAATTACTATAATAATCAGTCTTTAATATCAATATTATTATTATATTATTACACACATCATCATCTGCCTAGCCTTTTCCCAAACAATCTTGGGGTCGGCTTCCAGTCTAACCGGATGCAGCTGAGTACCAGTATTTTACATGAAGCGACTGCCTATCTGACCTCCACAACCCAGTAACTGGGTAATACGATACCCCTTGGTAAGACTGGATGTCAGACTTTTTGGCTTCTGACTACTCTTAACGACTGTCAAAGATCTACCAATGACAGCCGGGACCAAAGGCTTAACGTGCTTTCCGAGGCACGGAGGAAACTCGGTATGTAATTATGGTCACCCATCCACGGACCAACCTCGGCCAGCATGGCTTAACCTTAAGATTGACCCGGGCAGCTGTTATTATTTAGCCACGAGCTCCTCCTATTATATTATTACACACAAATACCGAAAATAATGCACAATAGCTTCAAAAATCAGTGACTAACTACGATATTAAAATTTATGTCAATTTCAATTGTTTCACGTTTTCTGTATGTATATGATAATGCTCTCCTTCTCTTTGCCCTTACATAGTCAAGTTTTCAAAATAATTAGCTTATTCATGTTATAAAGTGTATTTTTTTTTTTTAATAACCTTGCCCCACACTAGGAATTTTTCCTGTATCGTGGGTGCGTTTACAAACATTTAAACTCACATACACAAACAGCCAGACCCGGAACAACTATCTGTAGGCCATACAAATATTTGTTCCGTGCGGGGATCGAACCCGCCACACGCAGCGCAGCAGTCGATCGCTCAACCACTGCGCCAACCGTGTCGTCAATAATAGGTGCAGTCAGCATCAAAAGTCGGTTAACACTTATAAATATTACACCAAGTTTTGTGCTGGTCCGTGTGATCTGATGTTATATTGTTTTGCGAATTTGTGTAACCATTGATGAAAATATTGTTATGTCTTTTACTCCAGTCTGTTAATATGGATCGTTCTAAAACTAAGGCGTCTTATAATTTTGGTTATGTAAAGCGACTTTTGCTGCTGACCGTACCACAATTCGAAGTTGAAAAAAAAATATTGACAGTTCCATTCCAAGGTTCAACTACGTTTGTGGTTCGATTCTGCTGACGAGACTATTTACTGAATAAAAATGTACTTTCTACAAGTCACGTAATTACAAAATAATCGTTGAATATCGTCAAATAACCATCAGTAGGTCACTACAGACTTTCGGGTAAAAATAGAGATTATTTAACTATGTTGCTGACGTTACTTTGCCTCTAAAAAAGAATTTGCATCACTCATAGCCACTTTTTTTTTCGGCCACTGACTACCTGTAACGACTGTCAAAGTTCTACAAATGAACAGCAGCTTATCATGCTTTCGGATGCACGTAGGAAACTCAGTATGCAACGGTGAGTACATATACAAGATGTTGTTTTGCATCCTCGTCAAAATTCAGGAGGTTGTCACTAAAGACATAAAGAATCAATTAAAAATAACGGTACCTCGTTAATTATTAATAAACGCAATTTTTTTTGTTTGTTTATGTTTGTCTTAACGTAGCTTAGGGAATAAGAAATTATCGAATAAACGTTTGAGATTGTTTGTATGTGTGGAAACCTGGTTATAGGGCAAGAATCAGAAAGCCCGCGTTTAAAACACGGGTGGTTCCCACTTACCGATTTCCGTAAATAAGAAAAAAAAAATACCTACCCATTTTATTATTGATTCGGGACGAGAATCATTAGCATTGTTACCTCCTTGAATTTGACAAGGATGCAAAACAACACCTTGTATATCCATAGTTGAGCAAGGCTTAGCCTAAAGATCATCCCAAACGGCCGTTATTATTTAGCTACGAGCTCCTTAACTAGAACTATTATTAAAAATTAAGCATGTAAAACGAGGCTATTCCTCCGTGTTTTTGATCACTACCAAAATACGACCACTCCTTAAGCCTTTAAAAGCCACACCACAAAGAAAGGGGTGTGTCTAATTTGTTTTCGTGATACAAACGAACACATGGGCTGTTCATACAATATTCAAGTGTATGCACGGCGACCAATCAAGCTAAGAAAACCAGTACACGCTGATCTCTCCTTGTATCGGAAACTGACACAAAGCGAGGTCAAGTCATACTGGATTACTATAGATCTATGTGTCGCCGTGTGTACAACAGTTAAATGTTTTGACCTTTCGGTTAGGTATTGATACTGATTTATGAATGAATTAATCATTTATTTGGTATACGGTCTATTCAGAGGGTAAGGTTTGAAAATGGGGCTGTTAAGGTGAGGAAATGGTTTGTTTGTCGCAATAGAATTCGATTTACAATCGATTTTTGTATGGTCTACGTGGGTGTTAGATTTCTCAGTACAAATGTATATGTGAATAGAGGACTGTGACAAATTTCCCGGAATAAGTAGAATATGGAAAAAGACTGGACAGGAGAGAATAGCCTGATATTAATTCATAATTTGCTACAATTATAACAACATTCAAACATTTCGTTTCATTTTTTACCCAAACTAACTTTAATAAAATTATTTTAGAACTGGTTAAGAAAGGGAACTATATTTCTTGTCACCAAAATTTATATTTGTCATCAAAGTTGTATCACCTAATATATAAATAAACTATCGCCACGAAATATTTTCGTTCTCAGATAAATAAAAAGTGTTCCCAAGTATGAATGATCAAAATAAATTAATGTTGATATATGTGTAAAATAAGAGATGGATTACCAATAAAATTGTAGTGCATTAGATGAATATAAACTTCGTTCATATAATAATAGTTTTATTACTTAAATAATAGCTTTGTGCTCAGAATGGTAGATCTGTCACCAAATAAATAGATCAGTTCCTTATTTCTATGAAGAAATGCCTAATACGAGACATAGGGCACATCAACTCGGACAGGTTAGGTTCGAACACGAAGGGGATGGCGGGGTCTAGTGAGCGAGCGGAGCGAGCGAACTAGGTTACTTTAAACCCTGCAGAGAGAAATAGGAGCCCCGCGTAGCGGGGCTCCGTCGACTACGCCTTAGTTTGGACCTGTGGTTTGGAGTTTTATGTAAACATTTTTACATTGTTTGATGATTCAATTTTCGTGACACTTCTATTATTTTGAAACCTAATAAAATTACTTGATGATTGATATTATTTCCAAGTAATTCTTAATTAATATCTAAGTAAGCGTTTTGATATTATTTGATGATTCCATTTAGGTGACAGAATTACTATTTTGAGGACAAACCCTATTATTTAAGAAACACAAAACTAATTAAATTGGTGATAGCTTAAATGATACCCGTTAAGAAATAACCCTGAAATGCAAATATTTCAGTAAGACATTACTTTTTTTCTGAAAAAGGCCATTATTATTCCACTCAAAATCTTTCGTCTAATAATCTCGTGCGTTGTTTACTTAGTAGTCAACTGTAACTCTAATGCTGTGTGAATGCCTAAGTATTATTCCACTGTTCGAATTTCAGCTCTTGGCGGTAAGCAGAGCGTCGAAAATACAACCGTGTGCTTTTATTTATACATAAATTTTGGTGCCATAATAGTGTTAGTGACTATTGTTGAGGAGCTCGTGGCTAAATATTAACAGCCGCATGGGTCGATCTTCAAGGTTAAGCCGTGCTTGCCGAGGTTGTTCGTGGATGGGTGACCATCATTACATACAGAGTTTCCTCCATGCCTCGGAAAGCACGTTAAGCTGTTGGTCCCGGTTGTCATTTGAAGATCTTTGACAGCCGTTACGAGTAGTCAGAAGCCGAAAGTCTGACATCCAGTCTTACCAAGGGGTATCGTATCACCCATTCACTGGGATGTGGAGGTCAGATAGGCAGTCGCTTCATGTAAAATACTGGTACTCAGCTGCATCCGGTTAGACTGGAGGCCGACCCCAAGATAGTTTGGGAAAAGGCTAGGCAGATGATGATGATGAATAGTGTTATTGACAACAGGCAAAACAAACCCAATTTGTGTTTACTACACAAATCTACGTCAATAACTTAACATTGTTATTTCTATGACCTACACATAGCAGAGTTAACCAATTGACATTTCCACCATTCAAACATCAATTCATCGCCACTTAATCAACCCTAAATCAATAGCAACAATAAACAAAAATGATATCGGTATCAAACGCGGCACCGTTAACGTAAATCAGGGTGACACACGTCGATTCACGAGACATTCCCATGGGCGACGAATGAAATATTACCGCAGTATTACTACCGCATTACCGATACTGATGTCGGTGATTAATCTATGCTTATGGATGGTAAATGGTTGATTTTAATTTTATGTGTGCATGTACATACTGTAATTTGAAACGGCTTCTCTGTTCCGATCTGGTGAGCTACCATGACGTCTTAAAACATTATTGTTTCATTCTTATTACAGAGTGGGAAAGAGACGCAGCTATACAGGTCGTCTAACTCCATCTCTTTCCTACTCTGGAATAAGAATCAGAACAATGTTTTAAAACGTCATGGTAGGTCACCAATATATACTTGATCTCTTCAAGGATTGAGTGAATCGGCTTTTTCTTGGCACGCGTGAAAAACACAACTGTTTTTTTATGATCTTTAAGGTCCAATTCCAAAGCAGACAGTTACTGCTTACAAAAGCCAAGACTGATGATAAGGCTGGTTTCTATGGGTCTCTAATAAAACGCTTCCGCAGATGGCAAGATTGACGCTCGTTAAATATGGAAGCGTCGTATTCAATGGCTAATATCATCTGATTTTGTGTATGGGTTTGATTATTTCCATCACTAAATACTTACTTTCGAGACCATCATGATCAACATAATCTACTCGGATTAAATCGTTTGAAAGGCACAGCTAAAACATCTTCATACGCATAAGCAAGATACATAGGTAAAAAAAGTTACTAAAAACGCTCTCGAAAAATAATGTTACAACTAAATTAAACCGATTGTAAATTATCTATAGAAGCAGAAAGTTCCGTTATTCATTTATTTTTAAAAGACATTTCAAAAATGTTTTTTAGTATATTTTTAGCCCTAGGTATGCTTATGAGTATGAAGTTTCATTAAAATGAACTTGAAAGTTTGTATGAAATGCCGCAAGGTGTAAATGCTCTTAAGGTCATTTTATAATAGCCGGTTAACAACGTCGACAGAGGCCTATTGCTTCGTCCACAGCATAAACCTAAGTATTGCTTCCGCAGACTCTTTCATAACAGTTCTAACATAATCAATACAGCAATAATCCTCCTTCACACTCGAACACCCTCACACCAAGAAATTTATGAACCAAATAACCAAAAGTAATCGACATCACACCCCGTAATGATATCTCCAGCCTTGAATGCCATCTGTCACGACCGACAGAAGATTGATGAAGACGCCCCCAGCAAACATGTACCGTGGCTTGTCCCGAACAATTAGCGTTACAGATATTTGTGGGTGTAACGTTATAAATGTGTGTATTAAGAAATTGAGCAATAGTGTTTCGTCTTGTGTGATTTATTAATATTATGTTGCTTAGTTTTAATCAGTTTAGTTATGTAAATGTGTATATTTATTTAGAGTTAGTAGGTACAGTCAGCATCAAAAGTCGGTTAACACTTACAAATATTACTCCAAGATTTGTGCTGGTCAGTGTGATCTGATGTTATAGTGTTTTGCGAATTTGTGTAACCATTGATAAAAATATTGTTATATCTTTTACTCAAGTCTGTTAATATAGATCGTTCTAAAACTAAGACGTCTTATAATTTTGGTTATGTAAAGCGACTTTTGCTGCTGACCGTACCATCAGCTTCTGCCCAGACAAAGTCATCTATGTGAACTTCAGAAGTGGGTTAATGAGATTTACTGGGATACAATGCTTGCACTGACTGAGGAGCTCGTGGCTAAATAATAACAGCCGCACGGGTCAATCGTTAAGGTTAAGCCGTGCCGAGGTTGGTCCGTGGATTAGTGACCATAATTACATACCGAGTTTCCTCCGTGACTCGAAAAGCACGTTAAGCCGTTTGTTTCGGCTGTCATTTGTAGATCTTTGACAGTCGTTACGAGTAGTCAGAAGCTAAAAGTCTGACATCCAGTCTAACTAAGGGGTATCGTATTACCCAGTCACTGGGTTGTGGAGGTCAGATAGGCAGTCGCTTCGTGTAAATACTGGTACTCAGCTGCATCCGGTTAGACTGGAAGCCGACCCCAAGATAGTTAGAGAACAGGCTAGGCAGATGATGAATGCTTGCACTGACTGGACAGGTCCACTTAAATTTGTGTGGTTGTTTTTACAAAAGACACTTATTTGCATAGCTTTCATGTGAGTTGGCTAAGATAATGTCTGGGACTCTGGGCCTTAAAACAGTTTAGCTGCTCAGAGTAGATAAGTACATAATACCGGCCTCATTTATTTTGAATAACGTGTAAAAGTGTTTGTAAAAACCTATTTGCAAAATAAACATCATTTATCATTATAAAGTATCCAATGTGTTAATCCAGGTTTCAAACTATACATTATAATGGGTTGTGTGGTGTTTCATAGCTGATTGTTCCATAGAATTTCGTTTCACATAAATAAATTGTTTCTCATATTATCATTTCATAGAATAATCAATACGCAAAATACTTACTTTGATGTTTAAATCATAAATTTTTGTTTCATTTAATATTACCTACACCCACTTTTCTACAGTTATATTTTAAGTTCCATGTAATAGGGGGCAGCCTATTGCCATCAAAAACTATGGCTATTGTTTAACATAACACCAGATAAAGTAAATATAACCTTAAAACAAAAAGATTTTTCTTTCTGCAGGGTTTAAAGTAACCTGACACGAAGGGGACAGAGGGGTCTTAGTTCGCTCATTTAGCACGCTCTCTAGACTCCACTATCCCCTTCGAACCTAACCTGTCCGAGTCGGGGTGCCCACTTGCATCGTAAGTTCTTTTTGTCACAAGATTTGGTGATCATTTACCAATTTTTCATTTTTGGTCTTTAAATTCATTATTTTTGGTGTTTAGTTTTTTTTTTGGTGGTCATTATATTACACAAAAACTAATAATTATATTTTTTTAAAACTAGCTGTGGGTAAAAATTTATGAGCAATGTTTTAAGTAAATTTCTATTAAGTTTTCCTCACCGTGCACGATATAAAGCTGTTGTAGAAACATCGTTAACAACAGATAGATCTCTGATACGAGTATCAACCTCGCTCTCCGTTATAAATGCAATGATATTGTTGTGGAGCGTGAACGATAGTGGGCGTCGGGACTCTTGTCTTACTATTCCTATTGCGTTACAATACCGCCCCAAGCTTTACCGTTGATCCTGTCTGTATTTGTGTGCAATGTTGCAGGTATGGGAAACATATCAGGTGGCATATCCGTCCACTAGCAACTCTGTGTTATGGGTTTTTATGTCCATGTAGATTTGGAAGTTATGTCGCATAGTAATAAAGATTCGGTGAAATATCTGATGAGGCTCTCGTTAGGCAGCTGGATCAAGGGCCTGATTCAGAAAGCGGTACTCCTGGACACGGTTTGTATTGTTAGGAGTTTCCTTTGTCTGGAGCTCTGACCGCCGGTAGCTTGGATCTTGTTCCCGATACCGGTGGGCTACAATTTTCAAATTTTCAATTTATTTTTTATAAGACATATTTAAGAATGCATCAAAATATATGAAAATGAATAAAGGAAATGAGAATCGGTGAAAAGATTTGGTGATAGCGGTACGTACTTAATAGGAAAACAGTTTCGTGTACCGGAGTCTGACAGATAAGTAATTGAAGTATCTGTCAGAACTCAGAGACCGGTGTCGACGGTCAGTCCACAAGGTGGGCACCGTTTTGACCGAACCTTGAATGAAGACAGAGACAATGTCTTAACTTAACATCACGCCTGTTCTCCCCAAAGGATTTGGCAGAGGTGAACCTAACAGTATACCCACATTTCGCCAGTTGTGTTTAAGTCCCATGGAATAGGGGGCTAGTCTATTACCATCAACCGGGCACAAGTCCAGATTGTGCGCGAGGAGCTAATGCTAGTAAATAATAACAGGCGTATGGGTCAATCGAGTACTTGCCGAGGTTGGCCAGTAGATAGGTGACCATAAAATTACATTCCAAGTTTCCTCCGTGCCTCGGAAAGTACGTTAAGTCATTGGTCCCGGCTGTCATTTGTAGATCTCTGACAGTCGTTTGGAGTAGTCAGAAGCCTGATATCCAGTCTCACCAAGGGGTATTGTATTACCCAGTTTCTGGGTTGTGGAGGTTAGATAGGCTGTCGCTTCATGTAAACTACTGGTACTCAGCTGCATCCGGTTAAACTGGGAGCCGACCCCAAGATAGTTTGGGAAAAGGCTAGGCAGATGATGAAGTCCAGATCGCGCTTGCAACCTCTAGAAGTAATGAGGCAATCTGTATATCTTTGTCTTGTTTAATGTCCACTGATAATATAGCCAAAGAAAACCACCCTTTCCTTCAACTTTTATCAATAAACCGAAAAATAACAGAAAACTCAACGCAAAATAAACACTTAAAGAACTCAAGAGAAACTTTTAAAAACTCGTCCTTCCAAAACTTCCACTATCCTTTATCTCTCCTTATTTTTTTTTACAAAAATGACTAGTGTAAACCAAGGAGCCGCCGCGACAGCCACTTATCTGCAAGATTTATAATAATATCATGACAGTTAGAAATTCTCGTCTCGACTAACAAAGACAGGAAAAATTCGCGAAGAATGCTCGAGATTTTGTAAAAAAAAAAGTTTTATTCGTCTCTGTACTTGTTCTGTGCGGTGATGAAGGGGGTGCCGTGTGAGATGGCCAGTGGGTTTGTTTACACAATGGCCTATCCTGGAGATACAATGGTGTGTCAATTTGTTAATGTCATTGATTTACTTTGAAAGGAATATTTTGTGAGAGGTTTATATGGTCGTGTGTCGGTGGTTAAAGTTAAGAGACGTTTAAACATAAAAAAAGATGAATGGTCCCACAATCGCTTACCATGAGTAAATCACTTGTATAATATCGAGTAAATCGATGGGGAAATAAATGTAAAACCTACCAGCTCGTCTTTTGTGTAGTCGGGGAATGGGAAAAGTTACCAAGCGGGATGTAGTCCATATTTGGTATGTAGGTATTATATAAAACTTATTAAAGCGGTTGGTAGCAGCCACGGAGCCTGGATTTGTGGCCAGTTGATGGCAATAGGCTCGCCCCTTATTATATGGGACTTGAAACATAACTGGTGAAATGTGGGTGTACACCTCTCTGCCTTGGGGGGTCCCGGGGCTTGACGTTGATGTTATGTACTAAAGCAGTTTGTCGGCACACGTTTTGTAGTTTGTAGGTAAGCCCCAGCCTGTTCTTTCACAGCCAAAGTCGTGTTGTTATGCAGTGCACATTGAATGGTATTTCGATCGTAATTTAATATAAAAAAATTGATGTCGCGACGTTTGTTACCAAACTTCTCCGAAACGGTTGAACCGATTTGTATGAAATGTTGTGTGCATATTGGGTAGGTCTGAAAATCGGCCTAAATCTATTTTTCATACCCCTAAAACTCATCAAAATTTCGAAGCTAAAGAAGTCGCGGGCAGCAGCTAGTCATTTCATAATTTCACCACAGCACCACACTTCACCGCGGGCCTGTGGACGGTGAGTAATGGGCTAGCTCACCGTCCGTCCGTCTTACGGCCCGTTCACGACCTTGCCGCTGTGAGCGGCAGCTAAGCGCGGGGCGGCGAGCGGTAAGATCAAAAGTATAAAAATGTTTGAAGCACGCCACGAGACGCCGCTCATAGCGAAAACGCGCGCGATTTTCTCCGAGCGAATCGCGGCAGCGGCGCGCGGTGCGGAGAGCGGCAGGAACAAAAGTACAAGCGAATGAGTGCGACGCGCGACGCCACGAAACAGAGCGGCGCGGACAGCGGTGTAGGAGTGACGTACTCAGCGGCGTAGATTAAAACAAAAAGTTTAGACGATTTTGTAGCGGTAATGCATACCGACCGAGGCATTTATTACTAAAATTTTAAATCGACCGCCTATTTGGATGTTAAAACTGTACTCATAAAACTTATCTGGATATTTTCTGTAATCCTCGTATAGGTCACGAAATTCGCTATTTAAATACCGATTTTTATTCAGTTCGTGTACTCCTTTTCTCATATTAAGAGTATCTTGTTTTAAAAATGTACCGCTTTCTAAACAGAGAAAGGATAATTTTGATAACGCCATGATTTTGTGCACGTTTTCACTACCTAAATACGTCCACCGCTTCCGCTGCAACTAACCGCTACTGAAGGTACGTGGCGTGCAAAACGCACCGCTCACCGACGCCGCCCCGCTCGCCGCGCCGCGCACCGCTAAGACCAAAGTCGTGACCAGGCCGTTATGACGATAGGCCGTGCCGACGGCGCGTTCGAGTTCCACGCGTGCCTCAAGGATATGTCAGCAAATCGGAAGGGGTCCGAGAGGGCCGATGCCTGCCAGGGCTGCGGGCTGTTCGAAAGAGATACCGTGACCCTGGAACAGTCAAGTCTGACACTCCCTTCCGCTCCGCCCAGAGCGGAAGTAGTCATTTGACGATTTCCCAACCGACAAAAAAAAAAGAAAAGCTCCACATTTCACAGAAAGGTATTGAAACCTAGTCACTCAGTCAAATAGCGAAAATTCATATATGTGGTGTTGTGATAGAAACGGCGACACATGCAGTAATAAATGCCCAGTATAACATGGCCTCCCTTTGTATAGATTTCCAGTACAATGAGAGATCCGCATAAACTGGTTTTTTAGCCTGACAGGTAAGCCGTGCCTACAGTTACGGGGCAGAACACAGCCTCCCAAAATATGACCTAATACTTCGGTGAAATTCCCCAGAACAGCAATTTATTGAGTGCTTTGACGTCAATTTCAAAGGATACCCGTCGCCTGTGACACGAGCACAACAAAAGGGTGAATTTCACCAACGAAACTGTACGCGATCATTCCATCTGAACTGCGTTCAAAAGCTGTCATAACAATTTTTTTTTTAAAGTTTGGCAACTTTAAAAAAAAAAAAAATGTGAATTATACAGTATGTTAGGTTAAACGAGGGACATATTGAGGGAGGGTATTCAGTATTCGATTCTCGTCCCAAATATGTAAAAAACCTATAACTTATATAGAAGAATTTTCAATGTTTTGTTTAGTGCCTAGATATTTTGGACTGTCCTAAGCCAGGTAAGTTTAAAGTATGAAGGGAAAATGGATTATACCTAAGAGTCATTGACCCGCTCACATGTTCTGCGGTAGTATTAAGTCGCTAGCGCAAGGGTGTATACACGTTACGTGATATTTGCGAAAATTTTGGTATGGTTCTGTCTGTTATTTATCAGTGTTTTTTTTTTGTTTATATTTTTATTAGTATCATGTTAGCATGTACTATTATGGGTTTGAATATGTCCCTCGTTTAAACTAACATACTGTATATACATGGCAAATATAACCGTTACCGTTACCGTTGTCGAGAAAAATCCACATTTAATAACTTTTTTAACACACTTCAGATAGATGGGGACTTTTGACACTTAATTTCTACTGATGTGAATTCAGCTTTATCCGAGTTTTTGTTATTTGATTACTATTTTTATGCCTAACTATCTGTTCCAGCGACTTCGTCCGCGTGGAATTTAAGAAGTAGCCTTAATTACTCCTTATTACATCAGCTATCTGCTAGTCAAAGTCCTGTCAAAATCGGTCCAGCCGTTCCAGAGATTAGCCGGAACAAACAGACAAACAGACATATATTGAAAATAATGTTATTTTCGTATATTTACCGTGTATACATTCATGTGTATGTAGTAAAAAGCGGTTATTTTAATATTACAAACAGACACTTCTATTTTATTTATTTGTATGGATGTATACAAGGTGTTGGTAATAAGAGTAGGTAATTTTTATTTTTTTCCTTATCTAAGGAAATCGGTAAGTGTGAACCACCCGTGTTTTTAGCGCGGGCCGTCTCATTCTCACCCTATAAGCGCGCTTCCACAAATACAAACAATCTCAAACGTTTATTCGATAATTTCTTATTCCCTCGTTAAGGGGGTTATTCTGACATACTGACAAACATAAACAACCAAAAAAATCAGCGTTTATTAATAATTAACGAGGTACCGTAATTTTAATTGATTATTATGTCTTTAGTGACCACCTCCTGAATTTTGACGAGGATGCAAAACTACACCTTGTATATAGATTTGACCAGGCTAATAACGATGTGGACACATTGCAATGATAGCAAACAAATAAATATTGTGATAGATTTTTAATGTCATATTTGGGATCCCTTCTTTTCGCATAATGTTCTTTGTCCTAATATACTTCGGCATAACGATTTTGGCACAATTTGTTTTGGCATAATAATATTTCGGCATAATTTTTTTAGGCATACATTTTATGTTGGCATAATCATCTTAAAGACTAATTTGTTTTGGCATAAATTAGATTCGCATAACGTAAGTAGGCCTAAAAATTAAACTAACTTGGTTAAAAATATGCTGTGCAACAAAAGTTAGTGACAGAACCGAATTGCTGCAAAACCGACTCCACGTAGTCTTGTTTGTCCTACCCCTAGAGTGTAATTTAATATCGCGTAGGCGCGTAGGGGCGAGGCGAACAAGCCGAAGCTGCGGTGATGAGCGAAAGCCGTCAACGACGATTTGCACGCGTGGGGCCGCCGGAGGCCCGCAGCGCCGGAGCCGTAACAGAAACCCTGCCTGCATGTTGCATGCTTGCTTGAATGCTGCATGCTTGCTTGCATGCTGCATGCTTGCTTATAAAAAAGTTATGCTTTAGAACTTTATGCTTAATAAATTTATGCTTTAGAATATTATGCTTAATAATTAAAATGGTTAGAGAAATTATGCTTAAAAAAATATGCGTAAGTTGTTATGCGTAATTATATTATGCGAAAATATAATTATGCCAAACAAAATTATGCTAATTTATATTAGGTCTTAAAATTTTATGCAAATGGATAGGGAACCGTCATATTACTTACTACACTAAGCAGTGATTGCCTGACTGACTATTGTTGTTGTGACCATCGCACTGCCAAGTCAGAGGTCTCGAGTTCGAACCCAAGACACGCATCTCTGATTTTTCGGATTCATGTGCGTATTGTATAATTATCACTTGCTTCGGTGAAGGAGAATACGTGAGAAAACTAGCTTGCCTGAGAGATATTTCTCGACGGCATGTAAAACCAAGTCAGAGGCCCATGAGAGGCATAAAAACTGTGACACCATGATAAGCAATAATCACAGAATATGAAAGAAAGATTATAATTTCGGTAACTTACATTATTTGTATTCTTTCCTCGCCACTCAATTCTTTATTTATTTATTCATGTACACACAAAATACTTAAAATGACAGTACATTAAGATAATAGAGCACAAAGGTACTGCTTATTTCAAAAGAAATTTCTTCCAGCAGACCTGCGAGAGGAAAATTGGATTAGAAATGTAGACACAGGGTGCAGAAAGGATGAAATAGGAAAATTTAAATTAGAGCTTAAAACAAAAATATACCTTATAAAATAAACATACATACAAATATATACACATATCAAAAAAGGTAAATATATATATACTAGCTGTACCCAGCATGCGTTGCAATGCACTTTTTACTACCCACCTACCCTATCCGACCTACCTACCCTATCCTACCTACCCTACCCTACGCTACCTACCTACCTACTCTACCCTACCCTACCTACCTACTCTACCCTACCCTACCCTACCCTTACTACCTACCCTACCCTACCTACCTACCCTACCCTACCTACCTACCCTACCCTACCCTACCTACCTACCCTACCCTACCTACCTACCCTACCCTACCTACCTACCCTACCCTACCTACCCTACCCTACCTACCTACCTACCTTACCCTACCTACCTACCCTACCCTACCTACCTACCTACCCTACCCTACCTACCTACCCTACCTACCTACCCTACCTACCTACCCTACCTACCTACCCTACCCTACCTACCTACCCTACCCTACCCTACCTACCTACCCTACCCTACCGTATCCTATGTCCGTCTCCTGGCTCTAAACTACCTCCCTGCCAATTTTCAGCTAAATCGGTTCAGCCGTTCTTGAGTTATAAGTGAAGTAACTAACACGACTTTCTTTTATATATATAGATTCTTTCTACATAACAATCAAAATGTACAAAACTTAAAGCTTTTACAAAAACACCATTTAAACCTTCACATTAATATCAAACTCAATCGTGCATTCAAAGTAAAAAACAGCCTTCCTATTCAATAAACGAATTCATTTCTTTCACATGGAAATTATGTTCTTCACAAAAATCAACGGGATTCAATTTCTGTAGCTGTATTTAGACCCCTTTCATTGACAATACAGCATAAAAGTAACATTTTGTATAAACGTGATGTTGTGAACTATTTGAATACATGAGGTAAGGATGTGGACACATTTGAGTGAAAATCCTAACTTAATATTATAAATGCGAAAGTAAGTTTGTTTGTTACCTTTTCACGACTAAACGGCTGATCGGATCTTAATGAAATTTGGCAAGAAGATAGATTTCAACCTGAGGAAGGACATAGGCTATATATCATCACGCTACGACCAATAGGAGCGGTGCAGCAATGAAAAATGAAATGAATGAAATGTTGCGGAAACGGGCAAAATGTGACGCAGACGATGTTACGCGGGACAGCTAGTAAACAAATAAAATGTGATTGATTTTTACTGTCATACTGATACAAGAAGCAGTGATGACCTAGTGGTGTGATCGTCGAACTCCCAAGTCATAGTTCGAACGCAAGACATGCACCTCGGCTTTTTAGAATTCATGTTCTTATTATTATTATTTCGTAAAGGAAAACATTGTTAGTAAAACAGCATGCCTAAAAGATATTTGTATATGTTTGATGTAGGTACTCGTAACGTCAACTCAGAGGCTCGTGGGCGACATAAAAACACACCACACCGGGATAGGCAATAACCACACGTTAAAGAAGAAGTGGCATGACTGACATGAAGATTGTCATATTATGCCTGGTGGCGTACCATGACGTCTTAAAACAATTTGTTCCATTCTTATTCCAGAGTGAAAAAGAGACGGAGCTATACAGGTCGTCTAGCTCTATCTTTTTCCCACTCTGGAATAGGAATGGAACAATAATGTTTTAAGCGTCATAGTAACCCCCCTGGAGTGAAAAAGTTATTCTCAATGTCCTTATCAGGTTACATGTTACCATCATTATCACCGTAATTTCGACCATCTTTCAACCTTAAAATACAAGGCATAAGGTACAATAGTGGTCGACCGTCAGTGAGCGTGGTGGTACGCCTTTCGGTAGTATAGTGCTGAACTTAGCCCTGCCTAGGCATCCCAACATTACTTGATCATGATAGAGAAAATCTTGAACCTGCCAGCCGATAAAAACATAGTGCCTCGGGAACTGCAGTCATAACAAGGAAAAAGTTAGATAACGAAAGTTTAATATAGAGTTTTACTGATGCATTTAACTAGACAAAAGTCCTTGCATCTGTAAGAAACTTTCTATTTTCCATTGATCGGTATATCTGCATATCCTATTGAACGCAACATTTCTGACAGCCAGCCAAAACGCGTTCCCAAGGAAATGTGTCCCCAGCCTAACATCTTCGCAGACAAACATGTCACGTTGACTTGAATACATGAAATAAACGATAAACATTGTGTTTTCCTTGAAATATTATTGGAATAGGACAGGATATTTCAAAAGAGATTGAATTTCTGTCGGCATGAATAAAATGAAATTATTTGTGCTCTGATGTTTACAGTTTGGACTATCATTTTCCATGAAATGCTGGTAAATAATGGAATATTCTTAGGATAAGAAGACAGATGAAAGCAAACCATGCAATGAAGATAATTTCTAATGATTGTAGGTGATCTATGTATTAGGCATCATACTCGGTTAGGCCACCATTTTGATTATATTGTCGTACTGTATGGTAGGTTATAGCTAGCTCAGTTCTACTTGAATTTTCTTGAGGATTCCTGTATTTAAAACCGTACCAAATCTCAGTGTTGATATCCAAACGCAACTAAATAGGTATTTTACAAATGTTCTTAAAAATATGGGAATTGTACCTCGGAAACTGACTGACTGCCTTTTCCTGAAGTTATGTTTTAACCCCATGTTGTAGGCGGCGAGCCTATTGCCATCAACCGGGCACAAATCTATACACCGTGGCTGCTACTGAGAAATTCAAACAGGGAATCGAACCCAGCACCTCGTGTTCTGCAGTCACTGTTGCGACCAACGAGGCAGTTCAGTGATAATATATTTTCAGTATAATTATTATCTCCAAAAACCCGTTGTCCGGAATCCGGTTCGTAATAGGTCTGTGTCGTTTGAATCGCAACTTAAAATGGTTCAAAATATTATAGTCTTTACCAAGAAGAGGTATTTTCAAAGCTAAGGCAATTCTCTATGACAGATTGTAAAGAAAATGTTATACATTAGCTTTACATTCCGTAATTTCAAACGCCATATTGCACGGAAAGTGCATTTTATCATACTGTAGCTTTTTGAACGGATTTGTCGTCTAGTTTTGTTGTATGGTCCAAGTTAAGAGTTATGTTGTGGAGAGTCATGTTTCTGATATGTGTTGTTGTAATTAGCTGAAGTATTTATGGAGCTCGTGGCTAAATAATAACAGCCGCACGGGTCCATCTTTAAGGTAAGCCGTGCTTGACGACGTCGGTCCGTGGATGGGTGACCATAATTACATACCGAGTTTCCTCCGTGACTCGGAAAGCACGTTAAGCCGTTGGTCCCGGCTGTCATTTGTAGATCTTTGACAGTCTTTACGAGTAGTCAGAAGCCAAAAGTTTGACATCCAGTCTTACCAAGGGGTATCGTACTATCCAGTCGCTTCATGTAAAATACTGGTACTCAGCTGCATCCGGTTAGACTGGACGCCGACCCCAAGATAGTTTGAGAAAATGCTAGGCAGATGATGCATCGGTAAAGTAATACTATTTGATTTGTGATCCATAAAAAATCCAAAATTCAATTTAAGGTTTTGAGACATCTAATTTAAAAACAAAAAGGTATTTTCATATTGTAACACTGTTATGTTAGGTACCACGACAGTGTCTTATCGCTTATAACTTGAAGCCTAGCTAAACCCGTCAGCGCCAAGCGCTGGCTTAAATAATAACTTCCCTCTAGCTCGCTCTTAGAGGAAATAGTGGCCCATACTTGTGTGGGATTACCTAAATCTATGGTCTGACCTCCCGAGATTTTTTCTGGAGTTAGCAAAATACTGTCTGTACTGTCACTTTTAATTATTGTTGTACTTGCTTTTTTTCGATGAACTTTGGGTAAGTTTATCGAAAAAAGCAAGTGCGTTGGTCAAAAATTATCCCTCCTATATAATATTTATATAAAATTCAAAGTTCTGATTGACTGACATATCAACGCATAGCCTTAACCACTGGACCTAGAGACCTGAAATTTAGAGTGTGTTTTTTGTGAAGAGAAGTCCACTAAGAAAGGGTTTTTCGATATTCCACACCTAAAGCGGTTAAACATGGGATGAACAATTGTATCGAAATCGGTCATTTTTAAAGTGCGAAAGCCACTCTGTTTGTTTGTATGTTACCTTTTCACGACTAAGCGGCTGATCGGATCTTAATGAAATTTGGCAAGAAGATATATTTCAAGCTGGGGAAAGACGTAGGCTATATATCATCACGCTACGACCAATAGGAGCGGAGCAGCAATGAAAAATGTTGTGAAAACGGGGAAAATGTGACGCAGACGAAGTTGCACGGGACAGCTAGTTTCATATAAAAGGTTCTGGTTAGAAATATTTTGAAAAATTACGTCACATTTTAATGTTTAATAATTAGAAACTTTACTGATATATCGTTAATTTCTATCGCTAAGCTTCATCAAAATCTTTTCTCTACATCCCAACGATCGATTGCATTGCAATAATTATATTTTGCTCAGAGAAGGTAGGTACATAGAAATAGTGTATTTTTAAATTGGTATAGACAAGAGAGTAGGTACATACATACATACTTAGGGTACAGTAGAACATGATCGACGGAGTTTGTTATGGGTTCCGTGCACGGTAACGTTACAGGTAAGACAAAGGAAACATGCAACTTAACTCCATTAGAGATAGGACGGGAGCTAGACCATGCATTTTTTAAACTTATTTTTTTTTCGAATGTATTGAAAATAAATTATATATTTATTATTTCCTTTATTCATTTCATAACATATAATTTTCATTTTTTAAATATTTTTTAATTATTACTATATTCCCTTTAATCATTTTTCACATAAGTTTTTTTCGCATTGGAAACAGGGTTTGGGCTACCGGTGGTAAGGGCTCTTGAGAGAAGAACCTCCTAACAATACGTTATTATTATTAACTTAAATATTTTGAGAACTTTGAAACTAAAATCTGAAAAGGCCACGACATAATCACAAACAGGTGTTAAACTAAGATAGCAAAGTCTAGGTTTAATTAAGATCTCGAAATATAATTAATAAAATTGAAAAATCCAGACTTTAGACCGACCAATTTATTTAGCAATTAGTCAATTAATTTTTTAATCAAAAAACTTCTAATATAAAACTTCAAAGACCTTTATTTATCTTGTTACAAGAATTTGATCGTCTGCTTTATGAATGTAATTAGAGTTGACTTACTAATACTAAGATAAATTTTAACAGTTTTTACGTCACAAATCAGTCGACCTACTTAACATATCACGCACATGTTAATCACGTCCTTCATTTTCAGGACTAAATATAATCATTATTTTCACGTTGCAATAATAACAAATACACCCACACACATCTAGACATTGAGAGGGAGCGCAGGGCGCTGTCTGTCCGGTGTAATATGTTGGCTCGCAGGTTTGCGCGATGTACAGCGTTAGTATGTGCTAACCCCTCTACAGTCCGGCCGAGTATGCAAGGAGGGTAACTACTTAATAACGCTGTCCAAATAAGTCATATTGTCAGTCGTTTTATACGTGCAGCCTGCGTACCACGTGCAGTATAACGATACTTTCAGGATAGTGTAAGGGCTTCCGCGGTTTTGTAGTGCGTCGACTATGTTTGCTGAGGCAAGGACAGACAATTTTTCGTGATCATGAGGAAGCGGAGCGCTTCACTATTAAGTCGCCTACGAAGCAGCTCCAACAGTCTCCTGAGGGTGTTGTCCGAGCGGTGGGACCTTCCCCTGATACAGAGGTGGATGCAGCTGCATGTTAGCGCCGCTCCTCGTATTATATAATATGCGTGTATGTCTAATTTTGATAATGATAATTTTAAATTTTATTTTTGATTGTTCTAATGGGTTTTATATATATATTTTTTTTTATATCATTTAATTGTATTGCTAGACATTGTTTACGTAATTATAATGGCATGTCATTGTTTATGTAATTATAATGGCATTGACGGCACGGTTGGCGCAGTGGTTGAGCGATTGACTGCTGCGCTGCGTGTCGCGGGTTCGATCCCCGCACGGAACAAATATTTTTACGGCCTAATGATAGTTGTTTCGGGTCTGGCTGTTTGTTTATGTGAGTTTAAATGTTTGTAAACGCACCCACGATACAGAAGAAATTCTTAGAGTGGGGCAACGTTTTTTTACAAAAAAAAAAAAAAAATATTGTTCTTGATTATTTTAATGTAATTTGATTTATTCAAATGTTTTTTTCTTAAATGTATGTGGACTATGTCTAAAAAAAATGAATTAATAATAAATTCAGGCAGTAAAAGTTATAAGGTATCCTAAATAAACGGTGTTACAAAAACATGTTCCAAATTTACTATCCTCCCGGTCTAACATCATATTCGCATGCAGCACGGCTTTTATTTCCAAAGGAAAGAAAATAAAACCGTACACTATCTCATTAAGTTACAATTTAGTAGGAAAGCTTTGTAATTATCCTATCACTTGAATTTGAATGATCTTTTTTGTGTATCGTGTATCGTGCAGAGCTTACAACTAGGAGAGCCCTTGGCCCAGCGGTGGGCAAAGGCCAAAGGGATGAAGGCTTACAGTATCAGTACCAATATTTTCTTCTTAGAAAAAAAAGTTTTATGATATCTGTCAACTAGTGGTGGCAGCCCCGACTTACGAGAAGTAAACCGTGGGTTCGAACAAAGGCAGGCGGATTACTTTATGTAATTTATTTCATCACCGCTGCCCTCAAAAACGGTGAAGGAAAACATCGTGAGGAAACCGGCATGTCCTAGAACTAAAAATTCGAAGACATGTGACATGTACCAACCCGCACTGGGCCCGAGTGGTGGATTATAGCCCACTCCATCTCTTAGGCCTGTGTCCCAGCAGTGGGAACATTATAGGCTGATGATGATGATGATGATATCTGTCACAGTCTGCAGTCTATGTAATATCATAATTGTAACCTACAATCTTCCTGCAAGAATTACGACGTAATATCATCATCATCATATCATCAATTCATCATAATTATTACACTCAGTTCGACATAACAAACACTATTTATTTTCTCCACTCCACTCAACACACACCATGCACACACGTTGCCTCCAGCAAGAAACATAACAGTCTTCGACAAACTTAATCATAAATCATAAAAAGCAAAAACCGGATCCCAGCTCCCGGTCTACATTGTGCTCACTTAAGCGGAATAGAACAATATAAAGTGGCTTACTATCTCATTACATTTCCTCCTAATGGAAAACACTTATTGACTACAAACTGAACCAAAGAAGAATAGCTTTAAAAGGAGTTTTTTTTTAAGTTTAATGTGGCTTAATTGTGAACTTTGAGACAAGAGTCCATACAACTTAGAACCAAGTAAAACACAAAAAGACGAAATAGCGTTGATTCTTTGCCATCGATCTTGCAGATAAAATAACAGGAGCTCGTGAACAGCTGCTTAGACGAAGTTTCAAGTAATGCCACAATGCCTAGGTTGATATGTGGAAGCAAGACTACCAACATACAGAGTTTCTTCCCTGCTTCGGAAAGCACGATAAGCCGTTGGACCCGGCTATTATTTGTAGCTCTTCTACAGTCATTACAGGTAGTCAGTGCACAGTGGCCCAAAAGTCTGACTACCAGTCTTGCTAAGGGGTATCGTATTACCCAGTACTAACTGGGTTGTGGAGATCAGATATGTGGTCGCTCCTAGTAAAATACTGGTATTCTGCTGCATCCGGTAAGACTGGAAGCCGATCCCAACATAGTTGGGAAAGCCTGGGCCGATGATGATCTTGTAGAAGAAATATAATATCGGTTTGTTCAATTGAGATATTTTCAGCAATGGCACTCGACAATATTATAAAGTTCAACGCACGCCACTATAAGCACTGCATTGGATCATATTATCTGCGTCCATTTTACAGGGTTATTTATAAAACACCGGCAACCTCTCAGGACTATGTTACTAACATCATAATCAACAACGTTTTTTTCTATGACTTAAAAATTCATCTTAGTTCAGCTGATCAGATTTTCATACAAAAATAAAAATATATAAATTCAACGCTCTAAATGTTACGCGGAGTTGTGTCAATTATTTGTACCAAATAATTATAATCGCAATAAAAAACTTATTAATGTTCCATTTCGACGCACTGTAGCTCGATCTGCCCCTATGCCGTGTATGCTGGCAATACGAGACCAACTATGGATTGGACTTGTTTGCTCATGAACGGAAATTGATTATGTAAGAATGTTTGTGGTTCCGTGAGAAGACTAAGTAAAAGGACTAATTTAATTAATTTACTATTAATTGCTTATACTGTACTAAATGTAATCAATAAATCGCCTTGGTTTGTCGGAAAAGAATCCTCATCGGCTCGGATAATAGCGATGCTCTTGCAGTGCTAATACCTGAACGTTGACCTTTAATGCTTTACAATCACAGAAACTTCAAATACACGTTCAGTGATATACTGATCGAGCCTTTTGGCACGGATTTTTTTTCTTATTCTTCCGTCCAAAGAGAAAAGCCTGCGTTGGGAACATTACAGGCTGGTAAAATAATAACTAGAAAAGTTTAATACATTTATTAAATTAATAAGTAAATAAATTATCTGTTCAGTACCAAAAATACTACTACTAAACATTTTTACTAAAAGCTCATTTGCAAACACATGTAAATGGCCAACGAAAGAAACATTAAAAATAAAAGAACCGTCCGTCTAAAAGTTAGGTTACCTTTAAAAACTAAATGAAACTGGGTCATTTTGAATACACTGCAAATGAACTACGTGTTTGCAAATGTAAAAACGTCGACGTTGCACTGGCTGTACAGTGAAGTGCACAAAAACTGTACATGAATTAAAACAATTATGGAAACTTCTGCTATATCTTGTTTGTGAGTTGTGTTTTTGCGAATGAAGTAGTAATTTCTTGTTTTTTTTTTCAAAAATACACCATTACGCTTTTATTTAGTCAGAGATTAGTCAGAGATGTATAGTGCAATCACAAGTAGCTAATTAAAACATTATTTTGTATCGTTCAAAAACTTATTGTGTTTCCACGTTTCTTGGTTTTTAACGGAGTGTACATCAAAAATAGGTATTTGGTCTAAAACCAGGATTCCCTGTGTCGTGGAGAAATGAAGGTGTATACAGGATGTTTAGCGCATAGACCCACACAATTTTTCCAGGGATTTGGGACGTCAGTAGCTAACTTCTACCCATACATCTATTTTTTTAATAAAATAAAAGTGAATCCCAATATGTTTCCTTTAATTCAAAATAACTTTTTCTTTTGTGGGTGTAATGGTACAAAATATGTTTTTTTTTGTATTCTCCAACGTCTTTTAAATCTAATTAAGTAATTGTTTGATACAACTGGTTTCAAGAAAATTTCTTACAAGCTTCAAAAGTTTAATAAAAAAGTTTATGAAATTGTATTTTTGACAGCTTTGATATGCGCCGCGAAGGACAGGTGGTTGTCGAGTAGGACTCCTAGGTACTTGGCTTGCTTCTCCCAAGGGATAGGCTTACCGTACATAGTGATCGAGCTAGGCGCGGGTGGCTTATTTCTACGCAGTTTAGAAAAGAGAACTGCCTGGCTCTTGTCGGGGTTCACCTCGATTCTCCATTTCCGGAACCAAGCACCTAAGACGTTGGCTGAGGTTTAGAGGGTGCGGTAGACTAGCTAATGACCTCCCAAATTCAAGCATTTTACATGGAGCGACTGCCTATCTGACCTCCACAACCCAGTTAGTACTGGGTAATACGATACCCTATGGGAAGGCAAGGAGGAATCTCGGTCTGTATTGTGTAGTCACCCATTCACGGACGAACCTAGCGCAAATATATATGCAAAACAAATAATAAATTTAAATTTTATAAATTTAAATGTATCTGCATAAGATAGGGCTTGTTAGGACAGGTGAAGAGCGTAACAAGAGTAATAATACCAGTTACCTGTCAACGTCTTACAAGGCAGTGTATTAATACGAAGTAAGTTCAAGTGAAGCACGATACAAAGCTACACACAGCTTAATCCCGCCATGTTCGTGCGAGACTGTCTTACACATGACGTGGTGAAAGCAGCAAGGCAAGTGTAGATATGTGTACCATTGCAGGTTAGGGAGGACGCACGCTTGCGATTAGTTGCGCATCTTGAGTGATGTTAAAAGATAATTATGTGAATTCTTTCTTAAATTTGGATGAACTGAATAACTATTAAAATTAAAAGCGTTTTAAGGATCGTATCTTTTTCTCATATGAGACATGCAAAAAAAAAAATTTTTTATTTGTGACGGGTTTGCTCTTGACTCTAGTCTAGGTCAGAGATGACAAAGACAAAGTCGACGATGGCACGAGCCTACCCAGAAGAAGCCAGTTCACTCTAACTAAGAAAAGATTAGGGTTGGAAGCGTTCGAAAACACAACGCAGGCAGACAGTTCTGTTGCTGTGCGCATTATGAAAGACGTTTGAAAACGCTTAGTGCGAATTGGTGGAATAGCAATAAGGTATGGATGGTAACTTGCAGTGCGTCTAGATGTCCGATGGTAGACGGGGGTTGGTGGGATGAGGTCGTGGAGTTCTTGGGCACATTCACCGAAGACGAAAACCGACAAGCAGGCAACCTTGCAGCGATGAGCCAAGCTGTGAAGCTTGACATCCACTAATAATAAATAAATTAATCATTGCTCAAGATTCAAAATAGAGTAGGTATACATATCAGAAACTCAAAAATATGACACTTATATTGTTTTTATTGATCGGGTTGGTATCAGAACTCTTAAGCCTGCTTTCTAGGCAATTTGCTGTAAAATTCTTCTTTTTACCAAGAACGTAAAATACTCTGTAATTTATGTATGAAGCAAACATTTCATCTTACTGCAGAAGAAATTTCGTGTGTCTTTTCTATAGGCGCTGCACTGCAAACAGTGCCTTACATAGTCATACAATAGAATTCCATGCTAAGCCAGATATTATTGTGTTTGTATTTTTATATCGTTGGCCCACACTAGGAATTTCTCCTGTATCGTGGGTGCGTTTACAAACATTTAAACTCACATACACAAACAGCCAGACTCGAAACAACTATCTGTAGGTCATACAAATATTTGTTCCGTGGGGGGATCGAACCCGCGACACGCAGCGGAGCAGTTAATCGCTCAACCACTGCGCCAACCGTGCCGTGTGTTTGTGTGAATGTGAAAATGATGTATGCACGTGGACGAATAAAAATATGTACGAACGTATACGTACTTTTTGCTTGCCCCCATGAGAAAAAAGTGTGAGTTTGTTTTAATTTTTTTAACGTTCGAGTGAATCAGTTTCATATAGGCAAGCGTGCTCCACCCTAGGCCACATTAGCGCTTCACATCAGGCGAATTGCGGCCAAACGCAAGCCTATTTAGTATAAAAACTAGCCACACACAAAAAGTAAATCAGAACACAGTCTTAGTGTCTAAACACACTATGCCGAACGTACGCGACCGAAGTTCCGCGGCTGATTTTACGTTCCAATGTATTCGGCTGATATGACACACCATAAGTGCCGAACTTACGCGGCAGAAAGTCAGTTGCGCAATTTTGTGTGTATATTCCGTGTTTCGAGCGCTGTCGTGGCGTCGTGTCGTGTTATCTAAACAGCCGGACAGACAAATGCAAAATAAAGTGATCCTGTCAGGGTTCCGTTATTACTTTTGCAGAGGCGAAATAAACACTACGGGCGGACACGCGGGGCGCGGGCGGGGGCATGCCTGCCTCCCGCTGCTCCCCGCTCCCGATCTCCGTCGGCAATCGAACCGAACTCCGGTCGCGTATAATGTGTGTTCTACAGAATACGTTGCCGCCGAATTTCTGCTGAACTTACGCCCGACTGAAGTTCGGCTGTACGCTATAACGCAACGTAATTTCGGCATAATGTGTCGCCAGTAATTCAAATAGCATTGCAGGCGTAATCATGCCGAACTTCCGTCGCGTATCCTCGACATAGTGTGTTTAGACACTTAAAGCACATTTCTCTGCATGGATATGAAATGGTAGCGTACTCAAAATGGTCGCAGAATTGCCACGTCGAATAGCAAATACTGCCAGTATTCGACGCTCCGCACATAAATAGGTACGTTGACCAAAGTAAAAGGCAGCCTCCGGGAATACTCGTTTTTACTCGGGAATATTCGGATCGTGAGGTCCGCGGTACGAGTGCTCATTTAGTTATGACGGACATGGGAAGGTGGTCATTGACAAATTGTTTTACTTACACTTTGACATCAATGCAAGAATGGACTGTATATAAAACAAATAGCATCGTTTGGTAAAAATGGTGCCTAGGTTGTTTTTGGCACCTACTGGACTTGTATTGATAGTCCTCCTGATCCTTTTCAGTTACGGTGGGTAATCTCAGCGGTGATTAGCCATCGCCTCGGGAGATATTGTAGTGTACAAGTGTGTAGACGCAGGTGCACTCTCTCTTCTCTCACTCTGATAATCCAATAGAACGGCCAGGACCGACGGACACGACCGTAGAGAAATCCGGCGTAGGACAAACTGTGTTCTTTCCGAGGCGCAGGGGTATAGCGTACCACTATCTTCCAAACTACAGATTCATCATCATTAGCCTATAATGTTCCCACTGCTGGGACACAGGCCTCCTCTCCTATGAGAGGGAGTGGGCTGTAATCCACCACGCGGGCCCAGTGCGGGTTGGTAGATGTCACATGTCTTCGAATTTTTGGTTCTAGGACATGCCGGTTTCCTCACGATGTTTTCCTTCACCGTTTTTAAGAGAAGCGGTGATGAAATAAATTACACAAAGTAATGCGCCTGCCTGGGTTCGAACCCCCGGCTTACTGCTCGTAAGTCGGGGCTGCCACCACTGATTGCTACTGAGAAATTCATAGTGAAAAACTCAACAACACTTGGCTCGACCCAGGAATCGGAGCCAGGCCCCACACGCTCAGCATTCGCGCTTACGACTTGGGCTTGTATTATAAACAAGACATAATGCTGGGACGCAGGCCTCCTGACCGTGAAAGAAAATATGCCATTATCTACCACGTAGGTCAATGCGGGTTGGTGAATGCACTGAGAATAGAATATTCCTTATGTGTACATAATAAATCAAAGTTTCCATCACGAAAGTGTTTAAACCAAAATCGCACGGTGAGTTCGTTAACAGTCCCCTCTCCAAACGCAACATTGATATTGCGAGCTGTTTCTGCCGCGTTAGTTCCGCGTCGGAACTCGTATTCAAAAATCACTTTCGAATTTTCGAAATATCCATCTTTCTTGTCTAAGCTAAATAAAAAAAAACAACGGCAACAAAAACTTTCAGAAACTTTATATAAAAGTAGTGTATTTAAAAGACTCGGACAAAGAACTAGGGAACATCACTAGCTCCACACTTTATTACTTTAATCTGCTGGTCAGCGTCATAACGTGGTAAGTGGCATCGAAATTTAGGTGTCTTAATTTATGAAATGACGTCTGTATGTATGTACCAAGTTTTGAGCTTTTAAACATATTTAAAGAATTTCATCTGATCGCCTTTTTATAATGTTTTAGGGCTAACATAGTAACTGCATAACGTAACGATTTGGACGTCTTTCAGAAAAATATATGATGACCTAAGTACCTACTTTTATTTTAGATTGTGTTTTTAAACATAACGAGGAGTTTTGCTGTTAGCAAAAAAAAAAAAAACTTGCTGTTTGTGTCGCTTGCAATTTCTCTGAACTATAACCAAGCAAAATAATTTAGTACATATTCATTTAGCCAGTAAGAAAGTTAACTTCAATGATGACCAAATTCGCTGAAACGTTCCTCATCTGACTTTACTCGTGGTCATATAAGCTTGGAAAATATCACACTCATAAGACTCATTTTTAATACTCGAGCATAACTTGGGGTAATAAAGTATGTTATAAAACTAGAAAAATTATGATGATGAAAATACAAAAAAAAATATAGCGAACGAGCTACATGTAGTTTATTGAAAGCGGTTCTCAGAGATAAGTTAAATAGATCGGAAATTATATCCTGTTCATAATCGGAATTTACCGAGCTGCTATTTCACCGAAAATTAACCAAAATCAAGCATTCATCTATCTAAATTGCATGCTTCGTCGAATTGCATCGGTAAATAAATAGCTATCCAATAAATAGGTTTCGGTTTTTTTTTAACACCGAGTCTACGCTTTATCGTATTTCTAAGCTAAAATTTTATGGTGTTTTCCACTGTGAATCGTATTTCATATTATTCAGGCTAATTATAACTAACTAGCTTAATATGCCCAAGACTTCGCATGCGTTTTGTTCGATAATGGTGATCGTACTATCCGGATTAAAAGTATCCTATATATGCTATTCCAGACTATTAATTATCCCTGTGCCAAATTTCATCCAGATTTATTTAGTAATTTTAACGAGTAACAAACATCCAGACATCCATACATCCTCACAAGCTTTCGCATTTGTAATATGAGTAGCTTACAAAAACGTTGGGTTGTGGAGGTCAGATAGGCAGTCACTCCATGTAAAATACTTGTATTCAGCTGGATCCGGTAAGACTGAAAACCGACCGCAATAAAGTTGTGTAAAGGCTAGGCAGATGATGAGTAGGATTGCTGCTACGTCCTGCAGTACCGACGACACAGCTATACGTGTCCCGTTTGCACCACTTGACGAAGACTGAGGACATCGTAGAGTACATACGGGTGAAGACCAAATTGGACCTTGAGGGTGGAAAAGCTGGAGGCTCGCCATAACACCAATTTCAAGTCGTTTGTGGTGCGCGTTCCGACTCACCATTTGGTGACCTTCCTCAAGGAAGAGTTTTGGCTGAAAGGTGTGCTATATCGGCGTTTCAGCGGCCAGCTACGTGACACCTCGCAGCGTAACACGACGCCGTCACTTTGTGTGCAGTAGTTGTTAAGTTATTTTTGTATAGAGTATTTATTAGTTTATAATTATTGTTTTTATACTTATATATGTATTGTTATTTATAGGCCCTAGTTGCCTAAAATAAATGATATTAATTGATTACAAAAAAAAAACGATCAGGTTTATAAAATATCGTCCCTAAAAATATGCAGTTACCCAGTTCTGCAACAAAAGTGTGTCGGTGTGTTCAGTCTCCGGATATTGCAGCTTGTCGGTCCAACTTGTTAGCGTGGACACTTCACTACGACCGAAGATATTTTGGACATGATTGAGTAGCTTTTATAATAGCTTGGATTTTGAATGAAGGTTATTTTGATAAGAGAAATGATGTTATTTGTTGAGAACTTTATAGTAAGAGGTACCGTACGTAAAAATCCGATTATTATAATTAATTTAGGAAGTTATTTTTTGAACTGCTATTTAAACATTCGAGAGGTTATTTTGATCAGTTGAAAAAAAAAATGGGCAGATCTTTTTTTATCGGCGTTTGGTAAATTTGTGCGACAGTAAAACATAGACAGAATTAAAAAAAAACAATTGGCCGGTTATTTCGTCTTACAATGTCAGTAGGTACTAAAAATAAGTAAGCAGACTAATTAATAAATGGCCAGTGAAGTGATGGAATGGGCAGTTAGATAAATACACACACCGGGTAAAATTAGGGGAACACAAAAAAATTGAATGGTTTTTTTTTTAATTTAATGTATTTATTTATTGTTTTCGCTTTGTTTGAGGGTATTTGTTTATTTTATGACAGAAAACAACAAAATGTCGGATTGTTAGATTTTATTGAAAAAGAAATAAAAAAAATGGTCGTGACTGAAAAATATTGAAGTGCTAAATATAATAAAAATAAGTTAAAACATAAGAATTCAAAGCGTGTTACCTCCACACGCTCTTCTTGGGGCTTGAATACGTCTACCCATGTTCCTGATGACACCTCCAATCATTTCCTGAGGCAAAGTGTCCCATTCTTCAACTAGCGCCAATTTTAGTTCTTCTACATTCCTAAGGGCTGGATTTCTTTCTTTGACCCTTCGTCCAATCATGTCCCAGACATGCTCTATTGAATTTATGTCTAGTAATCATGCTGACCAGTCCATCTGCATTATACCAGTCTCATTAAGGTAATCCCGCATTATGCGCGCAATGTGGGGGCGTGCGTTATCATGCATAAACACAAAATTTGAGCCTATGAATGGAGCAAAAGGGATAACATGGGTTTCTAAGATCTCAGTTATGTACCTGTGTGCAGTCAGATACCGATACCAATGATGACTACAGCGGTGCGTGTCTTCAAACTTATACCACCCCACATCAATACAGACCCTCCACCGTAAGCCGTAAGTTCGGAAAAAATTGCTTGAGGGTAACGTTCTCCTCGATATTTCCACATCCTCTCCCTTCCGTCAATTAAATTAACGCAAAAGCGGCTTTCATCAGAGAATAAAACTCGACTCCACTCATCGGACGACATTTTAACGCTGACGGTCAAACGCTAATTTGGCTACTCGATGGCTCACCTCAAGTTTTGGCGCTTTTGCTGGCATGTATGGCTTCAAATCCAACTTTATTTAACTTTCAAAAAACTAACACGTACGTGTTAGTGAATAAACAGTTGCTCACTGTAGTACGTTACGCACTTCTTCCAAGACATTTCGCGTCTGAACAGTGACCTTTGACCACGATTTCTGGCTGTGAACCTGAGATCTGTCATTTTTTATGTGGTGTTTCAACTCCATCATAATCTGTTAAGGTGTACAAGTGTAAAAATGATACAGGCAGACATACATATATCAACATTCAGATTTACCTATAATATTTGTATGGGTTCTATATTCAAATCTGGCAGGACCAACTCCCCAGTGAAACAAAAAAAAAAAAACAAAATGTCAAACGGATAACAAAACCCGACACGAAAAGAGCGCAAAAAAAGCACAGTTCCAAAATAAATTCGTACAACCAAACTACAACGTTACTAACAGATTAATCGTCACACAAAACTAAACCCTAAATCTCTGCTATTTAAAAAGCAAATGCGATGTGATTCAAAAAGAAAACTAATTCGAACAAGTTTAAAGTACCATTAACATTTTTTCCGTTGAAACTGTTCCATGGAACTTAGTTTTAACACAATCTGTTTCTTCTTCCCTCCGTTAAACCGACAAGTTTCTGGTTCATTCATTGTGAACGACTGAACGAGGTGAATGACACTTTTGAAATGGTTCGTTGTTTGTAAGAATGGTTTCTGGGTGAATTTCTTCTTTGGAACTGAGCAGTGAGGATTTGAGTGGGGGGCTGACAGTTTACTCTATCGTACATGGTTTTCTTGCAATTTCTACAGGAATTTCTCCTGTATCGAGGGTACGTTTACAAACTATTAAACTCACATAAACAAACAGCCAGACCCGGAACCTGACCTTGACCTGTAGGCCTGTAGGTACAAATATTTGTTTCGTGAGGGGATCGAACTCGCGACACGCAGCGCAGCAGCTCCTCACTCAGCCACTGCACCAACCGTGCTGGTAACCTTCTTTAGCGATGATAGGTTAACTAAAGCAGAAAAGCCTAGGTCAATCTGATTGTAAGCCGTTGTACTTACACTTAATCCTTTCCATAATCCACATAAAGGCAATAGTAAGTTCTTGGAAGATGAATCGCGGCTAAGAAATTCTGATAGGCAACACACCGACTTTGCTACGATAGGCATGTTCAAACCAAATTAGTCGTCCTTTTTGCCTGTGGCTTAGCTACCTGAACGCAACAATCGCCTATCGAAATCAAAATCAAAATATTTTTATTTCACATAGGCCTACATGGGCACCTATAAAACGTCGATAAAAAAGTGCTCGGTTCAGGTTGGTCGTTTCCTATGGAGAAGAACCGACAAAAAACTCCATGGTTACTCTTTTAAAATCATTTGGCTTTACAATTTTTCTATGTTACAGCGTTGGTACTTAAATATGCGAAGACATCGTAGGCCCTACAATAAGTCGTTGCTTACTACAAAACGTAGAACAAGATAAAAAGTTACCAAGGATCTAGGAATCTTTTTTTCAAACCATCGGTAAATAATTATATGCCATATAGGCATATATGCGCAACCGATCGCTTCGACTAAGACGGGTTAAGAAACTCTAGAATTTTACACTCTATTCGAACAAGCAATACACTTCCCTCTTGCCCGCTCATGAATCTTAAAACGAATACCCTATCTATACTCCACTCCAACTCTTTAAACTCCTACCATAGTTTCCACAGAAAGATTCCACAACCTCAAAAGTAATGTTCGCCTAAAAGCCCGCTACTAGTCTAAGGCTAAGATTTATGTGGCGCGTTGAAACAAAGTCGGTACCCGTGACGGACTGCCCGTGAAACGGAACGAACTACTGCTCGTTAAAAGTTGGAATAAAATAGTGGTTGGAAACGTTGGTTTTTGAAGATTTTCGGTTTGTCTTTGTTCGGTTTTGGTTGGTTTCTTTGAGAGACTTAAAGATCTTTGTGAGTATTTTTACTGGACGAGCTCGTGGCTAAATAATAACAGGCGCTAAGATCAATCTTTAGGTTAATCCAAGCTTGCCTAGGTTGGCCCGTGGATGGGTGACCACCCATTATATACTGAGTTTCTTCTGCGTCTCGGAAACCACGTTAAAACAATCTAAACAAAGAAACGGTTTATTTGGACAGTCTTCACAGAATGTGTTTACTTTTTTTTTTTTTACTGCGCTAGAGTGGGGGTGCGCGGGCGCGATGCTCGGGAGCGGGCGACACTTTGACCCGCGCGGCTTCAACGAAAGAAAACTCAAATAATCATACGCAGCAAGCCATGTCGGACAATGTTGGGCGACATGAATTATTTTCACATTTATAAAGATTTCTGCAATTATGTCAATGATTTGTAAGTTAGAAATTCATATTTAATAATACTAACAATAAAACAAAAATTGATTTTTTGTCAATTTCAAATATTTTGTATGGCTTATAGGGTAAGTTAATTGTCGCCCAGCAATGTCTGACATGGCGTTGTACGTGTCCGTTGCTCCCGGCTGTCGTTTCCAGATCTTTGACAGTCATACAGGGTAGTCAGTATCCCGAAAGTGTGACAGCCAGTCTTACTAATGGGCATCGTATTACCCAGTACTAACTGGGTTGTGGAGGTCAGATAGGCCGTCGCTCCATGTAAAGTACTGGTATTCAGTTAGAATGTAAGCCGACACTAACATAGATGATAAGGGGAGTATTTTTACTGTCTCTTTCCGTATGTCGATAACATATAGCAATGTATTAAACAAGAGCGCAAAGACTACTCTTTGCCACAGTCATGTTGCCATAAGCTTCATGAAGACTACTCCACTTTGTGGTCTTTCTTTCTTTCTTCTGTGGTACTAACCAGAGTTTTTTTGCCACTCCTTGGCCTCTGACTTAGCTTAACATGCTGTCGAGGAATATCTCTCAGGCTTGCTGGTTTCCTCGCGATGTTTTCCTTCACCAAAGCAAGTGATAAGAACTGGTGCGCATTCTACAGGACCTACTCGTACTTGTATGCACAAATGTGTAATGTACATAACAAAACATATAGATGTTTTATGTGTCTTCAGAATTAGTACCAGGAAGCTATCTTCCTGACAGTCATTAAATTCAAAAAGACACATTCAAAACTAACTTAATTCTAATTCTAGTAAAGCTTAGAACACTAACGCGTACCTTGTATCAACAGCCGACAGCTTTCATCAAAGCCGCTACATTCATTATTCTACCTCCAACTAACAAAACAGACGAATCAACGTCTAGTTTCAAAGACTAATATGTAGACTGTGTTTGCAATTTAGTTTCCAAATATGTAAACAAACATGTGCTTTTGGTGAAACCAGTTTAGTACACAGTAAAATTTAGTGTGCAAGTCGTTCAAAAATCAATTTAATTATCACATGTGTAATGTTGAAACTTATTTAAGTAGAAACAACATCAATTGGAGCAGAATGGAAGAGGCAGTATGATACTAAGCTGCGATTATGCAATACTTCTCGCGAAAGAGTAGTTCGTGATGTGAAAGAAAAACAGTTTCATAAGAGTTTATCTTCATAACGCCGCTTATAGTATCCAGTCAAAGAAAGTTATACGTTGCTCAGAAGGAATTTATTTAAAAAGCACGAAACTTCCACGTAGAATGTGTGATAGTGGCTAGAGGCAAAATAATTAATACCAAAATGGGTAATAAAAAACTATTATTTTTAGCATCTTAAGAGCGTTTACGGCTGACGACAATTCATACAAACTTTCAAGTCTTTATTTTCCGAAATGACTGATCCGATTTCAATGAAACTGCATACGCATAAGCAGCATACATAGTTCTAAAATGTTACAAAAAAAAAACGAAAAATAGTGTTACAGCTAAATTAGACCGATTATAAATTCTCTATGGAAACAATAAAATAAATTTCCAATCATCCTTTTTTTTTATTTTAAAAGACATTTTGAAAATGTTTTTTTGGAACTTTTTAGACCTATCTATCCTGCTTTACTTTCACTGGCAGATAGCTAATGTAAAAAGGAGTAACTTAGGCTTCTTTTTAAATTCCACGCGGATGAAGTCGCGGGCACAGCTAGTAAATAATATTTCCGAAATGCATAAGTGTCAGTGTAGGTTTAGTTGGCAGGTAAAATCGGCAGATAATAAGTTAAACCAAGTTATAAGTCTAATAAAGCCTTGATCGCCAAAAATAATTTGGTTCAACAAACAAGTTCCTGAACTAGCAAAATTGTAGCCAAGATTTCTGTCTTCACCTGTCAGGCAAGTAAATAATATACTCAAGCACGTCCCGACAGAACATTACATACATATTTTGGTACCTTAAGGGAAAAAAACACGCAAAGAGATTCATGCAAATATTCACCCACATACCTGAAAAATATTCACGTATGAACAAAGGAAAAACGTGGCATACAAAGGTTGATAGCTACCCCTAATAGACAGGATGTCATCAAAGGAACCAAACATCAGCTAAACGAGGTAAAACATTCGAAAAAATAGCTCCGCCAAAGATGATAAGTTGCCACATAAAATTGCACGGGGAGGTACTATTGGTTTGTGTACTCACTTTGTTCTCGACAATGCGATAAGTAGGAAGACTGTAGTAATAAACTATAGATTTTTCTTATATTTTCCCTTGTATTGATTATCTTCTTCTCTTTCTTAAACCCCTCAATTCTCATCTAGGCTGTATCCAAATATCTCCACTTTTGGCGGTTTTCAGTCATGGCTATGCAGTTTTTTACGGCCACTTTATTAACAAAGAAAGAATAAAAGTTTATTGGCTCAATTGCCACAAATACACACAAAGAAAAACAAACATAAAAATAAAAACTTTAAACAAAACTATTAAGATCGTTGGTCCACCTAGTATGGTTTATGTTTAGCAACAATAATTAACATTGTCTTTTCAGCAAAGATTGAAATCGTTAGCTGATGTTGTCGCATTGCTAAAGTCGTGCGAAAAAGTCCTCACACTTAGAAGAGTAGCTTCACACTTCAAGCATGAAACGAAAGCTACATCTTTCAATATGATTGAGAGAGAGAGCGCCATTAAAATGTCCTTGTCAATAAAACAGAAATGTGAAATTTATTGATGAGGTAGTACAAATCTTGTGACTTAAATCTTTGTTGCTTAGACTTATTTCTATTTAGTTGAAGTCTTGAGTAACCGGGTGCAGCTTACCATTAGCTGATTCTATCTGACCTCCACATCCCAATTGGTGCTTTGTGTACCGCTTAGTAAGAATGGCTCTCAGATTTTAGGCCTCTGACACCCTGTGAGAATTGTCAAAGATCCACATATAACAGCCGGGACCATGGACTTAACGTACTTTCCGAGGCACGGCGGAAACTCGGTATGTAATGGAAGTTCACCCATTCACAGACCGAACATGTCAAGCACGGCTTAAACTTGAAGATCAATGCTTATTGTGCCACAAGCTACACCATCAGTAATCAGGAAAATATTTTTTCCAGTTTGAAAACGCTAATTTGAAAATGTAAAGCTAGTTGATAATTATTTTTTTACAAAAAACTGACTTTTAGAACATAAGAATACCCGCATTTTAGAAGTGAAATAATAACTTGGTGTACAATAAAACAAAAATCCGTTTACAATATTTACTATATGACTATACTGACATCATAATTACCTGCGGGGGTTACTATTAACACAACATCAACATATATTTTGTACTAGCTGTACCATGCGTGCATGCGTTGCAATGCACTTTATCCTACCTTCCTACCTACCTATGTACCCTACCCTACTTATCCTACCCTGCACTACACCACGCTAACTACCTACCTTACCCTACCTACCTACCTACCCTACCCTACCTACCTACCCAGACTTACTTAGTCAGACAAACGAACCACAATTGATTTTTATATAAATATTATATATATATATACCAAGTTACCTATATATATATATATACCAAGTTATCTATATATATATATATACAAGGTGTTGTTTTGCATTCTCGTCAAATTCATGGAGGTAACTATGCAAATGTTTCTCGACCCGAACCAATAATAAAATGGGTAGGTAATTTTGTTAACGGGAATCGGTAAGTGTGAACAACCCGTGTTTTAAACGCGGCCCGTCTGATCCTCACCCTATAGCCGCGCTTTCACACATTAAAACAATCTCAAACGTTTATACGATAATTTCTTCTTCCCTAAACTAAGTTAAGAGGGTTATTCTGAAATACTGACAAACTTAAACAACCAAAAAAATCAGGGTTTATTTATAATTAACTGGGTACCGTAATTTAAATTGCTTATTTATGTATTTCGACGAGGATACAAAACAACACTTTGTAAATAGATAACTTGGTGTATAATAGAACAAAAATCCATCCATTTACCATATTTATATACTGACATCATAATTACCAGCAGGGTTTACTATTAACACAACATCAACATATCATGTATAATGAGTAATATTTCGAATATTCTGTTTGATACTTTTTTTTTGGAACAATCTGGTCACTTTGTTATCTGTGAGGCTTAAATTAGTGTTAATGATGGCCCACCCACGCTCAAACAATTATTTTTTTGTGGATGGATAAAGTTTATATGTGGCCTGTGGCCTTTTGAAATGAAAGTGAAAAATGAACACAGCATTAAAACGAAATTTGTTATGAATAAAACAAAAAAAAACTCGCGAATATGGTCCGTACACGTGAAACAATAACCACGTTAATAAATCAAGCAGTTCAAAACAATACAAGATTAACAACATACTCAGGCAAAAAAAAGAAATAGTAAAACACACAAAACAAGAAAGAGACTACACAAAATGATCCTAATAAAGTACTAGAGAGAATCATTTTCAGGCAACGTCAAAATCCTCGCCACGCGGATTTAGTCCTTATGAATTAAGCATCATTCTCTTCAAAGAACCACTGGAACAATAAGCACCGACAGACGGGAGCGAAAACAAAATGACACACCGCTTCCATAGTACCAACCGCGTTACGCGAAAATGGTTCTTATGAATCAAGCAAGATCCGCGTCCATACATCAAGCGGTTGAAAGCACCACTTAATCCACTTCACGGGTAAGTGTATGTGTGAGATATGACGTCATTCGTCACACAACTCTGCCACATGTGATACTGGCTGTGACGATTCTCGTGTTCCGTGTAATTTGCCGTGAGAGCCATATTTTGTGGCCTACGGAGGTTATTGTACGATATAATGTTGGTAAGACATGAAAAAGAACAATGAAATATGAACTCTTTGATATGGAGGTAATATTGTTCTCTATTCTTTGGTGAAAGGCGTATCTGCGAGTGTAAATTGAAACCCATTGAATCAAAAAAATATACAGGTCGAACAACAAAAAACGATGTTACCATAAATAAACAAACCATCTCTTGGTTTCTTTATTGGCCTACAATATGATCATATGTGGACTATATCATCAGTCAGATCACTTAATTATAATATTTCTTTTATTTTAATACATTTTTTGAGTGTGGTTCTGCAGTTAAAAACTATAACCCGACTGTGATTTCCGCTGGCCGACTTGGTGACTGATCGACTAGTCATTGCTGTCGGCGGGGTTCAAATCAAATTTGTACTTATAATATCTTCTATTGGCTACCATAAAGAAGAGTTCCAATTCCTTGACAATAAAACAAACTGTAAGGCTGATTATTAAGTCTAAAATATTAAAAACTAGCTGTTTTGAAGCCGTGGGGCTTCGCTCGCTTTAATTTAAAATTCGAAATAAACCAGCTCGGACACGTGGCACCATCTATTATCATAAGAACGTTATTGTTGTTTTCCTCGGGAACAGCACGGTATTTCGGGATGAAAGGTACCCTACGTCCGTTTCTGTACACTTTACAAAGTATATGCAAAATTTCAGGCTGTTCGGTTTTGTGGTTAAGGCGTGAAGAGGTAACAAACAAACAAACTTACTTTCGAATTTACACCGTGTAAATCACCTCATCACGAAGCCGTCAACCAAGCATTCTGTACATGAAACTAAGTAACTTTACGCAAAAATTATTGCTGGGAAACGACGTTTTTTTAGGGGGTGTAAAATCATGTTTTGTGGTAGAACTCAATGTAACGCACTCAAAACATTGTGCTGATGGACGGATTGAATAGTACGGGGGCCGTGGAGGTGTTTAAAGTAAAAATCTTACATTAAAAACTTGTATTTAAAAAATACTTTTCAAAAAGTTGGAACTTTGACCCCTAATATCTCCGTAACTAGAAAGTTCCCAGATATGGTGTAGAACAAAAAAAGGATCGGAATGACAGGGAGAACCAGTGCTTTTCGGCTTCGTTAAGAGGTGTTTTACACCCTTTATAATATTAGTTAAGATTATGATAGTAAAGATAAATAATGGCCCAATGACTCTAGCCGATTCGCAGACTACAGTAAAATACGGCCAGATTGTCGGCCTTCCCGCAGATAGTCGGTATATCTTTACTATAAACCAAAACATTTTATTTTGAAGGTGCGCAATATTCTAACCTTAATAAAAACCTCTGAAAAGTGCACCGCATGCAGCGGTAGTGTTAAAATTTTTACGATCGCTGCTTGTCACCGCGTGAAATGGCAATTAAAGTTTATGATGTCAGAGTCATTTTTAGTAGGAACCACATAAAATCTTTTGTGTTATTTTCACTAAAGAATCTGAAAGGAAATGTGTTTTAATATAAGATGTTTTTTCTTTACCAGTATTTTTTTGTATAATTTCGTTAATTTGTAATATAACACAACATCACGCACAGGTGTACCTAAAAGTACACCATATTTCGCCAGTTATGTTTGAATCCCATGTAATAGAGGTTATAGAGGATGAGCCTATTGCCATTAAACGGGCACAAATTCAGCCTCCGTGGCTGATACTGAGAAAATTTGATGGAAAAACCCAATAATGATTTGCCCGACCCGCGAATCGAACCTAAGACCCCATGCTCAGCTGTCGCGATTGTAACTACTAGACCAACGACGCCGTCAATTCGATATTTTGGTAATTTATACACACATTATACTAACTTGGACAGGTCACACTGGACCAAAACCGTAATATGCATAAGGAAACGGTAAAAATTCTAATAGCAATTTATTATCAAACAAAAAGAGCAGCGGTGGCCCAGTGGTAGCAGCCCCGACTTACGAGCAGTAAGTCGTAGGTTCGAACCCAGGCAGGCGCATTACTTTGTGTAATTTATTTCATCACCGCTGCTCTCAAAACGGTGAAGGAAAACATCGTGAGGAAACCGGCATGTCCTAGAACTAAAAATTGGAAGACATGTGACATCTACCAACCCGCACTGGGCCCGCGTGGTGGATTACAGCCCATTCCCTCTCATAGAGAGGAGGCCTGCGTCCCAGCAGTGGGAACAATATAGGCTGATGATGATCAAACAAAAAAAAACTTCTCTATCGTATGGCCACGTTCACAACCTTCTGTCATGCAGCTTGTGACACGACACGCTTGACATCAAGTAACAAATACATAAATTAAAGTTTATTTCAGACTAGCTGTCCCCGGCATTCGTTGCAATGCAATTTTTACTTATCCTATCTTCCTACCTACCTACCCTACATACCCTCCCTACCCTACCTACCTACCCTACCCTACTTACCTACCTACCTACCCAATCCTACCCAACCCTACCTACCTATCTACCTACCTATCTACCTACCTACCTCTACTCTACCTGTCTCACCTTTTAAACCTTCCCTGGACTACAACAAACATTTTAAAACCAAAATCAGCTAAATCAGCCCAGCCTTTCTCGAGTTTTAGCGAGACTAACGAACAGCAATTGATTTTTATTTATATAGACTACAGTAACACGCGTGACACTTATTTCTTTCGCTTGGACTAGCAGCGACTAGTGGTTTGTTGTAACTTATTTATTTCCTTTTTTTTCTCTGCAGTTCCTGTCACAATATTCATAAATAGAATACAATAGAATAATTTTATTTGTGTAAAAAAAATGGTACCTTAAGGTCCTATAAATAAGGTTGTAGTTCTGATCGTGAAACTCAAGGTCAAGAAGTAAAAGTAAATTGATGCTCCGAAACAACTCAAAACTAAGTTGAATGACAATCTTTATCAAAACTTCTTATCGCTTTGAACAAGTAACTCAAGTTATAATAGCTTAACCAAGTCTTGGAGAGACCACTGATCTTAGGGGACAGTTAATAATTACAGTCTACCTACCCTTTAAGAAGGAAAATGTTAGGTACAGAAGACCAGGTGGTACCAAGTAGTAATGTTTTAATCTTATTCCAGGGTCAGAAAGAGATGGCGCTAGACGTCCTCTATAGCTCTGTCTCTTTCCCACACTGGAATAAGAATAAAACAATACTGCTTTAAGACGTCATAGTTATCCCAAGGTCCATGTGTCGGGTAAAAACAGACACACACACACACACACATAGACGCATGTACAAACCAAAACAAATCACGGCCGCGAGAGCGCATGTATGCGCTGTCAGTGAAGCGTGTCTATGAGTGCGAGCGTTTTCATTCGTTGTATGGAACTGACCTTTTGTATCTAACTTTTCTGTGTTCAGGGGGGTTACTATGACTATAGCTATACAGGTCGTCTAGCTCACACTGGAATAAGAATAAACAATACTGCTTTAAGACGTCATGGTAGACCACCTGGTTCGACAAGTTTCGTGCTGTTAAAATGTATAGTCTGTTATTATTTTTGATGAATCCTATCTTTGAATTTAATCTGACAATTATGGGGAAATTATTTTCGCGTTGACCTGTGAATGATTATAATTGGTGAAGCTGATGGGTCAAAGTTCGTTGAATCGATTTTCATTTATTTTCAGTTCTAGGACCTGCTGGCCTACCATGACGTCTTAAAGCAGTTTTATTTTACTCTTATTCCAGTGTGGGAAAGAGACGGAGCTATACATGATGTCTAGCGCCATCTCTTTCCCACACTGGAAAAGGAGTAAAACAATAATGTTCTACGACGTTCATGCTAGCCTTCTAAAGGCCTAATATCATCTCTATAGGACGATATGGCAAGAAAGGAGGTGTCTCATGAGATAACAAGCAATAGAGAAGTATGCAAGAAGAAGACATGCTGCGCCGACCCCAAATAAATTGGGACAAGGGCAAGAGAATGATGATAGTGCACCTGTTCTAAGTGGTTCTTAGAAATATAATTTTATTCTTATTGCATTGTGGGAAAGAACCATACAGAACGTCTTGCTCTACCTCGGTGATACATTGCTTTAAAATGTGGTATCGGCCCTGAAATTAACCTTTACCAACACGGTCTGGGTTTGAGTAGACCACACGAGAATTTAAGAAATAAATAATACATTTTATTCAGTTCGCATAACAAAGTACAATATTAAAAAGCTAGTAACAAAAGAGAATTATCCTTAAGAGCTAGGTTTTTACATATTCCCTGGACTCCACACTAGGACAAACCCGGTTTAGTGGGGTCCAGTCTCTTCCCATGTAAAGGTAACACGTTAGCTTTAACTGAACTATAACAGAAGAAATAGAACAAAAATGAAAAATAATTCAAACGTTACAATACAAAAGGCACCAGGCCCCTTATTCACAAACCCTCGGATTCGATTTCGATTCGGTAAGTCGTATGTCTATCTCTTTTTGGCATTACGAAAGCGAGCGAGATAGACATACGACTTATCGAATCGAAATCGAATCCGAGCGTTTGTGAATACGGGGGCAGGTCTGTTTCACAAAGGCAGTGGCTAGTGTTGTGACAAGAGGAAAAAAACGTTCACATGGTCCGATTAATCGGATCGATTAAGCAGTCGGACCAAGTGTTCACAGGGATGTTAGGAAACTAAAAACTATAATCTACAACAATAATTTTAAAATAAAGTTTGACGACCAGTGTTTTCGTGTTTTTGGAAGTGTGTGTGTGTGTGTAAGGGTGTGTATGGCGTATTTGAGTGGGTGTGGTGTATACACACCCACGCAAATACAAAAAAAACCATTTCAAGTTTTCTTTTATTTGTTACATTATTTCGACTGTATTTGCAAAAGGCTGTTTGCTCGTAGTTTTGCATGGCATGTTTATGCAGCCATTTAAATATAGCATTTTAACAAGAGCCGTGAGATAAGGTGGGTATAGTTTTACTGTAAGAGTAGATTTTTTTAATAGATGTTAGGGCCCAAGAAATGCAAAAGATCTGCGTGCAATACATAAGTGTCTCGAGCATATCTATGGAAAACGCAGCAATATGTAAGCGATAAACAATTACTGCCTCATACGAAGTACCTACGCTACACTCTGAGTACAAAGCATCAGTAGGCCGGGCTTGCCAGGGTTTTTTTTTTTTTCGTTATATCTTTTTGTTTTGGCGACTTGTAGTATTGTCATATTGGGTATTAGTGTGCCGCGGGGCTCTTGACTGATGAACTTTTGCTGCGCTCTCGCTCAAGTACATATTTTGCATTGGTGGGGATCCTCTTTGACCCCAGGCTTGATTATAAAATGTGTTACCAAAAACAGTGCATGTAGGTCCAACAAAATTCGATAAAATGTTTTGAAGTATTTACAATTGCTACTTCATCTTCCAAGGTTATTTTGTTTATAAAGCCTTAGTGAGAATAAGTTTCATAGACAATCTGATAAAATTTTCAGACTTTCCATGATAATAATATTTTGTCCGTTCAGAATACTACGTACTTAACAAACTATCGTCAGAATTCTACAATTCTATGAAAAGTTAGGCATTCCAAATATTTAGTTTGCATACTACTTTGTTTCTCAACTTCTTCATAAATAAAACATAAACACTGGCTTTTGCTTACTAAAGTATAGAATTACTTCGGCACCACAAGACCACTAAGCAAAAGAACAGAAAAGTAATTAAAAATAATGTAAACAAATAGGACATCAATATCATGCAAATGTATTCAAACTCAATATGACCTAATGCAATTCTGCAAAACACCATTTCCCATAAGATAATAACGTTTCATAATATCCTTACTCATGGTTTAAATGAAGCCTAATATCGGTGGTAATAGACTATTAATAGGCACACTGATAGGCAAAGGCTAGCCAATGAGAGAACTAACGAAATCATCGTTCTAGTATCAAATGGATGATGGTCAATGTGGTTGTAAATTGAATTATGGTTTTGGATCATCGGTATGATGACTCGTTTTGTGCAGGATATGAAGACAAAAATTAAAAATAATAAACTGTACAGGCTGTTTTTATCAACGGATGAAAACAAATAGCAAAATAACTCATATAATACATAATACTACACCAGCACTCTACACTTCCCTATGACCCAGTTCCTGCCGATAGGAGAAGGAAGGACCTGGTTTGTACAAAACCTCAAACTAGACATGCGTTTACAAAACGATTTTATGTATTTTTAGGACCTTTTCTTTATAATAGACTTAACAAGATACTAAACTTCTATTGTTTAAGTTATAAAAAATGTAGTTATGTAATGTCGGATTATTTAGCAATACTTAATTACACAGACACAGAAAAACTTCTAGAAGTTGTAGTATGATTATGTTATCCTCTCGTATCTATTTGTATATTTTTACTTAATAAGCTAGTTTTAGTGTTTTTCTTTTGTACCTGTTTGATTATACTTCTAGTTGTTAATAGTTTAATTTTATTTCATAATTTTAATGTCCTAATTAAATTGTACTATGTAAAGTGTACAATTTAATTAGGACACAAAACAAAGAAGTTGCTCTGTGTTTTTAATTCATAAAAATAGTGATTAGATATTTAAGAAAAAGTATTTATTCAAATGTCTAAGCTATATGTAGTGTGTGAAATTGGAGTACGCGTGAAAGACCTATCCAGTGATATAAAAATAAACAATACAAAAAAGAAGCAGTAACGGCTCCACATTTTGAAATCTTACGAATAAGAGTGTGTGATGGTGGTGCGAACTGTTTTGGAAAAGTGTAAAATACGAAAATATACTTAAAAGAAGAAAGAAAACCATCAGAAAAGGTACATAATCATTCTAATGACACTAAAACTTCCAAAATTTTCCATAAAAGTGACAGTTATCATCTTCAACACAATTCCATAAAACAGCGCCATCTATCGCTTAACACCGAAACTAAGTATCCAAAAAATCGTTCAAAGAAGAACTTTTGCTACTACACGCTAGAGGTCGCTTATTTAAGTTTTGTCATTGTGAACTAGCCTAGATAAAAAACTAAACACATAAATAGTATCAAAATGGCATCTATACCTGTATGCGCTGGATGTAAAAATAAACTACCTATAAGAGAAAATCTTATTTGTGTGCTCTGTAAATGCAGATACGATCTAGAGTGCGGCGGTGTTTCAAAAGACTACTACACTAAAAAGATGACACTGGAAAACAAAAATACATGGAAATGCCAGACATGCATCTGCAAAATACCCAAGACTGGAAATACAAACACCCCTTTACGTATTCCTAGAGGCACCGAAATCAATCAGCTATTATCTACACCACCTGAGGAAGCAAATGTCACTTTGAGAAAAAAGACAATAAATTCAAATAACGACACAACTTGTTCCGACGACCTGAGTTTCATAGGCGACACCATACCTATAGAAAATAACGACATTATCCACACTGAAAAAAATGTAAAGACCATGTATGATACACATACGCAATTAACAATGCAAGGTTTGAGTGAACTAATAATCACACATCTTAAAGAAAACAACAAGTCTATTATACAAGAATTACAAAACACAATACATAGAGAAATATATAATGCCATTACAGATTTAAAACAAGATTTAGACTATAAAACAAACACCTTATCAACACAGAACGACCAAAGAAAGCAAGAAATAGAAAACATTAATAAAAAATTTGAAAAACTACAAAGAGAAAATGAAAAATTAAAGGAAGAAATAAGAAAGCTAGCTACAGAAGCATTAAAAGTTCCAAATATACAAGAAAATAACCATAGAAAAATTGTACTCTACGGCCTAGCCGACTACTACAACGAGCCTGAAACTGCACTTCACAATAGTGACCAAATTAAAATGGACATGCTGGCGACGCATCATTCCAAGGGCGACTTTCGGAGTTTTTGGAAGTCCACCAATAAATTCAACAGTAAGCCCGGCCTGCCGGTGAGTGTCAGCGGCGCTGCTGATGTCACAGAGATTGCAGAATTATTTAAGCAGCACTTCGCTGTGGCGCGACATTTGGGACCGCCAAGGTTTACAGGCAGTGCTGGTTCTAGTGGTCAGGAGGTCATTGCCCGGTTTACGGCAAAGGAGGTTAGACATGTCATTATGTCTATGTCGAGGGGCAAGTCTCCTGGCCACGATGATTTAAGTATTGAACACCTTAAGCATGCTGGTCGCCATCTGCCCAGGGTCTTAGCGATGTTCTACTCCTTGTGTGTGGGACATTCGTATCTGCCTGAACGGATGATGAAAACTGTGGTGGTGCCAATTATTAAGAATAAAACCGGTGATGTTAGCGATAAGAATAACTATAGGCCCATTTCATTGGCCACTGTTATCTCGAAAGTGCTTGACAGTTTGCTTAACACTCGGCTGGACAAATATTTGAATTTACATGATAACCAATTTGGTTTCAAAGCCGGTCTCTCTACTGAAACAGCTATACTGTGTTTAAAGCAGACTGTCAAGTACTACACTGATAGAAGTACACCTATATTTGCGTGCTTCCTCGACTTATCGAAGGCATTTGACTTGGTTCGCTATGATCTGCTATGGCAAAAACTACAGCAAGCGTCTGTGCCAGATGAACTGATCCGTATATTTCAATACTGGTACAACAATCAGGTCAATGTTGTTCGATGGTCGGGGGCTTACTCGACCCCATACAGGTTGGAGTGTGGTGTAAGGCAGGGGGGGCTAACCTCACCGAAGCTTTTCAACCTGTATGTTAATGCGTTGATAGAGAGGCTCAGCAGCACGCATGTCGGTTGCCATATTGGAGGTGTGTGCCTAAACAATCTAAGTTACGCTGACGACATGGTGCTGCTGAGTGCCTCTGTCTGTGGCGTGTCAAGGCTGATTGGTATCTGTGAGAAGTATGCTGAAGAACATGGTTTGTTGTATAACACGAACAAGAGCGAGTGCATGGTCTTTCGGGCCAAGAGGAAGTGTCCTAATTACTCACCGGCAATAAAGCTCAACGGGTGCCCACTAAAGCAAGTTGATACTTTCAAATATCTTGGACATGTATTAAACTCTGACCTAGAAGACAATGCAGATATTGAAAGGGAACGTAGGGCGCTGTCTGTTCGTGCGAATATGATAGCCCGCAGATTTGCTCGGTGTTCGAGGGGCGTCAAAATAGCCTTATTTAGAGCATTTTGTACGTCCTTTTATACTGGCAGTCTGTGGGTGGATTACTCGCAGAAGCAGTACAGCGCTCTACGCGTCCAGTACAATAACGCGTTCAGGATGCTCTTGAGGCTGCCTCGCTTCTGCAGTGCGTCAGGGATGTTTGCCGAGGCGCGTGTGGATTGTTTCCACACAATCATGCGCAAGCGGTGCACATCCCTGGTGTCTAGGGTGCGGGGCGGCCGCAACAGTATCCTGAACGCTTTTGCTGAACGTTTCGACTGTCAGTATGTGAACCACTGCTGTATGGTTCACGTACAGACTAATCATAGGATATTATTTTAATTTTGTGTAATTTATAATTTAATGCCGGTGCAAATTTTTAATTCTATTATTGTAATTTTATTTTTGTTATCTGATTATTGTAATTTTATTTTTGTAATTTTTTAATGAATTTATTGTATAATTTATGTTTAATTTTATGCCAATGTAGTTTTATGTATATGGGTTATGTTTGCCTGAAATAAATGAATATAAATAAATAACAGATTAATAGAACTGTTCCGTGATATAGTCAACATAGACGTCTCAGGATATATAGAAGACCTGTACAGACTTGGAAGACCCGGTGGACCTAAAAACCGACCGCTTGTTATAGAATTTATTAGTAAGAGAATGGCTAAATATATTATTAACAATAGCACTTACTTTCAAGGAACCGGACTATTCATATCTGAATTCTTAGATGCAAATGCACGAATGTATAGAGCACAAATGCGAGAAGAATTATTTAAAGCCAGGAAAAATGGATCCCATGCAATTATAAGGAAAAACAACAAACACCAATACGAATACAACACCCAAGAAAATGAAATAATATTGAATAACTCCAACCAGCTTTGCGCTACAAATATGTCCTACGAAACTAAGGACCAGACATTTCGTAAGCAACGACCTACCATTTAAAATAATGTTCCAAAATTTTCAAAGCCTTAATAACAAGCAAGATATACTTGAAGCATTTATTGATAAAAATCCATTGTTTAAAGCAATATGCATTTCAGAAACATGGCTAACTCAAGAAAAACTTGATCTCATTAAATTTAGTGGATATAAATTTGCATCTTCCTTCTGTCGAAGAACTAGAACAGGTGGCGGTGTTTGTACACTTCTACAGGAACATATCGACAGCATAAATAGAAATGATATTTCAGACATGTCTATAGAATATATAATAGAACTTTGCGCCACGGAATTACCAACAGAAAAATTACTGATAATAACTATGTACTGGAATAGAAGAGAGGAGGAAGTATTTTATCAACAATTGAAACAAATTCTAAAATATATAAATAATAAATACTACAAATTAAATATAGTAATAGGCGGCGATTTTAATGTTAATATAATATCGGATAATGAAAAAACAAATCAATTTTTAAATCTCATGCAAGAACATAATTTTACTCAATATATAAAAAGCCCGACACGTATTACACCAAACACCGCAACATGCATAGATCTTATATTCACGAACTTTGTCTTCAAAGACATGTACACAACTACAGAAGAGCTAGGTTTTTCTGACCACCATAGTACAATATTACATTTAAAAATACCTAAACAATCAGTTAAATATAACTGGTACATAATGAAAAGACTATTTAATAAAACAAATATATTAAAATTCAAAGAGAAAATACAAAAACTAAACTGGAACGATATTCTTAAAAACAACATAAACATTAATATAAATTATAAAACATTTAATGACATACTCATCTCTATTCTAAACCAATGTATACCGTTGCGTAAAATCAAACTAAAAACAGAATATAAAAAATATTGGCTCACTGTAGGTATAAAAAAATCTTGTTTAAATAAAAGACTATTAAAGACATTAACAACAAAGACAAAAAATCCAATATTAACAAAATATTATAAAAAGTATGAAAAAACATTGAAGAAAACTATCACAGTTGCAAAAAAACTACACTTTAAAAATAAAATGTTGCAATCTAACAATAAAGTTAAAACAATGTGGGGAATAATCAATGAACGCACAAACAAGAAACTAAAAAGTGAGAAACACAATATAACCCTACAAATAAATAATAACTTAACTTCAAAACCCCAAGAGGTAGCCAACATATTTAATAGCTTCTTTACGTCTATTGGTGGCGACAGCACAAAACCTACCAACAGCAAACTAAAAGGACCTCTAGCGATTTCAACTACACAAAATACATTATATCTTAGCCCAGTAGATCCTTACGAAGTAAATACAATAATTAAAAATTTAAAAAACAAAAAAAGCCATGGGATTGACGAACTTCCACCCACTCTTTTAAGACAATGCGCTGACGAATTAACTTTGCCATTTTATATACTACTTAACCAATCTTTTGAAGAAGGCGTTTTCCCCGATTTATTAAAAAAAGCTCTTATAAAACCGATCCACAAGAAAAATATAAAAACCGACCCAAACAATTACCGCCCCATTGCTCTTTTACCAACAGCCTCAAAAATATTTGAGAAAGCCATGTGTGATCGTGTTTATGCATTTTGTGAAAAATTTAATATATTCAATGATAGTCAAAATGGTTTTCGCAAAAATCGATCTACCGTTTTGGCTGTTTATAAATATATACAAGAAGCCCTCAATATAATTAATAAGAAAAAATACGCTGTAGGATTATTATTGGACATGTCAAAAGCATATGATAAGGTGCAATTTGATATATTATTAAATAAACTATATAACATCGGTATCCGCGGAAAAAGTCACGAATGGTTCACATCTTATCTAAACAACCGAGAACAAGTTGTAGAAATAGAACATTACAATCATAAATCAAAAGAAATAGAATTAATTCGATCCCAAAACATGCCCGTAAACGCTTCTATACCACAAGGAACTGTGATAGGGTGCCTGCTATTCCTTGTTTACATAAACGATCTCCCTAATCACATCAGTGAGTCATGCGTATTGTTCGCCGATGATATCTCAATCTTAACATCATGTGATAATAATATAAATTTAAACCAAAAATTGAGTTCTATACTTGACACAATTACACACTGGATGAACGAACACAATCTTGAAATTAATTACAATAAGACTAAAATAATAACTTTCCACCCCCGACAAAAAACACCTTTAAGTATAAATTTCAAATACAACGGATCAAAATTAGAAACTGTAAATAAATTCACCCTTTTAGGCATGGACATAGATTCAAATATACATTGGAAATCACATATTCAAAAAGTAAGAACAAAATTATCCAAATTTTCATACGCTCTCCGAGAAATCAAGAAAACAACAGATCTCAAAACAGCACTGGTAACATATTACGCGTACGCATTTGCATGGCTCAAATATGGAGTTATCTTATGGGGAAATAGTACAGACGCGCCTACATTATTCACCATACAGAAAAAAATGATTAGAATTTTATTAAATATCAAAGATACAGACTCCTGCAAACCTCATTTTAAAGACCTAAAAATATTAACCCTGCCCTGCCTCTACATACTTGAAATTTGTAAATTTGTACGAAAATATCCGCAATACTATACCAAAAGAGGAGATATCCAAACAAAAATTGCACTTAGACATGAAAGCAGAATAAATATACCCACTTCACGATTAAAAATGCACTCTTCTGGTACATTTGTTATGTCCATTAAAATTTACAATAAGTTACCGGAATACATCAAAAATATTAATAAAACAAATATGTTTATCAATAAATTAAAACAATTTCTAATAACCAAAAGCTACTACACTATTGACGAATATTTTAACGATAAATTTCAACAACAATAAAAACTATTTTTACATAATACCTAAAATACATAAATAGTATTTAGCTTATTGTCATTGTCAATAATGTAATTCGTGCAATATATAATATAAAAATACTTACATAAATATAACTTTAAACCAAATATATAAATAAATAACATAAAAGCAAATAATGCAACTATTTTAATGATACTATTTTAATTTAATAATTATTTATTTTCTTTTTACTAACAAAAAACGCCTTCATCCTCTCTCCTATTGAAAATTAACTTTGCTGTGCCCGACAGGGTCCATAATTGATTCGATGTTTTAACATACCAACTGTTACATGTACACATTATGGAATGCAATAAAGTATTGAGTATTGAGTATTGAAAGTGATGGCCTGAAACACAGGTTTAAAAAAACCTAGTTCGGGCAGGTCGCTACCAAACATCTGCATTGAACTATCATTACTTGCCTTTTGAATATGTTTTAGTTATAGTTTACTTATAAGTACTAATTATACCATAAATGTACACTTTTTGTAATACTTTTTTTTTTAAATAATATTCCCGCTACAAAAGCGTAGCACATTAGCTACGCCGTAGCAACTACACCGTAGAAACTTTGTCTTGCCATAAAATTTAGTCAAACAACTTAAATAATGTTCAAAATAGTAACAAAAGATTCAGATACAGAATCTTTTTGTTTCTTAATATAAAAAATCACCATATAAACCAACCTCAGCTGTGCCAAAACTATTCCCAAACCGTAAAGGTACCGCGTAGGTACCTTTACGGTTAAGCGTAATTATGTGATAACCCCTCCAGATTTAAAATATTACACTGCTACAACATTGAATTCAATACGAATAATCCATAAGAATACTTCACAACGAGTTATTTGCGAAACTGTTCGTAAATGTTATTGCTTGTCGTTATACACAATAATAAAAGTAAAAAGATTTTATTGAAAAAAAAAAACAAAATTAAAAACACACTTTAAAAAATAAATACTGCCCTAAATTATTTATTCACTAAAACAACACCTTAAATTAAATAAAAAATGCGTAAATTCCGTCAAATATCATACGGAATATTAATAATACCTATAAAGACACACAAAAACGTTAGTTTTATGACAAGGTAAGTCCAGAACACATGTAACCACTGCTACACATATCAAAACTATCCCCAAGCCGCAAAGGTACAACCCATAAAAGTACAAGGGTTCAATTTAACAGAACGCCGAACTGCGCCAAAACAATCCATACATGTAAGAAGTCGAGTTTTGTGTGTTTAATACCCTCTACGAAAGCGTAGTGAGCGTAGCACATCAGCTATTCCGTAAGTACTTACGTAAAGCCTTTTTCTTAACATTATTGTTCAAAATCCGTCAAATATCTTAGAGAATTTTAACAAAAATAGCAACAAAAAACGACATATAATAATAATGTTAGTTTCCTAACAAGAAAAGTCCACAACACACGTAACCACAGCTGCACATTCGTATATCGAAACTATCCCCAAGCCGCAAAGGTACAAGCCACAAAGGTACAAGGGTCCGATTTAGCAGAACACCGAATTGCGACAAAACAATCCATACATTAAGGAGTCAAGTGGCGTTTATTTTTAAAAAATGTGCAAATTCCGTCGACTAACACACGCAATATTAAAAATACCTAACACACAAAACGTTAGTTTTATAACAAGAAAAGTCCAGAACACACGTAACCACAGCTACACATATCGAAACTATCCCCAAGCCGCAAAGGTACAACCCATAAAAGTACAAGGGTTCAATTTAACAGAACGCCGAACTGCGCCAAAACAATCCATACATTTAAGAAGTCGAGTGTTGTGTGTTTAATACCCTCTACGAAAACGTAGTGAGCGTAGCACATCAGCTACGCCGTAGGGACTTACGTAGACCCTTTTTCTTAACATTTATTGTTCAAAATCCGTCAAATATCTTAGAGAATTTTAACAAAAATAGCAACAAAAAACGACATATAATAATAATGTTAGTTTCCTAACAAGAAAAGTCCACAACACTCGTAACCACAGCTGCACATTCGTATATCGAAACTATCCCCAAGCCGCAAAGGTACAAGCCACAAAGGTACAAGGGTCCGATTTAGCAGAACACCGAACTGCGCCAAAACAATCCATACATTAAGGAGTCAAGTGGCGTGTGTTTAAAGGAGCGGCCGTCACGCCGGGTCGCAGACTTATTGCTTCGAGTTAGCTACGATTTCTGAACTAACAATTCACGCCAAGTTTTTGGGGTTTGGGCTAAGGTTATCTAGGAGAGGTATTCTTAGTTTCCATTTTCGTTGTAAACTTGCGACCCGTACTTGGGCTATCAAATTCTCATTCATCGAGTTAAATTCTTACAATAATGGTGAACTGAATTAAAAATGTTGATTAGGTATAGGTTGCATTTATGGTATATGGTACATTTGACCAATTGTATTTAATTCCAATGTTAAAAGCCTTTTACTATCAACCGAGCACACATTGAGAGCAGCGGTGGCCCAGTGGTGGCAGCCCTGACTTACGAGTATTAAACCGTGGGTTCGAACCCAGACAGGCGCATTACTTTGTATAATTTATTTCATCACCGCTGCTCACAAAAACGGTGAAAGAAAACATAGTAAGGAAACCGGCATGTTCTAGAACTAAAATTTCGAAGACATGTGACATTTACAAACCCGCACTGGGCCCGCGTGTTAGATTACAGCCCACTCCCTCTCACAGAGAGGAGGCCTGTGTCCCAGCAGTGGGAACATTATAGGCTGATGATGATGCTGGGCACAAATTTGACTGCGAAAATACCTGATTAACCCATTAACACTTGCATCAAAAACATACCATACCATAGACCAACAATCCAGTCAGTTTTTGTTAAAATTAATTTCTATTCTATTTCATCTACAACAGCTCCTAACTTGCGTCACCCAAAACGGTACGAAAATGTCGGAAATACGACGAGCACTAGGTTTTATTTGGCGACGCATATTGCTAGTCCTCACCTATGTGGCGTATACGAGGCTATATATTCTTGACACTTAAGCCACCTTTACCTAAGTATACGTCCTTGGTCCTTTTGGGGACTGTTCTAGCTTGTTTATCTTTATACCTTTTTTTCTGACAGGCACTAAGCAGGTTACGAATGATGACGAGAGAAACAATGTTCTGTTGGCTTTTTTTTTTTTTTTTTTTGTGTATGGCATCTCGCAATTCAGCCTCTGAGGCTGGCTACTGGTTAACCGGTCTAATGTTCTGTTGGCTTTGAGGATGGATATATTTATAGAAGCATCGGGAATTTGTATAGTTGAGTACCTAACAAGAATACCGACACAAATTATGTATAAGAGTCTCAGAGACTGCACAAAAGCATTCTCTGTACAGCTCCGAAAATATTTTTGTTAATTTGTATGTAATATCCTTTTTAATGTCTTGTATTGGTACCTAAATAGTGTAAGCCCTAGCGATAGTTTTTTGAATTATCAAAACTGTTTTATGACCTCGGAAACTACACGCCGCGGGCAGGAGGCATATCACAAAAGTCTATGGTATATAGTGTTATATCAGTTCGACATCTTAAGTGATTGAATTTGTAAATGATTTTTTGTAAAAAATGACAAATTTGTTCTTATGATCTATGCTTAATAATGATATTCCGCTGTCAGGTAATCCGCCACCAATGCTATTTAACGTCAACAGTCCACTGTTAAACATACCTAAAACAGTCTACTGCTGAGCATTTGTACCTCCAATCACACTGGTGCTACCATTATCACAAAACAGGAAAAATTCGAAAATGTCTTTTAACATTGGCCCTTGACCCCACCACAGTCAAATTTTTCCTTATCGCTCAAAACTATCCCAAACCCAACACAAATCCGCTCCAACTAAACACTTACAAACACCAACAAAATTATATTATAACACAAACTTAAACATAACTAGAGAAATAATTAATGTTATACCCGTGGCCGTTAATTTTACACAACAACAATTTATCAAGAGCTGTGAGATAGGAGGAAATCTCACGTTTTGCTAATAAACTTCGGTAATGACTGTGATCAATGGACGGCTAGTGTAATTGCGATTAGTAATAGGCTGCATGTGTGTTTGTTGGCGGCTCTTCAATGTGTATGTTATGGGTTTTGTGGGGTAGGTAGAGATGTAGCTCAAGGAATAAGTCATATTTTGACATAGTTGAGTAGCAGTTGACAGTTATACTCTGGGTATAACTGTTACTAGTAGGTACAAAAATCTAGGCGCATTCCTGATCAGTGGCGCGTTCGTGTTCCACGCGCGCCTCAAGCAGATGTCAGCAAATCGGGAGAGGTCCGAGAGGGCCGATGCCTGCCAGGGCTGCAGGACTGTTCGAAAGAGATACCGTGTCTTTAGAACACAAAGGGCTAAGAAGGAACATGGATGGGTTTTAGTCAGTACAAGTCTGACGCTCCCTTCCGCTTCGCCCAGAGCGGGAAGAGTTGATGATTTCCCATCAATAAAAAAAGGTACAATTATCTGCTCTTTACTAAGGGAATGGGTAAACATCTACATGGAAAAATGAACTTAACCCTCAATTCGTTGTGCCTAAAAAATCACGCCGTAAACGGACGTGTAAGGTGCTTAACACCCTGATCGTATAAAATGTAAAATCACGATGACTGCTCGATACTTGATCATATACCTTCACAGATGCGATGGGGTGTGTATTAGGGAGCCACGCCACTAATTAGGGGTTAAAAATGTGTCTAGGTTAGACTGGATGTGGAGGGAGAGGCCTTTGTCCAATATTTTACGAAATAGTAAAAAATAAATGGTCCTGTGATTTGCAAATTGTACACATTAACATTGAATTCTTGATTCTTATCCATAGCAACGAATAAAATAACAACAATAACACATACTCTTGACACAACAATTCCTTTTTACAACCAAACTATAGTTCGTCAATGGGAGAACGGTAACAAAATTTTCGACTCAGACAAATTTGTATACAGCAACACCATATTGAATTTCAACGAAATATCTACATTCTAGTATAACAGGGAAAACACAATTGTGGTAGCAACACTTTACGACATCCTATACCTTCTGGAATATGGGATGAAGGATGTTTATAGATGAATAAATTTATGTATTGTGAGAAGACAAGCCTTTCTAGGGAGATGAGAAACTATTCCGTGCCTAGAGCTTGTTTTTATGCTCTTCAGGGTAAATTGGGAATTGTTCTGGTGAAGAAATGGCAGGAGAAAAAATGAGGCTGGGTTATATTAGGTGGTAAGTGAGATGGAAGGAGCAAGATGGATACTACGAGTTGCATAAGGGACAGTACACACAGGGGAGTCGAGAAATAGTTAGCAAAGTGATGACCATGGCGGGCAATAACAGCTCTGATGGCCTACCTTGACGACCTTAAATATTATTATTTCATTCTTATTCCAGAGTGGGAAAGAGATGGCGCTAGACATCCTCTATAGCTCCGTCTCTTTCCCACACTGGAAAAGGATTAAACAATACTGCTATATGACGTCATAGTAACCCCTCTGGTCATACTTAGGTGAAACCCACCCGTGATGCAGAACGCTACTGCGTGCGTCAATTGTTTCTAATGATCACGCGAATATTCGCGCTAGTCTCCACACTTTTTGCAAGTCATTTTGTCCCACATCCTACTTGGAATTCATTTCAATTTGACCAAAGTTTCAAATAATCCAGTAGCTATGAGCATTATCTCGAAACTTAAAACAAAGCCCTGATAATGTATAAAGCGGTCATGTCGTTCAAACCGATGTTCATTTGCTTCTTACCACTGAATCTGCTGCAAGCCTGCTCTAATCAGTTTCACAAGTCAGAGCCTTATAACTATAGTCCTTATAAAACGCTTCATAGAATCGCTGTAGACTACATGAATCTGGGATGCAGTGGCATTTCTCTGGCAGTATGTGCAATGCCTTTGTCTGCAACTGTAGACAAAGATGCAAGTAGCGCAGATTTGTCTGGCACCTTTTCATATGACGTTATCGTAGCGTCCTCACCGTGGGAATGAAGCTTTACAGTGTGATCTACGCTTTACAGTGTAAGGTACGCCTTAGAGAGGGAGCAGTTTTATTGTATTCGCTACCTAATCAGTAGTCTGTTATTTCAGCCTTGAGCTAAACTCTAATTCACTTTGTAAGCCGCCTATTTTATTTCGCTTTCTCATTGAATAAACTTTACTGTCTCCAATTTGAATAGGTATAAGAACTTTGAATATGAATTAATGTAAAGTGGCTTTACAAAAGCAGACTTTATCATCTCTTTCTATCTTTTAGAAACCTACGGGCAGACAGAGTAACGTTTTACCCGCAATAACGATACTGAAAACTAAAAAGTCTACGGAAGTAACCTGCCGGAAAGCTTTTGACAAACGTAAAAATGAAACGCTTTGAAAGCTATTGTCGCTTTATTAAGCCCTCTCATCAAGAGGAGCTTGTGGCTAAATAATAACAGCCGCCCGGGTCGATCTTTAAGGTTAAGCCGTGCTTGCCGAGGTTGGTCCGTGGTTGGGTGACCATAATTACATACCGAGTTTCCTCCGTGCCTCGGAAAGCACGTTAGGCCGTTGGTCCCGGCTGTTATTTGTAGATCTTTGACAGTCGTTACGAGTAGTCAGAAGCCAAAAAGTCTGACATCCAGTCTTGCCAAGGGGTATCGTATTACCCAGTTACTGGGTTGTGGAGGTCAGATAGTTGAAAAAAGGCTAGGCAGATGATCATCATCTGCCTAGCCTTTTCCCAAACTATCTTGGGGTCGGCTTCCAGTCTAACCGGATGCAGCTGAGTACCAGTATTTTACATGAAGCGACTGCCTATGGGACCTCCACAACCCAGTTAATAGGTACTGGGTAATACGATACCCCTTGGTAAGACTAGTTGTCAGATTTTGGGCCACTGACTACCTGTAACGACTGTCAAAGATCTTAATGGACGGCTGAGAGGGCCGATGCCTGCCAGGGCTGCGGGTTGTTCGAAAGAGATACCGCGGCCCTGGAACACAAAGGGCAAAGAAGGAACATGGGTGGGTTTTAGTCAGTACAAGTCTGACACTCCCTCCCGCTCCCATCACTTAACGTGCTTTCCGAGGAAACTAGGTAAATATGGGTAGTAACCCATTCACGGACCAACCTAGGCAAGCGCAGTTTAACCTAAAGATTGGCCTTAATTATTAGCATATTATTTAGCGACCTATTAGACCCTCCAATTTCTGCTCAAGTGTTCGATGCTTAAGAATTCCAACAAATATCATATGTATTATCGCCTTTTTTTTTTTGCGGATCGGATATCATCAAATGCCTTCTCCCGCTCTGGGCGGAGCGGGAGGGAGTGTCAGACTTGACTGACTAAAACCCACCCATGTTCCTTCTTAGCCCTTGTGTTCCAGGGCCGCGGTATCTCTTTCGAACAACCCGCAGCCCTGATCATATTATCGCCTTAGATATATTTTTAATTCGACTCATCCAAAAGTCATGTTACATAAAGTAAAATACCATTAAGGTTATCCTCATTCTATATGAATTCGTTTATTTTATTCCCCTTTTTGTGTCTAATATTTATTATCATAATTATCATCCTTTGTTTTCTTTTAAATTATTGGTTACAGGTGGGTACCCAAGATATTCGTTGTACATTGGTTTGGGAGCCATTAAACGATAATATTTTACTAAACTGTCGGCTTCTAAGATCCGTAAAATATATTTCGGTTAAGTCTACTAATTTACCCCCGAAAGATTTTTATTTACAAAATATGAAGGCTGGGTTTACTAGGTTTCAGTCAGTATGCCTTTAAAGCATGGTTCGAAGTGATAAATATCTTGATAATAATAAAAATCATTCATTAATTCACCCATTATTGGATCGGAGTGGTTGTCAAGAAAATGCCGAAAAATTAAGATCGTTACGACTAAATTCCAATGCATTAAAACTAAAAATCGGTATGAATCATTAATTAAAAAGATAAGTGAATCAGGGTGGATAATTATCAGATAATAATCATGACAATTATCCAAGAAAGCAGCTATCTGGATGATTTCGAACCTTGCTGAAGACAAGTAATTTTCTGTTTAACAACTAAAACTGACTAGATTCTAACTTAAACAACAAGGAAGCACGTTAAAGGAATGCAAACAATATTTCGTCACACGAAAGTCATAAACTCAAAAATAGAACTACGAAAAATATCTCATAAAAGCGAACGACATGCCAGCCACTCCATGTTTCCACATCATCTTATCCCAAACTTAATACCGCAGTTGTCCAATAAAAATATCGTGAGCGCTACAGCCTGGTACATAAAGTGGAGTAAACATGGCCGACTATCCAACTTTGGTCACCACTATGCGACTGACTACAAGACATGCTCCACTTGGTCACTGACCAATACAATGTGTTGTTTTACATCCTCGTCAAATTCAAGGAAGTAACTATGCTAATGATTCTCGACCCGAATGAATAATAAAATGGGTAGGTATTTTTTTTCTTCTTTTTTACGGAAATCGGTAACTGTGAATCACCCGTGTTTTGAACGCGGCCCGTCTGATTCTCGCCCTATAACCGCACTCATACAAACAGTCTCAAACGTTTATTCGATCATTTCTTATTCCCATGTTAAGGGGGTTATTCTGAAATACTGACAAGCTTAAACAAACAAAAAAATCTGCGTTTAGTAATAATTAAGTAGGTACCGTAATTTAATTTTTTTTTTTTTTTTTATAACCTCCTGAATTTTGACTAGGATGCAAACAACACCTTGTATATACAGCTAGTTTCTGTTTATGTTCCGGATATTAATCCTGCAGTTTGCAATGATGAGGGTTTCAGTTTGCGTCCAGTTTGTGGAAAATTAAAGTTCTAGACTGGAAATTAGTTATGACATGTTTCTAAGAAAAAATCGTTAAGCCCATTCTAAGAAATAGTTTCAGACATGATTCAGATAATGAAAAATATTGTACCCCTATATTTATTTTCTTCAAAATCTTTTTTATTCGTTTTGTAAGCTCTCCAGTCACATGTGTTTTCGGAGAAAGTCTGATGAAATAAGGCGTACCTTTGTGGTGTCACATATAATTATGTGATTAAAATTGACGTCTAATTGTTTAATTATTTACAAGTTAAGACTACGTAGTCTATGAAAGTTCTTTTTAGGGTTCCGTAGCCGAATGGTAAAAAACGGAACCCTTATAGATTCGTCATGTCTGTCTGTCTGTCTGTCTGTCCGTCCTTATGTCACAGCTACTTTATTCCGAAACTATAAGAACTATACTGTTGAAACTTGGTAAGTAGATGTATTCTGCGAACCGCATTAAAATTTTCACACAAAAATAGAAAAAAAACAATAAATTTGGTGGGTTCCCCATACTTAGAACTGAAACTCAATTTTGTTTTTTATCAAACCCATACGTGTGCGGTGTATGTATGGATAGATCTTCAAAAATGATATTGAGGTTTCTAATATCATTTTTTTCTAAAGTGAATAGTTTGCGCAAGAGACACTTCCAAAGTGGTAAAATGTGTGTCCCCCCCCCTCTAATTTCTAAAGTAAGAAGATGAAAATTCTGAAAATATTTAGGATTATAGAACGTAAAAAAAACGTTCAACGAAAATTGGTTTGAATAAGATATGATGTTTAGTTTTTGAGATATAGGACTTTTCATCAAACTGCAGCAGTAACTTTGTTTTTCATTAACATACTATGAAAAACAAATTTAGTTTTGCTGTTACATATAAAAAATATTCAATAAAATTAAAAATATTTTTTATTTTATTGTTTGGTGGTACGGAACCCTGTGTGCGTGTGAGTACGACACATACTTGGTCGGTTTTTTTTTGTGTACGAATGGATGCTACCATTGTGCTCTCTTATCTTAATGCACCCCAATAGGTGAATACAAAAAATACTTAAACGGACAGTTCCTTTTAAGTATTTTGTGCGTACATAAATAAATAAACATTCAAAAAACACAATGATAAAATTCAATGCGTATTGACCAGGCGTACCTATGTATGTGTGTACTCACCCCAAAAAAAGAAGCAACATTACCTAAAAAGCTTCATTAACTTTAAGTAGCCTACCAAATAATTCACAATTAAAATTTCAAACAAACACACCCTTTGGCAACACAAAAATCCCAAAAAAGTAACATACAGTAACAAAGCTAATAACTTGTCGTGGGTCTGGCAACATTAAATAAAGGTTCCATAATTATGAATGCCAATCTACTTCACAATTATCCAAAGGGTTTTAATACCTTTGTATTCTTTACCTTGAAACATTTGCAATTTATTTTAATTTAATTTAATTCTGCTCAACTTTCCTTCCATTATTTGAGTTTTGGGGGTTAATTTTAGTTATTATCCGTAATGCAAACAATAAGGAAATAACAAGCTTTGGTTTCTATTTATTTAACTTGGACGGTTTGATTAGGAGCGCTGTATTGTTGCGCCGAGTTTTCACGCAAAGATGAATAGAGGAGGAATATAGAATTTACATGCGCTTTGAATATGAAAGGCTAATGAGGAAAATGGACAAATTTGTTGTGTCCGACTAACAGACTTGCAGTGGTTACATTTATAAGGCTTTGAAAGGCCAGGTTACTTTCATCATGAAAATAATAAATCATGGCAGTCATTTTGCTATCCTAAAGAGTTATTACAATATAGCTTAAAATTTTATTGAGAGCAGCGGTGGCCTAGTGGTGGCAACCCTGTCTTACGAGCAGTAAGCCGTGAGTTCGAACCCAGGTAGGCGCATTACTTTGTGTGATTTATTTCATCACCGCTACACTCAAAAACGATGAAGGAAACTGGCATATCCTAGAAATAAAAATTCGAAGACATGTGACTTCTTCCAACCCACACTGGGCCCGCGCGGTGAATTACAGCCCACTCCCTCTCATAGAGAGGAGGCCTGTGTCCAAGCAGTGGAAACATTCTAGGCTGATGATGATTTTATCGACAAAAAAAAAGACAAAATGAAAAAGGCTACATAATACAATAATTATAATGGGAGTTAACGTACCATTAACAAAGCTGAAAGTCAATTGTTTGCCCTATCATTACGATCATTTTAATGACCTTACCTTTATACAAGTTTCTTTAAAATCAAAAAATGTTTTGAGTAAATATGTAACATTGTGTTCGACGATAAAACGTAACTTTTACCCCGAAACCAGAATGTCGTGTCCCAGTAATAATTGTTGAGTATATTTACTTATTTTGATGTACAAATGCTTGGTTGACAGCAACGTCAAGAGTCTATTTACACTTTATTTAAATACACAGTAAAATTACACAAGGTAAACTCAAATTATCCCACAGTTACTGCTAGCCTGCATGGCTGGGCAAAGGTATCTTGACTTCCAATTATTCTGATCAAGTGCATACCACCTGGTCATTGGTTTAGTCCTACATACTCACCGTATACCATAGTAATAATATTCATCATCATCATCATCAGCCTATAATATTCCCACTGCTCGGACACAGGCCTCCTCTCTGAGCTATGAGAGGGAGTGGGCTGTAATCCACCACCAGGGCCCAGTGCGGGTTGGTAGATGTCACATGTCTTCGAATTTTTAGTTCTAGGACATGCCGGTTTCCTCACGATGTTTTCATTCACCGTTTTTAAGGGCAGCGGTGATGAAATAAATTAAACAAAGTATGCGCCTGTCCGGGTTCGAACCCACGGCTCGTAAGTCGGGGCTGCCACCACTGGGCCACCGCTGTTCTCAGTAATAATATTATACAAGGTAAACTCGATTTACCCCATAGTTATCGGCCTTTTTTTCCTCAAACTTTTTTCCATGTATAAATCAAATTAATACAGTTATAAATAACGGCCAACATTGAAAAATAACTAGGTACACGTATTTTAAATCTATCTACACGGCATGGCGCAAAAAGTATTGTAATATTCACGTAATTTGGATGATTCATGAGCCATTAGGTTGCGTTATTGAACTTTCTGGAAAAAAGGTAAGGATCCCTTCACGACTGAAGGCAGAGGACCAATATTAAGTCGTCGGCCTTTGGTTCTGGTCTTTTTTAATAATGTTGTGAGTTATTTTATTTGATGATTTGTTATTGGAATTGTTTTATTTGTTACCGAAGTGAACTGCAAACGATGTGCAAAAATAATTCACAAATTATGGCACTTGTTATTTTTTGATGCTTTGAGAATACCGTACTTAACCATAATCTGTTATTGATGGCTTAACCGGAACAGAATTATCATCTGCGTAACCTTTTCCCAACAGAACTATATTGGCGTCGGATTCCAGTCTAACCAGGAGGGCTACTCTCTTTCTCCGAAACGTAACTTCGGCAACGAACGATAATTAAACGTAGTTACGTTTGTGACCCTACTCTATATAATTTGCGGACGCACACAAGATGTTCGAATTTACAGATAACGAATGTATTGAATGTTATTGTGTGCGTCCGCAAATTATATATTATAGAGTAGGATCACAAACATAACTACGTTTAATTTTCGTTCGTTGCCAAAGTTACGTTTCGGAGAAAGAGAGTAGCCCTACTGATGCCGCTGAGTACCAGTATTTTACATGGAGCGACTGCCTATCTGACCTCCATAACCCAGTTAGGGCTGAGTAATACGATACCCCTTGGTAAGACTAGTTGTCAGACATTCGGGCCACTGACTTCCTGTAACGACTGTCAAAGATCTACCAATCACAGCCGGAACAAATGGTTTAAGGTTCTTTCTGAGGCACAAAATAAGGTATTCAAAAAAACTTTTTGTTTGAAACAAGCATTCAAATTGAAGTAGTTAATATGTTCACACTCATTATCACAATATTACTTTAAAGCCTCTGAAAAATTCCAAATCGAACCAAAACTCCCACATCTGATTATTTGACCTACACGGTAAAATGTCTTCTACTTCACCGCATTTTCGACCTAAACATAGATAGCTTAGTTATGAAAGTACGAATGCCCGCCAATCTAGTGCTGTCTTCAATCATTCCGGGATTTTGTCGCGACATCCCATTTCTGAATTCGTGAGTCTCATATAATATTATATATCTGTACGTAGGTATTACCGAGTTTACTGACTGTCTGCTGCTTTTCACCTTTATGCTGAAAGCCATAAGGTTAGAAATTGGTCGACTGTTAGTGAACTTGGTAGTACGTATCTTTTATATTACGTTCAGTCTATTCACAGTTACCTTTTACAGTTGCAGTACAGCAGCAATCTTATTTTACAAAAAATAAAGATCAATTTAATTTTGACAGACTGGTCAGTGATAGCAACCTAACAAGAATCTTAATACTATGAATATAAAGATCACAATGGTTGTGACATCTATACTTACTTACATAATATATGTAATAACTTAACTTCATAGTTTGAGTTTACTATAATGGGGTCGATTTGCAGTCTAAAGAAATGCAGCTGAATACTAGTATTTTACTTAAAGTGATTTCCTATCTTCGAACCCAGTAACTAGGTGATACTACACCCCTTGGTAAGTATACTGGTTTATAACTACGAGTAAAGTCAGTCAAAAATACAAGAACAGTACGTTCATCATCATCAGCCTTTAATGTTACCACTGTTGGGACACAGGCCTCGTTTCTATGAGAGGGAGTGGGCTGTAATCCACCACGCGGGTCCAGTGCGGGTTGGTAAATGTCACATGTCTTCGAATTATTAGTTCTAGGACATGGCGGTTCCCTCACGATATTTTCCTTCACCGTTTTTGAGGACAGCAGTGATGAAATAAATTACACTATGTAATTCGTCTGCTTGGGTTCGAACCTACGGCTTACTGCTCGTCAGTTGGGGATGCCGCCACTGGGCCACTGCTGCTCTCAACAATACTTTACTCAACGGTAAAAATATACTAAAGTATCCAAGAAAACTGGAACAAATTTGCATTTAATTTCACTCCAATAACTGATACCCATTTCTACCACTCCGAGCCAAATTTTAACTGCACTTTGTACATTTTGCTTAATTATCATTCCGTTTTTCCCAGACCAGTATGGAAATTATAACAACACAAGTTATTAATATTTGTTTGTTCATAAGAAAATGCCAGCCTGTATCTTTCCCAATGGGCAAATATGCCTTTTCATTCATGCCATTCCATGCCTGTAGTGGTCTAATTGAAATAAATGCTTTGAGTTTGAGTTCGAGAAGGCACTGGTCACAATCACGCTTGACCAAAGCGGTTCGGTGATTTTAGACTTATACTAGGTGGTGACCAATGTAACGTACTTAAAACATTGTGCTGATGGATGCATTGAATATACAGGGTGTATATACTCTGTCCGTTACAACCTATATGGTAGGAGGTACTTGAAGTAAAGTTATAATCATAAAAACTACTATTATAAAAAAATATGTGCATAAGTTGGAAATTTGACATCCAATATCTCCGTAACTGAAGGGACCCAGGTTTGGTCTAGGATAAAAAAATATCGCAATGATGAGGAAAACTTTACTTTCGACTTCGTAAAGGGTAAGGTAACATAAAAGGTAACATACAAAGGGTGTAAATAACACCCTTTGTTAAAGTAGTAGTGTAAATAACACCACACACATTTGTTATGTTAAGTCTAACTGTCTAAGCTACCAGGTCACCTCATGGTGTATTCTTTTGTCTAAAGTCAGTGATGCAATAGACTTGGAAAGTACGCCTGTATTGAAAAAGATGCATTGATACCTGCCCGAATTTTAACCCTACAACCTTATGCATAAGTAGCGAGGTCTTAACCGTGGAACCATCACGGCTTTTTTTTTAATATTCACCAATAAGTGAGGCGTGAAAAATAAAAAGTGCCACCGGAATATTATTAATGTGCATATCTAAACGTTCATTCATTTCATCATGTTCCACAAATGGCAGCCATTTTGTTAATATTCATGAATTTATATTTATTCGTTTACACGCTGTTGCGACGTGTTTTGATTTTTGCGGTTAGATTTTGTTGACGTCAAATTGTTGAATACTATATTCAACAATTTTGGTGTTTTCTATCTTCGGGTGATGCTAGTGCATTGAAGAAGCTCGTGGCAAAATAATAAAAGCCGCTTGGATCGATCTTTAGCTTAGACCTTGCTTGCCTAGGTTGGTCTGTGGATGGGTGATCACCCCTTAATTAATGAGTTTCTTTTGTGCCTCGGAAAGCACGTTAAGCCGTCGGTACTGGCTGTCATTTGTAGATCTTTGACAGTCGTTACATTTACAGTGGCCCGAAAGTCTGAGAAGCAGGCAAGGAGTGTCTCAGTGCTGGATACCGGATTCTCGGTACCGGATTTTAGAGGTCAGACATTCAGCTGCATCCGGTTAGAATGGAAGCCGACCCCAAAATAGATGGGAAAAGGCTACACGTGCAGCTTGTGGACTGACTATACGCAAAAGTCTTACAGCGCCCTTCGTGTCCAGTTCAATAACGCGTTCAGGATGATGTTGGCGCTCCCCCGCTTTTGCAGCGCATCGACTATGTTTGCAGAAGCGCGCGTGGATTGCTTCCACGCCACTATGCGCAAGAGAGCCACGTCGCTGGTGCGGCGAGTGCGGGGGAGCGCTAACAACATGCTGGCCGCGCTCGCTCAAAGGCTTGATTGCTCCATCATCTCCCACTGTTGTAAGCGACATGTGGCAGGCTGATGCGACTGACAGACCTGGTTTTTATTTTTATTTTTTTATATAATGAATTGTTAATGTTAATTGAGTTATTTTTATTTTATTTTTTGTGGTTGACTTATTATAATGTAATTGAATTAAGTAAATGAAATTGTTTTTAAATGTTGTGTATGTAATGTGACTGTGTAAATGTATTATTTCTATTATGAGTCAGTGATACTTGAATTAAATGATTTTATTTATTTATTATTATTATGCAGATGACATTTTTCAATTTTATGTTATATAATTTAGCACTTTTGGTGCATACTCGTATTTCGAGCATTCATGATTTCGACGATTTTAAGTTAGATATAATCCTATCTCTAGTAAGCATAATTGGTAAATATATGACTTGTTTTTGATTTAACAGTTTATTATGTTTCAAAACAAAATAAATTCTGACTAAACCCGAAATAATGCCTACATAAAACCTCGACTTTGACGGGTTTCCCTGTATTCTGTTTTACGGATGGCTAATGACTATATAGGAATATTTATTTTTATTTCAAAAAGTGCGCCGCAAACATGATTGCGGCGCACTTTTTGAATTTGGAACATCTTAGTGTTCAGCGCCAAAGAAATCGAACGCAAATATTGTTTGAATAAAGACTGGCTGGTACGACGGCCCATAGTAGCGCCGACCCAGCTGAATAACAATAAATTGTCATAATTGCGAAAATGTCTCAAATGTTAATATAAGTTTTTATTTTCGCTACGTTCAGGATTCTAGTAAAGATTCCCTCGCTACGCTCGGGATTCTACTCTAGAATCCCTCACTTCGCTCTGGATTCAAAAAAACGCCCTCGCCGTAAAAATATTATTTTGGTCCCTTTTTTTTTTTTTTAATTTTTTTTTTTTTTTTTTTTTTTTTACGGATGGGAAATCATCAAGTGACTTCTCCCGCTCTGGGCGGAGCGGGAGGGAGTGTCAGACTTGTACTGACTAAAACCCACCCATGTTCCTTCTTCGCCCTTTTTGTTCCAGGGCCGCGGTATCTCTTTCGACAACAACCCGCAGCCCTAGCAGGCATCGGCCCTCTCGGGCCCCATCCGGTTTGCAGACATCTCCTTGAGGCGCGCGTGGAACACGTACGCGCCGTCGACACGGCCTGTCGTCATAAGACGGACGGACGGTGAGCTAACCCATTACTCACCCTCCACAGGCTCGCGCCTATGGTGGCCGGGGGCCACTGGTTGCCCCCCGACGCCCGGGGCGTCTCCCGCGATTATTTTGGTCCCTTATGATACAATCTACTATTTTCTTTCTTAACCGTTTTCGCTTCGGTGTCCCCCATACTGTAGTGCTTAATGGTGGTCTCGCCCCCTATTACATGTGACTTAAACATAACTCGCAAAATGTGAGTGTATATTAGTTACACATCTGCCTGATCCTGCGGGGATTACAGGCTTGATGTTATGTTATGCTTAAAGGCTCCCGCAGACAAGTGACGCACCACACACGACAAAACCTCCGTAGACCATTTCTATGAAAACGCAAGCTATTGTTCGCGCGGGCATGCCGCGGCAAGAAAAAAAAGATTCGTAGAACGTTTTGTATGCAGCCGAGCCTGCTGCCTCTGTCGCGTGGCGCCACGGTACAACGCGCCGTATTGAAAACCGATCGAAAATTTCGAAATTTGTTTTGTAAATCGTTATTAGTCATAATTCCGTAACTTGTTTTTTTTAGGTACAGATACTTGATTCATTTTGATTTTCAAAAGTTAAATTAAAGCATATAATACCTAAATGATTATCGAAAAGATTTAAATCCTTAGGATAACCCAATTTTAAGATATCGTCTGCAACAAATTAGCATATCCTTTACAGGCCAAAGTAGTTATTATAATAATATATTCAGACCGCGTTACTCCTGGACACTATCCTAATCTATCACATTTCGAACGCTTTTTGATACGTTAGGATCGAGTAATCGATTCGATGCCGCGCCGCGTCGCGTCTGTGTGCGGGAGCTTTTATGGTACTTCTGACGCGAGGCCTTAGTTGGAACTATCGCTGCTATATTGGTTTAAAAAAAAAAAACAGAAACAGTTTCACAAATGTTTCCCAACACGTCCACCTTAAAACACCCATCATCCTTTTTCATTATAGTTAACATTGTAATAAGATCATAAGAGGAAGTTGTGGCTAAATACTATCAGCCACTTGGATCGACCTTCAGGTTATTGTGCAGTTGCCTAGTTTGGTCTGTGGTTGGGTGACCACCCATTAGAAACCGAGTTTCGTCCGATGCATCGGAAAGCACGTTCAGCCTTAGGTACCGACTGCCATTTATAGATCTTCGACAGTCCTTACAGGTAGTCAGTGGCCCGAAAGTCTGACAACCAGCCTTACCAAGGCGAATCGTAATACCCAGTACTAACTGTCTTGTGGTGGTCCGACAGGCAGTCGTTCCATATAAAATGCTGGTATTAATAAATTATTAAGGCTGGTATGGTGGCCCAGTGGTGGCAGCCCCGACTTACGAACAGTAAGTCGTGGGTTCGAACCCAGGCAGGCACATTACTTTGTGTAATTTATTTCATCACCGCTGCTCTCAAAAACGGTGAAGGAAAACATCGTGAGGAAACCGGCATGTCCTAGAACTAAAAAATCGAAGACATGTGACATCTACCAACCCGCACTGGGCCCGCGTGGTGGATTAAAGCCCACTCTCTCTCATAGAGAGGAGGCCTGTTTCCCAGTAGTGGGAAAATTATAGGCTGATGATGATTCAGCTGAATCCAGTTAGACTGAAAGCCGACCCCAACATCGTTTAAAAAGGCTAGGCAGATGATGGTTATCGAATATAGTTTTCTTTCTAAAAATGCAACATTCTACTTTACATCTCTGAACAAATAAAACAACAATTTATCACTACAGCTCACTACAGCTTTATCCTCTTCAAATTGTTTATTACACGTTAAATTATAGTATGCAAATCCTTCTGGTCTATTGCGCGATAGCCGTATATCTGTTCCATGCACAGCAATAAATTACAAATTTTACAACCGGGTCCCGCCTCCCGTTTTGAAAAGGTGTAAAACTTTTACGGGCTGTAAAATTTAAACTGTGCTCTTGGACATGTTAAAATAAATATTTTTATAGCCTTAGTGTGTTATTTGCGAGTTATTTTGATTTATGTAATGATGTGAAATGAAAATTGAATGGGTTTTAAGCGGGTCAGACAATAAACACCCAGACCAGTGCCACCACGGGAAATATAAATTAATGGGTATGGACGTGAACGTGCAATCAAAGATACATTAATCAAAACTATTTCATAATATTTTTTAGGAAATCAGTAAAATAGTGGTATTTTTGTCATATCCATGAAAAGGAAAGTACAATACGATCTTTAAAGCTGTGCCCTGAAAACAATCTTGCAGAAGGACATATTTTAACTACTAACTAATAAACATTTTATTAAATAAATCAATTAATTCATGCCAAGTCACAGACCCATGGGCACCATAAAATCGCTGTCATCAGATTTGGTACTAACCACACAAAAAGAAGAAGATTTCATTAAACTTCATTCCCTTAATTTTTCAAATTTTACAATATTATTTATTATCCACTTCATATAATTAATAAAACAATGACAAACTAGACAGACGGACCATACCAGCACGCTAAGCATGACCGCCGAACAAACGGACTATGTCGACGGAAGAATCGATAAACTGACACACTCATTGTCTATCTGTCATTGTGTCGATTCTTCCGTAAACAAAACTCGTTTCTAAAGTGGTCACTATGTGTGCTGATAATAGAAAACTATATAGTCTCGTTAGACTCACACTTCAATACATTTATCTCAATGTCGCATCTTTGAAGATTCCTCACAAATACAAAGGAGTATACACGGTGTAAATCACCTCCTCACGAAGCCGTCAACCAAGCATTCCATACATGAAACTAAGTAACTTTACGCAAAAATTATTGCTGATAAACGACTTTGACCCCTAATATCTCCGTAACTAGAAGGTTCCCAGGTATGGTGTAGAACAAAAAAAATATCGCAATGACAAGGAGAACCAGTGCCTTTCGGCTTTGTTAAGAGGTGTTTTACACCCTTTATTTAAATTCTTCCGTCTCAAGAAAAGTGGCGTCCAGATATTAAAAGAGTTGTACAGATATTGTCCGTTCCTACAATGCAGTTTTTAGCTGTTTTTATTGTGAATGAGAAAATGGTTTTTAATTTTTGTTTTTAACAGTTGCTACTTAGCAAGTGTTGGTCTTTTGGGGCGTAAATAATCTTATCTTACTTCTCTCTATTGTATCTTCGAAAGTGTGTGAGGATAGATGGACGAATAGATGGATATTGGTGACTCTTTCATACAAAATCACTGAACGATTTTGGATCACATTTATATATAACCTGGATCAAAACTTAAGAAACATTATATTCGGTAGAACAATGAGAGCAGCGGTGGCCCAGTGGTGGCAGCCCCGACTTACGAGCAGTAAGCCGTGGGTTCGAACCGAGGCCTATGCACCTGCATTACTTTGTGTAATTTATTTCATCACCGCTGCTCTCAAAAACGGTGAAGGAAAACATCGTGAGGAAACCGGCATGTCCTAGAACTAAAAATTCGAAGACATGTAACATCTACCAAGCCGCACTGGGCCCGCTGGGTGCATTATTAATAGCCCACTCCCTCTCATAAAGAGGAGGCGTGTGTCTCAACAGTGGGAACATTATAAGCTGATGATGATGAGAACAATCCCATGGGAAAATTGCCAAACACCACGTGGGTGGCATAAGGTCAAGTTCAATTTCCAGGTTCGGCAAAATGTTATTGACTTTTTCTGTCAGGAATTTTTCAGTAGTAGCCACGAAGTCTGAATTTGTTTGACCCGGGAATCTAAACCAGAACCTTCATATCCAGCAGTCGAGTTTGCGACCATCGGACCGACGGGGCATTCATAGAGGCAAGAGAAAGTTATATAAAAAAAACAAATGCCACCCAAGAGGACCCGCGCCACTGAACTAGTCCATCTTAATCTCCGATCATAATTCCTTCACGTTGGCATTCATGTTCTCAAGTAGAACGTAAGTCTCACATAATGAAATAAGTTTCAGTACTACGCTTAAAACTCGAGATTTTTAATGCCTTTATATCCTGTCGCTATCAAAGTTGGACTGTTTACTTTATTGCAATGATACTGCTGGCTACTTTGTAAGAAAAGTGTTTTGTTAAGTGGAACAATTTTATTTATTTTTTTCTTTAATGCTCATTGGTGTTTTTGTTTGAATTGGTGAGATCATAATTTTCTTCATCATCATCTGCCTAGCCTTAAAGAATTGCTAAACCTTATTGTCTAATCGGATGCAGCTGAGTACCAGTATTTTACATGAAGCAACTGCCTATCTGACCTCCACAACCCAGTAACTGGGTAATATGATAACCCTTGGTAAGACTGGATGTCAGACTTTTTGGCTTCTGACTACTCGTAACGACTGTCAAAGATCTACAAATGACAGCCGGGACCAACGGCTTAGCGTGCTTTCCGAGGCAAGGAGGAAACTCGGTATGTAATTATGGTCACCCATGCACGGACTAACCTCGGCAAGCACGACTTAACCTTAAAGATCGACCCGGGCGGCTGTTATTATTTAGCCACGAGCTTCTCGAGATCATAATTTTTTTCAAGGACATGAATTTACACAAATTACTGAAATAGCTCAAAAAGCCGCTAAGCTGAAGTGGGACTGGACTGGCCACGTCTGCCATAAGCTTAATGAGATGTGGGCCAAAAGCACCCCTTTTTGGAGCCCTGATACAGCCAAAAGGCGACGCGGCAGACCTCGTAAAAGATGTCGGGACGAGCTGGATAAGACCAACAACCAGTGGTCCACATTGACCCAAGATCGAAACAACTGGAAGTCATGTGGAGAGGCTTAGCCTAGCAGTGGGATAACACCGACTACCTGTACCAGTATCACTAACCGATAGCAGCCGAATAGCAGTGATAGTCTACTGGTGTGACCGTCGGACTGCCAAGTCATAGGTTTTAAGTTCGAACCCAGGACACGCACCTCTGATTTTTCGTATGCATGTGCGTATTGTATAATTATCACTTGCTTCGGTGAAGGAAAACATCGTGAGGAAACCAGCATGCCTGAGAGAGTTTTCCCGACGGCATGTTGGATTCTATAACTAAGAGGTAACTATGCTAATGATTCTCGACCCGAATCAATAATAAAATGGGTAGATATATATATATATATATTTCCTTATTATACCACCCATTTTTTAAACGCAGCCCGTCTGATCCTGCCCTATAACCGCGCTTTCACACATACAAACAAACTCAAACGTTTATTAGATAATTTCTTATTCCCTAAACCACGTTATTCTGTAATAATGACAAACTTAAACAACCAAAATAATGTTTATGTTTATAAATAACTAGCTGTACCCAGCATGCGTTGCAATGCACTTTTTACTACCCACCTACCCTATCCGACCTACCTACCCTATCCTACCTACCCTACCCGACGCTACCTACCTACCTACTCTACCCTACCCTACCTACCTACTCTACCCTACCCTACCCTACCCTTACTACCTACCTACCCTACCTACCTACCCTACCCTACCTACCTACCCTACCCTACCCTACCCTACCTACCTACCCTACCCTACCTACCTACCCTACCCTACCTACCTACCCTACCCACCTACCTACCCTACCCTACCTACCTACCCTACCTACCTACCTACCCTAGCCTACCTACCTACCCTACCCTACCTACCTACCCTACCTAACCTACCCTACCTACCTACCCTACCCTACCTACCTACCCTACCCTACCTACCTACCCTATCCTACCTACCTACCCTACCCTACCCTACCCTACCGTATCCTATGTCCTTCTCCTGGCTCTAAACTACCTCCCTGCCAATTTTCAGCTAAATCGGTTCAGCCGTTCTTGAGTTATAAGTGAAGTAACTAACACGACTTTCTTTTATATATATAGATTAACTGGGTACCGTAATTTAAATTGATTATTTTTGTCTTTTGTGACAACCTCTTGAATTTTGACGAGGATAGAAAACAACATCTTGTATGTCATATAAACTTAGGTCTTAGATAACAAATCGTTCAAACTATTGCATGCCTAACATGGTGGAGCAGTGCAACCGCATAAAATTAACACAAAAACGACTCTGTAACCACTGTCTCACAATAAAGATCTTTGACTTCAATACTTAACAAAACCTTAACTGAAATAATATACTAAACCAAAAAAACATGTCATCACTTTCACAAAAACCATTATTAAAATCGGCTTCTCAAAACATGCTGTCAATACTTCATGACAATTCCCAACAGGAATTATTCGTCGCAGAACTGATATCCTCTTACTGAATCGAGTTTTGTACCACTCAACGTAATGAAAATGTTATTTTCAATTGTCAAGGGAGGATTACGTTTCAACGATACCTATCCGAGATGTATCGATGATATGAAATTATTTTGTAGAAGTATCGGTGAAATTTTATCTCATTTCATTTTGAAATTTTGTTATATTTTTTGGTTGCAAGAGTATGTGTATTTTATTTAGTTAAGTAAAACTCAAAGAACTCACTTAGTCTTATTTTAATTTGTTGGGATTAGAAGAATTGAATAGTGACAAAAATGGATAAAGTAAAGAATGAGTATACAAGGTGTTGTTTTGCATCCTCGTCAGATTCAAAATTCAAGGAGGTAACTATGCTTATGATTCTCGACCTGAATCAATAATAGAATGGGTACGTATTTTGTTTTCTTATTTACCTTAAAATTTCCGCGCGAATGAAGTCGCAGGCATCAGCTAATAGGTATATAAATTACAGTGTCTGGCCCCAATCTGGCATCAGTAGGTAAGCATTTCACACTCCAATTCTTTTCCCAAACTTACAATATTGTCCCCAACAAATTCAAAAGTCTCTAACAAACTTCCCAAATCCAAAATTCTAAGCACTTTAACTCGAAATTCTTGGCCAAAAACAAAAGAAAATTCCACCCATTTTAATCTCATCCTAAGATATACAATAGGAGACTCCTTTAAGTCACCCGACTTATTTACGTCTCCTACTTTAATAACAGTACTTTAAATGACCAAAATTCCGTTTTAACGATTAAAACGGGAAAGTTTTCTGACTGAAATTTATTGTAAGGACGCTCAGTTATTTTTCAATTTGGTAGATCGCGGGAAGGAGTGAAGCAAGCGGCGATTACGTTCCGAGAACTTTCGGGAAATATTGTCCGGGATGGGATTGTGTTCAGAGTTAGGGCTGAGCGATTCGGTTTTGTTTTTGTTGAATTTAGGGATTAAACCGCCTATTCCAGCCATTTGGAATGACTGAAAATCGTAGGTTTGAATTCCATCCACTGCAACGTTACTGGAGGTCTAATAACATTCAATACATTCGTTGTCTGTGAATTCGAACTTCTTGTGTGCGTCCGCAAATTATATAGATTATGGTCACAAACGTAACTACGTTTAATTTTCGTTCGTTGCCGAAGTTACTTTTCGGAGAAAGAGAGTAGACCTCCTAAAACGTGAAGCTACTGCGATTACTAGTTTTTGTTAATTGTTGCCTGATTGTGTAGATTGTTTTACAAACCAAAAAAAGAAACATACAATAGGTAGTACAAAAGTAAAATCAAGTGATATTCAGAACATTCTCAAAACTATTTGAAATGAGGTGTAATATTGTAAAGTTTTTCGTTAAAATACTACAGAAAATTCTGTGTTTTGGCGTTTTGTATTTCATTGAAAAACCTTTACTGTCGATGTCAATATTTTGAATGCTACTTGTATAGAGACCAATCTGAGGGCCAAAGTGAGTTAAAACAATATTACCTTATTTGTCGGCGTCAACACCATCGTTGACACCCTCGTCGGTCCACCATTATTGTTATAAATCATCATCAGCCTAGCCTTTTTCTAAACTATGTTGGGGTCAGCTTCCAGTCTAACCGGATGCAGCTGAGACCCAGTATTTTACATGAAGCGACTGCCTATCTGACCTCCACAAACCAGTAACTTGGTAATACGATACCCCTTGGTAAGACTGGATGTCAGACTTTTGGCTTCTGACTACTTGCAACGACTGTCAAAGAACTACAAATGACAGCCGGGACCAACGGCTTAACGTTCTTTCTGAGGCACGGAGGAAACTCGGTATGTAATTATGGTCACCCATCCACGGACCAACTTCGGCAAGCACGGCTTAACCTTAAAGATCGACCCGTGCGGCTGTTATTATTTAGCCACGAGCTCCCCATCATTATTAGTAAATAAGAAAGTAAATAATAATAACTCCTTTCCTAAGTTCCATAAACTGTGACTAACAGTGCACTTTGTGTTTGTTATATAACCACCTTTTAAGATATACAAATAAAAACAAAAACTTTCTATAGGAAAAATACGGCTCGAATCACCATGTTACTTTTTCGTATTTAAAAAGCTGTTTCGATTCATTCCAAGTGTTTTGCAAGTAGCTGTTTTATTCATACCGTTTTATAGTTCGGGAAAGTAGTTAATTTTTATTACGAGCCTAGATTGTACCGTTTAAAAATGGTTACTCTAGTTCTTTGCTATCGTGAAATCGGTTTGCTTTTATTTTTCTTAATATGTAATTTTCAATTTATTTTTATTTATTGCTTTCTGTTCATCTCATACTGAGACTATTAGTCTTAGTCCCACTGCTGGGCAAAGGCCTCTCCTCATGACTTCCAGTTGTTTCCATCCAGGTCCAATATGGACCACTTGTTGCTGGTCCTGTCCAGTTCGTCCCGCCATCTACTTCTTATTTCAGAAAAAAAAAAAATCTTCACAATGATTGAATTACTCTGCGGTGATTCAGAATCAAATAAATAGATCTGCACGTTGCACGTATACACGTTGTATTTTTCTTTTTTACTCAGAATCTACACCTAGACTTGATCAGAGATCGCGTTTCATGAGTTATAATAATACTAGCTGTCCCGCGCAACTTCGTCTGCGTCACATTTTCCCCGTTTTTGCAACATTTTTCATTGCTGCTCCGCTCCTTTTGGTCGTAGCGTAATGATATATAGTCTATGTCCTTCCCCAGGTTGAAATCTATCTTTCTGCCAAATTTCATTAAGATCCGATCAGCCGTTTAGTCGTGAAAAGGTAAGAAACAAACAGAGTGACTTTCGTATTTATAATATTAGTATGGAAGTATGGATTGGTATACATGGTGGAAAATACACCGACGCTAAAACTGCTACCACGTATTCAGTGCATCATTCTAAAGCCCCCATATAAAAAACTCGTCGGTTATTAAAAACAAAAATTGAATTAAAAATTTAAAAAACCCCCGACGCTACGACGCTTGGATTAATTTTATTTATGGTTTTTTTGAGGTTTTGTCCGTCGGGGGTTTTTTAAATTTTTAATTTAATTTTTATTTCATGCTTTTTAAACTTAAATTATTTTTTCTTAGCCTTGACTGTCCCACTCCTGGGCATAGGTTTACTCCCATTCCTTCCACTTTTCTTGGTGTTGCGCCTCTTCTCGCTTAGAGATGGTGAGAAAGTAACAAGAATTCAAATTTCCAATCAACTAGACCCGTTGAAGTTGTTTAAATCCCTTCATCAACTGGAAAAGAGGTTATGACCTTCAAACGGCTGAGCAGATTTTCTCAAAACATAGCTAAGAACACTCTCGATTAAAATACCTTTCAAATGACACCAATTTTATCAAAATCGCTTCATCCTTTTGGGAGCTACGATGCCACATACAGACACACAGATACACAGATACACACGTCAAACTTATAACACCCCTCTTTTTTGGTCGGGGGTTAAAAACAGCTTGTAAGTATTGCAGTTTTGTAGGAAGCAGCTGTTGCGGTCAAAATGTATGGAACAGCTGTTTTTTTTAAGTTAGCTATGTTGGATCGTTATAACCGTTATAGTGTCCTTGTCCACCTTGTATAGATGAGCAGCACCGTCATTAAGGTTGGTCACGTGGATTACCAGCCATGTCATTAAATGCACGTATAATATCATTATTATATAAGCTGTTGTTTTACATCCTCGTCAAATTCAAGGCGGTAACTATGCTACTGATTCTCGACCCGAATCAATACTAAAATAATAAAGTACTTTTTTTTCATACTTGCGGAAATCAGTAAGTGTGAACCACCCGTGTTTTAAACGCGGCCCGTCTGTTCCTCACCCTATAACTGCGCTTTCACACATACAATCAATCTCCAACGTTTATTTGATCTATTGTAATACCCAAAACCAAGTTATGGAGGTTATTCTGAAATACTCAAAAACAACAAAAAAGCAGCATTTATTAAGAATTGAGTAGGTACCGTAATTTAAATTGATTATTTATGTATTTTGTGACAACCTCATGATGCAAAATAACACCTTGTATTTACGCACTTAAAAATAACAACTACATCCTTGAATCAAATCGGTTCCAATCAATAAGGCAATTAAAAAACGACAACCAAAAAGACACTGAACAATTGAACATAAATCTCGATACAAATGACAAAACCAAACAAATAAGAGTACAACAAGTCTAGAACATTCCACAAATACACTGCCGTCATATGAAAAAAGGACGCATCTTACATTTTTTCCAAAAATGAGTTAAATATACCATTCGATTCAGAAAGAAAAGACGCATCTGCTCATATTTTTTAATTTTCAAAAAAATCAAAATTGTAGAAAGTTCGTAAGCTAATTAGACGTAACTGTAGATTAGAACTATTTTCTTTTTACGAAAAAAAGACGTTTTTGAAATCAACATAAAAGAAAAGACTTAATAAACCAGTTGCTACATTATTTTCAATAATATTTGCATCTTTTACTAAAATGAAAAAACACAAAAGCATAACTTTAAAGTATAAAGACGCTTTTGGTTACTTACGTCTAATATTCTTAGTAACCTTAACAATAAAAATAAATTGTTTGGCCGCAAATGACATAGCGCCTTTTTCATTGTATTGACCTAACATGATTTAAAAAAATTCTATGTTAAAAAGACACAAGTTGTCAATTGCGTCTTTTTAATATAGATTTCGTGTACGTCGAAGAGGAGTGAAGGGGGAAATGCAGTAGTGTTTCTTTAGTTGCGCCTGTGGTTGCGCCCGAGTCGATGGAGAGTGTGGTCACGTCACATCGCGCGATCAGACGAAGGTAAGAACGTTATTATTTTATAATCGCTGGTAATTATTTTCAAAATTAGTTATGTTACATTATACATTTTGTAAATACATGCTCTAAAATAGTTCGATTTAATTAAAATAATTTAGTCTATTTAAGATTATGGTAAATGTATGAAACTTTAAGTATTATCATGTTAAATGAATGTATAATTTACGTATACTTAATCTATACTAAACATGATGTCCGTTCACGTAGGTACCTAGTATGTACATACTAGGTATATAGTAATAGATAGGTACCTAATTCCTCCGATTCGGGATGTACGAACTAAACTTATCAGGACTAAAACTAAAATTACACGTCCTATTCTTTTCTGATTGTATAAAAATAGGATAGGACGGTTTAGTTTAGTCCTGTCAAATTAGTTTGTTGGTACATCCCGAATCGGGGGCATTAGTTTAAAAATTTTAGGAGTAAAGCTAGAATGCACAACTTTTGTTCCGCTTTGCTAAAACCACAACAAAAAATTAGCCTTCCCATACGATTTTGTGTTTTGAACAAATTGTAAAAAAGCCCACCTGAAAGTATTACAGTATCCTTCTGTTACACCGTGTACATTATTATTTAATTAAATTAAATCTGCTTCTGAAAGTATGTCTGGGCCCTACTTAATAAATAAATGTTGCATTATTTAATTTCATGTACTTACAAAATATGTATCCTAGATGTTTAGTATTTAAAAAGGTTAAATTTATTTTTTTATTTACACCAATTTTTTTTCATTTGCAGTTTTTTAAAATGACGAAAGGAAGAGCTTTTAATTCTTTGGCATGAAGCAATATCTGGTCGAAAGAAGGAAGATATTTTAAGTTGCTTCAGATCATTTTTTTAACAAAATCGTGATTTGAAATTTTTGCGCGATAATTGCGCTGCCCAAAATAAAAATTGGACTCTGTTTTCGTACATGTTATACCTCATTAATTCGGCTGAAGTTTCGTTTGAAACTATTACATTCAAATACCTCGAAGTTGGTCACACATTTATGGCTGCCGACGAATTTCATCACAGAGTAGAAATGGCCATGAAAAATAAGAAAAGGATTTATGATTTTGAAGATTTCTGTCAAGCTGCTTTGAGTACTAATTATAAATATCTTACAGTAAAAGAAATGAACGTCGAGGATTTTTATAATTTTGAAGACTGCTCATCTTCCTATAAATTACAGAACTCAACTCCACGTGCATATTTAGCTGATATGTGTCAAATTACTTTCCGTAGAGGCAATCAACAAGTTTTTTTTTTATAAAACAAATTTTGATGGTGATGAATGCTCTCTAGATTTCTTGAGGTTAAAGAACATCAAAAATGGAATAACTCTACCAAAATCAAAGTCATCTTACAGGGGCATTACAATGGAAAGAAAAATGAAAATAGTTAGACAATTAGGACCACTTATCGCCGGAAAATAGAAGTGTTCTGGCAAAATTTGAGAGTAAATGATAATGCAACTGATCTCACAAATAATTATGAAGACTGAACCTTATTAGTTTTTATTATCATTAAAACCCTCCTCAAGCGAAAGACTGATGATTCTATTAAGATGATAGTGTTAGGTATCTGTGTTCTTTACAACAATAATAATTATCTTATAAGACATATTAAAAAGCTGACAACAAAAATTAACAAATTGATCATATAGGAGGGTTACAAAGTTCTATTATTTCTTGTGTATTCTATTCAAATATGTGATAACTACCAAACATTTTTAATTTAGTCTTTAATTTAGTTAGTTTAAGAATAAATATTTTTGCATAATTTTGATGGTTACATTTGGAAATTTCTATTTTTTTATTACAGTTTCACTATGTGATAGTTTGTTCAAAACTTAGAACTTATGGAAAAGAAGAACACTGATTTTGTAAAACCATTAGGTTTAGACTTTTATAGAGGGGATTATTTTTTGTTTCGTTACTAAAAGCATGTTTTTTTTTTATTTTTCTTAATAAAAATATTTAGTTTATAAGCGTTTTATGAATATATATTCGTGCAAAGCATTGATCATAAAAAAAATCTGTAATAGTTTGTTCTAACCTTAAAATTTATGAAAAAGAAGAATACTGATTATGTGAAAATTGATTAAACTTTTAGAGCTAGGTATTATTTTTTGTTTCGCTACTGAAAGCATTTATGTATGTTTACTTTTCTTAATATAAAAAACATTAAAAAATATATCGACTTTTATTTAATTATGTTTCAATCACTGAAATTTTTAATGTTCCTTACTATATGAGAAAAAATATTACTAAGTAGGAAAAATATGTAATATTCAGATAAAATTTGATACTCAATTATAAGTTTTGCCTCGTCCGAGTAAGTTTTGCTAGTGTCTATTATAATAATAATATATTTAATACTAGGAAGAAAAGTAGCAAAAAACCAATACCGCCCTTTCAACTTAAAATTATCTTAACAACATAAATTGAAAATGTAAAATAAATGGCAGTATTTTTATTTACTAGATTGTTAAGACGCAAATGGTTATATGCGTCTATTCTTTGAAGTTTTCTGGCTGCTGGAATATTTTTTTCACCATGATGAAAAGAAAAATCGTATTTTTTTAAATAAACAAATAAATTTTCAAAAAACCATGTTAGTATTTAAAATCCTCATGTTTGTAACTATTGATTTCAATTTTTATATCATTATATTTTAAAATACTTTAGAGACAGCAAGGTCTGAAAGAAAAATTGCACTTTTTAATTTTTACCTCAATTTTACTTTTTTGTAAGTTGCGTCCTTCTTCATTATGACGGCAGTACATTCGTGTATCTAACAATTTATCTGTGATATTTTATTTTCTGCATAAACCTGAGAATTTTCCTATAATATTTCACTGGAACAACTGCACCTGCGTTTTACGTCTTGTTGGGGAGAATTTTAGTGAAATGGGCTGTTCATCATTTTTGTACTGCTTTTGGGTGATATTTTTGCAGTAATAATATTCTTACATAAAAAGAGGAGCTCGTGGCTAAATATATGGTCAGGTTTAATGCTACCAAAACCCAGGCGTGTCTTTTTTCCGCAAAAAAGAGCCAATTTCACCCTGCTCCAACTTTCCGAGATGTCACCGTGCCAATAGCAGACCATCTTGAGCTTCTTGGCATAACTTAAACATCAACCCTCAATTTTGGCTCATATATTGAGGCAAAGGCACAGCTGGCTGCCAAAAAGTTGGGGGTCCTTGCAAAGGTGAGAAGGTACTTCACGCCAGAACAGCTGCTCAGCTTGTATCAAGCGCAAGTTCGATCATGCATGGAGTACTGTTCTCATCTCTGGGACGGATCTGCCAAATACCAGCTTGATGCACTTGAGTCGGTTGAAAAGCGGGCCAAGAGGCTCATTGGCAATGAGGCACTGGTCAAATCTAAGCTCCAGAGCCTTGAACATCGTCGCCGAGTTGCCAGCCTATCGGTTTTTTACCGGTTACATTTCGGGGAGTGTGCGATGGAATTGCATGACCTAATTCCAGCTAGCCCGTTTCATCATCGGACTACCAGACGTACGGCGATGCGCCATCGGTACATGGTGGACATCCCACCTATACGCACTAAGCGCTTTGGGAATACTTTTATTATGCGTACCGCTAAGGAGTGGAATTCCATGCCGGAGTCTGTGTTTCCCGATAGCTACAATCTGGGGGTCTTCAAGTCAAGAGTGAATAGGTTTCTTCTAGGCAAGCGTGCTTCACCGTCGACCACATCATCGCTTACCATCAGGTGAGATAGTGGTCAAACGCGAGCCTATTTATAATAAAAAAAAAAAAAAAAATAATAACAGCCGCATTGGTCGATCTTTAAGGTTAAGCCGTGCTTGACGAGGTTGGTCCGTGGATGGGAGACCTTAAATACATACTGAGTTTCCTCCGTGCCTCACATTAAGCCGTTGCTCCCGGCTGTCATTTGTAGATATTTGACAGTCGTTACGAGCAGTCAGGAGCCAAAAGTCTGACATCCAGTCTTACCAAGGGGTATCGTATAACTTAGTTACTGGATTGTGGAGGTCAGATGGGCAGTCGCTTCATGTAAAATACTGGAACTCAGCTGCATCCGGTTAGACTGGAAGCCGATCCCAAGAGTGTTTGGGAAAAGGGTCGGCAGATGATGACGATTAGGTAAACCTCTGCCTAACACTTCTGGGATTACAGGCGTGATGTTATGTTAATTTTTAACCCTGACTTTTTAGTCTTGCAGATCTAATGTAGCTGCCAACATAACCTTTAGATTTTAGTAACGAAATGTATAACTAACAGTTAATTTTGGAAATAGATCACGAAATATTTGGTGTACAAGTAAAACCATTAACTTTTCACTTCAGTTACTCAAACATGTAGGTTTTGCTGTGGGACCAAGTAATTTTTTTTTTTTCACTGAGCCGCAAATATCTTATTCAGCCTAGGGTTAATCATACAATTCGAAACATTCAGACTCTATCTCTTTCCCGCCATTAGAAAGAGAGGGAGACAAAGACCAGCCCTTTCGAAGTTCCGATTTTGAATTCGACCTCAAAGACAAACACGTTTGGAATTTCGTACTAACTAAAGAAATTTTGCAAAAAGAATTGTCTTTTAATGTAATTTATTGAATTTTTAACTTATTGTTGTATTTTAACGAAAATAAGTATTTACTGCAAATAAAACTGATATTTAACCTGTAAGTATTTATTATCTCCTAAAGTGTTCTCGCTGCTGAAGTGAAAAGTTATGTGTGTTACACGAGAGCAAAGTTTTTTGCCTCTCGTGCCTTTGAATCCCTCGCCACACTCAGGATTCAAAATCAGCAATCGCAGCAAAAAACGACTTGGCTCTCTTGTTGCACAAATAACTATTTTAATTACGCTGCCAATATAAATTTTCAGTATGTATAACTTTTCACGCGTGGTTACTCCCATTCGTTTTGACGAGACCTGTCCTAGCAGAGGGAACTGGATAACCTGATTATGCTTCCCAGCAAGGTTAAATCCAGAAGTATCGGACGTTCTCAAAATCCTTGAACCGTGGCAGCTACTTGTATTCTCCTCATGCCAACTTAAACACATACAATTTTATATAAAAATCAGAATGTTATTGGAAAAATACATATTATTTTGACGTGGAGCTCTTTTATTTGAATTCGTACGCGCATCTGTCGCGGGCTACACACATTTATTACATGTTTGTCGGTGAGGCGTCGCCCAATAGTATTCTGATATTTACGTATTTTTGGATAGAAGTAAGTCATTTTTTTGTATAGATATTCTTGTTTTTTTATTGGAATTTATGTTTTTTTCATGATGCAGGACTCAAACCAAACCTATTCTCTTATTAGTTAAACTTGAACAATAAAATACGCATTTAGTAATATGATGATTATTATTGCCTACAGTAAAGATTGATTGAAAGTGTTAAATTGTTTTAACGCCTATAGAAAGTCGATACGCGGTTTGGGCAAAGTGAGAATTTCTCTAGTAGCAAAGCAGCCACCTCGTTTGGATTTGTGCCGGGTGGATGGCAATAAGCTCGCCCTCTGTTAAATGGGACTTAAACATAACTGGCGAAATGTGGGTGTACTATTAGGTACTCCTCTGCCTAACCCGTCGGCAAAAGCATTCATTTATTTCTATTTTATAACACATTTGCTCGTAAAGGGTCTCTTATTTCACCAATTTCAGTATCGTAAAGTATCTCATTACGCACTAGTGCGGTAATGTAATGAAAACGCACGGTTTATCAAAATGCTTCGTCTAAAACGAACGGTACTTTTTTAAATCTTATCAAAGAGTTTTTATGTCAGAAAAGTGGTCAACATTTTATGAATAAAATTAACTTGGGAGATAAAATATAATAAATAAACATTTCATTCTTTAATTTAATTAATGTTTACCATAAATTGCAACCATTTATATGAAACAAAACACAAAAATATTAATTTAATTTGTTATTAATACTGGCTGTTTTTGTGCCTTTGCATTAAAAAAAGCGCTGATGCGCGCGCATCGCTAATTTCATAATTTGTGAACATGCTAAAATTATTCCGCACGCTTTTTATTTTCGCTGTATTGTTTTTATTTCAAAATTTCGTCCGAGTTTTATTTATTTCCTCGCAAATATGTTATAAAACGTCGTATGACATACGTGCGCTTTGATAATTACAGCCTCTGCTTTCTTGTAGCCCTCGCCTACGGCTAGCAATATCGCCTCGGCTGTAATTTTCAACTTACCGCACTTATATCATAATGTACTATTATTATCATCATCATCTGCCTAGCCTTTTCCCAAGCTATCTTGGGGTCGGCTTCCAGTCTAACCAGATGCAGCTGAGCACCAGTATTTTACATGAAACGACTGCCTATCTGACCTCCTCAACCCAGTAACTAGGTAATACGATACCCCTTGATAAGACTTGATGTCAGACTTTTGGCTTCTGACTACTCGTAATGACTGTCAAAGATCTTCAAAAGACAGCCGGGACCAACGGCTTAGCGTGCTTTCAAAGGGAGGAAACTCGGTATATAATTTTGGTCACCCATACACGAACCAACCTCGGCAAGCACGGCGTAACCTTAAAGATCGATCCTTGCGGCTGTTATTATTTAACCACGAGCTCCTCTATTGCTTAAACCGATATATTTAGGACTAATTACTGATCTCTCTTATTGATACATGAATTCGAATTACAACACCCTAACTATGCAAATCATTCGAACATTCCACAAACATAATTCCCTTTAACCGTGGCGAAAGTTCACGCTAAACGGTAGACATTTACGAGGTAATACATTTCTGTTTTGAACATGCAAGTAATAATGACACAAAATCCGGTTCCGGTTTTTGCTGTCATCGCGAGCAGCTCAAAGTTTTCGCGGCAATTAGTAATCTCAGTTAGATTAGCATAATGCAGACAAAGTGTGGGCAAAAACACAAATATATGAGGAAACTCTTGCAGTTGGTTACTGAGGAAATCGTTTAGTTGGCAAACTGAGTGAAATGTGGGAAAAACGGGATGATTTACTTTGGTTTCAGTGTTTTATGCCGTCAAATGGTGTTGATTTTGGTATTTAATTCATATTTTGAGTGTTCTACATTTAAAAAGTAAACCAAAAAAATTGGTTGCCTGTAAAGTCGGTATACGGGCGAAAGTTTTACGTGACAACGACTTTGAGTGGTAAAATAATTTTAATGTGAATATTCATTCGTATAGTAGGAAGAAGGATGAAATAATAGTAACAATTTAAAACATTTATTTGCGCGTGCCTTTCACTTTTTATGTCTGTCTCTCTCGCTCTTAGGCGGGCTAACCATGCCCGAGTGGAAGGGACGCGTGCCTCTCACTCGCTCTCATTGTGAGCGCATAACGTGAGCGGAGCGTAACGCAGTTTCTTGAAGTGTCACCCGGCAAACCAATTTATAAGACGTTGTCACGTCAAAAAATGGGTTTGCTCTTGACTCTAGTCTAGGTCAGAGATGACAGAGACAAAGTCGACGATGGTATGAGCTTACCCATAAGAAGCCTGTTCCCTCTAACTTTGAAAAGATTAAGGTTGTAAGCGTTCGGAAACACAGACGAAAGTAAAGAGTTATATCTAGATTTTTGCCACTACCACTACAGACTATCCTACATCCTAGCTATATTTGCAAACCAACTCTTAAGATTCTCATGCCTCTAACTCTGTGGGGATTACATGCGTAACGTTATGATGATATTATGTGACTCTTAAGATTGATTCAATTGTTGATTGATTCGGTAGCAGAATGAAATATAAACGATTTGCTTGAATTAAAATGAAAAGTCAAAAAATTTAATTATAAGACAAACATTGGGACTACAAATGAACTCATCGCTAACTCTCCGTTAAGCACGATAAAATCCCTGAAAAAAAAAACAACTTGAAAAAAGTTGCAAAGAACCTAAAACAACCGAGCAAATTATACGAATCCAAATTCAACAAATTGAAATCTATCCGCGCAATTTACCACGGGTACTCGTACCTACAAAAAACCCTACCCTGGAACGAAAAAAAAAAGAAACAAAAGCAAAAGTCACTCATAATAAGGCCCGTTTATTCCCCGTTAAGGGTCAAGCCACACCTGAAGTAAATTGAATTCCATGAATAAATTTTGCCCCTTGCAACATTGAGGTTTAAGTTATGAGCTGAAGAATTTGTTTTGTTTTGGGTGAAATTTTTGGCTCTATTGAATCAGAACCTGGTAATATTGAATTGAGCTAAAAGTAGTTAAGTACTTTTACTCGAAAATTATGATATTTAAAAGCCTTTGCTTTGAAACTCTGAAACTTGAAAATGAAGCCGAACGAACGAACCTGGTGACAAAACTCTGAAACTAGAAAATGAAGCCGAAGCTTACAAGGACGAACCTGGTGACTAAAACAAGAAATGTGGCTTATGATAAAAATCGGCGGTGATGACAGGTAAAACCGGTAAAGCCGTGGCCGAGTCCCGCTAAGCGGCGAGATAGACGACAACTTCGCTGCCATCGAGGAAAAAACCTTGAAAAAACTAGTACAGGAACTTAAAGATTGTCACAAACAAACGTAGACCTAGTCCTAGAATAAAAGCTGTCATGATGATGACTTAAATCTCCTTCTTAACTAACAAACGATGCATAAAATTCTCAAAAATCATGCCAAGAATTATTTTATACTCCCGAGATCTACCAAATTTTCCGTTAAACCAAAAAAAAAATGCCCCAAAATATTGCCCAAACAAAAGTCATTCAAAGCTTGCACCACACACAGTCTCGGTCCTCGGGCAACATTTCATCGGAAACAAGAACTTATTGCCCTGCGGCCCGTAAATAACTTAATATTATTAGATTACAAATCAAATGTGAATCCTGTTACTGCTACTTTTTATGTTATTTCAACGGGATATCGGATTTTTGTTTTGTTATTGACACAATTCATGTAACTTGAGGAGCTCGTGGCTAAATTAAACAGCCGCACGTGTCTGTCTTTAAGGTTAAGCCGTGCTTGCCGAGGTTGGTCCGTGGATGGGTGACCATAATTACATACCGAGTTTCCTCTGTGCCTCGGAAAGCACGCTAAGCTGCTGGTCCCGGCTGTCGTTTATAGATTTGACAGTCGTTAGAGTAGTCAGAAGCCAAAAGTCTGACATCCAGTCTTACCAAGGACGGGTTATCGTATCATCAAGTTACTGGGTTGTGCAGGTGAGATAGGCAGTTGCTTCATGTAAAATACTGGTACTCAGCTGCATCCGGTTAGACTGGAAGGCGACCCCAACATAGTTTGGGAACAGGCTATTCAGATGATGAGATGATGATAATTCATGTAACTTGATAAGCCACATTGTGGGTAGTTGTATATTTTGCGGTTGACGTGTAGAAACTGTTAGTGCCAGGTTTGGTTACCAATTTCTGTGGTTTTGCGTTTATTTTGTATTCTAACACACTGATTGATCAAATGGCAATTACATTGGAATGACAAACTCCAAAGACATAATACTTAACAAGGCTATGTGCAACTGCGCTTGCTTTTGTCACCCTTATGCCCTATGTAATAAGGTTGAAAAGTGGTTGACCGTCATTGAAGTCGGTAGTACTTACCTACTTCTGAAGATGACACTCAGAAAAAAACTGCCATTATACTGATTTGGTTCTGTTTGAAACAACAGCAAAGATTTTTCAATCATTTAGTAAGAGACTTTGCCCGCGGCTTTGCTCGAGTAGAATTTAGAATTTGAAAATTTCCGTCTCGGACACGTGGCGACATCTATATCATAAGAATATTATTGTTGTTTTCCTCGAGAACAGTACATTTTTTCGGGATGAAAGGTACCCTATGTCCGTTTCTGTACACCTGACAACGTATATGTAAAATTTCAGGATGCTCGGTTCAGTGGTTTAGGCGTGAAGAGTTAACTAACAAACAAACTTACTTTCACAGTAATAATATTAGTTAGAATCCCAGTTAAAGATAGTTTACACAAATTGACAGTATATATTAATCAATTCATCATCATCATCATCATCAGCCTATAATGTTCCCACTGCTGGAACACAGGCCTCCTCTCAATGCTAGGGAGTGGGCTTTAATCCACCACGCGGGCCCTGTGCGGGTTGGTAGATGTCACATGTCTTCGAATTTTTAGTTCTAGGACATGCCGGATTCCTCACGAGGTTTTCATTCACCGTTTTGAGAGCAGCGGTGATGAAATAATCATGACACAAAGTAATGCGCCTGCCTGGGTTCGAACGTACGACTTACTGCTCGTAAGTCGGGGCTGCCACCGCCGCTCTTTTAATCAATTATCATCATCATCTTCCCAACTTCGTTTGTGTCGGCTTTCAATCTAACCGGATGAAGCTGAAAACCAGTATTTTACATGGAGTGACTGCCTATCTGAACTCCACTACCCAGTTAGAACTGGGTTATTCGATACCCCTTGTTAAGACTTGTTGTCAAACTTTCGGGCCACTGAGTACCTGTAACAATAGTGACTGTCAAAGATCTACAAATAAGAACTGAGACGAACGGCTACTAATCCTACTAATATTATAAATGCGAAAGTTTGTGAGTATGGATGGATGGATGTTTGTTACTCTTTCACGCAAAAACTACTGAACGGATTTGGATGAAATTTGAAACACAGATAGTTTATAACCTGCATTAACACATAAAATACGGTTTATCCCCATAGTATGTTTCCGTGGGACAATTTTCGAACTCCACGCGGGTGACGCCGCGGGCATAAGCTAGTCAATCATATAATTTGTCATTAATCAGAAAATGCTCGTCTCATTAAGAAATCTCTTCAACTTCAAGAATAAAGAAGTACTATAGAAGTAAACAACATCACAGCACCCTATATACGAGACGATTGTAAATGATCCACGTGCTGTATAAACGAATGTCCGCATTATACAAATGTGGAGGAGTAGTTCAATGGAGACCTCTCAGTACGCCATATACGGGAGTGAAAGAGGGTCCGGAGCGCGGCGGAGCATGGACAACAAATGTTTTAGACTCTGTATTACTTTTGTATGTCAAAGCCATGACTGTTAATAAATCACATCACTATAAATGCGTCAGTTCAAATAATAGTTTACCTCTATAAATTCAAACACAAAAAACCAATGTTTGTTTTAATGATTGGTGACTGTCTAATTTACTTGAATTTCTTAATCAAATTTTTTTTCATTAGAAAAATGCATCAATTTTCAAAGTAACGTCAATCTTTTTGTATAAATGTTTGTGATTCATCTAGGTACGCTACCCTTATTGATTAGTTTTAAATCCCCAGGTTTACGTGGTACTTCGAATTGACATAGAACCTTCGTGGTTTGAGATTATTGAGTGAAACTTTTTTCACTAGGTACCTACCTATCTGCATAGTCCTCATGTAAATTGAGCAATGTCTGGACTTTAAAAGAGTAACAAGTTAACAGAGAACCTCTGAGTTTGTTTCGGCTGTTTCTTCTCAGAGTAGTCAGGTACGAAACACCGGCCCCATCTAGCTTAAAAAAAAAATGACGTGTAAAAGTGTTTGTAAAAACCTACTTGCAAAATAAACATCATTTATCATTTATGAAATTCTTCTTTTAAAAATGTGCAACATTCGATTATCGATTTACAGTTGCTTTTTTTATTCAGTTTAGAGTACATCATTATTAACTTGTCTGTGAAAATTCGATGTATTTTCCATTAAATCTGCTTGAATGTTGTAGGTACAAAAGCTAGTCCAATGCCACACACTCGCACACACATGCAGAAGTTGAAGCATCAGACGTGCCCGCACCAAAACTTTGCTCCCGTATATTTCCATCTATAAACTTCGTACTGAGCATTTATATTCGGCAAGTGTGATTTCAGTTTCTTGCTGAAAACAGCGAAGTGGTTATAACGACCGTCTACAAAGTTATTTAGTAAGTATTTCATTTATAATAAACGAAATAAGTTTCTTGTTAATCTTGGGCAAAAACTGAGCAAAAAATTGTTACTTTTTTGTTACCTTACTTGTTTGTTTGTTCATACTTTAATTAAAGTTTCGTAAAAGTTAATGTTAGAATACCTATTTTGCTGTATGAAACCTTGTTACGGGGGATTTCTTCAAAATTACGATCATTATGTGGTTTGAAGTTTAGTTTTCGATCATTTTGAAATACATATGTAATTGTTATTTGTTTTTTAAACTTATATTCAGAAGTATGCAGTAACAGTTTTAAGGAGCCAGCGATTATCGAAAACTGTTATCGTTTCACTTTAGGTGGATCAAACACTACTTCCAAAATTGCACTCGTATTGCCTTGGCTCTTCTATTTGTTCTCAAAGTCAATCGTTGAAAGATCCCTTGTCATCTTTCCCAGCATAATTAGTGTCGGACTTCACTGACGCGCAAAGAAGCGGAACGGCGAAAAGATGTGCAAGGTGCGACCAACTACCGTAGAGGCATTTACCAATGGGATTGGTGGGTTTGTTCACGTCTCCTCTCCCCTCCGCTGGTCTTTGCTTACGTGGATTCCGACCCAGCGTCCACAGCTAGAAATAGGCCTCCGCCAAGTGTCAACCAGCCTCGTGCTTCACGCAACCAGTGGTACTCGCAGTGTTTACAAAATCATCAAAGTATGCAAAAAAAAATGTAAATCCGTTTTCAATAAAAACATTCACGAAACAACACATTAAATAAAAGCAATTTGAAACAGGAACACAAAGTTACAAATATAAGCCTGAATTTAATTGCAATTCAAGTTGTATCAACGGATCGCGTTTATTCAAATGTAAAACACTTCGTTGCAGGGAATGCCTGGACCAGTAACAGTGGAGAATCTAAAAATATACGCTGTAAAACTAGAGAGTTTCACAATAAAATTTTCTGTGAGAAACAAATTGTTTGTACGTATTTTGTATGAACAATGTATTTGATTTTATCAAGAGTTGTAGAAGATTTATGTTGCGATGTTGTGCAAAAGCACATTTTTACAAGCTTTTTATTAGCTTCACCCGTTTTTTTGTTTGTAACCGACTCCTCTGAGCGCGTTTTTGACCCACTTTAAACGGCCAGATCTCGTTCAAACTTTGTAGATTTATCGAGGACCGATGACAATACATTAATTTGATAAAATTATTCCATTTTACAATTTGCAAAATAAGTTTTTGATTAATTTATATAATTTTCATCTATAGTCGATAAGGCAGGAATTGATGTTAATTTTAAATTTCAACCATTATCTTAAGCGATTTATCTAATATTAGGAAATTATCAAATACCAAAGAGAAATTTTAATTCAACAGAGCAAATAATAATAAAAAAAACAAGAAGTTATAAATAAACCAAACTAAACCAAACAAATAAAAAGTAGAAAATAAATAATAGTTAAAAAAAAAAGCTTTTCAAAACTAACAACACGCTTTTTTATAGAAAACCGAACAAAAAAATTGAAAATAAATTTAAAGTAAGAAAAAAAGCGTGGGGTGCATGGTGTCAATAGTTATATAGTACATTACACACCTAGGGCAGTAAAGTAAAAATGCACCCCACGCTTTTCACGCATTATTTATTTTTTTGTTATCTTTTCAATTTCATACTTTTGCCAATCGTCTTACTGACTAGAGGTTTTGATCTTCAGAACAACGTTTAACTTGTAACTTTTGAAAATGAACCTCTTACCATCATCTTCCTGCCATTGTCCCATTCAACTTGGGGTGGACGCAACACGTTTTCTTATTCCATTTTCCCCTGTCAGACGCCACGGCATCAGTTACTTCTCAGAACTTCTTCCCGACGGCAGCAATTACTAAGCATAGTCTCATAATGAATAGAGATTGCGAAATTCTGTTTAGATATTATCATAATCAGAATTTCCAGTTAAAAGCTGAAACCAAGACGCTACTACGCAAATCGCTGGAGGAGCTCAGCTAATTATTAGCAGCCGCTCGGGTCGATCTTTAAGGTTAAGCCGTGCTTGCCGAGGTTGGTCCGTGGATGGGTGACCGTAATAACACACCGAGTTTCCTCTGTGCCTCGGATTGGTCCCGGCTGTCATTTGTAGATCTTTGACAGTCGTTAAGAGTAGTCAGCAGCCAAAAGTATGACATCCAGTCTTACCAAGGGCTATCGTATTACCCAGTTACTGGGTTGTGGAGGTCAGATAGGCAGTCACTTCATGTAAAATACTGTTACTCAGCTGCATCCAGTTAGACTGGAAGCCGACCCCAACATAGTTTAGGAAAAGGGCTAGGCAGTTGATAACTGCAAGTTGTATATTCATTTTAAGAAGAAGGTAGGTAAGCCCTATATGAATTACTGGTGGAGGAATGCTTGAAATGAAATAGTTTTTCAGAACAAACGAATGCGTGAATTAAATCATGATTTGAATTTCCATTATTAATATTACGAGAACATATAATATACATTTCTAATTTCAAAATTTACCAAGTTTCATACAAACTTCCAACCCTCGTTTTAACCCCTTTTGGGAAGGAATTTCTAAAAAACCCTCCTCAATGCACACTTATGTCATTTAAGGAGCGTTCGTGTCAAATTTTATGCTCAAGACACAACTGTAATTTCAACCGTGTGTTGATCGATCAGTCAGTGAATTTGTCAGCCAGTCAGTTTCTTACTTTATGCCTATAATAAACATGGTTTGTGCGAAAATGAGTTTCACAAAAGCAATCCCAAGAACTAAAAGTGCTTATTGACAAATATTCCGACAAAAACTTGCAAAGAACAAAGTCAGTGCTCTGCCCTGCACCAAAGTGTTCAAATCTGCTTATATTTGAATAATACCGCGCTCAAAGTCATGGGAAGTTTGCCAGAAAATGCTTATTTATGAAAATTGTTTCACGTTTAATGTCCGCTTTATTGAATTAAATCTCAACTATTGAACTTAAAGTAAAACTGAAGTTAAAGTTTTGTGAAAATTTACACCATTTTGTTGTGTGTTTGGAGTTGGTTCCATCAAGAATTATAAATTAGTTTTTACTGAAGGATGAAAAATACTCGACTTTGAAGTGCGTAAATTAATGTTTTGTGGGTTTTGTTTCCCGAAAGGATGTGCCAATATGTCACATTTAATTCTTAATTTAGCTTGATTATTATATATTCTGCTTTATTCATACCACAGAGAAAACCAGAAAGATAATTATTTCTACCGTATCAAGTAAAAGCTTGTCAAATGCATGTTGTATAAGCCACTCACAAAGGAAAATAGTATAATCGATATACGCTGGAATTATCTTGCAATTTGTAAGCCTGCTTCGATACGTAATTTGTGTCATGCGGCGCTGCGAGTATAATGAAACATTATCAGAGTGTAAAGTTCCCACTGTTGGGACACAGGCCTCAAACAAAAAGTTTTTATTTTACACAAGAGCGTTTTCTGACATTTCATACCAACTGCCAAGTCCTTATTTTCCGAAACAAACAACAAACTTAATACGCATAAGCAGGATACACAGGTCTAAAAAGTTACTAAAAACATTTTCGGAATGCCTTTAAAAAAAAAGATTAATTCGATATTTCTGTTTCTATAGAAAATCTAAAACGGGTCTAATTTAGCTGGGACACTATTATTCGAAAATGTTTTGTAGTAACTTTTTAGACCTATGCACCATGCTTATGTGTATGAAGTTTCATTACAATCGCTTCAATCATTTCGGAAAATAAATACTTGAAAATTTGTATGAAATCCCTTATGGTGTAAACGTTCTTAAACATAACTGGCAAAATGTAGGTGTACTAATAAGTAGACTGCTGCGTTACCCTTCGGTGATTACAGGCGTGATGTTTTGTTATTTCAATAAGACCATTACCGGACCTTTTGAAGGTCAAAAACAAAAGGATGAAGCTACAGTCCGAGTAACAAGGCATATGACTTGTGAAAGTACTGTAGTTCCTTCTCTGTGATTTGTAGCGGGTCCATACACACCATTTGGACCCAGTTCTGGTTAGTGGATGTCTCTAGTCTTGGTTCCAAGACATTATCGGTTTCGTCACAATATTTTTCAACACTGCTTTCAGACTCTGGGCTACAAGTCAGGGTTGCTAACACTGAGCTACCATCATCTTCATTTTTTTACCCTTATCTCAATTAATTTAGCGTGGACACAGCATGTTTTCTTCTTCCATATTTCTCAATTTACTCGTCATCTCATCAGACACCTCCTTTCTGGCCATATCATCCTTCACACAGTCCATCTATCATTTCTTTGGTCTTCCTCTACTCTTATTGCCATGCACATTCCTACCTAAAACTATTCACCTCATTCCTTCGCGTCATATACCACGAACACACAACTTCACCACTGGTCTTGAATGTAGTCCCTAAAATAGGCCTATACTAATCATGTTAGACTAGCCACTTTGCGGTGCAGAGAATCATCATAAAGAACAGCCGCTTGGGTCGATTATCAAGTTAAGCCGCGCTTAGGTTGGTCATGGATGGGTCATCATCATCATCATCAGCCTGTATTCGTCCACTGCTGGACAAAGGTCTCTCCCATGACACGCCACTGAGCACGATCCTCGGCCACTCTCATCCAGCTCTTGCCAGCCGCCTTGCGAAGATCATAGCTCCACCGAGTCTGAGGACGTCCGACGCTACGTTTACCATGGATGGGTGACCACCCATTACTTACCGAGTTTCCTCCGTGCCTGGGAAAGTACCTTAAGCTGTTGGTCAAGGCAAATGTAGATCTTTGAAAGTCGTTATAAAAGTTGTCAGTGGCCCGGAAGTCTAAAAACAAGTCGTACCGAGGGGTATCGTATTACCCATTTCGAGGCCATGTAGACAGTCGGTCCTTGAAAATACTGGTATTCAGCTGCATTTGGTTGGACTGGAAGCTGTGAAAAAGCTAGGCAGATGATGATACTTTCAAATGGATTCAGTAAAAAGCCGTTATTATGAAATTATAAACAAACACTTAAAGGGAATTGCTCACTTTGTTAGGGTAACTTGGCTTAACGTGGACATTAACTATAATATTTTATGACAGGGGTTTTTAATAGTTTATACCTCTAAGAAACGAATTATAGTAATAAGATTGCTGGAAAGTGTAAAAATAGTTCATATTTAGCATGTGTAATGATAAGGCTTGTCGCTGAAAAAAAGTTAGTTATGAGTATTTTATTTCCAAAAAAACATGATTTGTGGCTTTTCTATAATGATATTCTCTTCCTTTTAATGTGGTAGTAACTCATCCTGAGGTCATTTAAATGGAAAAAAAAAAAAAATTTTTCAATAACTTTTATTCCGAATCATATATAAATAAAATATTATCTAAAAACTGGGCAGGCAGTCTAATATTATTTTGCCAGCCTATTGTTGTGCCTTGCCCAGCTTAAGTACCATATTATGATCATAACATGAGCACAGCAGCCCACCGTTCTTAGCTGTACAAGGCAATTGCAAGAATATTGAGTTATTGCTTCTCTGCCTTGCAGATCATTATTAATTATGATATAAATATATTTTTCGGCTTATGTGCCCGCTTTGAATTTTTCCTCGTAACAAAGCGCAATTGCCAGTTAAAGGTAAACCTTCAAGGAGGTTGCTAGCTCTCTCCCCCTTAGCAATGTTGGGATACTCAATCGCTGCGATGAGTTACAACAGGGACAAAAACAAAAAGCCTGTGTATCAGATGCTCTAGTATAATCCGGTAAGGTTATTGTTTCTGCTTATGCTGGTACATTTGCAGATATTAAAGCAGGAAGTGGTGCTCTATCAGCACATTGCCAACATGGATGGCAGATGCGGTCAGATCCATGAACCTAAAAGAATTTCATTCATAGTCACTGGTTGAAACACAAACTGACATCTTTTTTTTCCTCACACATAATGTATTACATATTTTCATTTCTTAGTATTTTTTATTTAATATATTCTAAATGCAAACATAAAATACATAAAAAGGACAGTACCAGCCATGGTGATATCCACTCCATAATTACATTTCATAAGTGTGTTTCTCTTTCGGAATTTGTATGCAAAACATGATATCTAGTATGTAGTATTGAACATCCACAATTTACACATAATTGTCGTTGCTGACCACTACTTGTGCTTGGTTCATTTTCTTGAGCCGCTGCGTTGTTGAGAGCCAACATCCAGCAAGAATGACAGACAAAGCTCTGGGCTGTAACCTACAAATAAGACATAAGCATATTTATTTTTATTCAGTTTGTATGGCTAATAGCAATGATTGTTTTAAAAATAATAATAGAACATTAGCTTACCACTTGTGGAGCAGTCCAACGTCGAATTACTGTTAGTATTTAAATGGGTTCCAGAGTGCGACTACTGCGATAAATAATATCAATGCCGCAATTGACACATCGCATAGGTTCGTCATTCCCGTTATGGGCTATAAGATCCTGCACAGGAGCGTCAATGTTCATGCCAAGGTTTTCATTTCAAGCCGGTTCAATATTTAACAAAATAGCGCCAGGGTCATCGTCATGAGCAGATACAGTGTCCAAAGGTAAACCCGGGTCTTCAATAGGAGCGGTATCAGAGTCCATTATAACAAAAACAGAAAAGTTCGCAATGAGGGAGTCTTTCCTCGAGGCAAAGCGAATGTAATGTTTATTTTTTACTGTACGTCATTATTGACAGATGACAGGTGTTGCCAAAAAAAAACGATTGTACAATAATCGATTTATTATTAAAATCGAATGGAAAATGATTTGCAGGTCAAAAACGATTAGTGTTTTGTTCATTTTTAAAGTACTGAAAGGAAAATAAACACAGATGCGTTTGAAAATCAGTTGATTTGATAATACATTCTCAAGAAAATACATATTTTTGACTCGGATTTAGAAATCGATTATTATCTTAAAAAGAGACAACTCACTATTATTATTAATGTGGCAACACAAAATCAGCCTGTAACCAAAAAGATGGCGACTCTTTTGTAACTCAATCGGATTAAATACTTTTTAAACGACATGTTTTTAGATTTACTTTCCAACTACGAGTATACAAAAAATATTCATTTTAGATTTAATTATATTTAATCGTAAAAATACTTTTAACTGAACAACTTGTCCACGTTAAAGCCAAGAATGAACAATACCCTTTATTTGCCATGTAATAAAATTGTACATTTTTAGAAATCCCTTTAAAATAACGAGAGAAAACGGAAACATCTGTAACTGGATGTGTGACTTAGAAAAAAAAAGTTCTTAAAGCAACACTTTAGTAACAAAACTTACTTGGAGTCTCAGAGAAACACTTTAATCGAAGAAAGAAAAGTCTTCAAACATTGTAGTAGATACCTAATTAGTGTCCAATACACTAATTGGAGTTTTCATCATTGAAGTTTTTTTAAACCCCGGACTCCACCAAAGCGGAGACAAGCGGAGAGGTCAGGAGATGCGTAAGAGCTTACATGTATCTACCAAAGCTGTGTGGAGATATGCAAAGCGGAGAGGAGAGAGCACAGCTCACCGACCACTGCGCATCACACGCTGCACACAGCACACCGCTCTCCGCACTCCGTTCGAAGCACGCCGCTTACTTCTCTTCTCGTCTCCGCGGTGCGCTTGGCCGCCGAGTGCAGCGGCTGGCTTGAACAATAACAAATGCCTTCATAAAAGGCGAACTTGATAAAGGCCCCTGTGAAATGTCAGCATTAAACTAGCTTGAGCTATCTCCGTAACCAGAAGGATAAAATATGGATCAAAAAGATGGCGAGATGAGCTTGACTCTCTCTCGGCTTCATTTACATCCATTATTTACATACATATACAGGGTTATTTGTAAAACACTGACAACCTCTCAGGACTATGTTACTAACATCATAATTAACAACTTATGTTCTATGACGTTTAAAAATTCAGCATATTTTAGTTCATCAGATTTTCATACAAAACTAAAAATATTTAAATTGAACGCTCTATACAAATACGGAAATTACTCAATATTGCCCTCAGCTACTTACAACGCTCCATACTCGAACATACGCCTACAGCGTGTTAAAACAAGGTCATGTTAAGAACAAATACACCCAACACGGTAGTCGTTTAAAATATAATATCCCATTACGGACACGTTAACATTCACAACGTAAACAAACAGCCGTGTTATTTGTACCTGTTTCTGATGCGACGTATGTTGTTTTTCAACGTAACTTGCTTTGGAACGTATTACGTGTGGTTGATTTTTTGGGTTAAGTTTGACGATAGGTATTCGAAAACGATAGGTTTTGGAAAGCGTCGGTGATCAATGACATGTATTAGAGTAGAGGAAGACCAAAGAAACGATGGATGTACTGTGTGAAGGATGATATAGCCAGTTAAAAAACAAATAAATTAATTGTACGTTTTGGGGACATTGGGAATCAATGTATGAAAAATCATTTTGGGGACTTGGAACTTCCGGAACATAGGGCATCAGACGGCAGGTGACCTTTAAATAGCCAATCGGATTGCACTTTTCACTCCCGGCGCACCGCGTGGCTACCACTTTTGGTGAACTCTAATATAAATAAAATTCTCAACAATAGAGAATCTAGAGGATCTGTGAGAAAGAAGAAACGTTTTTTTTAATAATGCCCATCGATTTTTTCTTATTCATGCACAATTGCCATCAGATAGAATCCAACAACTACAGCCTGTTACGTAATACCTCCGTCTGGGGAATTCAGAATACATGCTCCACCTACTGTATTTAGCAGCGAAATGTTAGTTCGCCGAGATCGATGCTCCTGCCTTAAGAATAGAGGGTTCAAGTTAGATTTAGGTTTCTTACTGAGACTGTTACTTGTTTCTTAATTTGTTAACTGTAGTTTAAAATAGTGCGGAGTTGAGGAGCTCGTGGCTAAATAATAACAGCCGCACAGGTCGATCTTTAAGGTTAAGCCGTGCTTCCCGAGGTTGGTCCGTGGATGGGTGACCATAATTATATACCGAGTTTCCTCCGTGCCTCGGAAAGCATGTTAAGCCGTTGGTTCCGGCTGTCATTTGTAGATCTTTGACAGTCGTGAGTAGTCAGAAGCCAAAAAGTCTGACATCCAGTCTTACCAAGAGGTATCGTATTACCCAGTTACTGGGTTGTGGGGGTCAGATAGGCAGTCGCTTCATGTAAAATACTGGTACTCAGCTGCATCCGGTTAGACTGGAAGCCGACCCCAAGATAGTTTGGGAAAAGGCTAGGCAGATGAGATGATGAGTTTAAAATAATGCGGGAGTAGAAAATCGTTTAGATGCTGAAGTTTTTGTCAATCAGTAGACTATTTCGAGGTGAGTCTTCCCTTCTAAATGCTATATTCATCATCATCTTTCTCTTGCTCTAATCCTTATTTATTTCTGTCGGTGCAGCATGTCTTCTTCTTCCATATTTATCAATAACTTAACATCTCAGCAGTCACCTCCTATTCCATTTATCTTCTAAACTAGCTGTCCCGCGCAACTTCGTCTGCGTCACATTTTCCCCGTTTTCGCAACATTTTTCATTGCTGCTCCGCTCCTATTAGTTGTAGCGTGAAGATATAGCCTATAGCCTTCCTCGATGAATGGGCAATCTAACATTGAAAGAATTTTTCAAATCGGACCAGTTCCTGAGATTAGCGCGTTCAAGTAAACAAACAAACAAACTCTTCAGCTTTATTATTAAAACTAGCTGTTCCACGCAACTTCGTCTGCATCACATTTTCGTCGTTTTCACAACATTTTTCATTGCTGCTCCGCTCTTATTAGTCGTAGCTTGATGTTATAGCCTATAGCCCTACTCAATAAATGGGCAATCTAACACTGAAAGAATTTTCAAATCGGATCAGTTCCTGAGATTAGCGCGTTCAAGTAAACAAACAAACAAACTCTTCAGCTTTATAATTTTAGTATAGATATTAGGTAGATGTTATGAAAAGTTCAATGGGATTGTTCTGTAAAGATTTCTTGTATTTCTAAGTAGCCCGAGATCTGCATTTTATTATGAAATGATCCTGGGCAAATGTGAGTAGACTTCACCACTAGGTACCTATCACTTTGGGGAATACAGGCGTTATGTTATGTCGTTTGAAACAGGTGGAAAATAGTTCAGTAATAGTGTAGTCAATTAGGTTAAAATTATAGTTGTTTACCATCTATAATTTTAACTTACTAACAACTTCGACAAACATACCACCAAAACAGTTCAAAACTCAAATCAAAGCAACAAACGCTATCAAACCGACCCACCTACTCGACAATCAATACAAATTCAACTGTAGTAATTATTTCTATAATTTGGCAACTTGTGCCAGTCACAGCGAATCGCGGGCCGTCAAGAAGATTAATGCTCAGTGCCTAATTAGAAAAGTTTTCCTACAGCTATTTAATGACCCCGGTTGGACTAGAAACAGAATTGGAACAGGACACACTTGCTCTGTATTACACTGTGTTTCTCTGTGGTTACGGGGAAGGAAGTCTGTTTGCTCTGAGGCAACTGCACGGTATAAACGTAACGTTAAAATGTGCGGTTTTAAAAATTGAAATTGGTTTATCCAACTTATTTTTTTATTCAGCTGCATTTGGTAAGACTGGTAGCCGACCCCAACATAGTTAGGGAAAGCCTTGAATGATCACGGCACAGATCATGATGAAATTTAAGAATTTATTCATTTATATTGCTAACATTTGCTTGCCAAAAAAAATAACTATAGTAGGTATACTCGTAGTGGTATGTTGGATTCAAAAATCGATGTATCTACGTTACAATTACACCGTGCCCTCGTGCTTAGGATCTCAGAACAGTTTAAATTACCGTTGTACTGCACTTCCTTTAATCGATCCGTGTTGGGTTCTACAGACTTGTGAGTCCGACAATTCAAGACGGATCCATTGGACAATTTAAAGTGGAATTAAAGTGGAGTTAGTAGAGAATTAAAGGAAAATAGTAGACGTAGGTACCGTCTCTGTTCTACCTGGTTCCTTTGTGTGGTTGGATTGTGTTTTCTGGTCGTTGAGTGAGAAGTATTATGTTTGGTTTAAGTGTTAAGACTTTGTCAACATTTGAGGTTTAAATATAATTATGTTTGATCACTATAATTTTGGTCTAAGCAGTAGTATTCAGGTAGTCAACGACAGTGAGAGATTTACTGTTTGACATTTACCAAAACATGAAGATAGTTCCAAAAATTATATTGATAGTAATAAATTGTTCAAATTCAGCCAGCTAAACTACTTTTCGTAGAAAAAATTGTTACTTTGAATTTACTGTAGCAAAATTCCATTACTTAAATAAAAATGAAAAAAATGATACTAAAATATTTAGGCACATGGTAGAAATAATGGATGGGTAACAATCACTCTATATATCATTAATTATTCATATAATTTTGAATTTCCTTGAAATCAACATAACTAAATATAATACTCAATTTTTTCTGTACACAGTATAAAAAATGTTTTTTTTTTCATGGAAAGTAAAAATAACAGATACAGATATAGATAAAAAAGAGATGTACAAAATTTGCGATCACACATCAACATCCTACTGTTATACGGTTAAAAAAAATATAATACTGTGTGAAACGGCCATGTGACTCGTAAATTATTAAACATTCATGAAAATAGCGTTCTAATCAGCGCTACGCCTACGATGCCTTACCACTTAGGTACACCGTCAAGTGACAGACGTCGTGTGACAACGGCTATAGGGAAAACCAATAAAAGAGATTATTTAGAGTAGCCACAATTCACGAGTCGCAATGGTCCTCACGCGAAGGAAATGTAACGCGGATGCGTCTCTTGACGCAAGTCGCGTCTATTCACGCAAGTCGCGTCTCTTCACGCAAGTCGCGTCTCTCGAAGCAAGTCACGTCTCTTGACGCAAGTTGCGTCTCTTCACGCAAGTCGCGTCTCTCGAAGCAAGTCACGTCTCTCGAAGCAAGTCACTACTCTTCACGCAAGTCGCGTCTCTCGAAGCAAATCAAATCAAATCCATTTTGATGCAAGTCGCGACACAAGTTGCATCTGAGAGCCACGAAATTTGAAACTTGCTGGGTACAATATTCACAAGAAATAGTTAATGGGCCAACATGAATTATTACAGTCTGTAATCTACATATACGATTATTATTACTTAACACAGTAGTTATACCAAAAAGTTCATTACTTAATAAAAATAATTATTGAAAATGAGAGTATTAATTCAGCAACGAATCGAATACGTAGAATTCAAATCTACGAAATTGGCAATACATATTGGAAATGTTAAAATATACTTCACAGATTTGATTGATAATGATGATGATTGTTGATGCCGTAGAGATTCCAATCAAAACATTATTTCAGAGTATCGCAGCAATTTATTGGCTTTTATATTTTATCAGTTTTAAAATCGAGTTGTATTGTTTCAGTCAATCGCAGTTCGCTGTTGGATATAAATAAATATCTGAAAACTATTGATCAATCAATCGTGGGTTCATCGGTGCAGTTATTTATAGTAGCGCAAATAGAATACTCTCCATCTAACTCACTATTGGGCAAAAACTCTGCTCACAAAAGGGATAAAATTGGCGGTCTAAAATAGCCGGTTAAGCAATATCATAATTATGATCATCATCATCTGCCTAGCCTTCTCGCAAACTATCTTGGGTCCGGCTTCCAGTCTAACCGGATGCAGCTGAGTACTAGTATTTTACATGAAGCGACTGCCTATCTGACCTCCACTACCCAGTAACTGGGTAATACGATACCACTTGGTAAGACTGGATGTCAGACTTTTGGCTTCTGACACCTCTGAACGACTGTCAAAGGTCTACAAATGACAGCCGAGACCGTAACGTGCTTTCCGAGGCACGGAGGAAACTCGGTATATAATTATGGTCACCCATCCACGGACCAACCTCGACAAGGGCGGCTTAAGCTTAAAGCTAGACCCATGCGGCTGTTATTAATTAGCCAGGAGCTCCTTAGCAAAATCATAAATCATATTAGGATAATTATATGAATTCCGTTAATTTGTAAAATGGTCACGAACGTGTCAATTCATAATATTTACTGCATGTGACCATTTTAAGAATTTTAACGTTATTCATTTATTTAATATTTTGCTAAAGCTGCCATTTTGAGCCTCCTTATCGTCAGAATTTCTCACCACAAAAATTCCATGTCTTATCGTCATTCTATTTCATAGAAGATTCATAGTATCATCTTTTAGTGGTAAACCTGTATTTAAGAAGTCAGAACGACCCTTCAATAAAGCGACAAATATCTTCGGATCCATCAAAACCAGAAGCACTGTCAGCACAAATTCCTTGAAGGAAACTAGCCCAGTTTTCAACTATAATAACATCCATTTATATAAAGGTTTTCTAGTCCGGAACACACGCCATCAGCCTTCGTGTCCAAATGGGTATCATTACCAGCGAGGTACTGAGATGAAATATAGAAGACTGGTGTAACAATACCGTCTGATAAATTGCTTCCAGGATTACAAATGTTTGCTGATTCTTAGCCTTTTTGTTTGCTGAAGAAAGGGCTCGAACGCTTTTTTAAAAGACACGCTGCTCTGGGATAAAGGAGGGCAATTTAAGGTCCTTAGTTAAAGGCCTTATCGTGATCTTTTTTTTATTTTATTTTTTTTAAGTTATTTTTCCGGGATTACTGGCGGAGGTCAGAGTCTTAAAGGTGTTTTTTGAAAAGGTTTTTCATGAAAAATGGCCCTGATTCTTGCGTTGGTATTGTATTATTCCAGCTAACCTATAATTCATGTATTCATTTGCAGCTTGAAGTTGATAACTGTAGAATTAGATAAGATAAGATAAGATTTCTTTATTTGTTTAAGCATTGTATACATACAAAAGCATGCAAGATATTACATCGTTTGAGTCCAATCATGTTTAGCCGTAAGTATCGGCGTACAAATATTTCACATAACATTGTAAAGAATTATCAATAAAAATAATCAAAAAATTACTTAGAATAGACACTTAAAAGTTTACAATTATGTTATTAAGTCAATTATAAAAAAATAAAATAAATTAAAGCCGTATTCATATTTTGATAACATAATTAACATAATTTAATTGACATAATTTGATTGTATGTTTTCTTAACATTGTGGTTTATGACTAGTTACGGATTTCTAGTTTTTTGATACTTTAATTTTTAAAGTGAAACTTTTATTACATCGTCTCAAAGTTTTTCGTCTGTGTGTTGCATGTCGCGTGACGCTCGGCCGCGGAGTATACGCCGCGTTTTATACGTTTTATACCCTTAATGGAATATTATTCCAAATTTTTGACGTGACAACGTCTTATAAATTGGTTTGCCGGGTGACACTTCAAGAAACTGCGTTACGCTCCGCTCACGTTATGCGCTCACAATGAGAGCGAGTGAGAGGCACGCGTGCCTTTCACTTTTTATGTCTGTCTCTCTCGCTCTTAGGCGGGCTAACCATGCCCGAGTGGAAGGGACGCGTGCCTCTATATATGTATATTTGTATATAAATACGTATGTATGTGTAAAGGTAATAATAAAATTTTGTTAATATGAAATTCAGTGCGAGATTCTTTGTATAAATTAATGTTTTAAATATAATTCTTTGTATAAATAAATGTTTTAAATTGTTACTATTATTTCATCCTTCTTCCTACTATACGAATGAATATTCACATTAAAATTATTTTACCACTCAAATTCGTTGTCACGTAAAACTTTCGCCCGTATACCGACTTTACAGGCAACCAATTTTTTAGTTAAATGTCTATAGTGTGAAAAAAAGTTTCACTTTTACCGTAGTTTCTTAAAACCACACAATCCTTTTTTTTTTAATGATGAGGATCGATTAGTATGAAAAGATTGAATTTTTCAGTAATAAACCACTTTACATCATCATCAAACCATACATATACACAATTAACGACAAAAATATTGAAATAAAACCGGACTTATCTCTCAAACAAAACAGCCTTTTTTGTTATTTAAACGGCCGTTGCCTTGTCACGTGTAAATTGTATATTTTTTCAGACACTCATGTCTATTGTGGTCACTCTTGTTACTTTTTCTAATGTATGTGTGTGTATCTGACAGGTGAAATAAAGCAACGGTGAGGAAGGTAACACAACTATATGTGTTTGTGCGTATACGTGGAAGGATATGTGTATGTTGGTAAGGTCTACCATATTACAACGAAGTCAAACGTAACTATGATTTTAACAGTAATGGCAAAGTTGAGATAAAATAACTGAGAGGACTGTACGCGGTACTTTATCAACAGAACGGGAGCCTCGCTAGTGAAGGAGGGATGCGCCTGCGCAATACCAAGCGCGTGCCTCTCTTCAACAACCCCGTGCCGCACTATATGAGGATGCTCAGTCCTGAGGCTGAGGACTTTTTGGTCATTTGCTGGTTTGTTGCGTTAAGGTGGTGCGCCAGTGGGTAGGCTGCGAAAGTCAAAGTTTCGTTTTATACAATTTGCTGGTCAGCGTCAGGCTGTATGTTGAAAGTGAATAAAAAATGAATAAATAATTTATTAAAAAAATAAAACCACTTATGACAGAAGATATTTATTGAAGATTCACATAAGTAATAAAAAGCAAAGGTAGGTACATGTTTTTCGGAAAATAGTGTCTTAACATCAAGCTATTATCTATCTATTATATATATCCTTCTAAGTTACCTAGCTATAATAAATTTTGTAAGGTTTTCGTGAGAGTAGGTTTCAAATATAAAAAAAAATAAATATTTCTAAAAATAATTCAGTAAAATGTTGTCACTTTTAAAGCAAGTTTCATTCATGTAATATTGTATTGATGAATCAAAATTAAACAAACAAAGTTAACAAAAGCTTTTGAATCAAAGGACAATGTAAACTAATTAAAACAAAGATAATTAAAAAAAACTACATTGTTTCTTCATGTCTCTCTTGAAAGATATTGAAATATCTTTCGACTTTGTTGTTCAAATAAAACAAAAACAGCTTTTGTTTTGGTCTTTTGAGTCGTAAAGTCATACAAGTTACAAAGAACGGCGAGACGACAATTTTTTTTTTCATACTAGCTTTTGTTCGCGGCTTCACTTGAGTTATATTCTTAAAGTATACCACAGGAGCGTTTTAAGGATCGAGAATAATGTATCTTCCCAATAAAATAAATCGGTAGTTGAAATAGTTACAAAATTTGGATGTCAGGGAAATCTAAACTTAAAAACTTTACCTTTTTATTAGTATACATATAATAGTTGTAAAATTATTTTACTTACTGTTAAGGCGCTGCCGCTGCGGCTGCGGAGAACCTCAAGCGGCGTAAATATAGTAACCTTTGTGGTAACTATATTTTCGAGCCGTTTGGGGTTGAAACTCTGGGGCCGTGGGGTCCGAGTGCTCACAGCCTTTTCAAGGAAATTTCTAAACGCCTAGTTGACACTTCCCGTGACCCAAGGGCTGGGTTTTACTTTGGCCAGAGGCTAAGTATTGCCATACAACGTGGCAACGCCGCCAGTCTCTTGGGCACGTTACCAGTTGACAGCGTTGAGGAGGAGTTTTTTGACGCCCTTTTATAATTTGTTGTTATTTTAGTTATCTAGTTTTAAAAATAATATTAATTTGTAAAATGTAATTAAATAAAGTTCTTTCAACTGTTAAATTAATAAAAATGTTATTGGATTTGTTTTATTTTAACTTCAAAACATGAACTATACAAACTCTTTGTTGGAAATAATAGGAAAAAAACATGAAAAATCAGAAAGAACCAGGGCATAGTAGCTGCGACAGGCGTCGAGTATGAACAGAGAAACGATATCTAACGATACATGATATGAACGTGGACGAGGCGAAAGGAGTATGTGAGCATCTCACGTGACACTATGTAGTTTCTGCCTACCCCACATGTAAAAGCCGTAAGTTTTTATTGTATGTACATAAAATACATTATTCATGGACGAAATATATCCAGCATTGAATTTAATAATGCAGTCGCCTTTAAAATAGCAACAGAATTACCAAAAACAACAGCTGAAACCCGAACTAAAACTCTTCAAATTGCCTTAACAAAGCACCAAACTGTAGCGAAACAAATAATAAGTACAGTCACAACACAACAGAACGCTGCAAGGAATACAACATCTTTTATTTTTACACAAACTATAAATTTAAATCTCTTTAATCACCAAAAAACAGAATCAAAGCGTGGCCGGCAAAGTTATTTATTCCCGGGAGTTCACTAGATTTATAAGGCAAACTTGTGAGTTTACCTTCTTTGTCACACCGTATTCCTTAAATTTTGTGTCCTGAGTTACAGGTGGAAGCGGCACGGTTTTTTAAAAACCGCAGCGTACTTTTCTGGAAACCCAGCCAACGCCAGATGTAAGCTGTGGGAAAATAGCTGTCCCCTTCACACTCACTACTTACTACCAAGTGAGCATGTTCTTCCAGGGTCTAACCTTTCGTGAACTTGAACAGTCTCTGGACTCAAGTGAAGATATATCTCCAACCTCGCTAAGTGGGGCTACCTCAATGAAACAGCAGCGGGTCGTGATTGTGAAGCTGTGTCGCAAGCTATGCTCTATGTCCTATCCCTTTTAGTCCGAAAACATGCAGCCGAAGTAACCTTTGCGCTGCAACCGACGACGCGGTGGAAGTGGCCAACTTCTGGGCTTACAAATATAAAAATTGTCTTGCCAGCGACACGAAGATGAAGAAGAAAAAGTTGAAGCTGAAGCGTAAAAACAAAATGTAGTGTTTAGGGAGTGCAATGGACAGTGACAAAAAACTAGTATAAACTACCCTAAGCCAGTTGAAACTAAAAGTTTGAGCTGACTTCAAATCGACTGTACGATAGAGATGGCAGATTTCAAATGGCCAAACCACATCCAAAGTTTTCACGCTAGTTCTCTATGTTGTTACTATTTTCTTATTTTTATCGAAATAAAGAGAATGCCCATTTTCGAAGAGTAATGTAAACTATTGTAATGTATTTGAAGATATAGTGTCACTGAATTCTTAAGTAATTTCTGTAGATAAAAGTATAATCGCCTCGAGTTTTAATATTGTTTCAAAATACTCCATAATTATTACTCTTCTGTCAAGTTCTATATTGCCCCAAGGACAAAAATAAGAATCTTAAAGTTTAAACTTTGCAATTTATCTTTTCCTCTTTCCGATCATCACTTAAGCATACATAGACTCAGGAACAGTTGAAATTGCTTTTTCAGGCACAGCGCTTCTATTCACCTACCAACAATACTACAAGTCTTAGATTTAAATTTCCTTTGCCAATTCTCAGAAGATACTTTGTAAATGAGCTGTGTTTTACTCAAAGCTCATTTACAAAGCACTTCGAATTCACAAATTCAAATATTCTTCAACTTTTGGACCTGCTTTTAGTTTGGCCACTCAGTTTGCTGAAGATCTTCCAATTAAACTGATTCTGTATAAATTGAGACGCTCATCTATTAGGCCAGAAGCTTATTTATATTTCAGCCAAAACGTTTGTAAAGAGAAAATTTAATGGCACTTGTAAGTGATCTTTAAACCCATCATCATAATTGAGATGAAGATTGTGTATTAACTTGAGTTATGAAAAGCGAAAACCGTTTAGAAGTTGAAGATTCAAGTTATCTTGAAATTGGTGACAAAAAGAAAACATAAATGTTAAAGAAGAATATGTACATCTGAAATAAAGGTTTATTTAATTACAATGGTCAAAATACCCTTATAAATTATTTGAAGATAAAGAACTATCAATTTTGGATATTTTAAGTGAGTTGTGGGTACATCAATTTACCTACTCAAAATAAATAAGTTATGAATTAATATTACTCTTTGGTTTTATTTACTTAATCGCGGTCCCTCGACGCTACGACGGCGACGCTTCGATTAATTTTATTTTTGGTTTTTTAGCGGTTTTATCTGCAGAGGATTTTAAAATTTTTAATTTAATTTTTATTTAATGCTTTTTATACTATCCCACTCCTGGGCATAGGTTTCCTCCCACTCCTTCCACTTTACCTCGCTGTTGCGCCTCTTCTCGCTAATTAACGAAAACAAGGAAAGTTATAAATTTAAAAAAAAAACGAGCTTTTAGGGGAGGGGGCGTGTGCAGCCCCCCTTCTGGCGATGCCCATGGTGATAAGTGACAAGAATTCAAATTTCGAATCGAGCAGACCTGTAGAAGTTGTTTATATCCCTTCATCAACTAGAAAAGATGTGATGAGTTTCAAACGGCTGAGCAGATTTTCTCGAAACATAGCTAAGAACAGTCTCGAATCAAAAACCTTTTAAACGACCTCAAATTTTATCAAAATCGCTCCATAGGTTTAGGAGCTACGATGCCACAGACAGACACACAGATACACGCAGATACACACTTCAAACTTATAACACCCCTCTTTTTTGGTCGGGGGTTAAAAATAAAGCTTTCTTCACCTCTTTGTGTAGTTGAACTAAAATGTTTTCGTTTATGAAACTGTGAGAAAACCATGAATGTTTTAACGCATGACGTCAGAGAAAACTAAAGTTATCCAACGAACAGTTCTATCGTAAATCGTAAGTCGTAGACAGTATACATCTACTGACTACTGCATTAGTAAAAGCACCGTAAAGTTTTATAGTGTCGTAGTGTCGCCTGAAAATGTCTACATTACGCAATTCTAAAGAGTGAAGTCTTGAATTGTCATATGGTACACAATTTGAAGAATTAGGTGTGCACTACGAAATAACCTATCGGAAAATTATATCGCTCTAGATTTTTTTTACAATAAGCAGGCTTGCGTTTGGCTGCAAATCCACATGATGAGATACCTAGTAAAGATGTTAACAATAATCTATATATATAAAAGAAAGTCGTGTTAGTTACTTCACTTATAACTCAAGAACGGCTGAACCGATTTAGCTGAAAATTGGCAGGGAGGTAGTTTAGAGCCAGGAGAAGGACATAGGATACGGTAGGGTAGGGTAGGGTAGGGTAGGTAGGTAGGATAGGGTAGGTAGGTAGGGTAGGGTAGGTAGGTAGGGTAGGGTAGGTAGGTAGGGTAGGTTAGGTAGGGTAGGTAGGTAGGTAGGGTAGGGTAGGTAGGTAGGGTAGGGTAGGTAGGTAGGTAGGGTAGGTAGGTAGGGTAGGGTAGGTAGGTGGGTAGGGTAGGTAGGTAGGGTAGGGTAGGTAGGTAGGGTAGGGTAGGTAGGTAGGGTAGGGTAGGGTAGGTAGGTAGGGTAGGGTAGGTAGGTAGGGTAGGTAGGTAGTAAGGGTAGGGTAGGGTAGGGTAGAGTAGGTAGGTAGGGTAGGGTAGAGTAGGTAGGTAGGTAGCATCGGGTAGGGTAGGTATCATCACGGTACGACTAATAGGAGCAGAGCAGCAATGAAAAATGTTGCCAAAACGGGGAAAATGTGACGCAGACGAAGTTGCGCGGGACAGCTAGTAATATAATAATTCAGAAAGCGGTACTCCTGGACACGGCTCATATTGTTAGGAGGTTCCTTTCTCTGGAGCCCTGACCGCCGGTAGCTTGGACCCTGTTCCCGATACCGGTGGGCTACTTTTTTTTTTTATATTTTTAAATGTTTTTTATTTTTTTTTATTTTTTTTATTTATTTATTTATGTACACACATAACACTTAACAGGACAATACATTAAGATACAAGAACACAAAGGTACTGCTTATTTCAAAAGAAATTTCTTCCAGCAGACCTGCGAGAGGAAAGTTGGATAAGAAATGTAGACACAGTTTGTAGAAAACATAGAACAGGAAAAAAAATAAATTAGAGCTTAAAACAAACTTAAAACCTATATAAAATAAACATACATACAAATAAATACACATAAAAAAATTAAAAGTAGACATAAAAACCTATAATAACCTACTATAATAACCATATAATACCTATAATATATATCAGAATATTACAGTATAGAGTATTTATTTATGAGAAATATTTAAAAATGTATCAAATTTGTTTAAAAAGTGAATAAAGGAAATAATATAATAAAGCAGGAACATCCTGCCCTTGTCCCATGTTACTTACTGGGGGTCGGCGAAAGACGTTTTTTTTCTTCCATTCTTCTGTGTCAACTGCCACGCTATCATTTACTTCTTTTTCTTGCATTAATTATTCCTCACACATCCATACATCTTTTCTTTGGTATTCCTCTCCCACTTCATCTATCGACATTTATATGCATCACTCTCAATTCTCAATTCTTTATTGCGTACCATAGTGTAAATACATAGATGGAAGGGAAATGGTTCTCTATTGTGTCACCTAACTTTTTTATCCATAATATAAAGTGCCATAACTTTTTTTGTCCTAATCATCATTTGTCCGAATGATAATTCACCCGAACTTAACATCACATAATATCACATGCCATAAAATTGAAATCCATAAGTATAATATGTCCTAAATCCGTTTGTCATAAATATTACAATCAATAATATACAAAAGACATAAAAATGTTTTCTATAAAAGTTAGAAGTCTTAAATTCAAATTACATAATGTTTATTTATAATAATAATATTCTTATAACAAGTTTATTTAAAAAAAAAATATTATACATAAATAAATATATTATACATGTACTCAATAAAGCAGTTGATTGTGAACATGTGGTTTATGTAAAGCAAGCAAGCATGCAGCATGCAAGCAGGCACGCAGCATGCAGCATGTAAGCAAGCATGCAGCATGCAAGCAAGCACGCAGCAAGCAGCATGCAGCATGCAAGCAATCATGCAAGCATGCAACATGCAGCAGGCATGGTTTCTGTCACGGCTCCGGCGCTGCGGTGCTCCGGCGGTCCCACGCTAGTTTATCGTCGCAGATGGGTTTAACGCTCACCACCGCAGCTTCGGCTTGCTGGCCGGCTCGGCCGGCCAGCCTCAGCCGCGGCGGCGAGTGTTACAACCACCTGCTCCTCAACTCGCGGGCCGCCTCGCCCCTCCGCGCCTACGCGATTTTAAATTACACTCTAGGGGTAGGGCAGACAAGAATGCGTGGAGTCGGATTTACAGCGACTCGTTACTGTCACTAAAACCTAATTTTTAGAATATGTTTTAGGACTAAAAAATTATTATAAATTAACATTCGGAATAATACACATTATTTAACACAATACTAAGGACATATGACTTTAGGTCTTGTAAAATTAGGAGATTCAATAATTACAGTACTCGATATTATGACAGAATACTTTTAGAAGTAAAGAAAATTATGTTAAACAAAATTTCGGGATTTTGAACATTATGGTTACTGAAGTTTATAGGAAACGTGTTATGGATAATGATTTTCGGACAAACAATTTTAGGAGAAGAAAGGGAGTACCAAGGGAAATAATTATATAAGTCACAATTACGGAACCTGTCGGACACAGCAAGATCAAGTAGGAGAGAGGAGGAAGAACACTGGGTGCTTAATGTGATATATAATTATATTTTTAGTTACCTATTTAATAAGTTATACTATTTTAATATTACTGAATAGAATGTTCTAATTATAATATTAGTATTTTAGTTCACTGATTATTAAGCATCTATCCGATATAACTTTTAAATCAATAATCTTCCTGTAGTCATTCCAACAACATCTTACATCAAGAATCTATAAACCAAACTCTTCCACAGCTCCCATTACATGCCACTTCACGACGGTCCAGTTCACACAACTCTTTATAGGTACGTCGAAACGACGACGCAAAGTTTAAAACGCTTCCTAAAACGAGGGGTCAACGTCCTCTATTCGCAGGTGTGCGGTAGACGGGATTCATGGGGGGAATTTCTTTTGCGACACAGAAAGAAACTTGCCCTTACCATTTGTGCTTGAATTGTTTTTAATTTTTCTTCCTATTTTCGTTTTAGAGTTGACAAAATTTAATTGTTGAACAGCTCTAAATCTAGCGGGAAATTACAGTTTCCATATAAGCTGACATTTTAAATAATTTTACACTCGTCTATGAAGACATAATATTAAAAAAAAAACTATTCAAGTTATATTTTATAAAATTAAGAGTACCTAATCTAAAAATGTATATTTTTCACAACCGATTTGATAAGTTTGAGTCTATTCCACTTTGTATCAGAATCTCCTTTACATCTTTACATAGTATATATCAAAGTCGCTACCCGCCGTCTGTACGCTTAGATCTTTTAAACTTCGTAATAGATTTTGATGCGATATTCGTCAATAGACAGAATGATTCAAGGGGAAGGTTTATAAGTATAATTTATACCTGAAAACCACATCAAAAGTGCGTGTGTGAGTGTTCAATAAAATGAAGAAATAGTTTATTTCCTAATCCTTCAACATATTGATGATTACTTGTTTAATCCCACACTAACGTAATATCTTGACTACAGTCTCCCAAGCTAGCTAGTCGAAGACGCTTTATCCTTTGGAAGTGCCTACAGGTACAATTGCTTTGAGAGACTAATCAAAGGAGTTAGGCTTTACTAGTAAGGACTGGTGAGACTTAAACCTATATAGACCAATGTAACGACTTTAACTTTTTGCATTTTCAAATAGGGATGATGACTGGGTAAAGAAAACGAAATTCTATTTTGTCCGTCAATCAGGTAATACAAAAATATTAGACACGTATTTTTTGTTTTATCAAAATATCAAAAAATTACTTAGTTAGAACTCATTAAAGTTGGAGAGTGGGGGCTCACTACGTCACAGCTTGGTATAAAATGTACTGAGCCGTGACGTCATGCGCCATTTCAACTCAAAATATCTCCGTAATTTTACGATTACGTGAAAAAAGAAAAAATACGTGTCAAATACTTTGTAATAATCTACCCGATAGACAAATAAAAAAAATGAGTCACCATCCCTATTGTACCTAATAAGAAACCAAGTAACCATCAACCTATAATGTTCCCACTGCTGGTACACAGGGCTCTTCTCTATGAAAGGGAGAGGGCAGTAATCCACCAAGCGGGCTCAGTGCGGGTTGGTAGATATCACATGTCTTCGAATTTTTACTTCTAGGACTTGCCGGTTTCCTCAGGATGTTTTCCTTCACCATTTTTGAGAGTAGCGATGATGAAATAAATAGGAGATCGGACTGGGTAAAGAAAACGACATTCTATTTTGTCCGTCAGACAGGTAATACAAAAATATTAGACACGTATTTTTTGTTTTATCAAAATATCAAAAAATTACTTAGTTAGAACTCATTAAAGTTGGAGAGTGGGGGCTTACTACGTCACAAGTGGGTATAAAACTTACCTACATGTGACGTCATGCGCCATTTCAACTCAATATATCTCCGTTATTTTATGACCACGTGAAAAAAAGAAAAAATACGTGTCCAATACTTTTCAATGAACCACCCGACGGACAAAGAAAAAAAAATAGGATTATCCCCTATTGTGGTGCGCCACAAAACCGTTTTCATAGTTTTTCTGCTAGTTCTTAAGTAAAGATATGTATAAACCTTGTTTTAATAAATAAGTAAATAATAAAATAAGGGCTACCGTTTTATCTAGTACTAACTGAGTTGTGGAGGTCAGATAGGCAGTGATTCCATGTATATACCACACTAGTATTGAACTGCAACCACTTCGACTTGATGCCGACCCCAACAAAGCTGGCAAAAGGCTAGGCAGATGATGCAAGTAACAAAAGTTTAGAAAGAAAACAGAAATCCTAACAAACTGAGCAATCCAACTCCCCACAACAGATTCAGATAATTCTCACAGAATTACAGCCAGTCTACAATGGTAGTTGCTCTCAACCGCTTGCACTTGAAACTTAATGTTTGTGAGCTCAAGAGATGTTGATTCTCTCTGAAAAGAACCTAGATGTGGTTCTGTACATGCTATAAAAACGTTTTATTTTCTTCTTTGCTCTGACATTGCACTTTGAAATAACGTTTAGGTATTAGAGACCTGGGATTTGGACGGTGAATGTGTATGTGCACTTGTGCAGAATATTGGACCTTGTATGAAATTGAACTACTTATTGAAATTGCGAGTATCGTTGGAGAATACCCATACCCATGTAAAGAATACTTACATGTGTGTTTTATAAAAGGATTATATTAATAATTGAATCAATCTAAACTTTTTTTTTGCCATATTATACGTATGGAATTTACAAGTGTGTCAATGTATGAAAGAACTGGAAATAATTAGTAGAGGAGTCAGCTATAAGATGACGCAAGCTACAAATGACAGTACAAACTTCTGAGTGCATTACATTTTGTTTTAGTTGATAGCCACACTATAGAATTAGATAGAAGAATAAATAAATAAGTAATCAAGGTATGCAAAAGCAAACAAACCTGATAATACTTTGTCTCCAACTCCACTCACAAGAAAGATTAGATTATAATATTATTTATTATACAACGTGTAACGAAATAAACGCAAGACCTCAGACACCCCAATTAGAATATTAAATTAGAGATCTAAAACGACATCTGTAATTTAATTTACTTAAAGCACACCCAGTTTTTTTTAATAAAATAGTTGTCCTGACTGAACGTAAAACGTGCGAGCATACTACTCTATTCCTACGCACACACTCATAGCGCGCACTATTGCGCGTGCCTGCGTACTAGGTACGAACAGAAAGCTTCGCATTAGGTATGTATCTGTACGTTCAATGACCGAATATTACGTAGATTAATATTAATAATTTGCGATATTACCGTTTATCTGTTATAGCTAGTTGCATTACTAATTAAATAATGATTCCATCTTTCCATCACAATAGCACAGGCTTTGGACTGACAACTTCGAATGATTTGGTTTAATTACGGATACGGAAGTATTTTTAAATTGAGCCACTTTTCACCCCACTGCGATCTATCAGTACGGCAATACCTAAATGTGCCCGCGATATCACCACCTACCCTTTACCGAGTCGTGTTTACATTTTACGTAATAAAAAAATATTTACAATACCTACATAAAATCGTATTAAGAAAGTACATACCTGAGGTACACACACTAAATACTTCTTCTTCGTCCCCTTTTTAACAGATTTTCAAAATGTCCACCGCCTTGCTCGATACACATTATTGCATGTTTTTTTAAGTTAAATTTTAGTTTGCTAAGCACCTCAGTTTCACTTTTCACTTTAATAAACGCGAGTTCAATTTTATGTTTGAGGTCATCGACACTTGTTGCTTCGTTAACATACACGAGCGATTTTATTCGACCCCACAAAAAAAAATCCAACGGTGTTAGATCAGCCGATCTGGGAGGCCACTGCACAGGTCCTCCACGACCAATCCAACGAGGGCCATATTCCGCATCAAGATGCCGTCGAACGTTCCACGTGAAATGCGCGGGAGCTCCGTCGTGTTGGTAAAACACGTCTCGTAACAACGAGAGCGGGACGTCCTCCAATAACTGGGGCAATACCTCTTGCAAGAACTGTAGGTAGGTATCTCCAGTCAACCTCGGTAAAAATACAGGGCCGAGTACGCGTATACCTAGAACGCCCGCCCACACGTTTACGGAAAACCTGTGCTGGAAGGAGTCCATACGGCATGCATGTGGGTTTTCGTGCCTCCACAAATGCATGTTGTGCTAGTTGTAAATACCAACTCGTGTGAAGGTGCTCTCGTCCGTCCAGATGATGTTTTGTTGCCAGTTTTCCAACAACCATCTACAAAATTGTAGTCGTGGCAAATAGTCGGTCGGCATCAGCTCCTGACAACGTCGTAGGTGGAAGGGGTGTTCGCCATCACCACGTAATGTTCTCCACACGTACATGTGGCTACAGTTAAACAACGGCGCTGCTTCCCTCGTGCTGCTCCCTGGATTTTCATCGAAATAATCGAGAATGTTTTCTTGACTAGAGCGCACATTCGTCCCTCTATCCATTGCCGTGTTAGGACGAAACGTTCCGGAGTCCCTCAGGCGCTGAGTTGCACCTAGCATTGTCCTGGCGCTCACTCTGGTACCATATCGTTCATTGAACACTCGACACGCTAACTCCACATTATCGTCGCAACGAGACAGTGTCCTCACCATCTCCGTGTACTGGATATTGCTATATCGGAAAGCCATCGCGCGCGTAAACCAGTAACAACAACAAAATTACGTAATTCACTTGTCGCTGCCGACGGATGACTAACTTCGTTTGATGTCTGGCGGGCGGTGGTGGCGCGTGCGCCGGCGGCATATCAAACGTCAAAGGGCTAAGTCGGTAAATTATTGCGTCTCGCTCTTTCACGTTGATTTTGCGGTTTGCTAAAAAGTACCTTAGATTTTCTAATATTTTGTCATTTTTCAACAAAAGATTGTGAAATGCGGAATTACAAATTCAGTCATGCATTTAAAAAAGCTTTATTGCTTTAAAATAAAGTTGAAATTTCCTTAAATTACGTACAATTGGGGTGTGTATGTGAGTAAGGATAGATATGATTATTATTTTGAGTGACCGAACTACAAAGTACAAATTCGGTTGTGCAGTTAAGTAAGACGTATTGCTTCGAATTAAGGATTAATCTTCCTTAAATTAAATATTTTCTTTTTCGCACACTAACTTAAATCTAAAATGTATTGATATTATGTACGTGTGTGTATGGATAGCTATTGAGCGATCTACAAATTCAGCCATACATTCCTATGGGTTTTTATTGCTTTGAGATAAGGTTTAAATTTCCCTAAATATAATATTTTATTACGTTGGTTTTATGCAGTGATCCTAATTTCGGTTAATTAAAGGATTTTCCTGGAGAAAATTAACACATATAAATAATGATGGAAATCGATTCAGAAGCCGATTCTGAGCAAACTACTTTCAGGTCTTGCGTTTATTCTGTTACACGTTGTATACACCATACAAGTAACATCATAAAAAAAAACAACACACACACAATGAGCGGTCTTATCGCATAAAATCTTCAAGGAAAGAAAAAAGGAGGAAAGACTTCCTTATAATTCGCTTGCAACAAACTATACATGAGCTCAGCACACAAACTTGGTGAATTACGAATCGATTAACCACCAATTAAGCGGGGCAGACGGTAGCTCTTCACAGCAACGTGGTCGGATTGTGGTCGGAATGAATGCGGTCCCTGTGGTTCAATTAAGAGTGCCTATATAACTGTAAATCGATTCATTTAAATCGAATTCTAGAGCTGTCACGGCTTAATTTGTCTTCGAGTATCTTGTTATGTTTGACGATAACTTGTGTGACTGGGTGTTGAGTCAAAAGGAGTTATTTATGGTTTTGAATCTGAATTCAGTGTTCATATTATTGTTTGTGGTTTAGGTGATAATTGCTTTATTTATTTATGATAAAGTTACTTGGTTGTGGAGGTCAGATAGGCTGTTCATCATCATCTTCCTAGCCTTTTTCCAAACTATCTTGGGGTCGGCTTCCAGTCTAACCGGATACAGCAGGTGCAGTACCAGTATTTTAAAATGAAGTGACTGCCTATAAGACCTCCACAACCCAGGAACTGGGTAATACGATACCCCTTGGTAGGACTGGATATCAGACATTTGGTCAGATAGGCTGTTGCTCAATGTAAAATTCTGGTATTTTTCTCTGTCAAGAAAGTACTAGGAAATGATAAATAATACACAAAATGTTAGTTATTGATCCAAAGTTATTTTATCGCCTTCAAAGGTATGCTCATTCAGAAACGATACACTTACGCTTACGAATAATCCAATCATCAAAACATTTTTAAACGGTTTTTCCGGAATCGAGTTCAGTTCTCGCCGCAACAGAACGGAGAAGTCGAACGTCAGAACCGAGATATTCCAAAGAAAAAAAAAAATAAGTCAAGTCGAGCGAAAAAACTGGCAAGAAGCTTTGTTAAAGTATGTATTTGGCTATGTATAACGGTACCCCGTATAGTGTTACAGGTAAAACTCCTACAGATCATCTTTCAAACGGCAATACCGTGGCAATATACCTATGGCAGGAGACATTACACATATACTTAAACCAGAAGATTCAGATGTTAGATACAGAGATCAAGAAAAGAAAGAAACTGGGAAAGAATATGGTCAAAGATAAACTAAGCCTAAATTATGACCCAACTTCTCATACTGTAGAAAAGAGTAAAGGTGGACACTTATGTGTTCGAAACGATATAACTGGGAAGGTATCACGAAGAAATGTAGTTCATTTGAAGAAAGTTGAAGGGTTAGTTATAAGTGACCAAAATAAAGAAATTAACATAGGAGAAGATGTAACTGAATCAGAAAATGGAATAGAAGAAGAAGGGGAAAAGGAAACATTAAATTAAAACATATTATGATTGACTAAATATTTATTGTGCTGTGATTTGGTTAAGCTAGAGATATATTCCGGTTTCATAAAAACTAGTTAAAACAAGGAAGGGATGTAGTGTATGTAGATATCAATATATCTCACTACAAACCTATTACAGTATTGTAACGTTGCCTCGGGCGCGCACGTCGCTCGGTTATTAATACCGGTCCGTGTAGTGGGGGGCAGTCGTTGTCGGACTGTCGGCCTGTGCGGTGGTGCGTTGGCGAGTCAACTATTAGTGTAACTATCAGTGGATAAATGTGCATATTTTACATTGGCATTGGCTTTTATGTCTTCTACCAAATGAAAACTGGTGCCACGAAGTGGTAATTTGAGTTTAGGAAAAAGAAATAAATCGGCTGTAGCCATATCTGGTGAATAAGTTTGTTGCTCGATGGTTTTTTTATGGATCTATGGTCAGAATTGACTCGTTCTAGCATGTCATCAGCGACTCTTATGCGATTGAGTTTTTGGAGAAAATTCAGGTCTACCCAAGTGTTTATTTAAATTAGTACGGATCGCCTCGTAAGACACAGAAAGTTCAGCGGGTATCTCTCTCAAACTTGAGTAAGGATTTTCAGTCACTATTTCCTTCATTTTTGCGATGTTAACTTTATTTGAAGACGTTGATGGGCAAAAAAAGCGAGGCAAATTTTCCATCACATCTCAATCGCTTTTGAACGCTTTGTTACAGTCATTAGCACGTGTTTTTAATAAAGTCATTAAACTCTTTTTTTTATGTTTTGTTCATTATAAAATTTGCAATACACACTAGATATTATGATCTAACAAAAAACAGCACTGTATTTAATCTAAATAACGGATGCAAGTCAAACTCCGCGCCAAAATAGAAAACAGTAAATGTTGTACCAATCAAACAAAAAAAAAAATTGGAACCATAAACAAATCACCCATTCCCGATACCTTTTTGACGGAGTGTATTCGATTAGACTGGAAGCAAAACCAAAATATACTCAAGACAAGGCTAGGAAGACAATGATAATTTATGATAAAGTTAAAGGAACAAAGAATACGCGTTTTGTGCCGTTATACTTTAGGTGCCGCCTATTATTTTAGTTTATTCTATTTTTTTTCTACCACCTTTTCAGTCTCGAATTGATTTCAATAACATATTGACTACCTATAAGTATATAGATTTTGTTAAGGAAAATTATTTTTCCAAACGCAACGTTAAGCAAAATTGCACATTATTCGATTTAAAATGTCTGAATAAAAGCATAATAATCAGTTTAATAATTATCTTATAAGTTAAACGTAACACGAACGAACTCAATTACCAGAGGTATCAATAAAATTGATGTAAAAAATAATTAAACTCGGCTAACAGCGAATCACGGATATAAACGGCTTTAGTAAGGAATTTTAAATTTTAAACTGGATTATCCGGATAACCGGATTACGTGTTGCAGTGATGGACAGTTTCCTCGTATATTGAGCTTGTTCTGCATTGTTTGATTTTCTTATCATGGTTGTAAACCATGGTTGGCTTGAAATTTACGGAAAACAATATCTTTATTGTGTTTGTGAACTAGTATCGAACACAGTGTGTAAGCAGTGGTTTTTAGAGGAAATGTTTGTTTCAGACGTTATACCGATGTGCTTTTGGTTACTTTTTGTATTAGTTTTCATTGTTATTTAAACAAAACAGTTTAATTTTTAACTTAAAACAGTCCAGATATCGCATTTTGATAAATAGCCACGCTGAAAGAAAAACAATGCATTTATAATTAAATTTAAAGAGAAAAATAAAGCATTTATAAATTCACTTGGAATTGCCATTAAGATATTTCAAGCAACAGTGCTTGAAATATCTTAATGGCAATATTTCAAGCAATAGTGCTTGAAATATATATATTAATGGCAATTCCAAGTGAAACAGCATTAAATATTTGGACTTCTTTAAAATAAAAAAGGTACAATACATTTTACTCGAATCTTACTACAGCCAATGTAATTTCTAACTCAAAACTTACTCTCTTAACCAAAAAACAGAAGAAGAAGAAAATCTTAAAAAAGCCAAAAATAAAACAACAGCAACATACTAAAATATTCTATTACAAGGACCGCCTAAAGGAAAAAATAACGATAAAAAGCAATGAGCACCAAACGTGGTTTGATAAGTGAGGGTAGGAAGAGAGAACGTGCAATTCAGATGGTCCCACTGATTGTCGCTTCAATGCTACTTGCATATTTTGCAGACATATCTTTCTTTTTTTGTTTTATTTGGTGAGGAACATTTTTATGATGTGATGAAATGTCTATTGAGATTTTTTGGATAGATAACTGTGGAAGCTAAATAGAATATTTTTTGCAGGTTAATTGTAGCACAGCTCTGAAGGTATACACCGTGTAAATCACCTCATCACGAAGCCGTCAACCAAGCATTCTGTACATGAAACTAAGTAACTTAACGCAAAAATTATTGCTGGGAAACGACTTTTTTTTGGGGGGTGTAAAATCATGTTTTTTTGGTAGAACTCAATGTAACGCACTCAAAACGTTGTGCTGATGGACGGATTGAATAGTACGGGGGTCGTGGAGGTGTTTAAAGTAAAAATCTTACATTAAAAACTTGTATTTTAAAAAATACTTGTCGAAAAGTTGGAACTTTGACCCCTAATATCTCCGTAACTAGAAGGTTCCCAGGTATGGTGTAGAACAAAAAAATGATCGCAATGACAGGGAGAATCAGTACCTTTCGGCTTCGTTAAGAGGTGGTTTACACCCTTTAGTTTATGCAGTCTTATTACTGAAAGCAAAGACTTTTTAGGGGTATGAGGAACTGGGTGTAAAGTTCCTCGATACTCCTTAAAAAAGGGAGGATACTCCGACCAGACCGGTGATTATGTCTGGTGGGCAACTGCCCGACAGTCGTTGTCGGGTTTCTCTATATATTCTTAAGTCGATGTAAACTTTGCTTGTGAGATGTAGGAAATTGATGTTAGTTCTTCCGGCGTGTCATAGATGGCGCTGGAGTACTTTTTGTAGTAAGTTGCTTTTTGTAGGTCACACAACTTCTATTCAAGAAGAAAAAGTATTAAAATCATTTTGTACCTTCGATGTCCTTTTCTAGCCTGCCAGTACGGGGTGTGCCAAACTAAAAAATACACTGCAAAAAAAAAACAAATAGTGTGGGCGGGGAACTCCCCTAATAACATCCTGCCCTTCTCAAATAATCAGGCATGATGCTAAAGATGCTGTACGGCGTTGTCTGTATAAAACGTTCGCATTCGGATTAGCATTCGCGAATGTCATTGTATTAACCAGGTGCCATTTATCTGTGCCTCCACGTTGACTTCTAGCTAGTCATGCATATCGAACAAACACAATTCATGTTGAGAATTGTGAAGCTGATCCAAAGGAACCCAACAACGGTTGTTTTTGCCTCCCGCCAAGTCAGTTACTCATGCTCTTATTCGGAAAATATTAACTTTAAAGCTTATGTTGACTCATAATGAGCGCTGAAACAGAACTCGGATTTGTGTTGGGCGCTAGAGACCTCTTTTCAATTTACTCATCAAGGGCGAGTGTCATCTCGCTCACCGTCCGTCCGTCTCATGACGACAGGCCGTGTCGACGGCGCGTACGTGTTCCACGCGCGCCTCAAGGAGATGTCAGCAAACCGGAAGGAGTCCGAAAGGGCCGATGCCTGCCAGGGCTGTGGGTTGTTCGAAAGAGATACCGCGGCCCTGGAACACAAATGGCGAAGAAGGAACATGGGTGGGTTTTTTGACACTCCCTCCGTGACTCCTTCACGGAGAAGTCATTTGATGATTTCCCATCCGCAAAAAAAAAAAAAAAGGGCGAGTGTCATAAACTTTAAAATACACATTTATTAAGCATATTATAAACAATATTATTATGCACAAAAAATGACTGCAATCAATAAAAAAATAAAGCTTTTAAAAGGTTATAAATTTTCCTGGAGTGCGCCGTTAAATGCAGCTTCTTCTAGATCATAATAATCGGTGGATACTGATTCAAGATTCTTTATTAGCATTTAATATGGTACATATGCTCTTATAAATAAAAAGATTTCACATATTTCACCGACTTATTTGATGAAAAAATCGTACTACTTTTGATACGGAGCAGGTACCACCGTCAACGTAGTTCCAGGTCAATTCTTATTCAGGTCATCTTGTTCCTGAATGCATAGAATTCTTATACTTTTCTGCCAGCTCGTGCGATCACTGAGTATTCAGATGAACAGTTCCGTTGGTCTCGGAGTCCTTAATGCGACTGCTGAGTGTGGGTCCATGGTTCAATTCCCGAGTCGAGCAAAAAGTGATATTAGGTCTTTCGATTAGGAATTTCTCAGTACCAGCCCGCAGTTTGGAAGATCGAGGTTTGAAACCCCTCGGAGAGAACGTTAGTAAAGCCGTTGGTCCAAAGCCTGGTCTCTCTCCGGTCGTGTTGGCTTGCCGTCTCATCGGACTATGAGGGTGAGGTAGAGAGAGTGCACTTAGGCCACCGTAACCCAAACAATCAGAGAGGGGAATATATTCAGATTATGTAACTCATAAAACTCAGTTCTAAAACTACGGTCGTCAAAATCATTGTTGTAAAGGAATTTGTTCGTCTTGTTATGGACATATTGTAATGAGACGGGGCAAAAGACTAAAAAAGTGATGGATAAGAGTTTTGATGGATGTAGAGGGAAAGGAAGGCGAATGAATGTGTGTAAGGAATGATATGAAAGGAGAAAAAGGAGTGAATGATGCCATGACGTCTCAAAGTCAAAGTCAAAGCATTTATTTCAATTAGACCATTACAGGCACTTTTGAAAGTCAAAAAAAAAACAAAAAAAAACGCGAAGCTACAGTCTCAGTCACAAGGCATAATAACTTATGAAAGTACTGTAGTTGCCCATTCCGTAGCGTAGATCTCTATGGAGAAGAACGGGCAAGAAACTCCATGGACACTCTTTTAAATCAAAATGTGTCACAAAATCTTGGTTACATCATTCATGTTAGGAATTACAAATATGTGAGAACAATGTAGAAATACGGGCAAGTTAAGAGCGTCCAGAGTAAAAGATTAAATCAGTAATTAAAAATAAAATAATTAAAATAAACCGTGGCAGCTAAGAGATCTGACAGGGGAGAATGGAAGAAGAAAAGAAAAAGACCCCAAAAAAAATGAGACAGGGACAGGAAGACAATGATGACCTTTGTTGTAAGTTTATTCAAATACAAGGTGTTGTTTTGCAACATTGTCAAATTCAAGGAGGTAACTATGCTAATTGATTCTCGTCCCGAATCAATAATAAAATGGGTAGGTATTTTTTTTTTTCTTATTTACGGAAATCGGTAAGGGTGAACAACCTGTGTTTTAAACGCGGTCCATCTGGTTCTTGCCCTATAACCTCGCTTACGCACATACAAACGATCTCAAACGTTTTTTTGATAATTTCTTATTCCCTAATCAACGTTAAGGGGGTTATTCTAAAATACCGCCAAACTTAAACAACCAAAAAAATCAGCGTTTATGAATAATTAACTAGGTATCGTAATTTTAATTGATTATTTAGGTGTTTTGTGACCACCTCCTTAAATTTAACGAGGATGCAAAACAACGCCTTGTAAATTGTTTTTTAGACATTCCTTTTCCGTGTAAAGAAATCACACTACCCAACCTTTCCTAGGCCATTTGCTTTGACCTTACGAACAAGACCATCCTATTTGCCGTAGGAGCCAACTAACAAAATACACGAAGAACATGTCAAAATGGGTAGGTAACATTCCTATTAGGATTTCACGGATCTTTTCAGTTGTTATTTCAGACTACTTACAACTTCTTACAAGTTTGGAAGCGTTTTCACTGAGTGCTGCGGGATGGGTTCGGGATGTCTTGTAAGTCTGACCGTTAGAACGTTGTGTAATAATGGCTGTGGTGTAAAATACTGGTATTCCGGTTAGACTGAAAGCCGACCCCAAAATCAACATAGCAAAGTTGTCATAAAATTTTCGTTAGTTGATCATTAAGAGCAATTACACCTTACGGCATCACATTCGGATTCACACAAATTTTTAAGTCCTTATTTTTAAAATGTCTTTAAAAAAAAATTGCAAATTTCTGTTTCTATACATAATTTATAATCAATCTATTTTAACTGTATCACTATTTTTCGAAAATGTTTTTAGTAACTTTTTAGACCTATGTATCTTGCTTATGCGTATTAAGTTTCATTAAAATCGTTTCAGTCATTTCGGAAAATGAAGGTCTTGAAAGTTTGTATGAAATTTCGTAAGGCATAAACGCTCTTAAGTCATAGTACCATATACCAGGCCTATGCCTGGTATATGGTACTATGACTTAAGAGCGTTTATGCCTTACGAAATTTCGCGTAACAAAGACAATTACCCCACAAGCTACATACCATCACAACTTTATTTCCTGTACAGTAAGGCAGAGGTACTTAATACAATAGACAGTTTCTATGAAATTAATCTCCTACGTGGTATACGTTACGTGTTATACCGTTGAAATAATATATCAGTTTCGGTACAGTCTTGTTACGCAATGGTTTAACTGACGCCCGTTTCTAAAAGATAACCTAGCTAGGGTTGTACCCTTTTTGTGCTTTGAAGAAGACAGGACGTCTTATTTTAGAAGCATGCCTCCCCCTCGAATTTCTTTTTAGCGCCGTAATTCTTAATATTTTTTTATCAATTTTGATAAAAAAAAAAAAAAACATTTTTATCATAGACGATGTCACAAAAAGGTTGGTTTTAATTGCACAGTTATTTTCGTAAGACATAACATAACATCAAGCCCATAATTCCCGGACTGTTAGGCAGAGGTATACCTATGCGGAACGTGAGAGGGACAGAACCTCACGTCCCAGCCGCCGCGGGAGACGCCCGGGGCGTCGGGGGCCACCCACTGGCCTACGGCCACCGTAGGCGCGGGCCTGTGGACGATGAGTAATGGGCTAGCTCACCGTCCGTCCGTCTCATGAAGACAGTCCATGTCAGCAAACCGGAAGGGATCCGAGAGGGCCAATGCCTGCCAGGGCTGCGGGACTGTTCGAAAGAAATACCGTGGCCTTGGAATACAAAGGGCTAAGAAGGAACAAGGATGGGTTTTAGTCAGTACAAGTCTGACACTCCCTCCCGCTCCGCCCAGAGCTGGGGAGGTTATTTGATGATTTCCCAGCAAACAAAAAAAAAGAGGTATACCTATTAGAACACATATTTCGCTTGTAATTTGATTAAGTCCCATTTAATAAGGGTGGGTTTATTGCTATACAACGGGCTCAAATCCATACTCCGTGGCTCCTATTGAGATATTCCTGATGAAAAAACTAAATGACACTTTTCCCGATTCCCAGGACCTCATGGTCAGCAGTCGTACTTGCGACCACTACCCAACGAGGGAGTCACAAGGCAACGAAGCAACGAGACGATAATAGATAGACCGGTCAGTGCGCCGCGTAATGATAAACGATGTTACTATGCCGCATGATGAGAACCTCGTGAAGAATGAGAAAGAGAAACAAATAAAATATCTCGACTTGGCACACGAGTTTGTTAGCATGTGGAATGTGAACTCGGCTATCATTGTGCCGATTTTCGTTACGGCCAATGGCCTGGTGGCTAAGAGCCTTGACAAACATCTGTCGAAGCTCTCACTTGACGGTTGGATCAAGAGCCAGATACAGAAGGTAGTACTCCTCGATACGGCCTTCGTTGTCAAGAGGTTCTTGGCGGAAACCTGTTTTTTTTATATTATTTTTAAATGTTTTTTATTATATATATTTTTTTAAAGAAATATGTAAAAATTTAATAAATTTGATAAAAAGTGAATAAAAGGAACAATAATATCTATATGCGATCTTAGTAAAGTTGGTCCTAAAACGAATCCTAGCAAGCCAGGTTCAAATCCTAAGTTAGTATGAAAAGAATACGCGGCAACCCTAGCCAGCATCCCGTCTTGTCCCTTCGCACGCAACGCCACCCCTCTTACAGCAAACTTTAATACAGTTTGTTCAACTATTTGATAAATTCTACATAAAAACATATTCTTTATCTCACTTGAATAGATTCTGTACGTTCCAGAAGTTTCTATTCAATCGTCCCAAGGTTCGATTGTGTCAGGATTGGACGAGATTTTGAATATTATTCTGTTTCCATTATAATAGAAAGTTTATTTTTCCTCGTTTCTTGTAAATAAATAAATTGTTATTGCTTTCTATAATAAATATACTCGTTTTCTGATTTATTTGTAGATTTTATATTATAAAATATGTGTAAATATTTAACTTCAAATTCTTTAAACGTACTTAATAAAAACGGAGCTTAATGTTGTGTGTTCATAGCTAAGGAGCAATAGTACCTCTTTTTTGAAAGTCGATGATCTATATAATACAGTTAATAAATCTGAAAACAGAAAATGGATGGATAAACCTTTTTTACAGTGTTGTTGAGCTGTAGCTATTATTTATAAAAAACTGATAAGTTAAAGATGTGTAAAACAGCTTTTGAAAGAAAAAAGACTGTTTCATATACTGAAAAGAAATAAGAGTTACCTTGAAAATCCGGTTTGGCACAATACAAATGATTTAAGTGCGTGAGACAGTACCTTCTACTCAAATGTCAACGAAACAGTCACTTCTTAACGTCATTTTTTAACGCAACATGGCCGATCTAACTATTTAAATTAAAGTTAATTTCTACAAAAGAAAAGACCTACGTTTGTCACTGTTTTAAAAAGGATTTATAATGTTCACGTTTTTCAAAAAGATACAATTTATCGCCACTAAAATGACCATTTTACAACAAAGTCTACGGAGACTGAAATAAATAAAAGCCTTACAATATTTATTTTGTAACTTTGAAGACTGGTCTCACTGCGAGATAGACTATTTTTCTTTTCACGTTCTCTTTGTTATTTTCAAAGGTTCTAGTATAAAAGAATAGAGAAGTAAAGCAGTTTATAAACTTAAGGAATGGCATGTTAGCATTATTAAAATACTAGCGACCCGCCCCGGCTTCGCACGGGTGCAATGCTGATACTAAATACACTACAGAAAAACTGTGAACGTTGTACCTATATAAAAACATAGCGGCCCGCTCTGGCTTCGCACGGGTATAAAATATATAGCATAGGCTATCACCACCACTCACTGAAAAAATGATTAAAATCGATCCAGTAGTTTTGATTTATTCATTACTGCCCGTGGCCCGCACGCGTTAAATTTGGAGTAAAACAATTCCCCTTTCTCTATACCATGAAGATTTCCTGCTATCTTTGGAATATCTAAATTCATGCACTACATTTTTACTTTACTTTTTAAATTTTTACCTATTTATTTTATTTTTACAACAATTAATATATTACAGAATGTCTTTATATACAACGTTCACAGCTTTCTTGTCATTAGACAATACAAACATCCCGCCCCGGCCGGCCGGTACCGTCGCAAACGCTACGTCCCGCAATTTTTAAATCTGTAATATCTTCGAAAATATTCATTTAAATCATATGCTGTAAAGAGCCATACAGATCTATATTAAATCAACAATGTATTTGACGTATTTAATTGGATAAGGATTAATGCTGTATTGGTTAAAATCGCTTTGAAAATTAGCCATTATTTGTCGTAAAAAGTAAATGACAAAAAAAAAATATTGTGGGATATCCATAAGAGATAGACATATACCATCGCGGAGTTTTCTGTAGACCTTTTCAATGTGTACAATACTTAGTACATTATTTTGATAAATCTCATAGGGTTCAGCCTGCGAAAAAAATGTAATTATTTACGACATCGTCATTTACGACATCGTCATTCATCATCATTATTATACATAAAAACATTCCTCTTTAAGCACTCTATCTATTAAAAAAACCGCATCAAAATCCGTTGCGTAGTTTTAAAGATTTAAGCATACAAAGGGACATAGGGACAGTTTTTTTTTTTTGAATGGCATCTCGCAGTTCAACCTATGAGGTTGTCGTCTGCTTAACCGGACTATCCTGTGGGTGCCTTAAGAGTAAGGCCTCCAGCCAGGGCATAAAAACTTACAAACTAAGCGACTGCACGCTAAGGGCACCCCCTGTGGGGTACGAACCTCGGCTAAGGGGGGGGCTACATAGGGACAGAGAAAGCGACTTTGTTTTATACTATGTAGTCATAAAATACACACTTTCTTTCTGTACGTTTTTCGGACGTGATTGACCCCACGTCTGAAATCACGACAGTTGGTTGTCTTTTCGAAAAGACTAGGTTTTGTAACAAATTTCTGATTTAAAAGAGTGTCCATGGAGTTTCTTGCCCATTCTTCTCCATAGAGATCTACGCTTTAGAATGGGCAACTACAGTACTTTCACAGGTATTATGCCTTATGACTGAACTGTTGATTTATTGTATTGTTATCTTTATTCCAGGAATAAGTGGAGGGATTTAGAGGAGGCCTATGTCGCAAGACAGCCTGACCTGGTAGCTGATAATGGCAATGTAGGGCAAACAATTATTAGAAAATGTTAGTAGTTTTGTTTTAAGTTAGAGTTAATGTTACTACTTGTTTATGTATTGTGGTCAGAAAAAAGTTTATTATCTTTATTCTAAAAGTTCAAAAGTGTCTGTAACTGGCCTACTTGAAATAAATACTTTGATTGTTTGATTGAATAGACTTTCAGGATTCTGTCTAACCGTCAGAACCCCGTAAGTCTTGACAAAAGGAATTATGTGACCCAGTAACTGTATCGTATAGACCAGACTAGCAGTCACACCATAAAATTCAGCTGCTTCAGGTTGGACTCACCCTTTCAGAATTGGTAAGAAAACAAGATTTAAGACCAAGAACCTATTATCAACGGTTCCAATTCAATTATAGAATCAATTCAGTATTAAAATTGCCACCATCTTTTCTCTCAGGCTTCTGGATAATTGGTCTAAAAGGTACGTTATAAGCCTAGAGTTGTAATCGTTGGTAGTACCAAGTTTAATGAAGGTCGACCACTTTTCAACCTTATTACTTAGGGCATAAACGTGAAAAGACAGTGAACTCGGTAGTACATGTGTCCCAAATGTTGTCGTCCCTTGATAGCCTCACACCCACTCTATCCATCTCAACCACTGATACTAGCTGAGGCTGAGCTACGATCAAGCGTAGTAATTACGCGTAACCAAGGCGAATTGTATGGCTTTCGGATAATTGCGCCGCACCACAATGCATTCAATTTGCAATGACCACTCTATCTATACGAAATGACTGCCTCAGGTGGATGGTTTACCATTGATAGGGCTGTGGTATTCAGGTGGTGTCGTATTGTGGTACGATTTCTTTTTTAAAAGAAAAGTAATTTAAGAATTAATGTGGGTAATGAAATACGTGTTGACCAGCCGCACGGGTCCAACTTTAAGGTTAAGTCGTGTTTACCGAGGTTGGGCCGTGAATGAGTGACCATAACTACATACCGAGTTTCCTCCATGCCTCGGAAAGCACGTTAAGCCGTTGGTCCCGGCTGTCATTTGTAGATCTTTGACAGTCGTTACAAGTAGTCAAAATCCAAAAAGTCTGACATCCAGTCTTACCAAGAAGTATCGTATTACTTAGTTACTGGGTTGTGGAAGTCAGATAGGCAGTCGCTTCAGGTAAAATACTGGTACTCAGCTGAATCCGGTTAGACTGGAAGCCGACCCAAGATAGTTTGGGAAAAGGCTAGGCAGATGATGATGAGGTGGAAACCTGGACCGCAGGCCCGGTCCCGAAAGCCCTACGACCCCAAACCATTCAATGTTCTATCTAGAATTAGTTATTTTTGCATCATATAAAATTTGTGAATAATTTTATAATGACAGTTGATCGTGATGGTATTGTCGTGATGGCCCAAAGATTAAGGCCTCGCCTCTCATTCATAAGGTTGTGGGTTTAAATCCGGGCATGTACTAATGTGATTTCATCAATTCATATGTATTTTCTAAGTTAATCTTGGACATCACAGACATCGGTTCAGGAAAACCTCGTGAGGAAATCCGGACAAAAAAATCTGTATAAGTCTAAAATCGCAAACCTGGCTTGAGCAACCGTGGTGATCAATGCTCGAGCCTTCTTTGTACGAGAAGAGGCTTTTGCACAGCAGTGGGACAGTAATAACCTGATATTAGTATTATTTCACGTAATCACACATTCCCAATGTTGTTGTTCTTAGCGTGTCGATGACATATTAAATTGAGTCAGCCCAAAATTTGCCGACGAGTTTAGCACTTTCAGTAGAGTCCATTAGCTCCTGTGAAGTGCAAGAAACAGGACAGGCAGGACACAATATCAAGTGTCCCATCGTTTGTGGGGCAACACCACATTTACACTCCAGGGCTGAGTGATCTATGTATCTCCAACTGAACAGGTTGTCCTTGCTTCAACCTGTGTCCGTTAATTTTGACAAACCTACAATATTTATTGCTCTATTAAATTGTGAACATTATCAAAATTCTTCGGATTCTACGGATCGGATTGTGACAGACACAATTGGAGTGGAGTAGTCTGATCCTGCTGCCTGCTCCGTTTCCCCAAACCTCGTTCATTCCTCGCACATCTCACTTTTCTACCTGTACCCAAAGCGTTTACGACGTTGCCAAGCACATTCGACGAAATTGAAATATAAATTGGTTTTGGAAAATTTCAAACGCAGACTTAACACTTCAATGAGTACTTTTATGATAATAAATTACCTGTCATTGTCATTTGTTAGATGTGGTAGATGAGCTATGAGCTGCGTTTGTTTGTTAAGAAAATAAACATCTATACAGGAGAAGTGTTGACGAGAGTTGGAGAAAATTTGATTAGTTTATTATGTTTAGTCTTATTTGAGTTATGGAAGGGCTGTTGAATGTATTCGAATTGAGTAAGTCTCTTAAGATGCTTTAGAAGCAGTGAAACTGAAGTGGTTAACTGAAAGACAATAGTGGTTTTGGTTTCAATAAAATAGTTCATGGATAGGACACTCGACTTTTACTTCTCCTTTAAAATTGTGTTCACATAATTATTCTTTTAGAAATAAAAAGAAACGATAGGTGGACTGTGTGAAGGATGTGATGTCAAGAAAGGAGGTGTCTGGTGAGAAGACATGGAAGAAGAAGACATGCTGCGCCAACCTAAAATAAATTGGTATAAGAACAGGAGAATTATGATGTTGATATTCTTTTTGTAATCAAGGCTGAAGTAGAATTGGGAACGCTATGTTTGTAGAATGCATCAAGAGTGATAGATCAGAGTCATAACGAAACGACTGCCAGAAAACGGACGCCGCCGCCGCGCGTGGCGTACTAAAAGTAGAAAACGCTAGCGTGACAACTTGAACAGATTTTTGGGAGATCAATTAACCCATTCCTATGAAATTTCCACCCCTCAATGTTAGAATCAGTAGCGCCAAATCAATCAGGTCCATGATCCAGTGTTAGTTCCAGTATCACGCGCTAAATGTACATAATCCAACAGTTCCTGCTGTAAACAAGGATCCTTTGGGGAGGTTGTTTCCGAATAGTCCCGAACGAACACGAACTAATGCCGACTTTCGGCTACCTCTAGTGGGGCATTAATGAGGGAATTAGTGATTGCTGTACATAACGTCACGCCTAATCCTCAAAGGGTTTAGCAGAGGTGTATCACGAGGCCGGTCGCCAACAAGATGGTCAGACCAAGTAAAAGATGTTATATCTTCAAGCAAATTTCAGCAGGTGGTTATGGCAACTTTGGACCGGAGTCGATGAAGGCAGATTGTTCGTTTAAAGGGGTCCAGTGTCCGCGATCCTCAGTAATGAGGGACCGATTGAAGAAGAAGATGAGAATTTAAAGAGAAAAAATAAACTTAAATTGATTTAATGCGAGAACATAAGTGTATACTAACAGACTAGCTTTTCACAGACACAGGTATCTCTCATAATTGTTGTTTACGAGACTCCAGGGAAGACATAAGACTTATTATCCTCAAACAATCTAAATGATAATCAAAGAGAATCCTAATAAAACGACTTATTAATCTGAACAACATACGCGAAGCTAGAGTAACAAATGGTAGCTACAATATGCTTTGCTGAATAAAAACTAATAACAAAGCAAAACTTCGCGCTCAATGAACATAATCGTGAAATTAAAACCGACTAAAATCATAAACAATATTCCTTTCGCCACGAAAATCTACAAACAAAAATAGTTTAGCTCAAAACAACACGAAATATTATTATTTACAATTTACTCACACATTTTTGCATCCATTTTTACTTTAAAAAAAGTTATAATAACACGGAGTATGCACCGCGCGCGTAATCTAATTTCCATCATTTCTTTTTTTAGGGTTCGTCGTTGAAATTATTGAAGAAAAAATATGTCATGTTGATCGGGGAAATGGGGAAGCTGACAATGAGTGAAGCTTGTCATCCTACGTCAATTACAAATCACGGACGAGATAAAAAAAAAAAACAAATTTTGTTTCTTTTGTTCATATAACTGTAGAGTTAAACGGTCATAAAGGTTTACTTTGTAAATGTATAAAGTTAGTGAAACGTTTTAAAAATGAATTAAAATTAAGCAAAGCTAGTACAGTATTTTGAGTGGTTTTGTAATGTTAGGTCATATTGAAGTTGAAAACCATTGAAACTAAACCTCAGACATAAACTCAAATATTTGAACTCCTATACAAACGAGTAAGTATTTCAAATTAATTAAGTCTTTAAACAACAGGCCACAGCAATAATTATTTAAATTAAATTTTACCTTGGCCGAGATTTGATTAACTTTTAAGTTATTATTTTATAAGTTTAAATATAATATGTTTTATTTAATGAATATTTACATAACAATCTATTAACTTACTTAAAATAATAATAATAAATATTTGCAAAATATAGTAAAGGGGAAAACATTAAAGAGCGTCAAAAAATGTGTGCACATCGCTGTCAACAGGAATTGTACCCAGAAAGCTGGCAGCCTTTGTTTGATGGCAATGCTGATTCTTTGGCCAAAAAATAGGCACGGGAAGAGTCAATCAACTGCTTGGCGATGTCCCCCAAAACTAGCGAGAAACTCGTACCCCATGTTAATTATAAGTTTATCTACTAGGCACAAAATATTTACGCTGTTCTTTACAAAAAAATATAGCAGCCATCACTCCTGCAAACATTTACTCACTAACATCCAAAACCTGCTAGTTTTTTTTCAAATAACACACGCATACGGAACCTTTTAATCCCAGCATCAAACAATTCGCCGTTTTTTTTTTCACGCGACTGCAACGCCGTTTGCGAAAAGGTTTTTTACAATGCCATTGCGCGCTTGTCTGTTGTTCCGCACGAAGATTGCATTCACTGCAACGTTTATAAAAGCTTACGCGAAAAAACGCCTTTTACGGTCGACGTGCATTTTGTATGTTTTTTTTTATTGGTGTTGCTCCCTGTAAAACTTTCAAAAGGTTAATTGTTGTCGATGGTCTTATAAAGGATTTTTGTGGCTATTTTAAAGACTTTTATGTTTTAAAGTAGGATTTTCTTTGGTTAATTTAAATTACAAGCACGCTTGTAGTCAGAGTTGTGCCTAGTAGCACACACATTCCGCCAGTTTTGTTTTAGTCCCATGTAATAGAAAAACAAACAATCATCATCATCCTATAATATTCCCATTGCTGGGACACAGGCCTCCTTTCTATGAGAGGGAGTGGGCTGTAATCCACCACGCGGGCCCAGTGCGGGTTGGTAGATGTCACATGTCTTCGAATTTGTAGTTCTAGGACATGCCGGTTCCCTCACGATGTTTTCCGTCACCGTTTTTGAGCAGCGGTGATGAAATAAATTACACAAAATAATGCACCTGCCTGGGCCACCGCTGCTCTAGTCGGGGCTGCCACCAATGGGCCACCGCTGCTCTAGTCGGGGCTGCCACCAATGGGCCACCGCTGCTCTAGTCGGGGCTGCCACCACTGGGCCACCGCTGCTCTAGTCGGGGCTGCCACCACTGGGCCAACGCTGCCCTAGTCGGGGCTGCCACCACTGGGCCACCGCTGCTCTAGTCGGGGCTGCCTCCACTGGGCCAACGTTGCCCTAGTCGGGGCTGCCACCACTGGGCCACCGCTGCTCTAGTCGGGGCTGCCTCCACTGGGCCAACGTTGCCCTAGTCGGGGCTGCCACCACTGGGCCACCGCTGCTCTAGTCGGGGCTGCCACCACTGGGCCAACGCTGCCCTAGTCGGGGCTGCCACCACTGGACCAACGCTGCCCTAGTCGGGGCTGCCACCACTGGGCCAACGCTGCCCTAGTCGGGGGTGCCACCACTAGGCCGCCGCTGCTCTCAACAAACAAACAATCAATGAACAAAAATCCAGGCCTATGGCTGCTACTGAAAAATTTCTAATGGAAAAAATCAAACCAAGTTTTATGTTTTTTTTTACCGTAACCATAATATGCTTGTTTCTATGATGTCTAAGAAAAGGTTAATCTGGCCAGTTCTAGTCTTCGTAAGATCATGTTTTATCGTAAGAATCTATCAAAGAATCAAAATCAAATTAAGCAAAATTATGACTTAAGTCTAGATTTCAAAAAGTCAGGCTTCGGATTCAATTTAAATAAAGCCGAATCAGTTTTTTCCTTCGAACAGATTTTCGCAGACTTTTTCGACTCATCGGTTTTTAGAAGTCTCCGTAATCTAGTTTAAATTAAATTGTCATTCGATTTTCGTAGAATTTTCAATTTACAAAAACGATACAGGCAAGAATGACTCATGGGGACATATATTTTGGTCCGGGCACCCATCCAACTATAAGGCAGAAGAGACAGCCTTATCGCAAGACAGGGAGGGTCCCGTCTCCCCTAATTTAATCACAATGACACACAACATTAAGAAACTTTGTTTCCCCTATTTCCCCTTTGCAATATTCGTTCATTATTGTCTTGGTTATGATCCATAACGGTTATAGATAGGTTGGAAATACTCCTTTGTCACTGACTTTTGGGTTATTGCTGGCTGAGTAGAAAGGTTACAAGTTTTGCCCAGTCTTCTAAAACTTGCGTTTAATTATCTGATATGGTAAAGTTTTTTCTTAAGTTACATCCACTGCCTCGCTAGTTCGTTACAACAAAGCTTCTTAGCATGAGATCTTCGGTTCGATCCAGGTCTAGCCATGTTTTGTTGGGTTTTAAAACTTATTTGTGGCCAATTGATGGCAATAGGCTAACGAACTGTAAAATTATATATAAAACTAGCTGTGTTCGCGACTTCGTCCGCGTGGAATTTAAGCAGTAGCTTAAGTTACTCTTTATTACATCAGCTATCTGCAGTGAAAGTCCCGTCAAATTCGGGCCAGCCGTTCCAGAGATTAGTCGGAACAAACAGACAGACAGACAGACAAAAATTAAAAAAATATATTTTGTTTCATACATCCATAAGCATGTAGTAAAAAGCGGTTATTTTATTATTACAAACAGACAATTCTATTTTATTTTTGTATGCGTGTGTATGTGTATGTATATATGTAGTACGTATGTATAGATAACTGCTGAAACGGAACTGTCTCGTTGTTCGAGTGCCTGGTCGTTGGGTTCGCTTCCTGGGTCGGCCAAAGTTTTGTTGCGTTTTTTTTATTTTTTTTATTAAGCGTTGCCCCACACTAGGAATTTCTCCTGTATCGTGGGTGCGTTTACAAACATTTAAACTCACATACACAAACAGTCAGACCCGGAACAACTATCTGTATGCCATACAAATATTTGTTCCATGCGGGGATCGAACCCGCGACACGCAGCGCAGCAGTCGATCGCTCAACCACTGCGCCAACCGTGCCGTCAATTGCCGCCGTGTCGTAGCCACGGAGTCTAGATTTGTGCCTGGTTGCTGGCAATAAGCTCGCCCCCTATTACATGAGACTTTAAAATATCTGGTGAAATGTGGGTGTACTATTTAATTAGTTACACCTTTACCGTACACTTTTAGGATGACAGGCGTGATATTATGTTCTAACTGGAGAAACGTGGGAGTACCATATGTACCTACCTCTGCTTAACCCCTCGCGGATTACAAGCCTCATGTTCTGTTAAGCATAGCCCTTCCCTTTGTTTATTCATGTACTATACCCGTGAATCACTGAGCGTTGCTATAATTAAATTTATTCGCCGCGAATAACTGCCAGTTGTTTGTTATTTACGCCTTTTCATTTCCGATCTGCTTTCGAGTTTTCTGTTGCGTGGTTGTTAATGTATGTTTATGTTATATTTCTGTTTGTTTTCATTGGATTATTGTTATGAGGGGTTTGTGAGGAAGATTCGGGAAAGTTGTGTTGGTTTAATTTGATTAGATTGTTGTTTGTACGAATCTGTAAATTTGGTGGAATTTTGAATGTTGGTATTGACAATTTCATATTTAATTTGTCTACAGTCAGTACCTATATGCAGCTAAAGTGGCATTAAAATGGCCATAATATTTGTCGAAACACCAATGCTGTAATGTGGGATGCTCCACAGGTACACCGACTTTAAAACGATTTCTGGGTTAGAATGGATGCAAAAAGCGGAGTGGGTCGTCCGGCAGCGAGATAGGCAGATGACATAATTGCCATCAGGGTAAAAATCTGCATGAGGCTGGCGCAGGACCGTGGATATTGGCAAAAGAAAAGACAGGCCTTTACCCAGCAGTAGGTGAAATTAGGCTGTGGATGATAATGATGAAATGGCGGAGTACTGGGTGTTGTGGTGCAGACTTGGCAGAGGCTTATTTCTAGCAGAGGACTACGATAGGCTTTCATGATTGATTTTCTTTAGTTGGCGGCAATTACTATTTTATTATTAATTCAAGTTCGTGAGTACATTCGAAAGAAGCAAGCAGTATCGTCACAACGTTAAAATTTTCCGCATTGTTTATTGTAGAATTTATATGCTGATATATATTTATATAGTATATATCCTTTATAGTATTTATCCTTTTTTATATATCCTTAGTATGTCTTATTAAATTGTTTTTTTTCACTGGTATACACCTACCACTGTTTGTCTATGCATCACCCAAAGATTGACTGGTAGCAATGCCTATGGCATTAAGTCCGCCTCTGTACATTGTACTTGATGAAGTGATAAACAAATAAAAAATGTCAATATCACAAATAAAATATGGCATCACTGACAAGACTATTGTAGCGAATAAGCCAGATGTAGTAGTGGTGAATCGACCAGAGCGGCGCGCAATGATTGTTGACATAACGGTTCCGCATGACGAGAACCTCGTGAAAGCCGAGAAAGATAAGCAAATCAATTATCTCGACTTGGCTCAGGAGGTTGTCGACATGTGGGATGTTGACTCAGCGATCATTGTGCCGATAGTCGTATCAGCCAATGGCGTAATTGCCAAGAGCCTCGACCAATATCTGATAAGGCTCTCGTTAGGCAGCTGGATCGAGGGCTTGATTCAGAAAGCGGTACTCCTGGACACGGCTCGTATTGTTAGGAGGTTCCTTTCTTTGGAGCCCTGACCGCCAGTAGCTTGGACCCTGTTCCCGATACCGGTGGGCTACTATTTTAAATGTTTTTTTTTTATATTATTTTATATGGAAATATTTAAAAAATTAAATTATATGTACAGAAATAAATAAATGAAAATAAATAATAAATACCTACTATCATCTTGGTGGTAAGTTATTGCCACCAAACATTACGCAACCTGGCCTATTGGGAAAACTAATATTCTTCTATTATTATTATAATCACCTTTAAACAAAAGGCTTGTATTTTATCATTAAAATATTATCAAAAGGAAAAGAGTTTAAAACAACAAAATCATGACACAATCTAAACCGCCACTCGAGGTGTGGTATCACTGTCATCCAAATCTCAAGTACCTAGCTACCTAGTCAACGCGTTACTCGACCAAAGCATACCTAATCAACACGTTAGCGCTGACATGGTTGCGTCTGGAATTATATTCACCGCAAACTGCTTTAAGCGTCAACTGCAGACCAAGCTTAGTAGGTACTGTAGAACAGGGCTGACACATTTGATGATTATAGGTCATATTTATGTTAAGCTACACTGGCCTAGGTTGGTCCGTGAATGGGTGAGCACCGATACCGAGTATCCTCCGTGCCTCGGAAGGTACACTAAGCCGTTGGACCCGGTTGCCATTTGCAGATCTTTGATAGTCGTTACACAGGCTAAGAAGGCTAAGAATGGTTTTCAGACTTTCGGGCCACTGACTAAAGGACTGGAAGCCGACCCGAAAAATAGTTGGGAAAAAGGTAGGCTGATTTTACACAGAAAGCCTACAATGCCTTGCGCGTCCAGTACAATCACGTGTTGAGGGCTCTGTTTCAGCTCCCTCGATATAATGTTTGCTGACGCCAGCTTAGATGACTTCTACGCAATTATGCATAAAAAGTTGCGTCGGAGGTGCGACGAGTACGGCCCGAATAGCGTCCTCAGGATGATTGGTTAGAGAACCGATACTGTTCCGCTCAGTAGGTTCACTGAACTTCATATGTTGCGAGAGCGATGAGCCTGTACTGTGCAGGGGAGACAGTGTGTCTAGTTTTCTTATTTTTACTTTTTAATTACTAACATTAGTAAGAATCAAAATTCTTGTTACTAACAACCTTGCCTTGCCTATAGACTTTTTTTCTGTCTGAAATAAATGATTTTTATTTGATTTATAGTTTAAGTTTTATTTTATCGATCAGTCGATTCTTGGGCCACTCTGGGTAAAGTGAACCTAAATACATTATTTTTCGTACAGTGATCGGGGGGGGGGGGGGTATTTTTGCGGTCGGATGTCATTGACAATTATGTGCTTTCAGTAAACATTTATAAGATTGTTTTAAATAAGGAATTGAAAAAGATCAATATGACGACGTTAGTTTAAATTTTGGCTAAAAAACTCTTTACAGTTAAGAGCTTAACCGTAAGCTGTTGTGAAGCAAAGCCTTTAAGGAAAAGTAAGCACCCCCTTCGAAAATCCAATGACCGTGTAATTGACAAGGAAAACAGGTAAAGAAACTCCTGTCTTCCTAATGAACATTGTTCAATTAATGTGAACTAGAAGAGAAAGGGATTCTATTAGGTGTCGATAACAAACCAATAATTACTTTTTCCGGTATGGTTGATTATGGAGAAAGAAAAATAATATGCACAATTCACCCCAAGATAGATAAATAGAATATTCTTTAATATGCACACCATACAAATTTCACTTTACATAAAAAGTAAACATTTTACATCGGTTGACACAGTGGGTCAGTGGGTCGGTCTTAACGCTAAAACGCTGGTTATGCTTGCCTGAAATAAATGAAATTTAATTTAATTTTAATTTAAAAGCAATCTTTTCAAGAAAACCCTTGTCGTTTCCGCGATCTTTGATTTTGACCTCATATTCGTGTAGAACGCCCTCGATAACCATGAAAATTAATACCATGACAAAAAAATCGGTACTTTTCGCAGCCACCATCTTTGATTTTGATCCTATATTCGTTTAGAGCGCCATCGATCACCATGGAAATGACACCCACGTCGAACACTTCAATAATGTTCGTAGCCGCCATCTGTGATTTTGATTTCGATTAATCGTAAAGAATCTTATTGCAAGTATCCGTTCGCGCTAGCGTATTTCGTGCATTTGTAAAAAAAATCCACAAACTTAGCTATAATTCCTTTAACCAATGACTCAACAATTCCCCAAAAACAAAAAAATCTAATGTAACTTGTAATATTGGCGCAGAATCAGCACACAGTTATTGCCTTTGCGATAACTTCCGATAGCGCTTCGTAATACGATTTCATTAATGAATTTAACACCTACAGAAACGCTCATAGTAATGATTCGACGATTTCTCCCCTCACAAAGGGCGATGGGGAAAAAAGGGAAAAAAAGAAACGAATTGAAAACAATTACGGAGAAGCAAGTTTCGCGTGGTAGCGATTCGAGCGACTTTTGTCACGGGAGGGGGACGTTTTTAAACATTTTCTTGCCAACAATTGCAAGGTTCGTGTTTGGACACGATTCTAAAAGAGATGTAATCAGTTTTTTTTTGAGAGAAGTAAATAATTTTGTGTGAAGAAAAATATGGTGGGGTATCTTTGTTTATGGTTTGCGGAAAAATTCAAGTTGTTTGCTACATATTTTGTTGCTCCTTATTGTCAACCACCGATGCAGTAATTTTGCAGGTTTCTACGAAAAATAAAGTATAATTTTGACGTTGCCGTTCTTTGCCGTGTTTATCAAGGGTGGATTTTTACGTCTCCATATTACTAGTTTATGATTCGCCCGCGTTTTCTTCGGTAATTATCCCACTGCATCGTGCTACCACGATATTGTATGTGCTATTCCAGACTATTATCTATAACTGTGCCAAATTTCATCCAGATCCATTCAGTAGTTTTTGCATGATAGAGTCGCAAACATCCATACATCCCTAAATCCTCTCAAACTTTCGTATTATTTATAGTACAAAATTACTCCATAATTTCACAAGTAAAGGTTCCAAGTTACAGTGATCTAGCTGTCATCGCCTCCTCTAAGTTGTGGTCACTTCGGTGTCTATGATGCCATCTCGGTATAACTACGAAGTATAATGCAACTGACATAATGACGTGACACGAGCAAGCAGCACGAAGGTGGCGTTACCTGCAGTGATATGACTGAGGACTTGTCACGCTTGTGTCATGGATGCAGCATTGTAGATTCTGCTTTTGGTGATGTTTGTGTTTATAATGACGTGATGCTTTTGCTGCACTTTTACAGAATGTCGTTGGTATTAGATAGATTAGTCGAGTTGTTGCCTTGCCGCAATATTTTTGCAGTGAAAACTTCTTTAGCGGCGTTTTGAACTTTGGTGATGGGTAAAAAATATTAAACTCGCGTCAGGACACGTGTCCTGATCGAAAATTCGTAAGACGCATTGACACTAGGTTAGGAAGGAATTTGAACTTTATGACATCTTGCATTGAGTTTGGGTGTCCAAAACTGGATTATTATCTTATGCACAAACAAAACCTTCGGTTTCTCCAAAGAGGTAAAATTCGTAAGACGGATTATAAGTTCTGAAGTTTTAAATTTTTAATGTAATATAAATTTGTATATGTTTGTGTACGATAGCGCAATAAATGAATATTGTATTAAAATACAATAAATTAATATTGTATTTTACCACATAAATGATAGTACTTTTATTCTGATAATTAAAGCAATTTGCGCAAAATTATTCCCTAACCATTCCAAAATTTCAAAGACTAAAAAAAATCTTCTTCTACACCTAAACTCGCGCCGTTTTTCCATATGGGTAGGCAGAAAGTTTGAACGTCACCTGCTTCGATCCTTATATTTTCTACTTCTTTTGTTTCATTCATGCAGTCATTATAGATGCTGTCGGGAAAAATCCCGAATCATTCCCGTCGAATACTTCGGAAGTATTGCGAAATATTCCGAAACTTAGGGAATATTTCAACTGCGAAAAAAAAACCAGGAAAATCGACCTTACTACTTATTTCGCGCTTGGAAGTTGTAAATTATATCATCTTTAGTTGTGTTGTGAGTTGTAGGTATATTGAGTTTATGGTTGTGAGTGCACGTCGCATCAAGTACACACGTCACAAACAAACACGTTTATTCCCATTGAATTATTCGGGTGAAATATTCGGCGGAAACATTCGATTGCGGGGTATGAATCTTTCTCGCGGGGGGGAAAACTTCTCCGGGGAGCATCTCCCCTCTTACCGCACCCCGCACCGCCATCGCCTGCACGCACGACTCATGGTAGAAGGGCGCGCGCGGCGCGGCGCGGCGCCAGCGTGGTGGCGCGGTGATCGACGATCGATGCAAAATACGATTTTTCAGCAAAAAATAAAAATCTTAATCAAATTCATTTTGAATAATTCTGATTTAAAAAAACTTTCCCAGAAGTATTCCGGAATTTTTCAGAAGTTTTGCAACTATAGTCATAATATACACGTTGGTTGTAAATACTACGTACCACTAACGCCTATGCATTCATCTAGGGATTCGGACCCGACGTTCTATTTACATCATTCAAGAAAATTTCGGATTATTCTTTTTTTGCTTTTATTTAAGCAAAAAAAGAATAATCTGAATTTTCTTCGTCCGCGTGGAATAAGATTTTTTCTGAAATAGAAGTAGCCTAAGTTACTCCTTATTACATCAGTTATCTGCCAGTGAAAGTACCGTCAAAATCGGTCCAGCCAGTCCCTTTTTAAAACATATTGAACGTCAAGACATTCTACCAACACTTATCCATATCTTAATTCCGTGACAATAACGTATTTCCAAACTGACCCTCTAACATCATTAACACCGCGAGAGGCTTTCAGCAGTATTAAATAATATCGACCGATAAACGCTTTTAAGCTGACGTAGGTATAATTCAGTTTGCTCCGTTATGGCCAGCATTTGCATGCCTCCATGTCAAGTAAAATGCGCGTTTTAAAAGAATGTTGGCTTTATTTAGAATGGGCTGTCGTGTGGTATTATTTATTTGGAAAGTTTTGGGGTGGGTAGATGAAAATGGTGTGTATACACTGTATTGATGTTACATGAAGCTTATGAATGACTATTAGCTTATGCATCGGCATCGCCCACGTGGAGTCAGGTCTTACGGGATCGTACTACTGAGATAAACGTATTCTCTGCTAGAATCCAGTTTTAAGCTACGTATCAGTCTATCTGCCAAACATCCAAATCTATTCTGTGTTTTTTGCGTGAAAGAGCAATAAACATCCGTTTATCCGTCACAAATCCTTTTCGATTTTATTATGTAGTTGTAAGTATCATTAAACTAATATAGCTGACGTGGCCCAAAAGGCTGCCCAACTCAAATTGGACTGGGCAGGACATGTCTGCCGCATGCCAGACAAGCTGTGGGCCAAAGTAGCGGGAAACTGCAGGTGCCCTGACACAGTGAGGCAGGGCAGCGCGACGAACCGGACAGGTTCCTTGGAAGGAGGACGCATGGCTTCGTGAGATGTGGAAGGAGTGGAGGTAAGCCTTTAGAAATACATAATCTGTAGAAAGTTTAACTGGATAACTATCACGGTTCATGAGATACAGCCTGGTGACAGACGGACGGACGGATAGCGAAGTCTCAGTAATAGGGTCCCGTTTGTTCTTTGGGTACGGAACCCTAAAAAGATTCAATCAATGAATTGCGTTTTTCTTACCTAGGTTCATCATCTTCATCATAATCATCATCAGCCTGTATTCGTCCACTGCTGGACATAGGCCTCTCCCATGACACGCCACTGAGCACGACCCTTGGCCACTCTCATCCAGCTCTTGCCAGCCGCCTATTAGTAAATATTAGTTAGTGCCTGTAGATTTCTGTTGATCCTATCACTACACTGGCTCATAACCACGCCAAGCCTCTCGTTCAGGCATTGGCTCCTACCACACCATTTGTAAAGATGAGATTATGTTTGCACATCTATTCAATACGAAGTATCTATTAAATACCTATGTATTAAATAAGTAGTATATTTAATACATAAGTCGATTTGATACAAGAAGTCGCGTCGGCTGAAAAAACTAGTTTATTCATATACTTTAAAAGCATACCTTGCCAAGGGGAACAATGGCTTTCTCAAGGTATGTTCAATTATTCGATGAATTTTACCTATGAGTTTTATATAAAACTAGCTGTCATGCGCAACTTCGTCTGCGTCACATTTTCCCCGTTTTCGCAACATTTTTCATTGCTGCTCCGCTCCTATTGGTCGTAGCGTAATAATATATAGCCTATGTCCTTCCCTAGGTTGAAATCTATCTTCTTACCAAATTTCATTAAGATCCGATCACCCGTTTAGTCGTGAAAAGGTAACAAACATACAAAGAAACATTCGCATTTATAATATTAGTATGGAAGTATGGATATGGATGTGACTTTGTTCTAAACAAGCAGAAAGTATTGTCTATATCGCAAAATAACCTTCCAGAAAATGTTTATATATCCCTAGATTCATAAACATTCGTCTCACAGACCGCGCGAAACCAAAAAATTAATATAATTTTTTAAGTGAAACAGATAGCAAGCTGACCTCTCAAGTACCTTCCTAAGTCATACGACCATTAGTGTCGCGAGTGAATTTTACTCGCAATGACGTGTCCTTGAGAAGTTAGAGAGTTTTATTCGTCTGACGGACGAATGATTATGAATAGATACACGATTGACGTAGTATCTTATAAGCCTAAAAATCGTTCTCTTGCTTTCTACCACTCATGGCAATGGTACTATTGCACCTTCTGAAAAACCAGACATCATTGAGTTCTACAACTCGACTAAAGGCGCTGTGGATACCTTCGATCAAATGTGTAGTGGTATGTCTTGTACCAGAAAGACGCAAAGATGGCCACTGTGCTTCCTCTATGGTATGCTCAATATGGCAATTATAAATTCCTATGTTGTTAACGTACATAACCTTGTAAAACTAGGTTAAAAACCAGCCAGCAGGAGATGTTTCACGAAGGATGTTTCAGGGAAAATGACCGAGCCGTTGTTACGTAAGCGTCACGAAATGCCAACTTTGAAGAGATGCCTAAAAAGGAAGATGGCAGAAGTTTTGAATGAAATGCCTACCAACGATACGGCTGGTCCTAGTGGTACCCAAAAAAAGATATGTTACTTCTGTGATTACAAAAAGCGTCGAATGACGAGGTTCCAATAAAACCACTGTAAAATTCATGTGTATGGACCACCGTGGCCTAATGTGTTTGGAATGTTCAAAATAAATATATTTTGGTTATATAATATAAGTTTTAAATTACTCAATAAAGCATTTAAACAGTTCAATTATGTATTTGTTTTCTTTCATTATCAAAATCATAAATATCCATACCTGAATGTGTTCGTCTGTGAGACGATTGTATATGAATAGTGTTACTTCTACATAATGTTTATGAATGTAGGGATATATATATTTAATAAAAAATGAAATTAAAATCTACTCTTATTCATTTTCAAGCAACTCTAGAAACTCTCGATCAAAATATCGATCATAATTAATAGATACCTGGTGCCTATACCTACATTATAACAAAATATTTTTTCACTTATTTCTAAAACAAACAGTAAGTTTTAAAATTGAAAAAGTTGTTAAATAAAATAGTTTTAAACTGAAATTGATTTTGTAGTAAGTTAGGTTTTTAATAACGTGTTCTAAAGTTTGTTCGTGTAGGAGGTGCCTTCAATAAGATATATTGTTTTTACCTACTTAGATTTCAAACGCTACATATTGCTAGTAAGTTGTATTCCCCTAGAGACAGCCTCCCAACTCCCGTCTTCAGTAAGCGGAGTTCGCGTGGCCGAAATCAAAATATTTTATTTTACATGGGCGGTTCCTATGGAGGTTGAAGAACCGGCAAGAAACTCCATGGTTACTCTTTTAAAATCATTTGGTTTAACAATATTTGAAGTCACAGCGTTAGTACTTAAGTATGGGAGGACAGCGTAGGCCCGACAATAAGTCGTTGCTTACTACAAAAGGCCGAAAAAAAAAAAGACTTCAGTAGAATTTCGGACCAAGCGTATTTTAACTTTTTGCCATCTATACGCTTAGAAGTACCGGCGCGCTGGTGACTGAAAAGTCGTGTGGTAATCGGTTGGCTTGGTAGGTATGTGATGGAAAGAAGTGAAGAAAATATCTTGAAAAAAGTTTTGAGTATCTATTAAAATAAATACTCAAAACTTTCCTGAAGAAAAAAATGAAAAAATCTCCTGTATTGTGGGTGAGTTTACAAACATTTGAACTCACATACACAAACAGCCAGACCCGGAACAACTATATAAAGGGTGTAAAACACCTCTTAACGAAGCCGAAAGGCACTGGTTCTCACTGTCATTGCGATCATTTTTTTGTTCTACACCATACCTGGGAAACTTCTAGTTACGGAGATATTAGGGGTCAAAGTTCCAACTTTTTGACAAGTATTTTTTTAAATACAAGTTTGTAAATGTAAGATTTTTACTTTAAACACCTCCACGACCCCCGTACTATTCAATCCGTCCATCAGCACAATGTTTTGAGTGCGTTACATTGAGTTCTACCACAAAAGATGATTTTACACCCCCAAAAAAAAAGTCGTTTCCCAGCAATAATTTTTGCGTAAAGTTACTTAGTTTCATGTACAGAATGCTTGGTTGACGGCTTCGTGATGAGGTAATTTACACGGTGTATAGGCTGTGAAAATATTTGTTCCGTGTGGGGATCGAACCAAAGTATGAATGTGAATAGGTGTAGAAGTAGAGGAAGACCAAAGAAACGATGGATGGACTGTGTGAAAGATGATGTGGTACGAAAAGAGGTCTCGGATGAGTTGACGTAATAGAGAAGTGTGGAAGAAGAAGACATGCTGCGCCGACCCCAAATTAATTGGGAGAAGGGCAAGAGAATGAAGATTGAACAAGCCTCGGTTTGCCCAGCAACTGCGAAACCATGACAAACATTTACAACAGTCTACAGAAATGAGCAACTTTGGACAAAGTTTTAAATAAAATATTGTCTGATCTTTATATAACTACTACTACTACTCGAAAATAGTTCGACCGTTTTAGCTGTTTTTAGGGTTCCGTACTTCAAATGAGTATACAAAATTAAAGTTTGTTTTAAAATTGTTTAATAAATAAATATAAATATAAAACACCTAGCTGTTATCAAAATTCACTACCCTCACTTTTTCCTACAAAAACTATTATCTGCATAGCTTTTCCTAACTATTTTGGAGTCGTCTTCCAGTCTAACCGGATGGCACTAAATACCAGCATTTTACATGGAGCGACTTGCGCGCATGGGCTTCATGGTTTTTCACGGAGGAAACTCGGTATGTTATGGACGGTCACCCATCCACGACCTTTTCGGCTGTTAGTTTTTTGCTACGAGCTGGTACAAAAAAAAACTCTAAAAAGAAATCATGCCACACAAAATTTTACTACGAACCCTCGCGCATTAGTACAGTACGCCGTCCTAGGCATACCCTCATCACTCCAGATGATGCTATCACCCTCCTCCAGGAGAGTAGCAAAGAGACTAGCACTCTTAAAAAGTTTCGACTCAAACCGCCGTCTTTCCGACCTCGCCGTCGAGGTCCGTCGTGACGTGCCGGTCCATGCCCTCCCCGACCCTCACTCGAGCCAGACCGCGATGCTGTGCCAGGAGTTTTAAATCAGCCTCTAAATCATGATACCATTCAGATCCAGCCTGTCCCCATGCAGTCCTCCCCCAGCGACGCCCTAAGCCGAGGTTAGTACCCCAAAGGGGGTTTTTATGCCATGGCTGGAGGCCTTACTCTTAAGGCACCCGCAGGATAGTCCGGTTAAGCAGACGACAACCTCATAGGTTGAACTGAGAGATGCAATTCACAAAAAAAAAAAAAATTACACAACAAGATTTTAAACCCAAAAATAACGTGTTTAAAATGAGCTAAAGGGACTTTCAGCCAACATAACAGAGCAGGGGACGATAACGATCCAAGGGTAGGGGTAGCATTGTTCTGTGCCCTTAAATCTTTTACCTTTACTTTCGGTGATATATTACAGGTTAAAAGTGTTTTAGTAAGGTACATTTGAACAATTATTTATCACCTCAATGTGAAAGGGAGAATGAGATGAGCTGAACCTCTCTCACTCTTTATGGTGGATTTTGAAGAGGGACTAAAACAGGTTTTTTGCATGCTTTTAGAGGTGCAATCAATCAATCAATCAAAATATTTTATTTTAAATAGGCCTGCATGAGCACTTATAAAACGTTGACAAAATGTGCACGGTTCGGGTTGGTCGTTTCCTATGGAGAAGAACCGGCAAGAAACTCCATGGTTACTCGTTTAAAATCATTTGGTTTTACAATGTTTGAAGTTACAGCGTTAGTACTTAAGCATGGGAGGACAACGTAGGCCCGACAATAAATCGTCACTCACTACAAAATGTAGAAAAGGATGAAGCAAAATAAAATCAATATTGTGTGTCATCAAGCAACCCGAGAAAAAAATACAGGTGAAGCTAATAAAAAGCTTTTCAAAAAGGCCACAAATTCAAGCAAGTTTATAACTGTCGTAATAATAGGTGTATTTTCACGAATAATAAGATCCTCAGTCATAATTCGGTATTCCAGCGTTATGTTGGCTACTCCTATAAAACTATTTACGTGGCAGTTCTAGAAAACTATTCAACAATTTTTTCACAACAACAGAATAAATATATACAGAATAAACTAAAGTAAGTAGAGTAAGCTAGGGCAGAACAGAGGGTTACGATTGTCTTGCTATATAAGTTGAACTGAATTAACAAATAAGGTACCGTTGTATAAGTATAAAGGGTGTAAAACACCTCTTAACGAAGCCGAAAGGCACTGATTCTCCCTGTCATTGCGATCATTTTTTTGTTCTACACCATACCTGGGAACCTTTTAGTTACGGAGATATTAGGGGTCAAAGTTACAACTTTTTGACAAGTATTTTTTTAAATACAAGTTTTAATGTAAGATTTTTACTTTTAACACCTCTACGATCCCCGTACTATTCAATCCGTCCATCAGCATAATGTTTTGAGTGCGTTACATTGAGATCTACCACAAAACATGATATTACACCCCCAAAAAAAAAGTCGTTTCCCAGCAATAATTTTTGCGTAAAGTTACTTAGTTTCATGTACAGAATGCTTGGTTGACGTGACGGCTTCGTGATGAGGTGATTTACACCGTGTATAAGAGCGGTTACGCCTTACGGCATTTTATAAAAAAATTCAAGTCCTTATTTTCCGAAATGACTGAACCAGTTTTAATGAAACTTCATACGCATAAGCAAGATACATAGTTCTAAAAAGTTACTTTAAAACATTTTCGGAAAATAGTGTTACAGCTAAATTAGATCGATTTTAAATTATCTATAGAAACAGAAATTTCCAAATATCTTTTTTTTAAGACATTTCGAAGACCTTTTTCTGTAACTTTTTAGACCTATGTATCCTGCTTATGCGTAAATGCTCTTAACTAGATTGCAGTCGGACACAAAATCGTAGGTATAGAACAGCGCTGTGTTGTCATCGTACGTTTCTGACTTAGTTCAATAAATAAATAGATAGGCAAAGATCACGCAATTGCAGACAGTAGTTTATATATTTTTTTTCTTTAACATAACACATCATAACATAACTTCACGCTTGTAATACCCGTAGGGTAAGGCACCTTATACTACACCCACTTTTACAAAGTTATGTTCAAGTCCCATGTAATAGGGGGCGACCCTATTGCCATCAGCTGGGTACAAATCCAGACTCCGGGATTGCTACTGAGAAATTCCGGGTGGAAAAACTGTGTAGCATTTTACCCGATACAGGAATCGAACCCAGAACCTCATGCTCAGCAGTCACAGACCAGTGAGTTAGTATTTATTTTAAAAATTTTAAATATTCTAATAAATATGTTACCTTATGTAGGTAACAGATTTATTTGTACATTAAAAATTAATAATGTTTCAAAAGACGTTCATACTGAGCGCGCAATCACACATATTTGCGACCCCGAGCTACCACTGAAACAAACCCCCGCAGGGTAACTGGTTAAAAATAATGAACAGAGAAATACTACAAACAATTAGTACTAATTGCTCTATTAGTGACCAGCTCGGGAAACACAACAAACACAGTTAAGCCCACATAAACACAGAAAAAACAACACAACACAACGTACGCGTATCACATTAAACCTGTAGGTATTCCTAGAAGAGTTAGACAGAATAAAATGCAGACATAATTTTTTGACATCGTGAGGAAACCAGCATGTTCCTAGAATTAAAAATTCTAACGCATGTGAAATCTACCAATCCGCACTGGGCCCGCGTGGTGGATTACAGCCCACTCCTTCTCATAGAGAGGAGGCCTGTGTCCCAGCAGTAGGAACATTATAGGCTGATGATGATAATTTTCTGATCGTTAAATATCAACTTCAATCGGTATATGATATTATGAAGTGATCGGTCAATTGACTCTTCCCAGAAGAAGTGGTTAGGAGACTGATAAAAGTAATGATCTTGAGAAGAAAATGGCTCAAGAAAAAAGGGTCGCATATGTCTAGAATAAAGGCTGACAGCAAAACGAGTATAATCTCAGTGAAGACTTCACTTCGGCCCTGGGTGCAAATGTTACTGGATGGAGAAAAACGTATATCAGGAATGGTGGAGGGTAAGTAAGTAAGTAATGATTCATCATCTAGCCTAACCTTATCTTGTGGTTGGCTTCCAGTCTTCCCAGATGCACCTGAGTACCAGTATTTTACATGGAGCGTGTGCCTATCTGACCTCTACAACCCAGTTAGTACTGCGTAATACGATATCCCTTGGTAAGGCTGGTTGTCAGTCTTTCGGGCCTCTGACTACCTGTAACGACTGTCATAGACATGACACATGACACTTGACAGCCGAGACCAACTGCTTAACGAGCTTTTCGAGAAACTGTGGTTCGGAATCTAGGTAAACAAAGGTTGACTGGTAGAGAATGCTTTGTGGCATTAAGTCCGCCTATGTACCACCTATGCACGTGAAGTTTAAATAAATAAATAAACACGGCTTATTCTAAAGATCTACCCGAGCGCCTGATGTTAGTTAGCCATGAGGTCCTCCTAAGTCCAAAATAAGTAATTATTATGATGACATTATGTTCTTAGTATGTATGTATAACACGCTCTTTCAGACTCAAAGCGCTGTCTGGTTGGGAACGCTGCGAGATAGAAATGGAGAGTTTTGGTTGATTTAGCCGAGAAGATTCTCATACTATTATTACGTATTAACGCAAAATAATGTTATCTGTGTGGTAAAAAAATTTAGGGACTACAAAAAAAAACCGGGCAAGTGCGAGTCGGGCTCGCGCACTAAGGGTTCTGTTTTACCATTATTTATAAAAACGAGCAGCACTTTTTTATATGGGAGCCCCCTTAAATATTTATTTAATTCTGTTTTTAGTATTTTTTGTTATAGCGGCAACAGAAATACATAATCTGTAGAAATTTCAACTGGCTAACTATCACGGTTCATGAGATACAGCCTGGTGACAGACGGACGGACAGCGAAGTCTCAGTAATAGGGTCCCGTTTGACCCTTTGGTTACGGATCCCTAAAAAGTTACAATAATGCAATAAAAAACAAACTGTAATCCAAAAACGATAAAAATCTTTTACGTAACTCGACATAACACAAGTTTGCGCCATGCGAGGCAATTTCACGTAGTATTTCTTCGCAAGACGATTTACTCAAGTGCAATATCCGAGGGTTACCTGCACAGTAATATGACAGCTTATGTTTTAAACTGAAACACCTTCTGGAATATTCTCTAGGAATATCTAGGTCATTTTTATTTTTCGCATGTTTTTATTTAAGTTTAAAGTGTATTTTATTTGTCATTTCCTCTGTATTTTTTCAAATACACATGTCGTATTTGAAAGGGAGTTAAGTTTCTTATATTTTTCGATTTTTGAGAGTTTGTACCTAATAAGTTGGTGTTTTGCTTTTTCCTGGATTTCTCAAAGAAGCTATTGTAACCTTTGGTTGTTGGCCAAAGGTTACAATAGCTTCTATCAACCATCATGAGAATTTTGCTAAAAAAAGTAAATGATGTCATTTGATAAACATTGTATACAATATATTGATCGACAGTAGGTTTTTAATAGACTGACTTATGATTCCTAAAATTGAGGAATGTTTCGGGATCTTTTGAGCATGACAAGCTTAAGATTTTGCTCACAATTAAAAACTCCACAATTGGCACAAGAAAAGAGACACTATACTTGATGATGAGTACTTTAAGCGACCTACCCAAATGTCCTTTCTTTGGTATTGTTCGTCGTTTCGTTGAGCTCCTTGAGTTATAAATCGAGCTACACGATAACTGACAAATGCTTGCACTGACTGGACAGGTCCACTCAAATCTGTGTGGTTCTTTCTTCAAAATACCATTTCAGATACTAATCTGCATAGTCCTCATGTAAATTGAGCAATGTCTGAACTTTAAAAGAGTAACAAGTTATACAGAGAACCTCTGAGTTTGTTTCGGCTGTTTCTTGTCAGAGTAGTCAGGTACGAAACACCGGCCTCATCTAGCTAAAAAAAATGACGTGTAAAAGTGTTTGTAAAAAACCTACTTGCAAAATAAACATCATTTATCATTTGATGAACAACTCCAAATCAAGTTACCAAAACAAGCAAATAAAAATAGGTATTCTACAGAAAAGCAGCAATTTTCATGAAGTGCACATCTCCCTGTTTCTCGGAACACTTACACACACACACACTACTCTTCCTATATGACCCACAAGGGAACAATTGCGATGTAATGCTAGCTCCGCAAGTACCTTTTAAAATGCTAAAACTAACGTAAATAAAATTGCATTTATATAAGGGTAAAATTATTATAAGATAGTTCAGACATTCTTTTGGCCACGAAGGAGATGGCGGGACGAACTGGACAGAAGTGGACAGATTCCGTCGAAGCTGGAAGGAAGACGCGCGGGTTCGCGAGAAATGGAAAGAGTGGAGGGAGGTCTCAGCCCAACAGTGGGACAGAGCAGCACCATTGGATTTCCCGCATATCCGGCGATGCTGCAGCAGACATATTGCACAGCAAAACTTGATAGTGTTTGTTTTTGTCTGTGCTTGTTAAGTATATCTGTTTTTTGTTAAGTATATCTGTTTTTGTGAATAAAACATTTTTTTATACGCTGTAAAATAACCGTTCCCTAACGAAAAATAAAAAGAAATTAACTAACCAAAATGACCAGTGTTTAAAATAGAATAAAAAACATACTGTGTTTTGAGAAGTTTGTTAAAGATAATGAACATAATTTAGACTAAATAAGTTACGTTTGCACAAACTTTGTAGAAACATTAACGAAGTAGAACTTTAGTAAGTCTATGAGCACATCAAATGTTACACAAGAGAGCACTAGAAATGATAACACATTTAGGTTTCTTTTAAACAAAAATATTATACGCTTTCTTTTCATAAAATTAAAGCAAATAGTATGTAATTTACATTTTTTGTTTTGTTTTTCGTAGTGAACTTAGCTGGCTTGTTAGAACGATTAAGTTTTTCTTTTCATAAAAATACATAAATAATTTCTACTCCAAATCAACAATTCACTAGAATCCATTCGACTACAATGAATGCAACAAAGAGATTTTGGATAACGACCCTATTACAAGAAAAATATCAAAGAAAAACTGTAATCCTACGTATTGTCAGCGCTAAGGTCAAGCAGAGCGAACCGGACAGCGGACTTAACAAAACAGTTTCAGTACATCTGTACAATCTTTACAAATAAATAAAATTTAAGCGTATGTCTTTAATTTCAAAATAACAGCTTTTTATTGAATGCGTATGAAAGTATATACGATATGTACTTTTAACAAAAAAAATATAATTGAACGTCTGTCTTCTAAACGGCTAGATTAATTTTGACGGGATTTTTACTGGCAGATAGCTGATGCTATAAAAAGTAACTTTGTTTTTTTTTTATTGACTTTCTTTGCAACTTGCATGAAATTGTTAACAGAATACGATTCCAATAGGAAAGTAGTATTTTTACAATAATTTCACGGGGACAAAAGTCACGGGCAACAGCTAGTTATCTATTAAGATGTGCTGTCCATTCCACTCTCCAGTCCACTCAGCTTGGTTAAGCGTACACATGTCATAAGCAGGATACACAGATCTAAAAAGTCACTAAAAACCCTTTTTTTTTAAATAGTGTTACAGTTAAATTAGATCGATTATAAATTTTCTATAGAAACAGAAAATTCCAATTATCCCTTTTTTTAAAACACATTTTGAAAATATTTTTTCGTCGCTTTTTAGATATATCCTGCTTATGCGTATAAAGTTTCATTTAAATCGGTTCAGTCATTTCGGAAAATAACGACTTGAAAGTTTGTATAAAAAGCGGTAAGGTATAAATGCTCTTAAGCCATATAGCAAAAATACACACATTGGCAATTTTTATGCGTTATACTCATAACGACTGTAAACAGTTGGATATGCCAAGTAGATTACAATGTTGTTCGCTTTCAAAATACTTAAAATTTGTTATGATAGACGTAAGTCCATCACAATCATTTTGAAGTGTATACTTCCAATCTGAGCATCTGCCAAACGACTTCTTACCTAGTAATAAGAAGCCAGACAGTATCAAGCCATTTCTCTAGAAAATTCCGGAGCAAAATGCATGCAATATAATTCGAAATGCAAGTTCTCGGCATATGAGCTCAATTTGACAACGTACAAGTATAACATACAACATAATCATGGCATATTTCATTTAGCAAAGCTCGCGTGGTCTGCGCTCGAGTCTAGGATGTTATTAAGTTCTTGCAACTTTACTTTTAGGATAGGAGCCAGAGAGGCTTGATATGCGAAAGGAAAATATGTTTCTCGTAAGAGAAAATTTCGTAAAATTAAAAGTAATAAGCGACGCCGAAGAAAATGTCGATTCGAACTGGCTCAGGGCTGCTACTAAGAAATTCGAAATGGGCTCAATAATACTTTGCCCAACCCGAGAATAAAACTCAATACATCAGGATCAGGAGCGTTTGCGGCCACTAGACCAACGAAGCAGTGCAGTATTTACAAATCAATAATAATTTATTACGTAAAGGGTTTTTGCAAGAACAACAACAGATTGTTATAAGAAGAAGTTTAAAAGTGGTGCCTGTTACAGAAAAGATGAAAGGGAGTCGTCTGTGTTGGTATAGAAATGTGATGAGGAGAGATGGAACACATGTGACTAAAAGAGTGATGAATATAAATGTGGATGGATGGAAATGGAGAGGAAGACCAAAGAAAAGATGAATGGATTGTGTGAAAAATGATATGATGGAAAAAGGAGTAAATGATAGCATGACGAATGACAGAGGAGAATGGAGGAAAGAGACGTGTTGCGCCGACCCCAAATAAAATGGGACAAGGGCAGGAAGATGTTGATGAACAACAGATTGTTATGTTTCATGTAGATTTTATTTAGTCAAGTAGTACGACAGGATTCTTTTAGTAGGAAAAAGCGATCATGAAAGTCAATTATAGTCAGTGACGCCATGTATGCGGAATATTACAATACTAAAATGACACTTTATAAATAGTTTGGTTTTTACACAGTTCTAACAAAGACAATCAAACTTGTCAAGAAAGCTTTAAAGTCGGCTGCTGAACTAAATTATTGTTGAATAAAATGACGCACACCTTGTTTCACTAAATAAAAACAAAAATCTGAAACCCCGAAGAGAATTTCTGTAATAAATTTTATTCTAGACACGGAAAACGTACATATTTATTTAAATTAAAATACCCATCGGGGTAGTTAGAAGACTATTTTTTTAATTGTTTTTACATTAAACAACAATAGATCTATAGGTACTAATATTAGAAAGCTGAAATCTTTGTTTGGTTCTTTATCTAGGGATCACTGGTTCGAATTGAAAAAATATTGTAGTGTTGGATAGCCCATTTCTCGTCTACAGGGTGTAACGGAAAGGGTATATACATCCTTAAGGGTGTGCTACAGACCATCAAACTGAACATGTTTCTCAACATAAAAAAAAAATGCAGCAAAAAAAAATCAGCTGCCTATACATTTGGGTCGAATAGGTATTGTAATTTTCTATGGGGCAGCAGATATTTTTTTTGCTGAAAAACATGTTTTATGATGAGAAACATGTTCAGTTTGATGGTCTGTAGCACACCCTTAAGGATGTATATACCCTTTCCGTTACACCCTGTATAATATAGGCTTTATAACTTCACGCTGCTACCAATAGGAGTGCAGCAACAATGAAAAATGTTGCAAAAACGGCAAAATGTGACGCAGACGAAGTTGCGCTGGTCACCTTGTAGAAGATACGATGTAATATATTTCCATTAAACTATCTCCCCGACTACCAAACCATGCGTGAGCTTCCTACGAATATTTATAGTCCCACTATACTTCGTCTGACAAACTTTCAGGTATTAACGTAATGGTATCAGGTCACGTTTGCTCACAAAAAAATAACTTGAAAGATTACCAAGACTTAAGTTCGTAACTGGCAAAGATTGATATTTATTTCATAATGTTTATAAAGTTGTTTGTTTTAGTGATTAGTTTTGTTTATGGCTCAAAGGTGTTGGTAGTAACTTGGTGAGGACCTCATGAAGTTGTGGCCTGGAGAATTAGTCTTAAAGACTTGGGTATTATAGCGTTCTATGAATTATACAATAGGGGATCGGACTGGGTAAAGAAAACGACATTCTATTTTGTCCGTCAGACAGGTAATACAAAAATATTAGACACGTATTTTTTGTTTTATCAAAATATCAAAAAATTACTTAGTTAGAACTCATTAAAGTTGGAGAGTGGGGACTTACTACGTCACAAGTAGGTATAAAACTTACCTACATGTGACGTCATGCGCCATTTCAACTCAATATATCTCCGTAATTTTATGACCACGTGAAAAAAGAAAAAATACGTGTCCAATACTTTTCAATAAACAACCCGACGGACAAAGAAAAAAAATTGGATTATCCCCTATTGTGAAACTTAAAATCTCTAATAGTCAGTTTTTTTTTTTGGGACTTCTCGGTATCATTTATTATTCCATTTGGAAGACAAGATTTTCGATTTTAACCAGAACTTGGTTGTATTCATTGTATCTTAAGACCTCTTTTCCAAAAACCGATTACACAATAAACCTTTAAATTAACCGATGATAAAACAAAAAAGAAAAACATTTTTTTCTCTTTTTACTCGTCTCTATCCATCTGTTCTAGCTGTTAGTCCTCATTTTAATGAATCAATCAATAAATAAAATATCTAAAACCAGTAGGCAATTCAAGTTCGTAAATCCTACCACTTTCCGAACACTCACCCACTAAAAACAAATTGCACTTCCATGCCTGAAAACTAATTAAGATTTCACCGACAAAATGCACCACGAATTCCGAGCCAAGTTCACACAAACAATTAAGTGAACTTCTAAGCTGGAAACAATTTCCTACAACAATACGTACTAGTTGTATACGAACTTAATCTAGGCAGGACAGACAGGATATTGCACTAGACAACAGCACCGTTTGGCAGACTAGACAACTAAAATCTTGATTCGAAAATAATAGGGACTTCAGACTTTCCCATTTATAGGGTTCCGTTACTAAATTACAAAAATGGAACCCTTACAGAGAGTTGTCAGTCTGTCTTTCTATCCGTCGGTTCCTATGTCACAGTCCTGTTTCTTCATTGAGATTGGGGTGCCCCAACCACACAGTTGAAATTGGAGGTGCCTTCTACTTAAAAACAGTAAAACGCGTTTTTTTTTGGTACTACGGAACCCTTTGTGTACTAGTCCAAGTCGCACTTGGCTGCTTTTTTTTATTACTGCAAATTGGATAACGTAGTCTTTTGTTTTAGAATGCAGACAGATCTATTTGTCTGACTGTACCAGTGCCAAATGTTTTTAAAAATTTATTTTTATTTTCTGGTCTGAGTCAAGCGGGGTTTAAAATTTGTGAGTCATTTATTTCTTTGTGGAATAATAGGAGCTTGTCATACTATGTTTGAATGAATTATGATACACGTGGTTTGAAGAAAACTCTGTCCAAAGAGGTCATGTAAATGTTGCCTTTATGAAAAGGGGCCTAAGATAAAAAGCCAGTTAATCAAAAGTACACTACAATAGGTTAAGTTGGTTGTCGATTGAATCTATTCTATTCTATTTTTATTTGATGGCAATTGAAGCCGATGTCGACTATTCTGCCAATGTCGAGTGAAAGAGAAAAACAAGTGTGCTTGGCAAAAAAAAAAAAGATTAAGGATTAAAACTGATCACTGATCTGAGATTAAGGTAAAAATTTTTTTTTTTTATACGATTTGGAGTCGATTGAATCATTTTCAGGCGATATGTATAAAGTACCTACATGTCGTTAAATAAACGTTAAGCGAGAGCTACCTGTATTAGAACGTATATTAACTAAAATAAAGCTAAATAAAATATTGATTCTGAAATAATTGAATTGACTGATTATTATTGTAGTACAAAAAAGATCGATATTTCGTCTTTTACTTTCGTAATTATATAGAAGAAAAAACGGGTTGCACTCCGGGAGTGCCGGCAGAAGTGAAAACTTGAATATTAATCGCGTTTTGCATTTTTGATATTTTGGAATGGTTAGGGAATAATTTTGCACGACTTGCTTTAATTATCAGTATAAAAGTACTATCATTTATGTGGTAAAATACAATATTCATTTATTGCGCTATCGTACACAAACAACAATTTATATTACATTAAAAATTTAACACTTCAGAACTGTTACAATCCGTCTTACGAATTTTACCTCTTTGGAGAAACCGAAAGTTTCTTTTTTGTGCATAAGTTAATTATCCAGTTTTGGAAAGCCAAACTCAAAAAGACAGATATCTTAAAGTTCAAATTCTTACGTAACCTAATGTCAATCCGTCTTACGATTTTTCCAGTTTTGGAAACCCAAACTCAATGACAGATATCATAAAGTTCAAATTCCTTCGCAATCTACGTGACGTGACGGTCACGTATTCTGATGCGAGTTTAACATTTTTTAACCGTCACAAAAGTGCACAACGCCGCTAAAGAAGTTTTCACTTCAAAAACCGTTGAAAATGTGACAACTATAGCGATATTGCTAACTTTCAGAATGCAAAATCTTGATATCAGAATTCTACCGTTATGTCTAATTCGTCTGACACCATATTCAATGTTTCTATCAAGTCCTAACTTTCATTCGTTTTGAATCTGGGTCAGTGTCGCCTCTGACTTAATCAATCCTTTGCAAGGTCAAAGAAAATCACCGTAAACAAAAACATGTTTTCTCACTTATGGCCCTCCGAATCCACCTTGAAAAGTTAATGCAAAACCGCGAACCGAGAAATCCAACATTTCATACCTTGTTATTTATGAAGGTTTTCGCAATTTTTTCGACTACATAATGCGTTGAAAAAGAGGATCTTTTTGTTAATACCCGTTTGTAGTACCATCGCTGATGGCTTAGTCCCTGTTGACTTTTAAACTGTACAATTCCTTCCTTCGCTTCCCGTATAAAAAAAGGTCTCATCAATAGATTATTTACAGGTTTCATTTTATTGAGTAGCTCGTGACTAAATAATAACAGCCGCACGGGTCGATCTTTAAGGTAAAAGCCGTGCTTGCCGAGGTTGTTCCGTGGATGGGTGACCATAATTACATACCGAGTTTCCTCCGTGCCTCGGAAAGTACGATAAACCGTTGGTCCCGGCTGTCATTTGTAGATCTTTGACAGTCGTTACGATTAGTCAGAAGCCAAAAGTCTGACATCCAGTCTTACCAAGGGGTATCGTATTACCCAGTTACTGGGTTGTGGAGGTCAGATAGGCAGTCGCTTCATGTAAAATACTGGTACTCAGCTGCATCCGGTTAGACTGGAAGCCGACCCCAAGGTTTGGGAAAAGGCTAGGCAGATGATGAATTTTATTGAGTGGTGTTGCGTATATGCTGAGATCAGAAGTTGAGTTCGTGGCTAAATAATAACAGATGCTCGGGCCATCTTTAGGTTAAGCCGCACTTGTCTAGGTTAGTCTGTGGATGGATGACCACCCGGATAAGTGACGTACCGAGTTTCCTCCGTGCCTTGGAAAGCATGTTAAGTCGTTGGTCCCGGCTGACATTTGTAGATCTTTGACGGTCGTTGCACGTAGTCAGTGGCCCGAAAGTCTGACAAACACCTGAAAACCAGTCTTGCCGAGTTGTATTTCCCAGCACTAACTGGGTTGAACACGGTCTTTAAAATACTGGTATTCAGCTGCATCCGATTAGACTGGAACCCCCTACAAAGTTGGGAAAAGGCTAGGTAGGTGATAGGTGTGCTGGGATTAGGAATTGAAATAGGTTTTGTAAGAGTACAATTAGAGAAATCTAATCATGTTGGTGGCTTCTCGATGCCGTACAGCCAGTCGCAGTGCTCCGAGCTGATCGGGGGGTCTGGAGGTGGAAACATCTTGTTGTAAAAAAATATCGTTACTGTAAATTGCACATAACGATATCTCACATTAAAATCCTAATTACTTGTCAAACATACATATACCAAACCTTTATTATAAAAACCAAACCAACTCCACAGATCTAAATATCAACTATCACAATCAATTATGATATTTATAGTACTCCCAAGAACACTCAAAAAACAAGACGTAACCGAAAATATATGAAGAACATTGTTGTCCAAAGGGATCCTGGGTCAAAGTAACCCACGCTAGGAAATTTTATTTTTATCCAAGCAGGCTTGGACCCTCCAAAACAAATTTCATGAATAAATTTTTCCTTTGTAAACAAATCGAGCAAGCCATATTAAATTAAGGCTCTCTTGTGACTCAGAATGCAATAAAAAGGCCCAATTTTCGCCAGCGTTTATCTTTGCATGTAGCTGTTTTTTGCGATGTTTTGGTTTCTAGTTTTTTCACAAGGTGGTTGCGTTACGTGTGCCAGACGAGATTATTTGTCGTGCAAAAGCGTTCAGCCACACAGGCAACAAATGGGTAAAAATAATTCAAAGTCAAAATTTCTATGAGTGCGTTTCGAGTCACTTTAAAATTGCTGCTAGCATGTCAAAACTCAAACCGAATGGCCAAGAGCGCGACCATCAGCGCTTTCTTCACGACATACATGAAATCATCAACGACTCCACCTTGCACACACTGTCCATGCTCCAAAGCGTTATCATCACTGTGGGCGCTCTGTCAATAATAACATTTCATCATCATCATTTCAGCCGAAAGACGTCCACTGCTGGACATAGGCCTCCCCCAAGTCTCTCCACATAGACCGGTCCCGTGCGACTCGCATCCAGCGGATTCCCGCAACCTTCACCAGGTCATCGGTTCACCTAGTGGGAGGCCTTCCAACGCATCGTCTTCCGGTTCGCGATCGCCATTCCAGAACTTTTCAGCCCCATCGGCCATCCGTTCTGCGAGCAATGTTTTCGGGCTACGTCGGTAACCTTGGTTCTTTTGCGGGTGGACATTCGCAAGAGAATCATTTCTTATTTGATCACGCAAGAAATCTCCGAGCATAGCAGTCTCCATTGCCCTTTGGGTGATTTTGAGCCTTCTGATGAGGCCCATTGTGAGCGACCACTTTACGGTCCCGTATGTAATTACTGGCAAAACACACTGGTCATAGACTTTCGTTTTGAGACACTGCGGTAAGTTGGACGAGAAGATACCACGCAACTTCCCGAACGCTGCCCAGCCGAGTCGGATTCGACGATTGACCTCTTTCTCGAAGTTAGACCTACCCAACTGGACCGTTTGTCCCAGGTTATTTGTTGTGGATAGTTAAATTTTAAAGAAATTCAATTATTTAGAGAAAACAAAACAATGCACGATTGTGTTGCATATCGCAATTTAATATCCAAAGGGCGTATTTTGTAAATTTTGCAGTTTATTATTTTCTATGCAAGGAAAAGACGATAATTGACTGTCTAAGAGGCAGAGGCCCTAACACGAACTCGAAGCGTTAACGAGGCTAATTCGTAAGTCGTTTTAATTTAGTACGTTAAGTTTACTCCGCGCATTCGCGCCAGGCTCACAGAATATAATTTACAATTTCCATCCTGTATAACTAGAGATTTTAATCTCCGAATTAAACTTAGGGACCCAATTTAAGACTCGGATAACAACGTCGTTGTAACAAAATCGTATATAACCTATTTAGTTATTAAACTTTTTACAACCGAAACGGGTTAGGCTTTACAAGCTCGTAAAGTACTTAGATGGGTACTTCAGAATTATCTGAGGAGATAAAGAAGGCAGTAGCATTGTGTCTAGTTTACTGCTGTCTTGACTATGGGTCATGAAATTGTGGATGTTGTGTGATGAGTTTAGTTATGGCAGGAACCTAGATTTAATCTTGTTTGAGTTCACTTACTTCTTGGTTGTGGAGATCAGATAACCTCTGCGTGTCAAATACTGATCCAGCTGCTTTCAGCTGAATTGGAAACCGATCCCAACGTGTTTGAAAAAGAGGTAGGCATATGATTAAGCTGATTTGCTTCTATCAACATCGTATGGAATGATAGTATTTGTATGTTTGTAAAACAGGCTGGTTTCCGAACTCCACGTCCAAAACGCATATTTTGCGAACGGGTGAGAAAATTTTCAAATCACCCTATTTCTCCGAGAAAGGCCAGCAGCTCCTTGATATTGCTGATAATCTCGCGGAGAGTACCTGGGTTACCGAAGTACTCTGAACAGTGTAGAAGCACGTGGGCTGTTGTCTTGTCTTTCTCCATGCAGGCTCAACACAGTTAGGCTATCTGTGACTCCTAGGACTAAGAGGTGTTTATTAAAAGAATCATGACTAGTGATGGCGGCTGTGACTGTGTGGAGCTGTAATTTGGGCAGCCGAAGCGCCCGTTTGGTGAAGCGGCCTTTGGTGGTTGGAGAAAAGGCGCCTGGTGGTTTTTGTTGCGTTTATTTCTTATGGAATTAGACCAAGAACAGGGCGGCAACCTCGTGAAGGTAAAACCACCAGACTTGGCTTGAGGAGAAGATCTATACGACTGCGATGCTTCCCCTCGAGACCCCACCACCTTACCACCTCTGAGGGAAGCAGTAAGGTAGGCTTGCATCTATACTACCAAGCAAAGCATGTCGTTGTGCAATCGCAAAAGCATTTATAAACAAACCCTCCCCATGGAATGAAAGTAATAAAATAGTAGAAATAAATGCCTAATCTATATTTTGAGAATGAACGCGAACTTTAAACGTGGTCCTGAGACTTCATTCATTCCTGGTTTTCTACAGTTATTAAGCAAAAAATCTTTTTCAGTTTCAATCAAAATAATTTCTCAGTATAAATAAGCCGAATTTACTATGAGACAGGCTGCTGTCAGAGCAGGACCTAAATCTGGGTAATGATTAATTTCCACTTCATTATGTTTTGGAAAAAAGTGAGGTTATAATGAAACCACTCAAAACATTTTATTTCACAAATTTTGATACTACATACTACGTCAGGTACCACGGATTTTTTTTTCAGGTATGAAATAATTTCCGGAGATTTCTTAGGTGAACCATGGGTACATTATTTTATATTATTATTTTTAGTTCACCAGTTGGGTGAACTACAGGTATATTATTTTGTAAAAATACCCACGGTTCACTCATTAGGTGAACCAAGGTTACAAAAAGTTAACCGTGGAACACCTAGGTGAACCACTTTGGTGTTCCACGGGTCAGAAAGGCTCCCATTGATACCCTATAAGAAATGTATTGTTTTATGAATGTTACTTGTATGGTGTACATTATAAAGAATATTCTATTCTAATATAACATACGATCAGGACCTCCAATCCAAAGCCCAAATCAATACTATCACTGAGAACATATTTTCGCTCTTACACACTAAGTTCAAAAAGATGGCTCTAAAAACTTTAAAATAACCTTCATAAATTACTTTCACTGAATTACATATGATAACTTTTATTCTTTTTTGATAAATTTACGCACGCATACATTAGTGTGGGTTACACGTTTACTTAACTTTAAATTTATACTCTAATTATAATGTGTAACTGTTAAATGTCCCGATTAAAAAATAAAATAAAAATAAAACACTGTGAATCTAAACTTGAACCGTCTCAAGAGTCATAGCGATCAACTTTGTCAACCATAGGGTCTAAATGGACTTGTTTGATTTGGTAATCGCTGGGACTACCCGACATCAGGGGTCGCTCCCCTAAACCATTATTTTTACAATGGGTTTCCTTGAACACTCTGTTCCGATAAATTATTGTTACGTGTGTATTAAAAGAGGTCTGCTTGCTTCCCCGGTTGCAGTTTTTTATCACGAAATTTCCTTATACCAAGATTATATTTGTTTTTTTTTTTTGAAATTTGCACGTTTTAGTTTCAGGCTGTATGTTAATAAAATTTGATTCAAGACCGTAATGAATTTGATATTAATTACAGAATTAAAATCATCCGTAAAATTTTGTAAATTGGGATTGACCTCAAACGTAATTAAATAATTGAATCGGATTTCATGAAATAATATTAATATAAATAATATTCCCACTGCTGGGACACCGGCCTCCTCTCTATGAGAGGGAGTTGGCTGTATCCACCATGCGGGCCCAGTGCAGGTTGGCAGATGTCTCATGTCTTCGAATTTTTAGTTCTAGGACATGCGGGTTTCCTCAAGTTTGAGAGCGATGAAATAAATTACACAAAGTAATGCGCCTGCCTACTGCCACCTTACTGTTCGTAATTAGAAGCTGCCACCACTAGGCCACCGCTGCCGATTGATGCTTACTCGATTGTATTCATGAATTTAAGTTATAAAAAAGTTAAAAACATTATTTTTTATTGTTGGTTCTTCACTTAGTTTTTCAATTTCAAACGTTCAAAAGACATTATGTGGCTCTTTATGGGGGTTTATTTGACATGGTTTTTAATCAATTATGTGGGTATATTTCAAGTGTTGATAATGGTAACCCCTACAGGTAACCAACCGACCAATACCATCACTTAAAAACTTTTTAATCAAAAAAGGACTCAAAGCTTCACTCCAATAACCGCAGAACAAATAATTCCTATACCAATAACTAAACATAGAATTTCATTTCCTCCATAACGACTCAATAACTTGAGTAAGTTAAACCTCTCTTATTGGATTTCATTAAACACTATCAATTTACAGATGGGCCGCGGTTGTAACTCCTACTGTTTATTGGGTGCACAGGTCAGTATTGATCTGGAGTTTGCAGGAAAAACGACGGTTTTCAACGGTTTTTGGAAAATAGCGTTTCGGGGTTTGCGTTTTGGAGTATTGGCATCAATACCTAAGGGCTACTTACCAATCACATTCAAGGCATTGCCTATTTATGTTACGACTATGAACAGGAATGACATTTTGGTACGCTTTTCAAAAAGCCAGATGGAACGTTTATCTTTCTTTAAAAAATATTGCCCTACACTAGTAATTTCTCCTGTATCTTGGGTGCATTTACAGACCTTTAAACTCACTTGCGAAAACATACAGACCCGGAACAACTACTTATAGGTCTTAAAAATATCTGTTGCGTGCAAGATTCGAACCCGCGATGATTTTTGAAGCGTTCAGTTGGGAAGATATTATTAATCATACTTACTAAAATTAACTTAATAATTATTGCCTCGAGTGTCAAACTGCCTCTAGACGTCAGACGCTCTTTCATTTCCCGCTGACATAAAATTTACACGAAGTATCGATTATTTCTTAGTTTAAAATACTTCTTTCTCAAAGCAAGTTCTTTGCCGTAGATGCGCTTTGACCTAATCAACGTCAAACATTACTTTTTCAATTTAAGTCAGTCCAAGGCTATATCTTCTGTCTTCCGATGTAATGAGCAGGGAAAAACGTCATCTGCCTTTTGTAGCTCAACTTTACAGCACCTTAAGCCATGGAATTTAAGAAGTGACATAAAAACGTGAGGACCTCCGAGATTTTCATTAGTTGGGAGGACGAAATGTATAAAGAGGAGGAATGACTAGCATATGAAGTCAGCTTCTTTATTTTATATAAATCTTTAATTTAGTTTTCCTTCACCTAAGTCAGTGATAATTATACAATACGGACATGAACCCGAAAAATCGGAAGGTGCATATCTTGGATACGAACTTTAGAGTTATGACTTGGCAGTCGGCCGGTCACACCACTAGGCTATCGATGCTTGACTGCTTGCCTTTCAGGTTAATAATTATACAATCCTTTCCTTCCAATATATATTTACCTATTTGGTATATATGACGTAATGCTGCAAGCAGGATCATCTTCAAACGACGTCTCACATTGGGGATCAGAGCAGCGATAACAGTGGTTTCTAAGTAATTATGAATCAGGCAACAGGCGGCAATGTCATAGATATCTAATACTAGCACTTCGCCCGCGACTTCGTCCGCGAAAATTGTGATATAATATAACCTATGTTAATTAGTTAAGATGTAGCTAACTAATGGTGAAAGGATTTTAAAATCGGTCGATTAGTTTTTGAGTTAAATAATAAAAAACAAATAATCAAATCTTTCCTCTTTATATTATTAGTTTATATTACACAGATTCTTTTGGAATTTTGTCACTTTTACTTGCCCTAAAGTAAAAGTGCCCAGAAAATAAATAATTCTGTTACAGATCCTAGAAACGATTTTATATTGAGTATACAAATTGCTACAAAGGAGGTTAGATGCTGAGATGCTGCTGAGATTACGAGTAATACAGAAGTATGTGAGAAGAAGATATACAGCGCTAACCTCAAATAAATAAAGATAAGGCCGTGAGAATGGTCAAGATGACGATGACTCTACCGCAAAACCTTATCAGTGTTGAAGAGCAGCACTTGTTTTTTTTTTTAAATCTGATTTCAGTTAAAAAAAAATGATGTTTTACCTTAACAGTTTCTTGATTGGAACTTAAATGTGCAATGTTTCGAAAAATTTAAACAACTTGTGTCGGTACATTCTAAGTTGTTCCGTTTGAGAGCTTACAGGCAATTAGTACTTAATTGGCGCGGAATGCTTGAAGTGAGAATTTGAAGTTGTTATTCGATTGACTTTCAGAAAATTCAGTGTATTCCTCTGTGGAATTCAAGTGGCATTTCCGACTGCACCCACTTCTGAGTAGATAGGTACCACAAGAAATGCTGAAACATAACATAACATTGTGTCTCTAATATCGAGAATTTTTGATGGCAGAACCAGAAAAATATTGACCGATCTGGGAATCGAATCAAGACCTTATGCTGAGCTGTAGCTGAGCATGTGGTCTTTCGATTCAAATGTCACATGAGGTCAATGATAATAACTTTTATACGAACTTGATTAAAATATTGGAAAGTGAAATATCCTAATTAAAGACGCTGTTACATTTTCGAAATACTTAAAAGAAGGTACCTATCTAAAGTCTCACACAGCAAAATCCGTTCGCACATTTTGAGCTCTCGATTTTATACATTACTCAAATAATCTTGGTAATTGTTTTTTTTTTTTTTTTTTAGCTGCAAGTGAACCTCCAAGCAATCTTTAAAGACCATTTTCAGAAGGATTTTGTAAAAGAAGGAATCTAACTAAATTGATTGATTGAGAAAAAAATAATACACAACTTTTCTTCTAAAATATTTAATAGGAGAACTGTTTACAATAATCAGGGTTTGGATAACAATTCTTAGTGTAGGATACAAGGATATACTATGTTTTACATCTAAAATATTGGGGTACTTACATGTTTCGGTAAAAAATTTTAGATAACAGAAACGAAAATTGTAATACATTTTTGCTGAAGAGTTATTTCAGTTTTGTTTTCTAATAAAACTTATTAATAAAAAAAACTATCGGTAAAAAATAAGTGAATTTAGAATTCACAATGACGATATTAACAATCTAAAATCGACGATTCTCACAAATTCCAAAAGGTTTGACAAAATGTACGGACACATTTCAGACACGGTACTGGATGCGGCCACCTCTGTACAAATATTATGGAGGATAAACTAGCGGCGTTGAGCCCATCCAAGCGTATTCCTCGGTTTTCAACCTGGAAAATAAAAGGAAGCCAAATCTTATATAATAGATCTATTTCAATCCCTGCCATGTCTATATATTTCGATTTTTACATTTTTATTTTATTTAAATTATGTATTAAAAAAATCGAAACAGAGGCAGTTGGTCTAGAGAGGTAACATGGGAATACGTTTTTATAGGCTCAACGCCAATAGCCTTTGTTCTCTTACAAGATTTAACAGGTACAAGAAAATAGTTACACCAAAAACTGATAAATATTTTATTGAAATCTAATCAAAATTAAGCAATCTATAATAATGTTCGAATGTAAAAAATTACCTAGTCTTCGTTGTGAAACCATTGGCAGTTTTAAACAAATTAGACACATTCATGGAGATGAATGTGTTTAAGCAGAACCTACAGATAACCTCTTGCTACGGTCTTTGGCCTCCTTTCGCTTCGTCCTCGTTCATTAAACAAATTGTGACTTTTTTTTCATAAACGATGCGTGCTTTTTACATTGTCAATAATACCTATCGTAATTATGTCACATTTTTTAATCACAATAGTTTGAAACTATCTTTTGTAATGAAAATCAAAACAAAATCTGAATATCGTAACTCCAAATTGTAACAAAATTCTATTATATTATTACACACACTAAAATTATAACGCTTACAAATTTAATGGCCGTGTAGAATATATTATTATGTACATATTTACACTAAATTATATCACAAATAACAATGGCGGCTAACAATACAATAATAATATTAACAACACAACTATGTTGAGCGTTTTCGGTAACAAGTTGGTAGCGTTACTGAACGAAGTTTTTTGCTTCACTGCTCCTTCGGTAAGACCTGTGGGTGGAGAGACATTTTAGACAAATTCTTAGAAGAGAGGAAAAGTTTTGTTTTTTCTTCTGTAATACATATCAGAATACAAAGGTTTTGCTAACACAGTCGGCACAGCATTAAAAATCTAGCGTGTAGTATAATATAGCGAATGTTCTAGTGGAAATAGAGATTTTTCAGAAAATGTTATCGGAAGTCCTGTCTTATTAGGTACCTACTTCTACGTGAGTATTTAAAACAACATTCTAAATAGGCTTGCATATCCTGGCCGCAATTCGCCTGATGTAAAGCGATGCGGTGGCCATGGGTGGAGCACGCTTACATAGAAGGAACCGATTCACACGAACTTTCAGGAGATTTAGATTATAATGATCAAACGGCTCAAACTGAAATTTTCTTTAAAATATGACAACGTAACTGTAAAGCAACTGATAATGCAAATTTCCATGGGAAGGTTTGACACTCACTGTCTTTGACTGCTGTTTGCCAGTCCATATTAAGTCTTATAATTTACTTACAGGCAAATCCATTTAGACCGTCCCAAAATAATAAACAAATCATATCTCCGTAAAATATTCTCCTACCAGAAAGACGAAAAAAAAACTCAAAAATGATCCAGACGGATCCCAGATCCCTTAAAACAATTCCCTGGACAGGATCCTAAGATCTACGTGTTTCAATATCCTTCACTTACATTACTCATATATTTATTCATATCGGTATATACGGTATATACCCAAAGGAGTTAAAATCTTATTTACTTACCGCCTATGTTAACTTCAGATGCCGATTGGGAGCTCGGGTATAGTTTTATTTCTGTAAAAAAATATACGATATCAGTTTCTCTGGGGAGGTTTATGTCTCTGTTTTCTTATTAGGTACACATTTTTGGATTGAATTATTTTGTAACAAAAATATTAGGAGAGTTCCTTTTGTAATCGTTCGTCATGTTTGCATTACCGAGTTCCATTTTTATGGATGCGAGTGATATGACAGATGAGTCGTGAAAAACAAACTAATTTAAAGCAATTAGAACTGCAAACGGCTTCACTTATTTAAGCAAAAACAAACAATTTGAGATCAATAGTTTGTTCACATCAAATAAATTGGATACTTTTATCCAGCCATATCAATAAAACCAAAAACTCTAAAAGCTACTCGTCATACGATATTTGATTTTCCTAGCTTCCATATTGATTTAAACAGTAATCGTTTTTATTTGAAACAGTAATACAACAGCCTTTAAAAAAAAAAAAGCTTTTCACCGCTATAGTCATGTATAGATGACAAACCAAAATGTGCCCAGCACGCCACGGTCGCGACTACGCGACACGTTTATGCTTTTTTTGAGGTAACGGTCAAAACGTAAAAAAAAAAAATAACCAACGATTTTTGTTAACTCACCATAAAGTCTGAGCGTCCCTTCACTCTTACCGAGCGAGTTGGTACTCACGCAGTTGTAAGTACCGATGTCACTTCTGGAGAAGTGCCTGATGGTCAGCTTCATCATCACTCTGTATGATGACCGCTCTTCACTTATCACGTACTTTGGCCTGAGGAAAAGATAACAGCTCAAATAAGTTGGCAAAGATGAATAACATAACATCACGCCTGTATTTCCCGAAGAGTTAGACAGAGGTGCACCTAATAGTATCAGTTATAATAGGCCAGGAGTAGCAACTGGCTACTGCGTTCGATTGCCGCTACAGGACACAGCAACTACGGCGTCTCGTGATGGTGTGTCGTGTCTGTAACAAAAAGTGTCTACGTTTGCGCAGCCCCCTCATCGGCCTATATAGCCATTTCCCAAACTATCTTGGGGTCGGCTTCCGGTCTAACCTGATGCAGCTGAGTACCAGTATCTTACATGAAGCGACTGCCTATCTGACCTCCAAAAACCCAATAACTGGGTAATACGATACCCCTTAGTTAGACTGGATGTCAAACTTCTGACTACTCGTAACGACTGTCAAAGATCTACAAATGACAGCCGGGACCAACGGCTAAACGTGGTTCCCGAGGCACGGAGGAAACTCATTATGTAATAATGGTAACGGCTAAACCTTAAAGAACGACCCGTGCGGCTGTTATTATTTAGCCACGAGCTCCTTCTTAAATACATTATAATAGAATAATAGGGGATCGGACTGGGTAAAGAAAACGACATTCTATTTTGTCCGTCTGACAGGTAATACAAAAATATTAGACACGTATTTTTTATTTTATCAAAATATCAAAAAAATATTTAGTTAGAACTCATTAAAGTTGGAGAGTGGGGGCTTACTACGTCACAAGTAGGTATAAAACTTACCTACATGTGACGTCATGCGCCATTTCAACTCAATATATCTCCGTAATTTTATGACCACGTGAAAAAAGACAAAATACGTGTCCAATACTTTTCAATAAACTACCAGGCGGACAAAGAAAAAAAAATAGGATTATCCCCTATTTATGATGAAAACTACAGTCGTTTTCAATTTGCACACAAAATTATGCACCACAAATTCTGCATAGTATAGCTAAACATGAATCCAAACCTAGTAAACATGATCAAACAACAATCATCCATTCTCACTCCACAAAAGCTCATATCCTCTAATGAACCACAAAAGGCAAATGTTTGATGATGATTTATGAATCCACTGATCATTAAAGATCCCTTTTCCCCCTCGTTATAAAAAAAAGAAGAATGCCAATAAAAAAGCCCATCCATTGGTGCCACTTGACCGCTACAAGTGATTTCGATCCACAATGGATCCACCATTCACGATGATCGTGGATGTATTGTGAGCTTCAACAGTAGGGGTATCAATCATCCCCTTTATGAACTCTTTATTACTGCGTTCAATACAATATACATGGAAAGCTAACCCAGAAGGCCATCAAAAGAGAGGAGGAACCTGCTCTATTATATATTTATCTTATTTAGACCGACTTTTTCACTAATAGAACTGAACGCGATCAGCATATCTGGAATAAGCCATCTTCATCATTAGCCTATAATGTTCCCACTGCTGGGACGCAGGCCTCCTCTTCTATGAGAGGGAGTGGGCTGTAATCCAACACGCGGGCCCAGTGCGGGTTGGTAGATGTCACATGTCTTCGAATATTTGGTTCTAGGACATGCCGGTTTCCTTACGATGTTTTCCTTCACCGTTTGTGAGAGCAGCGATGATGAAATAAATTACACAAAGTAATGCACCTGCCTGGGTTCGAACCCACGGCTTACTGCTCGTAAGTTGGGGCTGCTACCACTGGGCCACCGCTGCTCTCTAAGCCATCTTAACAGCGTTTAATAGCTGTCAGTGTCAATATTCCACAACAATAATCTTGTACGCAGTATATCTTGACTTCATTAAGTTTCATTAATGAAATTCGATCTAAGTCACATAAATATTATCGTTTCGTTCGTTTTCACTGTAAATGATGAATGAAACCAAAAGAATAAGCTTAGTAGAGAACTAATGAGAATAGCCTCTTTTACTAAATTTAAACAAGGGAAACAATTAATTCCAGTAACGATAAATCGCCAACACAAGCTTTGGCCTTGCAAATGACCACTATGAACTCAACCCCATTTATTTCTGGTTTACAGTGTTAGTTTTCACTGAAAAGTAATGAAGACCCATGTTTCCAATTGTGGACCTAAGTTTACCATAAGCCTTAGCTCCCTCTTTCCCATAATTTGTTTGAAGCGATGGATGAGACCTACAAAGCAGCAGGTCTGCCTTCCAAGAAGTTTTTTTTTACAGGTGTACTTACCAGATAACGCTTACATTTTGACAGATAAGTACAAGTCTCATAGTGGTGTGATATGTAACTGGCATGCCTATTGCCATCAGGCAAAAACTCACTTCAGACTGCTGCTGACAACTCCAGATGAAAACTCAATAAAAAGCGGCCCAACCTCGAAATCAAACCGTGGACTTCATGCTCAATTGTAATACTTGCAACCATTAGACCAACGAATCAGTCTTTAAATTCCAAGTGCCTTTCAAATCTGCACCATTATAGGTTTCACTACAATCGCTGTTCCTATGGCCACATCACCACTTACTGGTACTAAAACTTGACTTTGTGCAGTCGAGTGGGCCCCCTTGTTATCACAAGTATGTGGATACCACAAACTGTGAGAATAAAACGTTTTTTATAAGCAATTGAACTGAATAAAGGTTTTTTAGAACTGATGAATAATCCCACTTTACATTTGCGATTTTTCTAGAACAAGTAAAAAAAACGAGAGATCTAAAAAACATACCTACGCCTTCCCATAGGCAAAGGCGTATGTTTTTTTAGAAATCTCGTTTGTTTTTTGACAAAACTGGTAATTTGTACACATAGAACAAATAAGTATTAGATACATATTTGTACATTAAAGTGCAAGAATTAAAAACTAACAAATGATTATAGTACCTGACTCGAAGAACTTTCTAACTACAATAGATAAAAGGATCTCAATATAACCACCTAAACTCACTATCAGTAAACCACTTAAAAAATGCATAGTTTCCCAAACTCATTCAAACACCGTTACTCAATATTTACATCAAAAATCTAACTATTTATGTCATTTTAAACGATCTCACGGCAGCCAGGAATTAAAATTGGCCGCAATACTGGATAAATGCTTTTGTATTTTATGTAGCTTTTTGTGTTGTTTATGTTGTAAAATACGATTATGTCAATATTTATGAACGTACGTGTTTTGCTAGTGGCTGGCTAGTTGATTATTGAAACTAAATTAAAGTTACATTTACAGATGATTTCAGAGTTTCAACAGTCATCATTCATCATCATCAGTCCAACCAAATGCAGCGGAATACCAGTATTTTACATGGAGCGACTGCATATCTGACCTCCTGAATACGATAGGTTATTAATATAATAACGGTAAGTCTGGTTGACAGACTTTCGGGCCACTGACTACCTGTAACGACTGTCAAAGATCAACAATTGACAGACGGGACCAAAGAATAACGAGCTTTCCGAGACACGAAGAAAACTAGGTGGTATTGGGTGGTCACCCATCCACGGGCCAACTCAGGCAAGCGCAGCTTTACCTTAAAATCAACCCAAGCGACAGTTATAAATGAGCTATGAGCTCCTTTTCCAGGGAGTTTTAACAGTAATTATGCCTATTAGCCATCCTCGAAACGACGTAGACACATCCATACATCATGTTTTGTTGATGCATGTCTATAATCATAATAGTAATTAATCCTTGAAGCTTAAATACGAAGGCCTGCTTTGATGGTATTAGGTTGTATTGTTCTAAACAGGCACGCATATTATATTAAGAACCTTTTCAGTTGTTCTTGCTATCGGATAACCGGTACCGGGTACCTGTGGTAACCGGGTCAGTTTTAAAGCTCAAATAATATGTTCGCCAATTAACTTTAAGTCCCGTGTAATAGGGGTCGAGCCTATTATCATCAGCTGGGCACAAATGCTGATTCCGTGGTTGCTACTGAGAAATTCCTGATGGAAAAACCCAATAACACTTTGCCCGACCCGGGAATCGAACCCCGGACCTCATGTTTAGCAGTCACGGTTGCGACCAATAGACCAACGAGGCAGTCAGATACTTTTATTAGGAATGTAAACTAACCCCAGATTTAGTGAACTAGGAAAACAGAACTACTAAAACGTATAAAAGCCGTATAAGCAATGTGTTGTTTTGCATCCACGTCAAATTCAAGGATGTAACTATGCTAATGATTCTCGTCCCGAAACAATAATAAAATGGTAGGTATTTTTTTTTTAATTATTATTTTCGGAAATCGGTAAGTGTGAATCACCCGTGTTTTAACCGCGGCTCGTCTGGTCCTCGCCTTATTACCTCGCTTTCACACATACAAACAATCTCAAACGTTTATTCGATAATTTATTATTCCCTAAACCACGTTAAGGGGGTTATCCTGAAATACTGACAAACTTAAACAAGCAAAAAAATCAGCGTTTATTAATAATTAATTTATAATTTATGTCTTTTGTGACATCCTCTTGAATTTTGACGAGGATGCAAAACAACACCTTTTATAGGGGACTGGTAATAGGGATGGTGACTCATTTTTTTTTTATTTGTCCGTCGGGTAGATTATTAAAAAGTATTTGACACGTATTTTTTCTTTTTTCACGTAATCGTAAAATTACGGAGATATTTTGAGTAGAAATGGCGCATGACGTCACGGCTCAGTATATTTTATACCTAGTTGTGACGTAGTGAGCCTACTCTCTCCAACTTTAATGAGTTTTAACCAAGTAATTTTTTGATATTTTGATAAAACAAAAAATATGTGTCTATTATTTTTGTATTACCTGTCTGACGGACAAATTAGAATTTCGTTTTCTTTACCCAGTCATCATCCCTATTAGTGACCGATACTTAAACACATGATTATACTCATGATAACATACAACTTTCCCAAAGAAACATTTTTTTATACTCATTCACTTTTATCGCTATAATACAACAGCTTATAATATTCGTGCTTGCGTACCTGTGGCCTTTCAACTTGTGATAAAAGTGAATAAGTATAAAAATATGTTTCTTTGGGAAAGTTGTTTGTTTTTATGAGTATTATCACGTGTTTAAGTATCAGTCACTAATTACCAGTCACCCTATATAAAGCCATATATGCCAAAAAGCCATATAAAAAAATAATCAGACTGAAATAAATTAATCAGTTTTCACAATTCGTTGGGTTATTACAACGATTAGAAGGCCGGCTTTCCACTAAACATGTGCAAGGACGCAAAGTTCACCGCTTTGTGTCCTTGCAAGAAACAAAAATAAACCTGAATAGCTGCTTAATTTTTATTAGGCTAGCTTTGGAATGGGATTGTACTGCCAGGATAATACGTATCCTATTTGTTTAACCACATTATTAATTATCTGTGTGCCATATTTCATCTTAATCATTCATCTATCCATTAATTCATCCATCCGTCCATCATCCATCCACCCATCATACCTCAATCCATTCATACATCCAACTATCTGTTCATCATCTATCCATCCTCACAAACTTTTGAAATAGTTGTAAGAAATAAACTATGAAAATGCTCTCTATTGGTTGATTTTTTTCTTGCTAACCCTCACAACTTTATCCAAACCAGTCCGAAACCTTCTTCGAAGCTACTTGAGAATGATGCTGGGTACGTGGTTACCGCTTTTGCGACGGTGTCTCCTCCATCCTTGTACAAGTAGGTAGGTCTAGATTATTATATCAAGATTGTATGATTTCTTACCCATCAAGTAACATCTCCCCTCTGTTCTTGAGCCAATAGTTGATGGTATTAGGGTAGGCCTCCACGGTGCACTCTAGTGTCACATCGGTGCCGAGCGGCGCCCCCAGCAACTGATTTGGCACTATCACTGTTGGTGAAACTGCGGGACAAAGAAATATGTGTTAAGTAAGAAGAAAGCAGAGTTTAAGCTCCTGTAACTAATTACATTTCATTGAATTATTTCTTTAACTTCTAAAAGTTAAAGAAATAATTTCTACAAATTAATACAATTGAAGTGTCAGTTCAGTGCAGTAAAAGTGTGTGTTCCGATTTTGATTACATTTTATGATATTTTTCTTTCAGCAAGTGCGTTAAGATTTTAAGGGAATAAAATTGTAATTTTCATTACGACACCATTGAAATTATTTTACTTTTATAAATATATGTAGAAAAAATCCTAAAAAAAAATTACAAGATGACGTAATTAATGCTCTAAACATCGAATCGAATATGTTATAAAACGAAAACTGTCGTAATACTGCATTGCCATATTATTCGGTGGGCAGTGCGATGTAAAGTTAAAAAAGAGATTTTTTATCAAAGTTTAAGGGTAAGAGGAACAGGGTGTAAAGTTCCTCGATACTCCTTAGAAAAGGGAGGATCCTCTCTCCAGACAGGTGTTATGTCTGGTGGGCAACTGGCCGACAGTTGTTGTGGGGTTGCTCTATATACTCATAAGTCGATGTAAACTTTGCTTGCAAGATGTAGGAAATTGATGTTAGTTCTTCCGTCGTGACATAGATGGCGCTGTAGTATTTTTTGTAGTAAGTGCTTTTTGTAGGTCGCTCCAAAAACATTGATTCTTAGAAAACGTATCCTCATTCTAGCATCGTCTCATGACTCCCAACAATCATCAATCAAAAATGCACCGTAAACTAATCTGTTAACAGTATTAATTCACTTGAACTGAAGCAACTACGCATAATGGGATGAACCAACAGCTCAGTTCAGAGAGGTACGGAATCAATACCTACTAAATAATCCTAGTTTGGTTGAAGCTCTGATGTTAGAATATTCATACTAGTGCCGTGTTTGATTTAGGATAATCGTATACAAAGCTATTTTGAAGCTACAAGATATTTCGGGATATAACTGCAGTATCTGTGTAGTTTCAGGAATAGTTCCCAAAGTTCTAGTATATTGAGGAAATAGCGAAAAGCGCATCTCTGCCCGCCAGATATTTATCTTAGAAATAAACGATGCCCTGGGTTTCGTTTGCCACAAGGATCTTTTGGCGTTCCATTGCTACTTACATGCTGCCGTTGGTAAAAATCGTGAGTGTGTTTACAAACATTTAAACTAACATACACAAACAGCCAGACCCGGAACAACTATCTGTAGGCCTTACAAATATTTGTTCCTTGTAGGGATCGAACTCACGACACGCAGCGCAGCAATAGATCGCTCAACCACAGCGCCAACCATGTCGTCAATTGAGATTGTGCCTTAAGCCCAAATCAGACGGAGTGGGCGCGGAAGAAATGCATCTGTATTTCATGGACGACAACACACAGAGAGCGTCATTCCGAACCGCTCCCTGTGTATTCCACGTAGCGCTTAGTGTCCCTTCAAAAGAATTACGACGAATTATTTCAAATGAATCTCTAACGTTCGTAGTATCAGTTCGTAGTATCAGTCAATAATGTTCCCACTGCTGGAACACAGAGCTCCTCTCTATGAAAGGGAGTGGGCTGTAATCCACCACGCGGGCTCAGTGCGGGTTGGTGGATATCACATGTCTCAAGATTTTTTTAGGATTCCGTACCACAAAAGGAAAAAACGGAACACTTATTGGATCACTTTGTTGTCCGTCCGTCTGTCTGTCTGTCAAGACCCTTTTTCTCAGGAACGCGTGGAGTTAGCAATTTATATCAAATACTCAAGTCTACTGTCCCTTGGAGCTGACTTCTGAAAATCAAACTTCTAAGCCAACGCAATCAAAAGATACAGCCGTTTATGCCGCAAATTTCCGCAAATTATTGAACCACGCAAGGGAATCAAAACCTACAGGGTACTTCCCGTTAACTCAGAATCTTGAAATTTGGCACGAAGCAACGTCTTACTCATATAGCACAGAAAAAGGAAAAATTGCGAAAACCGTAAATTTTTGTTAAATCATATTATAATAAAAATAATTTTAAACTCACTAACCCTTTCCTCATGAACGCGTAAAGGTATTAAATTGAAATTCATATCAAATACTCAGATCTATAATACCTTTAAGCTGGAACAAAATCAAACTTCTATGTCAACGCAATCAAAAGAAACAGCAATTTAAGCCGCATATTTTCAAACTCGCAACTACTCGCAAGGGAATCAAAACCTAGGGGTACTTCCAGTCGACCTAGAATCTTGAAATTTGGCATAAAGCAATTTTTCATAGCTAGTTCATAAAGGAAAAAATCCGAACACCTTAAATTTTTTGTTAGCTCACATATTTTTATTTATTCTCTTCAGTTATTTGAGTTTGTACAGAACCCTCGGTGCGGGTGCTGTTGAGAGCAGCGGTGATGAAATAAATTATGGAAAGTAATGCAACTGCCTGGGCACGAATTCACGGCTTACTGCTCGTAAGTCGGTGCTGCCAGCACTGGGCCACCGTTGCTGCAAAATTGCGGAAAATCTTCGGTGTTGTAAGTCATCGCACTATATTGCCTACCCATTCGGATCCATCACGTCCTAATTCAATTTCAACTTCATACGAAAGAAATATACACCTTAGGTTTCCTCTCTTATAAATCTCGCCCGATCAGTTAAAGATACTAATACAAATTCTATCCACATCAAAAACAATTACGACGGAATTGAGCTGCTCCTAAATGAAGGGGTTTCGTGATTTCTCTCCCTCAGGGACGGCCTTTGGGACCAACGTGCCTAGACTGGGATCTTTAGGACAGCAGTATTTTAGATTTCTTTACGAATTAACTTTCAAGAGTTTTGGAGGTTAAGTGATTTTCTGTGTATTTTTCTTTTGGGTACATTATATTCTGCTGAAGTGTATAGTTTGTTTCAGTGGTCTTTTGGACATTTAGAATTATAACAGCTTTATACGAAATGTGAGATTATTTCTTTGTTTTCATTTTTTTTCCTGATTTTATGCTGCTTTTTCCCAAAACCCTTTACAGTTCTATAAACAACCTGAATTTAGAAACTACTCAAGAAAAAAAAACGTAAAAAGAAACACACGCACATACAGAATAGGGATGGTGACTCATTTTTTTTTATTTGTCCATCGGGTAGATTATTAAAAAGTATTTGACAATATTTTTTTCTTTTTTCACGTAATCGTAAAATTACGGAGATATTTTGAGTTGAAATGGCGCATGACGTCACGGCTCAGTACATTTTATACCTAGTTGTGACGTAGTGAGCCCCACTCTCCAACTTTAATGCGTTTTAACTAAGTATTTTTTTGTTAACTTGATAAAACAAAAAATACGTATCTAATATTTTTGTATTACCTCATTGACGGACAAAATAGAATTTCGTTTTCTTTACCCAGTCATCATCCCTATTGATTAGACAGGTGTGATCATAAATTATAATCAAATTGAAGGGTATACTGACATAGTTTTTATGTTTATAGTTTGTAAAAAATAGTCTATAAAATCCATTCGAGGCAGAATTTAGGTGAAACTCCCGGGACAGCCAATTTTCAGTAAAACTCACAAAGATACAATCATAAACGTTCCCACCACAATAGTTGGTGAAACTATTTATTTGTTCAACGGCACTTTGCATGAATATCGCCGCTAATATCCCGTTAACACGTGAACATTTCCCGTGGACGGCCATTTTGGAAGCGATTGTATGAATGTTGCTTCGCAATAGAATATTTTAAAGTCAATGGTCGCGTTTCAGTTTGCTCATCGCCCTGTTAGCTTATCTGTATCTTGAGTGGCTGTGAGGTTGTAGGATGTTGATTATTGTGTTTTGGTTTGTTGGAAGTGATTTCAAAATGTTGTGTCCACTAGAATATTTGACGATTATAAAAAAAAAAAAAACAAAACAAAAGGAGGAGCTCGTGGCTAAATAATAACAGCCGTACAGGTACATCTTTAAAGTTAAGCCGTGCTTGCCAAGGTTAGTCCGTGGATGGGTCCATCATTAATCATACATCTATCTTTACATACCGATTTTCCTCCGTGCCTCGGAAAGCAAGTTAAGCCGTTGGTCCCAGCTTTCATTTGGAGATCTTTGACAGTCGTTACGAATAGTCAGGAGCCGAAATTCCGACATTCAGTCTTGCCAAGGGGTATTGTATTACCCAGTTACTGGGCTGTGAAGGTCAAATAGGCAGTCGCTTCATGTAAAATACTGATACTCAGTTGCATACGGTTAGACTGGAAGCCGACTCCAACCAAGTTTGGGAAAAGGCTAGACAGATGATGATAAAAAACAAATACTCAAGTTAACAAAACATTTGAAACCGTCGTTCGAGAAGGTAAGCAATAATAACCATAATAAGTATCGGAAAAGTGTGCTCACATTTTTAGGGGAGATTTGATTCAGAAAGCAGCACTTCTGGACACGGCGCGTATTGTTAGGAGGTTCCTCTCTCAAGAGCCCTAACCACCGGTAGTTCGGACCCTGTTCCCGGTGTTTACGACTGGTTTTTTTTTTTTAAATGTTTGTTAATCATTTTATATGTATAGACCATAAATTTTTGAACAAATGAAATTATCATTTGCTAATTATATTCTACAATTCAAAAGTGAGACTGAATTCTAGAACTTTCTCTTTATAACCAATAAAAGTTTATAAATTCCGTTAAAGATAAAAGCTAACTTTTTTCTCAGACTCCTTAAACACCCTTCTAAGAGACTAAATACATACCTAAGCTTGACAATCTGAGGAACAATTCGAAAGCTTAACAGCGTTCGTTCAAGAGTGTAGAGTGAATTTCGCGAGCCATCGGCCCCGATCCCGCTCGGAATCCCGATCCGCAATCCCGATCCGCAAACCGGGATCAGTTCCCGTCTTATCTAACATTGCCTTGCGTACAAACCGCTGTTGAAATCCTTTCGTTTCGTAAAACCCGAGGGTTTTTAATAAAAATGGGGTTTAGTGAAGAATGTGATATGAATACTTTTGATATTCAAAGTTATCTGGAGAGAACAATTTATTGAGATTAGTGATATCTATGAATTTATTCAAATGTTATTATAATTGCTGTGAATACATGAAGTTTTGTTAAACATGGTATGAAACATGTTTAACAAAACGTCATGTGTTCAAACCATGAAAACTTTGTTGGAAAAATAACCCTATATCAAACCTCGGCAAGCACGGCTTAACCTTAAAGATCGACCTACGAGAATAATGATTTTTCGAATGAAAAGTTGACTTATACAAAGTGATGATTTGCATCCTCGTCAAATTCAAGGAGGTAACTATGCTAATGATTCTCGTCCCTAATCAATAATAAAATTAGTTGGTAATTTTTCTTTTTTCTTTTTTGCGGAAATCGGTAAGTGTGAACCATCCGAGTTTTAAACATAGCCCGTCTCATCCTCGCCTTATAACCTCGCTTACACACAAACAAAAAATCTCAAACGTTTATTTGATGATTTCTTATTCCCTAAACCATGTTAAGGGGGTTATTCTGAAATACTAACAAACTTAAACCACCAAAAATATCAGTGTTTATTAATAATTAACTAGATACCATAATTTAAATTGATTATTTATGTCTTTTGTGACAACCTCCTGAATTTTGACGAGGATGCAAAACAACACCTTGTATTTAATCTCTTTGACATTTTCATACCTTATATTGGACCAATTTTTATTGGAATTTAAATGTTACCCTAATTTATTTAATTCAATGTAATCTTACAAAATAACCAAAACCCTAAAAATGTATTTGTACGCCGGAAACGGCAGAATATTATGAACTTTTATAACTAAGTAACAATTCTGTAACAATATTCTGACAAATAAATGTACGATTACTATTCATTTGGGGTCGGAGCATGTCTTCTTCTTCCATACTTTTCTATTACTTGTCATCTCATCAGACACATCCTTGCTTGCCATATCATCCTTCATACAGACCATCATGAAATCGTTTCTTTGGTCTTCCTCTACTCTTATACCCAACCACATTCATACTCAAAACTTTCCTCACGACATTTTTCTCATTCCTCCGCATCACTTGCCCAAATATTCTATTATTTAGATTTTTGGATGTCACAAAATTACCTACAAAAAGGCCTCTGCCACTTATGAGTGGAAAAAGCCTTTTAATCAAACTAGCCAACAGTCAACCCTAACAAAATAACCTTGCCGATTACAGGACAAAATTACACCCCCTTAAACCAGTATTACGATGTATCACAAAGGAAACGTTCCCGTTAAAAATTTATCCCAGCCTTAATAGGACGAAGACCATAAAAACTGTGTTAACGTACAAGTTGTTTAGAAACAACAGCTAATGTCGTAAACAGGGAGTTATGCTGTATTACCTTTATCAAGGTATGTGCTAAAAGCGCGTGTAACTAGTCTAACTAAAGGCTAAGTGTGCCTTTGCATTTTCAAGACTCGGCTCAGCGCTTAAGGTTGAATTTCAAATGGCGCTAATATACATTTAGGCACTAATTCAGGTGGCGGGTAGTGTTCGCGAAAACTGGCATCAATTACACATAGAGCGTATATAGCAATGGTGGTCATTCCCTTACCTTCTTCTTCATGTGTGAGTACTATGTACTGTAAAGTCACAATTTACTGAGTACCTTCATCTTTCAGTGTCGCGAATTTACCCTGGTGGTTGAGTAAATGTCATGCTCACTTAAATGTCACGCTGATGGTCGCGGGTGTGTCGGGTCATTTAGTTCCCTTCAAAATGGTTAAGTTGAATGATTGCTGATACATGCGTCATGTTCGTGAACGGGCGCTGTCAGTTGTGACTAGTCATCTCTTAGCTGCCACGGTTTATTTTATTTACTTTATTTTTGAATGACTGATTTATATCTTTTACTTATATTTTACTCTGGACGCTCTTAACTTACCCGTATTTCTACATCGTTCTCACAAATTTGTAATTCTTAACATGAATGATTGAATCAGTATGTAGGAGCGTCCTTGCGCTTGTGTCACTTCCTACTAGAAGGCGTCAGCATCAATGAACAAAATCGAATAACTGTTCCTCCGAAACTAGAGGCGCTGTTTTTTTTTTATCAATAAGTTATTGTAATATTATTAATTAATGTCTTAGAAGTCGCCTCTCAACACTAGAGACAGCACTGTAGAAACTGTTCGAATATTCTAGAAGCTTCTGGAACCGGAAATTGAGTATAAACGCCAGTTTTTTTCATCCCACATTTCATTGTAGCGGTCTGTCACGATTGAGTGCACTAATCTCGTGGGTTTTTTCTAACCGTTTTTAGATAGACTAGGGATGGTGACTCATTTTTTTTTTATTTGTCTATCGGATAGATTATTAAAAAGTATTTGACACGTATTTTTTCTTTTGTCACGTAATCGTAAAATTACGGAGATATTTTGAGTTGAAATGGCGCATGACGTCACGGCTCAGTACATTTTATACCTAGTTGTGACGTAAATAGCCCCCACTCTCCAACTTTAATGCGTTTTAACTAAGTATTTTTTTGTTAACTAGATAAAACAAAAAATACGTATCTAATATTTTTGTATTACCTGTTTGACGGACAAAATAGAATTTCGTTTTCTTTACCCAGTCATCATCCCTATTGTTATACTGTAAACATACTTGCCCGAAACCAGTGAATGTAATAGTTTTAAAACCTGTGGATCATCATCTGCCTATCCTTTTTCCCCAAACTATCTTGGGGTCGGCTTCCAGTCTAACTGGATGCAGCTGAGTACCAGTATTTTACATGAAGCGACTGTCTATCTGACCTACACAACCCAGGACAGTTCCTGGGTTGTGTAGGTCAGATAGACAGTCGCTTCATTACCCAGTGGTAACACGATACCCCTTGGTAAGACTGGATGTCAGAGTTTCGGCTTCTGACTACTCGTAACGACTGCCAAGATCTACAAATGACGGATTGACCAACGGATTAACGTGCTTTCCGAGGCACGAAGCAATTTCGGTAAGTAATTTTGGTCACCCATCCACGGACCAACCTCGGCAAGCACGGCTTAACCTGAAAGATCGACCCATGCGGCTGTTATTGCTAAGCCACGAGCTCCTCTATTGCTTTAAAACCTGTGGATACCGACAGTAAATCTTGTATTAATTTGTGATTAAAAGGTTGACTGGTAGAAAATGCCTATGGCATTAAGTCCGCCTCTGTACATTGTACCTGAAGTGTTAAATAATAAATAAATAATTAGTTTTTCATTGCTACCGGATGAGTCCTCTGTCCTCAACAGTATTTATCTATTGGACTAAGTTTCCTGAAATTAAATGTATGTTATGTTCTCTACTTCGCTAAACACTCGACCAATGTAAATTGAGCCTTACTGTTTTAGGCAAGCCATGCTACTATCATCCAAGTACATTTTGGTTAGACAGCAGCTTATAGTGGCTCACTTGCAAACTAGGTAATCTAATCATAGTCAGCTACCGTTCAAAGACGTATTATCAATAGATTTCATGCAACGTCAGACGTACTATTGAATAGTATAAGTCTATGCTCATAATCCTATTACTAATTATTATAATGAGTAATTCTCAGTTATAACATGTAAACTTAATGGATAACGCCAGATGTGTAGCGTAATGTCTGACATTTATTTAGTTGCTATCAAAGATTATTTATCTAACTCCCGAACGTTTGTTAAGGGGTTGAACAAAGCACTGATTTAAAAGAGTAGAGTTTTGTGCCTTTTTTTTTACGGATGGGAAATCATCAAATGACTTCTCCCGCTCTGGGAGCGGAAGGGAGTGTCAGACTTGTACTGACTATAACTATCCATGTTCCTTCTTAGCCCTTTGTGTTCCAGGGCCGCGGTATCTCTTTCGAACAACCCGTAGCCCTGGCAGGCATCGGCCCTCTCGGACCACTTCTGGTTTGCTGACATCTCCTTGAAGCGCGCGTGGAACACGTACGCGCCGTCGACACGGCCTGTCGTCATGAGACGGACGGACGGTGAGCTAGCCCATTACTCACCGTCCACAGGCTCGCGCCTACGGTGGCCGGGGGCCACTGGTTGCCCCCCGACGCCCGGGGCGTCTCCCGCGGCGGCTGGGACGTGAGGTTCTCTCCCTCTCACGTTCCGCCACCTCCTTCGCTAGCATGACTGCTTCGCAGAAGGAAGCGACGGCATCCCATTCCCTCTCCGGACCATGGATTGAACCAGGGCCGGACGCGAGAGGTCGCCGCCGCCAATCGCCGCTACGAGGACACGGCGGTGCTCAGCCCAAGCGGGGCAGAGCTCCACGGTGTGCTCCACCGTGTCCTCCGGCCGATCCTCGCAATGGTAAAGTGTTTTGTGCCTTGCATACTTACGGACATACCCTCACGCCTTTTTCCCTTTAGGGGGTTGGCAGTAACTACAGAACGCCGTCTGCATCGATCCCGTTTTTTTTTTCGGCTGGTAAATCATCAAATGACTTCTCCCGCTCTGGGTGGAGCAGGAGGGAGTGTCAGACTTGTACTGACTAAAACCCACCCATGTTCCTTCTTAGCCCTTTGTGTTCCAGGGCCACGGTATCTCTTTCGAACAGTCCCGCAGCCCTGGCAGGCATCGGCCCTCTCGGACCCCTTCCGATTTGCTGACATCTCCTTGATCTGCTTCGATCCTTACATAATCCTAGCGCCTCGGCCACGCTCATACATCTGGTTATACAGGCACGCCGGTTGCTAGTACTACGCTACGCACCTGACCTTTTTGAAGAACCTCAACAATGCATGTCCTTCCAGGGCGTCCCATGCCCGCGTTGCCACTCATATCTGCCTTGTAAATACCTTTATTCCTTGCAATATATTTACAAAAGAGAATGTTAAAGATGAATCTACCCAGCAATTTTACAAACACATAGATGTATTTGTCAACTACATAAGTATAAGATGGGTGCGTAAAATTTGATATAATAACAAAAGTTCTAATGATCACATGACCTAATTTCATTTAATATCCTTTATAAGGTTCCGGAGGTCGAAGGGCCGAAGGTCCTATTACTGAGACTTCGCTGTCCGTCGGTCACCAGGCTGTATCTCATGGACCGTGATAGTTAGCCAGTTAAAATTTCTACAGGTTATAGATTTCTGTTGATGCTATAACAACAAATACTAGAAACAGAATATAATAAATATTTAAGGGTGCTCCCATCCAAAAAAGTGATTTTTTTGCTCGTTTTTATAAATAATGGTACGGAACCCTTCGTGCGCGAGTCCGACTCGCACTTGGCCGGTTTTTTTTAGTATAACGATGAAATGATATAAAGAGTTATTGATATAATTTCAGTTTACCTAATTTTATATGGTTTAATAAACATTTTCTATAATGCACATTTGAATTAATATTCAGTTAGTATATTATGCTGTGGCTTCGGCCGCCGAGCGCCATATCCTCTCAATTGTTGGTAAATAATTTGGGTTAGATGAGGTTATGACAGTATGATGTTTCCTGATATTTACTTTTTAATTACAGAATTTTTGCTGAAAGTGAGTAAATATGGAAATAGGGTCAGCTGAAAGTTTTATAAAAAGAGCATTTTACGAAAATTATATGAAATGAACGTTATACTAAATGTTATTAGAGCAAAAGAAGTTTATATGACATGAAACATTAGATCACAGTAAACAAGAAAACTAAAAATAGCTGTAAAGGAGACTATAGTAGGCTATGCAAAATATGTAAAATTCTACCAGTTAGCCTTAAACATAAATACGTATTATTAGTCAATAACCATGGCGGTCGGGATAGTGACGCACTAGTTTCTAACAGGTATAATACCAGGTCGATGACAGCAGGTAAATATGATGTACCCAGAGTTAGTAATTACTATGGCGATAGACTTTAAAAAAACGCGTTCCCTATTTATTGAACACTTTGCCTGCTGACATCAGACAAGAAAATAATAAATTAAAATTTGCACGGAAACTTAAAAAATATTTATTAGATTCTATTTAGTGAATTTAGGTTAAGTAGTTTAGTATATGGTTTATAGATGTACTTGATAACAAGAGAGACTCAACGATCTCACAGTTAAACTGCGTAAGCAGTTTTGTGGGGCAATGTATTAGTATTAAGGAATTTTTAAATTTAATAAAACATTCATTCATTCATTCATGAAATTAGGGTATTTGTTTTTATAGCATATGAAAATTATATCATGTGAACGTTATTTCTGTTATTATGCCATATATTACACACCCATATAAAATCTATCTCAAAAACACATCCATTGATACTAAAATTGAAACATTTTATATTATCTAGTACGTATATATTAATAAAACAAAAAGCCGTCCATCTATTAGATCCGGAGACCACTAAATATTCCAAGTATATGATCTCTATATCAGCTTAGTGAGGCTCCGGGAACCAATGACAGGGAAGAGTCAATTATACGCAAGGACGGCTTACAAGAGAGAGATCAATTTGGCTTTATCACGACTGCCACTGTGGGTCTTGGTGTAAGAAATAGCGGGTTCGGTTTCATTGTGTTGGCGGTGATTTTGGACAAGTACGTCTATACAAGGTGTTGTTTTGCATCCTCGTCAAATTCGAGGAGGTAATTACGCTAATGATTCTCATCCCGAATATGAGGGGTGAGTAATTTTTATCTTGTTTCTTATTGACGAAATCGGTATCTTTAAAACAGCCGTGTTTTAAACGCCGCCCGTCTGATCCTCGCCCTATAACCGCGCTTTCATACCTACAAACAATCTCAAACATTTATTCGATAATTTCTTATTCCCTAAACAATGTTAACCTCTCCAACCTTGCGGCTAAACGGTAAAACACCCAGCCGGCCTCACAATGACGTCATCGAGCGTGTCAAGTGTCCTGCGCTCATAAAAAGCTTATCGCGCGAGTTCTATTAGCTCTTATCTCAAGCGGTAAACAGTTTCGGGTTCTTGATTAACGAGACCATGTATTACAATATAAACAACTGTTTTATAACTACTTGAGAATTATAAACATCGCATAGAATTCAGAGAGCTCGCCGCAAACATACTGTTGTCGTAGTTTGTTTTTTTTTGGTAAAATTACTGAATCAATTTACACGAAACTTTAGATCTAACATAACAAATATACAAGTAATCTAATGACAGTGTTTTTTAGGAGTCCTACATAAATTATTCTTGCAAGATTCCAATTCAAACGTCTTACTAGAATCGGCCATTTTCTAACTGCGCAGTTCAATGCATGAAAATACTTGAAATATCAATAAATATGAATAAATATGCCTCGAATGCATGAAATTATGAATTATCACTATTTTTTCGCTTATTACTAATGTTTCCAAGACCATATTTCATTGTAAAAGAGTCAAATTCATATTTTCAATTTCGACTGACGAACTTCACAACAAAGGAATTTTTGGAGAAATTTTTGGGTCAAAAACATAATTTTTAGATATTTTTTCCAGCAAATGACTATCTAAAAACTTACATTATACACTTATAACATACTATACATTTACTTACCAAAGTTTAACAACACAAAACACAAAAATTTCACTGCATTCCAAAACAAAACACCACCGTTCCACACTGGCCGCCATGACTCATTTTGACAGTCGACAAAGACGCGTTTCTTTATTTTTTTAATAATTTTGTGCAGTTGTTAGGTTGGTATGTTTGGTTTCATTTTAATCGAACTCTAGTTGGCCAGAGCCGTAAATTTTTACAAACGAATTAGACCCTTACTGTACGTACGATAAGGGTTTAAGTTTGCTTGTACGAGGCGTTCCCATATGGGAACCTCGGGGCTCAACCGAATTGTTCGGCGTTCCCATATGGGAACCACGGGGCTGGAGAGGTTAAGGGGGTTATTCTGAAATACTAACAAACTTAAACAACCAAAAAAATCAGCGTTTATTAATGATTATATAACTAGATACCGCAATTTTAATTGTTTTTTTTTATGTCTTTTGTGACATCCTCTTGAATTTTTACGAGGATGCAAAACTACACCTTGTATTTTATTGAAACTTTTCAAGGATTTGGAATACATAAATTACAGGAAAACTGTGGAAGCCGTTTAAACATTATCTAAGATAGTTTATGTCAATAACCAGAATTTGGTTCAGCACATGGTTTTCAGTTTTAGACGCCTAATAGTAGATTATGCACCAAGGGGATAAAGTAGTGTCTTATGTAACGGGCGCCGTATTGAATCCCGAGCAAAACGAAGGATTTTAGCGTTAACTCCCGAGTGGAGCGAGGGAGTTTAGAGTTAACTCCCGAGCAAAGCGAGGGAGTTAAGACAAGAATCCTGAGTGCAGCGTGGGAATCAAGGTCGCCCAAGACGAAGGCACCTTTATCCCCGAGGTGAATACTGTACTTTTCACACCATCTACGAGAGAATAAAAGCAGTAGTACTAGAATCAAGTATTCCGGAGTCAAATCACTATCGTCACTCGACATTTTTGTGAGAATTTGCAATATTTTAAGTAATTTGTAACAAAAAATAACAATGAACAAAGCAAAGCAATTTCCAGTATTCGCGCCTCTTTTTAATTTGTGTTCTATTTTTCTTTTAATTATATTCTATCTCGTGGTGGCCAGTTCGATTTTTGAACAATTATTTTTTTTGTGCAGATAATGATGGTGAATGCGTGAATATTCGTATGCGATTTATGTTCCAAATTCAAATCACATTATTGACCAGCGGGTCATAATGAAATTCAGTACAATATTATTGCCCTGCTAGACCTCAGGTCTTTAATGACTTACTTTAGGTTAGGTTTGCATGACATATAATTTGACATTATCGAGCAGGTGGTGTGAAAAATAAATTCTACTATCCAGACAATAATATTTTAACGCTTAATAATATGGATTTATTATTACGTTTTGTATAGAGCAAGCCAGTTTTTTCTCATTACTAATTTTAATGTCCAGAGACGTTAAAGGTTTTTTTTTATTAACAGTTGTAATTTTTTATCAATTATATGTAAAACAACGAAATTTCGGTAGGTAGCTACTTATTCATTATTTGTTATCAAAATAAAGTTTCAAAAACCTTTACTTTCGAACTACGCTATTTACACGGTTAGATTTTGACCTTTTTTAGGAACAGCTTTCGCTCCTAACTTGGACCAACAGCTTAGTTATACGAAGGTAGGCAAGAGGAATAATCGTCTAATTGTATTGGAAGCAGAGGTGAGAGCCGCTCAATTTGTTTCATTCCGACCTTATTTACAGACAAACGGTAGATTCTCGTTATCTCCTTATAATCAACTTTGTTATTCAATATTAAATGATTCTTAGAACAGAACATTTTCGGGACGTTCTTTGTGATTTTGAATTAAATTTTTCCAATTACCAATGACATTGGATTTCGATTCGGAGATTGGAAAATAATGACATTTAAAATGGATTGCTGATGCTGATTCTGGGAAAGTAAATAAAGTTACTTTCTTTCTTTAAGTAAGTCCAATACTCAGAATTCAAACAAGAAAGTCGGCGTTGCATTTTATCTACTGAGACACAACCAAGGCTTCTAAAGTACTATCACAGTTAGTCAGTGGTTTCCAAAAACGTCGTATTGTTTCACAAAACCTAATAAATAACATGTTAACTTTTTTAATGTACATTTTAGGGAAACTCATTAGGTTTTCTTATAACTTATAGTTGATAATCCTTTAATATTTAAAATCGATGTGTTTTTTACAGCTTATTATTTAAGAAGTTTCGTGTATCATGTTTAATAAACCAAGGCATTAATATTATGTAACCAGAATCACATAATATGACAAAAGCGCATTTAGCTGTCGCCAACGGCACGGTTGCAGTTTCAAATGGTGATTTTATCATTACAATATTTTACTGTAAGCTTTGAAATCTCATGGACGTTTTACACTGCATTAGTTTTAAATTGTACACGCTCAAACGAGTCTTGTTGGTCGCAACAAGTCTTGTTTATCGAGAACTGACGCGAGCGGTAACAAATGACACAAGCATGCTCTTAGGTCATGAACAGGTTGTATGTTGTCTTGTGATCCAAACAGTTATTTTTTGATTATTTCGATTTAGTTTAGTTTAACGATTGTCTGGCAGTAAATGTCCTTTGTTGGGTACTGTGTTGTTCGACGTTTCGTTGAGCTTTTTAGGCATAACCCAAGGAGCTACACGACCACTGACAAATGCTTGCACAGATTGGACAGGTCCGCTCAAATCTGTGTGGTTCTTTCTTCAAAAGACCATCTCAGACGAGAATCTGCATAGTCCTCATGTGATTTGACCAATGTCTGAACTTTAAAAGAGACAGTGTCCTCTGAGTTTGTTTTGGCTGTTTTTTCTCAGATTGGTCAGCAACGCAACACTGGGCTTATCTAGTTTAAAAAAAAACCGTCCAAGTGCGAGTCGGACTCATAATGAAATGGAGAGTTTAGGTTGACTCAGCCGAGAAGATTCTCATACGTAGGTAGTTGTGTACTGGATGTATTAACGCAAAATAAGGTTGTCTGTGTAGTAAAAAAATTTAGGGACTACAAAAAAAAACCAGGCGGGTGCGAGTCGGGCTCGCGCACGAAGGGTTCCGTACCATTACTTATAAATACGACAAAAATAATCATCTTTTTTGTATAGGAGCCGCTTAAATATTTATTTTATTCTGTTTTTAGTATTTGTTGTTGTAGTGGCAACAGAAATACAAAATCTGTAGAAATTTCAACTGGCTAACTATTCATGAGACACAGCCTGGTGACAGACGGACGGACAGCGAAGTCTCAGTATTAGGGTTCCGTTTGACCCTTTGGGTACGGAACCCTAAAAAAGACGACGTGTAAAAGAGTTTATAAAAACCTGTTTGCAAAATAAACATTATTTATCAAAATTTTACCTTCAAATATCACACTACTCGTCGCCGTATGAACGGGGTCTTTGTGTTAATACTCACAGTTAACATTAAGTATGATTCTCTTGCTGACGGCGGGCGGCACGTCGTTGGCGGCGATGCACAGGAACGCGCCCATCTGTCGCCGGTCCACGCGCCACAGCGGGAGAGAACTGCCTGTGTAGCTCTCCACTAGACAACAGAAGACAGACATATGGATTAGATGCTACAGTAACAATGAAAACGTTACGTTAAGAGAAATTTAGGACTAGCTAATCCGTATCTACGATTCACGCGCCACAGCGGGAGAGAGAACTGCCGGTGTAGTGCCACTAGACGACGGGGAAAAAATACACTAAGAAATTATTTTGTACTGAGAGAATATAAGAATTATTCTTATATAAAATTCTCGTATCACAATGTTAGTTTTCATACTCCTCCGATACGGTTGAACTGATTTGTATGAAATTTTGTGTCCATATCGGGTAGGTCTGAGAATCAGCCAACATCTATTTTTCTTACCCAAAAAAAAAATCCCGCGAACGAAGTCGCGGGTGGCAGCTTTCTTGTAAAATGTCCACTTTTTGATTGGACCTGCATCGTCTAAATAGGCTTTTCCCAACGATGTATGTCGGTCAATTTCCTCTCTAACCGCCGATGTATCTGAACATCAATATTTCACATGGAGTATATATGACTGGGTAATACGATAATAGGGACGGTGACTCATTTTTTTTTATTTGTGTATCGGGTAGATAATTAAAAAGTATTTGACACGTATTTTTTCTTTTTTCACGTAATCGTAACATTACGGAGATATTTTGAGTTGAAATGGCGCATGACGTCACGGCTCAGTACATTTTATACCTAGTTGTGACGTAGTGAGCCCCCACTCTCCAACTTTAATGCGTTTTAACTAAGTATTTTTTTTGTTAACTTGATAAAACAAGAAATACGTATCTAATATTTTTGTATTACCTGATTGACGGACAAAATAGAATTTCGTTTTCTTTACCCAGTCATCATCCCTATTCTTGGTAAGAATGGTTTTTTATCTGGCTTCTGACTGACATCTACCGATAATCTACGATTAATAGCCGTACCAAGATTTAGCTTTCTTTCCCAAATACCAAAGGGTCTTAAGTAATTGATGGTCACCCACCCACAGATTGACCTTGGCTAGTACAGCTTCGATACCTTACCAACGAGCTACTGTTAAAATTTACCAACGAGCCTTACTTTAATGAATATGTTTTGTTGTAAGTCGACTGTAATTAATTTTGTCACGCAGGAACCTACTAGGTACTTTCAAAAGGACTAAGGATGTCCTTCACAGAACCTTTAGAGAACCTTTTTTTTATATTTACTTTCTTCTTTTATTAAAATAAAATAAATATGGAGCGTCCAATTAAATTACCACCATGGATATTAAATACGTATAAAATACGCAATAAATTATAATAGTAATAAAACAACAATAAATAATTTAAAAAATACATGATTTTAACAATGTTACAAATTGATTGAATAAATGTATGTAATCTTTAAAACAATAATTCTAACATTCTATTTAGTAATATTAAAACACTAATTTATTAACTAGGTAACTAAAAATATAATATATCACATTAAGCACCCAGTGTTCTTCATCCTCTCTCCTACTTAATCTTGCTGTGCCCGACAGGGTCCATAATTGTGACTTATATAATTATTTCCCTTCCATCTATGTATTTACATTATGGTACGCAATAAAGAATTGAGAATTGAGAAGCTTCTAACGCCTAGTAAACGATATTCTTCATCATCTGTTTAGCCCTTCCCCAACTGATGAACGGATGAAGCTGAATACCATTATTTTACATGGACAACCCAGTTAGTACTACGAGTAGGTAATACGATCCCCTTGAGTAAAACTGGTTGTCAGTCTTTCGGCCTACGACCTGTAACGACTATCAAAGATCCACAAATGATAGCCAAGACCAATCAAAGTTGGAGTCGTCTTCCAGTCTAACATACGGTTAGACTGGAACACGACTCCAACATAGTTGGGAAGAATCTAGGCAGATGATGGTTTTTGTAGGAAAAAGTGAGGGTAATGAATTTTGATAACAGCAAGGTGCATAATGATTTGAGGGCATCATCTGCCTAGCCTTTTCCCAACTTTGTTGGTGTCGGCTTCCAGTTTAATTTAATTTAATTTCATTTATTTATTAAAGTGACAAGGACTCATTATTCAATACATAAAAATACACAAAAATTCAATAATAACAAATAATACACGACACACAATTAAACAAACACAATACAAACTAAAATAAGAAATCAACATTATACCTAACTGTCACAATTTATGTCGACAGCCGACGACTGCAGGTGACGTGCAAGTCACTGCAGCGTCGTATGTATGGACAGTCGAGCCTGTCGGCAATCAACATCAGTACGCTGTTGGGGCTGCCGCGCACCCTGCGCACCAGGGACGCGCTACGCTTTACAGTTACAGTTACAGTTTAACCGGATGCAGCTGTATACCAGTATTTTATATGGTTCTCTATTGTGTCACCTAACTTTTTTATCCATAATTTAAAGTGCCATAACTTTTTTTGTCTTAATCATCATTTGTCCGAATGATAATTCACCCGAACTTAACATCACATAATATCACATGCCATAAAATTGAAATCCCTAAATATAATATGTCCTAAATCCGTTTGTCATAAATATTACAATCAATAATATACAAAAGACATAAAAATGTTTTCTATAAAAGTTATAAGTCCTAAATTCAAATTACATAATGTTTATTTATAATAATAATATTCAGAACAAATTTAACTAAAAATAAATATTATACATGAATATATATATTATACATGTACTCAATAAAGCAGTTGATTGTGAACATGTGGTTTTTGCAATGCAGGCATGCAGCATGCAGCATGCAAGCAAGCACGCAGCATGCAGCATGCAAGCAAGCACGCAGCAAGCAGCATGCAGCATGCAAGCGATCATGCAAGCATGCAACATGCAGCAGGCATGGTTTCTGTCACGGCTCCGGCGCTGCGGCGCTCCGGCGGTCCCACGCGATTTTAAATTACACTCTAGGGGTAGGGCAGACAAGACTGCGTGGAGTCGGATTTACAGCGATTGGTTACTGTCACTAAAACCTAATTTTATGTTTTAGGACTAAAAAAATATTATAATTGAACATTCGCAATAATACACATTATTTAACACAATACTTAGGACATATGACTTTAGGTCTTGTAAAATTAGTAGATTCAATAATTATAGTACTCGATATTATGACAGAATACTTTAAGAAGTAAAGATAATTATGTTAAACAAAATTTCGGGATTTTGAACATTATGGTTACTGAAGTTTATAGGAAACGAGTTATGGATAATGATTTTCGGACAAACAATTTTAGGAGAAGTAAGGGAGTACCATTTTATATGGAGCGACTGCCTATCTGACCTCCAAAACCCAGTTAGTACGAGGTAATACGGTACCCCTTGGTAAGACTGGTCAGACTTTCGGGTTACTGACTATCTGTAACGACTGTCAAAGATCTACAAATGACAGCCGGGACCAACGGCTTAACATGCTTTCCGAGGCACGGAGGAAACTCGGTATGTAATTGGTGGTGACCCATCCACGGATCAACCTGTAAGCACGGTGTAACCTAAAGATTGAGCCGAGCGGCTGTTATTACTGCTCCTTCCCTCCTTAGTAATCAATATGCTTGACAGCCGGATTTGTGCTCGCACTAAGACATTATTAATAAAAGGCCAAAGGGTGGTCTCGTTAAGGAGTAGTCCTAAATAAAGGTAGATAAAGCCTTAGAGAAGGAATAATGAAAGGAATGAAAATAGAGGTCGACAAGTTTGGATTAAAGATGAGATGTCCTTTAGTGGAGTTGTTGATTATTAACAACTATGTCATCCTGAATGTCAGTTATTGAAATTGATTATGAAATAGGGAAATGATTATTGGCTTTATTCAAATTTTATTCGGGGATATCGCAGCATGTTTTGGCCTTAATGCTCGAACATTTATAGAAAAGCCGTCTTTTAACGCGTAGATATTAACGTAGATATATCGTCATTGTTTTTATGCTGTCATCCATATGAACGAAAAAATCAAGGTACTATAACTACGCCTTAAAATCTTAACAAACAAAACAAAATTACTGCTGCATTGAATTATTTCACTGCCGATGCGAGTACCTCTACGCGATAGCTACGGCGTAGGCGGCGCCTACGGCCTACGGCACTCGTAGCACATTGCCTACAGGCAAGCGTAAATTCTACTTAAGACAGTCTTTCTTTGAATCATTAAAATTATAGATACCAAAACTACTACCGCCACACAATATTACTGCCATTCTTGATTCACAATCCAAAAATAACTTTGTAATGAAAACGTTTTGATCAAAGCGAGGTTCGCTCCAAAAACTTTTTCAATAGTAAATGATTTCTTTTGTTTTCCATTTCTTGGTGACTTGAAGGCCTCAAGTATGCAATGTTCCGGAACATTGGCTCTTGAGATTTCCTCTCACAAATTCATATAAAGTATTTTTTTCTTAATAGGCTTTTGTGAACCCATCAAATTTCAATACATTAGGAATGATTTGAGATTTCCAAGACATTTTCTGTTGGAAGTATAACCTCACTTACTTCATAATAAAATACAGCAAGTTGCTTTAGAGTTTTGAATGAAAATGAGGCCTTTGCCTAGGTTTCTTTATACTGTAAGCTTATATTAGTATTAAATAATATCCAGTTAAACCTTGGCCCGGAATTATAGAGTGTGCAAGTTATTACTATTTACCCGACTGCGGCGAAGCCCAAAAGGAGGGTAATGTGTTTTACCTGTATGTTAGTATGTCCGTTTTTATGTTCCCTCGTAACTCCTAAACGGATGAACGGATTTCATAATTTTATATAATAAATTATACGTCGTTAGGTTCTTCTCAGTGGCGTGAGTTTCAGTGAAAAATGGCGGATTTCGAGTGCCATATTTTGAAATTGATTCTGCAAGCGTTCTCCGACAGTCGTTTCTCCTTTGGACTGTTCACCGACAGGACGTTTCGTTTTTGAAAGATTCGTCGATTGAACGTTTCACCTATGGATGTTTCGCCGACAGAATGGTTCGCATTTGTTTGTTTCGACGACAGGACTTTACAACTATGGAATATTCGCCGTCAGATCGTTTTTCTTTTTTTGTTTCCAATACCATCAAGTTGGGTATCAAAGTATAGGGTGATTACTAAAATATAAACAACTTATATGTATAAAAGTAATTCGAAATGATAAATCGGATAAAAGTTAAAAACTAAAAAGCTGAACATAAAAAATAAGTAAGTAGTTAAAAAAAACCGACTGTGGTAACAAAAAAAAACTTAAGTTAAAAAAATTTCCACTGAAAAGCTAAAAACAAGCACATCTTAAATTAAATAAAAGTTGGAAGCAGGTGGGACCCATTAGAGCTTGAAAATAAAAAAAATCGAATTTTAACGAAAATATAAAAATAGGGCTTTTTTATTTTTATTTCATACTTTTTTAACTTATATTATTTTTTCTTGGCCTTGACTGTCCCACTGCTGGGCACAGCCCTCCCCATTCCTTCCACTTTTCTCGGCATTGCGCCTCTTCTCGCCAATTAACGGCTTACTTTATTATAGTCATGTTATTTATTAAATAATTGGTGACCTCTGCCCAGCAGTAGGACAATGGGGCTTGCAATAGTAAAAAAATTGATTTTGGATCTTATTTTTTCAATTTTTCACACTTATTGGGCAATTATAACAAAAATATTTAAAAATCCATTTATCCAAAACTTACCTTTATAAAAATCTCTACTGCCAACTTTCTTCAGCAGCATAGGCTCATGATCTTCCCGTCTCCACGTAATCTTGGGCGGAGGATGGCCTGAAGCTCTGCAAATGAGGGTCACGTTGTCCAACTCCTGGGCTGACACGTCTGCTGATGTCTCCTCGTTTGTAATGTCAGGGGGTACTGGGAAGAAGATGATTAAGATTAGGGAGGGTACACACAGTGATACATAATTTCCAGTATAAAATGGCCTCACTTTGTCTTGATTTCCCGTACGTAATGAGAGATCCACATAAACTGGTTTTGGATAGCTTGATAGGTTGCCGTGCTTAATTATTGGATTAGGGACGTTATAAGACATTATTTTTAATTTTATCTGTTGTGTGTTTTGGCACTAATTCATATCATGGAGAACCATGAAAAATTTAGTTAAATTTGTACAGGACAGAATTAATTTTAACTGTCAGGGTACCTACGTTGTTAAGAACAGCAAAAATAATAAGTTATGCAAACAAGTATCAAAAAACTAACCACATAAAAAATCCATTTAACCCCACTAAAACTGTCGCATTTCGAATAAAATAAACCAAAGTCCTGTTATTTTTACGTTACTTAACATTAAACTACAAACGCACACACAATACAGGAGAAATTCCTAGAACGAGGCAACATTTAAAAAAAATAGATAGCTCAAATGCACACACACAGATAAAAAAAAAACAAGAAATGCAGGAAAACTCGAACGCCAAATGTACGTGAAAAATCCGTGAGAATGTCACACGAATATGCATGGCAGATTGCAAGCAATTTTTGCAGGAGTATATATTTCCACATTTAAAGATTTGTCTGAGTCAGTACGGCTCGAGCAGTCGTAAAAATACGCTTATGAGTGCTCGAGCCAACTCGAGCTAACTCGAGTGTATCGTTCGTGCTCGAATCACTTTCTTATTTACATAATATAAGTGTGTCGTGTTAGATCGGAGAGGTTGCGACTGTTTTTTATTGGTATTTAACTTTGCCTTTGTGCGATGCTCAGTTTATTGGCAGGGGAATTTGATAGGGAAGGGAAGAGAATGTGGTATTGAGGACATGCTCATTTAGTTTTGTTTTGGTTGGTCTTTTTGGTTAAATCCATACAAGATCAAAACATCATCATGATCAAAGTTTTTTAAATTGACATGTGCACTAACAATATCAATAACACTAACATATAGCAAATATCTAGTTACAAGTGTTATTGATTGAATCGTCATGATCATTTGCCTAGCCTTTCCCAACTACATAATTATATGTTGGGGTCAGCTTCCAATATAATAATATGTTGGGGTCAGCTTCCAATATAACAGGATTCCGATGAATACCAGTCATTTACATGGAGCGACTGCCTTTCTGACCTTCACAACCCCAGTTAGTAATAGATAATACGATACCGACATACAGGGTGTAACGGAAAGGGTATATACATACTTAAGGGTATGCTACAGACCATCAAACTGAACATGTTTCTCCATCGGACAAACATCGTAATAGCGAAAAAAATATCAGCTGCCCCATACATTTGCGTCGAATAGGTATTGCAATTTTGTATGGGGCATCAGATATTTTTTTCGTTGAAAAACATGTTTTATAATGAGAAACATGTTCAGTTTGATGGTCTGTAGCACACCCTTAAGCAGCTGTATACGGTAAGAATGGGTGTCAGACTTTTATAATAAATAAAAAAAAAACAACTTAATAGAGATAGTTCGATAACCGATGAGACCACCATTATGCCATGAATGAGCTCTGTTAAAATGTTCGTGTACTACATTAAAGCATATTCTATGTATGTATTTATCACTACAAGAATGGAAACCAATTAATAATACTTTTAGATTCCTTTTTATCAACTGTTGCTTACACACCACAAAAGTTACAGAAGTAAACCAAAATCGATAGCTATCAAGTTGGTCGAACACTCGACGCGATGAAAGTTGAGGCGTCTGGCCAAAAGTTGTTTGGGCTCTTAATAGATTGAATCAGAACAATTAACAGTTTTGCCTCGCTGAGCACGGCTTTTACCTTTCACAAAATGTCGATGATGGCCGTCTGTGTGGAAAAGGCGTTCTGTAGTCGCGAAAATAGCTTTTGTAATGTATTGGATATCTATGGATATTGTTTTTTTTTAGCATAGCAATAGCGGTCATTGCCCTTTCTCTCATAGAAGGGATCTTTGGACGAATCAAAACAATGAACACGGCGTCGTTTTTCATACAAAAAAAAATGTAAGAGAAATGTTGATTCAGAACGTCAAAAGGCTTTAGTTTAGTTTTTAGGGTTCCGTACCCAAAGGGTCAAACGGGACCCGATTACTGAGACTTCACTGTCCATCCGTCCGTCTGTCACCAGGCTGTATCTCATGAACCGCGATAGTTAGCCAGTTGAAATTTCTACAGATTATGTATTTCTGTTGATGCTATAACAACAAATACGAAAAACAAAATAAAAAAAAATATTTAAAGGGGCTCCCATACAAAAAAAAAGTATTTTTTTTCCGCGTTTTTAAAAATAATGGTACGGAACCCTTCGTGCGCGAGTCCGACTCGCACTTGGCCGGTTTTTGAAATAAAGCACGTCAATTTAGTCGGGTCGATGACTGCTAATGCTATGCTGAAAACTCTATGGGCCTTGGCCTCCATGAGACTTGGTTTACATGCCGTCAAAAATCATCGCTCAGGCATGCTAGTTTCCACAACGATCATACCACTAGGCTATCACTGCTGTTAAACTGTATTTGTAACTACTAGGTACTGACATACACCGTGTAAATCACCTCATCACGAAGCCGTCAACCAAGCATTCTGTACATGAAACTAAGTAACATTACGCAAAAAATATTGCTGGGAAACGACTATTTTTTGGGGGGTGTAAAATCATGTTTTGTGATAGAACTAAATGTAACGCACTCAAAACATTGTGCTGATGGACGGATTGAATAGTACGGGGTTCGTAGAGGTGTTTAAAGTAAAAATCTTACATTAAAAACTTGTATTTTAAAAAGTACCTGCCAAAAAGTTATAACTTTGACCCCTAATATCTCCGTAACTAGATGGTTCCCAGGTATGGTGTAGAACAAAAAAATTATCGCGATGATAGGGAGAACCAGTGCCTTTCGGCTTCGTTATGAGGTGTTTTAGGGTGTAAAATCATTATGACATCAATTTAACCTCATTCAAAATCACTTCAAATCTTAATTCCATCTAAATAAAACCAATCAAATATCTCCCCTCTCGTCCATACTTCCTAATATTTCATTCGGAATTTCATACAATTTGAAAAAATAATCCCTCGTGACTACCGACGCGATATTACATATTAAATTCCTCACCCCCGAGAAAGTTACACCGGCACCTCGAGAGACATAGTAAAAATTCAATATTGAAATCCATACTTCAAAACTTGAGAGTTGAAAAAAAAAAGAATCAACCCCCAGAACTAATTTGAGCTGCGAACGATAAAAGTTGGCCCCACCTTCAATGGCGCGGAGAAATAACGTTAACTTCTCTTAAGGTGATTTATTTTTCTGAAGAAAATACTTTTCCAGCGTTCATTCGAGACGTTTCATTGATATTGAGTTTTGTTCTAAGTTCTACGTAAGTACTTTGAAATGTTTTGAAGCTTCGGATTCGTCCCCTATCCTTAATAAGCTTAAGACTGCCTCTCCTTTTATTTTTACCTATTACTCGTTTAGGAATCGTTCGTTTCCGAGTTTTTATTAAAAAGTATATTCTCTCCTGTTTGAAAAGTTTGCGATTTCGTTTGTTGTTGTGTAATTTACTTAAGTTCTTTACAGCTACACCTTTTCAATATCGCTGTACGAGTTTCGGCCATTTCTCCTTTAATTTACGATTCTGACTATAAAAAATACTAAATCGATTTTAATTAAACGTCTTGAAAGCGTTTACGTTTTGATGTAAACTAAAAGGATCGTTTATAACAAAAGGATTATTTGTAAACGACACCTATAAGAGGGTACTTATAGATGAGTATTGATAGACCGAAGAACTCAGAATTAATGAAACTAGCTTAGAAATACGAGATTTGAGTAATTATTTTGAAGTATTGTTGAATTTTCCAATCAAATTCTTACAACCATATCAATTATTGTTGTTGTCGTACCTAAATGATGAGAAACCAAAATCTGTGTTTTAATCTTTTGAGTATCGGTTTTGTGGTCGCAACCACTACCTGCTGATCTGGGTTCAATTCCGAGGTTGATTATAGTGTTATTGGGTTTTTTTATTAGGAATTTGTCAGTACAAGTTCAAAGTCTGGATTTGTGTTCAGTTGCTGGCTCGTTTTTATTACTTTGGACGTAACCATAACTGAAATATAGATCTACAAACAGTTCCACCTTTACCCGAAACTTTGTGGAAAAGGAGTGGTGTTTTTGATAAACTATTCTAAAACAAAAGCAATAAAGACCAGAATTAAGAGTCCAGTTCCACTCACCATAAACATCAATGCATCCAATCTGCCACTTCATGCTGGGTTGCGTGTTGATCTGGCACATGTAGCAGCCGCGGTCTTCTGCCCGAAGAGGCCTGATCCTCAGCTGCCAAGTGCTGGGCGTGTCCAGGTTCACGGAGTATCGAGGACTGAGGACCACTCGGTCGTTGAGGGATAGGACTGTTTGGTCTTCGGCCCGGAGCCAGCCCACCTGAGGAGAAAAAGAAAAGATTGACAATGGAAGGTTGATCCAAACAATAATATTATTACGAAAACATACAAGAGATTTTCGCATATCTCTCATGATTAGAGATTAAAATAGGTAGAATTTATTTGCCAAAGCTTTAAGGAAGTAAGTAGCATTGATGATTTTATACCTCCGCCTACTCGTAAGCCCGAGAATGATTTGTAAAATCCGAAATAAATCTATTGAATCTGAGGGGGGAAACTCTACCTATTCTGATCTTTACTCATAAGGTGGGTTTATCATCCTCTGATCATGCCAATGGCAATCTTTAATGAGTCGCTTCATAACGTAGTAACTAAGATGAGTTTATGCTAAACGAACATAGACCAGAGAGTAAAAGCATTATTTTTTCAATACCTTAACATTTTAGTATGGGTAGACCATCTAAAAGATCTGATGCTCTGTCCGATGAGTCATCAAACAATTATTTTTAGCCCGATATTACATCAAAAGAATTCGGAAGAGTGAGGATAGAATCTGCAATCATTGTGCATACGCTCAGTGGAAACAAACTTCCTAGACATCTGCAAACTGCAGAGACAAATCAGTATTCGCAACGAGTTGCCAATACACAAGAAATTCCATTTAATTTAAATCCGAAACTGTCAAAAACATTCGAAATAACAGTAAAAAACAATTTCATTAAACTAAACCATTCCTCACCGATCCACGATTCCAAAGCCAAGGCATTTTAAAATGCGCAAATTAGTTTTTGCTCTCACCATAGTTGCAACAGTACAGAATTTACATCTCATCCCGCCAAGTCACCGGGTCTTCTATTTAATTTACTCGAGACTGCAGCGAGGCCGCAAGCTCTTTGAATTTTAAACAGGGATTAACATGAACGTACATTGACGAAATGTAACACTGAGAATACAAAGTTTTTGAAACATTTGTTTCTGGAATTACTTTTATTTTTGCTCTCCCAGATGTTATTACAAAGTGTAGGATACAGCAATAGAGAAATACAGAAATGCAGTTGTATTCCTCAAGAGATTTTGCGTTGAAATGCATTCGCGTAATATACATGCATATTTTGTAGGTATCCGTACAAGATAGTATAAACGAAGCCGACAGTTCTGTGTAATATATTCTGGCTAATCTCGGGAAGTACTGCGCGGATTTAGAAACAGTTTTTATCACGATAAAATATCAAGTAAGTTTTTCAGACAGCGTTTTGGGTTTAATATAACGCTTGTATAATGTTTAATCGCATGAATGATGCACTAGAGATAACAAATCAAAGTTGATAATAATCTGTCTGTAAATACTGTGACAAATAATCCCAATTTATTGTTTATAAAAATTTTAACATGCTTTAGATTTTCCATGCACAAAACGACAGCGATGCGGAGGAGTACTTTGACACCTAACTGCTTTATTCTAAAAGCCTTCACAAATCCATTTTTGAATCAAAATCAAAGTATTTTATTTCACATAGGCCTACATGGGCACTTATAAAATGTCGACAAAAGGTGCACAGTTCGGGTTGGCCGTCGAGAAGAACCGGCAAGAAACTCCATGGTTACTCTAAAGACTTTAGCAGATTCCATAGCAAATACATATGTGGACAAAGTTATATTATACTAGCTCGATAATTATCCCACGGGAACATAGTATCGGGATAAAAAGTATCGTATGTGTTAATCCAGGTTATAAACTACCGGTGTGCCAAATTTCATCCAAATCCATTCAGTAGTTTTTGCGTGAAAGAGTAACAAACATCCATCCATCCATCCATCCTCACAAACTTGCGCATTTATAATATTAGTAGGATTGGGACAATTATATAATCGTGCTCAATTCAAGTAGAAAATCATTTAACTACATTGAAATTCATATTATTATACAGCATATACGATGTATCCTTATGTGTGGGTACTGGGAAGGTGAAGCTAAACGCCTTGCAACATTTTCGAAGTGGGGAATAATAGACGGCTAGCATGATATGACATGATTGGCAACGGAGAAATTAATTAAATAAAGAAAAACACCCAGATCCCACATAAAGTCCATGACTCTTTATAAATAAAATAAGTCATAATTCCACTTCCCTTCACAAAGCAAATTATACCAACAGAATCAGACACAACCCCAAGGAAAAGATTAGCAGCGAAAGCAAACACAATAATCTCTTCCATTACCTCCAATTCGTATAGTTCCACAGAAATTAATCCTGGAGTAACATCATTATCTATTATTGTTATGTCTGCTTCGTAATGCACGCTTTCATTATCAAATACATTCATTTCTAATGTACCTTCTATGTTCTTGGGTACTGTGAGTCTTATGCGTGGGTTGTCTAATTAAGTGTTTTGATTTTCGGTATTTTCGTTGGGTGGATCTTTAGCTGCCGTGTTTTCTTAAAGATAATTGCTAAGGGGTTCGTTATAAATATATACTACATACTTTAGAATGTCTGTTTGTACTTCTGCTTATACTCAGATTATACTTAGGTTCTAGCATATAGATGTGTTAGCCGAAGATAATTATGAAAGGACTTAACAGATGTGATTCTTAGCATGGAATTGGAATTTTATACGATGTGTAATTACTGACATCATTCTTTTTCTCTGTCGCTTCTTCACAATGTTATGATCTCTAATTCGATATTTGATATCATACTGTATAGAAGGTGCTTTTAATCTATTTAAGCCTATAAATCTTTAGCTAAAACCACTATATTATTTCCTTTCTATAAGGCTATAAAATTAATAACCCTGTCCCTTTTATTTATCAAAATTGATAATAACAATGTCTAGTAACAAATTTTCGGGTGAAATTGGTACTTTGTTTGTTACAAAATTAATGGATACTCCAAATTAATTTCTCCCGAGTGAGAGCCTTTATCTGTTACAAATAATATTTTAACTTATAATTAATCTTCTGCTTAATTAATGTGATTTTGTTTTTATTTATTTTTAAACGGTTTTTAATTAAGATTTGTTTTGATGTACTAAGTTATTCTTGTGACTTTGCTTGTTTGAGAATGAGTTTATATTATATTTTTTGTTGCTATAAGCTAAGTATAATGAAGATAAATGATGTTTCATTGTAATCTCAAGATGTTTTCTTCGCTGCCATAGTGAGTAGAAGGGGTGCTTCGTCATAAATAATAAGTAACTTAAACAGAAAATATTTATTTTTGCACCTGCGACGAAAATTTAAACAGTAAAAAACATCATGGTATCACGTTTGTGACCCCTGAAAGTTTAGGCAGAGATGTACCTATAGCGAGTTCAAATTTCACCGGTTATTTAAGTAACCGGTAACTCTTATGTTGTGGCGGATGAGCTTAAAGTCATTAACCGGGCACAAGTTCTGACTTCGGACTGCTACTAATAAAATCCTTACAGTTTACTGTAAGGATCCCAGTTGGGGCAGTGTTATTGGGTTTTAACCCAATTACCCGAACTGAGAATCAAATCCTAGACCCTTAATGATCAGTAGTAGCTTTAGACCATTAGCTATGACCAACTAGGCAGTCTACAAGTGCCTGGAAATTACACTGACTACCAGTTAGTCATACGTTATTTTCTAATTTTAATATCTTTTCATCCCTTAAACAAAAAATTAAAATCTACGGTCCAATGGAGACCGTACCATTGGACCGTAGATTTTAATTTTTTGTTTAAGGGATGAAAAGATATTAATCTAGAACACAAAGATATTTTTTCCAAAATATCGCTTCTGAAGACTAATTACCGTGTTTTAATTAAAACTTCTATTACTTATCTAGCCTCTTTCTCAATTAATTACTTTAAGTACAGTAAAGAATAACTTACTGTGTGCTTCAAACATTTTATCGCTAAATACTTTCATTAAGGGCGTTACAGACTTGTTCAAGAAGGCAAAGATTCAGTAGAATTTGTTGAACAAAAAGCCATCCCTATACCAATCGGCTTTCATTCGGTACCAATTTTCAGTGCCAATCGACTAACTATGTTGAGCATCTACCTCAGTTGAATCTGGTGGGCCCGCGACGATTTAAGCTAAGCTATGCGACTTTATCCGAACATATTTTTGTACTTCTTTTGCCTATAACTTGTCCACCTCGATCTTGAAAATTGTCGCATGTGATCGTAGTACCGGAATTCTATCTTACAAGCTAACTCAGGCCACGATCTACCTGTCTATGGCTTAAAAAGTCAACAGACAGGTAGTCCAATTTAAAGTTATTACTTTTACAAAGCTCCATAAAGCTCCATAAGTTAAAATTTACTAACTATTAAGTTTATAGTTATTGTATCTTGGTCATAATATTTGTTTTTGCCGCTCGACTTTGTCACCGATCCGAACTAGTATGTTACAGCCCTTACTTTCGAACATAAGGGCTCTTCATTGAAGCAGCGCACTTTGTCATGTGATGCAGCGTCGCATCGCGTTATGGGGGAATTAATGGCGTCTCTCAAATGACACTTCAAAGCGATAAGCGTTGATAAAGGATTGTAAAAGCGATAGTGTTACTTACTCATTTATTGTTCGGACTTATTTTATTGTTCTCTGAGTGAATTCACAAGGATTGCATTGTTTGTCATTAGTTATAGGTATTAGTTATACGTATAAATTAATTTATACTTAATGCGCATTTATCGCATTGGGTTAGCCTGTAATGGTAGATGTGAAAATAAATAAATAAATAAAATAAAATTTTACGGGCATTGAGAGAATCATCGGAATCAGAATCATTTATTTGTTAAACATAGTTATAAACATTAAGAATCTTATTGATAGTAAAAGTTCTTGCTATGTTTTGTCGGTACAAACATACAAATTTTAATAGAGAAAAATAAAAGAATTGAGATTAGGTACGGTCAGCAGCAAAAGTCGCTTACATATCGAAAATTATAAGACGTCTTAGTTTTAGAACGATCCATATTAACAGACTGGAGTAAAAGACATAACAATACTTTCATCAATGGTTACACAAATTCGCAAAACAATATAACATCAGATCACACTGACCAGCACAAAACTTGGAGTAATATTTATAAGTGTTAACCGACTTTTGATGCTGACTGTACATTTAAATTTCAACTAAAATTAAAATATTCACAAAAACGAAATGTCGCATGAAAGACACTCGTATTTACGTGTTACGAGTGTCTTTCATGCGATGATTCTGTCGATAATTTGTACAAAATGGGACGCTTGTAGTCCCGGAAGAGTTAAAACGAGGTTTACCTAATTCATAATATAACATCACGCCTGCCCCCAAAGGGTTAGGCAGAAGTATACCTAATAGGACCCCCACATTTCACGAATTTTGTTTAAGTCCCGTGTAATAGGGGCGAGCCTATTGCCAACAACCGGGCACAAATCTGGACTCCGTGGCTGCTACTGATAAATTCCTGGAATGGAAAAACCCAAAAGCTTTTTGCCCAACCCGAGAATCGAACCCAGGGTCTCATGGTCAGTAGTCACATTTGCGACCACCAGACCAACAAGGCAGTCCTTACTAATACGCCCACGTTTCGACATGTAGTATTATCATCATTCACAGTCCGACTTCTTCTGAGGAGGTCGTGGCTAAATAATAACAGCCGCACGGGTCCAACTTTAAGGTTAAGTCGTGTTTACCGAGGTTGGGCCGTGAATGGGTGACCATAATTACATACCGAGTTTCCTCCGTGCCTCGGACAGCATGTTAAGCCGGAGGTCCCGGCTGTCATTTGTAGTTCTTTGACAGTCGTTACAAGTAGTCAGAAGCCAAAATTCTGACATCAAGTCTTACCAAGGGGTATCGTATTACCTGGCTACTGGGTTGTGTCAAGAAGCGACTAGGCTGCTAATCTGACCTCAGATAGGCAGTCGCTTCATGTAAAATACTGGAACTCGGCTGCACTCCGGTTAGACTGGAAGCCGACCCCAAGATAGCTTGGGAAAAGGCTAGGCAGATGATGATGAGCCCGTCTTCACCTACTGCTGGGTATATGCCTCTCTTTACTTATGCCAAGCTCCACGTTCTAATGCAAGCCTCATCCAGCATACATCCGCGATGTTATTCTTAAGATCTGTGTATTTCGAGTCGAGCCCTATTGCCATCTTCTTCTTCTTAGCGTAATAATCGATATTTTTGTTGGAAATTAATCTATTTGAGAAGTGACAAGATGGATTCATCCATTCATCATGGTTACTGATAATTTGATAAATATTTCTTTGAACTGAATTCATTAATGATGATTTATGTCTGAGCTTTAATTTTGTGTTTACTTATTTAAAAGATGGCATTGAAGGTGGTAAAATGGAAGACGTAAAGTATTGCGAACAAAAATGTACTGAAAATATTTACGATTTTATCATTTTTAGAAGGTGGTGGTGGTGGTGTCGGGTTCCAGTCTTACCGGGTGCACCTGAATGCACCGGGTGTACATGTGCAGCCTATCTGACTTCAAAGTCATATCAACACTCGGAAGGGTCTCGGTATATCATGAGTCACCTATCCATGGACCAACCTTGGCAAGCGCAGTTTAACTTCCAATCCACTTGAGTGGCTTTTCTTTCTTAGCCAGAAAAGCGCTGCTGGAAATTAAAAAAAAAAAGCTGGGCAACTAAAAAAATTTATTAATTTAAATTTTATTTAAAATTAAATAATGTAACCTAGGTACAAGCATTTTTATTGAATCTTTTTGTACTTTCTCGAATCGGGTATCACCCTCCCCCACAAAATACGTTTAAATCTCCGGCCACAGTAACGTATTGCTACCAAATGGACTCGCTTTGTAAGATGCTTTCTATATGGGGGAGTGCACCAGGCCCCCAAAGTCCCCCAACTTGGGGGCTGGGCCCCATCTTAAGTAATATTAGTAATGAGTTTTTTTTGGGAAAATATCTGTTAATATTTTATACTCGGCGAATGACATGATAGTGGAGTTAATGAACTGAGTAATGTCTGGAATGAGTGAGTGTGTTATGATTATTTATGTGAGATGTTAACGTGACAAATGAGTGATTTGATGAGAATGTAATGAGAATAGGAGATGAAACATAGGGGTTGTGAAATTGAGCAGTCAGTAACAAAGTGCAATAATTATGTTATTTTGCAATAAAACAATTGATAAAGTAATATAATTGTCATAATCAATCATGGCGAGTAGAAATGACGGGAGGAAACGACATAGAAAGACAGACACTGACCTCATTTAGGATGTTATTCGGAAAAGTCAGGAGCGTACTAAGTACTCGCTACCAGCGTGTGTGCATGTTCAGATGTATGAACGAAGCAATTGCAGTATGTTATCGTAGAAGTTGTTGTTCTATAGTTTCTGCGTATTCCGAACGGGAAAGAGGCTTTCACAATTATTTTATTATTTCAATTAGTTCAGAAGAACCTTTCTGATTAAGCCAAGTAACCAAAAAAAGACTGAGGAAAACTTGGTATGAAATAACTAAGTAGCTACTTAATCTTGACAAACTCTCCAACAATATCTCACAAAATAAACGATCCAACGAAACGGGCGTACATCAAAACAGTTATCAAACATAGCACATTTGCTGACTACACTTCCCCTATTCTTGTACATTTTATTACCCCATTGTTGCTTCAAGAGTGATGGGGTACTCCTGTACCCCATCTCCCCGCTCTCCTTTGTTCGTCTCGAGGAGAATTTTCAACGAATTCTGACAGGTACCATTAATTTAATGCGCAATGGTGATGGTCCAATTACTTTAAATGCTGCTAGAAAATCTTTAGGCTGAGTTAGAGCGTTATTCGTGTCAGGTCGGTAGATTTGAAGACGGGCACTAAGATTGGGACGGGTTCGTAATATTCTTGAGTGAGCAAGATTTAGCTGTCATGGCGGAGGGTAAGTTTGGTGCAAGATTTTCCTGGGTAATAGATTTGTCTGAATTTTGAATGAATGATAAACATCACCATCATTCTAGTGCCTTTATCCTAGTATAGATGCAACATGTCTTCTTCAAACTTCTTTTAATAACAAATATACTTTGTAACATTTTTGTATTCAAATAAAAAATGGCAACACAGAAATATCGGTCTAAAAGAAAACGTTCAACACCGACAGTTGTTTCTCAGACCGAAAAGGAACGAGCTAAAAATACAACTTAGAAGCTGTAAGTGCTCAGATCCCAGCATCGTCGATCGAATAAGTCTGTAACCAATTTCACGCTATGGTAAGGTATGGTATGGTGGTTTTTAACTTTGGTAAGTAAGCTAAGCAGTGATAGCCCAGTGGTGTGACATTTGGACTTCTAAGTCATAGGTCTCAAGTTGGAATCCAAGACACGCGCCTCTGATTCATCAGATTCATGTGCGTATTGTTTAGTTATTACTTGTTTCGGTGGAGGAAAACATCGTGAGGAAACTAGCATGCCTGAGATATATTTCTCGTCAGCATGTAAAGCCAAATCAGAGGCCGACGGGCGTCATAAAAACTTTGTCACCAGGTTTAGTGCCCAACCTGGTGACCGCCACATGATAAAGAAGTAGAAGAAGTAAGTCATCATCTGCCTAGCCTTTTCCCAAACTATCTTGGGGTCGGCTTCCAGTCTAACCGGATGCAGCTGAGTACCAGTATTTAACATCAAGCGACTGCCTATCTGACCTCCACAACCCAGTAACTGGGTAATACGATACCCCTTGGTAAGACTGGATGTCAGACTCTGGAGATCTTTGACACTCGTAACGGCTGTTAAAGATCTACAAATGACAGCCGGGATCAACGGCTTAACGTGCTTTCCGAGGCACGGAGGAAACTCGGTATGTAGTTATGGTCACCCATCCACGGATCAACCTCGGCAAGGAAGGTTTAACCTTAAAGATCGACCCGTGCGGCTGTAAGTAAACTCTGTTAAATATAAGTCATAAGCTACAAAATGGGCAATAAAAATAATATTTCGAAACGCCTAGATGACGCTTCCCGTGACCCAAGGGCTGGCTTATACTTTGGCCAGAAGCTAAGTATTGCTATACAACGTGGCAATGCTGTCAGTCATTTGGGCACATTACTAGCTGACAGCGTTGAGGAGTTTTTTGATTTAATCGTTGTAATGTATATAGTAGTTATTTAAAACCAATAAATACTATATCTATACAAGGTGTTGTTTTGCATCCTCGTCAAATTCAAGGGGGTAACTATGCTAATGATTCTCTTCCCGAATCAATAATAAAATGGGTATATAGGTATTTTTTTTTCTTTTTGACGTAAATCGGTAGGTGTGAAACGAATGAACCACCCATGTTTTAAACGCGGCCCGTCTGGTTCTTGCCTTATAACCTCGCTTACACACATACAAACAATCTCAAACGCTTACGAGTATTCGATTTTTTCCTAGTCCCTAAACCACGTTAAGGGTGCTGTGGCTGCGGGACTGTTCGAAAGAGATACCGTGGCCCTGGAACACAAAGGGCTAAGAAGGAACATGGATGGGTTTTAGTCAGTACAAGTCTGACACTCCCTCCCGCTCCGCCCAGAGCGGGTGAAGTCATTTGATGATTTCCCATCCGTAAAAAAAAGGGGGTTTTTCTGAAATACTGACAAACTTGAATAACCAAAAAAATCAGCGTTAATTAATAATTAACTAGTAACACCTTGTATAAAAAATTGTTTATTATACTATTCCCATCTAAAAATCCAAGATCATTGATCTCCTTTAAATTGGACCACAGGACCGTGACTCCCCTATTTGTTGCAACAAGATTTGTTCCATCACCGACAGATTATCTGAGATATTTCACAGTCTTTACAAACACCATCCCATTAATTTATTATCGCGATTTGTAATCAGGACTCAACCGTTATTAATTGATTTATTATACGGGTTATTGCTTTCTGTTTGGAGGTCATTAATTTTAGTTTAGTGTTCCTGGTGAGTTTTGAAGAGATAGGCTTTTCAGAAAATGAATTGTGTCTTTTTAGATAAATTGATAAATAGATAAATTGTCTGATAAGGTGGCTGGTTAAGACTGGATTCCGAAAGCGGAGGACAGGCTTTTGTAGAGTAGCTTGGGACAGGCTTTTGTAGAGTAGCTTGGGATAGGTCTTTGTCTCGCGTCTTTGCAGTTTACTGCACTAGGTGGAGTGACAGCACGATTGGCGTAGTGGTTGAGCGATCGACTGCAGCGTCGCGTGTCGCGGGTTCGATCCCCGCACGCAACAAATATTTGTACGGCCTACAGATAGTTGTTCCGGGTCTGGCTGTTTGTATATGTAAGTTTAAATGTTTGTAAAAGCACCCACGATACAGAAGAAATTCCCAGTATGGGGTAACTTAAAAAAAAAAACAATACCGCCAGTCTTCTGGGCACATTACCAGCTGACAACGTTGAGGTGGAGTTTTTTGAATGTCTTTTTATTGTTTTTGTTACTAGTTAGTAAAAATAAAAATAGATCTAGGAGTTGATTTGATATTTTGTACAATTTATAACTGTCTCGTTTGTCTTGTCTCTGCTGAAAATGATGTCCTTCTAAATCAGGGCTTTAAATAACGGTAAAATTTTCGTAACGTTACCTTCATTTGTCAGTGTAACCGTTAATATTAAAATAACGTTAATAGAATTTTTAACACCGTTGCTCGTAAAGCTGATGTAATTCCACCGGTTTTAAATATGTAAAGCGGGTCATAAAAAACGCGTGTGTTATCAGAGCAAATAGTTAAGTTATAGTCCATACAAATTCCATAACAGTATTATTTGCCATTTCGCGCGCTGTTGCTATTCAAATTTCGAACTAATCGCCGCGCGGCGCCAGTCAGTAGGCAGCGCTAGCACGCTGTTAAAATGGCGGGAAAGCAACAGTGTGCATTCACAGATTCAGTTTATTTAAAATAAAAAAAAACAGTTTATTCGGTAATTTAAAAACTTGGCTGCGTGCTCTAACGTCTTTGCCAACATTTTCACGCAGCTACGGCAGAAAATAATCCTCGCGCCATGTTTCTCAAATTTTCTTTTCTTTGTACTTGTATTGTGAAAATTTAAATATGACAACTTTTAATAATGAAGAAGAGCCATATATTACTTCAACTCCACCGGATATACTAACAGAAGCGCGAACCGCATGCAACAGCTTGCTGCCGTCAATATCCAAAGTCAGATACATAACCACGTATGAAAATTTTTTGAAGTGGAAAAACATGAAAAATGCCAAGTCATTTTCCGAAAATGTAGTTTTGGCGTATTTTAATGAACTAGCTAGTAAATATAAGCCTAGCTCGTTGTGGACAACATATTCGATGCTGAAAAGTACCCTCAAGATGAAAAATGGTGTCGATATTAATTTATATTCAAATCTCATTGCATTTTTAAAGAAACGCTCTGATGGTTTTTTAAAGAAAAAATCTAAGGTACTGTCATCAAATGACTTCGAAAAGTTTCTAAGAGATGCTCCAGATAGCCAGTACCTGGCAACTAAGGTCAGTTTGCCTCCTTATTTTATATATTGATCTACCGTACATACTCTTTTACATATTTTTTAACGACCGTCTGTAAGCTAAGTACCTATACCTTATCTTACACATTTTTATTTCTTTTCAGGTTGCGTTAATATTTGGTATTAATGGTGCATGTAGACGGCAAGAGCTTCACAATATTACCACAAATGACATTGAAAATCAAGGCAAAATGCTTTTAATTAAAATCCCAAACACTAAAAACAAAATACCCCGATCTTTTATTGCCAAAATAACTCAGGCAATAAATTTGGAGACACAAACGAAGAAGTTTTGCCCTGAGCCGCGGCCCTCTACTTCTACTGAGGATATTTTTTTATTTACAACTAATGACGAATTACAATGCTCTTCTGCCGCCTTTCAAGAAGTTTCGTCGTCTCCAACATTTACCCTAACACAAAACAATGACATTATGAATAGTAATATTAAAAACATAATTCAAAAACCAACTACAACTACGTATCATTTTAATAATTGTAATTTCACCAACTGTTTCAATAATTAGAAATGAACAAAATATAAAATGGTTTTTTTTTCTGTTTCCTCGCAAATGTGTTAAAAAACGTCGTACGATATACGTGCGTATTGGTTATAACATGCTCGGCTCAATTACGCCCTCGCCTTCAGCTCGGGCTGAAATTCCGCCTCGCATGTTATAACCATCATAACGCACTAATATCGTAATGTACTATAACGTTATTTTTGCAAATTTTTATCGTTAATTTAGATAACCGTTAATTGCGCCAAACCTTGCGAACGCCGCATTTCGTGGGTCGCTAGGTCATGGTTGAGGGAGTCAGTATATGGTTAGCAACTTAGCATCTCACATACCACACACAACCTTGAATGTGACCGGGTTTTAGCTAAATTAACGGTACAGTAACGTTATTATCGTATATTAGGTTAATTGTATTTAACGTTAAATTACTGGTAATGTTATCAATTAACTTTATATTTTTGTAAAGTTAATAAGGTATCACATTGGAATTAACGTTAAGTAACGGATATTATTTTGTTAGTTGGTAACGTGTTCTTAACTAAAATTTAACGCTTGCTTGATTTAGCTCTTAATTCTGGGTTGGTTGATATTTGGTTGATTGGTTAGGATTTGGTGGTTGATTTGTGACCGCTGGTTAAAATATACGAAATTATACGGTTTAAAGTTTATATAAAATGGTAAATCTAAGCCAAATAATAATTAGCACTAAGATGGTTTGATATGGTTTGGTTGAGTAACGTGATTCGTATTCGAACACGCACTAACTCGACAATCCTTAGGATACATGCATTTATGGAAATGCACGGATTCAAAAGTGCTGATCTGTTCGGTGCAATATTTGCAACTGGACGAAATATTTAACTCCTGAGTCTAGATTTGTGCCCTGTTTATGACGTTATGCTCACTTCCTATAACATAGGTCACAACTGACGTAATGTGGGTGCTCCGTTTATGGCAGACCACTGCGTAACCCATCTTGGATTACAGGCGTGGTGGTAACTTTATTTGCGTACCTACAATAGGGGATTATCCTATTTTTTTTTCTTTGTCCGGCGGGTAGTTTATTGAAAAGTATTGGACACGTATTTTTTCTTTTTTCACGTGGTCATAAAATCACGGAGATATATTGAGTTGAAATGGCGCATGACGTCATATGTAGGTAAGTTTTATACCTACTTGTGACGTAGTAAGCCCCCACTCTCCAACTTTAATGAGTTCTAACTAAGTATTTTTTGATATTTTGATAAAACAAAAAATACGTGTCTAATATTTTTGTATTACCTGTCTGACGGACAAAATAGAATGTCGTTTTCTTTACCCAGTCCGATCCCCTATTGCAAGAAGGAGTCTTTATGACTACCCATAAAATAAAATCCTAAAAATTAATAAAAGTTGAGCTCTGATCTCTAATACCTCGAAAGCAAATGCCAAAATGCTAAAGTTGCTTGGAACATCAATCGATTAAGAATATAATTAAAATCTTGTAATAGCTAAAAATAGACAAATAATTTAATTATTTGCCTTCATCGACGATGATCTAATAGTCCCTTTGGTGTAACTTTAAACTTTATATCCAACAATAAACTTTTAGTCGATAATTTGTAACTGACTGTCAAGTCGCCTTCTTGATCATTTTATACAATAAGCCTTTCAAGAAAAGGCCTTTCTTACCTTCCTATAAAAGACAATATAGCTGAAATCAGACGCCTCATTTTCTGTAAGTTGTTGTCTTTCAATTGGTGATATTCACCAAAACTGAAACGTCTCAATAAATTCAACTTGAAAATAAACAAGAATGAGCATTCATCAAACACTCGAGAGAAGTATTGACTCGAATGAAGCGTCTATATATTTTTTCAGGATTTGTGGTTTATTGACCGCCATACAATGCAAGATCTTCTTGATTTTTTTTTGTTTTTTTTCAAATTAAAAACAAAAGAGAATCAAATCGAGCTTGCAAAGCGATTGGTACATTGACTGAGCTTGGGTTCTTCATTTCAGATTTTTGGTTTGATTGCTGTATGGAACATCACAAGGTTAACGATTTCTATTCAAAAGTTTTTTTACGATATTATGTTTTTACATATTATGTCAAGAAAACAGTCCTAAAATAATAATGTTTCCCTACAAAAATAAAGTAACCTAAAAATACTATTAAATACTCCAAACCACAGCCATTTTCATTGTTTCTCCTTTACATTAACAAAACAAAATTATCTTACACAGGTATTTTCTAGGCAGCGCCGCTTTCTTGAAATTAATTTTGTCTCTTATTTTACTGTTGACATTAATGTTGCTAATTATATCTGCATTTAATAAGAAGCCCCTTGTACAAACGTATAAAATTAACGAGTCTTAAGGGATGGGAATGGTTGGTTTCAGTCGAATAATTTATTCGAGTTGAAATGTATATACAACTCGACTACAAGACGACGAGAACATTTACACATTTCTTTTGCTAATTGTGTTATTTGTCAATACGAATACAACGTTTTTTTATTATAAAGTGGAAACTTTATAATAGCAAATTAAAATTACTTTAATGAGCGATAATTGTCTTTTGAAGTGAAACTTCTTATGCGACTGCCAACAAGGTTGCGTTAAACGTTTAATACTACCATGGAGGGGGTATGAAAGCACTGTTGCGCTAACGTTCAACGCTCCTGGGGACGGGGAATAGCAAGAGACAGAGCGAGAGCGAATTCGTGGCACTCTAACGAAGTTTCACTTCTTCCGCGCGGAGAGACTCCACGCACTACTTTTTTTTATGATTTTTTAAAAATCTACAGTATGTTAGGTTAAACGAGGGACATATTGAGGGAGGGTATTCAGTATTCGATTCTCGTCCCAAATATGTAAAAAACCTATAACGTATATAGAAGAATTTTTAATGTTTTGTTTAGTGCCTAGATATTTTGGACTGTCCTAAGCCAGGTAAGTTTAAAGTATGAAGGGAAAATGGATTATACCTAAGACTCATTGACCCGCTCACATGTTCTTCGATAGTATTAAATCGCTAGCGCAAGGGTGTATACACGTTGCGAGACATTTGCGAAAATTTTGGTATGGTTCTGTCTGTTATTTATCAGTGTTTTTTTTTTGTTTATATTTTTATTAGTATCATGTTAGCATGTTCTATTGTGGGTTTGAATATGTCCCTCGTTTAAACTAACATACTGTATACTCGTAAAGTTACCTGTCAACTTTATAAACTAACATAATATAGCTTTTAAAGATCATCAACTCAACTAGATTAACTTTCCAGATTGAATACACCACAAAATTGGGCCGCGCTGTCCTCGATCCAAAAATCGACTAACATCGAATAATTCGTATAGAAAAGCAATCTCGTGTCCCATCACTATCCCATATCGGGTCGCGTATAATAACACCGTGTTTGTATGAGATGATAATCATATTTCCGGCTGCATATTAAAGATTATACGAACTCATAAAGATATATTAGGTTGTGGGAATATAAACTTTATTAGGTAATATTTACGTTTCATTAAAAGGTTTCATATCATGTTTATGATGGGATAAAAGGGGTATTAATTAATGTCGAATGATATCCGTACTAATAATATGGTTTTGCGTTGAGTTCGGAATTAATTCGAAATTAAGTTTTGAAGGAGGAATTGGGAATTCGGGTTTTAGTGCTGTGATTTGGGCAATATGACAATGTTGGAATAATATCTTAATGCGGGAGTTTTTGTTGCTTGATAGTGCAGTCTACGAGTGCAGAACGAGAAGCTGTACCAAATACAGCTGACAAATACATAAAATTTTTGCAAAACGATTTCTATTTGTAAAAATGTGACAATAACACTATTTATGCTTGTTATAAAACTAGCCGATATAAAGTTTAAACTCTACAGCATAAAACAAAATTTGGGACTACGTTAAGATAATGAAGTTTCAAGTTAGTTCCTTCTGCGCATGCGACTTCCCTGATAGCTTATAAACGGTACAAATATGTGTCTGTTTCTAATTTCTCCTTTTCTTTTTAATTCGATTTTTTTATAATAGTTTTGAAATCATTTAAACAGTTTTTATTCAGAGTTGTTACAGCACTGATGACAATATTTGTGTCATTTGGTTATTATGTTATTTTTTTTAAACTGTCTTCAAAAATAAGGCGGTTCTATGTTCGACGGTATGTATTTTTTATGTATGTTCATTGATTTTCTTTGTATAGATTATTTTTTACCGGTTGTTTATGAAAGTGTGAACAATGTAGGTCTTGTCAATTCCTAGATGCTTGTTAACTTTCCTTGTTATACGTGTATTTGTGAAGTAAGCAACGACATACTCCCATACTAAGATACTAACGCTGTAAGATAATAACATTGTAAAACAATACAATTTTAAAAGAGTACTGTGGAGAGCAGCGGTGTCCCAGTGGTGGCAGCCCCGACTTACAAACAGTAAGCCGTGGGTTCGAACTCAGGCAGGCGCATTACTTTGTGTTATTTATTCCATCACCGCTGCCCTCAAAAACGGTGAAGGAAACATCGTGAGGAAACCGGCATGTCCTAGAACTAAAAATTCGAAGACATGTGATATCTACCAACCCGCACTGGGCCCGCGTGGTGGATCATAGCCCACTCCCTCTCATAGAGAGGAGGCCTGTGTCCCAGCAGTGGGAACATTATAGGCTGGTGATAATGATGACTGTGGTGTAATGTAGTTTCTTGACGGTTTTTCTCCAAAGGAAACTACCAAACCGAACCGTGCACATTTTCGACCAACCTTTTTATCTTTTTTTTCCTTATTGGTTGATCGTGGGCACTTGCCCATGCAGTCCAACGTAAAATAAAATATTTTGTCTTTGATTTCACTGCGGTTATAGGTCATTCAGTATTTCGTTTAGAAATCTAGACCTATTTCTAAGCAAAAAATCGTACACCAAACGAAATCCTTTATCACAGCGTATTTCAAACTTTGATTCGTTCACTCTCGGCCCGACTTAAGGCAGCAGCAATTTTCAAGAATTACATAACGGTTCCCGCCCAAAGATTACTATTCGAGCCGACCCATTGTAACTTTTGGCTCACAATAAAACAGAACGTGACCCAGGATTTAAATGTGGTGGTTGACGAGTACCAAATCAATTTGGAAGCGTAGCGTGATTCAAATTCTTCATTTAGCAAAATGTGTGCGTTGAAATTTATGATGTTTGTACAGAGCTTATATTGCTCTGGGGAGCTACAAATGTGTTTTATAGTTACGCTCGTATATTCTTTTTTATTGTCATAGAGTTTTTTTGTTGGTTCTTTTTTGTGAAACCGTTTGTAGAGACAAGAGTTTTGAATTTAAAATGGGATTTTGTGTTAATTGTTTCGGTTACTTTGTGAAAAACTTTGATGACAGATGAAAGGCTAAATGAAAATGTCTAAAAAGTGGAATCCTCCTATTAACATTAAGCTGATTAAGTAACATCTGTATACAGAATATAAAAATATTGCTTTGCTAAGGACTTTGTTCCGCCGCTTATTATTTCTAGCTAAAACACTCAAAAGACGCGAGTGATCATTCTTAGCACAGCTTATATAAATTATTTATGATTTGAAAAGGAATAGCCAGTATATAGCGTTCTATAAATAAGTTACGCGTTCTTATAATAAACTTTTTCAGCAAAAAAAAATAACACTGTATTATGACAAAGAAAATATATTATTATTTTGTATTGCCAGCACAAAGACGATGACAAAATAAAAATACATGTACAAAAAGCGGGCTTTTTCCATGGCTTCAGAATAATGTACTTACGATTTACAATGTGGCAAATAATCACACAGACCACGCGTTGACCTTTAACCTGTTTTTTCCTACACAGGTAAAAGGTCAACGCGTAGTTTCAGCTAAAAAAAAATATGTGCATGTCTGGCATGACGTACTGGTGGTGGTAACAGTTTGAGCGTCGGTTCCTCTTTCACCCTGTATACACCGTGTAAATCACCTCATCACGAAGCCGTCAACCAAGCATTCTGTACATGAAACTAAGTAACTTTACGCAAAAATTTATTGCTGAGAAACGACTTTTTTTGGGGTGTGTAAAATCTTGTTTTGTGGCAGAACTCAATGTAACGCACTCAAAACATTGTGCTGATGGACGGATTGAATAGTACGGGGGTCGTGGAGGTGTTTAAAGTAAAAATCTTACATTAAAAAGTTGTATTTAAAAAAATACTTGTCAATAAGTTGGAACTTTGACCCCTAATATCTCCGTAACTGGAAGGTTCCCAGGTATGGTGTAGAACAAAAAAATGATCGCAATGACAGGGAGAACCAGTGCCTTTCGGCTTCGTTAAGAGGTGTTTTACACCCTTTATATGCATCATGCTATACTCCTACATACATTCTTAACATTAATATTTCATCAACCACTTATACCACCCTTCGTAAGCCTACCCCACTCAACCCTTTTTTCCTACTCACTATTATTAGCCATCGACTCAAAGGATTCCATTTACAAGACCTATTTTTATCGAAAGTACTACATTGCAAAATAAAAGTGTATTTCCATAAATAAAATAAAATCTTCGACTTTCAGTCTTGCTTGATCGCCTTGACTGAAAATCTCTTGACAGACGTTAGCCAAGTAGACGAAGATATTATAGTGCCAAAGTGTGTGCGTAAATACACGTGGACTCCTTATTATATTATTATTTTACTCTTATAGTCCGATTAGACGTTAATATTTATTTATTTATTTTATTCTCACATGTTTCCTTTGCCATTACAGATAATAAATCTAATGCGACAAAGTAACTTAAAAAATGCTTAACTATACCTTACATGCTACGCAATACGTGTCCCTTGTGAACTCACCCAGTGTACAGGTATGACACGACATATTATGACACGACCGGCTCATTAGTCGTTTTTGCGATCACGAGATCAATCATCAAATTAAATCACTAAATTATTGACGAACTAGCATATGCCCGAAGCGTCGCCCGCGTGGAGTTCGATAATTGTCCCACGGGAACATAATATCGGAATAAAAAGAATCTTATGTGCTAATCCAGGTTATAAACTATCTGTGTTTAAAATTTCATCCAAATCCGTTCAGTAGTGTTTGCGTGAAAGAGTAAGAAACATCCATCCATACATCCATACTCACAAACTTTCGCATTTATAATATTAGTAGGGTATTGTTTTGTCTCATTCCCATAATTACCTCGGAAAGCACGTTAAGCCGTTGGTCCCGGCTGTCATTTGTAGATAGATGACATTCGTTACGAGAAGTCAGAAGCCAAAAGTCTGACATCCAGTCTTACCGAGGGGTATAGTGTTACCCAGTTACTGGGTTGTGGAGGTCAGATAGGCAGTCGCTTCATGTGAAATACTGGTACTCAGCTGCATCCGGGTAGACTGGAAGCCGACGCCAAGATAGTTTGGGAAAAGGCTAGGCAGATGATGATTGTTTTGTCTCATTCAATATTTCCTTTACACTGTTTCCCGTTGTGTAGATAGCTAAAATTTCTCGGTTTCGTTCCCTCTGCGTCGAGAATCATCAACATATCGTAGATATACTTAATTAGGTACCGGTAAAACGGGGGGAATAGGGATGCGAGCGAAAATAGGGACAAAACTTTGAATAGGATTTTATCATTGAATACAAATAATTCGTCACTAAAAAGCTATTGGGCTCAATTCTGATTTAATTTAATAAACAATAGAGTATTTTTAGGCTATCAATAATATTTAAATAACGAGAAAATGCGTTTCAAATATTCGTCCCGATTCACCTCCGTGTTCCTATTCACCCCATTTTACGGTACCTATTGTGCGAGGCACAAGTCAAGTCTAACATAGAATATTCTAACACCCAATTCTTATAACTACACCTATTCCAAAATTCCATTACCTAGATTTCGGGTTTAAATTACGTATACACATCACGCCAAAATAAGGCTAGCACGAAATTCATAATTAAATATCCACTTACACTCCTGCCTACACCAGTTTATAAGCCGTGCGCATTTGCCCAAGCAATTGAGATTAACGCACACCCTTTAATTACGAAGTTTCTGGCGTCGCGAATAAATATAAATGGAAAAGGTTTTTTCTACTTTGAGCTGGGGATTTTTTAGGAAACATTTAGTGGTAAATTATTGTGTCCTGATGTATTTTAGTCGAGTGTCGAGTTGGTTTATGTGAGAGCTTTATTTTGAGGATGAACGAGGAGGAAAACAACAGGCCGAGTGTGCAATGGAGCGGGCTAGCTTGTAGTTTCTTTGAAAAATAAGATCCGAAATGAAGTCATTCGGAAAAGAACTAAAGTCACCAATATAGCTTGCAGGTTCAGATGTTCATGTGTGTTGGAAAACTGACGGCCGATAGAACACACGAATTCTGAGTAGAGATCGCATATCAGCAACTGCACCGTTGGACACTCCCCAACTACATGGCCCGACAACCTTCGTAAGGCAGCTGGGTACTGATGGTGGAAGACGAGTGGGAGAGGCTCATATCCAGCGGTGGATTACGACAGTCTTGAGAGAAAACAACCGTGCTGGATATTTAAAAGACGACCTGAGGAAATTTCATGAAATAACGTTTAGGTAACTTTTTTCCCTAAACGTTATTTCATGACATTTCTTCAGGTTAAACATAATTTTTTGTTGTGTTGTTTGGTTTGTTTTGCAAGGATGAAAAATTACTATTTTAATAAAAGATTAATAAGTCATTTTTCATCCTTGCAACACTAACAAAACTACACAACAATAAATTGTGTTTCTAAACCAATGTTTGTACGAATATTTCATTAACATATCCAATTCATTCAAGAAATGATGTACAAATAAATGTCGTTTGAGTCAACTTAGACGGTAAATAAACAGACGTAAGTTGTGTCTTCATTACGATTTATATAACCTACTCGCTTCACGCTTGCTTTGCTTTGCTAAGTGTCTAAGGTACAAGTATAACTAGCTAGCTTTTGCCTGCGGCTTTAGTCGCGTTATAGTCGGGGATTATCCCACGGCAACATACCATGACATTTACACCTGTAATGCCCGAAGAGATAGGCAGAGGTGCCCACAAATCTCCAGTAATTTTCAAGTCCCATGTAATAGGGGGCGAGGCTATTGCCATCAACCGGGCGTAAATTCATACTCCGTGGCTGCTACTGAGAAATTCCTGATGGAAAAACCCAATAACACTTTGCCCGACACGGGAATCGAACCCAGGACCTCATGCTCAGCAGTTGCGCTGGCAACCACTAGACCAACGAGACAGTCACCACCACGGGAACAGCTTATTTTTATATAGCCTTGATGATACTTGGGAGTAATGTAGCTCCACATACGTAAAAAGATTTCCAGAATCGTTTCAGTAGTTTCGAAGATAAACCCCTACATCCAAAAATACAAACTTTATCTTTATAAGTTACAAGTACAATTAGTATACAAATATAGGTTCTGAGTAAAGTAATTCGTCATAGCGTACTTTCTGACCAACGTAATTCGTACTTACGAACTTTATATATACCGTACATAGGTATGATGAACTTCGGATTAAAGTAATACAGTCAGATGAAGGACCTAATTATAATACAAATAGAGATCAAAGGTAAACTGGGTATGTGTTTTTTAAAATGTAATTAATCCTAATCAGAGTTATTTCTCAGAAGATGATTTACATTTTCAAATAAAGGATTCTGATAGGTTGGTGAAGCTAATATTAATCTTGACAAGACTACAAAAGACACGACTTTTTTTTCCCGAAAATCAACAAATATTTTGAAAGGTGTGTCACAACGTAAGTCAAAGTTGACCATTGGGCAGGTATTCGTTCAATAAAAAGATTTATAGAAGCCTTGGTTTAGTCTCAAAAATAGATCTACAAAAAAACCTATAATTCTGTCTAAAAGACAAAACTTGTTTTTGGAAAGCATTGTCTTAGGTAGTCAACTAACTAACTGAGCCTTTGAGGAAAGTTTTTGCATTAAAATTCAAATAAGCTTATTCCACGAAGAACTAGTTTCTTCGTTAATTATCAAGAAATTTTCTAGAACATAAAATCCTATTACCGTACGTAGCCTGCACTTTTTAATACATCCCATTAATTAACTGAGCTTAGTAATTACGCTGCTATCTATATCTTTAAGAAATAAAATACGGCCAAGACTTTTTGAAAAAAGAATATTGCAAGAAACCGACGTATATATAAATTGAACAATGGTATTAGTCGTAGGTACAGCTTTCAAGCTTATTCAAAGCGAGCGTGGAATCAAAAAGACCCCCCGGCCAAGTTTAGCAAGCGCTGGGGAGTTTATGAACGAAATTCGTAGAAAATTAAGGGTTGTGTTGGACTTTTATCGAAGGCCCATGGTGTTGTTCCAATCTATGCTGTTGCTAGCAGGGCAGACAAATCTACCACATACACAAGGTGTAGTTTTGCATCCTCGTCAAATTCAAGGAGGTAAATAAGCTACTTATTCTCGACCCGAATCAATAATGAAATGGGTATGTTATTATTTTTTTCAGTAAGTGTGAACCACCCGTGTTTTGAACACGACACGTCTGATCCTCGCCTTTTAACCGCGCATACAAAAAATCTGAAACGTTTATTCGATATTTTCTTATTCCCTAAGCCACGTAAAGAGGGTTATTCTGAAATACTGACTTATTTAAACAACAAAAAAAGCAGCGTATTTTAATAATAAACTAGGTAGCGTAATTTAAATTGATTATTTATGTCTTTTGTGACTATCTCCTGAATTTTGACGAGGATGCAAAACAACACCTTGTATAGGGTGATTGGTAATTAGTGACCGATACTTAAACACGTGATTATACTCATGATATCTAGCACATAAAAGTGAATGATACGCATACACTTTTATAAAAACAAAAAAAAAAAAAGTTTATAAAAAAATTTTTTTTTTAGGAAAGTTGTTTGTTATCCATGAGTATAATCACGTGTTTAAATATCGGTCACTAATTACCAGTCACCCTATATACCAATCCCTCCAACTGGTTTAATAACACCTACCAATTCCTTTATTTACAAACACTAATTGAAAAATGGATGCTTGAGAATAAATTAATGTTATGTTATGTTAGTAACACCGGGCTGGCTGTCCGATTGATGAGGTTGCCATACTCAACATTCTCAAAATCTTTATCCAAATGGAGTGATAGGAAAATCAAAGAAAATATGGATGGATCGTGTGAAGAATGAAGTGATGAAAAATTTAATAAACTAAAACGTTACAGGAAAAATGGAAGAAATTTTACTACCGCTACCTGAAACTGTCAAATTTTCCTGATCAACCTAGAACCAATGATATATAAACTATAGATACGTTGCCCGCGCTCTGTAGTGGCAAGATGAAACTATGGTACTTGCCGGACTGACATTTAGTCACGTACGAACCAGTGCCGCGGCTGTACGTGATATTAAAATAACTTACTTGACAAAGTTCTCTTAATAACAAAAGAAAATGCCATCCTGTATTTTTTGAAAATGTTGTAATTATACTGCAACTGTGAAAGATAGAAAAATATCTTTTCATACGTAAGTATCAAGTAAAAATGTATTTTTTTCGATGCCTTTATTGGCGGCTGACGCCTGAGGTAAGTCACTTCCTTGTGTACGCGCTCGGCCAATGAGCATGCAGCAAAGAATGACAATGCAATTAAAGAAATATATTTATCTCTAACAACAGGAATTCCGTAGATGACATTTAATTTTCCTTCCCTCTCTTCGTGCGTCTATGTAGCTGTCTAGCTACCGATAGGTATTTACGCTGTTTTCGAGTGCCGTGATGTTCATGCATGACGCGTCTATTTATAATACGTCATTGCCTAGAACCGTATTTTTTAACAATAAGGTTGAAAATCTATTAAAGGAATTTAACATGTTACTATAGCTTGATGTGCTAGCGTCTGTACATGTTGCATAAACCTTAAGTAAGTTATGAAATCAAATAAAAAAAATAGAAACCTTAAAAAAAACAAGAAATATACAAAACAATACGATCCCTCTAATAACTTCAATTCATAAAAGAAAAAAAACAATTAATTAAATTATAATACCGCAGTACATAATTAGGAAAATAGCACTCCATGATAATTACTTTGATTATAATTAAGACAGTGGCGGAGACAGCGAAAAGTTTTCGGTTACAGTGCGTACTTACTGAAAATAAAGCCATGTTAGAAAAGACGTTTGCGAAATTGGGGTAATTTTTAGAAGAGAGGGTAATAATTATCCTTGTTTTGTAGGGTAATGTTTTTTTAAGACTGTAGTTTTGAGGTTAGCTGGTTAATCTATAGAAAATTACAGTACTTTGAACCTTATTACTTTATCCACTCTGTGTTTAACGTTGCTTTAACGTCAAAACTGTGTTATTTTCTTTGTTTGGTAGATCGCTCATTAGTGGACAAAGAAACAGGCCGTTTATATAAGTGTTTAAAAATTCCATTTTACTCATAACCAGATCAAGGTGAAACGGTCTTATTGTTTCAAAACTGATGTTTTTATGTATTGGTGTCAATTGTGCTGCATATCTTATTACAAAGAGGTAAAATTCTATCAATAACACTTGTAACGGCATATTTACTATGATTATTATTTGTTTTGAGTTCCCGAGAAAGCACGTTAAGCCGTTGGTCCCGGCTGTCATTTGTAGATCATTGACAGTCGTTACGAGTAGTCAGAAGCCAAAAAGTCTGATATCCAGTCTTACCAAGGGGTATCGTATTTCCTAGTTACTGGGTTGTGGAGGTCAGATAGGCAGTCGCTTCATGTAAAATACTGGTACTCAGCCGCGTCCGGTTAGACTGGAAGCCGACCCCAAGATAGTTTGGGCAAAGGCTAGGCAGATGATGATGAGTTCCCGATATTTCGGCGCTGTCGCAAACGCCATGATCACGGATAAACTGACGTTATTGCGGGTGGGTGTGTATGAGCAGACAAATCGGTCTACCCTCTTTTTTGTTCGTTTGCACTCCGTACCACTACCACTGTCACTCACAACTCGATTCTGTTCCCCACACACGAAACTCACTGTGTCCACTCGCGAACTATTTACGCCACTTTTTCGGTTTTTACACAGAGGTAAAATTCGTTTGTAAATTGTATGTAGGGGGTAATCTTTGGAACTAGTGATCTGATTCTGAAAATTATTTCTCTTACAGAAAGCTACACTATTCCTTAATGTCATAGGCTACATTTAAACGTTCCCGTGAGTTTTTTAAGTACTTAATGGGAGCAACGCCGCGAGCTAAAGTTAATCCTAAATCAATATGAATCCTAATTTCAGTAGTATGAATTCGTGGTGAGAAGTGACTGTTGGATTTGCATAGCTAACGCTAAGCCGACATTGCTTGCCGAATTCTACAAAAGGTCAGTTATATTTTGCATAACACTTCGTTGTAAAAGTATCCTTAACGTAGCCGAAACGTAGCCGAAATGTACTTGTTACGAAGACATTTTTTTATAAAAGACAAAAAATACAACGTTGCCCCACACTAGGAATTTCTCCTGTATCGTGGGAGCTTTTACAAATATTTGAACTCACATACAACAAACAGCCAGACCCAGAACAACGATCTATACAAATATTTTTTCCGTGCGGGGATCGAACCCGCGACACGCAGTGCAGCAGTCGATCGCTCAACCACTGCGCCAACCGTGCCGTCAACATATATGAAAAATAACCATTGTGCTACCTATATTTTCGAGCCGTTTGGGGTTGAAACTCTGAGGCCGTGGGTTCCAAGTAAACAGATCCTTTTTAAGGAAATTTCGAAACGCCTGGTTGTTGCTTGCTTCCCGTGACCCAAGGGCCGGTTTTTACTTTGGCCAGAGGCTAAGTATTGTCATTCAAAATGGCAATGCTGCCAGTCTCTTGTGCACATTACCAGCTGACAGAGCGGAGGGGGATATTTTTGATGCCCTTATATAGTTTGTTGTTTTTTAGATATAGTTTAATTTATTAGTTGGTTAATCGTAGTAATGTATATAGTTAGTTCGCTAATATGAAATAAATTAATTATATCCCCAGTTTTTTTTTTAATACAAGGTTTTAATGTTATACCTTTACTTTGAAAACCTCCACGAACCCCGTACTTGCTCCGTCAGCACAATGTTTTCAGTGCATTATATTGATTCCTACCGTAAAACGTGATTTTTCACGCACTCATCCCAAAAAAAATCTATTCCCAGCATTTTTTTTTGCGTATAGTTACTTAGTTTATAGTAGAACGTCTTCTAGATCGTTTTGAATTCGAGTGTGGCATTTGCATAACCCCGCAGCCACGAGTCAAGGGATAGACGTCTTGCGACTGCGTAAAAACAACTGAAAGATTTTATTGCAAGCATGTCATTGTCACCGTGACGCTTGGCGGAGCGACCGACCGAAACAGTTGACGTGCGCGGGTATCACTTGAAGTCAGTCACATCGCTCGAGGACGAGGCCTATGCATTTTGCTTTGCGTGCTTTATTTAAGTTTGCCAAATTATAAGAAAAAGTTCGATCCCCGCACGGAACAAATATTTCACTATGGAGTTTATACACCATTCAAGTACCCCAAGACACCAGGTACTGTCTGAACAAAATGGCGGTCATAATTCAAGCTACCTGCCCATAAACATCCCGTAATGACCAACATCCAGCAAATTAATGTCTCAGACGCTATGCTCATTAAACTTTTAATGTAGGATAGGGTTACGAAGAAGATTGTTAAGATTTTTATGGACATCAGTTTGAATAAAATATTTTATGACTAGGAGGAATTGAACATTTTGCATGCTGCGTCTTTTCCTTGTGAAATAAAAAATTGTTAATGAAAAGCTACACAGGTCTCCCAAGGATTCTATGCTTCTATGCCAAAACCATATCAGAACCGCCGAGGTATACATCACACTAATATTATAAAGGCGAAAGTTTGTGAGTGAGTTTGTATATTTGTCACTCCTTCACGCCTCAGTAGCTGAACGGATTTGGATGAAATTTGGTATATAGATAGCTTATACCCTGGATTTTTTTATAATATATTTCTACGCGTGTGAAACCGCGGGGCGCAGCTAGAATATATAAAAAGTGTAAGTTTTGTTAGATTATGTTTAGATATCGATACCCATTGCCGTTTGTATTTTCGCTAGCTTATTTTATTTACAATCATACATAAATATAAACCCACTTTTTTCCAATGGGGCATAGGCAGCAGGCCCGAAGGCTCCTAAGAAGCCGATTCCTGCCGGCTTCCCTTTGGGAACAAGGCACTATACGTAGTGTCTAGTGTCTACTGTAGTAAATTATGTACACATCTGAGGTTATCACATCACAGTACAGACATTAAATACATCATAGGATTGAAAACATTACATAAATGCCAGCATTTTTCATTTCAACAAAGAAAGCAACATGTGGCGCCAGTAAGCCGACGCTCGGGTGTCAGAATTCAGAACTAAATTCGTATGAACGCGGACACGTGACTTCGCAGCTATCAGCAGCGTTTTGTAAGGACTAGGTAAGCCGAAGATTTTCGAGTTACGACAGGGAACTTTCAATGTTTGTATGTATAGGAAGCTAAATTAGAACCACTTCCCGATGCCCGATTGAGCTGAAATTTAGCGCACACCTTTGGTTCTAAGAACAATACATTTTTATGACAGACATAACTTAATCCTGCAGCCAGGATCGTCTCCTCACGAGGGAACTCCTCTACGTTTAATAGCACAGACACGAAACTTTGCATACGAGTTCCTATTTGATGGATACACATGAATTATATCATGATCTCATCCTGCAGCCAGGATTGTCTTCTCACGAGGGAACTCCTCAACGGTAAATAGCACGGACACGAAAATTTGTATGCACGTTCATATTTGATAGATAAACACGAATTCTATCATGATCTCATCCTGCAGCCAGGATCGTCTTCTCCCGAAGGAACTCCTCAACGTTTAATAGCACAGACACGAAACTTTGCATACGAGTTCCTATTTGATGGATACACATGAATTATATCATGATCTCATCCTGCAGCCAGGATTGTCTTCTCACGAGGGAACTCCTCAACGGTAAATAGCACGGACACGAAAATTTGTATGCACATTCATATTTGATGGATAAACACAAATTCTATCATGATCTTATCCTCCAGCCAGGATCGTCTTCTCACGAGGGAACTCCTCAACGTTTAATAGCACAGACACAAAACTTTGTATACGAGTTCATATTTGATGGATGATCATGTTTTGTATCATGAACTTATCCTGCAGCCAGGATAGTTTTTGCACGAAAGAACTCCTCAACGTTTAATAGCACAAACACGAAACTTTGCATACGAGTTCATATGTGATGGATACACATGAATTCTATCATGATCTCATCCTGCAGCCAGGATTGTCTTCTCACGAGGGAACTCCTCAACGTTTAATAGCACAGACACGAAACTTTGCATACGTGTTCATATTTGATGGATAATGACGATTTGTATCATGAATTCATCCTACCGCCAGGGTCCTCTTCTCATGAGGGAACTCCTCAACGGTTAATAGCATAGACATGAAACATTGTATTTATACGCGTTCACTTTTATGAATAAACATATTTTCTATAGTTCCTGTGCATTTAATCGTTACAATACATAAAGAACAAGTTATGAAAAAAAGAACAAGTTATGAAAAAAAGATCAAGTTGGGTCCTTCGAAAATTTTTGTGTATACATCATGGGTGACATTTTCGTGGTTTTCGGGGTCGCTGACAATCAAAATGAAATTTAAAAAATGCGATGACGAATAAAAGGATTGTGTGGTTTTATGAAACCACGGTAAAAGTGAAACTTTTTTTCACACTATAGCGCGGAGTAGACCGCGGAGTAGAGATAAAGTGAAAGGCGCTCTATCCGTAGCTACTCCGCGGCCGATCGTCACGCGACATGCAACACACAGACGAAAAAGTTTGAGACGATGTAATAAAAGTTTCATTTTAAAAACAAAATTAATGATCTCATTTTTTTCGTCGGCTTCCCCTTACAAAATTTTGACCCTTCGCCACTGATAGGCAGAGACTAAAAACGTCATAATTATGCTACGATCCTTACGTATTTTTCAAACCTTGTATTTGTAGGTACTATTACCTAGCTTAGCACCGTTGTTGGATTTTATTTTGAAGAGTAATGTGTACAGTAATAGTTGTGTTTTTAGGGTTCCGTACCCAAGGGTCAAACGGGACCCTATTATTGAGACTTCGCTGTCCGTCCGTCTGTCAACAGGCTGTATCTCATGAACCGTTATAGTTAGCCAGTTTGTTATGTATTTCTGTTGATGCCATAACAACAAATACTAAAAACAGAATAAAATAAATATTTAAGGAGGCTCCCATGCAACAAAGTGTTTTTTTTGCTCGTTTTTATAAATAATGGTACGGAACCCTTCGTGCACGAGTCCGACTCGCACTTAGCCGGTTTTTTTTTATCTTACCTTATGTTTCCCCAGGTTGATAACAGAGCACCCAAGAAGAGCCTCCTTTCCGATGTGGAAGGTATGGTTGCCGATGGGTCTCTCGAACTGGGGCACGTCAACCAACTTGCGGTTGACAACGTGTGAATCTGTAGACAAAGAAAAGACAAAAATAGTGTGTGGAGTCCCTCCGCGCGGAAGAAGTGAAACTTAGTAATACTAAACGCATGCATTCGAGTGCCACGCATTCACTCTCGTTATTTTATTGAGCTTCTAAATAATATTTTGTTATTTTCTTGTTGTATTATTTTTATTACAAATATATTACATAAGTTTATCGAGGTCATTCTACTCATGGAAATTGAGCGAAGGCTGGTCACACCGAAGAGTCGAATGCATGACTGTTTGCACGCCATCTTGCGTACCTAGTAGAACGACGTAGTCACAAATCTTGTAATACTGCCATCTCTTAGTGAGTTTTAGAAAATATTCCCCCTCCATTGTAGCTTTAAACGTTAAACTTGTTGGAAGTCGCACAAGAAGTTTCACTTAAAAAAAAAAAACTTAGTATTTGTGTCTTTAGAGATGAAATTAAAGATTTTGCCTTACATTTATTTCAGTGGTTCGACTTAAGTAGACTGAACAGTTCTCTGTTACCTTGGTACCCACAAACGATAACCCCGAATCATTTTAGTCTGAAAAAAATCCCAGCAATCTTGTTACTGAACACACAAAGAAATCGACGAACATACTCGTATTATGTTAGAAAAACAAAAGAAGGCTGTTTCTTAAGGAACAATTAACTATAGACAATACCAAAAACCTTCTAGTAAAAACATTTATTCCGATATACCATACGAAAACCTACATAAAATATCTGTAAGTATCTAAAATACTTGTTCCAAAAAGCAGTCTCAAAATCTAGGCTATCTAAACACATAAAAATACTCGTACAATAAAACCTTACATTAAAGCCTTGTATTCATTAAGCAAAATTTGTTGATAAACTTTTCATGACGTGTATTCGATCGGGGAGCACGGGAACATGTTTCATAAGCAATGTTTCTTCACATTTGTTTGTGAACTGTTTATAAACTATATCCAGAGATGATGAAACACTGTTTCTAAACTGTTTAAAAACACTGTTTATCAACAAATGTTGTCTAATGAATACAAGGCTTTACTGTAAGGTTTTATTGTACGAGTATTTTTGTGTGTTTAGATAGCCTAGATTTTGAGACTGGTTTTTGAACCAAGTATATTAGATACTTACAGATATTTTATGTAGGTTTTCGTATGGTATATCGGAATAAATGTTTTTACTAGAAGGTTTTTAGTCTATAGTTCATTGTTCCTTGGGAAACAGTAAGGCTTACTCGCATATAATTGGATCTTAAAACAAGTTACCCAATGGTACAAAAGCGCCCTCATTCAGAAACTATCTTCGAAAAATAACTAAACCTTGTGAGGGTTAGGGTAGGAAAGAAAGAGGCCTTAGAAACATTATTGTATTACTCCTTTTTCAGAGTGAGAAAGAGTTGCCGCATAGACATCCTGTATAGCTTTGTCTCTTTCCCACACTGGAATTAGAGTAAAATAAGACGTCATAGTAGGCAAGCACATACAATGTTTCGGGAGTTCTATTTATATGTCAGAATAGTATTTGTGTCTATTGTTCGATTATTAGGCCATGTATAACCGGTGTCATATCGGTTCCGTACCCAAAGGGTCAAACGGGACCCTATTACTGAGACTTCGCTGTCCGTCCGTCCGTCTGTCATCAGGCTGTATCTCATGAACCGTGATAGTTAGGCAGTAGAAAATTCTACAGATTATGTATTTCTGTTGCCACTATAGAAACAGAATAAAATAAATATTTAAGGGAGCTCCCATACCATAAAGTGATTTTTTTGCTCGTTTTTATAAATAATGGTACGAAACCCTTCGTGCGCGAGTCCATCTTGCACTTGGTCGGTTTTACAAGAATAATTCAAGTTGTGGTAACATTTTGCAGAATTGATACACAATATATTTGACTATCCAAAATGCATCATACCTGACAAATTTATTCTAGATCACCAATTTTAAAGTTAAATTGTGTCCTGCTTGGGAGATTATTTTGCTAAATAACATTTTGAAATTTGAAGAACCAGAAACCAGATTAGACAAGACTGCATAATATTTCTTTTAGTTTATATGGCAGATGCACTCCGATATTGAATGTCGAAGTTTGAAATGTCTACGTATGTTAGTTCTAAAGTACAGGATCTCGATGTACGCCAGTTCGAAAGTTCACTGGAGCGAAGTATGCAAGGCCGACGTATCGTTAGTTAGAAAGCATAATTGTTAAAGAGTGAGTGAAGCGAGCTCTGGACTTGGGGCACCCCGACTCGGACAGGTGAGGTTCGAAAGGGATGGCGGGGTCTAGTGAGCGAGCGGAGCGAGCGAACTAAAACCCCGACATCCTCTTCGTCTTAGGTTACTGTAAACCCTGCAGACAGAAATAGGAGCCCCGCGTAGCGGGGCTACGTCGACTGTGCTTTTAGGGTTTCTAACTAACGATACGTCGACCTTGCATACTTCGCTCCAGTAAACTTTCGAACTGGCGTATATCGAGATCCTGTACTTTAGAACGAACATACGTCGACATTTCAAACTTCGACATTCAGTAGTGGAGTCTGGCAGATGACCTGCTGGCCTACCATGACGTCTTAAAACATTACTGTTTTACTCCTTTTCCAGTATGGGAAAGAGATGGCGCTAGACAGCCTGCATAGCTCCGTCTCTTTTCCACACTGGAATAAGAGTAAAACAATACTACTTGAATACGTCATGGTAGGCCAGCAGATCTCATAATTACCAAATCCGTGTTTCCCTTCACCGAGGCAAAGGTTAATTATATAACCAGCATGTCTGAGTCTATTAACAACACTTGCAGCGGGATATTTACCATGTATATTATTTGTTTCGAGTTCCCGATATTTCGGCGCTGTTGCAAACGCCATGATCACGGATAAACTGAAGTTATTGCGGGTGGGTGTTTATGTGCAGACAAATCGGTCTACCCTCTTCCTTGTCCGTTTTTTGTGCTCCGTACCACTACCACTGTCACTCACAAGTCGATTCTGTTCCCTACACACGAAACTCACTGTGTCAACTCGCAAGTGTTGCAAGTGTATTAATAGTATTAGTGACCATGTCAGTTTAAAAACTTATATGTCTGAGTCTGTCTTGATAGCTTGTAAAGGCAAGTCAGAGGCTCGTTAATAGGCGGCATAAAAACTCTGACACCAAATTAGGCAACTAACCACACGATAAAGAAGAAAAAGATTACCTAATTTTGCACACACTACATAAAACTACACAGACCCATTCTGATCCAAAACAACTATCAGAAAACCATTTCGCTCTGAACGCAGAACTATTATGAACTAAAACGAATAAACTCACAAGAACTACATGGTCTTATTGTTAACTAAGTTATCTTAACTCGTGCAAACTCGACTTCAGTAATAGTTCTACGTTTATAGAACTGTAAGTTCCCACCATTTATGCTTAGATCATTTTGATGGAAGATGATATGGCTGGAAAGGAGTTGACTTCTGATCATCATCATCATCTGCCTAGTCTTTTCCCAAACTATCGTGGGGTCGGCTTTCAGTCAAACCGGATGCAACTGAGTACCAGTATTTTACACGAAGCGACTGCCTATCTGACCTCCACAACCCAGAAACTGGGTAATACGATACCCCTTGGTAAGACTGACTGTCAGAATCTTGGCTTCTGACTACTCGTAACGATTGTCAAAGATCTACAAATGACAGCCGAGACCCACGGCTTAACTATGGTTTACCATCCACAGACCAACTTCGACAAGTACGGCTTAACCTCAAAGATTTAGAGGAGTTGACTTCTGATATGACAGCTAAAACAAAATTATGGGAGAAAAAGACATGCTTCGCCGACTCGTAAAGAAGAAAAGGGCATGAGAATGCTGATTTATATTGAAGAGGTAACCAGACCCAGTAACTGGGTTGTAGAGGTCAGATCGGTAGTGGTAGGCACCCCCATGTAAAATACTGGTATTCAGTTCAATCCACTCGTTGCTTATTAAAAACAGCCACACAGGTCCATCTTCTAGGTTAAGCAATACTTGCCGTGGTTGGACTGTGGATGGGTAAGTTAGACTAGGAATCGAACGCAACACAGTTGGGATAAGTCTAATTATAGGTACATGATGGACAGACTTGAATTTTGTTCTGTGGTTTCTGCCTGCCCCCATGGGGAAAAAGGCGTGATGATCTATGTATGCATTTTTGTTTGATGGACAGGTTGACACCTGTCACCTATCAGCCATGTCAGCGGGACAAAAATATCCGAAACCCGGTGTACAGGGCTAATTTTAAAAATAGAACTGCAAAGCGAAAATACCAATCCACTGTTAACACGCAAAACCCACAAAATACAAGGTAAAAACCCTCAGTTCAGTACAGCCCACAGCTAACCCCTTACATTCTAACCCAGCCACATTTGGCCAAAGTTTTAACAATCACTTCGGCGCTTTTGCCCCGCAATGTGTCATTTCGCTACCAAATATGCCAACTATTTGGGGGTTATGTTGAACCTTTGCAGTTAGATGTTAATGGGATTATTGACGGTATAGCGCAGTGTTTTGTTTCGATCGAAGTTGTTTGATTATTTATTATAAATAATTAATCCATACCAATATTATATTATAAAGCTGAAGAGTTTGTTTGTTTGCTTGAACGCGCTAATCGCTGAAAAATTCTTTCAATGTTAGATCGCCCATTTATCGAGGATGGCTATAGGCTATGTATCATCACGCTACGACTAATAGGAGCAGAGCAGCAATGAAAAATGTTGCAAAAAAGGGGAAAATGTGACGCAGACGAAGTTGCGCGGGACAGCTAGTACGAGTATAAATATATATTTATATTGTATTTTTGCCTTGCAGCGTTCTGGCGGTTACCCCAGTCGCCTACATGGATTGCGTAGGTTCAGGCGTCACTTCACTAACTGATCTGAAAAGGTTAATTAGCCTCTTGTTTGCTGTGGGTGTTACAACAAGCGAATAATTCTCATTTTCAGTAACACTCAATCCCACTTAAATTAATCTTTAATAATACTAGCTGTTGTCCGCGACTTCATTCGCGTGGAAATTTTAATGGGTTCTAGGGGTATGAAAAATAGATTTTGGGCGATTCTCAGACCTACCTGATATGCAGACATAATTTGATACAAATCAGTTCAGCCGTTTCCCGCGACCCGAGAATTTTATTTAGATTATAAATACGAAAGTCTGTGAGGATGTATGGATGTCTGGATATTTATTACTCTTTCAAGCAAAATCTAATTAATGGTTTTTGATAGAATTTGGCACAGGGATAGATAATAGTCTAGAATAGCACATAGCATACTTTTTATTCCAGTAGTACGGCCCGTGGGACAATTACCGAACAAAATGCGGGCGATACCGTGTTCATTAGCTAGTACAAAATAAAACCGAGCGGTTTGATACTCGGCTCAGCATGTAACGATCACCCACATCCGTCTTCGCAATCATCTAAATATGTCCGTTAAAGCTATTTAGCTAACGATTGATTGTGGCTCTATTGGAGAAAAATGTTTGGTTCGGCTTTAATTTGAATAAAATCCCAACAAACTCACAAACTCGTTGACCTATTGTGTTCGACTACTTCTGAACAAGCCACCTATCTATAATCTACGCTCTCCCGAGCTGCAAATGAGGAACTGGCCCATACATCGAGTTTGGGCCCAATCTATGTTTAACTTTTACTAATTGTTTACCCTGGGGTCGACTTCAATCACCAGTGAAACTCGACCTCTGCGTCTGAAAACATTTCCTGTTCGATGTTCCGAATTTCTAAGGGATGGGACAGGACGGGCAGCTCAGCCTAAACTAGGCAATCCAACAATGCAATCTCGTGAAAACCGATGTAACACAGGAAACTTTTAATATGATTAATATTTAATTTCTTTATTGGCTGTTGAACCGTAAATCAAGGCGGATTTTTTGTGAATATTTTATGCCGCTTTTGAGAGAGGAATATTAAATTGAGCTTTTTTTTACAGAAATTCTTGCGTGATGTAATAACTTGTTTTCCCATAACCACATTTACATTACATGACTCCCTCTAGAAAGTAATATCGTAGTTATTGTCTAACTTGTGTAATGTAAATGACGAGCCTTTCGCGACCATACTAAGTGACATTTTGTAAATTTTAAAGATTAGAAAAAATACATCAGGTACCCGAAACTTAATGTCAATCCCATTGAAAATCGTTGTTGAATAAAAAAAAACTGTCACCAGTCTATGACCCTTTATTTGAAAATATAAAGAACAGTAATGTATATAATTGCAGTTTGTATATTTATGTGTTGTGTTTTACGTGCAGTAATAACAATAAATTCCGTAAGACTTTTTAGTAAAACACTCGCCATTTGTAAAACAAATACAAACCCGAGAAAGAACAGAAATAAAACGCGACACTAACACGCTAAAACCAATGAATTATCGTAATTGTAAGCAAATAAAGCAACATCCATTGGAACGATTGCTTGGATAGCGTCCGAGATCAATATGGCGGCGCAATTAAAGAAATGGGCTACATTTGTAACCTCTCTGTAATTTTCGCTAGCACTTGTATTAGCTCCTAATGGGGTTTTAATAAAATTGTGGTAATAGCCTGACTTATCCTTGGGTAGGTTATTAGTTTTAATGTTGATTTTGTTTTTAAGCAATTGGATAGGCTATTTCTTTTCCCCGTTGTATTTTGTCTGTTTAATAAAAAGTATGACTCTTGACTAATATTTTTTTAGAGTACAAAATGTTCCGTGATCAATGCAGGTTTAATAAAGTTTGCTTTTACTAAGCTTACTGAACACTCACTACCTCGAATTGACATAGCCATGGCTGGCAGTTGATGGCAATAGGCTGGCCCCTTATTACTTAAGACTTAAACATAACTGGCGAAATGTGGGTGTACTCTGCAGGCAGTGAAAATTGTTCAGCCAGCAAAACATAACTGTTATGCTGGCTGAACAATTTTTTTCTTAGCCTGCCCTGTCCAACTCCAAGAGCAGAGTCTCTCTACACTCCATCCTTCTTCCACAAACCCGCGCATACTTCTTTCAGTACTCCCACCATCTATTTTGTGGCCTGGCACGACCCAGCCTGTCTCAAGGTACAACTTCTGCCATTTTCGGCTACAGTTGGTCTGGCATACGGCAGACGTTCCAATTTATTTGAGTAGCATTTAGGTAGCAATACAATACAATATTTTCACTTTTATTAACTTTACTATCAAACTGATTTCGAACATCAAAATATTCAAAATTCAAACCACGTTCTAAAATCACAATAGCCCATCACATCCCTCAAAACCTATTTCAACACTCATTCAAATGCTATAAACAATTCAAAACCCTATCATAGACCCTTCTATTCCCAATAATTCACATTTCTCTATAAATATTTAAGACGACGTTAATGGCAGTGGCTCCAGCTGTGTCCATTTATGAATAATTTAAGAAAGTAAGAATGCAGCGGTTCACTTCGTTTACTTGTATCGATCTTATTGTATTGAGGTTGCGTTGTTGTGAAACCCTTTTGATTGTATAAGGGAATATTTCCGAAGATTTTTGAAGTTGAATGTTGGATTTATTATACAAGGTGTTGTTTTGCATCCTCGTCAAATTCAAGGAGGTAACTATGCTAATGATTCTCGTCCCAAATCAATAATAAAATAGGTAGATGTTTTTTTTTCTTATTTACGGAAATCGGTAAGTGTGAACCACCCGTGTTTTAAACGCGGCCTGTCTTATCCTCGCCGTATAACAGTCCTTCGACATATACAAACAATCTCAAACGTTAATTCGATAATTTCTTATTCCCTAAACCACGTTAAGGGGGTTATTCTGAAATACTGACAAACTTAAACAACCAAAAACATCAGCGTTTATTAATAATTAACAAGGTAACGTACATAAATAATCAATTTTAATTGATTATTCGCTAAGTGTCTATTTACACCCTATACACCTTGTGTATAGGGTGTAAATAGACACTTAGCGAAGCCGAAATGCACTTTTTCTCCCCATCATTGCGATCATTTTATTCTGGACCATACCTAGGACCTTCTAGTTAGGGAGATATTGAAGGCCAAAGCTCTAACTTTTTCACAAGTTTTTTTATCAAAAATAATTTATATGTTAAAATTTAAATGCCTTTGCGACCCCCTTACTATTCAATACATCAATGGTTCTCAAGTATGGCCTTGGATTAAGAAAAAATATAGGGAAAAATAAGTGTATTATATTATTTCGTTGAATGCGCAAGCTTAATATTCTTCCATACAAACGGAATAAGCTGATAACTTCATTTGTTTTCAGAATTTTCGATACTTCTATACATATGCACAGTCAGCATTAAAAGTCGGTTAACACTTTTAAATATTACTCCAAGTTTTGTGCTGGTCAGTGTGATCTGATGTTATATTGTTTTGCGAATTTTTGTAACCATCGATGTAAATATTGTTATGTCTTTTACTCCAGTCTGTTAATATGGATTGTTCTAAAACTAAGACGTCTTATAATTTTGGTTATGTAAAGCGACTTTTGCTGCTTGACCGTACCACAAACTGAATTTTATAAGTTAATGAAAAGTTGTTGCTTTTCCAAAACACAAATTTTTGTTTTATGTTACGAAACTAAATCGTGAACGCAGTGTAGAGATATTTAATTAGGCATTTATACACCTGTGGCGTTTAAGGAACATTCGTAAATAAATCAGTACTTAACTAAAAGCCGAAATAAACTACCAGGAAAAACAATTTTAAATGAAAACACAAACTTCAAAGGATCAGTTCTAGGCATCTCGTAAATTAATATTATCAGCAGCTTTAATTTAGTCACAAAGCTAAAATGGACAGCGTGGGCTGTTGTAAAACAGAATAAAAATATGAAGCGTATTTTTATTAAACGTCAGGAAAGTGGTTACCATCTGGAAGTTCACAAATACCTAAATATATAAAAAAAAGCAGCCTAAATTGATGTATGTACCTGCACATTAATTTAGAAGCACAATCATAACTGATGTTACTAGGCAGGTAAATAAAATCTCAACATTCATATAACAGTTCGACGTTTTCCACAAAAATACTTTAGTTCTGGACTACTTTGAATCTGCGTGACCCTACCTCTCTTTATTGGAGAGGTTCTTCAGAAAAGCCAGGTGCATAGTATTTGCAACCGGTGCAAGACCGGATGTGTGAACGTGCACGAGACAAGCACAGTATGTAAGGATCGAAGTACCTAGGTGACGTTCTGTGGTTCACGCGAAAAAGGTGTGTTTATGTATTCTAAAATGTTCTTAAAACAAAAGTGTAATCACGAACAACAACTGGGTCTTCTCACTCTTCAAAGACAGTATGTTTTGCTTAACAACAAATGGGACTAAAAATCTCTCATCAATAAATCACTTTATGATAGGCACGTGATGATTATCTGAAACATAAAGCATTCACAGCAATACTGATCTCGTAAAACCTATGACAGAGACAGCTCAATAAATTCTGTAATTTATGGACCCATTATGTAACTTATCAAGTATTCTATTTATGCAATCGGAATGCGACATCAATAATTATGAAATCGCATGAGCGTGCAAAAGTATCGTTCAGTTATTAACGGTTTAATGTGATTCATTGCTATTGGATATTGGATGTTCAGGATTTCTAAATTACTGTGGTGTTTGCTATTACTTATCTGTAACTACATTTTCATTTGAATTGCCATTATTTGTTGAAGTAGGTAAAGTTGCACTGTTTTGACCTAGACGTACCTACTCAAGACAAAGCTTTCTCTATTTTTATTGAAATAAACTTGGAATCGAAGACTTCAAAATTAATTTAATATTTTAGTCCAAGCCTGGTAGTTAGTTTTTTATGAAACTTAGTAATAGCTACTCGTACAAGTCTTTGACAAAACCTTGCCTGCTGTGTAGCTGGCAGGGTATTTTTTATGGTACAGTAACCTTCAAAATTGAGAGTAAAAATGAAATGTACGTAATTTAACTTCTGCATTGTAGAATATGTTATGATTTGGTAACTACTCTATGTAGAAAGTTATTAGATTATAGCGTTTTTCATTTTTAAGCTGTCCGGAATTTAGTATTGGCGCCCAGCTGTGGGACCATGGGCGCCAATAGGAATACTGGCGCCCAACGTGGGACCACGAAAACTGGCAAATTAATAATACTTTATGAGCAATCAAATTCCTGAAAAGTTTAACAGAATATTGGCTAATAAATATTTCTCGTTAACCCAAACGTCCATTAAAATCAAATACCAGTTTGACTAACTTCCAATTTACAAATTACTTTTTTGTTTTAAAGCCGGAAGTCAAAACCCACAAGTTAATTATGCTAAATAGAAGGAACATTTCTAAACGCCGCAGAAATTAAAACTGAACTTAATTGAGTCCTAGCTTCCTTCGCTTTGTATCGCTCTTCGCATAGTCACGGCATGAGTAGCTCTTGTGCGTTTCCATTATGCTACATAGTGTATCAAACGATAGATCTCTAGTTATAGACTTTATACATAATTAAATAAGGTAAGGGATGGTTTCACTACAAGCACTGCATAATTCTTATTAAGCCTTTATACGTAGTTTCTGATAATTTCTGGTCCTAATATCAAAGTTGTGGTAAATTGAAGCCCACACACCCAATAAATGTCAAAAGATGAGAGTGCTAAAAAAGATTTTATGCGCAACCTAAACCCTCTTTATTATCAGGTAAATTCTCAGTAACGGTTTTTTTGGCCTACAATAGGAAGGAAATTGATAACGTTATTGTATTATTTATCTGAACAGTTTATTATTTTTTACTTTGAAGGCCCATACCTAATCCTTTGTCGACACACATTTTTCAGAGAAATATTATGCCAACGGGATTAACTTTAATCACGTGTCGGTAAACGTGATTAAAGGTGATCCCCTTCAAAGAAACACCATTAAAATTACGGAAACGGAAACAAACACCACGAACCCGTGACTGCCACCACCTGTCACCGAAACCTATATTAAAACCTCCGTAGAAATAATTGCTGCAAACGGCATAAACGTTCAACTTTTACGTTATTTTGTAAATTCAACTTTAGTACGATTCCGGTAGGTACCTACGAGCAGTGTTGTTCTTTTAATATTTATGATCACTTTTGCGTGCATTGATTAATGGGATTACCTCGTAAGTGTTGTTGTAGCAAGCAGAAGTGCCAATCATGAAGTCCTGGTTTTAAACCCAATAATAATTTTCCCTCAGAAAAATATTATTAGGTTTTTCGTCTAGGAATTTAAAAAAAAAACCCCTCTGTTTCCTTTTCGCGAAAATTGTTCTTTTGTGTAAGTTCAAATTTGACATTTTGATCAATCCGGGTGAATGAGCTATGTCCTTTATTATTAAACTGTCTTCCTTAATAAGCCCGGTCACGCAATGGACTATGAAAATTACTATTTTTAAACTCTTCGTAATTATAATTTTATATCAGCCCGGAAACCTTCGCATAACTGTTAAATATACCTCCTGATGAAACATTTTAAAATAGTTTTTGTTTTCCGGCTGAAATGAGTTCGCATTCGAGTTACCAAGATATTCGCAGCGCTATTTGCTCGGGGTATGCCGGACATGCATTAAAAGTTTTGGTAATCGGGGAAGATATTTCATCAAAAGCATTTTATACTATAATTACGTTCGTGTACCTATTTGAATAGTTAGAGACTTAGGAATCAGAGTATTAAAGGATCTATTCTTTATCTTTCGAATTACACGATGATTATAATAATATAAACGGATTTATTTCTGACAAGTGTTCGGTTCAACCGTCAAACAAGGAATGAATTCATTTTACCTCGCTTTCAAACGTCAAAACTGTCATACCAAGTGTTGGCATAATCAACTCTGATTCGATACAATGAAATAATCGATTTAATATTAAACTAAAATAATAATCATTCTATTTACATATCTTCTTAATTTATTACTAATACATCATATGCTAGATAGGATTTTATAAATACAATAGACTTTGCTAATTAACCTTACAGTATGCAACTTAAAATGGCTGTGGACTAGCGAGGATTGGTAAAAGACCGATGGCTGAAGTAGCAATTGAGTCCTGGAGTGTGGCAGCATGGAACGACTTACCGCTATCTAGATCGACGTGGCTATGAAATACTGGACGCCGAAAGCAGAGGCCAGTCCAGTGTTTCACACTTTGGCGACGCCTATGTCTGCGTGCTGCTACTGAGTGGACTGCTGAAGGCCGAGTTGATTGTTGATTATAAATTATCAGATTGTTCTACATATGAAAAGGAAAAGTCAACTTTATTCTTGTACCCCTACAACGTTCCATCAACACCAAAATAATCACCAACTAATCCAATAAGGGAAAATTTCGTAAAAGAAATAACGGTGTGGAGGTATTACGTAATCCTTTTAAGCCTAATTTTTAAACAGGAATTAACCTTTTGGAAGTTTTTCTTCTCTATGTATTCATTAGCTTGACGGCCAGTTCCTTTATTTAAAACAACATGCCATGAATCACGACCGTATTCCCAGAGGCCGAGCAGGTACGGCAAAATTTTGCCAGTTATAATGTAAGTCTCATGTAATAGGGGGTGAGCCTATTGTCATTAACGGGGCACTTACCCTTAGCCAGGGCTGCTACTGAAGTTTTACTGATGAAGATACAAATAAAACTTTGACTTTTGTTGATTGAATCAACAAAAGTCTTCAATCTTCTTTTGTTGATTGAACCTAAGAACTCTATGGTCAGAAGTGCACTGAGTTGGCGACAAAAAACCAATGGGATAATCAAAATACTTTTATATTTAAAACTAATAATAACGAAATACTTGAAGAACTGACCTTTAAAGTATAAATACTATTTGTATGAAACCATAGTGTAGCTTCTTACTTGCTGGATTTATTTTGGTTACAAAATAGCTTGGTATATAAAAAAAATTGAAAACACATGTATAAAAACTATTCAACAATTTGATTTGATTTATAATCCAAAATACTCTCCTAACATATTTTTATCAAAAGCAAATAGGCATATATAATTTATCTGTCAATAACCCCTCAAGAAAAAAAAAATACTTGACATAAAAATGATGATAATATATGAAAGAGCTCCTTTTCAAAAACATAGCTCAAGAACGGCGGTAAACCCTACTTGACCCGGCCAAGTGTGTAGGATGCAAACCTTATTACCGTGTTTAATCCTCTTATGAAGACTTCCCCCTTTCGCCCCCTCCCTACGCCCCGCCCCATCTCCCCCGAGGTGAAGGGGGCTCTTGTATTTTTAATGCGCAAAGTGTTTTTGTTTAAAATTTACATCAATTAAGGACTGTCGCACATCGCCTCGAGGTAAGGATGGGGTATTGGGTTGTTTTCAATTTGGAGTCGTATACAGGTTACCTACCTGTATCCGAATTTTGCGTGACATGACGTTATGTTGGCTTTTATGTTCCAAAGTGTACCATTAAGAGGTGAAAGGGTAGTATTAGTAAGGGTACTATTAGTATGATATGGATGTACCTAGTACCATTATGTAGTTCTTCTTTTAAAGTGAAAGTTTTATTACATCGTCTCAAACTTTTTCGTCTGTGTGTTGCATGTCGCGTGACGTTCGGCCGCGGAGTAGGGAAAAACTTTATTCCTACTCCGCGTTTTATACGTTTTATACCCTAGATGGAATATTATTCCAAAATTATCTCTATAGTTTCACTTTTACCGTGGTTTCATAAAACCACACAATCCTTTTTTTTTAAACGTTGCCCCACTAGGAATTTCTCCTGTATCGTGGGTAAACAAACAAAAACTCTCATACACAGACAGCCAGACCCGGAACAACTATCTGTAGGCCATACAAATATTTGTTCCGTGCGGGGATCGAACCCGCGACACGTCGTCGATCGCCCAGCCACTGCGCCAACCGAACCGTCAAAAAAAAAGTTAAAGTTAGTGGCGTGAAACTCTGACAACCAGTCTTATTAAGGGGTATCGTTTTATCCAGTACTAACTGGGGTGTGGACGTCCGATAAGCAGTCACTAAAAATAAAATACTGGTACATCTGCACCGGGTTAAACTGGATGCCGACCCCAACATATTCGTGAAACGAAATCGAATAGTAACTAACATTTAACAATTTCATGACCTTTTCTTTTTCACTTTCTACCTACCTACATAAACATTGTTTAGTTACATTAAGCTGTAATGAGACTCAATGATGACATTGAAAACACCTCCTTCTTACGCGCCTAAGGCAATAGCAAAACCACGCGGTGTAAACATAATATACAAGGTGTTGTTTTGCATCCTCGTCAAATTTCAGGAGGTGGTCACAAAAGACATAAATAATCAATAAAAATTACGATACCTAGTTAATTATTAATAGACGCTGATATTTTTGGTTGTTTAAGTTTGTACATGTTTCAGAATAACCCCCTTAACGTGGTTTTGGTAATAAAAACTATCAATTAAAACGTTTGAGATTGTTTGTATGTGTGTAAGCGAGGTTATAGGGCAAGAACCAGACGGGCCGCGTTTAAAACACGGTTGGTTCAAACATACGGATTTCCGTAAATAAGAAAAAAATAAAAATTACCTACCCATTTTATACTTGATTTGGGACGAGAATCATTAGCATAGTTACCTCCTTGAATTTGACGAGGATGCAAAACAACAACTTGTATAAACTTAGATTCTAACCTTAAAAATACTCATTCAGATCCAGCTTGTCCCCATGCAGTTCTCCTGCAGTGACGCCCTAAGCCGAGGCTCGTACCCTGCATTGGGGGGTGCCCTTAGCGTGTAGGACAGTCGCTTAGTTTGTAAGTTATTATGCCCTGGCTGGAGGCCTTACTCTCAAGCCATCCACAGGATAGTCCGGTTAAGCAGACGATAACCTCATAGGTTGAACTGCGAGATGCAAATCACAAAAAAAAACCTTAAAAATACTCGTTTCAGAAATAGTTTTTTCATAACTTTAAAAACTTATTCCTATATATGAAATATGGATGAAAATGATTGTTACTGTTAGCCTATGTCATCCCACTGCTGGGCAAAGGCCTCTCCCTATGACTTCCAAATCCTTCGATCCAGGGCCAATGTGGACCTCTGGTGGTTGGTTCTGTCCAGATCGTCCCGCCATCTCCTGCGAGGTCTACCGCGTCGCCTTGTGGCTATGTCAGGGCTGCACAGAATGATCGTACTTGTTAAAAACAGTTTAACTAAAATTCTATAGGATAATTTTATTTTTGACGTATTTACTTTAAGTTTACACCGCGTGCTCGTGCTTAATGAAATTGGGACAGAAAACCTCTAAACGTGGAAGAAAAGAAAATTGATACCTACATATAAATCTACATATTTACGCAAAAGCTTTTACCTACCTCCCGTAATTCCAATTTACGAAGAAATAAATAAGAGTATTGAACCCACTTCAGGGAATTGAAATTACTTACTCAGTTCAATTTAAGATATCGCTTATGAAATTTAAATTAAGTAAGAAAACTCCTTAGTATTCCGGGAATATATTACATTGAAATTGACATCAAAAGGGTAGTTCAAAACTTTATGTATTCTTGGTATGTATGTAGATATAAATCGTGTAAGCTGTTAACGGGTTATCCTTTGATATGCATGACCCTTAAGAAAGTTTTCTGACAAACCTATAAATACGATGGAAGACTTTGCCTTAAATGTATCACTCGGTCTCTATAAATTTTACTAAGGTCTTCTTGAAAGAATACTGAATTGAATGAAACATAATTTTGCCATTAAACTCGGCCGAGGACCTTAAACCTTAAACTGACAATTAATTTAATTTGCAACAATACACATATAATTTACACAGTATTTTCAAGTTTTCAATTTGCGGAATCTCCAAAGAATCATCGTACGGGTTAATAAACTTTGCCATGCAACAATTTAGTACTGAAAGTATTATCATCTAGCCTTCTCCAACTATGTTTGGGTCTAACTGGAGTCAGCTTAGTACCAGTATTTTACATAGAGCGACTGCCTATCTGACCTTCACAACTCAGGATCTGAGTCACATTTGTTATCATTTGAGCGGACAGCTGAATATTGAATGTACCCAGCATGTAAGCATTTACAAAGATTTATTTTATTTGACGGCGCTTTGGAAAAAGGCTTTATTAAAAAAAAAAAAAGACTTTTTGTCATTCAAAGTAGGCTGATAATCAGCACTTTTTGAACGTCAAAATTACAAGAGACAGTCCCCCAAAACGCCTGCCCTTCGCCACTTCCTAGTGTTTTAGCAGGGAAGAAGAAGTGGCGGAACAAACTCCCCAGCAACACATCTGTCTGTTAGGTTAGAAGAACCAGATTCTATACAAAAGTGTTCAAGTTTATATAAACAAGGAATCCATTATATCAAATTAATGTCACATGTCAGCTAGCACACACCAATAATAAAATAAAAATTATATGATTTACATTGCAAATTAAACTGTGACCACAGACGAGAGAGAAGCAGCCTACAATTCTCTCTGGCGGAACGTCAAGTCGTTGCGGCCATGTTGACTTGTGTGGTTGTCAAAGAAGGTGGCGCGTAACAAGGCGTTGACGGATCGCCGACGTCTGCTTTCTTAATGTAATTAAATCTGGTACCAGTTAACATATGTGAGGCGGGTATTAGCCTTTAAATATATTTTATGTTTCAGCCAAAAGATATCCGGTTCTGGTCCCGGCCATTCAATAGGGTAAGAATCCCACAATCCCTGGTCTTAACATGAAAGCACAATGACTGTCCCACACGCTTTCCCATAATTATAATCTGAACCGCAATTTTATATTGTTTTCCAACCAACATTTACCATACTCTCTAAGTACGTACCAACATAACGTACATGCTGAGAATAATAATTTAATTTAAAGACCCCAACATTAATGTAACCTTTTAGCAAACATTACCTGTCTGACAGATACATCAGGCAATCAAGTTGATTATGTAGGTAAAAGATATACAGAATTACGTAAAAAGATGAAGCCTTCAAAGAAGGCACGTGGTCAAAATCAGAGCTAAATAGTTTTTAATACATTTCACAAAACAATTTACAGTTGTGTCACAGTTATTTTTTTGGCTAATAAAAAAACTACTATTGGGTTGCTGTAAGAAGTATAGTTAAATATCAAAACCCCGTAGATTTTTCATTAAAATAAGGCTACCGTTTGAGAAGAGTGACGGGGTCAAGAGGAACCCCCTCACCCCTGTCAACGTCATTTTTGTTTTTCAACTAACTGAGCTAGGCCATTGAATAACTTTTATAATAACGACTTTCACCAATATTCCCCAAAATGCCTATGGTAGAGTTAAATAAAATAATATTTTTATTTATTTAAAAAATATCACAGTGGAGTTTCCGCCAGTTAAAATATTTCACGGGCGTATAAAAACTGGCTGAGCGGAAAAATGTCGGCGAAATAGGATGCTCCAAAATATGACACAAATAAAAAAGGATTTTGACGTTAGTCACTATACGGTTGCGCATTTTAAATGTGAGTACCTGGCTATTTTTTTATGTTTATATTTCACTAACTGTCCCGCGCAACTTCTTCTGCGTCACATTTTCCCCGTTTTTGCAACATTTTTCATTGCTGCTCCGCTCCTATTGATCGTAGCGTAATGATTAGCCTATAACCTTCCGCAATAAGTGGGCTATCTAACACTGAATTTCTCAAATCGGATCAGTAGTTCCTGCGATTAAGGCATTCAAGCAAACAAACAAACAAACTTCAGCTTTATTATTAGAATATATTAGATACATACTCTAGTATAAGACTGAAAGTTGGATTAATTATTTTAAGCATTATGTCCCAGTCAATTGTTTTTTTTTTTGGATTTGTTATTGGTAAACTGTAGTGGTTTTTATGAGCTTCGGATATTTATTTCATTTTATTAAGTAACCTTAGACTTAACTCTTGACGAGTATACGTATTTCTACCCTATTCTGATTGTGTTGTTAACACTTACCTATTTGCAAATTTGATTTATGACAGACTCTGCTGGCAAGCCATCATGTTGACAAAAAAGTTTTATTAACTGCAAAATTGTATACCACAACCAAGTCGAATTTTCAGCCAAAAGTAAACTGTTTCTAATGTACCTTAATCAATGACCACCGAACAACTAATAAGATACACAAACAAAAGTAAATAAACACAAATAACCTAAAGAACTACCCCTAATTGTTTACCGTTGGCACCACCCTTACATTCGCCATGAGAGCAGGAAATGAGTGCCATAGAACTCTTCAGCTTATGTGCTCGGCAACCAAATGTATCCACTCAGAAAATCGAATGGGTACGTTATTGAAAAATCGTTTTCGACGTTTGGGAAAAAAACGTTCGATTCTTACTTTGGAAGGGCTGGTATTAGGCTGTTTGAGCGGTATCGAGGTAATGTGTTTTCAGGTAAACAAAAAGTTGCGTTCGTTTGAATATGATTATGTTTTTCTGAGTAGGTACTTGATTTTTTTGTGGTATGTCTCACTTTGTGTTTGATTTGCCTGATTATGGGCAAATATTTTTTAGACAGCCTCTTTGGTATACACCGTGTAAATCACCTCATTACGAAGCCGTCAACCAAGCATTCTGTACATGAAACTAAGTTATTTACGCAAAAATTATTGCTGGGGAATGACTTTTTTTGGGGGTGTAAAATCATGTTTTGTGGTAGAACTCAATGTAACGCACTCAAAACATTGTGCTGATGGACGGATTGAATAGTGCGGGGGTCGTGGAGGTGTTTAAAGTAAAAATGTACATTAAAAACTTGTATTTTAAAAAATACTTGTCAAAAAGTTGGAACTTTGACCCCTAATATCTCCGTAACTAGACGGTTCCCAGGTGTGGCGTAGAACAAAAAAATTATCGCAATGACAGGGAGAACCAGTGCCTTTCGGCTTCGTTAAGAGGTGTGTTACACCCTTTATTATTCAGAAGCACAACAGCTGAGCTTAAGGTTTTGTTTACGATTCCCAGGTCGGGACAAGCGTTATTAGCTTTTCCATCAAGGATTTCTCAGTAGCAGCCACAGCGACTGGATTTGGGCCCGGAAGATGGGAATAGGCTCCCTTTTATATGGGACTTCAAATCTAACTGGCGAAATGTGGGTGTATTAAGGAAGTCTCTGTTTAACCATTCGGGGATTACAGGCGTGAAGTTGTGTGTGTGTACTTTTTTTTCGTAAAGTTCAGAATATATTTATTATATACGGTCTGAAAAATCAAAATATTTTTATTTCACATAGGCCTACATAGGCACTTATAAAACGTCGACAAAAAGGTGCTCGGTTCGAGTTGGTCGTTTCCTATGGAGAAGGACCGGCAAGAAACTCCATGGTTACTGAACTTTCTAAACCATGATTAAAGCCAAGTAGAAAGTTAATCAAGCAAGCAATATAAAATCAAATCAGTTCTCTGTCAAGTAAAAAGTAAGTCATAACAAATCTTAACTTGTTTTATTGGAATAATTTGGAAGAAAACATACTATACCAACTCTCAATAAATTGAGATAAGGCAGAAATATGATTTGCAGTCCATAAAACTACTACAGTGAAGTATCAAAGGGGAATCAATATAATATATCGCCACCAAATGCTAATTATTGCCTTAGCGTTGACGAAGGGAACTAAGATACAGTAGGTTATGATAATTATTATTTGCTTAAATGCTCTATCAACAGTTGAACACCAGAATCAATAAACATTCGAATGCATAATTAAGCTGGATTCTTTTAATTATAGACCAGCGGTGTGATTCTGTAAGACCACACTTAGAACTTCGAATCTGAATACGCTGTGAGTTTCTTGATTGGCATTCTAAAAACCCGGTTGATAATTCGATTTTACACTAGCGCCACCACTACGAGCGTGTCAGCGAGTTGAACTAAATTTATTTATTTATTCAACACTTCAAGCACATAGTACAGAGGCGGACTTAATGCCATAGGCATTTTCTACCAGTCAACCTTTGGGTGATGCAGAGACAAACAGAAAATAATAAATTATCAGGGAGATTTTGACAGATAAAGTATGAGATGACGTAAGAAGTGGCATTCTGTAAGGTAATTCCTTGGCTACAAAATAAAAGTAATTTAGAACCTTACGCAAAGTGACTGTGGATAGCGATGTGAGATGTGAGCTGTCGTCTGAATTTTACAGAATCGACGTAAATTTATCTCATGATTAATCTATGCAAATATTATCATCATCATCATCAACATCTTCCTGCCCTTGTCCCATTTTATTTGGGGTCAGCGCAACACGTCTCTTTCCAACATTCTCCTCTGTCATTCGTCATGCTATCATTTACTCCTTTATCCTTAATATCATTTCTCACACAATCCATCCATCTCATCATTCATCATCATTGCATCGCGGCCGTTCGCAGTATACAGACGTGCTCGTTAGCAGTTTTATTTAACGCAATAATAGTGACCTCCTTAAGTATTTTGCTAAGTGTGTAGTTTATTATATAATGAAAACATTGAAATAGTGAAATGGATAACAGCCCCGGTGCCGGTGATTCAAGTAATCGAGTGCAACCCAATGCCTCGCCAGCAAAAAGCCAGCAGCCAAATTTTACTATGGAATTTGTATCTACGCCCGACATCCAAAAATGGATGGCATGCATACAACAGAAGCTAAATGAAGTTTGCTCTATTGCCACGGATGGCAAACTCAACTCAGAGCAGAAATTGAAGGTGACCAACTTATGCCGTAAAGTAGAATCTGACACCTCTCATATGGCAGTTCTGTATCAGGCTCTGAAGCAGAAAGCCCATCAAGCCCTCAATATGATCGATGCCCTGAAGGAAAAGCGAAACCTCACAGAACAAATTTCAGAGCTTAAGCTAAAACTTTCCCTGACATTGATATTGTGATTGAATAAAAATAAATAAAAATAGCCTTTATTTACTCTGACCTTTGCACAATTTGTAATATAAGAAATTAAAAACATAAAACTAATACAAACTACTATACTTAACTATACTATACTAACTATACTTATTAATATGTTTTCCGGTTTGTTTATAACTTAATATTTAATATCAGTTACCAGGTCAGGCTGTCTTGCGACATAGGCCTCCTCAAGTTCCCTCCACCTTTGCCTGTCTAATGCTGTCCTTCTCCAATCTTTGGGCAGATCGTCTTCCCATCTTTTTTTCTGCCTTCCTCTACGTCTTTTGCCGTCCCGCGGGTACCATTCTGTTACTTTTTTGGTCCACTTTCCTGTTGTTGATCTCATCATGTGACCAGTCCATTTCCATTTCAAGGTTCGTGTTTTTACTTTAACATCTGTTACTTTGGTGATGCTCCTAATTTTTGTAGCTTTCCACCTGTCTTTCAACCTTAGTCCCAACATACTTCTTTCCATTCCTCTTTGGCATACACCCAGTTTATGCTCAATTTTCTGTGTTAGTGGCCGTAGGTGAGACATGGAAATAAACAAATCAAATCAAATCAAATCAAAATATTTTTATTTGTTGAACATAGGTAAACCAAAAGGTACAGATGTCATTATTAATAAATGAACGCTATGTCTTGCCATGAACGGCGTACAAATATTCTCTAATTAATAACTTAAAATAATAAACCATTCAAAACTAATAAATAAAACTAAATTATAACTACTAAATAAATAAAAAAGTGCATAGGTACATAATCATTTGATTCACATTAATTAAAATAACAATAAATTTAACCAAAAAACAAAATATTAAAATTAAATTAGATTAAATAAAAACAATGAAAATTATTAACAAATAAATTAACAAAACTTTAAAATGTCATTAGTTTACAATTTGTCTTCTAGGTACTCATTGACTGTATAGTAAGCTTTCTCGCATAACAAATCAAGAAGAGCCTTTTTGAAATGGTGTATGCTGTCAAGGTCTTTTATTTCATTGGGTAACTTATTATACATCTTGGGTGCCATTCCTAAAAAGCTCTTTGAATATAGTGCAGTTTTGTGTGGAATATTATAAATCTCTCTATTGCGCCGTTTCGATCTCAGTGTCTGAAATAAATGCAAGTTTGATTTTGCAACAAGTGTTGTGGACTGTTTTCTTTTCCGAGATTGGTATAGTTTTTTTTTTAAACGATGTAATATCTTGCATGCCTTTTTATGTATACAATGTTTACACAAATAAAGAAATCTTATCTTAACTTTTATTTCAGACCACAAGTCCATTTAGTTAGTACAACACACAACTAAGAAATTAGTGTTAGTACTTACATCTACCAGAAAAAGTGTTATGTTACAAAACTGGCGAAGGTTGGGGTACTACTTATAGTATATACATTTTACCAGTTATGTTTATGTCCCTTGTAAAAGAGGGCGAGCCTATTGCCATCAACCGGGCATCAATCAAGACCCTTAGCTACTACTTAGAAATTCATGATGAAAAACCCAACAGCACTTGGCCCGACACTGGAATCGAACCCAAGACCTCATGCTCAGCAGTCGCGCTTGACTAACGAGGCAGTCAGTAACTAAACTAACAAAGAGATCCTTTTCCCAAACTATCTTGGGGTCGGCTTTTAGTTCAACCGGATGCAGCTGACTCTCAGTATTTTACATGAAGCGACTGCCTATCTGACCTCCACAACCCAGTAACTGGGTAATACGATACCCCTTGGCAAGATTGGATGTCAGACTTTCGGCTTCTGAGTACTCGAAATGACTCTCAAAGCTCTACGAATGACAGCCGGGACCAACGGCTTAACGTGCTTTCCGAGGCACGGAGGAAACTCGGTGTGTAATTATAGTCGCCCATCTACGACCGACCTCGGCAAGTACGGCTTAACCCTCAGATCGACCCGTGCGGCCGTTACTATTTAGCCACGAGCTCCTCTAAAAGGATATGATATGAACTAACAATGGAATATACTATAGAAGACGAATATAAAACTCCCGAGACACTACAACCATTTATTCATTATTGTTTAATGCGTCGATGTCCGTATAATTGGCTATTTGTTTCACCCGGCTTCTGAGTCTCGTGTCTCATTTCCTCTGTCGACAAATAGAGGGTTTCTTTGAGGAGTATTAACAACTAACTTATACCCACGGCTTCGGCCGCGTGAACTTTGGCAATCATCCTACTGGATCGTATTATCGGGATAAAACTATACTTTGTGATCATCTAGGATATAAACTATCGTTGTGCCAAATTTCATTAAAATCTGTTGAGTAGGTTTTGCGTGAAAAAGTAACAAACATCCATAGATCCTCACCGCATTTATAATATTGGTACAAAGTGTGATGTCGTTGAATTAAATTGCTTCAACACTTTTTCAGACAATTATTTTGCTTTGATATTGTAGTTTCTAGAAAGTGCTATTCTACAGGCGACTGTAACCGCAAACCGAAGCTACACTACAAGTTTCACGAAAAGTAGATCGTTTTAGTTGGAAAGAAAATACCTACTACCTACATGTAGATAAAAACATACCCATTTTTTATGTGAAGTGTAAGTATTATCCAATTTATGGAAATTCTTCTAATGTATTAATTACTTTTATACACACTATATCACTTAAGAGCGTTTACTCCTTACGACAATTCATACAAACTTTGAAATGCCGTAAGGTGTAGGTAAACGCTCTTAAGGTGAAAGTGCCAGAACAGTAGGTAAGTGGTACGCGAAATTCAGATTTTCTTTGGTTTTTTGCAATTTGCAGAACAACGTCAGGCTGTATGTTAAAGAAAATATGATTTGCGACCGAAATCTGGCTTTACAGAGCTATTGTAATTTTGTAAAACTACAAACGTGTTACGAATGGATTTCACAGACTAATCTGGCGCTTAATTGGCACACTTATTGCCCAAATTTAAGGGAGATTAATTGATGACTTTTAGCTAAATCAATATATTTTTCTAGCAGTGATACAATTTGGTTATTACATTTCTACTAACAAGAAGATATCCTCTACTCCATTATTGCCTAAAAAAGTAAATATAAAATAAAATACAGTCTGTTCTACTCTTCCTACATCCTTGTATCGTAGTCATCCGTTCAATAATATATTATTGTCTCCTGACTCGGTCTACGATTTATGTGTCGTGTCTACCACGTTTAATTGTTCACCCGGCCAACTGAGCTTATTTCTAGTAGCTATAGAGATATTTTTGTGTGTGTGTGAGTATATTTATATTGTACCGTTCTAAGGATTGTCATATGTTTTTCGGTATCTCATGTCAATCAATCCAATTTATTTTTACCTTTTTATCATCGTGATCTCTAACAGAATGACATCTTCTAGGCTTTCCTATGACCCTCTAGTGCAATTACCGTTGACCTTAACGTTTGCATCCACATCTAGTTCACCTCAAAATGTATCCCTAGGCATAGTACCTGTTGTAAGGCGTAATAATTAAAGGCAATGATTATGTGCCTAAATTATAATACTTATGTTTGCTGCTTTCCCCTTTTCCTCTTTTCAAGGTCTGTCATTTTAAGCGAGACTTTAAAGAGGAATTCTAGCTCATCCCGTCGTCTTCTTTTGGGCCTGCCGCATTATCGGTTCCTAGCGTTTGTGATCCACTTAGTAGTATTTTTGCCAAGCCAACGACATGAGAGCTATATGAACAACCAAGTTTCACTTTATCCTCGCAGCGAAGTGGCCAGTGTCAGCTATTTGTGTATTGGAACAAAGTATAAAGTTTGTAATGGACACGTAGCCATGTGAAACAGTAATGATAGTGTGCCTATTAGTAAATTATTATGTACAAAATGAAATTTAGAATAACTGATCCATGAATGATTCAGTTAATTTAATAGATAATATTACGTGTTGTTCGTGTGTACAATTTATGTGACGTGTTTAGCTCACTTTATTGGTTTTATTTATCTCAATGCTCATCAACTACTTTAGAGCTAGACGACTCAACTACGTTGAGTAAGTTACACATACCATTACGCCTGTAATCCACAAAGGGTTAGGCAGAGGTGTGCCTAATAGTACACCAGCATTTTGCCAGTTATGTTTAAGTCCTATGTAATAGGGAGGGAGCCAATTGCAATCAATCGGGCACGAATCCAGACTCCGTGGATACTGAAAAATCTGGGACAATAAACCTACGCTATTAAAATCTGGGACAATAAACCTACGCTATTAAAATCTGGGACAATAAACCTACGCTATTAAAACAGATTGCAAGAGAGAGTATATTTATATCTTTTTTTTAAAACGTTGCCCTACACTAGAAATTTCTCTTGTATCGTGGAGCGTTTAGAAGCATTTAAACTCACTTACGAACAGCCAGACCCGAAACGACTATCTGTCGGCCATAAAAATATGTGTTCCGTGCTATTATTATTATATTATTCTACTATATATTATTAATGCGAAAGTTTGTGAGGATGGATGGATGTTTGTTAATGAAACAAAAATGAAATTTAACACCCTGTTAGTTTATAACGTCGATTAAAACACAGGATACCTTTAATCCCGGTAGTACGATTCCGTGGGACAATTACCGAACAAAACGCGGGCAAAGCCGTGGGCATAAGTTAGTCATTAATAAAATAAAATACACAAATATACTTAGTTACTCTTCAGTAACGACTAAGCTATTCACATACATACACACCAATTCGCAGAACCATATGTAATGATAAATTCTGACTACACAAAAACATCCAATATTTGTCGCCCCTCCAATATTTCCCAGTTGTTTTCCTTCAGCCCAAAAAACCCACAGAACAGTAATAAATTCTGAACGTGTGTAAAGCAGTAAGATGGGTGATAAGTAGCCGTACGCGACTGCTCCTGAACTATTGTCCTCGCGTGACGAGAATAATGAAAAGGTTTCTTCGATGACTGATTCTCAGATCAAAAGCTGAGATTGTTTTGTTTGTGACCCTTGAAGGATATGTATTTTTCTAGGTATCTTTATATATTTCTAAAAAGATAAGGTTTTATATTGGTTGAGAATAACAGGAGTTAAATTATCATTGTATCCTATTCCAGTATCAATTTTATTGCCATATTCACGATAATATATATTTAAGATACTGCGACCTTTTGCTTCAAAAATGATGAGGCAAACATTGTACAAAATTGTATTGAATTGGCCCAAGCGGGCGCACTCCTCAAACTTGCCTTATTTAACCTGTGGGTATTCATAAAATTTAATATAATAGGGAAGAATAACTAAAACTGTCTTTGTGACTGGGACTGCAGCTTTGTTTTTTCGGCATTTTAAAGTGCCTGTAATGGTCTAATTGGTTGGGTTGCTTTGAGTTTATCCTAAACAAATATTATAGCTGATAACCACACTATGGCATTACATAAGGCCTGTAAATATAGTTTTTGAGACGCATAAATAAATAAAGTTAGTCTAACCAATTTATTATACTACCCAGAATTCAAAATATAAAGTTGTTCGTCCCTCGCCCAAATAGGTACAGCTTTCAAACTTTTAAAAGTTTAAGTCCAGGTAATCACAATGTCAACTCCTAAATTGGGTTGTAAGATAACGAGGGCAAAAGGGTGAGGTTGGACGGCAACTCGCCACTTTCAAAGGATAATGGCGACTGTCCTAGGGTCTGGTCCATTTAAGTTATCTAGACGCCTAACTGGATTACTGAAGGCGCTCTTCCATGTAATGTCACGTACTTTTGGATTAGGTGGACTAATTTGTTAACAAAAATCGTTTGGCTTTACCACAGGAGGGTATGTCAGACTACGTACAGTATTTAAACACCCTTGTGGAACTCAATATAATTTAATACTACTATTAACTAAGTCATGCAAGCTCTAGCTGTAGTCTGATGTTTCAGACCGCGCCCTAAACAAAACGTGCCTACTTGCCTGGGTAGGTACCTAGAGTCCATATTGGACTTCTTTTTCATCATTAGCCTATAATGTTCCCACTGCTGGGACACAGGCCTCCTCTCCTATGAGAGGGAGTGGGCTGTAATCCACCACGCGGGCCCAGTGCGGGTTGGTAGATGTCTCATGTCTTCGAATTTTTGGTTCTAGGACATGCCGGTTTCCTCACGATGTTTTCCTTCACCGTTTTTGAGAGCAGTGATGATGAAATCAATTACACAAAGTAATGCGCCTGTCTAGGTTCGAACCCACGGCTTACTGTTCGTAAGTCGGGGCTGCCGACTTCTTTTTATTGGTTCTGAAATTGATTGTTACGTACCCACGTATGAAGATTTTACTAAAATTATTTTGTTCTTTTTGAACCTATTGCCATCAAACTTAAGAGCGTTTACACCTTACGGCATTTCATACAAACTTTCAAGTCCTTATTTTTAGAAATGAACTGGACCGATTTTAATAAAACTTAAAACGTATAAGCAGGATACAGAGGTCTAAAAAGTTACAAAAAACATTTTCGAAACGTCTTTAAAACAAAAGATAATTGGAAATTTTTGTTTCTATGGATACTTTAGACCGATTGGTCTAATTTAGCTGTAACTTTTTTTTTCGAAAATGTCGTAAAGGCGTAAACGCTCTTAATAAATATTTGCTCGACCTAAGTATCAGACCAAGGAACTTTAGTCCAATGAGGCAGTCAAGATAAAAACAAGAATAAACCATATAATATGACTTTCGAATTCAATATTATATTTCGAAGCACGTTGCATTTTTGTTTTTATTGTCTCGATAGAACTATCCACTCAATATTCCTTTAATTTACATCATACATACATTTCTGAAACCCTTATCCCATCCTGATAAACCCTTCGTTCCGTTCAAAAATTGGAGGCTACCATTTTACAAACTCCGGACGCCAGATTTCAGTGCGACGTCAACTGATTAATGGTGACTGTACGTTTTAAACCGAATTTAAATAACATTTTTACAGTCCGTGAATTATTTATTGTATCCCATCCACCCCATGAAATATTTATATGCATAAAATTCGTATAAATATCTCAGAGATCATTTTGTGGGGAAGTTGGTGAGTGGTTGTTGATATTAATTAATTCTTGAGTGGGTGGAGAACGGAAGGAAAAATATTTCTTCACTTATTATACTTTTACTTGAAAGTGAGACAGGTACAATAACAAACTTATAATTATAAACGTTCTACAGAATCTAGATACAGTTTATTAATTGATTATTAGAATTGTTGCTTTTTACAAAATTTCAATGCCTCACGGTCCAAATGTATGGGGCAGCTGACTTCCATTTTGCGATTACGTACTGTCGCACTTTGATGGTCTGTCCCATCCTCTATGAGTGACTGGTAATTATTGACCAATACTTTAACACGTGATTGTACTCATAATAACAAACAACTTTTCCAAAGAAACATTTTATTTATACTCATTCTCTGTGATCACAATAACACAGCAGCGATTCGATAATTCGGGTATTCGAGCCATGGGTGCTCTACCTACCCACTGTGGCACGGAACGATTGTAATGAGACAACAGCGGCTAACAGCTGATAGGACACAGCTGCACGCGCGCGCGTATTTCATACGGCTGTTGTGTTCTTGCGATAAAAGAGAATGTCTGAAAAATTAAATCTTTAGGAGACTTTTTTGTTGCTATGAATAAAATCACGTGTTTAAGTATCGGTCACTAATTAACAGTCACCCTATACAAGCTGTTGTTTTGAAAACTCGTAAAATTCAAGGAGGTAACTATGCTAATGATTCCCGACCCGAATTCAATAATAAAATGCAAAGGATTTTTTTTTCTTATTTATGGAAATCGATAAGTTGATGTAAACCACCCGTATTTGAAATGCGGCCCGTCCAATCATTGCCCTATAATCGAGCCTTCACACATACAAACAATCTCAAACGTTTATTCGATAATTTCTTATTCCATAATCCACGTCAAGGGGGTAATTCGGAAAAGCTGACAAATTTAAACAACAAATAAAACAACGTTTATTAATAATTAACCAGGAACCGTAATTTAAATTTATTATTTATGCCTTTACTGACAACCTCCTGAATTTTCACGAGGATGCAAAACAACATCTTGTATATTTAAGTGCACACTTTTTTTATACACGATGTATAATGTGCATGAGATAGGTATTACTACCTTGTGTAGGTATTTAGAATTCAGAGCTGTCCTATGTGTTGAAGAAAATAACCCAATCATATTGAGTAAAACTGATTGCTTCATTAAAACAAAAGGACACATTGCAAAGCCAATAAAAGTTGCTGTTTCTAGAATTTTAAGAAGTTAAAGGCTGTCTAGTAAATTTATTCCACTATTTATCTGCCTATAGCAAAGTCTTCTCCTGACAAATAAAATTGAAGTTTAAGAGAGAGAAGTTACTGAAGTAAAAATTTGTGTAGTAAAGTTATTCCCCTGTTTATCTGGCTACAGCAAAGTCTTCGTCTCTCGCCAAATAAAATTATAGTTTAGAGAAAGTTGTCCTAAGCCTTCGCCTTAACACCCTAATACATCACACAATATCTAATTACCATAAGATTCTCGAACAGTCCGTTACGTCCAACGTTTAAAGTTTCAAATTTACAAGCGGAGTCCCCTTACCGTAGCCCGTACTCTTGCGGACTTGTAAGTAAATACCGGTCACTGGCGAATTACTGAGGGTAAGTTGTTTTAACTTTGGTAATTACCCCTTTGGCCGGCCACTGTGGGATGTTAATGGCGTATTTAGATTTTAATCTGTTTTTTTTGGTGGTTGAAATACAAGGTGTTGTTTTGCATTCACGTCAAATTTCAGGAGGTGGTCACAAAAGACATAAATAATCAGTTAAAATTACGATACCTAGTTAATTATTAACAAACGCTAATTTTTTTGGTTGTTTAAGTTTGTCAATATTTCAGAATAACTCCCTTAACGTGGTTAAGGGAATAAGAAATTATCAATTAAACGTTTGAGATTGTTTGTATGTGTGTAAGCAAGGTTATGGGGCAAGAACTAGACGGCCCACGTTTAAAACACGGGTGATTCACACTTACTGATTTCCGTAAATATGAAGAAAAAAAATCATCTGCCCATTTTATTATTGATTCGGGACGAGAATCATTAGCATAGTTACCTCCCTGAATTTGACGAGGATGCAAAACAACACCTTGTATAAGTGAAAAAAAGAATGGAAGTTTTCCAAACCACAGGCTTTTCGCAAATCAAATCGTAAAATGGATAAATCAAAAGTAATGGTAAAAAAACTCTTTTTATTTTCTCAAATAATTGAATAGTAAATGAGGTCTGATTTCCAAGAGGCAATCCAGACAAAAAAGGTTTTCTATTTAGAAAACACTAAAATTATTTAGACTGTCCAACACTGCGACAGCTAGATAAATAACAAAAGGTCCCTCATTACTTTATACATTTTAAAACATAAATTCTTAAACTAGGGTTAAAATCACATTTTGTGTCCACAATCCCGCTGTAAATTTATAGCACGAACCACTTAAACTCATTAAATTTCACGTGTGTTTATCAAGCAATACCCGAAATAAGTTGAATAAAACCCGGACCCTAAAACCGGACGCTTAAATGTCCCTGGAAAATAATTATCCAACTTAAACAATAAAAGGACCCAACTAGCTTGAGGACTAATTCTGTTCTCGGATTGTTTCAAAATCCCCACACTAGGGACCTCCAAATATTTTCACCTAATTTTTACTTTTTTTTTTTAAATCTCTCCAAAAAGGTCGGACCCTCTGGCCGCTCGAACGATTTCTTGGAGCCACAAAAGAAATTACGTGTCAAAACGTGTTTTGGAAGTTTTATAAACTGATTTGCATTCTTAAAAGATAAAATTAACAAAATCTAAGCACAAAATTGTGAGAAAATGAACTTTTGGCGCTGTCTGACTTTTGTGCCCTTAGGAAGGTCAGACAACCAAGAATGGAACGTGGATTTACAAAAGAAATGTTGGTCTTTATTGACTGCCTATTAAGACCTTCCTCGTAGTCTGTTGAACTGCTGAGCTTGGGTTCTTGGGTTTGATTACTTGGTCCGGTAAAGTAATACAAATTGTTTTTTTTTGGATTGTTTGGTCACCTGGACCCGCTCGCTACTGGATGCGCGGATCCATTTGACTACATGATTTATTTTCATTGCATTTTTATTGGTTAACTGGACCCACATACAAAATTAAAAAAAAAAAACTATTGTTTAAAGCTACCAGCGGATACAGTCGAGTAAAAAGGCAAGCAGCAAAATTGCTTAGTCAAAATATTATAAAACGCAATTCAATTAGGTTAAACCGTTTATTCGCAATCAAAAACTTATTTTTTTTTAAATTAGACACATTCAGCTATACCTACCGTACTATATTATTTAAAAATCTAAATGGATAAGTGCTCTCAAGCCGTTCAAAAAGATTTGTCTGTTCCTATTTCTAAGATATTGAAGAAAGCGTAAATGCTCTCAAAGACAAAGGCACGAATCTGGTACAGAATCTACCTGTCTTAAGAAACGTACAGAAAGCGCTGAATAAAAAAAAGGAATCATTCTATTGGTCCTAAAAAGTTAGACTTAGCTAAAAAATTAAGTTTCTGCTATTCGCCGACTACAACGATGGTAAAAATCGTATTCTAGTCTTTGGCGAACAAACAGCAGTAAATCTTTTAAAGCTACATAGGTCTCTAAAAGTTCACAACATACAATAAAATATTTCACGACTAAAGCAATTGGCTTGGACCCAAAAAGTTAGTAAAACTTTCTCTTTCTAGAGTACTTATTCTGACCCGACTAGTATTGTAGTTGGGTCAGAATAATTACTATTTTTGAACCTCAGAATTGTATATCGTCCCACGTTTTAATTAAATTAGGTAAATTCTTGCAAGCGCGTCTGTTGAGCATGATGTACTTGGTTTGATTTCCAGGTCGGGCAAAGTGTTATTTGGATTTTCCTTCAGGAATTTTCTCTTTAGCAGCCACAGAGATCGGATTTGTGCCCAGTTGATGGCAATAGGCTCGCCCTATTACATGGGACTTAAACATAACAGGCGAGATGTAGGTGTGCTATTAGATATGGAATTGTAGAATCAACTACGATGTGAGATGCTGAGATAAACTTAACACCAGGCGGAGGCAGGAATAATTCAGAAAAAAAACAGTATAGACTATAACCTATGATTTTGTTTCTTCTCTGAATAATCAGGTGTAGACGACAATGTGTAAAAGTGTTCGTAAATAGTAGATTGTAGATTGTATCTTATGGGAGCAAAATAATATTTTTACGGCGAGGGCGCTTATTTGAATCTAGAGCGAAGTGAGGGATTCTAGAGTAGAATCCCGAGCGTAGCGAGGGATTCTTTAGTAGAATCCTGAACGTAGCGATGGATTCAAAGTACGTCGCCCGAGCCAAAAAATATTTTGCGCCCGAGTGATACACTCTACTTTTCATCACCCACTATGAGAAAATAAAAGGCGTCACATATTTTATTGTAATCAAACAGAGTAACAACTATTTTGAAATGAAATAGTATCTAATAATAAAACGACTAAAAACTTATATATTTACATTTGAGACATTTTTGCAATTATGAAAATTTATTATTCAGCTGGCGGCGCGACTATGGGCCGTCGTACCAGCCAGTCTTTATTCAAACAATATTTGCGTTCGATTTCTTTGGCGCGGAACACTAACATGTTCCAGATTCAAAAAGTGCGCGGCAAAGATAATTGCGGCGCACTTTTTGAAATAAAGAGGATTAAAAACTCATTACTGCCCGCTAAAAGTTTCATATAGAAAACACCACCTTTGGGTGCACTTAAAAGCGAACCAATTTGACCTTTTCGAATAGATGGGATGAAAAGCCTATTTGCAAAATAATTATCATTTATAATTCATCAGTATCTAACTTTGGAGATCTGAACATATCAAAAACTAGCCATCTAACTTGCTCACAACCCAATCAATTCTCACTCATTGGCTAAGAACTGAAGTGTACCAGATTACGTATTAAGGTGAACACACTAACTTTAGGGGCACCATCTTAACATTCCGGTCTCGGGGGCCTGGTAACGAGTTGACCGTTCGCCAAACCGCAAGAAGACGAACCTCAAGAGAAAATCACTCGCTCCTACATAGGTCTAAGTACCTAACGTAAAATGTATGAGGTATCAGCAAAGATATAAATATACATAGATAACGCAATGTGGCTACTGTCGCAGCAAGCTATTTTTTTGAAACGACAACGTCACAAGTCAAGAACTTAATGCTGGACATTAAAGAACAAAAATGTAGCCTTTGCGAATGCTCAAAGTGTTATAAAGGAGTGAAGAGAAACCGACACGCGTTTTATTTATTTTATTAATTTCTATGTAGGCCTGGCTACATAGAAATGTATGGCACGGCTAAATACTAAAAGATGATTCATTCTACTCCTACCTCCGGGGAGTAAAAAAGTAACTTAAAACAAAAATTATCACAGCGCCATCTATGAACAAACTGAAGAATTAAAATGGTCTGAATCTCGCAAGCAAAGTTTACATCGACTTAAGAGCATATAGAAAAACCCGACAACAGCTGTCGGACAGTTGCCCACCAGACATGACACCTGTCTGGTCGGAAGATACTCCCTTTTCAATGGAGTATTTAGAAACTTTATTCCCTGCTCCTCATACCCCAGAAGAATAATGTTATAAGTACGTAGTAAGCGTCTTCGTGTCGGTGTCCCTTACACTGTGTTTAAGTTAATATAATAATTATCAGTAGTCTTCTAACTTCAATATAGTTTTTGTTTCAACTAACAACGCTGACACTTCCAATTCTCATCATAAGTCAAAACCAAACAAGAAAGTAGTTTACCATCACAGACACTATTAAGCTAAGTGCCCACTACAACTGAACACCGTGATCATTACTCAACGTTAATTCTCTGGAGACAATGGGTGACCGGCCGTCGAATGACAGGGATTTACATCTTGAAGATTGAGATTCTTGAAGATTGGATTAGGAACTGTGGTGGAGAGCAGCGGTGGCCCAGTGGTGGCAGCCTCGACTTACGAGCAGTAAGCCGTGGGTTCGAACCGAGGCAGGCGCATTACTTTGTGTAATTTACTTCATCACCGCTGCTCTCAAAAGGGTGAAGGAAAACATCGTGAGGAAACCGGCATGTCCTATTACTAAAAATTCGAAGACATGTGATATCTACCAACCCGCATTGGCCCGCGTGGTTGATTACAGCCCAATCCCTCTCATAGAGAGGGGGCCTGTGTTCTAGCAGTGGGAACATTATAGGCTGATGATGATGATGAGGTGAGGGTAGTTGCTACTAATTTGTCATATTACAACATCACATAATAAAACAGTGATAGTCTAAAGTGGTGTGATCGTCGGATTGCCAAGTCATAGGACTCGAGATCGAACCCACGACACGAACCTCTGATTTTCGGATTCGTGTGCGCATTTTTTTTTTTTTTTGAAACCAGCATACCCAAGATGTATATCTCGACGGCATGTAAAGCCAAGTCAGAGGCCCATGGGCTGCATAAAATATCAGACACTAGGTTAGCATACCACACGATAAAAAAAATAACATCACGCCTGGAAGCCCCGAAGTGTTAGACAGAGGTGTACCTACTGGTGGTGTACCACGTAACCCACATTTAATTTTTTTTTAATCATCATTAGCCTATAATGTTCCCACCGCTGGAACACAAGCCTCCTCTCTATGAGGGAATGGGCTGTAATCCACCACGCGGGCCCAGTGCGGGTTGGTAGATGTCACATGTCTTCGATTTTTTGGTTCTAGGACATGCAGGTTCCCATCACGATGATGCCGGTTTTATCACGATGTTTATTGCTTTTTTTATGTGTCTATTGCCATCAAACGAGCACAAATCTAGACCCCTTGGCTGCTACTGAGAAATAAAATTTAATATTGGTATAATTATGGAGCGCATTCAAATTCACCAATCATTTCATTTCGGCCAATGCAATACAATTTTCATTCACTACTCAATATGACGTAATTTCAATACAACTTTGTTTCATTATGTGCTGAATATTTTAAAGGATACAAAAAGGCCACAGAAACAATTGTATTTTTCCTTCATTAGATTCTCCTCATTACAGTAGAAATGTTAAATAAATTGTTTTTGTTTTCACTGTATATGCTTGGTTATATTTTCAACGTTCTAAAGTTTATGCGTTTTTTTTTAACTATTAGCGATATCCCATAGTTTATATAGCCCGTGTCAAAAGACATTTTGACTTATGGTTTTTTTATTATTAAACGACGATTAAACATTAATTTTCTAGCTCTTTTAACGAAGTGAAGGCTAGAGCTCTCAAATTCGTCATATGAGGCCAAGGGGTTTCGTTTTGCCAAGGCATTGTTTTGCTGGGTTTTGGAGGACTGGTAAGTAGTCGTTCTATGTAAAATTATAGTACTCATCAGCATTTGGTTAGACTAGAAGCTGAACTCAACAAAGTTGGGAAAAGGTTATACAGATGATGATGATACTTATGTAACAATTTAAATTCCATACAGTCAAATTTAATACAAAATGTAGAAGACATTTTATTAAAAAAAAAAAAAAACAGGTTTTTTTTAAATATGGTGTGACTGGTAATTGCTGACCGATTAAATCTTTCTTTGGGAAAGTTGTTTGTTATCATGAGTGTTATCACGTGTTTAAGTATCAGTCATCCTTCATATCTTTTATGTATAGCAAACAATACACTCTATCGAATCGCATTTTTTCAGGAGGAAAAAAGTTCCCTTGTAAGGCCATATTACCCAAATTATGTATATGCATAGGCATATACTGCCAAAATCCGGTTATTACCGCTTATAACAGTTCAACAGTTCAATATCACGTCTCAGGGGGCTGATAACGATTTGAGTCGGAGCCAAACCGATGTCGAGTCGGCCGGCCAATCGCTAAGTGAATATGGTTAAAAAATGAGAAATCGAAGTGTGAACTCGAATAACATTGCGGTTGTTTTCAATGATTCACTGTTAAATGTGGGGGAAAGAGAATTGAAGTTTTGATAGATCACATGGACTTCTTCAAGTTAATTTATTTCGGAAACACAGGGTACATACAGTAGATGTGATAATAAATAGGATTCGAGCTGTCCCGCAAAAAAGCTTACAAAATATCAAGGTTTTTTTTTAAACATTTACTTAACTGGAAATGTACCTACACCTTGATCTGTCACCGTCTTTATCATGCATGCCTCTTTGCACTAAGGTGTAGTTTCTTATTTTAAAACAGTTTTTACTGGTCATGGATTCAGCCACCAAACTTCGCGAATCCTAATGTCAATTAGCACCTTAGTAGTGAAGCCAGAGGGTACATGATACTGTCATAGTGAGAGGTCAAAAGGTCATTTCCCAGCAAATATTTTTTCATCCCACCTATTCGAAAAGGACGATTTGGTTCGCCTTTAAGTGCACCCAAAGGTAGTGTTTTCTATAAGATTCTTTTAGCGGGCAGTAATGAGTTTTTATTCCTCTTTATTTTGGAACATCATCATCATCATCATCTATAATTTGGAACATCTTAGTATTCAGCGCCAAAAAAATCGAACACAAATATTGTTTGAATAAAGACTGGCTGGTACGACGGCCCATAGTCGCGCCGCTCCAGCTGAATAACAATAAATTGTCATAATTGCGAAAATTTCTCAAATGTTAAAATAAGTTTTTAGTTTAAAACAACTAAAACTTATTTTAACTTTTTTTTATTAGATACCATTTAATTTTAATTTAGTTGTTACTCTATGTTTTATTAAATATTAATATTACAATAGATTAGGAGGCGCCTGTTTTCTCATAGTGGGTGATGAAAAGCAAAGTGTATCACTCGGGGCTAAATATATTTCAGGCTCGGGCGACGTACTTTGAATCCCTCGCTACGTTCAGGATTCTACTAAAGAATCCCTCGCTACGCTCTAGATTCAAAAAAACGCCCTCGCCGTAAACATATTATTTTGCTCCCTTATGATACAATCTACTATTACGTACAGTTACAAATTTTTTATACAGAATGCTTGGTTGCCGGCTTCATGAAGGGTCCGTTCACAACTTGTGTTCTGCCTTCGTGACTAAAAACAACGGTAACTAATAAAAAAACGCTAAATAATAACAGCCGCATGGGTAGATCTTTAAGGTTAAGCCGTGCTTGCCGAGGTTGGTCCGTGGATGGGTGACCATAATGACATACCGAGTTTCCTCCGTGCCTCGGAAAGCAGGTTAAGCCGTTGGTCCCGGCTGCCATTTGTAGATCTTTGACAGTCGTTACGAGTAGTCAGAAGCCAAAAGTCTGGCATCCAGTCTTACCAAGGGGTATCGTATTACCCAGTTACTGGGTTGTGGAGGACAGATAGGCAGTCGTTTCATGTTAAATACAGATTCTCACGAGCATCCGGTTAGACTGGAAGCCGACCCCAACAAAAGGCAAAGAAAAAGGCTAGGCACATGATGATGATGGATTGGGCCACCAAACTTCGCGAGTCCTAATGTCAATTTAGACCTTAGTAGTGAAGCCAGTGAGTACATGTTACTGCCACAGTGAGAGGTCAAAAAGTCATTTCCCAGCAAATATTTTAACGTACAGTTACTTAATTTGTTATACAGAATGCTTGGTTACCGGCTTCGTGAAGAATCCGTTTACACGTTGTGTTCTGCCTTCGTGACTAAAAACACGTTAACTTAAATTAAATTAAAGTTACCTTGCTTTCATTCACGGCAGCATTGTACAGTGTCAAAACCATGTTTAATCTAAATCCAGTCTATAGAAAACGTCCGTCCGTTTACCAATTAGTGATGTAAATCTAAACTGTTCATTGTTGAGGAAACAAGGAATCGTGTGCTAAGTCCAAACAAAGTAATTAAATTAAAATTTAAAGCGTGTTTCCTTAAAGCCGTTCTAAATCACGGAACTAAGGAGGTCAGATGGGGATAAAGAAAGAAAATTGTCACGTTTGTTTTGTATTTTTGTCATGATAGTTGGACTTTGCAAGTTTTTTTTTAACGGCATGGGTTTTTTGATAAAAAATGTTTGCATGCCACTAATTTCTTAAAATACTATTGCATAATGCCGACTTGGATAGAGTGTTGAAACCAAAAATGTAATGATTATTAATAAGAATTAATGTACACAATTAAGCAATAAATATATCTTTATCTTTTGAGAAAACAGCCAATTTCTTTAAAGTGTGATTTTTAGGGTTAGATTTTTATATTTGGAAAATATTTCAAAATTTCGTCAAAATTATAAAATTGTTAGATGTCGCAGAGACATACGTGCATAAAAAATAGCAAAAAAAAAGATTTCTTCTTTTTCTGTTCACATACAATACCAAATAAAAGTAATTTGAATAAAGTTATGTCCACGGAAGTGTCCTGTAATAGTTATTACCATTTAATTAAAAAGCCAATCCAACCTATATTTTCCCAGAACTTTTCAACCAAAAAATGAAGAGAGCCTTTATATATTTCTAAATGAATCAACCCTTTCACAGCCAGTTCAAAAACATAATCGGCCCAATCTAGATCTATTGTTCGCCGAAAATTCACAAAAAATCTAACACAATATGTACATCAATTGCCATTCTTCACTCAATTTATTATTTTGTGGAACACAAAAAAACAGATTTATATGTTTTGCCCAATTGGAAACCGTACATTTAGCCAATGTTGATGCAAAATCCGAAAATGGACGGTACAGTAAACAAATTAAATGACTGGACAAACGAGTGGCGGTGCATTTTAAAAACAAAGAGAATTTAGTGAGCTGCCATTAACATGTTGGATTGATATAAATGTTTTGTACTGAGACTCATATTTTTAAACGGATTAAAACAGTAATAAAATATCTCCTTTCTGTTTCTTTCTTTTTTTTATACAACCTTGCTTAATAATAACTGCCGCTCGGGTCGATTTATAGGTTACGCCGTGCCTAGGTTGGTCAGTGGATGGGTGACCACCCATACATACCGAGTTTCCTCCGTGCCTCGGAAAGCACGTTAAGACGCTGGTCCCGGCTGTCATTTGTCTTTGACAGTCGTTATAGGTAGTCAGTGGCCCGAAAGTGTGACAACTAGTGGTAAGCCAAGGGGGATCTTATAACCCAGTACTAACTGGATTGTGTAGGTCAGATAGGCAGATAGGATAGAATCTGGTAAGACTGGAAGCCGACCCGAACATAGTTGGGAAAAGGCTATGCAAATGATGAAGATGATACAACGTTGCTCCTCACTAAGAATTTCTCCTGTATCGTGGGTGCGTTTACAAGCATTTAAACTCACATATACAAACAGCCAGACCCGGAACAGGCCATACAAATATTTGTTCCGTGCGAGGATCGAACCCGCGACACGCAGCGTAGCAGTCAATTGCTCAATCACTGCGGCCACCGTGCCGTCGTCCTTTCTTCTACAATGAGTTATAAGATGATTAAAATAATCATTATTCCAACGTTTATGCTGATAGAATGGCACTTTGTTTAAGCCTTCTTTGAAGCCATAAGACTATAGAGTCTTATACGATTATATTACAATGTTAATAGTAACATTGCAATATAATCGGTCACTATCGGAATGGCTTCCATATAATTCTACCTCATGAACAGAAAAATAGTTCATCATCATATTAGCCCGTAATCACCCACTCCTGGGTCCCCCCCTTTTTTCTGCCTCACTTCCTGGTTCTGTGCGTCCCTTATGCTTATTATTTAGGTTCAGTTGAAAACCAGCGTCGGGCACTAGTTGTCCGATTTCACAAGGCACAATAACTTGTGAAAGAACTGTAGTTGCCCATTTCAAAGCGTAGATCTCTATGGATATGGCCTATTTGGTGCAGCCGTGAGTCACACAATATTTATTATTTAGTTTCAAGTTTTTTTTTTACATATCTTTCCTTTATTATAGCGTGTACTTGTGGCTTGTACCAAAAATATAGTTGTTCCGGGTTCGGCTGTTTGTGTATGTGACTTTAAATCTTTGTAAATGCATCCACGTTACAGGAGAAATTCCTAGTGGACCGGACTACCCCTTATCTGTATGGAGTCTTGTATGGATACGAACGCAAAACAACTCTAATTTTACAACCAAAAACAAAAACACTATGGTGCAAAACATAACCTAACCAGCCAAACCTATCAAGCCTGTAATAACTGAAAAGCCATACAGGATCAGCCAATCGTAGTTAATTTGCCACCTCCGGGTATAATACGGCGTGAATGGTGAACCATTAGCCTGAGTGTCATTCAGTCTCTAGGGTCTTGGGATACTCATGTTGCAGGCTTCCACATCAACGTTTGCTATTGTACCTACTATTGTGTAGAACATAGCTGACATAGGAAAGCATTTTATTGTATGAAACACAAAAACAAGGTGTTGTTTTGCATCCTCGTCAAATTTAAGGAGGTAACTATGCTAATGATTTTCGACCCAAATCAATAATAAAATGGGTAGGTATTTTTTTTTTCATAATTACGGAAATCAGTAAGTGTGAACCACTGGTGTTTTAAACGCGGCCCGTCTGAACGTCGCCCTATAACTGCTCTTGCACACATAAAAACAATCTCAAACGTTTATTCGATAATTTCTTATTCCCTAAACCATGTTGAAGGGGTTATTCTGATACACTGACAATCTTAAACAAACAAATACTCGTAAATAGCGTTTATTAATAATTAACTAAACATTAAAATGAAATAAAATTGATTATTTATGTCTTTTGTCACAACCTCATGAATTTTGACGAGGATGCAAAACAACACCTTGTATACCTAAACTTACGCCTTTTTTACCCATGGGTATAGGCAGAAAGCACACAACGCCATATGCTACGATACTTACGTACCCCTTTTGCATAGTCCTCGTACATCTGGTCATACACGCACGTTGCGAGTACTACGCACCTGACCTTTCTGAACAACCTCACCGATAAGGTCAGTGTATGTCCTTCTAGAGCGTATTTTCGCGGCGTTACCATTCACATCTGATTTGTAAATACCTTTTAATAGTATAAAAGTGACTTAAGTTCATCATCATCACTTAAGACTTAAGTCTTAAGTAATATCAGGTTAAATCATCATCTGCCTAACCTTTTCCCAACTATGTTTGGGTCGGCTTTCAGACTCACCGGATGCAGTTGAAGACCAGTATTTTACATGTGTGACCTCCACAATCCAGTTAGTACTGGTTAATATGGTACCCCTTGAAGAAATTGTAAGACTTTAAGACTGGTAAAGACTGGTTAAGACTGGCTAAGACTGGTTAAGACTGGTTGAGACTGGTTAAGACTGGTTAAGACTGGTTAAGACTGGTTAAGACTGGTTAAGACTGGTTAGGACTGGTTAATACTAGTTTAGACTGTTTAAGACTGTTTAAGACTGTTCAGACTTTCAGGCCACTGACTGACAAAGATCTAAATGACAGCCACGACTAATGGCTTAACGTGCTTTTTGTGGCATGGAGGAAACTCGGTATGTTATGAGCTGTTGTCAATCACCCTGGACCAATCTAAGCAAGCGTGGTTTAACCTTAAGATCAAGCCGAGTGGCTGTTTTATTTAGCCACGTGCTGCTCAACACACAAACAAGCCAATACAAACAAAGTTGAAATAAATCTTGGTTTATTCACCATTATCATCATTCTTTTTCATTCTGGGGTCATCGCAGAATGTGTTCTCCTTTGAAAAGAAGAAGAAGAAGAAGCAAAGAAAGTAAAGAAGAAAAAGTCAGGTCAAGTTGACGACTGTCAAGACAAAAAAGATCGAAACAAGATCCCGCACTCAGTTGTGTATCTTGGCACAAAGTCTTGTGAAAGAAAGGGGCTTTTAGGTTTTTGGCATGATGACTTCTGGAGCATTGTATGTTTGAACCTTCTGTAAGAATACTCTTCCAGATCCAAAAAATACTTTCCCTTACTAAGACATCAAAATTAGGACCCATGCTCAAATACAAGTATGTATTTGCAAAAAGATAATAAATAACTTTTACCATGGAATAAACCCTCAAAATATGTGACGTATATGCATCTCTACTCTTTCATAAAATACAGATGCTTTGTCATGTTAATCTCTCTTATGTTAATGATAACCTCACTGCAATTTCCGGCTTTGTTGAAATGGTGACCATTCTTTATACATGATGCAACTCCACGCTTCGCAGAGCCCATTAAACCGATGCGATAACCGATTTATCCGTCTGTAAACAGCAACTTTTACTTAAATTTTAAATAAATTATTTAGTTTTAATAAATGAAAACGAATGTCATCTACATAATGAGCTTGAAAGCAAACCGAAAATGTGTATCGAAATTATTTAATTATGTTGACGTGAGTTTTACACCATTTTTAATTGGGAATTCAAGTTTCTTTTTTTACACATGCATTATATAAGTCTGTAATTTAAATATGAAAATGTAATTTTCTGTAAAAAAAAAGGGGCCGAGGAAGATCACCAACCCGATGGACAGGTGCGGTGAAGGAAGTCTGCAAAGGGAATTTCCAGGCATCTGCCGAAAACCGTCCAGCATGGAGAGCTTTGGTGGAAAAGGCGACGACCTCATGTGGTCTCGAACCTCAGTCATGAGGAAACGAGGAAGAAGAAGAATTTAAAATTAATTTATATATCTTGGTTTAAAGCTCGATCGCATCACAAATCGCTAAATAAGTCTATAGCTAAACCCATAAACCTTTTAAACATCGCTGTTTTCCTGTCAATCGTTTAAAGATAATTAGGATGACAGAAATAGAATGATGAATTTACATGTGATTAACTACTACTTAATGTTCACGATACAGGAGAAATCCTACTGCGTGGCAAAGTTAAAAAAAAAAACGTTATTATTTAATGCATCCATCAGCGCAATTTTTGAGTGCGTTACATTGAGTCCTACCGTAAATCGTGATTTTTGACCCTAACAAAATAAATTTTGCGTATTGTAATTTAGTTTGATGTTACAGTATGCTTGGTTTCGTGAAGGGTATGTTTACACCTTCATCATCATCATCAGCCTATAATGTTCCCACTGCTGGGACACAGGCCTCCTCTCTATGAGAGGGAGTGGGCTGTAATCCACCACGCGGGCCCAGTGCGGTTTGGTAGATGTCACATGTCTTCGAAGTTTTAGTTCTAGGAGTTAGTTCTAGTTTCTGCCGGTTTCCTCACGATGTTTTCCTTCACCATTTTTTAGGGCAGCGGTGATGAAATAAATTACACAAAGTAATGCGCCTGCCTGGGTTCGAACCAACGGCTTACTGCTCGTAAGTCGGGGCTGCCAACACTGGGCCACCGCTGCTCTCCCTTTACACCTTGTACATTGGGTAAAATGCAGGTGTTCTATACTCCTCTGGAAAATACAGGTCTTATTTTAGCCATAGTACACCTTAAATCCTTCCTCTCAGACAGGATTCTCATGTCTCAGAAGGTCACATTGAAGGCTGATCATAAGCATCATCAACCTACATCTACATCTCCAAGACTAGATAAAAAAGTTTACTGTTTACGCACGTTGATTTATAAAAGCCCTATTCAAGTCACTTTAACATTTTAGTACAGACCTCTAAAAAACTTCCCTACCTATAAACTTTCTACCCTACCCAACAGAAATAAAAAGTAAACCATTTAAAAACAGATACACTAACATAAAACCGACATAAATGGAAATATCATCGTAAAGTAAATCTTGGACATACTCAAAAAGATTACATCGCGCACCTATCATATTTCAGAGTAGGCAGTAAACGCGGTACGGAGTCGTCTTAAAGCGTTCATGGGCTATATTCATCCGAGGCTTTTATCTAGATTGCTTTCCTGGACTCCAATTACTCCTAATTTTATAGTGAATAATTGAAGAGTCGTGCGAGGTGAATTCGTTCTTATGTCTTAGACAGAAAGGGAGATAAATGTGTATTTTTAGACAGTTGTAAACTAATTTACACTACACTGGTTAAGTTTTAAGTAACGTATTAAAGCACACATAGTCTTTTTGAAGATTTTCAAAAGGGTATAATATACATACTTAAGGGTGTACTACAGACCATCAAATTGAACATGTTTCTCCATCAAGGGAGATAAATGTGTATTTTTAGACAGTCGTAAACTAATTTACACTACACTGGTTCAGTTTTAAGTAACGTATTAAAGCACACATAGTCTTTTTGAAGATTTTCAAAAGGGTATAATATACATACTTAAGGGTGTACTACAGACCATCAAATTGAACATGTTTCTCCATCGGACAAACATCGTAATAGCGAAAAAAATATCAGCTGCCCACATTCATTTGAGTCGAATAGGTATTGAATTTTGTATGGAGCAGCAGATAATTTTTTGGCTTACGATGTTTGTCCGATGGAGTAACATGTTCAGTTTGATCTTCTTAGCCCTTGAGTATGTATATATTATACCCTTTCCGTTACACCCTGTATACAAGAAAATACATGCATGCTAGATGGTAAAAAAATTACTAGGTACCTACATATCTGCCACATGATGTGACATGCAAATATATGGAAATTTTATTAATTAAAGCATTCTCTTAAAATAACAATAAATTAAGTAATTGAAATTTAATAATTATATTGTAATAATTTTTAAATAATGAAAATCAATCAGAACATTAAAAACAAAGATAAGTTATTAAGACTGTTATACAATAATCATGTCAACAATAAAAAAAGATAGAAAAATAATTGTTAATAATAAAAATATTTTTTTAGTTGTCGTCTGCCCAATGATCTGTGGGCCAAAATAACCACTTTTTGGAGCCCTGACACAGCCAGAAGGCGTCGTCGCGGTAGACTTCGTAAAAGATGGGGACGAGTTAGACAAGACCAGCAACCAGTGGTCCACATTGGCCCTGGATCGAGATAATTGGAAGTCATGGGGAGAGGCCTTTGCCCAGCAGTGGGATGACGCAGGCTAGCAGCAGCAGCAGCAGCAGAAAAATAATTAAACTATTCCATTGTAATTTTACAAACACAAAAAAATAACAATAAAACAAATAAGCTACTATATCAATACAAATCTTTCATCTAGGAACTCGTTAATGTTATAGTATGCTTCACTTACTAAATATGACTTACGTGTTCTTTTCAAGTGTACATTATTAAGCTCCTTCCAAGTTTTAGGCAACTTATTGTAAAATAAAAAACCATTTGGTCCTGGATTAGAATTTATGTTACTCATTCGTTTCCGTGGGTTTCTTTTGTTATCAAGAGCTAGTCCCTTATCTTTTTTTTTCAGAAATAGCCCTAAATAGATAGCGTAGTTTAAATCTAGCGTATACTACAATCAAAACTGTTAATTGGAAAAAAACAGTTTGACCGTTATCATACACTTTCCTTATTAAGTTGTTAACATACGTTTTCTCTAATAAAAAAGGGTTCAGAAGGCTTCTGTTTTAAATAACTAGAATAACTGCAAACACGATGTTATCAATAGGGTCACAAAAAAACCTAACAATATAAAGCATTAAAAAAAATTGTGTGTGGAGTCCCTCCGCGCGGAAGAAGTGAAACGTCGTACTACTACACGCATGCGTTCGAGTGCCACGCATTCACTCTCTTATTGAGCTTCTAAATAATATTATGCTGTTTTTTTGTTGTATTATTTTTATTACATAAGTTTATCGAGATTATTCTACTCATGGAAATTGAGCGAAGGCTGGTCAAACCGAACAGTCGAATGCATGACTGTTTGCACGCCATCTTGCGTACCTAGTAGAACTACGTAGTCACAAATCTTGTAATACTGCCATCTCTTAGTGACTTTTAGAAAATACTCCCCCCTCCATGGTAGCGTTAAACTTGTTGGAAGTGCATAAGAAGTTTCACTTAAAAAATGTTGTAAATATTACTTATTGTTAAAATAGTGTTAACCAGTCAAAAATAGTTATGGCCTGTGAACTGGCCTGCTATGCTTTCTATTGAAAACTGTTTTAAACCAACGCATTTTTTAATATTTGTGCCGAATGAAAAGCTCAAATAAAAATTAAACAGAAAGACTTTTTAAAATAAAAAGGCTACTCTTTTCATCCACTGAAATCAACGGACATTTAGTAACTTGTGTACAAGCGGAATTTTCAAACGTTAGAGCTTGTTGACATTAAAATATAAATATTTTAATGTCAACAAGCTCTTTAATCGCTCACCCAGCTTGTTAGCGATTTAATGTCGGGGTCTATTTACTGAGAAAACATAACGAGAGGTTGTCGTCTGCTGTGTGAATATAATGTAGGGTTGAGTTTAAAGTTCGTTCAAGCCGGTAGGGACAAAGGGCGGACGTCTGTGGGTCCGGACATGGAATTGGACATGTTTATAGAAATACTTAAGATTGGGTCAAGTTAATACGAAGAGATTGTGGACGTGTGTGAGTCCGGACATGGACACCCCCATAGAAATACTTAAGATTTGGTCAAGCCAGAACGAACAAACGGACGTCTTTACAGACGTCCGGACATAGCTATTTCCATAGAAATACTTAAGGTTCGTCAAACCATTACGGAAAGATTGCAAGAAGAGTCCAGTGTCAGTCAGTCATGCGGACATAGGACTCATCGTCTGCCTATCCTTTTCCCAAAGTATCTTGGGGTCGGCTTCCAGTCTAACCGGAGGCAGCTGAGTAACAGTATTTTATGAAGCGACTGCCTATCTGACCTCCACAACCCAGAGGTATCGTATTACCCAGTTAGGGTAATACGATACCTGTAATTGGTAAGTCTGGATGTCAGACTTTTGACTTCGGACTACTCGTAACGACTGTCAAAGATCTACAAAAACAACCGGGACCAACGGCTTCACTTGCTTTCCGAGGCACGGAGGAAACCCGGTATGTAATTATGGTCACCCATCCACGGGCCGACCTCGGCAAGTACGGCTAACCTTAAAGATCGACCCGTGCGGCTGTTATTATTTATCCACGAGCTCCTCCATGTGGACATAAGACTCTTAACAGATAATGTACTGAAGTCTCTGTCATCACGGACTGCCTCATTGATCTAGTGGTCGGGACTGCTGAGCTTGAGGGGGTTCGATTACCGGGTCGGGCTAAGTATTATAGGGTTTTTCCATCAGGAATTTCTCAGCAGCAGCTACGGAGTGTGGATTTGTGCCCGGTTGGTGGCAATAGGCTCGCCCCCATTACATGGGACTTAAACATAATGGGCAAAATGCAGGTTGTAGGTACTATTAGGAACACCTTGCCTAACCCTACGGGGACTACGGGCGTAAAGCTGTTGGCACTATGGGTGCCGCAATTGCTCACGGCGGCAGAAAACAATCAGATACCACTAACATTGTCAAAGCAATGTTTGGCCCTCTTTACGCAAAATTCGTCTGAGATTCCGTCACTTTCGATGAAACTTGCAGTCATTATTTACGCCAGAGACCAAGTCGCAGTCAAAACAGTGTTTTTTTCTAAAATCTCAAACGAAGAGGATATCGCCGAGACAGAGGCCTATATTGAAGACAAATCGTACTTTTGAACGCAGTCGAAACATATTTTTTTTTTCGAAAATCTGCTTAAACGAGGAGGTTATTGCCGAGACAAAGGCTTATTTTGAAGTGTTTGACAAATCGTACTTTTTAAAGACTTAAAAAGTGGCAGAATCGTTGGGAGATGTTAATAAAGAAATAATTTGTAAAAAAAAAAACGTACCAAACGCTAAACACAGATACTTATTGATCAACACAAGTACTTTACTCAAATTAGTCATCAAAGACAGTGTGTGTTGGGACGCCTTTAAGTAAATTATTGGGCCAGTGTGGTGGCCTGGACATAACGGGTTTCGTCGTCATATTGCTGAGTATTGGCATCCCAATTACTGTTACCGGTCATCGGAACGTCTTATGCGAGGCATAGGTTAGGCAGGTTAGATTAAGAGTGTGTTAGTACACTAACATTTCACTAGTTATGTGTAGGCAGCGAAACCAACGTCATGATCCGAGACATAAAAAATTCTTGGAAAAAAAAAAAACCTAATATCACTTCACTCCTTACAGAAATCGAACACAAAAAAAAAATAACTAGATTGAGCTAGGTAGAAATAATTTTGTAATATGGTCACTTTAAGTTCACCTTTTTTTTTTGCGGATGGGAAATCATCAAATGACTTCTCCCGCTCTGGGCGGAGCGGGAGGGAGTGTCAGACTTGTACTGACTAAAACCCACCCATGTTCCTTCTTCGCCCTTTGTGTTCCAGGGCCGCGGTATCTCTTTCGAACAACCCGCAGCCCTGGCAGGCATCGGCCCTTTCGGACCCCTTCCGGTTTGCTGACATCTCCTTGAGGCGCGCGTGGAACACGTACGCGCCGTCGACACGGCCTGTCGTCATGAGACGGACGGACGGTGAGCTATTCCATTACTCACCGTCCACAGGCACTTTAAGTTCACCTCTCTCAACGAATATGAATGTTCGTGTGTCTACTGCTTCTATATATATGGTTTCTAATGCTTAGTTGGGACAATACATAGATGACTGACGACTCTCGATATTACACTGCAGACAGATAAATACGTAGCAATTCCCAAAAAAACTTCTGATAACCACAAAATACTTTAAACAACCCACAAACAAAACTGACATCTACATTTAGACCAAGAAGAAAGCAAATATATTTAAAAGCAATCAAATACGTATTCATCACCGAAAACCCTCCCCTCTCCTCCCCCTTCAGCGTCGTATTTAAATAATATAGAGGAATGAAACACGTAGCTAATACCGTGGGGACATATCCATCTTCTAGCAGGCATTAGTCGTCGACGTGTCAACCGAACATCAATCATTGAACCAGCGAAAATATTTCGAGAAAACATTAGGTGAGAAAAGAAGACTGGATGTACGGATTGTTGATGGGTTCTGTATACTGTGATTTTGTAAATTTATTTTTAAGAGGGATCTCTAGTGGGCTTTTCTCCATGCAAACGTATTCCGATGTTTTCTTCGTGGATAATGCGTCTTTTTTTTTTTTTTTTTGCGGATGGGAAATCTTCAAATGACTTCTCCCGCTCTGGGCGGAGCGGGAGGGAGTGTCAGACTTGACTGACTAAAACCCACCCATGTTCCTTCTAAGCCCTTTGTGTTCCAGGGCCGCGGTATCTCTTTCGAACAACCCGCAGCCCTGTGGATAATGCGTCTAGAGTAATGTTTTTAAAAAAAAAACTAGGTCTTTTTAATACATGCCCCTATCATTTCCTTTTTTTCAAAACATAATCACTAAAAGAATTATGGCAATCCAAAAACCCGAAACAAAGCCCGCCATTTTACCGCCATGTTCAGACAACTATCAGACAAATTAGATAAGTTTTTAACAAAAAAGAAAATAATAGAAGCAGAGATTTGCTTTTACTCAATTTTTTTTATATTAGAATTTTTTAGATAAGTTTAGCTTTGAAGAAGAAAACTGCGGAACACAAAACGTCTTTTGGTCAAGACTTTTGTAGGTAAAATCAGCCTGAGCTGCAGTTGTCCCTTTCGCACTTTACGGGGGCTTGGTCGGCCGCAGCGCGACGGCAATAGTTTCTTCAAATACCTTCTAATACTTTCATATACCGACTTATTCTTAATACTGCCTCGCTGTTCTAGTGGTCTCAAGCGCGAATGGCGAGCTTGAGGTTCTGAGTTCGATTACTGGGTCGGGCAAAGTGTTTTCGGGTCAGGGTTGATTTCAGGAATAATATGTGAATATTACCAGCGGTTAAGCACTGCATGACAGCATATCAACAGTCCATAGAGGGGCTGACAGATCGGACAATGATAAACACTTCATATTTCACGTCAGAGTCCGTTGTCCGGATCCAAGGCAGCAATTTTTTCGTACCGGGTTGAACAGACGTAAAGGATGATACAGTAAATTTAATAAATAAATAATTTTTGTTTTGACTGTTATTTTATTTATATTAATAATTTGAAAATCACTCGATAAATCTTAAGATTCCTATATCCTTTACTATTTAGCCAACAGTCAGTTCAAACTCAACACAAAGCATTTGTTTTAATTAATGTCAAAAAAAAACAAAAAGATGAAGCTTCAGTCCTAGTTACAAGGCATAACCACTTGTGAGAGTACTGTAGTTATTCGTATCGGAAACCAATAAAAAAAAAGAAAACAACAACTAAATACCTACGGAACCCCAACAAATCCACCAGTATTGCGTTCCGTAGCGAGATGACAGATAGAATAGGTAATTTGTCGCCCGCAGATGTCGACGGGATATCCATTTACCGAGCGATATCGTCGAACAACCAAGACATCTTTAAACGATATGAATTCAGTCGTAAATGTTCAACCGTACTCGCTTTAACGTTTAATAGGTATTTTTTTTCTTTGATTTGTATTAATGAGGCGTGTAAAAGCTTCTTCGAGAATTTTTTATGGTGTTTGGTAGTGAGTTATGTTACATAATATGTCGTAGTGTGAGGATTTATTCCGTTAGACTCAGTCATCATGTGGGCACAACAAGAGTTTCGTGCAATGAAAACACCCACTTCACACGGTACACTGCTTTTATCGAACTAATAGATAACTTGAAATTACAATCAAACACGATAACACTAGACACCAGGAATCTTGACTCCGCCGCGATCAGCCATTCATTGTCCTCTTTGCTATGAGCTCGAAACATCATGAATGGTAAGTAGGTCGCGTGATGCCACCTTTGGCGCGCTTGCCGATTATTTTCTGTCCGTACTAATGACTGGATCCGAAGCATAGATACTGTAACTGGCCTGCGTTATACCACTGCTGGGCAAAGGCCTCACCCCATGACTTCCAGGGCCAATGTGGACCACAGGTCACTAGTCTTGTCCAGCTTGTTACATTGAATATACTGTAATAATTGGTGTAATTCCGTGGATGGGTCTAAGAGTACAGGAAGACCAAAGAAACAATGAATGGACTGTGTGAAGGATGATAAGGCAAGAAAGGAGGTATCTGATAAGATGACGAGCAATAGAAAAGTATGGAAGGGGAAGACATGCTGCGACGACCCTAAATGAATTGGGATAATGGCAAGAGGTGGCTGATAGTTTCATTCCGATGAATTCACTGACCTTTATTGCCGTTGGGCCCAGGTTATTTGACTCTAGGAACGGCAACACACTTGTGATAGGTGCATTTGGCAAGTTAAGCAAATCATGTTCACAGTCAGTAACTCCTGAACACCACAGTGTTCCGCAAGTTTCTTCGCCATGGAATATAAAGAAAATGGCCGCATTGCTTCATAAGCCAAAAGCGCTAGTAAGTATCAGTGAACAATCAATTCCTTTTTTAAATAAATACCACGGCAAGAGATTTTGTTTCCTAGTGTGCTCTGTCCCACTCTTGGGCAAAGGCCTCCTTCCACTCTTTCCATTTCTCGCAAACCGGTCCAGCCGTTCCAGAGATTAGCCGGAACAAACAAACAGACAGACAAAAATTTAAAAAAATATTATTTTGTTAAATGTAGTGTATATACATTCATATCCATGTAGTAAAAAGCGGTTATTTTAATATTACAAAAAGACGCATCAATTTTTTTTTTATAGATGTTTTGATATATACATACCTACAACACCTACTTAATGTTTTATCTATTACGTTATAAGCCCTCTGATGATAGACTACTAAGTAAAATTAAATACATTATTGATACTACTCGAGAACGAACATGACGCTTTGTAAATTACAGCCATATCTCTTTTTCAGACTAGGTGACCCGAAAATAAACTTAAAATATTACACCTTAGTGTCACCTTGTTCTTGTGACATCAGTAATACGATAATATATAAATTGTGCCTTCGTTTAAATTAATTTGGTTTAATTGGGTACTTCGTATTTATACAGTATGTTAGGTTAAACGAGGGACATATTGAGGGAGGGTATTCAGTATTCGATTCTCGTCCCAAATATGTAAAAAACCTATAACGTATATAGAATAATTTTTAATGTTTTGTTTAGTGCCTAGATATTTTGGACTGTCCTAAGCCAGGTAAGTTTAAAGTATGAATGGAAAATGGATTATACCTAAGAGTCATTGACCCGCTCACATGTTCTGCGATAGTATTAAGTCGCTAGCGCAAGGGTGTATACACGTTGCGTGACATTTGCGAAAATTTTGGTATGGTTCTGTCTGTTATTTATCAGTGTTTTTTTTTTGTTTATATTTTTATTAGTATCATGTTAGCATGTACTATTATGGGTTTGAATATGTCCCTCGTTTAAACTAACATCTATATATATAAAAGAAAGTCGTGTTAGTTACTTCACTTATAACTCAAGAACGGCTGAACCGATTTAGCTGAAAATTGGCAGGGAGGTAGTTTAGAGCCAGGAGACGGACATAGGATACGGTAGGGTAGGGTAGGTAGGTAGGGTAGGGTAGGGTAGGTAGGTAGGGTAGGGTAGGTAGGTAGGGTAGGTAGGTAGGGTAGGTAGGTAGGGTAGGGTAGGTAGGTAGGTAGGGTAGGGTAGGTAGGTAGGGTAAGGTAGGTAGGTAGGTAGGGTAGGGTAGGTAGGGTAGGGTAGGTAGGTAGGGTAGGGTAGGTAGGTAGGGTAGGGTAGGTAGGTAGGGTAGGGTAGGGTAGGTAGGTAGGGTAGGGTAGGTAGTAAGGGTAGGGTAGGGTAGGGTAGAGTAGGTAGGTAGGGTAGGGTAGAGTAGGTAGGTAGGTAGCGTAGGGTAGGGTAGGTAGGATAGGGTAGGGTAGGGTAGGTAGGATAGGGTAGGTAGGTCGGATAGGGTAGGTGGGTAGTAAAAAGTGGATAAAAATACATATGCCTGTTATCACCTAAGGGTTAGCCCTTAGGTGATAACAGGCATATGCATTTTTATCACTAGTATAACAAAGAGACAGATTTTTTGATTGTATGTTTGTAGAAGCTTATTTCTGGAAGTTACTAGGTATAGGTATAATACTAACTAAAATATTTTTTTTTTCTTTCTTGTTCTACCTTTTGTAGTAAGCAACGACTTATTGTCGGGCCTACGCTGTCCTCCCATACTTAAGTACTAACGCTGTAACTTCAAATATTATAATATTGATTAAATCAAATGATTTTAAAAGAGTAACCATGGAGTTGCAGGCCGGTTCTTCTCCATAGGAAACGACCAAACCAAACCGTGCACCTTTTGTTGACGTTTTACAAGTGCCCATGTAGGCCTACGTAAAATAAAATATTTTGATTCTGATTTTAACTTTTTTTTGTGCTCCAATATCCTATTTCTAGAAGATAGCAATGAAATGCTGCCTGCCTCATTTTGACCTACTTTCTAAGAATATACGCCTTTACGATACTCAAAAAAACACATAAGAAAAAAATACTAAAAGTAGTGAACAGAAGTATGATTCATTTGCCTTGAGAAGTTGAGATGGATACCCAATGTATGTTGTGGAGGTTTGAGTTCCTAGGCAATATTGTGCTTAGCAGCATAGAAAAACATTTTCCTATGCTGATACTTTTTACTCTTTTTGTTATTAATTTTTCCCTTTATTCATTTATATACAAATTTAATATATTTTTAAATATTCCTTATAACATAATAATAAAAAAATAAAAAACATTTAAAAATATAAAAAATTGTAGCCCACCGGTATCGGGAACAGGGTCCAAGCTACAGGGCTACAGAGAAAGGAACCTCCTAACAATACGAGCCGTGTCCAGGAGTACCGCTTTCTGAATCAAGCCCTTGATCCAGCTGCCTAACGAGAGCCTCATCAGATGTTGGTCGAGGCTCTTGGCAATTAGGCCATTGGCTGAAACGACTATCGGCACAATGATCGCTGAGTCAACATCCCACATGTCGACAACCTCGCGAGCCAAGTCAAGATACTTATACTTTATTTATTTTATTGTTATTTTAACGTGTATACTTTACTTTAGGTAAAGTAAGTATTCTAGTTGGGTATCCCCTCTTATTTATCAATGAGACTCTTAGCCCGACCTGGGAGTCGAACCCAGGAACAGGCTTAGCAGTCGCTGCAACCACGAGACTAACACTAACGACCAACTAAGTATTCAAAAGAACAAAGTTTAACTTGACTTTCCAATAAAACAAGGTGACTTGTAAACAAGTAACACAATCTAAACAAACGTGTAACAATTAATTCGGTCCACAATTCATTCTCCGACCGCAGTGACATCAGTTTAATGAATCACCCATGTGACGGGTCGTTGTGTTTCTAATGGACATTTTAGTTTCGGGATTTAATCTGAGATCACATATTTTTTTTCTCACATATTTTCATATTTCTTAACATGAATGATGTAACCAAGATTTTGTAACATATTTTGATTTAAAAGAGTGTCCATGGAGTTTCTTGCCCATTCTTCTCCATAGAGATCTACGCTACGGAATGGGCAACTACAGTACTTTCACGAGTTATTATGCCTTGTGACTGGGACTGTAGCTTCGCGTTTTATTTTGTTTTTTTGACTTTCAAAAGTGCCTGTAATGGTCTAATTGAAATAAATGCTTTGACTTTGACTTTGACTTTGATCTTTATTATAGCCATGCATTTTGATAGAAATCTGGCCGGACTAAGAATAGTAGGTGTTCAACAAAATTGCAACACAACTTTTGTTGATTGGAAGATTTCTTTTAGGATTGTTCTTTTGTCAATTTTTGATTTTTGACGTTAAGAACCCACCAGAAGGCCTAGACGAAGCTCCAATGTAACAGCGATATCCATGTGTAAAAATGTACAAAATTTATACATTTCAACTAACGTATCTATGCATGTGAGAAAACACAGAACTAAAATAAATGCTCCAAGTTTGACATATCAAAGTGTTCATACCATAAGCTATGGAAAAGCTTATGTCAGTCCTTTTTAAAATCGTTGTAGATTAACGAAACGCTTTGAAAGTGATTTTCACTTGCCTAAAAGCACTAAATCCTGCCATAGACAATAGGTTATGTATATGCTAGTTATGCATGAACGTGTGTAGGAGCAAAACTACACAGATATCCTTGGAACTTAAGTTGGTTTTGCATAAAGGTTTTGCACGCACATTTAAAACTGTCATGCATATATGGCTAAACTTTAGGACTATGTACTATTTTGACGGCACGGTTGGCGCAGTGGAGAAGCAATTGACTGCTGCGCTGCGTGCGATCCCCGCGCGCAGCAAATATTTGTAAAGCCTACAGATGGTAATTCCAGGCCTGACTGTTTGTGTATGTGAGTTTAAATGTTTGTAAACGCACCCACGATACAGGATTCCTAGTGTGGGGCAATGTGTAAAAAAAAACACTACTATGTTAATATTAGTTGAGTGAGTTGTCATAATGGGAAAATCTTTGGATTCATTTTCTGATACTTTTTCATAAGTTTCTAAACAACTACAGACTAGACACACTATTATGTACGTTAATGTCATGTGCTTAAAATCCTGACCCCGAGTAATTCTGCCTTTTTCATACAAGGCTTAATGCTGGTCACATCGCGATCCTAAAACGTCGTAAACGTCAACGTTCAAGAAGGCAAAAAAATTGCTGCAATATTTACAATCGAGGACCGCACAGAATAAATTATCCTCCTATCATTTCGTCGCAAACAAACCGAAAACAAGTTACAAGGGTACATTAATCCAGTATTATCCGCATCATTATGTAAATTAGGAGTATGTTTTACCGACAAACCACCAAAATATGAAGCCGGAAGCGAACCATGTAATGTTACTTAAATATTAATTAAACGACAATTATAAATGGGACGACGTTTGTCGGTTTTGTTAGTTGTCACGTGTGGCGTGGACTGGCATTTATTTTATGGAATATTTTATAAACATATAAAACATACTTATTAAGGTTTCTCATCAATAAATCGGATCGCTCTTGACCTAAATCTTGTATCATGGAAAGTGATAGAGTAGGTCAACTATAAAAAAAACAAACGTACAAATTATTTTCACTGTATCTTATCTGCCAAACTAGCAAAGGATCTGACAAATTAGGGCCATCGTTTTTGACAGCAGATTTTTTTTTTTAAATTATCTATGAAAAAAATATTTCTGGAATGACGCACTGAATACCTAGTGCATTGTACCTCAAATAAGCAAGCAAAAAATATTTAGATATCATTCTTCCTCCAAGTACTAACAAATTCGATTCTAACTTGCTGGTTTCGGCAGGGTGTTCGTGCCAGATTGACAAATCCTTCTTTGTAGGTGGCGGTTGAGAGAGTTATCAAATCTGTGAAGCCAAAATAAAAGTTGCTACGGAATGTATATTTTTCTGTATTGTAGCTGTTCCGGCACAAAATTTACCATGCACAAATACTCAGATCCAAAACAAGTATCTCTGGCGTCATACAAACATCGTTTCATACATTTTCAGCAGATTTTCCTGGAATCGGGGTTTAAGTTTGTTTCTTCTCTCATACATGGTTTTTATTTTTTTATGAAGCAAGGGTATACCTACACTAATCTTCCTAACAAATCCTTAAAAACACAAAACATCTATATTTCTTTTTTCTTGGCCAAGTGGTCGCACACGCGTGGCGCTCGTGGCTAAATAATAACAGCCGCTTGGGTCATCCTCAAGGTTAAGCCGTGCCTGCCGAGGTTGGTCCGTGGATGGGTGACGATAATTACATACCGAGTTTCGTCCGTGCCTCGGAAAACACGTTAAGCCGTTGGTCCCGGCTGTCATTTGTAGATGTTTGACAGTCGTTAGTCAGAAGCCAAAAGTCTGACATCCAGTCTTACCAAGGGGTATCGTATTACCCAGTTGCTGGGTTGTGCAGGTCAGATGGGCAGTCGCGTTATGTAAAATACTGGTACTCAGCTGCATCCAGATTGGAAGCCGACCCCAAGATAGTTCGGACAAGACTAGGTAGATGATGATGATTTGTGATTGCAAAAGACTTCCCTCTAATACTTGTACTTAACCATGACTAGCAAAATTTTGGTGTAGTAAGTCCGTACTTTTGCCTATTCTTTCAAAGGCGTGAGTGACCCTAAGGGCATTGCTGATCTCTTTCGAGAACATTTTCATGTAAAGGCACCCCTGGGGCCGCCTGCACTGGGAATGCTTGGTGTCGAGACATGTTATGGTCAGGTGGGGACAAGATTTACCTCGAAAAATGTAGCGTGTGCTGTTAAGTTAATGTCCAGAGGCAAGTCCCCTGGCCATGACGGTCTCAGCATTGAGCATCTTCAGCAGGCTGGACATCACTTACCGAGAGTATTGGCAATGCTTTTTAACTTCTGTGTCAGTCATGCCTACTTACCCTCCGACCTTGTTAAAACTGTTGTGGTGCCAGTTGTTAAAAATAAAACAGGGGACCTGTCAGATAAAAATAATTACAGGCCCGTCTCTTTAGCAACTGTTATTGCGAAAGTGCTTGACGGTTTGCTTGATTCACAGTTAAATGAATATCTACATCTGCACGATAACCAGTTTGGTTTTCGGCCAGGACTCTCCACAGAAAGTGCTATACTGTGTCTCAAGCATACCATCAGGTACTATACAAACAGGATTACTCCGGTGTACGCGTGCTTCCTCGATTTGTCCAAGGCTTTTGATCTGGTTTCCTATGACATTTTGTGGAAGAAGTTAAAGGAAATTAACTTTCCCACAGAACTCATTAACTTGTTTAAATGTTGGTATGGGGGCCAGATCAATAGTGTTAAGTGGGCTGGTTCACTGTCGGAACCATATGGGTTGGAGTGCGGGGTGAGGCAGGGTGGGTTGAGCTCCCCCGCACTTTTTAACCTATATGTAAATGCTTTGATTGTTGCCCTCAGCAGTCACCATGTCGGCTGTCATATTGATGGAGTTTGTGTGAATAATATTAGTTATGCAGATGACATGGTGCTGCTGAGCGCATCGGTTTGTGGCATGAGAACATTGTTAGGGATCTGTGAGGCATATGCTGAACAGCACGGTCTTAAATATAATGTGGCGAAAAGTCAGTTTATGGTTTTTCAGGCCGGTTCTAAATGTCCTATAACAGTACCTCCCATCAAACTGTACGGTGTTCCCTTGGTTGAAGTGGACAATTTCAAATACTTGGGGCATTTAGTAACAGCCGGTCTCAGAGACGATGCTGATATCGAAAGGGAGCGGAGGGCTTTGGCTGTTAGGGGTAACATGATAGCTCGCAGGTTTGCGCGCTGTTCCGGGTCGGTCAAGCAGACCCTTTTCAGGGCTTATTGTACTTCTCTGTACACGTGCAGCCTGTGGGTGAATCACACCCAAAAAGCATACGAAGCCCTCCGCGTTCAATATAACAACGCATTCAGAGCGTTGATGGGGCTGCCGCGACACTGTAGTGCCTCGGGCATGTTCGCTGCCGCTCGTGTAGACTGCTTTTATGCAACAATGCGTAAGCGTAGCGCGTCCCTGGTGCGCAGGGTGCGCGGCAGCCCCAACAGCGTACTGATGATGATTGCCGACAGGCTCGACTGTCCATACATACGACGCTGCAGTGACTTGCACGTCACCTGCAGTCGTCGGCTGTCTACATAAATTGTGACAGGTGTAATGTTTATTTTCTTATTTTAGTTTGTATGGTTAATTGTGTGTCGTGTATTATTTGTTATTATTGAATTTTTGTGTATTTTTATGTATTGAATTATGAGTCCTTGTCACTTTAATGAATAAATGAAATTAATTAATTAATTTAATTAAAAAGGACAGGCGTGATATCTGTACCAGTCATGTATCGTACATGGCACGCTCGCATTGCATAGATCAGCATTTTTCACGTCACCTTGCACCAATTATAGTGTAAAGCGACAATACACAATCAGCGTTCATGGTCAGCTGTACTCATTCACCCATTATTCATACAGCTTTAGTTACGTCGTAGTTAAATTAACTCAATAAACCATCATCTTTGGCTATCCGTGAGTGTGTGTGACCTATTCAGCAGTGCATACATCTTTATGGTCCTTCGAGCCGGATTTCTCCCATCTTTATCCCAATTATGTAATACTAGCTTCTGCCTGCGGTTTGCCCGCGTGGAGTTCGGCAATTACCCACGTATGCTAACGCATAAGACACACCCGCAAAAGAATGTCGAAAATAGTCATTTAAATGTTATAGACAATAGTTGTTGCTAGCGGCTTTGATCGCGCGTAAGTGTAAGTACAGAATAAATAGTTGTGTAAAAGTCTGCAATTTTCGAAGTAGGAAGCCAGAGAATTCATTCTGGTTAGAAAAAACGGCGTTTTTCTTTTTTAAGTTTTTTATTGTTTATGAATAATGACCTAAATGGGTTGAACCAGAATTTATTTTATACAAATGTCTTCCGAGTTACGATGCGAGATACGTAGCTCAATTGCCCCGGTCATCCATCCACCTAGCAATATACCTAGGTAATGGTGTAATTGAGCTAACTTACAATTAAAATTAAAAAATACTAAGATTAAACCAATCTTCTTAACTCCCGGAAAACTATATTATTGAATTATCCTAGCACGTCTTTGTTAATGACGTTTGCGGTGTTTCCTTTTGGGGCTAAAATTACTAAGTTACTCGCAGAGCTCACTCCGGAGCACGCAAAATAAAACTGCACATGTGAGAAACAGTTCTCACTTAAATCAATGCCAGCCATAGCCTAGGGGACGATATTGAGACATTGCGTATTTTTTATTATTTGCACCTAGAAAATGAGGTCATCATTTTCGTTATCGGCGACCCTGAAGTCCACAAAAACGACACCCGTGAAAGAAAAACCGAAAGTTTACCTCGGCGTCAATTTGGTCAGCGACCCCGAAAACCACGAAAACGACACCCATGAACGAAAAACAGGAAATTTTTCCTTGGCGCCATCTCGGATTTTCATTTTCATTGCCAGCGACCCACTAAAACCACGAAAATGACACCCATGAAGTCATTGAGTCGCGCAAGTGAACAGTCGCGCGAGTGTCTGCCACGCAAGTTGCCATGCGCGCAAATATCTTTTCGCGTAAATGGGTTCCCGCAAGTGTCCTTCGCACAAATGACCCATTTTTAACGTAACGGACCCACATTTTTAACGTATTTGTCCATACTAACATGCTAATGCTACAATACAAAAATAAAAAAAAAGCCCTGTTATCGTCTGAGGGGTGGAATTTCCAAAAACATTGATATTCAATCGAAGAACACAAATAGTAAATTTCAAGCTGTGCAGACCATTTTTGTTGTACTAGTGTTTCAACCCTTTTCTCCCTTTTGTGGTTGAATTTCCAAAAACTATGAAATACGTGTTCATTTATTTTTGCTCAGAAACTTCAATATTTAATATCATTCTTCTTACTTCAAAAATGACGGATTCCGCACTAAAACTTTGAACCCTTATCCTTACCCTCTTAGGGGGCAAATTCGTAAAAACGCTAAAAAACGTATATATTTATTTCTAACCAGAAGCTTGTTTATGACATTTCAGCCTTTTAACTTAAAAAAATGAAGATTTTCCATAGAAACTTACATCCCCTATTTAAGTCCCTTAGGGGTGGAATTTCGAAAAATCCTTCCTTATTGCTGTCTACATAATAAAGGGAACCTCTGTGCAAAATTTCAGCTTTCTAGGTCCAAGGGTTTGGGCTGGGTGTTGATGAGTCAGTCAGTCAGTCAGGACTGCTCTTTTTATATATATAGATATAGATTTTTCTTGTTTTTTCTGGGTTTTTTTTTTTCTTTTGCTATTTTAAGAATCAAATTTCCCGTAACAAATTCTCTTTACAAACGCAATTTTAACCCAGAAACACCAATTCCTCCTTCCATATACCATAAAAAACCCGATTCTCAGTCAGCAAATGAACTCACAATTTCATGGTTTACCGAACTACCATTAGCGTGGCCCATTCCAATCTGGGTAATGGGATTGCATCGACATTGAATCTTACATGTTGGTTTCAAGTTATTTAGTTAATTTAACTGACTGGAGGTTGTGATTGCGTGTTTTGAGGTGTTGGGAATGTTTGATGGCTGTGGGGGATTATTTAGAATGTTCAATTAATTTTATGTCGGGCTGTAAACTTTCTCTATCGTATTTATATCAATGTTTAATATAATTTTAAGTAATTTGACAAATTACTTACATCCAACGTTCACCTACTCTAACTTAGTTCTGATCACACTTTTTTTTTTTACTAGCCTGTATCGTCTCGCTGCTGGGCAAAGGCCTCCCTCCATTCCTTCCAACGGTCACGATTCTGTGCTGCTTCTTTCCAATTCTCAAGGAAAACATTTAGTTCGTCCCGCCATGATCACACTTACATCTAAAAAACTTTTACTGTTACCAATTTTATGTGTGTTTACGTCAATTCACCTCACTCAAAACTCTTACTTACTTGCCACTTCTAACTTAAACTGCAAGTGTAAGGAGCCAACTATAACGTGATGTTCACTTAGAACATCAGTCATCATCATCTGCCTAGCCTTTTCCCAAACTATCTTGGGGTCGGCTTCCAGTCTAACCGGATGCAGCTGAGTACCAGTATTTTACATGAAGCGACTGCCTATCTGAGCTCCACAACCCAGTAACTGGGTAATACGATACCCCTTGGCTTACCAAGGGGTATCGTATTAACCAGTCTTAACTGGATGTCAGACTTTTTGGCTTCTGACTACTCGTAACGACTGTCAAAGATCTACAAATGACAGTCGGGACCAACGACTTATCGTGCTTTCCGAGGCACAGAGGAAACTCGGTATGTAATTATGGTCACCCATCCACGGAGCAACCTCGGCAAGCACGGCTTAACCTTAAAGATCGACTCGGGCGGCTGTTATTATTTAGCCACGAGCTCCTTCGAACATCAGTACTTACTCGATAAGCATCATTGTTACTTCTTCATAAGAACACAACTGATAACTTCTATTTTCTTAATATTAGAGTCACGTAGTACTTGCTCGAATTGTTATTACGACCATTCGGTTCTCACATTCAGGAGATTCTTATTAGCCGTATACCTTTCGTACGTTTTGCTGATAACGAAACGCTTAAATTAGTATATTTTGCCTATGGTCTGTCCTAACGTATTGCTTGCCCGTCTGGGGTGGTGCTACCTACAATGTATTTATCTGCCTTAAGAGAGCCCAGAGAGCTGTCCTTAAGATAATGCTCACTCTTCCACGAAGGTACCAAACTGTGCAGCTCTATTCCGATTGCAAGGTACTCACAGTCAGGTGACTTTATGTGCTCATGGCAACCCTACGTAAATACTCTGCCCGCCCTCCAAAGGAACCGACTGGCAGACTTAAGCATAATTTTTTCCCCGCTGGACGCCGTAGAACTGCCTTTTTCAATCGCCAATTCTACGTTAATAGTATAAATATGTACAACCCCCTAAACAAAAAGATTAACATAATTTATTCGTGACCTAAATATTAATGCAAAAACTTACTTAGATATTATCTCCAAACACTAAGGTACGATGACACTGAGGATCTTCAGCAGGGTAATTTAAAATGATTTTGTAGCATATAAGTATAGGTCTAAATAAAAACAGCCGCATGGGTCGATCTTTAAGGTTAAGCCGTGCTTGCCGAGGTTGGTCCGTGGATGGGTGACCATAACTACATACCGAGTTTCCTCCGTGCCTCGGAGAGCACGTTAAGCCGTTGGTCCCGGCTGTCATGTGTAGATCTTTGACAGTCGTTACGAGTAGTCAGAAGCCAAAAGTCTGACATCCAGTCTTACCAAGGGGTATCGTATTACCCAGTTACTGGGGTTCTGGAGGTCAGATAGGCAGTATTATATCCTGCTTTATTTTACGCCATCTGCTTATTATTGTAATGTCCCGTTTTAGTGTACTATGGCTTTGTTTGTAACGGAGAATCACTGACTCCTAAGACACAGGCACATACACCTAGTTTAGGAGTCAGAGCATTAACATTTTTGTGACCTAGTTATAAGCCTTATAATATGCTCTTAGTCTGGGGATCTTGTACTGTGATGGCTTTTGGTGAAATAAATAATTAATTTTTTCTTCAACTTCTTATTACTACTGATGTTCATTCCATAATTTTTCATTCAATAATAAAATAGTGATGATGTTTCGTGACAAATGTTCCAAAACCAATTTTCATTTAGTCATATTTTCGTTTTATTCAGAGCTACCTTCTGCCTGCTACTTTTTTCCGATAGAAGAAGTATTAGACTCTCGGCTATAATGCACTTTCTATCAGCTATAAAAATGAAACGAAACGGCCCTTTTGTGATGGTATATTTTGTTTAGTTGTCGAAATGAGAAAGTTACCAAACGGGATGTAGCCGATGTTAGGCTACTTCCATACACTCCGAAAGTTTACCTACTTAAAACAATATAATTGTAGACAAATCGAATTAAAAAATAACTCGATACAATAAAAAGATACTCCAAAATTGCTGAACACTTCTTAAAACCAGCGCACGCAATTTACAAGCCATCCACGACAATCAGACGACAATTAAAAGCCATTTCTAATTACGTTTGAAGATCGAAGTTTACACCATTTCCACAGAGTCGAGGAAATTACAAGTAGCTACTACAGTCTCTAAATTAGACAATACGGTGGAATAATCACTGGATCTTACCCTTTCATCGGTTTTAACTAAACACCGCTTAATCCAATTCTGACGCAATATTCGTAAGTACTGAGAATTCTTAGGAATCTGGCCCAACTTGATGGGAAAAGCGGGTACGAAAGCAGTGATTTTGAAATGGGAATTTTTCTTGGCAAAGGAGTATCTAATAGTACACCCACATTTCGCCAGTTATGTATTATGTTCCACGTAATAGGAGGCGAGCCTGTTGTCACTAGCTGGACAAAAGTCCAGACTCAAGGCTGCCACAAAGTCTCAGCGGACAGACCTCATGACGACATGGAAAGAGTGACTGTCGCAACCCCGTGTGAGTCCCCTCTTTGAGGAGTGGCTAGAGAGGCGCCACGGCGCCCTCACCTTCCCCCTGAAGAAGGTCCTCACCGGACACGGTTGTTTCGGGAGGTTCTTGCACCAAATCGGGCAGGAGAAAACGGAGGTCACCACTGCGAGGATCGCCCAAAAGACACGTGTTGCCACAAAGTAATTCCTAATGTACGCGCAGAACCCGACCTAAAAAACATCCCAGAATGACACGTTCCGGGATCGAGCGTACACATAACAATAGCCATACACACTTTATTGAATAGCCCGTACTTACCTATTGCTGGGCAAAGGCATCCCAAGTCCCTTTAGAAACTCTTTTTCCACACCATCTCAAATCAGTCTTGGTGCCACGCGTCTAGATTGTCTCACCACTTCTTCCTGGGCTGGCTTCGGTGGAGCCAGCAGCTTTTCGCCACCTTTCATCATTCTCCTGCCATTGTCTCGCAGCATGTCTTCGTCTACTCATACTTCTCTATTACTCGTCATCTCAGCAGTCACCTCCTTTCTAGCCATAGCACCCAGACAACTATAAATATTAAATCAGTTCATCATCATCATCTGCCTAGCTTTTTCCAAAACTATCTTGGGGTCGGCTTCCAGTCTAACCGGATGCAGCTGATTACCAGTACCTTACATGAAGCGACTGCCTATCTGACCTCCACAACCCAGTAACTGGGTAATACGATACCCCATAGTAAGACTGGATGTCAGACTTTTGGCTTCTGACTACTCGTAACGACTGTCAAAGTTCTCCAAATGACAGCCGGGACCAACGGCTTAACGTGATTTCCGAGGCATTGAGGAAACTCGGTATGTAATTATGGTCAACCATCTACGGACCAACCTCGGCAAGCACGGCTTAACCTTAAAGATCGACCCGTGCGGCTGTTATTATTTAGCCACGAGCTCCTCCTAAATATTAAATCAGTTATAAACTAATATCAAATCGATGACTTACGATGGTCGGAAACGACTGACAGCGGAAGTAATATTACTGGAAAGAATCATCTCACTTCCCATGATTTGGCACGTCAATCACATCTGACCTTGTTTACTTATCAAAAGGAAAGCTTGACCACTGGTTCGGAAAAGTAATGGACAAATTGGACATCCGGATAAAACGATGTTGCGAAGAGTTTCGGCGAGCAATTGGCTGTCAGTTAAGTTTTGTGGTGGTTTGTCAAAACATATTGACAGACTGAGTGTGGAAGGTGGAAGACTGGGTGTTGTAGCACAGCTAAGTCATGCAGACCTTTGTCCCATAGTAAAACCCGGGATTTATCGGAGTTTTACTATATGACCAGACTAAGTTCTGCATGCCCTAAGCACAGCTTGGGTAGGCTCATGTCTAGCAATGGAGTGCGATAGAATGAGTTTTATTGCTGGTCTAATCGTTTTATTAAAATTTGGCTTTCCTATTTAATATGAGGCTCCCCAATCGAACGCTATAAAACTGTATTTTTAACTTTTATTCAGCTGAGAGTTAAATAATAGACACACTCTTCAGAAAAAAAAAACATTTTTGTGAGCCGCTGTACACAGCATATCGCACCTATCTACGACTACCATAGAAGATACTATAACTGGCGCAGATCAAAAAGATATGCGATAAATTCTTGTAGTTCTTCTCAATCCATGCCATGATATCAAAATCCGCTAAATCTCCTAACTTGGAACCCCAACAATAAATTATTTACATTCTCTTAATCATGTGGTTACTCGAACATAGTGAAAGCTTGCACTAATTGAGTCTCGACCCCTTGCTAGACCACTATTGTGTTACGTTAAATTTTTAAATAGCTGCAGAAAGCTGCCAGCTTTGTTCGAGATTGAGTGGTTAACGAAAAGGTAACGCAATTAGGATAGAAAATTGGATGTGAGTTTCTTTGTACAAGTTGGTATCTTTGTATCTTAATAAGGCCAGACAAGGCTATGCATTATTAGGTATTTGAGTTAATACATGCTACAATAATGACGAAGTAAGTTTTGCCCCTGAACACAGGCATCCTTAAATACTTAATAAAAGGTCGTTTTGGGGCGTGCGGGCGACAACTGCATTTAAGTTTATCCTAATCCAAACTAATTATAAATGCGTAAGTTAGTTTGTTTATTTGTTACCTCTTCACGCCTAAACTACTGAACCGAACATGCTGACATTTTGCATATACGTTGACAGGCGTACCGAAACGGTAAAAGGGTACCTTTCATCCCCAAAAAAAGTACTGTTCCCGAGGAAAATAACAAGAACATTCTTATGATTATAGATGGCGCCACGTGTCTGAGCCGGTTATTGTCAAATTCTAAATTAACGCGAGCGAAGCCACGGGCAAAAGCTAGTCAGATAAAAAAAAAATATTGAGTGACTACTTAGAAGCGTTTGTGAGAGATTGGCTGGAGAAAACTGCACGGAGGGAAGAGTGGAAGGCTGTTCGGGAGACCTTTGCCCAACAGTGAGATAATAATAGACTAAGGAAAGGAGAAAAAAGGTTGAAGGAGATGCAGTTTTTTTTTAAATTTATAAATTCTTTATTTCACCAAAAGCCATTACAGTACATGATCCACAGACTAGGAGCATATAAGGCATCATCATCATCATCATCAGCCTATATTGTTCCCACTGCTGGGATGCAGGCCTCCTCTCTATGAGACGGAATGGGCCGTAATCCACCACGCGAGCCCAGTGCGGGTTGGTAGATGTCACATGTCTTCGAATTTTTAGTTCTAGGACATGCCGGTTTCCTCACGATGTTTTCCTTCACCGTTTTGAGAGCAGCAGTGATGACATAAATTACACAAAGCAATGCGCCTGTCTGGGTTCGAACCTACGATTTACTGCTCGTAAGTCGGGGCTGCTACCACTCAGGCTCATAACCAGGTCACAATAATGTTAATGCTCTGACTCCTAAACTCGGTTATGTGCCTGTGCCTGTGTCTTAGGAGGGTAAAGTCAGTTGTTTAGATTCTAAAATAAACTCTTAATCGGCTCTAAAAATATATAATTACTCTTATAAATCTTGTGTAGGTTATATGAGACGTACTTGATGAAAATCCTGTAAAGATGATGAGAATAAACAGTTGCTGAAAACTTTTCCCTTCAAATGAAAAGCAGCAAAACACTACATAACTCATACAAGAAACTACAAATTATACCAAAGTCTAGACCTAATTTAGACTTATTATGTTACACGCGCTTAAAATAGACTAAGATGAATTGCATTACGTGCAAAAATGTCTAAATCTTAGACTACCTACCCATGTTTTGATCTCGGACAGAGCAATTAATTCAAATAAGTGATGGTTTTACCCAGTTTTACCCTTGCAGGGATAATACCGGATGACTAATAGTCTTGGAAATTGTCAAGAAAGGGTTTCCCTAAAGGTCATCCGACTTAAGATGTAGGCATTTAAATTTTGGGCAAACGCTTTCTGAGTATTAAAGTTAGGTTTTTGTTAGGGTATGTGGCTTTAAGTATTTTGTCGGGTAAAGGTATATTTGAGGTTTTATTTCTTGTGTGTGAGTGGAATTGTGAGTAGATTTCATAAAAAAATATCTATAATAGAATTGTATAATATTCATACTCAAATTGAACGGATTGCTTGCCTTGTATTCAATACCACCAACATTTTCGATTTACAAGTTCTCACAACTAATAACAAAACTTTAAATAAACGTTCCCGCTAGCGTATCTAAGCGCAACTTACTTAACTCACTAGCATAATAAGCTAAACTTAAATAAACTACAATGGAAAAAGTCCTTTCGTTCATCTGTCAGGAAAAAACATCCACCCCAAACCACAGAAACTCTTATACATATATTCACCACAAAATCAAACATGTTCACATCGACCACTATTCTCCAAGTTACCAAACAAAACTGGCAATCAACTCAAAAATCCGATACGAGAAAACAAAAAGCGATCTAACCCTCTCCGCTCACAATAAGTACAATCAATACGCAACTGTAACAAAACATAACCGCGGAACTCACAAACAAAAAAGAGAACACTTAATACCGGTGGAACTGCACAAACACGACGCCGTTCCGGAATCCGGATCGGAACTTATGCGATCACGTCCACGGAAATGGAATTTTAAATCCACACATTGTACTTAGCGGGCGAGTGTTGCGGGTTAGTGGCACAGCGAGTCCGCGATCCGAACGGGGCATCGCGGTCGGCATAATTATGCAACGTGTGACGTAATTATTTATCTCTTTTTATGTTGATGCGTACTTCGTATAAAATATTGCTCCTAAAGCTGCCTCATTTGAGCGGAGTAGGTATCAACATTTTTTATGGGACAGCAGAATTTTTTTGCGCAATAACGATTTTTAGGCCCATGGAGAAAGTTCATTTTAATGGTCTTTACCACACCCTTGTATTATGTGTAGTTAAGCATAAACAATAAGTATGTTAAACATAACCATAAACTACACGAATACTACTACATAAACTCAACTCAATAACTTCCACGCCAGCCCACACCTAATTACTCGACTTTTTATTATCCCCCGACAAAACTTACCACAGAGGATAAACATATTTAAGACTAATCGCAGCCACTCAGGTTATGGTACACTTATACACAATTTATGTCTCTCATTCGAAGGTAAGGCAGGTGCGCCTCCTGTGCTCTTAGCATTTCGTGGTTAAAAGACAGTGGCTTAATTCATTTACAGTAAAGTTTTCTTCCTTTTTTGTGTGGTTAGTACCTAAACACATATGCCGCCCATGGGCTTCTGACTTGGCTTAACATGCAGTCAAGAAATATCTCTCAGGCAAGCTGGTTTGGTTCTCTTTGGTTCTCTTACAATGTTTTCCATCACCGAAGCAAGTGATAATTATGCAGTAAGCACATGAATCCGAAAGATTAAAAGTGCGTGTCTTAGGTTCAAACTCGAAACCTATGCCTTGGCAGTCCAATTGAATCAAAATCAAAATATTTTATTTTACATAGGCCTACGTGGGCACTTATAAAACGTCACAAAGCTCGGTTCGGGTTGGTCGTTTCCTATGGAGAAGAACCGGCAAGAAACTCCATGGTTACTCTTTCAAAATCATTTGGTTTTACAATATTTGAAGTACAGCGTTAGTACTTAAGTATGGGAGGACAGCGGTGGTCCGATAATAAGTCGTTGCTTACTACAAAAGGTATAGCATAAGTAAAAAAAAAATACAAAGCCTACAATGTCCACACATTCACAAAAAATAGGTAAATACAAGATGATAAATGATGGAAAAGTTGTCCAAAGTTGGCAGAGAGAAGTGAAGGGGACATACAGTTAGTTTTTGTACAAGGTACCTAAGCATACGTCAATGGTAAGATAACCAGTAAAGGCTGGCTTCATGTTCTATTGAAAATAAATAGGTGTGCCCCCTGTTACACTGCTGTTAAACCTAATTGGTGACATGAGGGTATACCACGAGGACTCCTCTGTCTAAACTTTCGTGAATTTTACTGACGTAAAGTATTCCACTAAAACACCAGCTTAAGGTCAAAATAACGCCGGCGTGCGGTCGACTGTAGGATGATTAAAATGTTGCGATCATATAAAGTACAATAAAACGTATAACGCACCCAAGCTTAAAAGCCTTTCCGGGTATTAACGTCCAATTTAAAACCAATTGCTCTTTGCTTTTTAAATTTATTCGATGAAATGTGAGCAATAATCTTATTAGATGAGTGATCACTGCAGCCTATAAATAAAAAGCTGCAATACCGGACATAATTATCACGGGTTCATTACCATCCTAGAAACAAAGGAATTTCTCATGAGCCAGTAAGTAATTTTGACTTGTTATTCTTTTTACCAATGAGGAGTTCGTGGCTAAATAATAACAGCCGCACGAGTCGATCTTCAAGGTTAAGCCGTGATTGCCGAGGTCGGTCCGTAGATGGGTGACCTAATAATTACATACCGAGTTTTCTCCGTGCCTCGGAAAGTACGTTAAGCCGTTGGTCCCGGCTGTCATTTGTAGATCTTTGACAGTCGTTAAAAGTAGTCAGAAGGCAAAATTCTGACATCCAGTCTTACCAAGAGGTTTCGTATTAACCAGTTACTGAGTTGTGGAGGTCAGATAGGCAATCGTTTCATGTATAATACTGCACTCAGCTGCATCTGGTTAGACTGGAAGCCGACCCCAACAAAGTTTGGGAAAAGGCTAGGCAGATGATGATCCTTTTCACCACTAATCTAATATTGTCTCACTGCTGGGCAAAGGCCTGTCTCCATTTCTTCCAACGGTCACGATTCTGTGCTACTTCTTTCCAATTTTCAAGAAAGACATCCAGTTCGTCCCGCCATCTCCTTCGTGGTCTGCCGCGACCACGTGTCACTGTTTCAGGGCACCAATCCTGAGCTTTGCGGGCACAGAGCTCGTTCGACACATCCTGCCCAGTCCCATTTAAGTTGGACAGCCTTTTGAGCCAAGTCAACGATTTGCGTTTTGGAGCGCAGGGTATTCGAAAATGAACTGTTAATTTTACACCTAAGATACTGCGCTCCATAGCACGTTGGCAAACCTTGAGTTTGGACTTTTGGATGTAAGTCAAAGACCAAATTTGTGCGCCGTAGGTCAAGATAGGAGAATACACATGTCTAGTAGCTTTCGCTTCAGAGACATGGGCAGAGTGCCCTTGAAATACAAGGAGTTTTTGAAGGGCACTCTGCCGTGTCCACGTAGCGGCGATTGGCGGCAGCGACTTCTCGCGTCAGCGCGCGGCGAGGTGGCGGAACGTGACAGGGAGAGAGCCTCACGTCCCAGCCACCGCGGGAGACGCCCCGGGCGTGCAACCAATGGCCCTCGGCCACCCTAGGTGCGTGCCTGTGGATGGAGAGTAATGGGCCAGCTCACTGTCCGTCCGTCTTATGACGACAGGCCGTGTCGACGGCGCGTTCGTGTTCCACGCGCGTCTCAAGGAGACGTCAACAAACCGGAAGGGGTCCGAGAGGGCCGATGCCTGTCAGGGCTGCGGGACTTTTCAAAAGAGATACCATGGCACTCCGCGGCACTCTGGGCAGAGCGGGGGGGTTATTTGATGATTTCCCATCCGTAAAAAAAAGGGCACTGTGCCTTTGTCTCTCATGGACCATATTCACCCTAACGGGTCAAAATGATACGTTTCGTTGACATTGACATTTAAATATTATTGTCTCGCTTACTCATACTGAAAATCGTATCTGTTTTTCCAAACTGGATGTAAACTCTCATTTTTCGTGCGACCTGATACCCTAGCACGATCGTGCGTTGTTAAAGTAACGTAAATACGTCGATTTAAAAGATAAAAATATTCGTTTCGTATATAACGTTTTTTTTATCATTTTAATATTTTATTCATATCTACGGATGTTACTGTTAAATTGTTATAGGAGAATTGTATTTTGGATTAAATAAATACATGAACGACAGGCCTCTGAGTACGATCGAACGATTATAATATTTGATCTAGTTCTCTTTTTGAAACCAAAGAATATTGTGTTAGTATTCTGTTATTATTTAAGTTTTCCTCACTACTGAAGTATGGGCATCATATTTGTGGGACTCCACTATCGATTACTCTTGACTTCAGAACTTAATACATTAGTTTCGTTGTTCGCAGTAAGTTTAGCTTTTACTTGGCAACACAGCTTGGCAATAACATAAGTCCTAATATTATATATGAGTGTTTTGTGGAATATTAGGTTGCAAGGATTGTGTAAATGGGGTGAGTGTATGTGCAATTTCTACCAAATGTTAACTGAAGAAGAAGCTAATTATAAGATAGAATACGGTTTTTGTGATCAGACTCAAATAATGTTTACCTACCGTGTAACGTTAACAACGTCAAACTGTTGTCTTTCATAATTTTAAGGTGAATTTTTTTCTAATTTCAATAAACGCTTTTCTTTCTTTTTCTTCAAAGTTAGAGTAAACAGGCTTCTTCTGGGTAAGCTCGTACCATCGCCGACTTTGTCTCTCTTCATCTCTGACCTAGACATGAGTCAAAAGCAAACACGTCGCAAATAAAAAAAAATGCTATAGCGGAAGGTCATCATCATCTGCCTGTCGTGTTACTTGAGGTCATCGCAAACACGATTGACAAAATGGCTGATACCGTTCAAATTAGACTTTGCAAGCAGTGTTTGCTTTTTGTTAGCCTGAACTGTACCACTCCTTGGCCCTCCTTGCCCCATTCGTGCCACTTTTCACGATGTTGCGCCTCTTTTCGCCAATTAACGAGCCATCTCGCCATCTTCACCTCGGTCTGACGCGACCCCGACTCAGGCTCCTGTTTTGCGATATGCGGGCCTACAGCTTTGCATAGACATTGCCATCTAGTCTCATTTTAGATTTAACCATAAAAAATCTACGTGATAAACATTGAGAAAATGAAGTACTTTGTCAGGCATTCTCACCACGCCAACTTACTTTCAAGATCTTAAAAATTAAAAACCATTGACTACATCCCAAACTTAACCGCCATCCCGAACAATACACCACGTACACTTAACACCCGTAAAACTGAATGCACAATGAAAATACCACCCATTCATCTTGACGCCCCAAAATATTCATACGGCTTGTATTAAAGCTGTGAGAAATACTTTACATATGTATGCCACGAATGAATGACGGCGATGTGGAAATACAAGATTTTGCTTCTACGTCTGTTATGGGTGAAAAGATTTTCTTGAATTTTTCGTGTGTTGACACGGAGATGGCATTTTTTCGCTGAGGGTCTCTAATAAGGAAACCGTGGATAAGATTTACTTACTTGTATTATTTTCTTCATATAATATACGTGGAAAACTTTGGTGTATATCCACATTATGATTATTCTAAAATTCTAATATTTCTACACCGGCAACGGTAGTATATGTGAACTATTATAAATTGTAAGATCTTTATGTACCTACCATATACTCAGAAATAAATGATATTCTATTCTATTCTATTCTTAAATAGGTCATCATCACCTACCTAGCCTTTTCCAAACTATCTTGAGGTCGGCTTCCTGTCGAACCAGATGCAGCTGAATACCAGTATTTTACATGGAACATATCTGACCTCTACATCCCAGTTAGTACTGGGTAATACTCGTACGATACCCCTTGGTAAGACTGTTTGTCAGACTTTCGGGCCACTATGACTACCTGTCAAAATCAAATCAAATCAAAATAGCTTTATTAATGCCATGCATATTTACAATAATTAAACTAAAGTAAACAGTAAGTTATCAAAAACCTAATTGAAAATAATAAATCTTAAATCATCATAAAAATAAAAATTTATAAATTAAAATAATAAATTGTAAAATAAAAATAGTAATAAAACAAAAACCATTTCTACATGCCTTAGATAATAAATTAGAGTAAATTAAATAATATAATTCAAATTGTTGGAAATTGATTACTAGTTAGGTACCTACATTGAAAATAAATAGTTTATTCCTATGCATGGACCCCTCTCGGGTAAAAGCCAACTCCAAAGAGTGCCAAATGTCCCTGTCTTTCGCTCTCTCAATCGAATTTTTGCCTGCAATTGCCTTTACTTCATCTTGCCACCTGGAGCATGGTCGACCTCTGCATCTGGTTCCTTGTGGTCCCTTCCTGACTACCTGTATCGACTGTCAAATACCTACAAATGACAGCCGGCACCCACGGCTTAACGAAATTACCGAGGCACAGAGAGAGTGATGAATATAAATGTGGATGGATGGAGAGGGAGAGGAAGACCAAAGAAAAGATGGATGGAATGTGTGAAAAATGATATGAAGGAAAAAGGAGTAAATGATAACATGACGAATGACAGAGGAGTATGGAGAAAAGAGACGTGTTGCCCCGACCCCAAATAAAATGGGACAAGGGCAGGAAGATGATGGAGAGAACTCGATATGTAAAGGGTGGTCACCTTTCCACGGACCGACCTCGGCAAGTTTACTGCCTAAGCTTGAAAAGCGATAAGCGCGACAGTAATTACTTCTATGCTAAAACATTACTCTTCTGTAAGCTTTCATGTAGTTGGCTAAAAGTACACATCCATACCCTTTAAACACCTAAAAAACACGCGTTTGCATCGAGCACCCGGTTGTCACAGTGAACCGTCTAAATAATTTCCTCGAGCGTCTTAATTTGAACTCGTAATTAAGGGCCACCCCCCCGCCTCTCGCCCTGTCAAATTAATTACACCTATTCCAGACAATCACAGTTGAAACTTGGGAAGGGTGATTTTTTACGCTTTTTTTTTTTATTTATTCTCCCTTAAAGTTTCAAGTTCCGCTTGGATTTAACGTTTTTAAAGGATTTTAAAGAGTGAGAACAGAAGCATGGTGGATGGATTTTGATGGCTGTCGGGTAGTGCTAGAATGGTGTCAGGAAGTTTAAAGGTAAACAAGTCAGTCTAGACAGCTACATAGCAATTGTTTTCTAAGCAATTCATATTTATGCTACGACTTTCATCGGGAATGACGTTATTGTAAGCTATTCGATTGCTTATGTTCCAGTCATTTTAAAACGCTTTTATTGGCTTCACCAAACAAACAAACTATGTAATAAAATCTTAAAAGTTAAATATGACACACTTCCTGGTTTTTGATAAAGCTGAAATTTTGCATACATATTAAGATTTGATGACAATGCATGGTAAGCTAAGTGACGTCATTCTAAATTCAATATTCCGTCATATTGGATCTGCCAAAGATGGACTAGTTTGCTCTAAAATATTACAGTGAGGCACTTTCTTTATTCAAGTTAATAAACATAATACTCCACTTTGCCAAGTGACATGAATCGACACACATCTAGAGATTACCGAAAAGAACATTTAAAAGTTTTAAGTTCACTGTGATCTTTAAACAAACATACAAAAGTAAGAGTCAACAGAGTTACCAATACAAAAAAAAATACAAAAATCAAACGACCCAAAGAAAAAAACAAAATCTCATCAACACACGAGCGATAAAATTCAAAAATTCATCATAATTCCGTCATAAAGAACAATAGGAACATCGTGTGTTGAATTTAACACCATGTAGTCACGACTTGGCAACGTAACGATATACGGAAATATAGCATTTATCCTTTATGAAAACAGGACTTTCCGGGTTTCCGATGCTATTCAATGCTTAAAGGAAGCATCGGAAAGATTTATTAATAAAAGTGAAATCCCGAGGGATCGTGTATTGTAAAGGTCCCTTTCCTCTAAACATTGTGTTTCGTTCTCGGTCCGAAGAAGGACGGATTTGTGACCGTTTATTGTTATTTCGCCGTAATAATTGTATTATTTGAATGTTTTTACACGAATTGTTTTTTATGGTAATGTTTTGTTGGGCGTTTTGAAATGAGAAGACGAGCCGTTATGAATAAATGCTGAAAGAGGATTTGTAAACGATTGTGGGGACCTTGTTTACAGGTTTAATTTAAATGCAAATGCATCTGTTTCGAGTAACCTTTAATAAAGTTTTCATTGCGTTGTCATGCATACAAAGGAAAAATCGGAACTATTACAGAAAATTGGCATAGGTTGAGTTCGGTAACTGCCCACGTGTGTGTTACCCCCGCAAAGTAATGTCGAAAATAGTCATTTAAATGTTATAGATAATAGTTGTTGCCGGCGGCTTCGGTCCAGAATGGGTTGAATGCAAAATTAATTTTGTACATGTCTTCCGAGCTCCGATACCGTAGCTCAAAAGTCCCAGTCATCCATGCACGCCTTTCGATATAGTTAAAGGTGTAAAAGAGTTAGCTTACCATTTTTTTTAATTCAAAAATATTCAGATTAATCAAAACTAAACTCTCGGAAAATTATATTAATGATGAATTATCCAAACGGTTATTAAAGGGCAAAACTCAAGACGGAGACACTGAAGTGTTTTTAACTATTACATTTGAAGACATATGTCAGATCTACCAACCTTCACTTTGTAAGCGTGGGGATTGTAGCCTATTCCTTCTTATAGACAGGTTCTGTGTTAGCAGTAGGAACATAAAAGATTGTTTTTGCTGTGTGCTTTATATATTCTGTGATTATTAACTGAAAAGCCATAGCAAGCTGAGTGAAGTATAGTCAGTGAGACAGGATGAGAGCCCAATACTACCGGTAGCCAAGGGTGCGCCAAAAGTAGAGGAGACTTAATATAATCCAATATCATTACACAACTCTGTCACTGCACAGCAACAATGCACATTTCCAGACAACAGTGCAAACAGTGCCATTAAATAAAAAATAACCAAACTTCACTTCAGTAAAAAATTCGACTCATTTAACAATAACCAAATTTGGTCATAAAATCTGTCGGCCCACAATTTATGGCAACACCACACAATCATAATGACAGAGGTTTTGTCCATTAACCCAACGCTAATGGGAGCTTGGCAGAGCACAGTTACAAAGTTTAACTGTGTTTTACTGCTAATCAAAATTCAAGTATGCTAATTTCGGAACACTATTAAGCTGAACGATGAATGCCTACCATTTCGCGAATTTCGCGCTATTTAATTATACAGTCTGTTTGTAACTGCGTGTTTACTTGGCGGCCTATTTTGACTGGATCGTTTTTGATGTCTTCCTATAAATTTATAGAAACTAATTTACGAAAATATTTGCCACTAAATCACCCTGTTACTACACTACTTCATGGCAAAAGCCTGTTTTATAAGGTACAGGTTGTAACAAACTTGCTTGTTCCAATAGATAGAAAATAAGCAGACTTGTATACATTAAAAAAGTTAGAAGGGGAAAATGAATTTAATAAATGATAATATGAAAAATACAGGGAAATATAGTATCTGCTTACTAGAGATACTTTATACTCACACTTATCATCCCTTAGAATAATAACGCATAGAAACCTAGTACGCGTGCAAAAAGTGAGGCAACAAAAACTTTGCCATTATTGGCAAACTTCTCTCAGCGAGCCGTCAGTACTCAAGGTCACGCTCCGTCGAACACAACTCACGAGAAAACAATTAAAATAATTGAAAATGACAGTTTCTGGCGTGAAGGGATGTCGTAGAACTTCAGGAAAACGTAAAAAAATGTGATCAAATTATATTTCAAATTATTATATACATTATTTTTACGTAAATCGATCATCAAACAAAAATTTCAATAACCTAACTTATCACAATACAGTGTTGCTATTTATGAGGAAATAATACCCATATTGCTTGCAATTTTGTTCTTATTTTTGTTTAGGAAAACAAAATGTTTTTGATGTACTTACTACCTATTGCATACGTTAAAATATTATGCCAGTTTTGAGAAATTAACTTGGCATCAGGTATTTTATATTACTCTTTATAAATAGGATACTGGTGCCGATTCTGTACCTTCCTTAAAAATATGTCATATTAGATGAAAAATCATCTACATTTTATCCAGATCCTGATAACATAAAATACTTGTTTTGATTTGATCAAGCAACATAGTGGTGCGTTTTCCCATTTTTTGTGGGTAACGGCATGGTAATGGTATCACTGAAAGTTTTATTTGTGTGCGTTTGAGGAACGTAGACACATTCGGCTCACGCACACAAAGAAAATGAATTTGACACGCGATATCGCTCGTGTTTTATACTAGACGCGGCTTCTATGCGTTATTATTCTAAGTATCATCCATATTCATACTTTTATTGGTTTTACATTAGCATTTTACCAATCATTTCGTTTTTATAAATATTTTCTTTATATCCTTCGTTGTGACATGTTTACTTCAAATTTGTCAGATGTCATTTACTTTTATTTTTGATTCTTACCAGTCAAACTCTCTATGAAGGTTTCATTTAGATTATATATTACTAAAAATTACTATCATCAATTCGTTAGTTCAATTGTTGTATTTTTAAGATTTGCTGTGTAAATAAATTCTGAGTTATATTTATAAAAATATTATGCGCAAGGTTTTTGACCAATTGTTACTGGCTGCTTTGAATACTGGCAGGTTGCGTCTTACTAGAGCGCAGCAGTTTTGAATCTGAGAAAGAAATTTGAAGAAAGAAACGGAGGATCAGGGTATAAAAGGGATTTCTGACGGATGCCCTGTTTCAGTCTGGAAACAAGAAATCAGTTTAGTCTGAAGTTAAGAAATCAGCTAAGTCTAGAGTTTGGAGTCAAGATCTCAGTCATATCTTGAGTTTTGAGCACAGCCTAGTGAAGTCAAGGAGCGGTCTTCGTTTGGTGCTGCCGAGGCTGCTGCTAATTGCTGTGAGGAAGCTGCTCTGCGAATTGACGAGCCTGGCACAGGGGCTCGGTACGTGTCTGCTGGAAGCTACTCTGTGAACTGACGAGCCTGGCACTGGGGCTCGGTACGTGTCTGCTGGAAGCTGCTCTGAGAGAGATTTTTCATATCATCATTTATTAAATTCATTTTCCCCTTCTAACTTTTTTTATGTATACAAGTCTGCTTATTTTCTATCTATTGGAACAAGCAAGTTTGTTACAAGGTATAATTGGCAATGTTGCTTAGGTCAATACAAGTCAATTTCCACGTAGGAACATTAATGTGGATTTTTGAATTATAATTGTTGGTCAAGTCTTGGAATCTATTTGTGAGGTTACCTTTTTTAAGTGTATTTATATCAAATTCACGGGCTTCAACTATATTAATTTTTTATTAGTTTTTTTTTTTTTTTTTTAACAAATCGTGTAAAAGATTATGCAATTTTGTAAGAAACTGATTCGGATCATACTGCTGTATTCTATATACACATATAACTACTAATTTATGACTTGTTACTTCTAAGCCGCAAACTTCAAACGTGTTTTGAGTTGCATAGTTTTTCACGAGTGATAACTCTTTATAAACCGTTGAGTGCGTTATATTGGGTTTTACCGTAAAACTTTATGTATCGCCCCAAAAAAGCAGTAATAATTATTGCGTAGAGTTACTTAGTTTGATGCACAGAATGCTTGGTTGACGGCTTCGTGAAGGCTACGTTTACACGTTTGTATGTCGTCATAATTATCAGCTTTGGTCCATATTTAGGCGAAAACCTCGCCTCTCGAGCTTTGATGGACCAGTGAAAACCACTATGTACTAGTTATATTCAAGTATAATTATTATATACAAAGCGAAACAGGCACTTTATTAAGTGTAAATTATTATGTCACCACTGCTTTCTAAACGCACAAGTCGCAAGCGGTCGCATGGACCCCTCTCGGGTAAAAGCCAACTCCAAAGAGTGCCAAATGTCCCTGTCTTTCGCTCTCTCAATCGAATTTTTGCCTGCAATTGCCTTTACTTCATCTTGCCACCTGGAGCATGGTCGACCTCTGCATCTGGTTCCTTGTGGTCCCTTCCTGACTACCTGTATCGACTGTCAAATACCTACAAATGACAGCCGGCACCCACGGCTTAACGAAATTACCGAGGCACAGAGAGAGTGATGAATATAAATGTGGATGGATGGAGAGGGAGAGGAAGACCAAAGAAAAGATGGATGGAATGTGTGAAAAATGATATGAAGGAAAAAGGAATAAATGATAACATGACGAATGACAGAGGAGTATGGAGAAAAGAGCCGTGTTGCCCCGACCCCAAATAAAATGGGACAAGGGCAGGAAGATGATGGAGAGAACTCGATATGTAAAGGGTGGTCACCTTTCCACGGACCGACCTCGGCAAGTTTACTGCCTAAGCTTGAAAAGCGATAAGCGCGACAGTAATTACTTCTATGCTAAAACATTACTCTTCTGTAAGCTTTCATGTAGTTGGCTAAAAGTACACATCCATACCCTTTAAACACCTAAAAAACACGCGTTTGCATCGAGCACCCGGTTGTCACAGTGAACCGTCTAAATAATTTCCTCGAGCGTCTTAATTTGAACTCGTAATTAAGGGCCACCCCCCCGCCTCTCGCCCTGTCAAATTAATTACACCTATTCCAGACAATCACAGTTGAAACTTGGGAAGGGTGATTTTTTACGCTTTTTTTTTTTATTTATTCTCCCTTAAAGTTTCAAGTTCCGCTTGGATTTAACGTTTTTAAAGGATTTTAAAGAGTGAGAACAGAAGCATGGTGGATGGATTTTGATGGCTGTCGGGTAGTGCTAGAATGGTGTCAGGAAGTTTAAAGGTAAACAAGTCAGTCTAGACAGCTACATAGCAATTGTTTTCTAAGCAATTCATATTTATGCTACGACTTTCATCGGGAATGACGTTATTGTAAGCTATTCGATTGCTTATGTTCCAGTCATTTTAAAACGCTTTTATTGGCTTCACCAAACAAACAAACTATGTAATAAAATCTTAAAAGTTAAATATGACACACTTCCTGGTTTTTGATAAAGCTGAAATTTTGCATACATATTAAGATTTGATGACAATGCATGGTAAGCTAAGTGACGTCATTCTAAATTCAATGTACGTGTCTGCTGGAAGCTGCTCTGAGAGAGATTTTTCATATCATCATTTATTAAATTCATTTTCCCCTTCTAACTTTTTTTATGTATACAAGTCTGCTTATTTTCTATCTATTGGAACAAGCAAGTTTGTTACAAGGTATAATTGGCAATGTTGCTTAGGTCAATACAAGTCAATTTCCACGTAGGAACATTAATGTGGATTTTTGAATTATAATTGTTGGTCAAGTCTTGGAATCTATTTGTGAGGTTACCTTTTTTAAGTGTATTTATATCAAATTCACGGGCTTCAACTATATTAATTTTTTATTAGTTTTTTTTTTTTTTTTTAACAAATCGTGTAAAAGATTATGCAATTTTGTAAGAAACTGATTCGGATCATACTGCTGTATTCTATATACACATATAACTACTAATTTATGACTTGTTACTTCTAAGCCGCAAACTTCAAACGTGTTTTGAGTTGCATAGTTTTTCACGAGTGATAACTCTTTATAAACCGTTGAGTGCGTTATATTGGGTTTTACCGTAAAACTTTATGTATCGCCCCAAAAAAGCAGTAATAATTATTGCGTAGAGTTACTTAGTTTGATGCACAGAATGCTTGGTTGACGGCTTCGTGAAGGCTACGTTTACACGTTTGTATGTCGTCATAATTATCAGCTTTGGTCCATATTTAGGCGAAAACCTCGCCTCTCGAGCTTTGATGGACCAGTGAAAACCACTATGTACTAGTTATATTCAAGTATAATTATTATATACAAAGCGAAACAGGCACTTTATTAAGTGTAAATTATTATGTCACCACTGCTTTCTAAACGCACAAGTCGCAAGCGGTCGCAAACCCTACTGCTGCGCATGTGGTCTTGGGTTCGATTTCCGGTTTGAGCAAAGTGTTATTGGTTTTTTAAATCAGTAATTTCCAGTAGCAGCCACGGAGACTGGATTTGTTTGGACGGTGGATGACAATAAGCTTGACCCATATTACATGACACTTGACATCATAATTGGCAAAATGTGAGTGTACTATTATGTACAATTCTGCCTAAACTTCGGGGATAACAGGCGTGATGTTATGTTATGCTCTCAAAAAGATGAAGTCATCGTAAAGACACTAGCAGGTCCTAGAACCAAAACCCATAAATTTGTACTGGGCTCCTGTTGAGAAACTGTTTTTTAGGCTTTAATGTAGTATAGAGTTCTCCAGCCCACGTTGACTCTAAGGGTCAGCTCACACCGAGACGCGACGCGACGCGACGCTGCGCGCACACTTTAAAAGAGCAATTCAAAATATAACTTTACTACACCAAAAATATACACTCTTCGTTGTGAGAATTCAGAATACGTTGCGCAACGTATTCAGAATTCTCAAGGTGCGCGCAGCGTCCCGTCTCGGTGTGAGCTGACTCTAACACGTAATAAATTATCAAAACTTGAACTTCTGTAAACAGAATATTAATTCTTGTTTCCAAACATCTAAAACTGTTTGACTTATCAACTTTTAAAACGATAGATTTTACCCAAAGTAAAATACAACTTTTCAGATTCTGTTAAAAGTAAAGTAAAGCAAAAAGTAATTATATTTCACCGTGTTTAAATTATGAGTGGAGACTTATTACTGCAGAAATACCTATAGATTTAAATTAACTATGCAAATTGCTTTCAGAATAATTAAAAGTCGAAACCGCATCGGCGAAGAACGTTGTAGCCAATACTTCACTTATTATCTTTTGCCTCGATGTGAATGAGGGAGTGACTACAGGGTTAAAAATTAATTAGCTGGTGAAACTGACAGACGTAATGGGTATAAAAATATGTTTTAAAACTCATCACTGATTCGTTGTTTGTGGGGTCAATGACCGCTGGTAAGGTAGATACTAGCTATTTTGTTTAAATTATGAGAAAAACAAAATATGTTTTTGTTTCTGTGTCATATAGATACCAAAATAGTTAAAGTTTTTCTGGCAAATTTTGATCTTGCACTGGTTAGTCTTACTGAACAGGTGTTTTTTTTGGCTGTATTAATCATCTTCCTGACCTTGTCCCATGACACAATTCAATTCAATCATTTATTGCATATCACATGTGTTTTACAAGATCTTAAATTATAATATAGTTCACATGGAGGGTCGGGCACAACAATTTCATAAAGTATATAGGGTAACTGGTAATTAGTGAGCGATACTTAAACACATGATTGTACTCATGCTAACAAATAACTTCCCCAAAATATTTTTTTTTTATACTCTATCACTTTTATCACAATAACACAACAGCCATATAAAATTCGTGCGCGCGTGCGCCTGTGACCTATCAGCTGTTAGCCCCGTGTCACCGCGCTGTTCTGTCTCATTCAAAATCAAAATCAAAATATTTTTATTTCACAAAGGCCTACATGGGCACTTGTAAAACGTCGACAAAAAGGCGCTGCATTACTATCGTACCGTACCACAGAGCGTAGGCAGAGCATCCACATGGCTCGCAACCCCGAATTTCATATGGCTGTTGTGTTATTGTGAAAGAAGTGCATGAGTTTAAAAAAAAAGTTTCTTTGTGAAAAAATTGTTTGGTATCATGAATACAATCACGTGTTTAAGTAATTACCAGTCACCCTATATAGTAGCATTAAAATAACTAATAGTAAAAATAAATTCAGTCATTCATAACAATTAGATAATACTCAATTCATTTAGAGAAGTAATCAATGTCTCAAAAAATAAATATAAATATCAATTCAAGTAATACAATAATAATCAAATACTATACTGTATATAATTATACTATCTATATCTATAAAATTCTTAGTCCTGACTGGAAAACTCTGCCTGAGGGGTGGAACTGGAAAGTCACCTCATCTTGATGTCATTATTAAAAAAATCGTTTCACGTGTAATAACATTCATCAATTAATAGTTTTCTGTTTTTTTTTTTTTTATAAATATTCATATTCAAACATTGTTTACTTGGCGCAACACGTTTTTTTCTTTCATTCTCCTCCGTCAACCGTCAAGCTATCATTTTTTTTTATTTTTTTTTATGAATGGCATCTCGCAGTTCAACCTATGAGGTTGTCGCGTGCTTAACCGGACTATCCTGTGGATGCCTTAAGAGTAAGGCCTCCAGCCAGCAAGCTATCCTTTACACCTTTTTCTTTTATATCATTCCTCACACAATCCATCCATCGCTTACTTGGTCTTCCTCTCCCTGTCCATCCATTAAAATTTTTATCTCATTTATACAAGGTGTTGTTTTGCAATCTCGTCAAATTCAAGGAGGTAACTATGCTAAAGATTCTCGTCCCAAATCAATAATAAAATGGGTAGGTAATTTTTATTTTTTTTATTATTTACGGAAATCGGTAAGTCTTAACCACCCGTTTTTTAAACGCAGCCCGTCTGGTTCTTGCCCTATATCCTCGCTTATACACATACAAACAATCTCAAACGTTTAATTGATAATTTATTATCCCTAAACCACGTTAAGGGGGTTATTCTGAAATATTGACAAAGTTAAACAACCAAAAAAATCAACGTTTATTAATAATTAACTAGGTACCGTAATTTTAATTGATTATTTATGTCTTTTGTGACCACCTCCTGAAATTTGACGAGGATGCAAAACAACACCTTGTATAGTCTCCTCCTTTTTGCGGTATCAATATGTCACTTATTTATCAGTTATCCTTTTTTTTTTCGTATGGGGAATCATCAAAATATGACTTCTCCCGCTCTGGGCTGAGCGCAAGGGAGTGTCAGACTTGACTGACTAAAACCCATCCATGTTCCTTCTTAGCCCTTTGTGTTCCAGGGCCACGGTATCTCTTTCGAACAGCCCGCAGCCCATTTATCAGTTATCCTACCGTTATGACTTAGTACTAACGCCGTTGAAGCTCAATGAATTTTAATGCTTCATTTCCTCTGGTGTCGTAACCTAAAAATGCAAAAAACGTTTCCAGACCAAAACTTTTGAATTAAATCGGTTAACAAAGGTACCCGGGCCAAGTTCCCCGGATTGTTTCAGAAGTGGGTGGCAGACTGTCAGTTCATTTAGCCAAATGAACTGCTACTACATTACAAAGACAATTGTACCAATTTCAACCCTAACATAATACAGATAGAAGTCATTGTGTTGACTGTTTCGGAGGTGTGTGAATTTTTGGGGTAATTGAAACAATTCTTGGCAATGCCTAAAAGTTTTATGAAAAATATTATAGCTATTTTTCTTTGCTTAAGCATTTATTGGTATTTCTAATTAGGTATGAACCTCTATTGTCTGCTTAGAAAACTTCTTTTTCCTAAGCAAACCTAACTAGGCCTCCGAAAATGCCATAGGGCATGCGTTTTTGGCAGAAACCCAAAACATTGCCGTGTTTTCTCGTGATATTGAAACGAAGCCGCTTCATTCTTGTCGACCTAACGGGATGGAAAATGTCTAGTGCGGAATATAAGCCTTGCACCTTACAGCGTTGTAATCAATTTTGTAAGAAACGGTACAGCCTTTAAATTTGTTAGTTATATTATTACTTACGACACCTATTTTGTAAACACACGTGTGTCTCTTACGATAATTTTAAAATTAATGATACAATTTCAATGCTTGGTAATGCTAATTAATATCCAAAATATGCAAATAATTATACTTTTTTTTACATCGTTACGTGATACAGTAAAACAGAAATAAAATTGATTAGCAAAAGTATTTTAGTAGGTCTTTTCTAAATACTTGATCATGTGATCATACTCAATTATTAAAAAAAAAAACCTTTACATTTACCGTCCTGTGGGTCCTCACTATAGCAAAAACTCGTTAGACCACAACACAGATTTAACAAACAAAACAGGCTGCAGCATCATTAAATACAGACAACTCAGCATAAAAGTTGACTCGTAAAACGCTGAAAATGCAACACTGCATTGTTTTCACATCGTTTAATTTTAAAAGTATTTTTTTTTTCGTTTACAGTTTCCACTCACATTTACATAAGTTAATTGGCATATTTCGTGTCCAGTCTTTCCATTATAATCGATTTTATTATCACACACTGTGCTGTGTTGGGTGCACTCAAATAATCGGGCGATTAACTCTTTTCGTTCATGAAAGCCTGGTATTTTTCATTCTGTGTTTTTTTTTTGTTGTTGAGATTTTTGGGATTGTGTATCGGGTGTTACGCCTGACTGTGTTCTTTTGTTTTTTAATTGATGGGTGAGGTTCGTTCGTTCGTTGTTGATTCGATACTTTTTTTTTTTTAAGGGGTTAAGAACTCACGTTTAAGTACCACTAAATGTATAGTGCATGGTCTTTTTTGGCACTTAAATGATATTGGAAGGAGGGTGTATTTTTAATTTTAAAGGTTCCGGCAGATTTATTCTATCCGTCTGTCTGCCTGACCGTCTGTATGTCTGTCCATCCGTATGTCACAGCCATTTTACTCCGAGCCTGTTGGCACCAGACATTTGAAATTCGGGGAGTAGATGTCTTCTGTAACTTGCTGCACAAAAGTGAAGTGAAGTTATGAAATAAATTAAAAAAGACTCTACATGCATGTAACTGAGGGTTGAAAAAATATTTCCATATTTATACAAGATGTTGTTTTGCATCTTCGTCAAAATTCAGGATGTTGTCACATAATACATAGATAATCAATATAAATTACGGTACCTAGTTAATTATTAAAAAACACTGCTTTTTTGTTGTTGTTTAAAGTCAGTATTTCAGAATAACTTTAACGTGGTTTAGGGAATAAGAAATTATCTAATAAACGTTTGACATTTTTTGGATGTGTGTAAGCGAGGTTATAAGGCAAGGATCAGACCGGCCGCGTTTAAAATACGGGTAGTTCACACTTACCGATTTCCGTAACTAAGTCATAAAAATAATTTACCAACTCATTTTATTATTGATTCGGGTCGAGAATCATTAGCATAGTAACCTCCTTGAATTTGACGAGAATGCGAGGATGCAAAACAATGCCTTGTATAGCTTTATGGGGTGTCTATCGACAGCTCTTGAAAAATGAAATTGAGGTTTCGAAAACACTTTTCTATACTTAAGTTGATGAATTATTTGCCGTAGGCCGTAAACATTGTCCCCCCTTCCTTTAATTTCCAAAGTAAGAGGAGGAAAAATGCTAGCAAGACGGTGGCCTTAGGACCAACTGGGACCAAGCGCCAAAATAATGTAGCACTCACCTCATCTCTGTTTCACACGGTTTTTGAAATGAAGAAAAACATTAAGATTTTCTTATTAAGCCACTTTAATATTTAGGTATCATACTTGCCATAAACCTTCCGGTCATCAGCCAATAATGTTCCCACTGCTGGGACACAGGCCTCCTCTCTGTGAAAAGGAGTGGGCTGTAATCTACCTCGCGGGCCCATTGCTGGTTGGTAGATGTCACATGCCACATAATGTCTTCGAATTTTTAGTTCTAGGACATGCCGGTTTTGTCTCACGATGTTTTCCTTCACCGTTTTTAAGAGCAGCGGTCATGAAATAAATTACATAAAGTAATTCGCCTTTCTGGGTTCGAGCCCACGACTTACTGCTCGTAAGTCGGGGCTGCCACCACTGGGCCATCGCTGCTCTCCTTCCGGTATACGGTATACATTCCCAAAATTATGAAGAAATCTGCATCAGAATTCTTAGCATGATTTATTTTTACGTATAAAGCAGAGAAGACACAATTACCTGTTGTAAACTAAATCCTTTAGCTACTTTAAGCCCCAAGTAAGTACGTGGAACCAGGGACTACATTATAAACAGCGATGTTACAGGATTATAGGCATTATAATTTATTAGATTCGTTACAGAGGCTAGACACACGGCGCTTGTACGTAAGACCCATTTAAATCAAACGAGATTATTATATCAAGTCTCTTACAAATTAATTTAGGTAAAGTTAAGACAAGAATGTGTTAAAGTGTATGCATATCCAGTGGTTTATTATAAGTCTTCCTAGAGATAAGTTTCAGTTATTTTTCGTTGTGTTGATGATTTTTAGGGTTCTGTTGCCAACTGATAAAACCGGAACCCTTTTAAATTCGTCCTGTCCGTCTGTCCGGTCTATCTGTACGTTAGCCATTTTAAGCCGAGACTACAGGCACCAAATAGTTGAAATTTGGAAAGTAGGTGCCTAAACATAAATACAAAGTGAGTTTATGAAAAAAAGGGCTATCCCTCCATACATAAAGAGGTAAGAAAAAAAAATGGTTTTACAAAATTATATCGAGATTCCGTAAATACTTCTTTTCTTGAGTCAATGGTTGATGGAGATTCTTTATTTGCATGAAATATGGTTGAAGTATTTGCTTTGAAAACTTTTCCACATTGGCAGCGTTAGCAGTGACTTAGAAAGAGTCTGTAAACGTACAAGTTGGAGTTACATAAAGAACAGGACAGGAGCGCACATTGTTTCCATGTATTAATCTCCAGTTGAACCATTTGTACCTGCAATAGGGCTAACTGGCTTAATAATATTAAATGTTTTTTATTTAATATATTATTTTGTAAAAATATTTAAAAATGTAAAGTGTATGTTACGAAATGAATAAATGATAATAACAATATAACATTTTATTATGAGGCAATTGAGGCCCATAGATAAAATACACAAATAAATGTTACACAATAATAAACTTATACATATTAAAACCTTATAAACAGCAATTGCAAAACTGTCGGCGTCGTGTTCCGTCCTCGGAAACGTCGATATACGACAAATTTCCGCCAAAAGTCCTCTTTTAAAAAGGTCTGCACATGTTGGGTTGGAACTAGCACCACGAACGACTTAACAGTCGATTTAAAGATTACCAGAAGAATTGGTGTTCTGCGTGAAGGTTTTTCACTTCAGTAGTAACTACAATAATTTGATTACTGAAATTGTAAAAGTATTTCGAATCAAAGGGCATTTTGATACATCTCATCTTCACCAAACAACTGCACATAAATTCAAAAAACCTGATAAATATTGAAAAGAATCATAACAAATTTCCTCAATATTTATGCGATTCAATTTCTGAGAAGCGTCGCAGCAACTATAATATCGAAAACATGAGCTTCACACCGCTACATGCTTGTGGCAATGGGCCAAAGGTTGCTCACAGCTGGTTCGCAGTACACTTTATATTTATTATATCTATTATTAATAATGTACTGTATATTTTGAGACGGGTATTGGTTGTAAATAATGTGCATCTGCAGTTTCAGTAGTACTTTGATGTTTGGTTTGAATTGGATGAGTTTTCTTGGAGTCTTCATTATGTTTTCGTTTTAGAAGATTGTGAAATAAAAACTATGTTTAGTTGAAAGATGGGCATATACTTTAAGGGAGTCTAATATTTCTAATATACCAATAATAAAGCTAAAGAGTTAGTTTGTTTGCTTGAACGCGCTAATCTCAAGAACTACTGGTTCGATTTAAAAAAATCTTTCAGTGTTAGATAGCCCATTTACCGAGAAAGACTACAGGCTATATCATCACTCAATGACCAATAGGAGTAGAGCAGCAATGAAAAATGTTGTCAAAACGGGGAAAATGTGTCGTAGACGAAGTTGTGGGGGACAGCTAGTTTAAAATTAAATTTAATAAGGAGAATCTTTATTAGTACCTATACGGTGATAGGTATAGTGTTCATGATAATGAACTACTTTTACTATGAGATAGAGGAGGAATCCATACTGGACTACTACTGGTAATCTTAATGGGAATACCCAACAACAATAAATTTTCCCATACTGGGAATCAAACCAACGCCCTTATGCAGCAGTAGTGCATTGACGACTAGACCAATGTGTATTTTTACTGAATTATGGCATTTTTTCGTATGATGAGTGGCTAAAACAAGAAAGATTGAATAAGTGGTTTTGTTTCAAGGAATGGAATAAATCCTAACCAGTCCTGTTCAACAAAAACGCAACCACGTAAAGCCATGTTGAGCCGAAACAACATTTTGTTTTCAAATTTTATTTAACTCTGCGTAAAACGATTGATTCGATTTTAAACTTGGTCGTGTAGATTTTCGTTATAAAAATGGCCAATTTTTTCCACGTATATTATATCGAGGTCAATGTAATTATTTCGTAGCTCGTCAATGGCGGTGCTTTCATTAGTATAAATTGAACGATAAAAGTTTAATTTCATTGATTACGTTAATTAATTAAATTCGTTCATCACGTTACCATCTCTTTTATAGCTAAAAGCGAGCTTTTACCTTTTGCGTTTAGAGTTTGGAACCCATTTTTTAACCGAGTTCAAAAAAGGGGGAGGTTATGTGTCCACGAGCAATTTTTTTTTAAAGTATGGTTCTACTTCGATTACTCTGTGATTACTGGGCCGTTTTACGTGATTCTTTTCATTTGGCGCGGTGTTCCCGAACAAATTTTACAAACTCTGCTTGAGTATATGTATTTTTTACTACAACTATAAAGGATAAAATAAAAAAAAATGCAAAAAAACCGACTTGGCAAAAAAAGTGTTTTTTATAATATTTGTGATTGCAGTGTTAAAAGGACAAATAATTATGCAGATCCCACTTCAAACTAGCCTTTTACTGTAAGTGTTTACTCTGAGCCGCAAATAAAATATTTTGATGTAAGATAAACACCTACAGTACCTAATCAAATATTAAGGTAACCTATCGAAACTGTCCAACTACATTCTTATCCAAATGCCAAATTACACAGTTTTTTTTTTTTTTTGTGAATTGCATCTCGCATATCAACCTTTGAGGTTGTCGTCTGCTTAACCGGACCATCTTGTGGGTGCCTTAAGAGTGAGGCCTCCAGCCAGGGCATAAAAAATAACAAACTAAACGACTGCACGCTAAGGGCACCCCCTGTGGGGTACGAACCTCGGCTTAGGGCGTCGCTGGGGGAGGACTGCATGGGGACAGGCTGGATCTGAATGGTATCATTATTAAGGGGCTGATTTAAAACTACTGGCACAGCATCGCAGGCTGGCTCGAGCGAGGGTCGGGGAGGGCATGGACCGGGACGTCGCGACGGACCTCGACGGCGAGGTCGGAAAGACGGCGGTTTGAGTCGGAACTTTTTAAGAGTGCCAGTCTCTTTGCTACTCTCCTGGAGGAGGGTGATAGCATCATCTGGAGTGACGAGGGTATGCCTAGGACGGCGTACTGTACTAATGCGCGAGGGTTCGTAACGGGAGGCCGCTGCGATCAGGGGATTACGGTGCTTAATGGCGTTATCGAAGAATAGCTTCGAAAGACGTTTCATAAACTGAAGGACGGTAGGCACTCTAAGGTCTACGTGTCGGTGACGGTCATTACGGACATAAAAAGGGGCTCCCGTGACTCTACGTAAGAACCGTTTCTGCAAAGTTTACATCCTATGGATGTACTTAGGCTTGGTGTGAGCGCACACGACGCAAGCGTACGTCATAATGGGGCGGATCACCGCGGCATAAAGGCGCAACTTGCACTTGAGTGACAACTTGCTTTTCGCCGAAATCATGAAATGAAGCCTTCCCATAGCAAAGCTCGGTCGCGAGCTGCTTTGATGTGCGCCGCGAAAGACAGGTGGTTGTCAAGTAAGACTCCTAAGTACTTGGCTTGCTTCTCCCAAGGGATAGGCTTACCGTACATAGTGATCGGGCTGAGCGCGGGTGGCTTATTTTTACGCTGCTTAGAGAAAAGAACTGCCTGGCTCTTGTCGGGGTTCACCTCGATTCTCCATTTCCGGAACCAAGCGCCTAAGACGTTGGCTGAGGTTTGGAGGGTGCGACAGCGTCGTGACTGCGGCCAGTGTAATAAATGGCCGTGTCGTCCGCGAACAGGGCTAACTGAGCCTTCTTGCTCTTGGGGATGTCACTGGTGAACAGAGTAAAGATAAGGGGAGAGACGACGGAGCCCTGAGGGACTCCGGCTCTAATGGGGTGGGGGGAAGACAGTGCCTTCCCGATGCGATAGCGGCCAAATTCCACAGTAAAAGCCCGTTTCTATTATACGTCTGATAAAAAGAATCTTCTCAAAACAAATTAAATGTTTTCACTGATTGTTCCCCGAAACTTTGTGTTTAATTTTCTTCAGAGAAAAAAGACTAACGTCTTTAATTAATTAAGCAGGGTCGTTTTTTAAAACACAATCAAGTGTCTAATGCGTGTTTTTATTTTTTGTCTTTCTTTCTCCGATTAGCTGTGAGAGCTACTCTGACGTGACAGAATTCTAATTGGAAGAAATCCTTGGATTCTGTCGTTGATTTATTTTTGTTCCTAGTTTTCAGGAAGAATGGTAATGTTCTTCAAAATAATTATTCTTACTCACGGAGAACAATTTCTTTAGAAAACAAAAGATTATATTAATCATATTCGGATAAAACGTAAAACAAATAACAATAACTTGTGCCCGGTTTATGGCAATAGGCTCGCCCCCTTTTACATGAGACTAAAACATAACTGGCGAAATAGGTGTACACTATTTTAGTACACCTCTGTCAGACCCTTAGAGGATTACAGGTTGAGGCGTGATGTTATGATGAAGAATTAATAATAATACGTAATCATTTCCTGTTAGCTTACTCATCATCATCTGCCTAAACTTTGTTAGGGTCGGCTTCCAGTCTAACCGGTTGCAGCTGAGTACCAGTATTTTACATGAAGTGACTGCGTTATCTGACCTTCACAACCCAGTAACTGGGTAATACGATACCCCTTGAAAAGACTGGATGTCAGAGTTTCGGGTTCTGACTACTCGTAACGACTGTCAAAGATCTAGAAATGACAGCCGGGACCAACGGTTTAACGTGCTTTCCGAGGCACGCAGGAAACTTGGTATGTAGAGATGGTCACCCATCCACGGACCAACCTCGGGAATCTTAAAGATCGACCTGTTTGGCTGTTATTATTTAGCTACGAGCTACTGTTAGTCCAGCTTACTAAAACGCGATATTTAGAAAAAAATATTTGAGATACATACCCAGTAAAAATATCTCTTGACACTCTTGGTTATCTATCTCAATATTCCATAAATTATAAGAGAAAGAGTATTCATATAAATATAATATGAACTGAGTTTTAGAACACTCCGCTCGGGTTTTACCCGATGCAGTACTTTTTCTATAAAAAATATTATGAATAAAGAAATATCCTGTTTACCGTAAGAGAAAATGTTTACGAAGAAAATGAGCTTCCAATACTTGTTGCGAAATAGCGGCAAACAAGTTGGTATAAAACTAAAAATATACGCTTTTGAAGATTACACGCAATCAGGAATTCCTCCTTCGCTTCTTCTCGAAACTTAAAAATGTTTGTACATTTTTAAGGATTTATTATACAAAGTGGTGTTTTGCATCCTCGTCAGAATTCAGGATGTTGTCACAAAAGACATAAAGAATCAATTTAAATTATGGTAACTAGTTAATTATTTAAAAAAAAACACTGCTTTTTATCGTTCTTTAAATTTGATTGAATTTGATGGCTATCGCAGTAATTGTATGTCATGTCTAGAATATAATTGCAGTTTATTGAACCTGGAAAGTATAAACAAAGTAACACTCAGATCAGAGATAATGTATGTTGAAAACGTCAAAATCTACGTATGCTACTGAAAAGATTATTTTAATCATAACAATCGTTGAAGACTCACGAAACTCTTTCAAATTGCTACTGATCACGGCCTTCAGGCTCTGACTATACAAACACGTTGTATTCTGATTTATCAAATGCTATCAAGTACTAATAAGACAATGTTCCTATAGATTTTGCTTTCATTACACGAGAAAACTCTCCTAAAGCTAAAAAAGTCTCGTATTGTTATTTTTAACATGCACAATACTCATATTATTCTCTATTCGTATTTATAAAGAATAGTTTTCCTCAAAGTACAAAAACACGGAATTAATCTTCGAAAAGGGAAGGTATATGCAATCCTCTTAGTAACTTAGCAACTAACTGTTGAGAAGCCAAAAGTAAGACACTCTAATTCACGATAAGATTTAGGATAAGCCCAAAGGTATCCACTTATCTAGCCTAAAAGCCAGCCACAATAAGACTTGATCCATCGATTACTGAATCATTAGGTCAGCCTGTGGTATAGCCTCGTTCTTTCTGCTATTTATAAACGTTTGGTCACGAATACCCGATCGATCCGTTTAGCAAATGGATTCACACACTCACACCTGGGGTTATGTAGCAAAAGAAATGTGGTTTGTAGCTTTTATACCTCTTATTTAGTTCCATTATTTTTTAAGTTTCATAGAAATGTTTTATTCCACAAACTTAACCCTTTTTTTGGACTACGCCGCAGTCGTGTAAAAAGTAAAGGTACATAATATATTCTTAATGAAAGATACAGCATGCAACTTAAGTGGCAGTGGGCAATGCACATTGCTTGCAGAACGGATAGGCAACCGCGAACGCGAAGACAATGCGTTGGAAGGCCTTCCACAAGGTGGACCGAATCCGATCCGCTGGACGCGAGTCGCACGGGATCGGTAAATGTGGTGACACTTGGAAGCCTATTTCCAGCATTGAACATCTTTCGGCTGAAATGATGATGAATAATGATGAAAGATATAAAAATGTATTTTAATCCAGATGAAGGTATCAAGAAATTCTTAGCACTACAGGTTTATAAAAGAAGTTGAGGTTCTATACGCTAGGGTACTAAGCAAATAGAGGAAGACTTTATTGTTAAAATTAAATTATATTATTAATTTAATTTACGACTGACTTTTTTCTACTAAATAGGCTTGAGTTGGCCGCAGCTCGCCTGATGTGCAGCGATGATGCTACCTAGAATGGAGCACGCTTGCTTAGAAGAAACCGATTCGCTCGAAGATTTATTTGAAAAGATGCAGATTATAATGATCAGGAAACAGAAAAGCCGGCAGCGAATGACTGATTACCGATATCCGATTAATACAATACATTGGCCTGAGAATTATAAATTAACTAGCTGTCCCGCGCAGCTTCGTCTGCTTCACATTTTCCCCGTTTATGCAATATTTTTCATTGCTGCTCCGCTCCTGTTGGTCGTAACGTGATAATATATCCTATAGCCTTCCTCGACAAATGGGCTATTTAACACTGAAATCATTTTTTAAATCGGTCCAGTTCCTGAGATTAGCGCGTTCAAGCAAACAAACAAATTCATCAGCTTTATAATAAAAGTAGAGATTAAATAGATACATAAATTAATTAGATAGCTACTCATTAATTAGTTTCACTTCATACAGACGTCCCCTATGTAAACAGTGCGAACAATGTACGCCTATGTAGCTCAATTTGTTTTGTTTTTGTAGTGTTTTTAGGTCTCTTGGACACTGTTTTTAATTTTTCTTGTCTCTAATATTTATTAGGTAAATGTCATGCATACCTGTTATTTGCATAGTTACTAAAATGCCCATTCCGCTGAAATGTCCAGAGTCACTATAGTTACCCGTTGTGCCTGTCCCCGCCCACTCGGAAACTTTTGCTGCGCAAGCGCCCCCGTGCAGCTTCCCATTTAAAGCTTATTATCTCGTAAACTACTGCAGCTACACCAATATAAAAAATACTGTGTATAGCTGAAACTATACGAAATCTACATATGCTAAAACTATATCCAACAACTCGAGAGAATTACTTAGAAAAAAATGTAAACTTGAGAATATGTGTTGAATATCAGTAAAATATTTGTTCTTACTAAGTTTTTACCAATAATTTTGTATTTTGTGTCAATAAAACCTATTTATAATGAAACTAGACTATATAACCTTTTTTTTTGATACCCATATGTCCTTACTTGGAATGTTCTGAGTAGCACAATGAACCAAAACAATCAACCCTTTCCCTCATTGATTCGATGCCGGCGGCGGCCTGCGAATGTGTGCGTGAGCGTGTGTATGTGTGCGTGACAATACGACAAGATGGCCGACTAAGGCTGGTTTACAAAGGGATTGAATTTCATGTTGTGATTTGTGTTGAAATGAGACACTGATGGCATATTGTATTTATTTAATATTTTACAACAACGTAGGTATTGAAAATGGAATGCTGTAATGTCCGGGTAGCCACGGCTACCCAATAATTTTTCCGCTTAAACGTCCAGGTAACCACGGCTACCCAATATTTTTTTCACTGAAACGTCCAGGTAGCCAAAGATTGCATTTCAATTTCAATTGGTATGTAGGGTAGGTAGGTAGGTAGGTAGGGTAGGGTAGGGTAGGGTAAGGTAAGGTAGGGTAGGGTAGGGTAGGGTAGTGTAGGTAGGTAGGTAGGTAGGGTAGGGTAAGGTAAGGTAGGGTAGGGTAGGGTAGTGTAGGTAGGTAGGTAGGTAGGGTAGGATAGGTAGGTAGGGTATGGAAGGTTGAGACTTGACTGCTTTGAGACACCTGGCTAGGCCAGTGAGAGCAGCCTGGGGCTGGCTCATCTACTGTAACTGGAGCTCCAGCTTCATCAGCTGTAACAAACAAACTTGTATTATAACCTTATTCTTACAAAGTCTTATTATGGCACAAACTCTATGTTGGCGATGGCGGGGAGATCTATAAAAATCAAGACGTAAATTACTAAGGATGATAGTTAAAAAACTGTTTTACTAGAAGAATGGGACAGCCTGGGCGTCGAAAGTATACCTTCGGCTACCGGTGGGCTAGCAGCAGCCATAATACATGGCTACCGTTCAGGAGATGGTTGTCTATTAAACAAAAAAAAACTGACAAACTTCTGTGCAGCTAGGATTCAGCGAATAGCTGGACAATAAAGAAAAAAATAAATTACCATGTTTACCGGTTTGACATCGGGCATAAGCATCAGCTCAAGCTGAGCGCGCTGCTTCCACTCCTTAAGCCCTCCTCCTGCCAGGCTTCAGCTGAGAGTGCATTCACCCGGTGTAAGAAGCCCTAACTTGAGCGAGCGGATCCTCCAGAACGGCACTGCCAAAAATTATATGCAACATTAAAACATAACGACATTAAACATACTAACTTGCACATATTAATATCTTAAAAACATACTGAATAAGATACATACGCCTGTGCATCCACCTATGCCTCCCTCACCACTCTTTCTACAACGCCCGGTCCCCGGGCTGGTGCTTCATCTAACGCCTGCCCCAAACCACGGCTTTCATCATGAGACCTAAAACATAGACATAGATTCTATAGTTTATTTTTAAAGACACACATGCACACACACAGGGCCACACAGAAGTCTGAAGAACTGAAGGAAAATTAGAGTTTCGGGTAGCCTGACCTGCTGGCGTCTGTAATTCCATTCCGAAAAGCATTGAAATTATTATTATTGGGTAGCTGTGGCTACTCGGACAATACAAAGGATAACAAAACACCAAATGCTAGAACAAAAATCATAACTTTCCTTTTTGGTTCGCCGTAGTTGGGCAAACCAAAACGCAGTTTTTTATGAGTAGTCTAAAACAGCCTTATTTTATCGTATTTGTGTAAATACACAGTTTAAAACCGTTAAATCTGGTTTTTAAAAATGTTTTAAAAATTGCTTGGGGAACAAAATTTTTAACACATAAAATATTGCAAAATTTCGTTGTATTTTACTGTTTTATTGTGTGCATATACTAATAATGAACTAATTTCCATATTACAAGCATTATATTAACGATTTTCGCAATAAATCCATTAAAAACAAATAAAAAACTTTACGAAAATCACCACGGTCAACATGGCGGATTTTTTTCACATTTTCATTTTAATATTATCGTTTCAGCATACTTTGAACCTACGACATTTATAGTTAATTGTAAAGCTTGGATCTTGAGGTTTATTTTGATATAATACACTATATGTATTGGGTTACAAATAAAATTATACTTACATTTTAAAGTCGGCGATCACTTTGAGTCGGAGCAATAAAATTTGACACTGAGGAATTGAAGTTTGACATTTTATTTCTCAACAAATATGCCGACTTGGAAACTCGGCCTTTGAGCGTTTGACGCGTAATTTAATAGAGCAACACAGAGAAAAAATTTGTCCTGATATTCTCAACAGCTGACATTTTTTAGAACGTTTTTTTGGAACAATTCGAACGCACTCCGAACGGGTAACTATAGTTACGTGGACATTGCGGCGGTTAGATGTAAGTCTATTTGAATTGTTAGAGACTGTGCTGTTGGTGTGTTTATACTATAAATAAATCAATAATATACTTTAAAAAATTAAACTGCTAAGACCAAGTTATATTTTATAACCCTGAACTTCTGGCCAAAGGCCAAGGTTTCTTTCATAAGAAAACACTGTTTACTCACCCTTACAAGCAAAAGCATCAAAATATCTTATTTCCCCCAGTTGACTCGTCTAACTTAAGCGGAATAATAAGCGACTCTTGTCAATATTCCTTCATTTTTCCGTCCCGAAATCGGCGGAGACATTTATTTACTTATTCTGAAGGAAATAGGACTTCGTTATAATTACGGCAAACGTAACTGGTATCGTCAAAGTTAGATTGGTGTTCAGATTGTGTCTGATATTCTTGTTCAGACATTTTAATAAGGCTGTTTTTTGGGATTTATTTTGTCACTTTTATTTGATGTAGTAAGTAGCTGTCTATGAATTGTTTAGTATTGAGGTGATCGTGTTAAATGCTCTAGAATATATTTTGGAAAGTCTAGACAAAATCTACTGAAAAACTTTAAATCAATGCCGTTCTCAAAGTACAAAACGCTTTCAAAGTATTCGTTTAGAGTTTCTTTCTAGATCGGTCTAGAATTTGTCTAGAAATTCTAGATCTTCATTATATATATTCATTTTAATTGATATGCTTTAATTTAATAGAATAGAAAATATTTATTTCAGAGTAGCACACATTAAATGATATAAGTCCATATTATGTGAGTAGGCAGATACTTAAAGCTATGTTAGTAAAATTTAAAATAAATATTATTTTGGACATGCATGAGCGACGAATGCCTCAGGATTTGGCTGTCCACTCTGTCCGACACCACTGTCGGAAGTGTGTTGGTGCTACTTTTTACCCGGGACCGCAGGGACTCTGTTCTTTTGCGTAGCACCGCCTTTTTTTTTTTTTTACGGATGGGAAATCATCAAATGACTTCTCCCGCTCTGGGCGGAGCGGGAGGGAGTGTCAGACTTGTACTGACTAAAACCCACCCATGTTCCTTCTTCGCCCTTTTTGTTCCAGGGCCGCGGTATCTCTTTCGAACAACCCGCAGCCCTGGCAGGCATCGGCCCTCTCGGGCCCCATCCGGTTTGCTGACATCTCCTTGAGGCGCGCGTGGAACACGTACGCGCCGTCGACACGGCCTGTCGTCATAAGACGGACGGACGGTGAGCTAGCCCATTACTCACCGTCCACAGGCTCGCGCCTATGGTGGCCGGGGGCCACTGGTTGCCCCCCGACGCCCGGGGCGTCTCCCGCGGCGGCTGGGACGTGAGGTTCTCTCCCTCTCACGTTCCGCCACCTCCTTCGCTAGCATGACTGCTTCGCAGAAGGAGGCGACGGCTTCCCATTCCCTCTCGCTCCGGACCATGGATTGAACCAGGGCCGGTCGCGAGAGGTCACCGCCGCCAATCGCCGCTACGAGGACACGGCGGTGCTCAGCCCAAGCAGGGCAGAGCTCCACGGTGTGCTCCACCGTGTCCTCCAGCCGATTCTCACAATGGTAACAGCCGGGCGTTTCCTCCCGCCCAATTCGGTGCAGGAACCTCCCGAAACAACCGTGTCCAGTGAGGACCTGCGTCAGGCGGAAGGTGAGGGCGCCGTGCCGCCTCTCTAGCCACTCCTCAAAGAGGGGACTTATCGCCACTATTGTGGCGTGCCCTGCACGTGGTTGCGATAGTCGCTGTCTCCATGCCACCATGAGATCGCGCCGGAGGTCTGTCCGCTGAGCGACAATTTGCCGCGGCAGCGGAGTTTCCCCCCGGCGTAGTGCCTCCGCGCGCCATTCATGCAGGCGCGCGAGGACCATCGCCTCCAGATCCCATGGTGGCAATCCGGCCAAGAGGCTCGCCGCCTCGCCGGAGATCGTGCGGTACCCCCGGATCAGCCTTACGGCTACCACCCTCTGGGGCGCGTTCAGGTAATGGGCGGCTCGCCGCCTCAAAGAACGCGCCCACACCGGGGCCCCATAAAGGGCCATGGACCGCACGACCCCCGCGTAGAGCCTCCGGCAGGAGGCGTTTGGACCCCCCAGGTTGGGCAAGAGCCGCTTGAATGCGGCCCCTGCCCGTTCCAGTTTTGGGGCCAAACGTCGGAAGTGCTCAACGAAGTTCCACCGGCTGTCGAGGACAAGCCCTAGGTACTTTAGTGTCGACTCGTAGCACCGCCTGGAATCCGTCCGAAGAGACAAAGAGAAACAACAATTTTGCAATCCGAATACTAAACCCCTCGCCTCGTTCGTCTGTTTCGCGACTGTTGAGCATGATGTCCTGGGTTCGATTCCCAGATCGCGCAAATTGTTATTGGATTTTTCCTTTAGGATTTTTTCAGTAGCAGCCACGGAGCCTCGATTTGTGCCCGGTTGATGGCAATAGGCTCGGTCTCATAACATGGGACCTAAATCTTACTGGCGAAGTGCTGTTGGTACTATTAGGTACACCTCTGCCTAGCCCTGCGGGGAATACAGGCGTGATGTTATGTTTTGTGAATACTAAACAGAAAGACCAATTACGGTATGAAAAGACCAATAAAACACGGTCCTATTATACGCAAAACGTATATATCAGCTAATCGCTTTACATAATACATTAATTACGCCGAGACACATTATTCATACCGAACAAATTATACTAACGAAATACTTTCAGCTTGACAAACTACTTGCAAACTATTTAATTACTCGGGCAACTATTATCTTTAATCTTTACACCCTTACTACCAAACACATAAAGCTGAATTTTGTACTGTTAGGTTTTTTAAGAGCTGCAAATATTGATTGGTAGTCGGCTACAATTTTCTGAAGTGTCAGTGGCAATTTTCCCCAACACTATGCGATAATGTAAAGGGAGGATTGACGTTTATACAGTCGCTGGCTTCTGCCCCTAGCGAGCTGGTAAAAAAGGTACTCTGTGGGTTATATTATGCTAAGTTTATTAACACATTTTGACTGACGTAGCAGTAATGGATGTTTTGGTAGTGTGCTTGATTGGTATGCCGTGGGCTTTTTACGTATTTCTCAGACCGTGTTTCTTTTTTTTTTTAAACGTTGCCCCACACTATGAATTTCTCCTGTATCGTGGATGCGTTTACATACATTTAAACTCACATACACAAACAGCCAGACCCGGAACAACTATCTGTAGGCCATACAAATATTTATTCCGTGCGGGGATCGAACCCGCGACACACAGCGCAGCAGTCGATCGCTCAACCACTGCGCCAACCATGTCGTCAAAAGGGTTCAATTAAACGAACTATATAAAATTGTTAATGGAAAGGAATAGTTCTTGCAAAGTTATTATAGTTAAAGTATGGTCAGTACATTCTACACGACTTATCATATTGAAAACTAGCTAGCAATCAATAATTTGGCACTGCTGGGACATAGGACTCCTCTCTGTTTGAGGAAGTAGACCTAGTCCACCACTCGCACCCAGTGCTGGTTGGTGGACGTCAATTTACTGGATGGCAAGTACACCGACGCTAAAACAATTAGCACAGGCTATTCAGGACATAATTCTGAGCCACACATTTTTTTTTCGGTTAATAAAAATACTGATGTTTGCTACAATAATCGACGACGTCCACCCTGTAATTATGAGTACCTACCACTTTTAAATGTTCTTCTACATCCTTGATTGTAATCTTATTCTGTTACGAACATAGTATTTTCAATGACATAATTATCTAAACATTGGCCATAATTCAAAGTTGAAATCATTATTTGACGTGTTTTTAAGTGTTAAAGTATAAATGCTCATGTCTGTGCTATAAAAGACCAAAGCTACTTGGTCCAACATCGATCCGCAAAATACCAGGACTCGTCTGCCCAATCCCCAAAGATTACATCGCAAGGTCTACAGATTCAATCCTAGATATCCTCCCCACGTAACCGTTTATGTAAATAGTACAAAGCCTAGTTTTGGCTGCTTGCCAGGGTCGTACGTCTGGGGGTGCGTTAGTGACCACTTAATGTCAATCAGTATCACTTAGTAAAGTGGGGCTTACTTAATAGCATGGATGGTGAGCTGTGGTTAAATGTGACTTTTATAATAATGGGGTTAAAATTATTTTTGGAAAGCGTTTGGGTGGGTTAGTATCGGTGGTCGTTATTGAAAATCGTGTTATGGTAATATGTGATTCTTGTTTTGGATGAGGAAGAGCGGAGTCTCCTAACACAGACTTATTAGCTTAAAAAAAGGCCACAGTTATCTATACTAATGTTATAAAGCAGAAGAGTTTTTCTCTTTGTTTGTTTGCTTGAACGCGCTAATCACAAGAACTAGTGGTCCGATTTAAAAAAAAAAAATAGTGTTAGATAGCCCATTTATTGAAAAAGGCTATAGGCTATATATCATCACGCTACGATTAATAGGAGCGGAGCAGCAAAGAAAAATGTTGCAAAAACGAGGAAAATGTGACGCGAAATTCAAATTTTGTATTTTTTTTGCCATTTACGGGTCAGTATATATATTGTATTGATTAAATGACTTTACCGAGTTATAATCAGGGGTCGGAATAGGCAGTTCTATTTACTATCATTGACCTTGAATGATAATGTTAACATGGACATGCCCCGGGATTCCCGGGAACATTTTTCTGAATGTCGATGTAATAGATGAAGTTAAACCATAATATAGATATCTATCAGTTTTTTAACTCGGTCATATCATTGATTATAATGCCTCGCTGTTCGTCCCCCGCTACAAAAGCGCGAGGATAAGGATGACTTTAGTGACCAATACAATATTTGCGTAAAGCTGGATACGTACTATGCAAAATACGAATTCATAAAATAGTTTACAATAAAAAAATGGCTCTCTCATAGACAGGAGGCCTGTGTCCCAGCAGTGGGAACATTATAGGCTGATGATAATGATGAAAAAAACGGTTTGATAAAATAAATGAATAAATGTTTCCCGGGATTTAGAAGGCATCTCCATGTTATGATACCGGTCACTAAATGCCGCGAATGGCACTACCTATTCCGAACCCTGGTTATAATCATTAAAACTACTTGACTGACATGACTAAGTCACGAAACGAGTGTGGGAAAGAGACGGAGAGCTATACGGGATGTCTAGTCGCCATCTCTTTCCCTCACTGGAAAAGGAGTAAAATAATAATGTTTTAAGTCGCCATGGTAGGCCAGCTGTTCTTCTTTTTGCGGCCATGATGACTGTATCCAAAAGACTAGTACTAGGTACTAATTTATATGAAAACTTACCCCGTACTGCTATCGTAGGCAACATAACGAAGCCATGTATTAACGTCCAAAATAACTTCCTATACATCTTCATGTTAGTATAATTGACACTGTATACATTTTTCACTAAAAACTAACGTTTTGATTGCACCCCACTGCGGTTGTTTTGTTTCACTGCCATCTGAAACAAAGATGAATGAAACTTTAGTTCAAATAATTCAGAAATTGAAGCCAAAGGCAAAGGAGTTTGCCACATTTCCGGAGAAGACGACCAAAGAGATTCGTTTCTTGAAATTGAGTAAAATGAATGAGTGAATGAACAATATTTCTAATTAACCTATTTTATGTAACAGATGCAGCGGTGGCCCAGTGGTAGCAGCCCCGACTTACGAGCAGTAAGTCGTAGGTTCGAACCCAGGCAGGCGCATTACTTTGTGTAATTTATTTCATCACCGCACCGGCATGTCCTAGACCTAAAAATTCGAAGACATGTGACATCTACCAACCCGCACTGGGCCCGCGTGGTGCATTACAGCCCATTCCCTCTCATAGAGAGGAGGCCTGCGTCCCAGCAGTGGGAACAATATAGGCTGATGATGATGATGATGATGATGATGTAACAGATTGCTGAACGTAAGCGCTAGTCGTGTATACACCAAAGCTCTCGACAACCACCATAGAAACCCAGCGAATGCAGTTGCTGTGGCCGAAATCGACTAGATGGCATCATTAACATAATAAGAGGTTGTTGTAGTTTATGAATCAAATAACTTTTGCGATTAATTGCACTCGTACTCGGTTAGAGAAGTTTCGCCTTTTTTTTTTTTTTGCGGCTGGGAAATCATCAAATGACTTCTCCCGCTCTGGGCGGAGCGGGAGGGAGTGTCAGACTTGTACTGACTAAAACCCACCCATGTTCCTTCTTCGCCCTTTGTGTTCCAGGGCCGCGGTATCTCTTTCGAACAACCCGCAGCCCTGGCAGGCATCGGCCCTTTCGGACTCCTTCCGGGAGAAGTTTCGGCTAAGTTACATTTAAAAAAAAAACTATTTTCTTACGGAGGCGTAAGAAAAAGTGTGTGTACATGGGAAAAAGATCACAATCATAATCATAAATCTTTATTTATCTCGACATCAAGAAATAAAGGCACTAGTTCACATATGTACAATCATATATAGAGAAAGGTGTCTAAAAAAGGAATATCATGACGTATGCAAACACCTCTCCGGGCTTAGAAATAAACATTAAATTTTTTGCAAAAATTTAAGTCCAGATAAAATTCGGAATTTAAAGTATTAGAATTAATAAGTTGTTTGAAATGACACGGGCGAGACTACATGTATTTTGGGACCCACTCTTAGAGGTAGCGTTCACTATAGCAACTTATACATAGTTATAAAACGACTAAAGACTATCAGAAAAGTAAATGGAAAGTAAGACTGAAAAGTTGGGAGAAAAGAGATATACGTTTATTTACAAGATAACCTAAAAATCTTACGACTAAGGTTTTTAACAGTGGAATGTCTCCGTAATTAAGATTAATCAAAATATAATAATACATAAGACGACTCATAAAGGAAGATCCGAACTACTGTATTTCCCTCGCAGTTTTAGTTCTGACTTTACGTGTTTTGCTTCTCGTCATAAGCCAAAACCAGAATTTTTACGTCATTGCCTGTACCTAATTGATGAATCATAAAACTGCTAGACTGCAGCTAGAGACTAAACTGATGACCAACCCTGTAATAAGTTCAATCACTATTAAAACTATGTCGTTACGATTTTGATCTATAAGCGAAATAAAGTCAAGTAAAACGATTCTTATCACGCTGAGACAAGATAATATTGTTTTACATAAATTATAACAGCCAGAGCTGACTAGCTATGTACAGCTATTGAAAAGCAGGGTTTGTTGAATAAAAAAAGTATGAGTAATAAATCTTATTTTTTGGTATTTTTACATAGTTTTTATTTTATGCAACATAGACGTTACGATGGCCAAGTTGCTGTCGGGTTTCATTTTCAGGGTCGCAGCTTATCAGCCCCCAGCATGAGTGACAAAGGCAGTCGTCTCCTGTTATCTGGAATTAATTAATTATGTTAAAATAAATAAATTCACCTATAATGTAATAAACATAAAGAGTTCCATAAGTAACAAAAGAAAAACAGAAATGTCTAAAGATAATATAGAGGTCGAAGACCTCTGATACCTGTGGAGGGGTTTATAAATATTAGGTATAAATATTTCATGACAAAATGCGACAGCCACCCATCTTCTATTTTGATGACTGAAAGATCTCAGTAAAATAAACTACTGCTACCTCGGCCAGTCTTTTACTGCATACTGTTTTAGTCCGATAAAGTATAGGGCAACAGTAAGAATGAGCCTAATATATGATTACAACAGTATGTATTTATACATATAAAAGCTAAATGAATCTCAGTTTGTTGTTCAGATAGATATCTTAAATAAGTTCTTAGCTTATGATATAAATACATGTTTTTTTACAAATATCTCTGAACTTTTTCAAAGCCCTGAGCATCTCCATCAAAGAGACGACACCTTTGTAAGAGCGTAAGTCGTAAGAGAAGAAGAAATTAACGCAACGCATGTTTGTGGTTAAAATCAAAGTCCAAATCAAAAACAACTCATTGTCCAATATCCAGAGAAGAATGCGGTAGGTAGTCTATGACAGGGTGCATTATCTTCAGTTCAAGATGTAAAGGCCAAGTCGTCGAGAATCTACAAAATCGCAATGATAAACATAAAATCCCAGACAAAAATACAAACATAACGATGGACTAGATCATCACAGATCTGACAATGACAGTAGTGACGGGACTCAATCGATCATCATTGATACCGTTCCTTTATAAGAAATACTATAAAATCGCCATTGTTCCATTTTTATTAAATGCTTTTGCATTGTTAATTGGCGTTTTAATATCAGGTTTGCATGTTATTTTTTATGAATTTTTGACATAATAGAATGTATAAAAACTAAGAGAAAGAGCCATTTGTAGTAAGAAAACCCTTGAGCAAAAACACATGTCATTGGATTGGAACGTAATCGGAAAAAAGTTGCGTTTTGTAATTGCACGATTACTTAATTTTAGTAAATTGAAAATATTTATAACTTTTGATTCCCGAGTCCTAAAAATTCAATATTTTAAAAATAAATATCTCATAAAACTGTAGTTATAATTATTTTATATTTACACTGGAACGGAGTTTAGTTAATTTTTAGATTCTTTGGGTCCATTTTCGCCAGCCTCCTTTAAACAAAAGTAGATCAATAAGCCTTAGGAAACAAGCCCTAAGGAATTACTTTTTTTTTTTTTTTTCTGCAGTTGCTGTCAAAACACGCGTGTCGCTTGGCCTTTTATTTTGTGGTCAAATGGTTTTGCTGAATTAGTAAACAAGGAAGAATCCATAAGCATCACAAAATATTACCTAGTAGGCTCTTAATAACAAATTTCATAAACACGTTAGTGGCGTAGCGCGACACGCACCGGCCATTCTAAGCTCGCGCTGAGCAGTTTAAATCAAACATACAGTAAGTTCACGCTATGTTATAATTTATTATAATGTGACAGCAGATAGGAATAATAATAGAGAATAAATCGTTTTTGTGCACGTGGTTGTAAAATACATCTTACAAAGATGCGTAAATGTTATTGTAAAGTTTTCTTAAAAATACGTTATTTTGCTAACATGATTGGCACAGTAGCTAAGGAAACAGCTTCTTATCACGAGTTGATTCCTATGAAGAGCATATTTTGATGCTACATCCGTACATGTTGTTTGTTCAAAACCGCAAAACATATAAAGGTGTAACTTGATTAAAGCTGAAAATACGATATTGAAGTAAAAGCTTGTATATGAATCTGTTACTTCTGACTTTCAAGCCACCCCGGCCCATTAGATAATATTGACTTGCAACTGAAAGAGCACGTTTCGTTTGGGTGTTCGTAATCTCTACTCAAATACACTCAAGAGTCACTTCTGAATGGATTTCGATTTCAAAATGAGTCAATATCACGGTGATACCAGCTTTTAAAACGACAGAAAAGTGAGCATAACACAGGTGAAGCCACGTTTATTACTTATACAAAACAATTGATTAAACGTTTACGTATATCGCGTCACGCAATACCACCATGCCTCGTTCACGCTTACTCCCCCGTAACAGTAAAGTCAAACATGTCAGCGCACGCAACGCGATGTTCACCAAGCTTTTATACAAACACGTCGATGTATTCACGGTACTTACGAATGCATCAATTGCACGTGAAACATGTAGTTTATGCCAAACATGACGAAACGCTTGTATCTAATATTAAGAATCCTATTAGACTTGCAAAAGATAATCGTAAGAAAATGATATTGGGCGAGGGTGAAACAGGTATGTACTAAACGGTGCTAGCCTTCTCTACGCTAACACCTCACCCCTCACTCACCCCTCAGTACGTTTGTTCTCGGGTGACCACTGAAAACCATCGCTGTGTTGTCGGCATCCCATAGCATATCATAATGCTGAGTGGAAACCTTCACGACGCGATCACGACACTACCGACTATCACGTTCTGTTGTTTTAATTAATATTTGTTTTCCTTTGTGTACGTTTTTTTGCACGTCATCTCTTTTGCGAGCAATAAATATTTTTCTTTCTTTCTATATAATCACATGGCTATGTAGGATTACTGTATAGGCTATTTATCAACAACCGCTACAGTAAACTAGTTACAGGGAAATTGCAAATAGTTATCCCGGGACAAAGACGGAAGTGGGACTATTGGTGACAAATTTGCTTATCATAACTTTAATTATTCTAACTAACGCCGACATCTAGTTTTTTTTTCACAAATGCAGCTTACCAACAACGCCTGTCCTCCTGTCAAAGTCATTCAAGTGCCAAAACATCCTTGTAACACTGTCGATCTAAACGAGCCTCCTAACAAATGTCATCCTAACACAACCCTTTACTCAACTGTCGTCATCCACGCTATAAAGTAAATAGTTTTCATAGCAACGACTACATGGCAGCAATGCAGTAAAAGTCAAATAAAGTTACATCGTACGCTGGCTGCTATTCGAGTTAACTGCTTGGTTTACCGCTTTCACAGCACATATGTAACATCACGGTTTTGTAGTCTAACGGGGTGGGTAAAGTTTTGGAGTACTAGGATGCACTAATTCGGATTCTATTCAGTACAAAGCTTTCATAAAACTCTGTCCTTTTTCCCATTGGAGGTTGAAACTGCAGAACGCCGAGTACTAAGATAGTTATTAGGGCATTCAGAACCTTGTTTCAGTGTCATAGTTAAACCCGGGATTTTCCTGGTTTCGAATGCAATCATCATCTGCCTAGCCTTTTCCCAAACTATCTTGGGGTCGGCTTCCAGTCTAACCAGATGCAGCTGAGTACCAGTATTTTACATGAAACGACTGCCTATCTGACTTCCACAGCCCAGTCGGTAACTGCGGGTAACACGATAACCCGGTTCGAACCCACGGCTTACTGCTCGTAAGTCGGGGCTGCCACCACTGGGCCACCACTGCTCTCTCTGACGTCAAATTGCAGCTCATCAACGTAAAAAAGAACATGTCAATTCAGCACGTGTCCTATTGGAGCACACCGAGACACGTAACTAATATACCTCGTAACACCTATAAAACGCTTCCCTGTTGAGGAAAAATCTCCAGCGATAAATAAAGCCAGGCTACGTTTTTGCCGCCACACCCACAGACCACGGAATTCTCGGCGAAGGGAACATTGATCACTAGCGTGTTGTGTTCTAAGTTTTTTCTATTGTGTACTTTTTTTTTACAGAATTATGGTTTTTATTTCAGTAAAATACAGGAGGAGCTCGTGGCTAAATAATAACAGCCACACGGGTCAATCTTTAAGGTTAAGCTGTGCTTGCCGAGGTTGGTGCGTGGATGGGAGACCGTAATTACATACGGGTTTTCTCTGTGCCTCGGAAAGCACGACTCCATCCAGACTCCGTGGCTGCCAATAATTAATCATAAATTCCTGATGGGAAGACCCTTTAGCACTTAGCCCAACCCGGGAATTGAACCCCGGGCCTCATGCTAAGCAGTCGCAATTGCGACCACAAGACCAACGAGATAGTCGACTCAGTTCGGAACATCAATACCTTTCACATCATACATTTACTATTTACTAGCTGTGCCCGCGACTTCGTCCGCGTGGAATTAGAATTTTCTAAAATAGAAGCTTATGTTACTCCTTATTACTTCAGCTATCTGCCAGTTAAAGTCCCGTCAAAATCGGTCCAGCCGTTCCAGAGATTAGCCGGAACAAACAGACAGACAGACAAACAAAAATTGTAAAAAATGTTATTTTGATATATGTACCGTATATACATTCATATGTAGTAAAAAGCGGTTATTTTAATATTAAAAACAGACACTTCAATTTTATTTATTTGTATAGATGTATAGATTACCACTATTGTTTTATTTTACCCAAATATTTAAACTAAAACTTCAATTTCCGTACATTGACTACGTGTTGCCGTTACCACAGCTTCGCCACACGCGATTCACCCAAACGCCGCCGGTTAACCGCATTCACGGCCTATGATTAATCTCTTTATCCCGAAGCTTTGTGGCAACACCCTTTATGTTATACAGCGTGCGTTTTGTTGTGTGTACGTTATTGTTTGGAGTTATAGTTTTGTGGTGTGGAATGAATGGCTGAAAAGGAACTGGTGAAAAGGATGGTGGAGTGGAGTACCACTCCACCATCCTTTTCACCAGTTCCTTTTCAGCTGATACTGATACTGTTAGCCTGCCTCATCCCACTGCTGGGCAAAGGCCTCTCCCCATGACCCAATTGTCTTTTTCCAGGGCCAATGTGGACCACTGGTCGCTGGTATTGTCTAATTCGTTCCGCCATCTTTTACGCGCCGTCTTCCGCGACGCCTTCTGGCTGTATCAGGGCTTGAGAAAGTGGTTATTTTGGCCCACAGATCATTGGGCATGCCGCAGACGTGGCCAGTCCAGTCCCACTTCAGCTTAGCGGCTTTTTGAGCAATATCAGTCATTTGTGTTTTAGAGCGCAGTGTGGTATTGCGTACACGGTCGGTTATTTTGACGCCTAGAATTCTGCACTCTATGTCACGTTGGCAGACCTTGAGTTGGTGGAGTTGTGAGAATTTTTTTTAAAAGGCTTTTGAAGCTTAATTTTATACTATCATTATCTGCATAGCCTTTTCCCAACTATATTAGAGTCGGCTTCCAGTCTAACCGGATGCAGCTGAATACCGGGATTTTCTATGGAGCGACTACCTATCTGACCTTCACAACCCAGTTAGTACTGGGTAATACGATACCACTTGGTGAGACTGGTTAGCAGACTTTCAGGCCACTGACTACCTGTAACGACTGTCAAAGATCTACAAAAAAACAGCCAGGACCAACGGCTTAACTTGCTTTGCGAGGCACTAAGGAAACTCGTAATTTTATACCTCTCTGTCATGTTACAGACTGAGCAATGGCAACTGCATCAACTTACGCATCGTGTCAATTCATGTCTTCGAGCCGAAAGAGGCATATTACTTAAAGTCATTTATTTCATTACCACTGCTCTTTAAACTGCAACGGAAACATCATGAGGAAATCGGCATGTCCTAGAGCCAAAATAAGAAGACTTGTGTCACCCGGCAATCCGCATCATTCTAAAACTATGTAATAAAATTTACATAACCGGAAAATTTACTAGGAAGTAAATTCCTAACAATCTTGAATATGAACTCATTTTGATGACGTCACTCGGCAAATTAAGAAAACCTCATCATCCTATAATGTTCCTACTGTTGGGACTCAGGCCTCCTCTCTATGAAAGGGATTGGACTGTAATTCACCACGCGGGCCCAGTGCGGGTTGGTAGATGTCACATGTCTTCGAATTTTTAGTTTTAGGACATGCCGGTTTCCTCACGATGTGTTCCTTTACCGTTTTCGAGGGCAGGGCTGATGAAATAAATTACACAAAGTAATGCGCGTGCCTGGGTTCGAACCCACGGCTTACTGCTCGAAAGTCGGTGCTGCCACCACTGGGCCACTGCTACTCTCAATTACGTTCACCTATGTCATATATGTTATACATGTGCTCCTATGTCATAAAATGAAACCTTTACGAGGAACGCAAACATTTACGAGCATATTCTTATAATTTTCTTTTACTAGGTAGAGTGAATGAGATTTTTCGGGAAGAACTCGACCTAAACTCCTACATCTTAAGTGTAGGAAGTTTTATGACTCACGCAATTTAAGTATTCTCGATGTTAGTTTGTGCAGGTTTTGTTTAAAGCTCAGATGTTTTAACATGATTTTAATTTTAAAGATTTGGCTACATCTTGAAAATGCGCTTGCTTTGTTATAAGTAGCAAATGGTTAAGAGTTTCAGGTGTAGCATCCTTGTCATTATTAATTGCAACAAAAAGCGTTTACCAATACTTTTTTTTTATCCTCTTCTACCTTTTGTAGTAAGTAACGACTTATTGTCGGGCCTACGCTGTCCTTCCATACTTAAGTACTAACACTGTAACATACACATTAATCATTTTAAAAGAGTAAACATGGAGTTTCTTGCTGGTTTTTCTCCATAGGAAACGACCAACCCTGACCCGTGCACATTTTGTCGACATTTTATAAGTGCCCATGTAGGCCTAAGTAAAAAAATATATTTAGATTTAGACGTCAGCGAACCGAAATTGACGATCACAACAGCCCAGAGTCAGGGTTTTATATCGAGCTGGTGGCAATAATCGCGCCCCCAAATTAAGGGACTTACACATAACTTTTGACATGTCCGTGTACTTTAAGTACAGCTGGCTTACCATGACGTCATAAAGCAGTATTACTTTACTTTTATTCCAGTGCGGGAAAGAGACGGAGCTATACAGGATGTCTAGCGCCATCTCTTTTCCACACTGGAAAAGGATTAAAACAATAATGTGTTAAGACGTCATGGTAGGCCACCTGGTCTATCAAACCCTTCTTAATTTCCTAACATGATGTCATCATAAGAAATATATATCAGTTTAAGCAAGTTCTGGTACAGAATATTCCAAAAACCCCTTTAATAATAGACCGAAATTTTCCGGCGTTCGTGTATTACCAGTGTGAACTTGGACGAGACACAAAATTAGTAAGGATCGTAAAAGACGGCCTTCTGTGGTTTCTGCCTACCCCCATGTAAAAAAAGCGTAAATTCATGTACGTAGAAATCACCAATGTTTAATTTAAAATGCATCTATTCCAAAAGAAACCAAAACCTAGAAACAGTTTCGCCGCACCCCCCCACAATTCCATCTCACACGTAACAACTATTCGTGAATGTGTTGTTTATTTTGCTGAGAAACTTTGACTTAAATCAAGTCGCACATGCACTATTCATACTCCGTTGAATGCTTGGCACTCGATCTAAGTTGCACCGGCAGTTCTTGCCCATTCCACCCAGGTCTTAATGTAGAACATTCTATAGAAAATTTTCGTGTTTTCTGAAAACGTTTTCTTCGGAAACGCTTTCGGAATTGCTCGAAAGCAGGGCATTGAATTACAATTTGTTGAATAGTAGTTGAGTTGGGAATTTTCTTTTCGGAAATACAGTTCACTTAAAGGTGGTACGTAAAATTACTGAAGTTACTCGTACTTTATCATAGACAAGCTTATGCCCGCGGCGTCGCCCGCGTGGAGTTCGATAATTATCCTACCTTATACCTTATTACTTTTTATCCCGATAATATTATCGGGATAAAAATTAACCTATGTGTTAATCCAGGTTATAAACTACCCGTGTGCCAAATTTCATCCAAATCCATTCAGTAGTTTTTGCGTGAAAGAGTAACAAACATCCATCCATCCATCCATCCATCCTCACAAACTTTCGCATTTATAATATAAGTTGTTTTTTATTGAATTTGCTTTGATTTCAATGTCAATAAACTGTCAACATTTGGTTAACGAGGCATGTGTTCTTCTTAATGGGGGTTCCTCTTTGATTCATCTTTAATAGGGTGGCTGTACACTCTAGACCAAAAGCTCTCCCTTTGTCTCTTCCGAGACGTCTCGCAGTAAGCCGACAAAGGAGCACAGTCTTAACGAGTCTAAACGATCGCTACTATTTACACTCTGGCACTCGCTTTATCTCCTATGATTAAGGCTAGATTGGGGTCTTCGGCTTCTACCCATAACCACATTGACCCTACTGTCCACGTTTTCTTTGTTCTTCCCCTATTCTTACAGCCGTCTAAATTAATACCCAAAACTTGATCACTGGTCCTAATCTCTCTAGCGCTTACGACGGACATAGCTCTTCCCTAACAATACAAAGTTATGACTATACAGGTACCTACATAGCAACCTAAACCTCTTCGGAGGTGATTGTCTGATCTGTTTGCAGACACAACAAGCCTATTAAATCCCACGTCTGAGCCTCGAAATGGCAATCAAGAGGCAGTGAGTGTAAACCCAACTCATTGAATTAGCCCTGGGAATTAACTCAGACATATATTTTAGACTTATTAGGTACTAGTACTGTCAAGCAAATATAGACTTAATTGAAAACGGTAAGTTTGATGATAATGTAAATAGTAATTACATATAGACTAAATGACTGTTTCATTGGTCGAGCGGTCAAAATCGCAACTGCTGAGCATGTCGTCCTGGGTTCGACTCCCGAGTCGGGCAAATAGTTATTGATTTTCCCATCTGTCATCAATCATCATCATCACTCTGGATTTGTGCCCGGCTGATGGCAAAAGGCTCGCCCCTTATAACTTTGTACCTAAACATTACTGGTGAAAAGTTGGTGTAGTATTAGGTACACTTCTGCCTAATCCATCGCGGATTACAGGCGTGATATTATGTTATCTTATATTATTTAGATCACTTAATTATATTCCTATCTAAAAAATGTAATTGAAAGGGAAGGTTACTTTTATCGCGTTGTGAGGAAAGTTTTGAGTATGAATCTATAAGACTGGAGTAAGACCAAATATACGATGGATGGACTGTGTATGACATGACAAAAAAGGAGGCAACTACTAGTAGGTAGGCTAGTAGGTAGCTCGTTAACTGCTCGAAGTAATTATTTCATCTTTTAATAGTTCTTTTTGTTTTTACTGTGGACACTTTTACGTGCACGTCTTGCTACATCGTTCTCACATAATACCATCTCTAAATGAATGATGTAACCAAGGTTTTGTAACAAGATTCTGATTTAAAAGAGTGTCCATGGAGTTTCTTGCCCATTCTTCTCCAGGGAGATCTACGCTTTGGAATGGGCAACTACAGTACTTTCACAGTTATTATGTTTTGTGACTGGGACTGTAGCTTCATTTTTATTGTTTTTCGACTATTCAAAAGTGCCTGCAACTGGCCTACTTGAAATAAATGATTTTGATTTGATTTGCTTAGTTAATGAGTAATAGAAAAGTATGGAAGAAACAATATAGGGATAAACGCAGAAGAATGATAATGAAACGATGGTTACTGTCGTTGTGTTGTCATAGAACAATGACTTAACGAACTAATTTCTATCTAGACTTTACTTCCAAGAAGGTTTCAAGAAGGTTTATTAGCTCTATAATTAGTACCATGTACTACCGCGCTCACTGACGGTCTACCAGTTCTCGACCTTATTGCTCAGAACATAATGGTGAAAAGTGATCGGCCGTCAGTGATCGCTGCTGGGACTCTTGGCCTCCGTGAAAAAGAATCGACTACACTCTACCAGGCTGTCCCAATGCATGAAGGTTGGATGTCAGATTACTTCAAACGTTCGGTTCTAGAACGAACGGTTGAATTTAGCACCATGCAAAAGTGGCAGCTATTTAATCCTACTTCCTACTAATATTATAAACGCGAAAGTTTGTAAGTATGGATGGATGGATGTTTGTTACTCTTTCACGTAAAACTACTGAATGGATCTGGACGAAATTTGGCACAGGGAAAGATAATAGTCTGGACTAGCACATAGAATACTTTTTATCCCGGTAGTGTGATCCCGCGGGACAATTACCGAAAAAACGGGGGCGAAGCCGTGGGCATAAGCTAGTCCTTTATAATATGTTATAAGATTTTAGTTTGCTTTTATCAGTGCCCACAAAAACAACGCTGTTGGCCACTAAATACTTCAAAGCAACCAAAACGAAACAACAGGATGAATGGCCAGCACACAAACCTCTTTTAAACGAACTGGGTTAAGTAAAACCAAAATGCAAATCAACTGCCACAAAATAAACTAGTTATAAACACTGCAGTCTTATCAAAAACCGTAACAACACCAAGTACCTATTCAGCAATTATTCAGTGTTTTGGGTAACTCCAGTACTTTCGCGAACAGACAAATTTATTCCTCAACCAGAATCGCTTGACGCAACAAATCACGCCCCGGAAAGCACTTGCGTGAGGTTAACAATCTTATTAATGAATTAACAAACGATTCTGCACTCTATCTCTTGTCTACTAAGTTTGATATTCGATTTCGGATGTTTCTGCACGGTTACGATCCGTATCAAGGTAGGTCTTGTTTCAAAATCAGGATGTTTACTAACGATTACACGTAAGCAAGGCTGGGTACTGACAATATAATTTATACAGTTGAGATATACTTGATTAACCTTGGGAGGGGTACAGGAAACTCGGTGAAATACGCCGCTTGTGCAAGGTTACAGATAGATCCTAATTTAGGGTCTTCCCTCTTGGGGAAGGAACGAGCTGATGCGTACAACGTTAATGTCACGGATCATTTGTTTGATGAAGCCTATTGACTAGATACTGATGACTATCGTTGTGTTGAGGACTTCCAAAATTTTAGATGACCGTTGAACGAAACTTGGTCTCGGTTACAACACTATTAGAAGCTTTCATTGGTCATTTAGCTACAAATCGCCTATCTTTTAAAATTAAAGTTCGCGAGTATATTCGGAAAAAGCTAGCAGTATTGACACATCGTTAATATTTTCCCTATAGTTTGTCCTTTTTTTATTATTATTTATATTTTGATATATTTTTATAGTATTGTATATATCCCTTGTAGTTTGTTTTAATATTCAATGTATAATATTTTATAGAAATACACCTACCACTGTTTGTCTCTGCATCACCCAAAGGTTGACTGTTAGAAAATGCCTATGGCATTAAGTCCGCCTCTGTACTATGTGCTTGACGTGTTAAATAAATAAATATATAAATTTAGGGTGCAAGCAGGACAGGAGGTGAGACAGAATCATTATGGCTCCAAAACCAAATATTCGGTCAAATGGCACTTGCAACACATGTAACTCAATACTAGGAGTATTGAGTTACATTCAATAGGAATGATTTCATTCATTCATTCACTAAGAATCAATTCAAACCTTGATATTATTTGAAAATTAAAACAAATCAACATAACATCACGCCTGTAATCCTTGAAGGGTTAAGCAGAGGTGTACCTATTCGTTCACTCACATTTCGCCTGTTAGGGGTCGCATATAATAGAAGGCGAGCCCATAGCCACAAATCGGGCACAAGTACAGGCTCCGTGGCTGCTACTGATAAAATTGCTGATGGAAAACCCAAGTGTGCGGGAGGGAGTGTCAGACTTGTACTGACTAAAACCCATCCATATTCCTTCTTCGCCCTTTGTGTTCCAGGGCCACGGTATCTCTTTCGAACAACCCGCAGTCCTGGCAGGCATCGGCCCTCTCGGACCCCTTCCGATTTGCTGACATCTCCTTCAAATATCACTTTGCCTTACGCGAGAATCGAACCCAGAAGCTCCTGCACGCTTACCATGACCATTTTAGAAACGAGTTTAGTTTACGGAAGAATCGACAAAATGACACATTTTCATTTTGTATCAGCTGTCAGTATGTCGATTCTACCGTAGACAAAATTCGTTTCTACAGTGGTCATGCTACGCGTGCTGCTTAGCAGTCGTGCTTATAAATACAGGCCTGAAGAAAAAAAAACAAGAAACGTGTGATATTTAAATGTTACGAATAATGATGTCATTAAAATAGGAATAACGAGTAGGTAACTTATGACATTCAAACGGAACGTGCGCTTTGAAACAGAAATAAATCCTAGGACGGAGTTTATAACAGTAAAATGTCAATGGTATTAAATGTGTGATGGCATTAGATTCATACAGACTATTAAAATTATTAATTTACTTTCCCGAAACGAAATTAGCAAAGTATTTTTTTGGCAATTGTTTGTCAGACCACAAAGCGAATTTGTTCCAGTTTATATGGTTTTGCGGAGAAGAATAAACAACAAATTCCTAAACTAATAGATGAAGATGATCATGATGATTCATTTTGATTTTGAAAGTTAGAGGAAAGCATAAAAATGATTATCCAAAAAAAAATAGTGCATAGGACAATCCAATTTTAAGATATCGTCTGCAACACATACACAGCATGGCCTTAATAGACCTAAGTAGGTAATTATAATAATATATTCAATCTCTCATTAGGCAGATGCATCAAGGGCTTGATTCAGAAAGCGGTCCTCCTGGACACTATCCTTATCTATCACTTTTCGATACGTTAGGATCGAATAATCGGTTCGAGGTCGCGCCGCGCCGCGACGCGGCAACACCGCTATGCCGCGTGGCATCCTGAACTAGAGCCTTTGCCTTTGCTTTCTGGCTGGCAGAAGTCGTTGCAGCAAACCACTTAAAAGAAATCGGGGCCAACTCGATAAATTCAACAATAGTCCACGTTAGCCTAGGGACAGAACATTTAGCAAGAAATCATTAATACTGATTCGTAAAAATATATAATTCGAAACCATCAAAGACAAGACCCTCTAGACCTCTAATTAAAACAATAAAACACACGAAAAGACTCTTTACCGTAATTCCACGAGACGCTAAGATCAATAAGAAAGCCTATCTTTAAAACTAAACAAAGAAAATAATCTTGTTAATTTAACACCAGCAAAAAAAGGCTGGCAGAATGAGAAAACGCCTTGTTTCTTTAAGAAAAAAAAAAAAAACACAACTAATTAATGACACTATTTCATTAGGGTCACTTTTAATTACAGAGCAAATAATTCTCTTTTGTGAAATAAATGTTTGTGTACCTTTTTGTTGCAATGTTACAAATAAGAGCCGTCTTTCATTGTTATGTTTTGTAATTGTTGGTTTAGGAAGTTCAAATATTTATTATTTGCTTTTGTAACCTTTCCTTAATTATCCGGTGTTGAAATTGTATGTTTTCTGTTGTGATTGGTAGACAAAAATTAAACACAATCAGAAACCAGAACAGTCAACATATTAAATGAATCATTATCATGCTCCTGTTTTTATGCCAATTTTATTAGGGGTTGGTACAATATGTCTTCTACTTCCATACATTTTTATTTATTGTCATCTCCGTAGTCTCTTTCTAGTCATATCATCTTCCACTCACAGTCTATCTGTTATTGCTTTGGACATCCTCCATCTACTATTACTTCAACATTTGTACGCAAACTTACCTTACGACATTTTCCTCATTCCTCCGCATGTATGTAATAACATGTCCATAACATGAAAACCCATTACCATACCTATTAAATTGGATAAAATCCAAAATAAGCTTGTTAAGAGGGCTTTCTAGTGGGCCTTTCTCATTACAAACGTATTCCGCTGTTTTCTTCGCGTATAACGTCTAGAGCTATGTTTTTTTTCCCAAAAATAAATAGGTCTATAACCTCTAAATTTTGATATAAAAATTATTTAGATCAGTTTAGTTTTGAAGACGAAAACAGCGGAATACAGAACGTCTTTTGGTCAAGATTTTAGTAGGTAAAATCAGCCTGAGCTACAGTTGTCCCTTTCGCACTTTATGGGGGCTTGCTCGGGCGCAGCGCGACGGCAATAGTTTCTTCAAATACCTTCTCAAACTTTCAAATACTGACTAAGAGTCCCCTCTTAACAATGGAGATTAATAATCTAAAGAATACAAGGCTTGATAAGATGCACTGTATAAGACGTAATCTTCAGGGCCTAGAAAAAGTACACAGAGGAACACCGACGCAAAAACGGTTAAAAAAATCAAAATATTTTATTTTACATAGGCCGACATGGGCACTTATAAAACGTCGACAAAAAGGTGCTCGTTCAGGTTAGTAGATTCCTATGGAGAAGAACCGGCAAGCAACTCTATGGTTACTCTTTTAAAATCATTTGGTTTTCAATATTTGAATGTTACAGCGTTAGTACTTAGGTATGAGAGGACAGCGTATGGCCGACAATAATAGTCGTTGCTTACTACAAAAGGTAGAGCACGGTAAAGCACAAACTAAAAAGCCTACAATGTCCACACATACACAAAAAATCGGTAAATAAAAAAGAATATTTTCAAAAGTTTTTTATTTTTTATTTTTTTATTATAAATAGGCTCGCGCTTGACCACTATCTCACCTGATGGTAAGCGATGATGTGGTCGACGGTGAAGCACGCTTGCCTAGAAGAAACCTATTCACTCTTGACTTGAAGACCTCCAGATTGTAGCTATCGGGAAACAGACTCCGGCAGGGAATTCCACTCCTTAGCAAAAAAAAAATATTATAAGAAGACTAAATTAAACATTTGACACGAATGTTGTCATCAGTGCTGCAACTATTCTGAACAGTGAATGAACGGTGAAATGATTTTAAAACTATAGTATAACATCTGAATAAAAATAATGAAAAGAATAATATTGGGGATAGTTAGAGACTTCCACACATTTGTGTCGTTTATGAGCTACCAGGGAAGCCGCATGAGCAAAAGGAACTACAGCCAAACTGCTTTATCTTCAACGTAATCCGTAATTTTGTTATATTTTATTTTAATAAGGATACGTTTGATGTAATATTTAAACTTTCCATCAGTCAGTTCTGTAACCGACTTTGGCAACTTATTCTAAAAGCGTATACTATTTATAAGAAACGACTTGCTAATTTTTGTTAATCTTAATTTGGGTATTACAATTTTGTGCTTACTGCGTGTGTTTATATTGTTGAAGTCGTTCTAATTTTGAAAAACTCTTTGTCTAACTCTTAGAATGTATTTTAAGATATAAAGTGAAGGCAGAGTCAGTATATCGATCTCTTTATTATTGGTTACCTCTTGTTCATATCGAACACAGAAATTTTTTGTTGGCTATTAATAAAAAACCGCTGTATCCTACAAAACTGAACCTATACGGCGATCGGTATGATACACGGTGGTAGCCGATCGAGCGTTGGTGTCACTTCCATCTTGTAGAATAACAGGTAACGATGATGGGAAAGCAAAAAGTGCATTAAATAGCTGAAACTCAGAAAAGATAACGTCATTCATATGTTTATTATGACGAAACTTTTTGAAAGTAAATGCCATTGGGCCACAGGATGCCATAAGACAAATTTGACGTGAGTTGTTTTCAACCAGTTATAGTAAGTTGTTTTGAAGAAAAATTATAAATCCAGAACTAGCTTCCACATTATTTCGTAACCACTTTTGTAAAGACCAAAAAAAATACTCACGGCAAAATCAGGCAGCAGATTGTGAAAACTGTAATACGAGTAGTGAAATTAACGGGAACAATTTGATATTGGAACTATGCCCAAACTCGCTCACACAAAATCAATTGGCTCTAAAAGTTCTTGTTACATTGTATAAAAGTGGTGAAATACTTGGACTGATGTGTAAATTGAAACAGTCAAATCTCTATTTGTTTCCATCATCTACAGTAAGTTATAAAGTTTATAAGTTTGGATATTGGGATTAATCTTCGGAGATCAGATTCCGAAAATTTTCCTCTTAATATATGGTATGCTACCTTTTCCCCGCATTTCAAAAGCTATAGTAAAAAAACAGACACAGTCACGTGGACTGTCGACAGCAGTGAAAACTCCAAACATTGCAATTACTATGTTCTTTTTTTAATGTTTCAATCAATAATAGTCCGAATTATTTAAATTTCGTAATTTGTGAATTGAAATTATTTACATTCGTCTGGTTTGCACATCTATTGGCACTCCGAGCAATCATTATTTGACGACACGGTTGGCGCAGTGGCTGAGCGATCGACTGCTGCGCTGCGTGTCGCGGGTTCGATCCCCGCACGGAACAAATATTTGTATCGCGTACAGATAGTTGTTCCGGGTCTGGCTGTTTGTGTATGTGAGTTTAAATGTTTGTACACGCACCCACGATACAGGAGAAATTCCTAGTGTGGGGCAACGTTTTTTAAAAAAAAAACAAAACAAACAAAATATATTTTTTTATACAGTTTACTAATTAATCAAACATGATGGCTGTACAAGCTCAATACAAAACATCAGGACGCTATACTATTATAATTCACTAAATTAAAAAAAAACCAGCCAAGTGCGAGTCGGACTCGCGCACGAAGTGTTCCGTACCATTATTTATAAAAACGAGCAAAAAAATCACTTTTTTGTATGGCAGCCCCCTGAAATATTTATTTTATTCTGTTTTTAGTATTTGTTGTTATATCATCAACAGAAATACATAATCTGTAGGAATTTCAACTGGCTAACTATCACGGTTCATAAGATACAGCCTGGTGACAGACGGACGGACGGACGGACAGCGAAGTCTCAGTAATAGGGTCCCGTTTGACCCTTTGAGTACGGAACCCTAAAAAGTACGCGTCCTTAGTCTGGCGCAATAATTCACATGTCGAAGTCATCGGTGACGCGAACCCACAGATTTTTTCCCCTACCAAAATCGCTCAACGCGGCTAAAGAAGATTTCACTTCAAAAAACGAGCGGCGAAGCAGAAAAAGCTAGTATCGATATAAGAATCGATCAAACTATGACGATTAATTCTGTGTCTGTGTTCAGGGCCTCGTTCACAATTTCCCCGTTACGATATGACCGAGTTTTCTTTTTAAATTCAAACTACGCACTTAGAAAAGAAAAACTGTTTTACAACTTACCATATTTCAGAATTCTCACATCTGAATCTCATCAATTTTAAAAGCTCTTTTACTAAAAGGACCTGAAGATAAATATTTACTTTAAATCTCTCGTTCGGGGAAGAACACGACAATCCTTTAGTAAAGCATACCGCGGAACGCTGCAACTTCTAAAGTATATATTTTTACTACAATACTTGTTTGGGCTCCGGTTTCAGTAAGGATTAAAAGTATATTGCAGAGGCTTATATACTTCCTATATGTTGGTTGAAAGACTGCGGCGGTTGCATAAGTGAACTTTGTAAAAGTTTATGAACGTCTTCAAAGACACTTAAGCATACTAAATTTATAGCCGATATGTTATTACACTTACACTCGTTACCAACAAGAAACATTCTTAGACCGAGCAACAAAAATAAACATTAAATATCTCAGTGTAAAATGTTAAGCAGATAATTTCAAAAACACTAAAAAAATCTCCGGTATGTGCTACGACAGCGTAGCACATTTGCGTAGCTGCACGATCTCTACGCCGTAGCTCGTAGCAGTGTTACTATCAGCAAATAAGTGTATCTCTATACCATGATCAAAGTCATTATGTAATTAGCTATACATTTTAGATTGTTACAAGTAAACGCCATATTAAAAGTTTACTGACCCTTTACCAGCAAAACACAGGCCACACCAAAATATCACAACATAAAACTGCCAAATTAGAGCACATTTAGCAAAAATCAACCTTCTAATTAAACACACCAGTAATTAAAACGCAACAGGCGTCTGAAATTAAACAAAAATTACGAAAAACACCAATAAAATTACGTGAATTTAGACTGACAGCGGTCGAAAAAAAAAATCGCCATTAGCCTTTAGCAAAAAGGTTAATCACGCAAATTAACGCGAATGGGGAGTCGCGTGCCTGTAATTGGCTTTGGGCAGGGCATTTGGTCACAGTATGACTGATGCAGATGTCCAATAAATTGTTCGATAAAATAAATTGATTGAGCCATATGTTTTAGGTGAAGATTTTGCCTTATTTATACGACTGGATTTTTATGGTAAATTACGTGTTTTTTTAAGATGTGTTCTAAATGTTTGCACAGCCAATCTTGGCTAGATGTGATTTTTGGCTACCATAAGGAAAAACATTAAATTTCGTCTGAGTCGTTAGCTCTCGCTTTGCCAGTCCAGTGAACAAAATCTGAAACCCGGTTATACTGGAATACGGTTGTTTACGAAAGGGCGAATGAAACTGAATGTCATTGACCCTTTTGAACTGGGTTCAAAAGCTAAATCATTGCTATGAAATATTTACACTAACGGCACTTACACGCGGTTTAAATGACTGAACGTGGTAATCAACCACGTGCAGTTACATTGGCACAATTCGCCCTAAGAGTAAGAAATGAGGTAACAAGGAAAACGATTAAAAACTTGAACGGCACTCGACTGCATTAGGAAGCGGAACTCTAGTGTTATATGCTTCAGAACTGAAAACAACACGTCATTCTTTTCCATACATCTTGACCGTATTTACACTTTTGTAGGAAAAAGTAGAATAAAAAAATATATATATACGTATGTTACTGGCCAAACCCGATTTCCGGCTAAACTAGTTTGTCCTAGGCCAAACCCGTTTACTGGCTTATCGTGTTGTCAACATATTAAACTGACCCAAACAAATATACACGATGTAACGGAAACCTGTATAATAAAAAAATATCGATGAAAAATTTCCATGTGGGGGTTTGGAATGATGCATTGAATACGTGGCAATCGTTTGTGCGTCGATGTCCTTACCACCCTATATAACTTACTATGTAAGTATTTTGCTTATCTGTTTTTCTTAGGCTGTGACCATTTAATGTTTTTGATCATAGTAAAAATTCATCGTGTCATCGACGTCATGTGGGCTTAAATGGGATTTGCTGCTTAATCGATGCTTTCGTGTAGGTAGGAAAATTTTGAAACGCGGATTTGATGCAATTTGCCTTTTAATTGGTGGTTTAAAAATATCCGTTGTCAAAACTGTTTTACGTTAGTTGGTAAAATATAACATCAAGCCTGTAATCCCCGAAGGGTTAGCCAAAGACCTCTAGTATTCCCATTTATGGTTAAGTCTTGTATGCAAAAATAATTAAAAGCAGGACAAGTTTCTGTGGTTTAAATCATAGATATTTTAGTGTTGTAATAGTCATTTTGTAGTCGATACAAAAGAAGACTGATCAAAAAGAAGTTGAAGAAGAAGAATATAGGATTCAAGTTATTTTTTTAAATAGATTATTCAAAATCCTGGCCAGTCATCTTCATTGAAACCGAAAGACATGCACCACAATTCTCCGTTTTTGTGTACCTACGTTCCATAAGTCAGGTTACAGATGTTGGAAAAAAAACATCCTGATCGATCGTCACTCACTGGACGCCTGACGGAGGAAATTGCCCTCAAGGAAGACCGCGGCGAAGGTGGTGTAACCATCCGATCTCGTTTGCGGGGTGAACATGATCAGATATTGCACACGATAGAGAGGTTTGGAAGGAGAAGGAGAAAGGGGAGGCCTTTGTCCAGCAGTGGCACGTCATGAAAGAGTAACAAAATAAAAACCGGCCAAGTGCGAGTCGGAGTCGCGCACGAAGGGTTTCGTACCATTATTTATAAAAACGAGCAAAAAAATCCATCTTTTTTGTATGGGAGCCCCCTTAAATATTTATTTAATTCTGTTTTTAGTATTTTTTGTTATAGCGGCAACAGAAATACATAATCTGTAGAAATTTCAACTGGCTAACTATCACGGTTCATATGAGATATAGCCTGGGACGGACGGACGGACCGCGAAGTCTCAGTAATAGGGTCCCGTTTGACCCGTTGGTTACGGAACCTTATAAATGGATGTTTTTTTTTTATAAGAAGTTAATTGGTCTATCAGATCAACCAACTTAAAACAACTCAAGCCAAGCTAACAGGATCACAAAATACAACATAGATACAAAATTACAAACCAATTTTTTCGCCAACGATGATAAATGAACAACCTCCATAATTGAAAAGTAAATATCTCGGAGGGCGGTGGAAAAAGTATGGACTTCGAAACTGCTGACGTGGAACTGCAAGTACGGTCGATTAAACTTTTATACTCTGATGTTATTAACAGTTGCCGTACTTCACAATATTCTTGTTGGTAAGCATCGTTTAGTAAGTTTTATCTGTAAGCCTCGAACCAAGTTGCTTAGTAAAGCCTTTGTTAGGCGTATCTTTAAACCATAAGTATATGTATGTTGTTTTATGGATGATATTTAGATATTTCATGAGAATCTGTTTTGCCAAAAAAATGAAAAAATGTTAACATTAGGACAATTGACTGCCACTTTGGATCAGTGGTCGCAAACGCTGAGCATAAGGTCCTGAGTTCGATTCCAAGACCGGGTGTTTTTGGGTTTTCTATCAGGAATTTCTCAAAGGCAGCCTGATGCCTGGATTTGTGCTCAGTTGAAGGTATTCCGCTCGCCCTCTTTGGGGCCGTCCATTAATCACGTGATGTGTTTTTAGCATTTTTTAACCCCCCCTCCCCCTTGGTGATACGTGGTGATGTTTAAGACGAACCCCCACCCAAAATCACGTGTATTTTTAGTACCTACACAGAATCTCAAAATTTTTAGAATATTACCTTTAAATACAGGTACTTCGTTCGTTGCCTGGCAACGGTGAGTTAAGGTCACACTACAAGCTGATTTTCGGTTTAGAATCGTGCGTTTGACGAAAAAATAAATACACGTGATATATCTTACTACACCCCCTCCCCCCTGGTGATATTTCGTGATTTTCGCTAAACCGGAGGGGGTTTGCCCCCCTTTCAAGCCTCACGTGATTAATGGACGGTCCCTTTACATGGGACTTAAACATAACATAACACACTTCGGGGATAACAGTTATGATGTTACACAAATAATTAGGCACAATATTTTCCTTTGAACTGTTATGTCTATACACACCATGGAGATTTTAAGAACCCTTAAAAAAAGAGTCGTCATAAAAACAACAAAGAGATAATGTAAGGGGACAGCAACACTTTCCTCTATCCCGTTTTTAACGATAATTACTCGCTTGCAAACCATGATGATAATTATGGTAATATTCGCTTATCTTTTTGTTTCTTTTACCAGTCATGTCTATGTTAAACATTGCATATTAACGCACTGACATATTAATACATAACGCGGAGTTTCTTTCCCATTTTTCTCCATAGAGGTCTACGCTTTGGAATGGGCAACTACAGTACTTTCACAAGTTATTATATCTTGTAACTGGAACTGTAGCTTCGCGTTTTTTTTTTTTTTAGTTTCAAAAGTGCCTGTAATGGTTTAATTGAAATAAATGCTTTGAGTTTGAGTTTGAGCTTATTTTACTCAAAAGAGTTGGCAGAATTTATAAACACGTCCTGAAACGAAGGGTACGACAGTGTAGCGTGCTCTCGTCGTAGGTGATTTCGGCGTTTTACTTTGAGATCGAAATATATTGTACGGCCACATTTTACAGGATATATTTAAGTTCCTTGTAATATGCGGCGAGCGGAGGAATGAGGAAAACGTCGTAAGGAAAGTTTTGAGTACGAATGTGGATGGAGGGAGACCAAAGGAACGATGGATGGACTTTGTGAGGGATGATATGGTAAGAAAAGAAATATCTAATGAAATGACGAGTAATAGAGAAGTATGGAAGAAGACGACATGCTGCGCCGACCCCAAATTAATTGGGATGATGGCAAGAGAATGAAGAATGATGAATTAAACTACCACAAATCTTTATTCCACGCTGTTACTTATACAAAATAGATAATTACACGAGAATCATCAAGTGTTCGTTCTATGAAAAAATGAATGGTTCTAGAAAAAAAAAACATGGAGTCTGAAAGCGCTGTACGAGTACTTACAAACTCTAGAGTAAACTCGATTTAACTTTTACTTCGATGTTATTAACGTTGCGAATTGTGGAGTATTTTTTGTGGGTAGATTTTTATCAACACCTCGTCAATGGGTATCCTTGGTATGGCGTTACTGAGCTCAGAGACGAGATGGTTTTAAAGTTGGAAACAACGACAGGTGCAGAATAAGATTCTTCTGTTTGTATACTGCGGGATATAGTCAAGATTATAAAATGAAAAACACACTGACATAATTCGGTGTGAAATCCATAGTTTACAAAAGACCATCGAACGACAGACCATTATTGAGTGACGGTACAAAGATCAAAGACAAAAGAGCAGCGGTAGCCCTGTAGTGGCAGCCCCGTCTTGCGAGCAGTAAGCCGAGGGTTTGAACCCAGGCATTACTTTGTGTTATTTATTTCATCACCGAGACCGAAAGACCATCATCGTTCTTTCTTTACAGCTCAACTAAAACGTTTTCCTATACATCCTTGTTAACTCGCCCAAGTACACCGTAACCCGTCTTCCCATCGGTTCAAGTATTCATCAATAAACGTCACGAGCAGGTACAGCCGTCCACTGAACATCGCCCACGAAGAGGATATGTTCAAGCGCCATGCGACGAAATTGGCTGTCCCATCTCCGAAAATAGATCTGTACTCTTACACAATTATAATGCGTTTCATTTACACTCTATCCCGAAGTGGTAGGGTCGGGTTTTGTCTGTGTGGTTGTAAGATAAGTTGGTAAAACTATACGTAATGGTTAGCGATACAGGGTGAATTTGAAATAGATATGTCACTTTGATGTGTGAATAGTTTTTAGGGTTGATTGTTTTATTTTACAAAGAGTAAAATAATGTTTCAATCCTATCAGGTTTTTACTGAATTGAATGTAACATATTCATTTTATTTAGTTGAAACAGTTTTATCGAAAAAACGAATACTAATAAAACATCGCAGACTGTCTTTTAAAAGATGTACAATAATTTCAAATCGATATTAACTGTTGCAGTCGTACAAAATGAGGCAGCAAATAAAAGCTCCTTACAAAACACAAGAAAAAAAACTAAATCAATACCTATTCAGCTACAGCAATTATTTCCCCGGTCTCATTCTTTATTTTCCTGGAAAAAAAGTCAGACATCGAAAACAGGGTAGATAGAGGCAAGCCATGATAATTGGACTGTCAAACCACTGGGGGTATTGTTAGATTGTTTTAACTCAACGTCAAAAAACTAGAGCTGCTGATTTTTTTTGTTGACGACCTGGCTTGTTTTTCAATTGTTTTGTCGACGGTTGTAGGTGGAAATCAAGCTGTGATGTTGGCTATTTGGTGAAAAGTTGCAAAATATCAACTATTTTGGTTTCAATTGAACGGCACGGTTGGCGCAGTGGTTGAGCGATCGACTGCTGCGCTGCGTGTCGCGGGTTCGATCCCCGCACGGAACAAATATTTGTATGGCCTACAGATAGTTGTTCCGGGTCTGGCTGTTTGTGTATGTCTGTTTAAATGTTTGTAAACGCACCCACGATACAGGAGAAATTCTTAGTGTGGGGCAACGTTTTTTTTTTTTAATAAAAAAAAAAATATTTAAGGCGAGGATTTGAGTTAGAATCCTGGGTCACCAAATTTTTATTGGATACTAGCTTTAGCTTCGGCCCACGGCTTCGCCCGCGTTTTAGGATCATACTACCGGGATAAAAACTTATCCTATGTGCTATTCCAGACTATCTATCCATCATATCTATTCATCCACTATCTATCCCTGTGCCAAATTTCATCCAGATCCATTCAGTAGTTCTTATGTGAAAGAGTAACAAACATCCATCCATACTTACAAACTTTCGCGTTTATAATACTAGTAGGATTTCAAAGAGGAAATTCTCAGTAGCAACATGTGTAATAATAAAATGCTAAATAAATAAATTATTTATGTTTGTCAGAGGTTTAAGAAGCGTTTAAATTATGGTTTTTCCATTACGAATTTCTCGGTAGCATCCAAGGAGTCTAGATTTGCGCCCGGTTGATGGTAATAGGCGCGCTCTTTATTACTCGTAAATGGGCGTAAACATAACTGGCGAAATGTCGGTGTGCTATAATTGGGTACACCTCTGCATAACCGTTCTGTTATCATAGGCGTGATGTTAATCAAGATGTCGTACAAGCGAGCTGCAGTCCGTGAAATCGCCAAATTACTAGGATTAATCACAGGGATGACATAATTACTGTAATCCTACGCTTAATTAGTGCTTTTCTCAGAAATTCTGTTAATTTCCAACAGAAATGATAAAGTAATGATTGATTCCCTTTTTAGCGACCTACAAAAAGCCACTTACTACAAAAAGTACTACAGCGCCATCTATGACACGACGGAAGAACTAACATCAATTTCCTACATCTCACAAACAATGTTTACATCGACTTAAAATTATATAGAAAACCGGACACCAACTGTCGGGCAGTTGCCCACCAGACATAACACCTGTCGGGTCGGAGGATCCTCCCTTTTCTATGGAGTATCGAGGAACTTTACACCCTGTTCCTCATACCCTTAAACTGGTGACCCTGACGTGATGGACGTCAGTACAGCCTTCGAGTAACGTGAAGTCATCATCATCATCATCAACATCACTTCCTCAAGCTTTCGAGCAGCGAGTCTCACAGCCAGCCAGCTTATAGCTCATAACCCTAAACCTGTATAATTATGAGATAGGTATTATATCTGTGAACCATCTGATTTTCCAAGTGGTTATAGGCGGCATTGACCTGGGACACCTTACCATCAGATTCATGGATGGCTTGCTTATGAGCCAGACAACTTCTGTTACAAATTAACATAAAATCACACCTGAAATCCTCAAAGGGTTTTGGACAAAGATCAACCTTATATTGTATAGCGGGCTGGTTTCCGCAACTCCACGTCTAAAGCGCGTATTTTGCGTACGTAACGTTATTCGATCCACCCTAGTTCCCCGAGAAAGGCCAGCAGCTCCTTGGTGTTGCTGACGATCTCGCGGAGAGTACCTGGGTTACCGAACTGTTTTGCCCTTTATGTTGCAACCTCTGGGCAGTGTAGAAGCACGTGGGTTGCTGTCTCGTCTTCCTCCATGCGGGCTCTGCACAGTGGGCAGATCAACCTTTTTAGAACACCTATATTTCGCCAGTTGCGTTTCATCAGTTATTCATAACTTGATATGTAGTAGAAAATGATAACATGTGGTGCTGAGGAATTAGGAAAAAGTCGTAAGGAAAGTTTTGAGTATGAATTTGGACATAAGAGTAGAGACCTAAATGACGACCTGGAAAGAATCGCCACTTGGTCAAATGAGAACAGTTTAGATTTAAACCCATTAAAAACGAAGTATATGTTGTTTGGTACAAGGCAGCAGTTAAAGAAGCTACCTGCAAGCCTTAATTTGACTCTAATGGGTGAGCCTATTGACCGAGTTAATGAGGCGCGGAACCTAGGGTTATGTATGGACAACAGCCTTAGGTTTGAAAAACACGTCGCTAACTCCGTGAAAAACTGTTTTTACCGCCTGAAACTGCTGTATAAAATGAGGCCTTACCTGTCTGAAAAACTTCGCGAACAGCTGGTCGAGACCCTTGTACTTTCCAAACTAAATTACGCTGATACGGTTTACGGCCCACGTTTGCTGGCTCGTACGGATAGACTTATACAACGAGTCCAAAACGCGTGTGCTCGATTCTGTTACTCGGTTCCCCCTAGAAGTCATGTCACCCCATATCTAAACAAACACTGTATGCTCAAAATGAAGTCGAGGCGAAAGTTACACCTAGCGTGTCTTCTTTTTGGTGTTATTAAGACTACGAAGCCGAAGTATTTATACGACAAGTTAAGTCGGATGGCTAGTAGACGGGAATGCGCACCTAGGCTATGTGCGCAGCAATTATCGACACAATCTCATAGGACATCAGCTTTCAAAGGTAGTTTCCGATACGCTGCATCTAAAGTGTGGAATAATATTCCTCCTCCATTACGGGTACTGGGCACTATTCACACGTTCAGAACACGACTGCGACAGTATTTGATAGCAGCACAGCAGAAACTGGATATGGTCGCAATTAATGTTTCAATCATATAAACGGTCAATAATTACAGACTGCACCATGTACGTATACGTACTGTACGTCATTATGCATACATGCGAACTATTGTTACTCTGCCCGTCCCACGGCCAATCTCCTCTCAATTCCTCGTCATAAGTCCACAGCCTGAATGAGATGCTTTGTAGTTATACTGTTTTATTTTATTATTTTTTTCTTGTACTTACCTAAAATATTTATTTATTCTGTCTTAAATATATATATTCTGTCTTGGTTTATCTCTGTATTTATTTCAGATTTATTCATTGTTACCAGTATTACTTTCTTACAAAATAAAATACTTATTACTTACATTTACTCGATATCTATTTATTGTAACCATTTATTTATAGAATCTGTTTGAAACTGTTTTCTGTTTGTTACCTACCCCCTCAAGGTTCATTGGAACACCAGCGTCAGACAGCATCACCTGTCTGGCATGAATGCTGAAATAGACCTTTTTGGCGCAGCCGTGAGGCACACAGCACACTATGTATATTCTCTTTTTTTAATATTATTATTGTGTGTGTGCGTGACTGACGTCAAATAAATATTTTTTCTTTCTTTCTTTCTTTCTTTAGAGGAAGACTGAAGGACTGTGTGAAGGATGAAATGGCAAGAAAGGAAGTGTCTGATGAGATGACGAGTAATAGAGAAGTGCGGAAGAAGAAGACATGAAGATGATGATGGTTTGTAGTGGAAAAGTATCTACCAAAAATATTATAATATTTTCTCAGTATTCATACTTTTCCTACATTTAAAAATACCAATAAAGAAACATTTCTACGTCAACACGCAAGGCTTTACGAAAAAAAAAGAAAAAACGTTTCTTTATGAATAAATTCAACGCAGAAATCCTTCACGGAGGTTTCATAGAAAAATATCTTTATTTTTTTCCGTGGCATGCGCCATTTGGTTCATTCGTTCGGTCGTTGAACTGATAAATCATTCATCGTGTAGGGAATGACTGGTGTTACGAATCAAAACGTAAGTGAGAATATTGCTCGAGGTTAAACTTTATTCGAATAGCGTTTTACGTATATGCTGTTATATAAAAACCATTCATTTTATTAATCCATGAAGATATTTGAAGGCTCAAAACAATAGAATAGTAAAATATTTTGTATATTTTATTTATATATTTTTGCGTAACATTGCATAATAAATATGTAATCCTTGTAGGGCTAGGCAGAGGCACCCCACAATTCTCCAGTTGAAGGGGTTTGGATAAAAGTGGCATAATTTTTGTAAGTCTGCGGCTACTAATGAAAAATATCTCATTATAAAGAACACAATAGGACATTGATTTTTTTCTATAAACAATTATTTCCAAAATGCATCAGAGCCGAGATATACAGGGCGAATTTTTCAAATGGGTGGAAGGCCTAATCTGAAACTACGAGGAATAGCGCAAAACAGTCAAAGAAGTTTCGAGCCCGATTTTGATAATAACTAAAACTGCATAATAGGGATGATGACTGGGTAAAGAAAACGAAATTCTATATTGTCCGTCAATCAGGTAATACAAAAATATTAGATACGTATTTTTTGTCTTATCAAGATAACAAAAAAATACTTAGTTAAAACGCATTAAAGTTGGAGAGTGGGGGCTAACTACGTCAGAACTAGGTATAAAATGTACTAAGCCGTGACGTCATGCGCCATTTCAACTCAAAATATCTCCGTAATTTTACGATTACGTGAAAAAAGAAAAAATACGTGTCAAATACTTTTTAGTAATCTACCCGATAGACAAATAAAAAAAAATGAGTCACCATCCCTATTGTTTTTTTTTTAATCAATATTTTTAGCCAGGAATCGCACCCTCCAGACAAAAGAAAAAACTGAACTCGCATAACGATAACAATTCATCAATCTCTAAACATACTCCGCAAAAGCTTTCCTATCTCTGACGGCTTAACAAAAACAGCATGTTCAATTAAAACTTACACGTCAAAGAGTTACAATGCATAAAGATCCGGTAAGTGGCACAACCCTACCGTTTAAGGGGTGGCGCTCGACAAATATGAATATTTTACTAAGTCTTTTGTATACGTTCACGCGACTCGCCCACTTAAGCTTCGCCGTCTCGGTATTTCTTCGCTAAACATTGCTTTTCATACAATACACTGTTCACGTGACAAGGGGGTAAGAGTTTAAACATAACACTATCTTGGTCTGAAAAAGTTTGGTGCAGTTCATAAAATCCACTTAAAGTGCTAATGAACTTATCGCATATCTATTTTGATATAATGTATGGTGAATTTTACCAATGAAAGCGAAAATTCAGGAAAGTTTAAGAGCAGCGTCATAATCAATATGGCATGTTAGATTTTTGAACGCCGTTCTGATGTGCTAATCGCGTTTAGTTTCATTAGTGAAATCAGCTCGTTGTCAGTACCATCGCAAAATATTCGTACACATCGAGGGAAAACAGTGGAGTTAACAGATTCTGGGATTACAATCAGATACCAGAGCTGAAAATACACATCGGTCATTGACTTCCAGCCTGTTCACGAGACTTATACAAAAGATCCAAATATAATTATTCTTAATCGTGTGGTTAGTGTTTAATATATGACATCATGTCTATAGTATCAGAGTTTTATGCCACCAATCAATCAATCATAAGCCTACATGGACACTTATAAAACGTCAACAAAACGTGCACGGTTCGGGTGAGACGTTTCCTATGGAGAAGAACCGGCAAGAAACTCCATGGTTACTCTTTTAAAATCATTTGGTTTTACAATATTTGAAGTTACAGCGTTAGTACTTAAGTATGGGAGGACAGCGTAGGTCCGACAATAAGTCGTTGCTTACTACAAAAAAATAGGTAAATAAAAAGAATCTATACAAAAGTAAAAATAAAACAATATAAAAGCACTAAATTAAACAATTGACACAGATGTTATCATCAGTGCTGTAACTATTCTGAACAATGAACGAATGGTGCAATGATTTGAAAACTATTGTAAAACATCTGAATAAAAAGAATGAAAAATAATAATATTGGGAATAGTTAGAGACATCCACACATTTGTGTCGTTTATGAGCTACCAGGGAAGCCGCATGAGCAGAAGGAACTACAGCCAAACTTCTTTATCTTCAACGTAGTCCTTAATTTTGTAATATGCTTTTTTAATAAGGACACGTTTGATGCAATTTTTAAACTTTCCATCGGTCAGTTCTGTAACTGACTTTGGCAGCTTATTATAAAAGCGTATACTGTTTATAAGAAATGACTTGCTAGTTTTTGTTAATCTAAAGGAGAATGCCAACTTTTGGGCCTACGCGTTACAGTCAACTGTTTTATTGCAAAATTATCGTCATTTTATAATATAACGAAAACACAAAAAAAAAATACGGTTATAAAACTGTGAAAAACGCATTTTATTGTTTTACTTACAACTCTCACTAGCTAAGTATGGATACGTGGCTAAAAAGACATTGTGTCAGGTTTAAAAATATATGTCATGTATTTATTCATTTGTCAAACATAAACTCAAACGTCAATTAATTCGCTTTGTTGTCAATTGTTGTGCTTGCGCTGGTGAATGTGTTCTGCTACGAGATTCGTATTTTCTGTGATCTAATCACACGTAAAACGATTACCAGTAACTGTGATTGTATAAGAAACCAGTAAAATAAGAATGATTTCTGATTAAATTGTATAGTTGCTTGTCACTTAATTCATTTTCTAACCTCACTTTAGCCATAAATTCAAATTCAAAAATCTCGGAATACAAACTGTCAATTTCATTAAAATTAAGTGACATAATACTAGGTGTGTTATCTTAAGAAATAATCCAATTTGATGGCTGTAACATGTAGGCCCAGAGATATAGGGAAGATGGGCTTTCTCATTTGGGTATTACAATTTTGTGTTTACCGCCCATGGGCCTCGGTCTTGGCTTTACATACCGTGGAGAAATATCTTTTAGGCATGTTGGTTTACTCACGATGTTGTCTTACACCGAAGGAAATGATAATTAAACAGTACGCACATGCATCCGAAATATTATAGCTACGTGTAATGGGTTCGAACGCAAGACGTATGACTTGGTAGTACGACAGTCACACCACTAGGCTATCACTGCTGGATATAATAGGGGATAATCCAATTTTTTTTTCTATGGCTGTCGGGTAGTTTATTGAAAAGTATTGGACACGTATTTTTTCTTTTTTCACGTGGTTATAAAATTACGGAGATATATTGAGTTGAAATGGCGCATGACGTCACATGTAGGTAAGTTTTATACCTACTTGTGACGTAGTAAGCCCCAACTCTCCAACTTTAATGAGTTTTAACTAAGTAATTTTTTGATATTTTGATAAAACAAAAAATACGTGTCTAATATTTGTGTATTACCTGTCTGACGGACAAAATAGAATGTCGTTTTCTTTACCCAGTCCGCACCCCGCCACTTACTTTCAATTATACAATATAGTTTCAGAAAATCGATTTCAAAAGTGAAAATTGAGGCATAATTTAACATTCAGAATTAAGATATTTCAATATTTAAAGGAAAGCAACCTTTAGCCAGTAGGTACCAGGATTATAATGGGTCACTAAGACTAGCCGCTTTTAAGATATCATGAATTAATTATTGCGTTGAACTTAGCGCGGTTTGGACCGTGGTCTGTGTTTCAGTTGGATTGAAATAACAATGAGGGCCTGTCCAGTGTGACAAACTGAAGCGGGTACTGAAGTTGACGCTAAATCACTCTCATAGTTCTCTCTTGCCCTTATCCCAATTTATTTGGGGTCGGCGCAGCATGTCTTCTTCTTCCATACTTCTCTTTTGCTTGTCATCTCATGAGACACCTCCTTTCTTGCCATATCATCCTTCACACAGTCCATCCATCAAAAATAATAATGATAATTATATTTGGATCTCTTGTATTAGTATCGTAAACAGGCTGGAAGTCAATGACCGATATCCATTTTCAGCTCTGGTATCTGATTATAATCCCAGAATCTGTTAACTCCTCTGTTTTCCCTGGATGTGTACGAATATTTTGCGATATTACTGGTTACGAGCTAAATCACTCTCCAGGACTTGTTAAATGTGTGTGTGTATTGTGAAATGTGGCAAATGACAGAGCTGAACTGGTAGGTACGTTTTGATCGGACAACATTTAAAGATAAATAATCGTATAAAACTAGTATTAGCTATCCATTACATAGTATAAAGAATACGCCTTTTCCAGTATCAACGACTGTATTTATAAACTGGTACACATATGCAGAATACAAAACTTGGTGCTTATATCAGTAGAAAGCTTAATATACCACCCAATGTGTAATTAACAAAGAATAATTCCCCAAGCAAAACTTTTTGGTTCTCCTTCCAAAAATAGCATCATGTTTTTGTTTTTGACGGGAACCGTAACGATTCCCGCTTCTTTTTTTTTATTTTACACATGTCGAAGGTTTGACCAAAGAGTTCTTATAAACTCTTTGGTCTTAACAAATAAATCAATCTAAATCACAGTAAATCTTATTATTATTTAGAAATCATGACAATAGTTGCTGTCATTGTGGCCACAAGCAACGCGACACGAGTATTTTGCAACCGCGACTGACAAGAAACAAATGAAAGATAGGTATGTAATGCCATAAGTCAGCACTACAAAGAATCAAATGACACACGCACCGAATAGACAAGCATGGCTAGCCAGCGCTCGTCTACTGTTTCAACCGGTGGTACACACGGCGACCCATTAAGCTATACATTTCAAGTATAGCATGGCCTTTTTTTTCGGATGGGAATTCATCAAATGACTCCTCCCGCTCTGGGAGGAGCGGAAAGGAGTGTCAGACTTGTATTGACTAAAACCCATCCATGTTCCTTCTTAGCCCTTTGTGTTCTAGGGCCACGGTATCTCTTTCGAACAGTCCCGCAGTCCTGGCAGGCATCGGCCCTCTCGGACCCCTTCCGGTTTGCTGACATCTCCTTGAGGCGCGCGTGGAACACGAACGTGCCGTCGATACGGCCTGTCGTCATGAGACGGACGGACGGTGAGCTAGCGTATAACATGGCCTTGCTTTATATATATTTCCAATACAATGAGAGATCTACATAAACTAGTTTTGTATAGTTTGATTGGTTGCCGTGCGTAGCACTTCTACCCTTGACGGCCCACTGTTAAGTGATGCACTTTGTCCACCAAATCGATCCCGCCATCGCGCCCGCAAACGCCCCAACCACCGTACAACTGCCCTGGCCGAAGCCTTGGGATCAAATGTACACAGATTGAACGTGAGCTTGAAACATGACCTTTGTTTCCTCTTGTAATCTCTAAAGGGGTGCGGAGGAATGCTTCTGTGTATCCATGATCTAAAAGGGGTAACTACAACAAAAAACAAATATTCCTCACTATAATAATAAATTTTAATATTCTCATATTAAATGACTGAAAGAATAGACGATCAAAATAATAATAAATTTTAGCTGTTCTTAAATATTTTATTTGACTGCACGGTTGGCGCATTAGTTGAGCGATTGACTGCTGCGCTACGTGTCACGGGTTCGATCCCCGCACGGAACAAATATTTGTATGGCGTACAGATAGTTGTTCCGGGTCTGGCTGTTTGTGTATGTGAGTTTAAATGTTTGTAAACGCACCCAAGATACAGGAGAAATTACTAAGTAACCTTTTTTTAAAAAAACTGACCAAATGCTTTAAATTATAACAACTCAAATTATGCAGCATTAAATTGGTGTTCTTGGTAAAGAACATAACGGGCCGACGGTAAATACTTTTTCGGTCGGACACAAATGAGCATACTTGAGGTAGTTCTGCTAATTACTACTACAGGAATCATTTACAAAAACACCAATCAAAGAAAAAACGTTCAGTTTATATTTGACGACCCTCCTAAGAGTTACACTCCCGTCTTCGCCCATCACCAGCAAAGTTTTTGCCCGTTACCCTAACAAAAGTCCTCCTAGACATCTTTACCCAAAACTTACCCAACAACCATTATCACAGAATTACCACAAAGTCCGAGTCTTAACACAGAAATCCTAATAATAGTGGCTTAGATTTTTTTAAATATTCAGAAGGCGAGAATTTTAACGCTCATCCGCGGAGATATCAAAGTATTTTCATTAGTCTAAAGTGAAATTCATTTCCCCGAAGCCAATAGCTGAGTTCAAACTTTAGATATTCAACGTCGACTAAGAATATTAAAGGAATTTTCATAATCCATCAATTTACTTGTGTTAAGTCCGTTTTAGCCCGTTCACGTTCAATTGCGCAGATAATTTTAGGAATGAATCTGTTTTCAGCTCTAAAAGTTTCATTAAGATGAAGTTTCCCTTAAAGTTTGAATTTTGTTCGTAAATAACACTACTATTATCGGATGCCTTAGGCGTTTTTTGAAGAACTCCTTGCTAAATAATAACAGCCGCACGAGTCGATCTTCAAGGTTAAGCTGTGCTTGCCGAGGTCAGTCCGTAGAAGGTTGACCATAATTACATACCAAGTTTCCTCCGTGTATCGGAAAGCACGTTAAGCCGTTGGTCTCGGCTGTCATTTGTATCAGTAGTCAGAAGCCGAAAGTCTGACATCCAGTCTTACCAAGGGGTTTCGTATAACCCAGTTACTGTTGAAATCAGATAGGAAGTTGCTTCATGTGGTTGTTGACTTTTGTAGGATTATTCTTTGAAGAGCGTCGGACCCGTTGTAATCAGACTCGATTTTCTATGAAATTTCGATTAGGTGACAGATAATCACCAACACCATCATACAGGATAACTCCTTGAAAGATACTGTATTCAGATCAATGTATAGAGGAAAAAACTGTACCTACATTAACGTGACATCTTTCTGATACTAATGAGAGCGGGAACAAAAAACTCTGAATGTAGTTCATATACAGAAGTGTCACCTAGGGAAATGACTCCACAACGACATAAATTGTAACGTAGTCCATTTACAACAAAAAAAAACATGGTCAGAACTTGAGTACTGACACAAAAAAATTGTGAGTAGTGCATTGGGCTCCGATGTTGTTTTTGCTTGTCTCAAAATTATTGCTTCGGACCGAAAAAACCGTAACTGCTGAGTAAGAGGTACTGGGTACAATTTCCGGGTTGGGCGAAGTGTGCGGTTGTTTTATAAGTAACTAGCTGTCCCGCGCAACTTCGTCTGCGTCATATTTTACCCGTTTTCACAATATTTTTCATTGCTGCTCCGCTCCTATTGGTTGTAGCGTAATGATATATAGCCTATGTCCTTTCCCAGGTTGAAATCTATCTTCTTGCCAAATTTCATTAAGATTCGATCAGCCGTTTAGTCATGAAAAGGTAACAAACAAACAGAGTGACATTCGCATTTATAATATTAGTATGGATTTTTCGGTAGCAGCCACGGAGTTTGGATCTGAGCCCGGTTGATGTCAATAGGCTCGCCCCGAATTACATAGTACTCAATCATAGTCATAAATCTTTATTAATCTCGATGACTTTATGAATCTTTCTTTATTTATCAAGAATTTAAGGCGCGGGTTCACATAATATGTACAATCTTATAAAGAGAAAGTTGTCAGAAATAGTAAGATCCTATCACCATTCGGGGTTAGAAATAAACAGTTTAGTTTTTGCAAAAATATAAGTCAAGATAAAAATTTAGAATTGAAAGTAGTAAGTATTAAAATTAACAAGTTGTTTGAAATTTAAAAAAAAATCGGATCAAAAATCTGAATTGACATAAAAACATAAAATTACTGAAACCCACTATACTTCCAAAGTTGTACTACTTAAACAGAGCAGGCGAAGTGTGGGCGTACTATTAGGTACACCTTCTGCCGAACCCTTCGGGGATTACAGGCGTGATGTTACGTTACGTATGTTTCGTATTGAACTGAAACTGTAACAAACCTTTTCGAGTTACCATTACTGAAAACCCACAAAGAACAAATCCCCAAAAACAATCCAACCCCGTCCAGTAACAGTTCAATACATTGCATTTGAATCAATTTGTTGGTCCAATACCGCCCGATCACATAAATCACACATCGCGACTATATATTACTGTTATGTGCGTACACATGACGGTTGGAACGGTCGCTGGCCAACGACAGTAATTCGTTGAACTTTATGCATTGCGTGGACTATTGTATGACGTGATTCGGAATATGTTGCGGGCTATCATTTATTTGATGTCCGTTATCAGTTTTGTTGTGTAGATCGCTACTGAATTGCTGATTCTCGTAGATTTGTTTATTTTGTGTCCTGTATTTTAAAATGGTAGAAGCATTTATGCTTTTACGTAATCATGTATTAACAAACTTTTGAAAGTAAATGATAGTATTATTAATCAATAAATATTATTATTGCTGCTATGATAGTTCAATGGCTTCTCCATACTCTGATTCTGATCTAAATTAATATCATAATAATGCTGTAGCTATACAAGAATCTTTTGGCGCACGGGCATATTCAACGGTAAGTCGCCGCCATTTTGTATTTTTACCCGACTGCTAAGGAAGGGCTATGTTTTTTACCTTACTGCCAAGGAAGGGTTATGTTTTTCGTACTATGTTGTTTGTTTGTGTGTAAAATTCTTTATTACCGCTATATCTTCCAAACGAGAGCCGCGCAAGGAACCCGCTGTTGGTAACAACATTTTTTGTAAAATAAGTTTAAGAATGATTTAAAAAATATTAATTATAAATACTAAAAAACCCAACTGAAAAGCAAATTTCAAAGGTATTTCAAAGCATGGGGGGGGGGGAAAAGGATAAAAAGTGAAGTGAAAAATAAAGTTACTAAAATATGGAACTCACTAAGTACAATTCGATACCAAAAGCTCATTTTTATCTCCGTAAATTATTTTGTATTTTACCCGACTGCGCTTGTTATATAGGAATAGGGAAGGCATCGGTTGCTTATGAATGGCATTGAATTGATTTCTAAAGATCTTGAGGGTTGCTCAATGATACTTGTTGCGATGACCCTGCCAGCAGTCATTACTGAGCTATTGAGAACATTCTGCGCAGTGCTGTTGGTATCTTTTCAAGTAATACTACATGGGTGTCTGAGTGAGGAGCTTGTGGCTAAATAATAATAGCCTTTGGGGTCGATGTTTAAGTTGCTGGGGTTGTTAGGGTTACTTAGGTTGGTCCGTGGATGAGTGACCACCCATTATATACCGAGTTTCCAGCTGTCATGTGTAGATCTTTGACAGTCGTTACAGGTATTCAGTGGCCCGAAAGTCTGACAACCAGTCTTACCAAGGGTATCGTATTACCCAGTACAAACTAAGCTATGGAGGTCAGATAGGCAGTAGCTCCTTGTAAAGTACTTGTAATCAGCTGTATCTGGTTGGAAGCCGACCCCAAAATAGTTGCGAAAAGATTATGGGTATCTGTCTCAAACTGGTAAATGTGGGTATTTCTCTGAAGATATCGTATCTATATAATTATTGTGTCTATGACTCTCTTCAATCAAGGTAATATGCAGGAATCATTGTACTATTTGCTATCAGTGATAATACCGCCACAGCAACAATTTAATTAGCAATATTGTATAAAAGCTGTGTTACTATTTTAGTGTACAATAAAGTGCATTATTTCTATCTATTACCGACACAGTTTTACGACCGAGTCTTTTTAGAAAACCTACGGTACTAGTTAAAGATTCATTCAAAACACACTGTATGTTTATTGCAGACGGGGATCATATTGATGATCAACGTATGTACAACTTGTACTGACCTAAAAATTGCCAAGAACGTCTTGACACATTCTTAAATCATCATCATCAGCCTATAATGTTCCCACTGCTATAATACAGGCTTCCTCTCTATGAGAGGGAGTGGGGCTGTAATCCACCACGCGGGCCCAGTGCGGTTTGGTAGTCACATGTTTTCGATTATTTTGTTCTAGGACATGCCGGTTTCCTCACGATGTTTTCTTTCACCGTTTTTGAGAGCAGCGGTGATGAAATAAATTACAAAAAGTAATGCGCCTGCCTGGGTTCGAACTCACAGTTTACTGCTCGTAAGTTGGGGCTGCCACCACTGGACTACTTACTTATCATAAGGTACAACTAAATTCGTCCGGCTATAGAAGCAGTACGTGCTGTGACTATCTTGCGGACGCTGACACTCAACGACAGTTCACAATGTCTTTGAGAGTCATCTAGACTGAAAGCGACTATTGCAACAATTTTAATTAAGGGTCGTTTTCACTAACTTTACATGCTATAATTAAAGGCATTTTAAACGCTAAGTTCAGCGCCGTGAGTTGATATACCATGAGTACGAGTTTTTTTAGTGTTTGTGAAAATGAGTATACTGTCATTTTCAGCTTCAACTATACTTTATAAACATACTCATACCATAGTCGTTGGTCTAGTGCTGGCAAGTGCGACTGCTGACCATGAGGTCCTGAGTTCGCGTCCCAGGTCGGGCAAAGTGGTATTGGGTTTTTCCATCAGGAACTTCTTAGTGCTACATGCGGAGTCTAAATTTGTGCCCGGTTGATGGTAACAGAGTCGCCCCTAATACATGGGACTTAAAACATACATGGCGAAATATGGGGGTACTTCAACGTACACCTCTGCCTAACCATTCTTTCATTACAGGCATGCTATTGGAGAGCAGCGGTGGCCCAGTGGTGGCAGCCCCGACTTACTTTGTGTAATTTATTTCATCACCGCTGCTCTCAAAAACGGTGAAGGAAAACATCGTGAGGAAAACGGCATGTCCTACAACTAAAACTTCGAACACATGTGACATCTACCAACCCGCACTGGGCCCGCGTGGTGGATTACAGCCCACTCCCTCTCAAAAAGAGGAGGCCTGTGTCCCAGCAGTGGGAACATTATAGGCTGATGATGATTACTTTAATGTAATTACTCTGGACTGAAAACTGTAACAGAACAAGAACACAAATTCACAAAACCGAGCTCACTAATCACGAGCAAACCTTTCAACCATTACCGTCATGTACATCCATGATTGATGAACCATCGAACATTTTATCTTTATCTCGAACATCCAACAAACATACAAATCCGAAACGTTGTTCCATTCAATCGGGAGAGGGAAATGTATGCGCATACATTCAACCTCGTTAGAGTCCCACTTTCAAATCGACCACGGATGTCGGTTTGCAAGATGAGATATTGTTACTATGTGTGATTGATCGGTTGGGATTGGGGATTAGATAAATAATATTGAGGTGTGTATGCAGGATTTGGAAGTCACTCCATATTCAGCTGCATCCAATTAGACGAGGACCCGACCCAACACAGGAACAAGTTAGGCAGATGATCATGTATGTGGGAACTTGATTATTGTATGTCCCACTTTTTTTCTTGATAAGCAACCATTCATTTGCCTGAATGTAGACATCTATAAATAAGACAGGGTGTATGGGCATATGAAGCAATTACAATATGTTGATAATTAATGTCAAGGAGAGGAAGCTGACGTCATCGTCAAAATTATGGAACTTATTTGGATTCTTTGCACACAAGAGAAAATTTTGTAACTAGTTAGTTAAAAAATTTTCTCTAACCTACATTGAAGAGAGAGAAAAATCTTCAAATTAAAGCACGTAGCGTTTGTTCAGTGAGCGAGTTAGTTATTAAGAAAAAAAAAATACAACTAAGAAAAATAATACGTCTCATCCAGTATTCCCAGTTCTTTTACATCAGATTATTCCAAAGAATATCGGGAATTTATATTCTAACGATGGCCGGTAATTGGAATTTTATATTGGATCGTGTTCGATAGCGTCAAGCCCCATTCTGTATAATTAGGGACAACAAATTTTTGACTAGATTATCGACGGGTGTGGACACAACGTATATTTCGTGTGATTAATAATTATTTTGTAATAATCTTGTTCTCCTGAAAAACTAAAACAAGAACAAAATGTATATCACATAATTACATTTTATCGCTGTTTTAAACCTAAGCCTATAATAATTATGAAGGACAAAATATAGACAGACTAGCTGTGCCGCGCAATTTCGTCTGCGTCACATTTTCCCCGTTTTCGCAACATTTTTCATTGCTGCTCCTCTCCTATTGGTCGTAGCGTGATGATATATAGCCTATGTCCTTCCCCAGGTTGAAATCTATCTTCTTGCCAAATTTCATTAAGATCCGATCAGCCGTTTAGTCGTGAAAAGGTAACAAACAAACAAACATACAAACAAACAGAGTGACTTTCGCATTTATAATATTAGTATGGAAGTAGGTATGGATGAATAAAGTAGGATTTATTTTTTGTTCGTCCTGAAGTTCCGTCCCACATTCCAAAAAGTCTTAGTTTGTCCCAAACATTATGCTTCCTTCGTCCCAAATTGTAATTTTTATTATTTTATTCTCGATTCGACCTCTTTTATTCCTGCTACAGCCACTTTTTTTTTGTATACGCCAAACTTGCTATTTTGTACATAGGTTTACGCGGAGGTTCTAATTTCTATCAAAGTAGGTAGATATCACACACACAAACATGCTATTTGGTATGCATGCCTGTGTAAATAAATAGCAAACATTGTTCTGTTTCTATACATATATTAGAGTTAAACGAATTTTAATACGTAGTACGTACGTTTAGTGGACTTTATGTCTGACAATACTCAAAAAAAAACAAGATTCCTTATAGTTAAGTAGTGTTAAATTTATTATATAAACCAAATTTTAAAGATGTAATATTAAAATAACAAACCCGTACTTCACATCCCCACACAGCATTCCTGCCAAACCAGCATAACCTCACACAAAAAATAAACACCCATCTCACTCCATTTTCTTTTACACAGCTATGAATCCCGAAATCATTAACTTTATAAAAAATATGGCCCCTAAATATATCTATCGTATTGATAAGTAATACGTGCTTACATGTTATGGTTAGAAAAACTCATACGTTCGGAGTTTTCATGAAACTTTTATCAAGGGAACGGGAAGCGGGTAAAACCATAAATAATTTATTGCCAGAACGTTTTAATACCTACATTTTTATAGTTGTACTCTTTTTTTATATTCGACTTTCGGAGTTTTTTATTCGGATCTGAAACGTTCTATCAAATGGTCGTTATTTCGATCGGTTTTTGGTTAAGTCTTTAAAACGAAGCGTGTGTTGTATTTAATTTTTAACTTTGCGCTCTATTGGATTTTTCGGCCGAGTTTTCTCCATTCTTCGGAAAGCACGTTAATCCGTTGGTCCCGGCTGTCATTTGTAGATCTTTGACAGTCATTACAGGTAGGCAGTGGCTCAAAAGTCTGACACCAAATCTTATTAAGTCTGAAAACCAGTCATACTAAGGGGTTTTGTATTACCCAGTACTAACTGGGTTGTGGAGGCCAGATATGCAGTGGCTCCATGTAAAATACTGGTAATCATCTGCATCTGGAAGCCGACCCGAACATCTTTGGGAAAAATAACGAACTTCCATACAAACTTTTACCAGTTTTTTAAATTTTGTTGATTGTCTTTGATATTTTAACTGATAATAATATATATATTTTGGCAAGCATATTGCCCTCAACCGTTCACAAATCCTGGCTTCAGGCTTGGTATGTCATCTTAGGTTGTACCTACTGTCTTTACAAATACTTATAAACAATGTTGCTGAAACAATGGTTAAGTAGATATTTAGTGTCCGACCGAAACTGGTTTTTACGCCCGAAACCGAAACCGAATTTCGGCAACGGTCTCAGTTTCGGCCGAAACCGAAACCAAAACTTCTCAACAAAGATCATGTTTTGAGGGAAAAATGAAGAAAACGTTATTATATTATTAATAACACTTACAACGGGATATTTACCATGTATATTATTTGTTTCGAGTTCCCGATATTTCGGCGCTATTGCCAACGCTGTTGCAAAATAATACACATGGTAAATATCCCGTTGTAAGTGTTATTAATAGTGTTAGTGACCATGTCAGTTTAAAAACTTATAACGGTATTATAATCAGTCAGTCTTTATTTTTTTATCTGACACACATTTTTTATCACATGGCTATGCAGCTTTCGACATAGGTACTTAATATTAATGTAATAAACAAAACACAAAACAAAATAAATCACTTTTATCTTGACTCAACCCGCCGAACATGACCGATCGTAGCGCGAGAACTCCCGAAAGCAGTTTCGATTTCGGCCGTAGTTTCAGCAGGTTTGCCGCCGAAACCGAAACTCGTTTTTTGCCGAAACTCGACCGAAACCAAAACCAAAACCGAACATTCGGTCGGACACTATATTTAATATCAATATTCAGAACATCAAAACAACTCGAAGAGTACCTATTTTCGAGTTTTTTTGATGAACTAGTAATAAATCGTAAGTCTAGTGAAAAATCACGTTTTAAAAAAAAAAATGTCTTACGGTTTCAGTATACTTCTAAAAACCTGTATTACTGTCCCACCATTTACGCTAGTCTTCTAATATACCCACACCATTTATCACCCCACCTGCTGTCACCAATCGGCAATCGTCCCCGAGGATATTGAGTTGGAACTTTTTTTTTAATATAACTGCGTTCCTAAACGGCGAACCGAAACACTTTTTCCACAATTTCCATGACTGAATATTCGGGAAGAGATAAATTGTCCGCACGTGATTCTGCGGAACTCAGCGGTGACATACGAAAAATTGTTACGTAATAAATTGAAATTATTTTGCTGTGTTATATTTTGAGTTATCGGTAGGTACAAAGTTTTTTCAAATTCAAATTCAAAAGTATATTGCTCAACACAGTACATAATAATACATTTCTAGATGCCAAGTGAATGCGCAGTCCACTGTGTTGTACCAAATCAGGCATGCAAAATGTATCAAAAAAGATATACAACTTCATAAATTCAAATTAATAGTTTAAACAATGACATAAATCAATATTGATTGATATTGATAATATTGATACAAAGAAAAAAAACAACATAATAGATTATACAATGTCATAGATTCAAAATAACACCCTGGGCAATGTCATAGATTCAAAATAACAACCTGTACAATGTCATAAATTCAAATGTCTGGATATGGGTGCTTCGGAGTCTCAAAGCATTACTCGTCATAAAGCATTGCAATTATCACATTAAGAACATGCCTTATCTTATTTTCATTAAATCAGAAAATGTAATACTTACTCAGAGTAAAATGAAGTGGGAAAAATGTTAAGTATGAATGTAGTAGAAGACCAAAGATACGATAAATGGACTGTGTGAAGGATGATAGGCTAGAAAGGAGGTCATTGCTCAGATGACGAGTAATAGAGAAGTATGAAAGAAGAAGACATACTGCGCTGGCCTCAACCTGGCTGGAGGCTTACACTCAAGGCTCCCACAGGATAGTCCGGTTAAGCAGACGACAACCTACTAGGTTGAACTGCGAGATACTGATACTGATACTGCTAGCCTGTGTCATCCCACTGCTGGGCAAAGGCCTCTCCCCATGACTTACAATTATCTCGATACAGGGCCAATGTGGACCATTGGTTGCTGGTCTTGTCTAACTCGTCCCGCCATCTTTTACGAGGTCTACCGCGACGCCTTCTGGCTGTGTCAGAGCTCCAGAAAGTGGTTATTTTGGCCCACAGATCATTGGGCATGCGGCAGACGTGGCCTGTCCAGTCCCACTTCAACTTAGCGGCTTTTTGAGCAACATCAGTAATTTGTGTTTTGGAGCGCAGTGTCGTATTGCGTACCCGGTCGGTTAGTTTGGCGCCTAGAATGCGTTCCATGGCACATTTCGTCCCTTTATTGGTAAAACCGATTATCTACAGAACACTAAACTTCTAGATAATCGGTTTTACCAATAAAGAGACGATTTGTCAAAGACCAAGTCTGGGATCCATATGTCAAAATGGGAAAAATGCACATGTCCATGATTTTGAGCTTTGCAACTGCGAGATGCCATTCATAAAAAAAAGCGTGGCCCCAAATGACGTCGACAAAACAAGCTATAATAAATAAAGCATGACCCTATTTTACGCGACTTCGCTAATAAGATATGTAAGCTCCATGTCCTAATCAAATGTTCAATTATTTCTTCCTAAGTAACCTTTTTTTGTAAGAGTCGATTGAGTGAGACTCAAGTAAAGCGGATTATTTTCTACCCACATAATCATCATCAAAGGTCACAAGGAATTGTTTGACAAGAAATGGACCTGCCCCCTTATTCACAAACGCTCGGATTCGACTTCGATTCGGAAAGTCGTATGTCTATCTCGCTCGCTTTCGTAATGCCAAAACAAGATAGACATACGACTTATCGAATCGAAATCGAATCCGAGCGTTTGTGAATAGAGGGCCTGCTTGTACAAATACGCTTCTTAATAATATAAAATAATCATATAAATGTATCGTTGGTCTAGTGGTCACAATCGCGAACGCGGTGCATGAGGTTCTGGGTTCGATTCCCGTGTCAGGCAAATTGGTATTGGGTTCTTCCATCAGGAATTTCTCAAAAGCAGAAGAGAGTACGGCGTCTGGATTTGGGCCCGGTTGATGGCAATATGCTCGCCCCCTGTTACATGGGACTTTAAACATAACTCGCGAAATGTGGGTAGCATTAGTATTAGTAATATACCACTGCTTAACCCTTCGGGGATCACGTGATGTTATATTATGTAAAACCGATTCGAACTTTGGTTCTAAAATCGACAATAGGATGTCATCATCAGCCTATAATGTTCCCACTGCTGGGACAGAGGCCTCCTCTCTATGAGAGGGAGCGGGCTGTAATCCACCACGCGGGCCCACTGCGGGTTGGTAGATGTCACATGTCTTCGATTTTTTATTTCTAGGACATGCCGGTTTCTCACGATGTTTTCCTTCATGGTTTTTGAGAGCAGCGATGATGAAATAGATTACACAAAGTAATGCGCCTGCCTGGGTTCGATCCCACGGCTTACTGCGTGGAAGTCGGGGCTGACCCCACTGGGCCACCGCTGTTCTCCACACTCTCACAACAGGATGTGAACAAGAGAAAATTTGGCGTCTACTAGCCCGCAACGCTTAAGCTTGATGAGTTACGGCCCACACACCTCTCGGCGTCTCTCAGAGAGGAGGCCTATGTGTCTGACCAATCTCTTTTCTACATCCTGAGAACAGGATCTCATTGGACCTATCCTATCATATACTACATGAGCATTATTTGTGTACGTATATATTTGTAATCACGTTCTTGAAACCGACTCTAACGATTTCGATGAAAGTTGCTATTGGAATTTACGGGGGTGAACAATCGATATAGCTAAGTCTCATTTCTGGGAATGTTCGTTTTTTCCACCTTCACCCAAGCAGAGCTCGGTCCCCTAAATTTTAGTGAGATTGAGCACGCTAAATCATTAGAACAAAATAAGATATATTCCTACCTAGCTATCATTGTTTCAAAAACATTAAAATAACACCTGAATTCCACCTTTTATTCTTATATCTGTACTAGAATTCGTTACAATTACACGTCCGAAACCTTGCCTAAAATATTCTGTATCGACCGACCCCGCTTTTATATTCTAGGATACCTTACGTTACCGCCACAAGTCCGTTTAGGCACTTTGCTTAAACCACAGACTTTTACAGTAGAGATTTATCGAGGGAAAAGAAAAAGTAAACCTACTTTGATTGACAGTATTATAATAATGTAAAGCTTATTAGAAACCAGAACATATTTATTATTAAATAACGTTTCGATTTCCAGCTGTTGCCATTGTATATTTTACAACACCACTTTTGACCGTTGTCAGTCAAAACCCTTATTAAGTTAAATGGCGTTTTCTCTATTAAAAATATTTTGTTTGAGAACGTCTTAGTAATCTAAAATTAATACATCAGGATGTTTTTGCAATGGTCACAAAGAAAATAAAAATAAATTAGTTTCTAATTAAATGTTATTTATTGTTAAAATATTTTTCAACCAGTCAAAAGTAGTTTTGGCTGTAAACAGTTTAGATTGTGACCTATACACCAGAAGGAGCAGCTCGTGGCTAAATAATAACAGACGCACAGGTTGATCTTAAAAGTTAAACAGCGCTTGGCTGGGTTGGTCTAGGCATGGGGACAATCCATTATCGCATACAAAACAAATTCACCAGATTTCTGTATTTGAAACTTTACGGTGTATATCCCTTATTTCCGTTGATGTACCCAACCTTATTCGTTATCGGTATGGTCGGGTACAACAAACTCGAGACAAGGAGGGACCTAGCGATGGCCTGTAATTCCGGGGTTTTGAAAGAAATATGTCTAGATGTGCCTGACAATTATGTATCGCGGCGCCGGAAGCCACGGTTACTAGCAGTTCCTCGCGCGCGAACCAACTTGCTCAGCAAGGCGCCACTGACGCGCGCATTGCACGCACTAAATGACACTGCTGACAGGATTGATTTATTTTCCTGTTCTCTGAGTGAATTCACAAAAACAATATTATATGTGTTATGTTATTTAAGATAGTATATACCTAAGATAGTTTAATTAAGAACCACGCTAACGCATTAGGAATTTCCTGTAATGTTAGTAGTATTTGCGATAAATAAATAAATAAATAAAAAATTACAAACCGAGTTTCCTCCTTGCCACGAAAAACGTGTAAAGTCGTTGGTTCCGGCTGTCAATTGTAGATCTTTGACAGTCGTTAGTCTGACAACCAGTTTTACCAAGCGGTATAAAGAAAGAAAGAAAATATATTCATTTGTTGCAGGGACATGATGTGCATACAAAATTACAAAAATAAAATAAAAAAATGAACAACGCAAGTAAAAAAAATCTAAAATCGGTATCGTGTTACTCAGTACAAACAGAGTTGTGGAGGTCAGATATACAGTTGCTCCATGTAAAGTACTGCTACTCAGCTTCGTCTGGTTATTGTGAAGCTGTCCCCAACATCAGCATCCTGTCCTTGTCGCATTTTGTGGGTCGGTGCAACACGGTTCTTCCTCCATACTCCTCTGTCATTCGTCATGCTATCGTTTACTCCTTTTTCCTACATATCATTTTTCACACCATCCATCCATCTTTTCTTTGGTCTTCCTCTCTCTCCCCATCCATCCACATTTATGTTCATCACTCTTAGTCACATGTGTTGCATACCTCCTCATCACATGTCCAAAGACAAACGACTCCCTTTCATCTTTTCTGTAACAGGCATTACTTTCAAACTTCCTCTTATATGCTCATTTCTAACTTTATCCATTTTAGTCACTTCACACATCCATCTCAACTTTCTCATCTCTGCTGCATGCAATCCTTTTTCATTCGGAGCCTGAAAAAGCAAGGCAGATAATGAGATGATGGCGCACTAGAAGAGTCTTGCATCAACCCTTATCATTTATCCCCTATTCCTCAACTACCAAAATCATAAAGCAGATACTATCCATGACCAGATTTTACACAAAAGAGGATTAGCAAGCTAATAGAGATTAAGTCGTTGATTGAAGTAAAACTTTCAGTTAACCGACTAGCTTTAGTAAAACTCTCCCATGCAGTTTTAAATGATGTGAGAATTGCGTTGGATTTTAACCGTTTAATGTATGTAGGTAAAGTTTTGTAGGTAAAGTTTTTGAGAGAGTAACAATATAGTTGGGTAGTGGAATAATGGTGTAAAAAGAAGGTATTTTTTTGTGAGCGCAGTTGGTTGAACAGGTTCTGATTGATGACAATAAATGTTATGAAATAAAAAAAGAATGAAAACGTATTTATGGGATTCGCACAGGACAAACAATAAAACAAAATTATACAAAAAGAGAACAACAAAAACTGAACTTATACACCGTGTAAATTACTTCATCACGAAGCCGTCAACCAAGCATTCTGTACATGAAACTAAGTAACTTTACGCAAAAATTATTGCTGGGAAACGACTTTTTTTTTGGGGGGTGTATAATCATGTTTTGTGGTAGAACTCAATGTAACGCACTCAAAACTTTGTGCTGATGGACGGATTGAATAGTACGGGGGTCGTGGAGGCGTTTAAAGTAAAAATCTTACATTAAAAAGTTGTATTTAAAAAAATACTTGTCAAAAAGTTGGAACTTTGACCCCTAATATCTCCGTAACTAGAAGGTTCCCAGGTATGGTGTAGAACAAAAAAATGATCGCAATGACAGGGAGAACCAGAGCCTTTCGGCTTCGTTAAGAGGTGTTTTACACCCTTTATAAGACCTACATTTAAAAGAATTGGTCCTGTGAGGCCAAAATCTCAGCATGGTGCATGGTTATGAATGTCACCATTATAACTACACCAGAAATGTGTATTGAGTATTCTACGTTTATTACAGCATGAATCAGAAAGGTGTGGTCATACGGCTAATCTCCGAAAAAGCTGTACCGACTTTGACCGGACTTGTGTCTTTTACGGGCAAAAAACCGATGTTACTTATGAACTTATGCCACTTTTATTTTAGGGAAAGACTTAGGGAACCGTGCAAAAATTAAAACCCTCTAAACTGTTAACAAAATCCGATTCAAATAGTGAACTAATATTTTGTAAAGTCGGGGCAACAGCTAGTCCTTAAATATGACTAAACCTTTCTCAGATATACAGTAGGTAGATAATTCAAAGCCTAGTAGAAAATAACAGGCCCATTACAGGCAAAAAAAAAATGTCCACTTGTACTTTTCCACATGTTTTTCTCTACGCCATCTTCCTGAACCCAATATTCAATGCAATTCAAACATATTCAATACACGTCACAATACGTTGCTCCGTTGCCCTTTTCAAAAACGCAACCTAAGGGCCTAAAAGGTAAAGCCCTTTCACCAGCCCAATAGAGTAATTACATCTGGAGGGTACTCCGTGAAAAACCCTAATTCCGTCCGATGAAAAATACTGAGCAAAAGACCTTCCATTTGTTGCTCCTAAGTAAACAATTTTAATCAAATCGCTGTATTTTTTTTTCTACCTTAAATATTTGCACGGAAAAGTGTACCTACTCGAAATGCGACGTGCCCTAATATAAGACGGAAAAATAAAAATGTTTTTCTTTTAAAGACGACTCTTTAGTTTTTTTCCGGAACTTTGTTCCTAAGAATGGAGTCTTATCATGAAAAGATTTTGCAGTTCCGTAAGAAGGTTAACTTTTGTTATAACTCAGTTTAGATCTAATGGATAAATTCAATTAGAACAAGTTAAGGTTTTAAGATTTCCCGTTTTCTCGCTCTTTATGAAGGCGATGCTCATTTAGTATCAGTTTCCGATAACTGTCCCGGAAAGTTAATACAGATTTATATTTAATTAACTTATTTGCTCTTTTTAGGGTTGCGTACCTAAAAGGGTCAAACGGGACCCTATTACTGAGACTTCGCTGTCCGTCCGTCCGTCGATCCGTCACCAGGCTGTATCTCATGAACCGAGATAGTTAGCCAGTGGGAATTTGTACAGAATAACTATGTATTTCTGTTGCCGCTATAACAAAAAATACAAAAATTAGAATAAAATAAATATTTAAGGGGATTCCCATACAAAAAAGTGATTTTTTTGTCATTTTTATAAATAATGGTACGGATCCCTTCGTGCGCGATTCCGACTCGCACTTGGCCCGTTTTTTGAATTTTGTTTGTGTTTCAATTGCATACTCTATTTAATGTTAAGTGGAAGATTGGATTGCCCTAATACAAGCACCTCCTTATTGCTTAAAAGGTGATCTTCAAATCATGTATGTTAAAGCAGTAGGTATTTAATTAAAATAAACAGTTTTTTTAAGTATCATGGAGACACATTGAATCTGTTTTTAATTGATCCTCCAATAAATGTATGTGGAAAAATGCTGGACATAGGCTTTCTAATAAACTAGATCGAAAAGGTTATGACCAAATATTGCAATAATTCATGCTCGGAAGATTGAAGTTACGATATATGTATCTTTTACGACACCCCTACCAAGTGAGGAGACGGTTTCTTTTTTTCTGAAGAAAAACTGAGTAGTGCTATTCTGAGATGTTACTTATAACAGCGAGTACATCATCTGCTTATAGCCTTTTCCCAAACTCTTTTGGGGTCGGCTTCCAGTCTAACCGGATGCTGCTGAGTACCGGTATTTTACATGATATAGAGATGCGCCTGCCTATCTGACCTCCACAACCTAGTAACTGGGTAATACGATACCCCTTAGTAATACTGGATGTCAGACTTTTAGCTTCTGACTACTCGTAACGCCTGTCAAATATCTACAAATGACAGCCGAGACCAACGGCTTAACGTCCTTTCCGAGGCACGGAGGAAACTCGGTGTGTAATTATGGTCACCCATCCACGGACCAAACTCAGCAAGCACGGCTTAACCTTAAAGATCGACCCTTGTGGAACTACAAATACATTAAACACAATGACAAAGAGTTTTCCGAAAAAAAAAACTCCCAAATGAACACAATGTTCTGGAAGACTTATAGAATAAATTTTTACGGATTCACAGGTCGACAGGGTTAGAAATTCGAAGACAATAAATAATAACGCTACAGCACCTTCTTCTTTTTTCACTATAAAGCCTATTTTCCTATAGCACTCAAAATCATGCACTTATTTGACGTCCCCATCCCCTTCGCACGGGTTAAACCAAGTTCTATTTTTACCTCACCGCACAGAGTATAATAAATCAAGTGCAATTAAACCCTGTTTCCTCAAACTCGGAGTATAATGGTTAATTTAAAGAGCAATTAATTTAAAATTCTTCAACTAATTGCGTTCTTAAACCTGAGACGTTATGAAATTACAAACCCACACATTTATATGCGAAGCTATTACGAGTTACCTACTTATGAAGCTCCGAACATAACTTAAGTATACATGTACTACACCCACATTTTTCCAATTAAGTGTAGGTAAGTCCCATATATAATAAGTGTTATCACCCTTATTATATATGGGGGGATGTTTGGGTACTGTCATACAAATGATGGAATTAAACAAGGAATAAACTACTGAGGACGAGGCTTTGGCCTTACTTAAAAATCAAGAAAGATAAATAACACTGAAGACGAGGCGGTATGGTCTAAGACCTTAGCCTGCCCGAGAAGGGGGAAAGAAAAAAAAACAAAAAAAACGGTACTAGCTTGTTTTATTTTTATTAAATCCTGTTTAAACATGGGTTCTCGCCCTTATTATATATAGGACTACACTTAATTATCTATTATCTTATCAATAAAAACAAAGCAATAGTCTCCTATTGCTTTGTTTTAGCGCTAGAGCCAATCTAGCTCACCGTCCGTCTGTCTTATGACGACAGGCCGTGTCGACGGCGCGTTCGAGTTCCACACGCAGAATTGGAAGGGGTTCGAGAAGACCGATGCCTGTCACGGCTGCGGGACTGTTTTAAAAAGATACCGTGGGCCTGGAACACAAAGGGCTACGAAGAAACATGGAAGGGGTTTCAATCAGTACAAGTCTGACACTCTCTTCCAATCCGCCCAGAGCGGGAGCGGTCATTTGAAGATTGCCGATCCGTAAAAAAAAACAGTGCATGAAGTCCCTCCGCGCGGAAGAAGTGAAACTTTACAATACTACACGCATGCGTTCGAGTGCCACGCATTCACTTTCGCTCTCTCTTTCTTTTCCCCCTACCCAGGAGCGTTGTACGTTTAACGCAACAGTGCTTTCATACCCCCTCCATGGTAGCGTTAAAACTTTAACGAAACCTTTTTGGCAGTTGCATAAGAAGTTTTACTTCAAAAAGGGCTGCAGCCAATAACATAAACACACTGCTTACGACGCAAAACTACATCTTATCTTTATGTATCTCTGAATATATCGCCAAAGTTAGCTACGTGAGAGTAACATTGTATGGTTAACCAATAACGTTCGATAAAACAATCTTCTTGTTACATATTGACACCAACTGTATTTGAAATAGAAGATAGCTCATGCTGTTCAATTCAATGTCAGTCTTGAATATCGTAGCATGGCAGTGTTATTAGGGGCTAAACTTCTATGAAAAAACCGGACGACTGCGACTCGGACTCGCGCACCGAGGGTTCCGTACAAATTCACGCGATATTAATTTTTAGATTTGATTACAAAATGTATTGTTTTCAGATTCCTCCCTGTATGTACTTGCAGTATAAGTGGATAATATTTGCCCTTCATAGTTCTAGGTCAACGGGAAGTACCCTATACATTTTGATTCCCTTGAGTGTCGAAATATCCGTTTTAAGCGAAATAAACGGCCGTATCTTTTTTTTACGTTACCTTAGAATTATGATTTATTCACAAGATGAACGGATCGTAGGTCTACATAAATGGTTTTATTTTCAACTCAATACCTCCACGCATTCCTAAGATAAAAGGCGTTGATAGACAGACAGACAGATGGACAACAAAGTGATCTTATAAGGGTTCCGTTTTTTTCTTTTGAGGTACGTACCATTCCCAAAAAAATAAAAAAGAGATAAACAAGCCGCACTAGTTCCCATAATCCCCGGTGTAAGTGTGAGAAGGGAACACCGGGGTGGTTTTTAGTCAATTAGAATCTGTCTGACAGAGCAAGAAAACAAAAACAAAAAGCAGTGTTAACCCCTGCCCATATTCTAGAATAATTAATTATAATACATTTTATTCAAAGTTTAAATTAGTACAATACAACATAAATCTTAGAAATAATATAGGTATAAAAAAGTTCGATGCCTGTACTAGGATAAACCTCACAGGCGAGTTATGCTCTATTAATAACTATTTGCACATCATATTTCTAAACAATATTTAACTTAAGATTTTTTTGTTTGAATTGTTGATTTCATAATTATTTCTTTGCAAATCTGGATTAAATAGACATTCATGAGTGATTACTGAACAGTTACTAACAGACACTTTTCTGAAAAAGTGAATATTCTCTGGTTTATTAGGTACACCTCTGCTTCCAGGGTAAGCTTGATGTTATGTTTTCATTCAAAATACATGCAGAGATTATGTTGTCTGCCTACATACAATATATCGGAAGCAGGGAATTTAATTATTTTTTTCATAATTAAACGCTTTGTATTGCATTCACGCATGAGGGGATGGGCACAAAAGAGCGCCAAATATTCCGAATGCGCCATAATGAAAGGCCGAGCTTTGCACACGTTTGTAATTATTTTATGGATTTAAAAAGAATTTAAGCATGTGTATTTCTTTGTTTATGGTTCCGATTATGTGTTCCAGGGCTTGTTTGAAGCTTGCTTTTGATATTTTACAGCTGGAATGGCCATTTATAATAACCATTTTGTGTCTCGTATTGATTGAGGAAAGCTTGTCTGTTATTTCAGTAATTTAGATCAAAGCTTAGGTTAGGTCATGCATAACTGCATGCTGCATGCTATTAACTGTAGGCGCATAATAAAGTGCATGTAATGCTCTTCTTTAAATGATGGGGCACTTAGATTTTGAGTTGGATTTTTTTTGTTATATTATGTACAGTGCACTCATTGTTGAAGAGACAAATAAAAGTAAAAAAAAATAGTTTTATAGTGCATGCAGCCGGGACATTTAAAACACAACCTTCGTGTTTAACCGATTCTCGCTCTTTTAATTTCGGATAACATTTATTCATAATGGTTACTTAGTTAAAAGTTTTTTTTTTTGTGTAAAAATTTCTCGGTCACACGTTCAGTTTTGCCTGTACAAGCAAAACTGCACATGCATTACCTACGTCTATCTACCGGCTTAGCTCTGCTCTCAAAATGGCGAAAGAAAACATCGTGAAGAATCCGGCGGGCATGTCCTACAACTAACATTCGAAGACATGTGACATCCAGTGGGCACGCTTGTTGGATTACTAATCACTAAATCGCAGAAAGGGAAAGCCTGTGTCCCCGCAGTGGGAAGTATAAAGCTTATGTAACTATTCATAGCCACTGTGACTAACTTTCAATACTAAATATATAGACTAGAACATGTAAACCTAGAGTTCATTTTTTATTCTACGTTGTGTGCACTTGTGGCATGTGCTTAATAAACATGTTTTCTTTCTTTCTTTAACATCAGAATCTCTTAGGTACATACTGAGCAAGGTACATATTACTATGAGCCTGTAAATTATTCTTTCAGTAATAGGAATTACAGTTAATTACTATTTCTACTTCCCGGAACAGAAATTACCAAGAAAATACAATAAGGCGGAATGTTTACATAATTAGAACAATGATTTAGCTATTTTCAGTAACGGTGAAAATTAAAATGTTTTAATAGAGTTATATTACATATAAAAAAAAATCGGACTAGTGCGAGTCGGACTCGTCTACCGAGGGTTCCGTACAAATTCACTTTTGTTATGCGCGTTAATTAAATCATAAAAAAAATATTTAAAAATTTAATTTTTGTTTTAATTACAAATGTATAGTTTTCAGATTTTTCCCTATACTGGACGATAGACGATATTACTTGCCAAATTTCATAGTTCTAGGTCAACGGGAAGTAACCTATACATTTTAATTCCCTTGAGAGTGGTATAAACAGATGTATCTTTATTTTTACGCTAACTTAGAAGATTAATTTTTTGTCAGCTTGAAGGGGTTATAGATCTTTATATTATATGGTTTTAATTTCAACTCGATACCTCCACGACACGTCCTTGACAGAAAGACAGACAAATGGAAAACAAAGTGATCCTATAAGGGTACCGTTTTTTTTTTCCTTTTCAGGTACGGAACCCTAAAATCACAGTGATGAATTTGATAATCGCCCTGACTGCTCAGGAACATGATCTTGATATATTTACGAGTAGCAGTAAAGCTTAATTACTGCATAAAGTTATTTGGTTACCGTAATGTCGTTGGCTGCACGTTTTGGTGCAAACTTTAAGCATATATCCTTCACACAGTCCATCCACCGTTTCTTTGGTCCTCCTCAACTCTTATATCCACTCACATTCATACTGAAAACTTTCCTCACGACATTTTCTTCATTTTTCCACATCACATGCTCATACTCGTACCAAGCTAACCGATTACCACACACCGTATGACCCCTTATGATGATTTTATTTTGTACGTCAAGGTTTCTAAAGGTCTTTATCACACGAGTTCTTTCTAAGATTTACAGGTGAGTCAAAGAACAACGACACATGGTGTTACATGGTCCTCGTCTGTATATCGTGTATGTTATAGTAATCGTGTTATAATTACCTATTTTGGCCGAAAGGTGTGCTGTATCGGCGTTTCCACGGCCAGCTACGCGACACCTCGCAGCATACCACGCCGTCACGTTGTGTGCAGTATTAAGTTTTTTTTTTTGGAAAAAAATTTACTAGCTTATATTATTGTACTAACTTATATTTATATGCATTGCGATTTATGAGCCTTAGTTGCCTGAAAAAAAGAATATTGTATTGTATTCATGCAGAACCTATCACTTCCTAGGAACATAACAGAGGCTGAATACCAGAAAACCACCTACATCTGCCTAGCCTTTTCCCAAACTAACTTGTGGTCGGCTTCCAGTCTAACCGGATGCAGCTGAGTACCAGTATTTTACATGCAGCGACTGCCTATCTGACCTCCACAACCCAGTAACTGGGTAATACGATACCCCTTGGTAAGACTAGATGTCAGACTTAAATACCTACATTAAATACTATTTTGTACTAAAAATCGGAAATATTCAATAGGTTTTAAACACCGTTGTAATACAAACGTTAAAGATACATTTTCACAAACACAAAACGTCAAATTAAATCTAAAACGGAAAATGTCAAACGTAAATAAAATATAACGGAAAACACGTTCCATCCGATTGAACTTTGTGAAACCATTAAAATAAATGTTTAACACATTCTGCCTTAATGGTACGACCTCAATGGAAATCCTCACATAAACGATAAAATATAATTCGCCTTACCTTATTTCCGATTTCAAAATCGAAAGGAAGGAGCCGAAAACCGCTACATAATCACGACTTCTCACTGTTTTTAACACAACCTTTTACTCACTTATAACCTTAACGAATTAAGAATGTATATTTTTATCAAATAAGTAAGTCTTTCTCACATATTTTCTATTTACCGGCATTGTGACATTGCTCCAAGTTTATGTAACACCAGCGTAGCGCCGCCGTAGACTCGTAGCAACGCTACGACGGCTCGTAGCGGACTGAAGTACTGACGCTTTCGTAGCATACATATAATATAGTACATAGTGTACTGATGTGTATATAAAAGTTAAACTTTTTGTCTATTTAGTTGTGGCTAAACAAAATCGTTTGAACGCTTTCCGCGGTAGATAAAGTGCTTTGGTACTAGTAACGCCATCTATTACCAGGAGTAGTAATTACGTGTTCAGTTGAAAAGTAGGATTGTGTATGTGTGCGTTTGAAAGGTTAGTTCGTGATTCCTGAAAATGGCGAAAAGTTTTGTACAAATATTGCTGTATGGATGTTTGTTTAAGCGAATCGTTTTTGAACCTAAAGGTCAAATGACGACGAGTTCATTTGATTGTTTATAACGGTTCAATAAGAGTTTTTTTTGACCTTCTGTAAAACAAACTAAAATACGAAACAAATATATTTTATCTTCCTAACATATCTGTTAAAATTATAACCGGCCTTGGCGCTGGTGACTTTAAAATCCAATTTATTATAGAAGTTATAAAGAATTAAATTAATCATGCTTTTCTACAAAAAATTGTTAAAAAGTTTGCATTTAAATAAAGCAAAATTACTGACGACGTTGTAAAATAAATAACTAAATATCAATATATTACGCGAAGTATCAGTTTCTGTGTGACCTACGCAACATAGATAGGTATGTGGTAAGGCCAATGTCCTTTTATTGTCAAAGCATACTTTTTAGGATTCCGTACCCAAAGGGTCAAACGAGACCCTATTACTGAGACTTCGCTCCCCGTCCGTCCGTCCGTCCTTCCGTTTGTCACCAAGGCTGTATCTCATGAACCGTAACAGTTTGCCAGTTGAAAATTCTACAGATTATGTATTTATGTTGCTGCTATAACAACAAATACTAAAAACAGAATAAAATAAATATTTAAGGGGGCTCCCATGCAAAAAAGGTTTTTTGCTCGTTTTTATAAATATTATGGTACGGAACCTTTCGCTTAGCATGCTTCACCTTTTGCGGTTATGTTTATACATCACATCACGCATGTAATCCTTTGAAGGGTAGGCAGTAGGCGTAAGTATACTTACAGTATACACATACATATTTCACCAGCAATATTTAAGTCCCATGTCCATGGCCTTTTTCTCAGACGGGTAGAATTTGAAATTATAGGAATTTCATTAATGTATCGCCTCCCTCTCATAGAAGAGGAGGCCTATGTCCCAGCAGTGGGAAAATTATAGGCTGATGATGATGATGATCGCCTGATAGTTTCAAATCAACACTTTTAAAGAAAACCAAAAAAGTAAACATCTAATCTAGTTTTCGGGCTTCTTTTCAGAACCAAAGAAATTCTAATGCTTCCATCCACACACACAAAGTAAAAGATCATAACCCAGAATAATTCAAAACTCAAAAGCCTTTCGTTCATAAATAAAGTTAAATCCCCCTATAAATACTTCGATTTGAGTCTACATATCGCGGAATACCCCGGGGGCACCTTATCCAAACTTAGGGAATTATATCTATCTAGTTGTGCCATCTGCTAACTTTTAAACTTACAAAGGGGGAATAGAATTTGGTATCAGTTTACAGATTTCCAAGTATCTTGGTTGGTTGAATTCGTTTTGTATAAGTTATGTCGTGTTGCTGAACGGGTCACTGTGGCTCTAAGGTCTATTTTAGTCTAAGAAAGATATAAAAAGTAAAAACATAAACAGAGGCTATTAGAATAATGAACGAAGAATGGAATGCCTCCTAATATATTAAGAACTAGCTGTCCCGCGCAACTTCGTCTGCGTCACATTTTCCCCGTTTTCGCAACATTTTTCATTGCTGCTCCGCTCCCATTGGTCATACCGTGATGATATATAGCCTATGTCCTTCCCTAGGTTGAAATTTATCTTCCTGCAAAATTTCATTAAGATCCGATCAGCCGTTTAGTCGTGAAAAGGTAACAAACAAACATACAAACAAACACTAGTATGGATATGGATGTAAATTATGATGTGCATTTTGACATCCATGTAATTTTTAACTTTATTAAGCGTGTGTAATTGTGTACCTACTCGAAATTTTTGCACGACTGATAAGTCGTATATAGTGAGTCATATAAGAATTACTTCACCACGTTACTGCGTAGGTACCTATATTCTGGCAAATAAATAAATTTCATTTCAATGGTCTAGTGGTTACAGACACGACTGCTGTCACGCAATTTTTGATTGGGATTTTCTAATCCCAATAAAAAATTGCGCGACCTGGAATGCAATTTCTCAGTTCCTTTTGTCAGCCCCAAACTATAACAAAGAGTGTAGGCATTTACTTCAAATAAAAGGTCCAGTTACATGTGTCAGTTTGGTTTGGTAACATCTATACTTTATCACTAAACAATACACCCTTAATCCTTCAGATGAATTTAGGATAAAAAAGTGCTTTTAAAGATTTCTAGTATGAAACCTTTTGGGTAACAGTGAAGATTCGTAACAGAGCATTGTTCTGAATGAAGCTTTTGGAAAACGTGACTAAAATGCAGACCTATTATGTAACCATTAAACATGAAATAAGATCTTTCTGAAGAACACATAGCAAACACAATTTCATATTACCCTTTTTAACCTCTTATCAAAAATTTCTATTGAATTCTTCTACGTGTGTAGGTACCTACCTAACCACCTATAAGTATATGTATAAAATATATATGTTCGTTACAAAGTAATCCTTCTATTGACAGACATTTAATAAATATGTTAGACGTTGACAAGATACTTTTATATATTAAAACGAAGTCTTGTAAAATATTTGCAATTCAAAATTTTGGTGTAAGCTACAGAAGCTTGGCGAATAAAAACATTTTTATTCTTGTAATTAATTAGTCACTTGCTTTGGTAAAAGAAAACATCATGAGGAACCAGGAACAAGCATACTTTAGAGTTATTTCTCGACGGCATGTAAAGCCAAGTCGGAGGCATAAAAAGTCTGACACATAAGCTGTTTATAATTAATACTTTGTTAAAAAATTGACTGTTAAAGAATCAATAAAAAAAAGTACAAATATAACTAAGACGAGAATATCTGAACCAACAAAAAAATATTAAACGGAATTTCTTTACAATATAACTTAAGAGAAACAGGTATTATTAAATTTTCTCGTTCAACGGATAAGCTGCGTGGCCACGATCTACAAGTTAAAGCGGCACACGTGTTAGTTCAGTGACTCCAGGGAAACAAAGCAGGGGGAGGACACTGCCATACTTGACATAGGCGTCCAATTTTACACAAAGATACTAGCACCAACTCTTACCAAATCCGCATAAACTTGAGATTTAGTACATTAAAATGACATAGATGGTGCTTACGCCAATTATCGCCAGTGTGATTAAATACCTTTTTGATTTGAATGAAAATTGAGTTAAAAATAATGAATTTAAACTCTAAAAAAGATTAAACCATTTATTTATTTTAAAAGCATTTTGTAATTGCAATTTTTTTTTTTAGGTTTTGCAACAATATCATACAGATTGTTTACAAAATGGCGACTATCGGCGTGTGCGCATGCTTGTAGATCTCTCCCATTTTGTGTAATTTATGTGGTTTCTCGGTTCTGTCTTCTTTTACACTCAACTCGACCGCACTTTCTGGAGCTTTAGATGCAGAAAGTGCGTTTGAGTTGAGTGTAAAAAAAGAAATAAAAACAGAAACCCATAGAAAACCTATTCAATAACAAAGATATAGATATAAGTATATGTACGCACCTATAGCTATTGGGATTAGTTCAACGGATTTAGTATCAGGTGGCGACACCGTTCAATGTAGGTGTCAAATATTCGCTTGAGTGGGCTCTCTATTCCATCTATATTACTATACTCTTTGAAACAAAGGAAGGAAATTGTTCAGAGCATGACACGAAAAACCGCGCTAGGACTTCAATCAAACATAGCCGGGCGTCAGCGGCAGAGAAGGAGGGGCGCGGGAACAGCGGCTTGTCGCACGGCCCACAGCCGAGAGCGGACCCTGCGCCAACCTAGTCAGCTGTGTTCCGCCTGTAAGCACGGCTACGCTCGCGCATTTTAATCTACATATTTTCATATTTATATTTCATCGTTTGTTATTTCATATTACATGTTATACAGTCCACTCGCTTTCATTTACTTCGCCAAGACCTAACGTATCCATAAACTTTTTACTTGTACCACCCCACACAAGTAAAATAACGATGTTGGCTGCAAAATCAAAACGATGAAGAATCTTTAAAGCCGACTTTACATGGGGAACGGCAGGTGCCTTATTAAACTGTTTTCCTTTGATGATCATGAGATACGCGTCATACATCAACAACATACAACGTTTTCATTTTAATGACAGTTAATTAGAACAATTTTGTAATTATTTTTCAGGCATTTTGGCATTATTGTACTGAGCTTCTTCTTTAAGCTCAAAAAAATCAACATATTTTGGGTACTTTTTCCATTGACAGCTATTTAGATGAACGATTTGACGCCCTATAAGCAATTCAGGATCTTCCTTTGTTTAGTTGGGTTTGGTAACTGTTTTTTTTTTTGTTTTCTAACAACAGAGTCTAACGGAATAAATCCTGGCTATCCGACAAATATTTGTATTTCTCAAGGGAATATGAACAATCTAAACTGATTAGGGATAGGCCAGTCAGTAACATACCTTGCTAATACAATTTAATTAATGAGTTTAATTATAACACCAATAATAAGCCAGACGTTCCAAGCATGCCAAGCCCTTTGCAACGCCACGTTATCTCTCTTAAGTAAAGTGTTAATTCTTCTTATAACATACCATAGCGTTAAACGCCATGATCATGACTAAACACGGTGGTTCAGCCGTGATCATGGCATTTGCAACAATGCCGAATAATCAGGAACTCAAAACAAATAGTAAATATGGTAAATATACAGTTTCAAGTGTTATTAATAGTGTTAATGACCTTACCAGTTTAAAAATTAGTGCGTGGAGTCCGCGCGGAAGAAGTGAAACTTCGTAATACTACACGCATGCGTTCGAGTGCCACGCATTCACTCTCGTTATTTTATTGAGCTTCTAAATAATATTTTGTTGTTTTCTTGTTGTATTATTTTTATTACATAATTATTACATAAGTTTATTCTGCTCATAGAAATTGAGCGAAGACTGGTCACATCGAAAAGTCGAATGCATGACTGTTTGCACGCCATCTTGTGTACCTAGTAGAACGACTTAGTCACAAATCTTGTAATACTGCCATCTCTTAGTGAGTTTTAGAAAATATTCCCCCTCCATGGTAGCGTTAAACTTGTTGGAAGTCGCATAAGAAGTTTCACTTCAAAACGTATACCGTAGCGTTTTCGACCATTATAAACAGACAATTATTATTCTTATTCTTTCTTCTTTTATATGGAAGTTTAATAAAACTTTGCCTAACCCGAGAATGGAATCCAGTGCCCTTGAGGTAGTCAAAGTCATCTTATTTAAACAAAGTTCAAAATTATATTCCTCGCCGTAAGATCGGACATAAATAGAATATATAATTACCCCAAGCTTTCGGGCCACTGACTACCCGTAACGACTGTCAAAGATCTACCAATTTCAGCCAGGACCAACGGCTTAAGTGGGGACTCTAGCCCCGAGGAATTTTAAAAATAGGTATTTGAAGAAACTGTTGCAGTCGCGTTGCGCCCGACCAAGCCCCCGTAAAGAGCGAAAGGGACAACTGCAGCTCAGGCTGATTTTACCTACAAAAATCTTGACCAAAAGACGTTTTGTATTCCGCTGTTTTCTTCTTGAAAACGAAACTGATCTAAATAATTCTTATATCAAAATTTAGAAGAAAAGTATATCTATGCTTCTATTATTTTCTTTTTTGTTAAAAACTTATCTAATTTGTCTGATAGTCGTCTGAACATTGCGGTGAAAACGGGCTTTTTTTGGGGTTTTCGGATTGTCATAATTCTTTTTGTGATTATGTTTAAAAAAAAAGAAGTGATATATATATCTATCTATGTCTTATATATCTATAAGACCTAGATTTTTTGAAAAAAAAAAATCTTTGCTCTAGACGCATTATCCACGAAGAAAACAGCGGAATACGTTTGTATGGAGAAAGGCCCATTAGAGTCCCCTCTCAACGTCCTTTCGTGGCACGGAAGAAACTCATCCCGACCAACCGTATGTAATGGGTCACCCATCCACAGACCAACCTAGGCAAGCAGGGCTGTACCTGAGGATCGACCCGCCCGGCTGGTATTACTTAGTCACGAGCTCGTCCACTACCAAGATTTTTACCAACCAACTTAAAAAGAAGCCAGTCCGCTAGTTTTTCAGTCTAACCAAATGTTTACACAAGATGCCACTTACAGACAACTTAGGAATGGAGATTGATAGACCATAGCTGAAAAATTTTGATACCAATATAATAACTTACAAAATAAAACCCCACAACATTGTAAAAGCCAATCGCATGAAGGCTTGTAAAATACTCCGTGGTATTTCACAACCTTTTTTTATTAATCTCTACAGGTAACGCGGCGAATGGTCAGCAAAGCCTAAAATAATGGTCTCGTTCCGACTCCCAGGTTTTCAACCCCTGAACATACAAAACTTTGGAGTAGCCCGCTTAACTTTGACAATGTACTTTTTTTGGAACTGACTTTGAGATTAAAGGGACTGGGACTTGGTGAGTTGTTGGGTCTAGGTTTTGTTTGGAACTGTTCTGAACAGGAATGTTACTAATGTCGGCTATAAATGCTGTAATTTTCCGAAAGTTTCTTCTTGAAACTAAGGAAGTAATTTTTGTGAGTAAGTGCTTATTTCGCACGATGAAAAAAAAAGCTCGTATATTCAAGATAGCACGATACACGATGACCACTGGGCAAAAGTCTCTACACGATGGATGCCAGAAGATGGACAGCGTTGCCGAGGCCGGCTAAAAAGAGGTGGCGAGACTACCTGGACGCATACCACGAGGTCTGTAAACACTCCTGCAAGGTCTTGAAGGAGGCCTTTGCGCGGCAGTGGGACAGTTTAGGTTATAAATAATCTAGGACCTACATCGCCAAATTTGCTTTGTTGCAGTTTACCCACTAAAACAAACATCCTTTAACTGAAGCAATGCAGCTATTACCTAAACCCCAGCTCCAATATATATTTGGATGCATATTGGATTATACCTCCAAAAACTCCCCTATCCACACTCCTGTCTTGATTAAACGATCAATAAAAGTCAAACTATCGTTCACTTAAAGAATGTCGCTCCCTTTATATATCCAGGGCCCAACAGGTGCAACAAAGAGCTTCGTTAGTAGCACCGACGCCATTTTGATGCCAGTGTGAAAAGCGCGGGAGTCCGTAGGTACGTGTTTTGTCGAGTACGCGATTTTTTGCCAAATCAGTGATCGAGTAATGGGGATTTATTGTAGTATTTTTTGCGTGTGTTTTTATAAGCTGCTAGTTACATCGACATATCTATAACAGCTTATAAAAAATCGTTCGGACGTATCGGCTCCCATGCTAACTAGGCCAATGACCTTGAAAAGTGTCTCTAACTGGATGCGAAAGGCATAGGACACGGTTTTGTGACGCAAGTTGGGAGAGGCCTATGTCGAGCAGTGGACTGCGATGGACTTGGTTGAAACTGACCTAATAATGGCTACAAAAGTCAGCAACAAGACTAGCTCAAAAGATTATATGCTGAATAAATAAACACCACACAAAGGTCTCTACAAAGCTTTATCATTTTTAACCACAAATTTCTTCAATATTAGTCCACCAACTGAAGTTAAAACCTGGAAACGTAAGAAAAAATGACAGCCTATTAGCCATAAAAGCCTGAAATATATTGAACTAGCGACCCATCCCGAGAAAAAATAAAGATTTTCAATTAGGAACACAACAAGACCAACAACCAGGCAAATCATTCATGTGGTTAATTGATTTTTATTTAAACACTGGGGCAGAATAACCAGCTCTAAAAAAATGTATGGAGTAAAGGATTTCTTTTTTAATTACTGCTAAAAAAATATATGTGGGGGTTTCAAAATCTTGTACGGAAGACGAGGATACTGTTTGTTAGATTCGGTGAACAAAAACCATAATGTCAATCCTGTTCAGAGTCGTTGCTGAAATACGCAACGCATGAGATCTGGTTATCTTTTACCAATAGAATTAACAACAACTGTCATACAATGTCAGTCACCAATATCAAGAACTGGCCACCAACAACAGAACCCTAGAACACCTGGAGGCCATTAAGCAAATTCAGCAACACGTAATCGAGATCTTAAACACTTAAACGCGGCACGTATCCTTCGAGGATCGCGGGTTCTCCCGGTTACCCGGTAGGTTGGCGAAGCCCCCTACTATCGTACTGCAGTGACTTGGTTTGATACGTTTTTAAGTTTCCAGACGTCATGTACTTTCAATGAAGAGTTTTAAACGAAAAAAACACAGCCTGCTTCGCTTCCTTCGGAACGTGAAAAAATCTTGTTTTAACACAACATCATGACTTTAATTCCCGAAGAGTTAGGCAGAGGTGTACTTAATAGTACTCCCACATTTTGTCAGTTATATCCAAGTCCCATGTATTAGGGGCGACCCTATTGCCATCAACTTTGCACTAATCTAGCTCCTTGGCTGCTACTGAAAATTTCTGATGGCTAAACCCAATAAAACTTTAACCGACCCGAGATCTGAACCCAAGACCTCATTACCAGAACCTCAGGCCCAATATTCATACTATCAACCACTCGACCAACAAGGCATGCGCTCAAGGCGTTCTTGTTTTCTTAATTAAAAGCAAAATCCACCAATAACATTCCACTGCTGGCCCATAGACCTCCTGTCTGTGGAAGGAAATCGGTCTTAATCCACCATAAAACCGCAGGATCAGTGTGGATTAGTAGATCTCACATGGTAGAAGTGTCCCTCGCAAGTTTAGTCCTTCACCGTTTTAAGAGTTTGAGAGCAACGGGGATGAAATGAATGACGAAGTATTTTTTGTTTTTGTTTTTGGAATCTCGCAGGTAAACCGAGGAAGTTATTGTCAGCTCAAGCGGACTGTCCAGTGGGTGCCATGTGATGGGTGTGAGACCTCCAGCCAGTGGAAACCAAGTAATGTGGCCTAGTGTTACTTATAGCACTTCTTTCTTTATAGTGTGGTTAGCGCTTAACCTGGTGTCACAATTTTTATGCCGCTCATGTACCTCTGACTTGGCTTTAAACGCCGTCGAAAAATATCTCTCAGGCATGCTAGTTTCCTCACGATGTTTTCCTTCAATGAAGCAAGTGATAATTGTACATAAACCACTGAGCAACTTCTCAGCTATACATAGTTCAAATAAAATTAGCTAGCGAAACTTCACAGACGTTAGAGAAATCGGTATTTAAACGCGATAAAAATTCTCGTTGTATAATTTTACAGCAAAACAAATAGTAGGGGCCGCTGATAAACTTCCGAACTCGTTCCGAAACTAACTTTACCGAATAAATGTACCAGAAACCTTTGAAGGTTTAATCGAAATTCGCGAGCCCGGCTTGCGAGATAAAACGAAATTTTACAACAGCCGACCTGAATGTGATTATGTTCGAGCAATTGGATTAATCATTATTTTGTTTGCTATTAAAGAACAACGAAAATTATAATTATATGAAAAATCCGAGTTAAATACTCTATAGTATACTCTATAGTAGTTAAATACTCTATAGTGAAAAATCCGAGTATAATACTCTATAGTATTTAACTCGGATTTTTCATATAATTATAATTTTCGTTTACCGGGACTGTAATATAGGCAGTTTCAGTTTTTGTAAAGGTTCTGGTTCCACAAAGGATTTGTTACTTTGATTTTAAGACAGTAATAGAAAAATATATAAATATACAAGGTGTTGTTTTGCATCCTCGTCAAATTCAAGGAGGTAACTATACTAATGATTTTCGTCCCGAATCAATAATAAAATGGGTAGTCATTTTTTTTTTCTTATTTACGGTAATCGGTAAGTGTGAACCACCCATGTTTTAAACGCGGGCCGGCTGATTCTCGCCCTCAAACGTTTATTCGATAATTTCTTATTCCCTAAACCACTATAAAGGGGGTTATTCTGAAATACTGACAAATATAAACACCCAAAAAACGCAGCGTTTATTATAATTGACTAGGTACCGTAATTTTAATTGATTGATTACGTCTTGGGTGACAACCTCCTGAATTTTGAAGAAGATGCAAAACAACACCTTGTAGGTTTAAATAAGATTTGATATTTAGCTTTAACGAGACGGGTCTTTTTGTGAAACTGCAGCAGTAACTTTGTTTTTCACTAAACAAAGCTATGAAAAACAAATTTAGTTTTGCTGCTGGGTATAAATTGACATATAATTATGAATGAGCGTTAAAAATGTTGTAAATTGTTTGGTGCTACAGAACCCCTCTGCTTGCGAGTCCGACTCACATTTGGTCGGTTTTTTTATTCCTTCAAAAGGAATTGTTGTCCGATTCCAATATAATTTCACTTTCACTTAGGGAAAATATATTTCCCAATAACCATTTATTTTCAAAACATTAGTATATTTCTTTTATGCCAACAACAAGAAAACTGAAAAGCACAACAAATCTTAATACAAATAGTATTAATCGTAATAACAGCGTAACTTCGTTTTCCTCCTGTTTTTCTTAGCAAAGCCATATTTTACCGGATGCTATGTTCATTTTACGCGCAATTTACTTTATTACGTTCCTCGTCCGAATTCTGTTCCTAATATATAGATCAATCTATAAATTGTTTTTTTTTTTCCGTTGATGTATTGTTGGGACTATGAGATGGAATTTCTGTGATAAATATATGACTGGTTATGACCGATACTTAAACACATGATTGTACTTATGATAACAAACAACTTTCCTAAAGAAAATTATTTTTTATACTCATTCACTTTTATCACAATAATACAACAGCCGTATGAAATTCGCGCGCCCGTGCGCCTGTGACCTATCAGCTGTTAGCCACGTTACGCCGTTCTGTCTCGTTACTATCGTACCGTGCCACAGGTAGGCAGAGCATCCGCACGGCTCGCAACCCCGAATTTCATATGGCTGTTGTGTTATTGCGATAAAAGATAATGAGTATAACAAAAAAGGTTTCTATAACAAAAATGGTCATATAAGGATAAGGAATTTCTCAGTTAGGCAGAGGAGGCACCTCATAGTACACCCACATTTCGCCAGTTATGTTAAAGTCCCATGCATAGGGGGCGACCCTATTGCCAGCAGTATCAAAATGTTGGTGTAAAAGGTTTCAATTCAATCACAATTTACCTAACCCTATGGTTAGGCGAAAATCGAATGCTATTTGGAGTTGTGGTTATAGAACCACAACTCCAAATCGCAACGCAATACAAACGCCGACATGAAATCTGAACATGCACAAATACTTACGAATAGGGTGCATATCACAGAAAATAGGTGTCCGGTTCAACGGCCGTGGTCTTCGATTGTACTTGAGATGAAAATGGAGTGTGTTCCGACTCGAATAACTACGGAATTCGACAAAATACAAAAATAATGCTCAAATTAAGAATTTTTGGCTGAACATTAGCTCGCTTGTTAGTGCTTTGTTGTCGTCCGAAATACGAGTAATAATCACGCCATTTTTACAACTGCTTTAAAGGTAAAGCATAACGCTAATCTATACTACTTATAACGTATTATAAAGTGAAGTTTGTAAGAGACATTATCTCAGAGTGACACCGGCTATAATTAAAATGTTCCCGTGAGTAATGACAGACCACAACGGAAGCAAAGACGCGGAAACTATGTATAGTTTTAATGAGACGTCACATAGCAGATGATCAAGAATCTTCCAACGATACATCATTTGTCAAATCATGATAAGCAGTTTGGAAATTATGAGGGAACACATGAACAAACATACCGATCAAAATCATAGCCCTTGCTTGGCGTAGTCAGGTATAAATAAAATCGTATTTAATTTGAAACTACATACGTAAGTAGTCGTACTTAATTAGAGGAATTTAAACCTTCAGGCTATGAGCTTTCATGATCCAAATTCCAAGTTACCAAGACACAAATTCCAGGAGCTCAAGAACTTTCCCTGATTAATTTATTTTCGTAACGCCACTACGGAAATGCCAGGAAACGCACTTCTTCCGAAGTCCTTACTCCCAGTGGTCTGACAAAACACAATACAGGCGAATTCAACAGGCGTAAACCCAGAACTACGGTTATCACTATCCCTTTATCCGATGGGATCGTCCCTCATATAACTTCGGTTCTCATCATATATTTAATCCAGGGGCAGTGAATTATGTAGATCCGAGCATGAAGTATTGTCGAACAATAACAATGGGTGATTGCAAAATGTATTGTAATCGAGTTTGGGCAGGGTCGGATTAGGTGATTTCATACAACATCGAACAGCGGTGGGGCCCAGTGGTGGCAACCCCGACTTACCAGCAGTAAGCCGTGGGTTCGAACCCAGGCAAGCGCATTACTTTGTTTAATTAATTTCATCACCGCTGCTCTCAAAAATGGTGAAGGAAAACATTCAGAGGAGACGTCCTAGAACTAAAAAAATCGAAGACATGTGACATCTACCAACCCGCACTGGGCCCGCATGGTTGATTACAGCCCACTCCCTCTCATAGTGAGAAGGCCTGTGTCCTATCAGTGGGAACATTATAGGCTAGTGATGATGATGATACAACATCGCTTGTCCACGCGGTTGGTTGGTGTACGTGTCATATCAACGGATTTCATACAAACCAATGCAACGTGAGATCCGCTTTACAACCCGGCCGCACGGACGGTGGCATGAGAGTATCTACTTAGCTACGTAGGAGTTGTAAATGCTACAGGCCCTGTTCTTTCTATTTTTTCCTTCACCGTTTTTGAGGGCAGCGGTGATGAAATTAATTAAACAAAGTAATGCGCCTGCCTGGGTTCGAACCCACGGCTTACTGCTCGTAAGTCGGGGCTGCCACCACTGGCCCATCGCTGCTATCGCTCGCTCATTGTTGCTCATGTCATATTAGACACAAGAAATTAACCTCTTCGAACCAGGCTGCTGAAAGTTATAGAGCTAGCTTAGCGTGCTACAACCTAGTTACTTTTGCTTCTTCTAGTTGTCTGAGCCGGCAAATATGTCTTACTTCTGTATAAAAGGGCAGCACGCGTAAAAACAGGTCCTGTATTATAAATATAATACACATGTGATATAATTAATAATTGTGTCAGTTAGATGGGTAGCGATATCTATCATTACAATTGTGAGTTTTTGATACAGGTTCACGTTCAATTATTTTGCCAGCCTAAAAGGATTCTACTATTATAGTAATTCGTCATCTGCCTAGCCTTTTCCTAAGCTATCTTAGGGGTTGGCTTCCAGTCTAACCGGATGCAGATGAGTACCAGTATTTTACATGATTCTACTATAGTAATTAATACCTATTTATTTATTTAACAATTTATGTACACACTAAAAACAAAAAAGAAGGGAGGAAAAGAAAATAGGTACAAAGGTGATGCTATTATTTGTTTTATAAAGTAATTTAGTTAAAGTACATAAGTGACAAGAACGACTATTGCTATATCGAGAAAAACGGCTGATGCCCTATGTCCCCAAGTTCCAAGTTCCCCAAAATGATTTATCATACCTCATTCCCATGTTCCCCAAAATGTAAAATTCATTTGTTTGTAAAGTTCATGTTGGTAAAAGTATTGTTGAATACGCTACAGGCCTTTTGTTATCTAAATCCGGGCCTGAGTTTGCCTATAGTTTTATTTACACGAGTATTGTTGAGAGCTGTTTGGGATATGTTTAAGCTTATTATGTGGGTATTATTATGTACTTACATCATGTACATGGTGTTTTAAGAGTATGAAAACAAGGCGGATGTTTTGTTACAAATTACACAACACAAAGCATATACGATAGATCCGTGGAGGAGCTCGTGGGTAACTAATAACAGCGGTTTTTAGGGTTCCGTACCTCGAAAGGAAAAAACGGAACCCTTATAGGATCACTTTGTTAGTGAAATTTATATCAAATAATAAGGTCTACTGTCCCTTGGAGCTGTGAAAAAATCAAACTTCTAAGCCTATACTTTTTAATTTTTGTTTTTTTCGCATTTCCTTATCTTTAAATATGAATTATTGGTTTGAATAAAAATAATTACTCGTATTTATCAATCACTCTACTACTGTTTTACTACACTACTGCGAAGTTTGGCAACCTCGCAAAAGTAAAGATTCGTCATACTGGTGATAATTTTTGACCTAAGTAAATTTTAATTGATGATATCTCAATTTGGACCACCTATTTGAGGAGTTTTAGTATTATTTTTACCTACAGAATATAACCCTAGAGTTATGAGATATCAAAAAAAAACAGGTTGTATAATAAAATTCCGAAAACCTTAAATTTGTAGTTATATCACATATTTTAATTTATTCTCTTCAGTAATTTTGGTTTGTAAGGAACCCTCAGTGCGCGAGTCCGACTCGCACTTGGCCGGTTTTTTCAGGTTAAGCCGCGCTTGTCTAGGTTGGTCCGTGGATAGGTGACTACCCATTACATACCAAGTTTCTTACGTAATTCGCAAATTACATTAAGCCGGCCCCTCTTGTCATTTGTAGATATATGTTTAAGCTTATCAGTGGCCTGAAGGTCTGACAACCAGTCTTACCAAAAGGTTTATTTATATTTTTTTTATAATAAGCAAACCAACAGCACAGTCACTTATTGTTGAAAAAAAACTGTCATCTAAAATCAGCATTTTAGTAACCATGCAGATAACGGGTATGCATGACATTTACCTAATGAATATAAGAGACAAGAAAAAATACTACAAAAACAAAATTATTTGAGCTATGTAGACGTACATTGTTCGCACTGTTTATGTAGTGAATGTCTGTTTGAAGCGAAACTCATAGAAGAAACTTCGATGGGGAAGAAGGTCTAACTTGACGGATCTAATCCGTCAAGTTAGACCTTTCATTATACAAGATGTTATTTTGCATCCCTGTCAAAATTCAGGAGGTTGTCCCAATCAAATCTCAATTTAAATTATGACGCCTATTTAATTAATTATAAATGCTGTTTTTTTTTGTTGGTTAAATTTGACAGTATTTCAGAATAACCCCCTTAACCTGGTTTATGAAATAAGAAATTTTCAAATAAACGTTTGAGATTGTGCAGTTATAGGGTGATGAACATACCTCCAAGGACTTCAAGTAACCACTAAAATTTCTAATCCTTCTAGTTTTAGCCTCCCCCACAGTTGGACAAAGGCCTCCATTTCAATAAACACTATCGATCTTCCACAAGTTGGCAGGTATGGCGTGATCACAAACAGTGTACTGACAGGCAGACATGATTACTGTAATAACCCCCTCGGGCGTAGCTTGTTGTTTGAAAACTACAATATTTACTCACTTATTTCTAAGTTGGTAAGTTCCTTCATGGGGTTTTGAATCAAAGGTCATGGAATTTATAAAGGTTGATAACCTTTGAATGTGTGATTGAGAGCAGCGGTGGTCTAGTGGTGGCAGCCCCGACTGAGAGCAGCGGTGGCCCAGTTGTGGCAGCCCCGACTTACGAGCAGTAAGCCTTGGGTTCGAACCCAGGCAGGCGCACCGCTGCTCTCAAAAACGGTGAAGGAAAACATCGTGGGGAAACCGACATGTCCTAGAACTAAAAATTCGAAGACATGTGACAGCTATCAACACGCACTGGGCCCGCGTGGTGGATTACAGCCCACTCCCTCTCATAGTGAGGAGGCCTGTGTCCCAGCAGTGGGAACATGATAGGCTTATAATGATGAATGAATGATAATGAATGTGTGATTGCTTATTCTCTTAATTGTTACGTGTTGAACATCATCATCTGCCTAGCCTTTTCCCAAACTGTCTTAGGGTCGGCTTCCAGTCTAGCCGGATGCAGCTGAGTACCAGTGTTTTAAATGAAGCAACTGCCTATCTGACCTCCACAACCCAGTAACTGGGTAATACGATACCCCTTAGTAAGACTGGATGTCAGACTTTTAGGCTTCTGACTACTCGTAACGACTGTCAAAGATCTACAAATGACAGCCGGGACCAACGGCTTAACGTGCTTTCCGAGGCACGGAGGAAACTCGGTATGTAATTATGGCCACCCATCCACGGACCAACCTCGGCAAGCACGGCTTAACCTTAAAGATCGACCCGTGGTACTGTCTTTATTTAGCCACGCGCTCCTCCCATAGATTTAGTCTTATTTAATTAAATTGTGTGTAGTTTTTTAATCTTTCGTATTTAATCATAAAACAATCAAGAAAATCTCTTTAAACTTTTAAGACTCGATTTTATCTAACAGCATTACCCCCCACAAGTACACACGGTAATACAAGGTATTTCATTAACCAGTAATCCTTTGTTAAGGTTAACTGAACCGGTTAACTTCAGAGTAACCGAGTTAATTACGGTGAATATCTGTGAAGCGATAATTAATATATCAAAACAATAAGCTCTGTGCACCTCCTTTGCATCGAAGCGACGCGTACCTGCGTTTGTGATAGATCAGAATATCAGATATACGTAGATTAGTTAATCTCTGGTTAATATAAAGTCTGTTTAGTACTTAGAATTCATCATCTGCCTAGCCTTTTCCCAAACTATATTAGGGTCGGCTTCCAGTCTAACCGGATGCAGCTGAGTACCAGTATTTTACATGAAGCGACTGCCTATCTGACCTCCACAACCCAGTAACTGGGTAATACGATACCCCTTGGTATGACTGGATGTCAGACTTTTTGGCTTCTGACTACTCGTAACGACTGTCAAAGATCTACAAATGTTTAGTACTTAGAATTATAGTACTAATATTTACTAGAATTATAATATTACGGCATTTCATAGAAAGTTTCATGAAAAGTAACAAGAAAAACTTTTTAGAAATGTCTTAAAAAAAAAAAGATAATTGAAAACTGTTTGTATATATAATTTACAGTCGGCCTAATTTAGCTATAACATTAATATTTCAAAAATGTTTTTAGTAACTTTTTAGATCTATGTATCCTGCTTATGCGTGTGAAATAATTTCGGAAAATAAGTACTTGAAAGTTTGTATTAAATGTCGTAAGGCGTAAACGCTTTTAAGTTAGTTAGGTAATTATGTTGGTGAAAGTTTGAAGGGTAAATTAACACTCTTGCCTATTTTGATCGTGTACTATAAATTTAGTTTTGGCCATAGAGTTCATAACTAAAATTACACGATTCCAATTTTGCCAATACCCTCTATTTATACACCGTGTAAATCACCTCATCACGAAGCCGTCAACCAAGCATTCTGTACATGAAACTATGTAACTTTACGCAAAAATTATTGCTGGGGAACGACTTTTTTTGGGGGGTGCAAAATCATGTTTTGTGGTAGAACTCAATGTAACGCACTCAAAACATTGTGCTGATGGACGGATTGAATACTACGGGGGTCGTGGAGGTGTTTAGAGTAAAAATCTTACATTAAAAACTTGTATTTAAAAAAATAGTTGTCAAAAAGTTGGAACTTTGACCCCTAATATCTCCGTAACTAGAAGGTTCCCAGGTATGGTGTAGAACAAAAAAATGATCGCAATGACAGGGAGAACCAGTGCCTTTCGGCTTCGTTAAGAGGTGTTTTACATCCTTTATTACATTTCGATTTAAACGTTATTGAGGTAGAGCAAAGTCAATGTAGATCTCACTAACTTTGACCTTATTTCGTATATTCAGATATAATTATCTTATTTTTTATTTGACTTTAAGGTAGAAGCGCTAGGGTTGGCCTTGAATTCAACATACAACATACAATCCAACACTGACCTGCGAATTGCAAAAAACGAAAGAAAATTGGAATTTCGCGTGCCACTACTGTAGAAACGAGTTTTGTTTATAGAAAAATCGACATAATGACAGATAGACAATGACAATGTGTCAGTTTATCGATTCTTCCGTCGGCATAGCCCGTTTCTACAGTGGTCATGCTGCGCGTGCTGGTACTTTTTTCGTGCGCCACCTCGAATCCGCCATCGCAGTGCGCTTCCAAATCATCTCACCGCCTATTTAATTTTCTTTCTACTATTAATAAGCAACAATTTATATCATAAAACATAAGCTTATCATTAAAAAGCTCAACCCCTAAGATACACTCAACAGCACTCAAACTAAAACTCCCCGTCACTACCACTCCTGCCTACCCCTTCAACGTAACTAAGCTACATAGCGCCTATTAATCAAAGTCACGGGCATGTTCTACTAATAACATAACGTTATCGACGCGCCGTGCGTGTGTCCTCACCAGATAACACCCTGTATAATTTACTGCTGTAACACCCTGTATAATTATATTAAACTGATGTGTGGTACTTTGGTGCATTAAGGTTTATGGGGTTTTAAAAGGTTTAATGGTTGGACTGCTGGACTATTGATACAGGGTTTATGATGATAATTTGTAACTTGTCTGAATTATAAAAAGTATTTTTGTGTCTAAGCAGATAATTTTCTCCTAAAGTCTTTTCTTTTAAACAGCTTTCGGTTTCCTTTAAAAAAATTACATGTAAATTTTTGAATTTCATCACCACTTCTCTATCTGAAAACTATGAAATTATGAAAACATGGCAAGGAAATTGGCATGTTCTAGAACCAAAAATTTCGAAGACATGACTGTGAATTCCAGTAGTGGGATTGTGTCAATTGTTTTTGTTACTCTGTTGCTTGGTTCGGGATGGAATTAAAAATTTCTGTGTTTCATTTGCAGCATTAAAAAATCTGAGGGCAATTTTCAAAATTTCCACAACATCCTTTATATCTTGTTTAATAAGAAAAATTAAAGTTCCAAGCAAATAAATTCGATAACAAAAACTGGACATACCTTCATAACAAGCAAGACATGGGAACAATCACCATGGATTCTACTAAAAATCCCCCATAAAGAAGGAGTACTGCTTTCTCAAGAACTATGGATTTGATGGTATTCTCGTAAAACGTGCGCTTTGTGCTACTATAAAATATAGATCGCTCATTTTCATGGTATGTGGGTAACAATGTAGTGCTGGGAAAATGTTTATCGATAAGCATAGATCATTAATTGGAACATCGACTTTTGAATTCTGATTAGAATTTGTATTAACTGAAGTCTGTGCCAGCTACTCATACAAACTAGATTTACAATTCCTTCAAATAACTGTCAGATCTCCGGAGATCTTACGAAAAATCTCTGATCTCTAAAGATATGCGATCGCGTTAGCAACGTGAAGCTCATGACGACTAATGATGAGTCACATAGGGGCAGTTTTGATTAGTAAACTACAAAATTGTTTTCAATGTTGGCGCTACTCGCCAGTAGATGGCGCTTCGTGTTCCCCATCCTGACGAAAAAGAAACTAACTCAGTGGAATCAAAGGTCAACTGGACTGACTAGCGGAGCATAGGTACCCAAAACAGATTAAGCGGATTCACCACGATATTAGTATTTGTATGAAGAATACTTTTTCGTCTTTTCAATAAATTATCACACTAACACGCCTGTAATTTTCACATTTAGCAGTTACATCGAGCCCTATATGATTAAGGGCGAGCCTGTTGCCAACAACCGTGTACAAATTCTGACTACGGGATTCGACTGAGTAATCCCTGGTGTGAGGCACTCAAGAAATGCTTTACATACACAGCTAATCTTATTACTATTATAAATGCCAAATTTTGATGGATGAATGGATCTTTGTTACTCTTGCACGCAAAAACTATTGAACGGATTTGGGTGAATGACGATAATTTAAGATTATTTATTTATTAAAATGTTTTGCAAAAAGTTTACATTTAGGCACAGTAGTATTTTTCTCATACAATGGTATAAATAGTACTTATTAGTCATCATCATCTGCCTAGCCTTTTCCCGAACTCTCTTGGGGTCGGCTTCCAGTCTAACCGGATGCAGCTGAGTACCAGTATTTTACATGAAGCGACTGCCTATCTGACCTCCACAACTGACTACTCGTAAGGACTGTCAAAGATCTACAAATGCTAGCCGGGACCAACGGCTTAACGTGCTTTCCGAGGCACGGAGAAAACTCGGTATGTAATGATGGTCACCCATCCACGGACCAACCTCGGCAAGCACGGCTTAACCATAAAGATCGACCCGAGTGGCTGTTATTATCTAGCCACGAGCTCCTCATAAATAGTACTTATAAGTAAACTATAATAATATAATATTTAACATAAATATTATGCTGTAATAGTAATATTGGCACATCATCAGCATCATGTTCATCATCTGCCTAGCCTTTTCCCAAACTATCTTGGGGTCGGCCCCCAGTCTAACCGGATGCAGCTGAGAGTATTTTACATGAAGCAACTGCCTACTTATCTGATCTCTACAACCCAGTAACTGGGTAGTACGATAACACTTAGTGAGACTGGATGTCAGACTTTTAGCTTTTGACTACTCGTAACGACTGTCAAAGATCTACAAATGACAGCCGGGACCAACGGCTTAACGTGCTTTCCGAGGCACGGAAAAAACTCGGTATGTAATTATGGTCACCCATCCACGGACCAACCTCGGCAAGCACGGCTTAACCTTAAAGATTGACCCGTGCGGCTGTTATTATTTAGCCATCAGCATCATGATCATCAAATGTAATTTGTGGAGATAAATAATCTTTTTTTTTTTTTCATCATCATCATCATCCACATCTTGACTTCACCAATAGCTGGGTATAAACCTCTCTTTGCTTGTGCCAAGCTCCGCGTTCTTGTATCAGCCTCATCCATCAAATTTGGCACACAGATAGTTTATAACCCTTAACCCCGGTAATACGATCCCTTAAGCTAGTGCTTAATAAAATTAACCTGATATATTATTTACTCATTACAAAATTATCGACACATTCCCCTCACTATCAAAGTTAACAAGCTACACACAACGATACGCGTAGGAATCGTTCGTAAAATCCTGCCATTTATTTGTTTTCTTAGAAAAGTTCTACCTTGTACCATATCCTGCGTTCAAGACCTCAAAGAGATCTTGAATTCATATATTTTTAATTTGCTCTCTTAAATAGACAATACATAGCAAGAGCTCATATACATACTTAAAAAAATTGAGTACCTAATTATTCGACTGCCGGAATCATCACCATCAGTCTTTAATGTTCACACTGCTGGGACACAGGCCTCCTCTCTAGGACAGGGAGTGGGCTGTAATCCACCACACGGACCCAGTACGGGTTAGTCCACGCGGGCCCAGTGCGGGTTGGTGAGCGGGCCCACTGCCGGAATAAATTCTCTAAATTCCATTGCATAATTTAAAATGGGATTAAATATAATGAGCACCAAAAAATACTTTGAGATCCTAAGCTACGTTACCCAAAAAAAAAATACTATACACAAAAAAAATTGTATTCAAAGACCAAATATAGTAAATGATCACCAAATATAGTAAATGATCACCAAATTTTGTGGCAAGAAGAACTTAGGAAGCAAGTGCGAGCAAAGCGAGCTCGGGATATTGGGCACCCCGACTCGGACAGGTTAGGTTCGAAGGGGATGGCGGGGTCCAGTGAGCGAGCGGAGCGAGCGAACTAAGACCCCGACATCCCCTTCGTGTTAGGTTACTTTAAACCCTGCAGAGAGAAATAGGAGACCCGCGTAGCGGGGCTCCGTCGACTACGCCTTAGTTCGGAGCTGTGATTTTCAGGTTTTTAATTCTGGTGATCATTTACTATTTCTGGTGATCATTTACTATTTTAGGCAGTATAAAAATGTTTTTTAAGGTTATATTTACTTTATCTGGTGTTATGTTAAACATAATCCATTTAAAATATCAACTCAATCCCATAAACAGACAAAAAAGCAACTTTAATTTATAATGTGCAAGGCCAAAGTAAAGATTGATGGATGGTGTGAGGAACGATATGAAAGCGGAAGGAGTAAATGATTCCGTGACGTCTGACAGGGGAGAATGGAAGAAGCAAACGTGTTGCGCTGACACCAAGTAGAATGGGAGAAGGGCAGAGGAAGATTATGAATTTATAATGCGCCAGGGTATTCAATTACTTCCATTACGCCCTGGAGCGGGAGGAATCATTTGATGATTTCAAATCCGAAAAAAAGTAGTATTTAATTAGTTAGATTTACAAATTGACTCCATAGTGCGTACATACTCAACAAGATATCTTGTTTCAATGATGTTTCATTACTCATACTCTGAAAGTAGATCTGAAGTTGCCTGAAGAGCGGGTTGAAAGTAATACTTTTCAGCCCTAGGGAGCATCGCTTTCAACTGACAGATGTCAAATTATTAAAAAAAAAACTAGTTCCATTTTCACATTTTTATTGAACCATGTTCCAACTTTCTATGCAGCCACTAAGTAAAATTGAAATAAGTTAAGTATTGATTAAAGGATATATATTTTTAAAACACTTTATTATAATTTAGTTTCAACAGTTTTTTTTTTAACAACTTTGATTTGGGCAAAATATTTACCTAAATCAAAGTTGAAATGAAAATGAAAAATAAAGGCTGAATAGCTGGCTGGCCACAGAAAAAAAAAACAAAACAGGCGGGAAAGCGGAAACGGTTTTATTCATTTTTTCTTTAGCTAATTCATGTTTTTATTTTTACTTTCCTTGTACTATTCGTAATGAAAAGCACAGTGTTTACCTCGGGTTAAAGACTTATTTAGTCCCTCGAACTATTGGCGCCCTCACTTCGTTCGTGCGCCAAACCCTGTCTCGGGACTAAATAAGTCACTTTCACCCCTAGGGTAACAATGTACTATTGCAGTCAGCGTCTCCAATCTGCAATCGGTCCTGCACAATTTATTTATATAATTAACACTTCAAGTACAATTTACAAAGGCGGACTTAATGCCATAGGCATTTTCTACCAGTCAGCCTTTGGGTGATGCAGAGACAAACAGTAGTCTATCTTTAAAAAATAATATATATCAAAATACTATGAACATAGTTAAAAAACTATAAATATATATCAATATATAAATTCTAAAATAAAAGGACAAACAATGAGGAAAATATCAACGTTGAGACGATACTGCTAGCTTCTTCCGAATGTACACGCGAACTTTAATTTTAAAAGTTAGACGATTAGTTGCCATCCTGATTTCCTGGGGAAGCGCGTTCCACAGAGAAATAGACTGGACGAAGAATGATCGGTGAATGAATTCTGTGCGGTGAGAGGGACATTAAAGCACACGGTATTGTGATCAGCGCAGACTCCTATTATGGTTGGCACAAATGTACTGAAAGTGGGAAGCAAGGTAACTAGGGGAAGTGGGAGAAACAAGAAAAGAAAACAAGGTGGTTAGCACCCTTTGCTCCCTACGCTGACGTATGACTCCTTAGTACGTACGATAAGTACTATTTGCGACAGATAACAAAAATCAATACTCAATAAGTTATCTTGTTTCAATGATTTGCAATCAGCGACTGCAGTCTGCAATCGTTCCTGCACTAGGTATTATGAAATATCGAACTATTACTGTCTACACCATCCCATACTATACAAGGTGTTGTTTTGCATCCTCGTCAAAATTCAAAAGGTTGTCACAAAAGAGTATAATACATCAATTGAAATTACGGTATCTAGTTCATTATAATTTAAACACGCTGCTTTTTTTTGTTGCTTGAATTTGTCAGTATTTCAGAAGAAACCCTCATAACATGGTTTAAGGAATAAGAAATTATCGAATAAACGTTTGCGATTGTTTGTATGTTTGAAATCATGATTATAGGGCGAGGAGTAGACAGGCCTCGTTTAAAACACGTGTGGTTAACACTTTATGATTTCTGTAAATAAAAAAATAAAAACACCTACGCATTTTATTATTAGGGCCGAGAATCATTAGCATAGTTACCTCCTTGAATTTGACGAGGATGCAAAACAACAGCGTGTATACTGAACGATTTGTATGTGTTAATACTCTATATATTTGTATGGCGTGAAGTTCAACGCCTTTGATAAGAAAGATCTTTGACTTTCGTATATGTTGTATCGTCACATACAGCGTCAATCAACACATAAAATGTTATATATTAATCCTACGTACATATATATTATGTAGCAAAAGTATTCGTCTTTACCATGTTTAGTATTTATTTTGAGTTACCGATATTTCGGCGCTGTTGCAAACGACATGATCACTTTGTCTGCTCATAAACACACACCCGCAATATCTTCAGTTTATATCCGTGATCATGATTATTCAAGGTAATCAAATCAATGGTAATTAATTAAACGTCAAAAGTGCAATAAACGACGAAAATCTATCCCTCTTCTTTGGATATAAAGGTTTTTCTTCATCTCGATCGAAGCTAGTAGAAAGCAATGGATGGAGTTTTTGCGAGGAATATAATAAATATAATATGGAGAAGCTCGTGGCTAAATAATACAGCCGCACAGGTCGATTTCGATATCTTTAAGGTTAAGCCGTGCTTGCCGAGGTTGGTCCGTGGATGGGTGACCATAATTACATACCAAGTTTCATCCGTGCCTAGAAAAGCACGTTAAGCTATTGGTCTGCGCTGTCATTTGTAGATCTTTGACAGTCGTTACGAGTAGTCAGAAGCCAAAGTTTGACATTCAGTCTTACCAAGGGGTATCGTATTACCCAGTTACTGGGTTGTGGAGGTCAGATATGCAGTGGCTTCATGTAAAATACTGGTACACAGCCGCATCCAGTTAGACTAAAAGCCGACCCCGAGATAGTTTATTAGGAAAAGGCTAGGCATATGATGATGATGATGATGAATATAATTTCATTTATTTCCTCTCACAATGGTTTTGTAGCACTTAACAGTTATTGAACTATATAAATTCACATTGTGAGAGCTAGTGAATGATGAAGGTTTTAGAAAAAAAACTGTATACCAGGTCACCAGAAAATGAAAGAATGGAGAAGAGAAATGTAAAGAAAAAAAACGCAGGACACAACCAAACATAACATACACCAATCTAACATAGGTAAGTAAACATAAATATCTTTACCCCCATCAGAAACTATAGCAGCAAGTTATCTGTTCCACGTGGCAAGCCATCGCACCATGCTCCATTGTGTCTCGGCTGTGCGATAATCTGTGGTCCCTTCATTGTTGCCAAGATTGCTCGGCTGATATGCAGTGTTTTAGTTTACAATAAGTACGTCACTTTGTTGGGTTAGATTTTGAAGATTACAGTATTGATTTTTGGGAGAGCTTCGTTTTCGTGGCTGAATAATAACAGCCGCCCGGGTCGATCTTTAAGGTTAAGCCATGCTTGCCAAGGTTGGTCCGTGGATGGGTGACCATAATTACATACTGAGCTTCCTCCGTGGCTCGGAAAACACAATAAGCCGTTGGTACCGGCTGTCATTTGTAGATCTTTGACAGTCGTTACGAGTAGTCAGAAGCCGAAAAGTCTGACATCCAGTCTTACCAAGGGTTATCGTATTACCCAGTTACTGGGTTGTGGAGGTCAGATAAACAGTCGCTTCGTGTAAAATACTGGTGCTCAGCTGCATCCGGTTAGACTAGAAGCCGACCCCAACATAGTTTGGGAAAAGGCTAGGCAGATGATGAATAGTATTGATTTTTGGATGTATTTTTGGTTTTGGAGAAGTTGTTAAGTTTTATTTTGCGATGTTCTCAGAGCAAAAGAGGGTTATAACAGGCAGACTACACTGGCGACATGACATCCTACTAATATTATACATGCGAAAGTTTGTGAGGATCGATGGATGGATGTTTGTTACTCTTTCACGCAAAAACTACTGAATGGATTTGAATGAAATTTGGCACACAGGTAGTTTATAACCTGGATTAACACATAGGATACTTTTTATCCCAATAGTATGTGTTCGAGGGACAATTATCGAACACCACGTGGGCGACGCCGCGCGCGGGCATAAGCTTGTGTAAATATGAAAAAAAATGTGTAACAATAGTTATTTGTGCAACAAGAGAGCAAAGTTGTTTTTTGCTGCGAGTGCTGATTTTGAATCCTGAGCAAGCGAAGGATTCAACGATTGAATCACGAGCGTAGCGAGTGATTCTAAAGCTGAATCCTGAGCGTGGCGAGGGATTCAATGGCACGAGATGCAAAAATCTTTGCTCTCGTGTAACACACATAACTTTTCACTTCAGCAGCGAGAACACTTTCCGAGATAAAATAATAAACAGGAATTGATTGAAATAACTATTTATTGTGAATCAAAATAATTAACATTATGACCACCTCGTCTGTGATAAATCTAAAAAATAAGATAGCAACACCGTCTCCGAAAAACTGCTTGCGCCCTTTGTAAGTCTCGTTAAAGACATGGTATGATATTTTATTATTCAAAATATATTACGTAACATTATTGAAACTAGAAATAAATATTTATACGTTAAATATCAGTTTTATTTCCAGTAAATACTTATTTTCGTTTAAATACAACAATAAGTTAAAAATTCAATAAATTACATTAAAAGACATTTTTTCAAAATCTCTTTAGTTAGTACGAAATTCCGAACGTGTTCGAATTCAAAAACGGAACTTCGAATGGGCTGGTCTTTGTCTCTCTCTCTTTCTAATGGGCGGGAAAGAGATAGAGTGTGAATGTTTCGAATTGTATGATTAACCCAAGGCTGAATAAGAAATTCGGGGCTTTCTGAAAAAAAATATTAAAAAGTTACTTTGTCTCACTCAGTGAGCAAAATCGCATTTTGCTCACTGATTTCAGGCAGCAAAACCTACATGTTTGAGCTACTGAAGTGAAAAAATCATTACTACTGACATCAAAATCAATTTCAATATTGTCTTTAATATTGACTGCTTCGTTGGTCTAGTGACTGTTGAGCATGACGTCCTTAGTTTGATTCCCAGGTCGGGTAAAGTGTTATTGGTGAATTTCTCAGTAGCGACCACGGACTCTGGATTTGTACCTGGTTGATGGCAATAGGCTAGCCCCCTATTTCAGAGGACTTAAACATAACTAGTAAAATGTGGGTGTATACTAAGATGCCTCTGCCTAACCCTTCGGGGATTTCAGGCGTGATGTTAGGTTTTTTTTTTATTTTGGTTCTAGTTTTTAGTTGGTCTTTATACCGATTTTCCTACGTGCCTTGAATGGCACGCTAAACCGTTGGTCCCGGCTATCATTCGTAGATCTTTGACAGTCCTTTGAGGTGGACTAGTCAGTAGCCCGAAAGTCTGACAACCAGCCTTACCAAGGGGTATCGTATTAGCCAGTAATAACTGGGTTGTGGAGCTGACCTCTTCATAGGCAGTCGCTCCATGTAGAATACTGGTCTTCAGCTAGATGCGGTTAGGAAAAGGATAGGTGTATACTAATACTCCTATATGACTTGCTTGAATGCTCCTATATGGTATTTTGCAAGTCATATAGGAGTATTAGTGTATACTAATACTCCTATATGACTTGCAAAATACCATATCCGTAACAACATAAAATTACAATCACAAAAAAATAAAATAAATAAAAAATAATAATAGTATAAATTACATCACTGTATAGTGATGTTTGTTTGTGCTTGCGGTTTTGCATACTCGATGCGTCACACAGTAGATGATGTTTATGGACCTAATATCTGTATTTAACATTGTATTTACATTTTCAAATCTTTGAAAAGTAAATAATTACCTTAGAGCCGTGCTTATATGTTACTTTTTGAAGTGAAACTTCTTATGCGACTTCCAACAAGTTTAACACTACCATGGAGGGGGAATATTTTCTAAAACTCACTAAGAGATGGCAGTATTACAAGATTTGTGACTACGTAGTTCTACTAGGTACGCAAGATGGCGTATAAACAGTCATGCATTCGACTCTTCGGTATAACCAGCCTTCGCTCAATTTCCATGAGTAGAATAACCTCGATAAACGTATGTAATAATTATGTTATAATAATAATACAACAAGAAAACAACAAAATATTATTTAGAAGCTCAATACAATAACGAGAGTGAATGCGTGGCACTCGAACGCATGCGTGTAGTATTACGAAGTTTCACTTCTTCCGCGCGGAGGGACTCCACGCACTGATTTTTTTATGATATATTTCACTAACACATTAAATGGCTTAGTAAACATTACTTGGCTGGGGTTACTAAAGTGACTGGTAGAATACCTTGTTGGTCCAGTAGATGTAACCGCGACTTCTTGGAATGAGCTCATGGGTTCAATTCCTCTTGTCAGTTATTGGGTTTGTTCATGAGGAATTTCTCAATAGCAACCATGGAGTGTAGACTTGTGCCTAGTTGATTTGTATTAAGCTTGCCTCCATCACATGGGACATGAACATAACTGGCGAAATGCGGATGTGCTGTTATCACAGGTGTGATGCTATTTTATGCTATCTGTTTTACCTAAACAGGCTGGTCATGCAAGACTAGCACTTCGCCCGCGACTTCGTCCGTGAAAATTGTGATACAATATAGCCTATGTTATTCGGTAAAGATGTAGCTTTCTGGTTGTGAAAGAATTTTCAAAATCAGTAGTGTAGTTTTTGAGATAAATTGTAAAAAAAAACAAACAAACAATAAAATCATTCCTCTTTATAATATTAGTTTAGAAAACAATAAAAAATACGCCGAAGCTCATGAACAAAGACACCACGGGCATAGTAAGGAGACTGAAAAGGACTAAGCCTTTTGAATTCGTTTAGTGATTGTTACGGAGTGCAGTGAGTGCCTTTTAAGAACAAAAGAACTAAGTGTCTTTCCGTCATAATAGAGACAATAAGAAAAGTGCCAATGGACACATTCTTTAGTATAAATTTACTAGGAAATTAAGTTAAATTTAAATTACTTATTAGCCTCAAGGCTAGATTGTAATTGTTATGAGGTAACCATTCGGTTACAACATAATGGAAAAAAAAGAATACAATATTTGATTTTTTTTTATATGCATTGTGTTATTTGTGTCATGTTTCAGCATGCGACGAAACACATATTGTGACAAAAATAGTAATAAATAAAAATGTTAATTGATCGAGAGGGAGAGGAAGACCAAAGAAAAGATGGATGATGGGATGGATGTGACGAATGTTATGATAGAAAAAAATATATAATGGCGTGACGGTTGACAGGGGAAAAAGCAAGAAAATAATCATACGACCAAAAGTGGCAGCGCACAATGGCAGGAAGATGACATGATGAGACATGTTTAAACGCAATTAAAATGGTTCGCTGCAGAGGAAATCCCAGTATGTAATTTAGATGATTAAATTGAAGTAGTTCGCTTCTCTTTCGGATATTGTAATACGACGGTTTTTTCCTAAATTACAATAGTAACTGTAGATAATCTAATTCATCATCTGCCTAGCCTTTTCCCAAACTATCTTGGGGTTGGCTTCCACTCTAACCAGATGCAGCTGAGTACCAGTACTTTACATGAAGCGACTGCCTATCTGACCTCCACAACCCAGTAACTGGGTAATACGACACCCCATGGTAAGACTGGATGTCAGACTTTTGGCTTCTGACTACTCGTAACGACTGTCAAAGATCTACAAATAACAGCCGGGACCAACAGCTTAACGTGCTTTCCGAGGCACGGAGGAAACTTGGTATGTAATTATGGTCACCCATCCACGGACCAACCTCGGCAAGCACGGCTTAACCTTAAAGATCGACCCGGGCAGCTGTTATTATTTAGCCACGAGCTCCTCCTTAAGAATCTAATTGAGCTACCAATTTTACAAAAAAATTAGTAAATTGGATGATAACTTCTTCCGCGTTTGTGTGTCCAATGTTTACGAAATAATGGACACAAAAGAAACTAGTTCTTTAAGTACTGTTTCCCTTTTAAACAGCTCTTTCACAGTTATACGGGGTGTTTGGTGCATCGTTTGCCAAATCGAATAGGCCGAAAGGAGAGGCCATTTGCTATCTCTTCACGCCCTATAACTCATTCCTTGCCACACCGGTTTTTTATAAAAAAAAATTAATTAAAATTTTGAAAAATTCCAAAATTCAGCATTTTAGGTCAAATAAAAAAATATAAAAATTTGATTTAATTTTAATGTTTACTGTTGTATGATTGTATCAAATTCAAAATAACTTACAACAATCACTTTCTTTTTGAATAGCACGTAAGGTTTTTGTAAAAGAAAAATAAACTTAAAACTTAAATGGCTATTAAAAAAAAACTAAAAGTGATCGGGATCTTCGAATACTTTTAAAAAGTTTTCTAATTGTTCCTAGCCAGTAATTTTGAATTTGATAGAATCAAACAACAGTACACATCAAAATTAAATCGAAATTTTAAGTTTAAACAAATTTTATATTTTTTTATTTGACCTAAAAATTAAAATAAAAATTTGTTATAAAAAAACCGATGTGGCAAGGAATGAGTCAAAGGGCGTGAAGAGATAGCAAATGACCTCTCCTGTCGGCCTATTCGATTTGGTAAACGATGCACCAAACACCCTGTATAACTTCTGATTTTGTATGACTGTCAAAACCACAATGATCTTTATTTCCATTCAAATAGGATTGCTTTTCTGTTGCTGCTGTCAGGGATGAAATAAACATCTATGGAAAACGATAAATTATAATTTATTATAATTTTATATTAACTTACACATATTATTTTGCATATCATTTAATGCCATGGATTTTCGCAAAGAAACGCCTGATTCTATAACTTATGCATTTACTGTTTTGAAACTCACGTGTTAATTTATAGTCATCTTTTGCAAGTCCATGACGTATAAAGGAAAAATAACACGTGCTGGCTAATGCCTAGATTTATTATATTAATTTATTGGCTAATACTTTGACCTACACCTTGCAAATATATTTAACGTGTTTCTTTAAATCAAAAACAAATTCCAAATAATGTTTTAGGTTCCAATTTCAATTTGTAAGTTTCTCATCTAACGTATTTGAAGACTCACAAAAAAACGAGCACATGCCTCTATCGTTACGAATCTGTGTTTAAAACTACGTGCTAAAAATAATAAATTCACGCAGTAATCAAACAACATAGTTTAAAAATAAATTGAAGATTACATCACTGATCGGCCTAAAAATACTCTTATCTTCTATTTAGGACACTGAAATTCATTGACCTACAGTCTTCCTTTACTAAAATCCACACTATCATTAAAATAACTAATCATACTATCATAAATACTACGATTATTCTTACGACAATTTAAAAATCCCCTTACAATTTTTGAAGTCACACAATCAACATTTATCCATCTCTTTCCTTCCCACTGAATCACAATTGCATATATGCTCCGTCACTATCGCGCAATCAGAACAATATCTCTTCGTCGTCAACAGACTTTAGCCGGTTTTTCTTGTTTATTTTTTATTCAAACGCATACAAGTTTAGACATCTGCCGGGAACGCTCAACAACCGACAACGAACATCCGACTTGTTTGCAAAAATGACCACGTAAAGAGTCCCAATACGCATGCGTGCGTCCCTGTCAAAATTTTTATACATAAAAATCGCGACATCTCGACGCCGCGTGTTGTTATTCGTATTTTTATATATAAAAATATTGATAAAACCTTTCTGAGTGATATTTAAAGTGTTCTAATAAAGGCTGATAATATAATTGTTGTTAAAAAATGGCGAAGGAAACGGCGTTAGTTGGGTTAGATGCTATACTGAGGGAATTGGGACCTTTTGGAAAGTATAATATCATAAACTATGCTTTATATTTATTTCCGTGCTTCTTGGCGGGAATGTATGGTTCTGTGTTCGTGTTCGAGGCTGCAGACATCAATTACAGGTAAGTCTTTATTTTCAAGTATTTTTTTCTAGATTTATGACTTAAAAGAGGCAAAATTAAAATCGAAAATGGTTTCTGTCAAGGCGTTTGACCTTGTAACAGTGTTAAAGCTTAGGAATTTAGTGTAAATCTGAATGAATCGGTGTGTTTTCATTTTGGGGTTATATTGCTTTAGATTTTGACGTGCCTCACGCCACTCTGGTCAAGTTCGCGCATGCGTATTGACGTCGAGTAAAAATTTGGGGTACCTCAGGGCTGAGTTGACCTATTTGGCGAAACTGTCGCATATCTGCTTGCATAAATTAGATTTTTCATTGCATAACAACATGACAGCTTGTAATCCTTGAAAGACAAGGCAGAGGAGTAACTATACTACCTGAACAGTTATTTTAAGTCCATTTATTATTGCTATTGAAATATTAATATAATGTTCGCGGTATAGTATGACGTTTGTCGATAACAGTAAATTTAATATTTATTTCATAATTATCCTTGTGTGTATAGTAGGCATATTATCATGCAAAGAGAATCATAAACAAGAAAGGCCACAATGCAGCTATAATGCACAAAGTTATTTCAATTTCTAATTTGCTATGAGAAACTACATTTTTGATGTCTGAGAATGACACATTAATTCCGCAAACAACTTCGTATCAATTAATTTTTTTTACTATAAAATCGACAAAAAATTGCTGTTTTAAGCAGTAAATTATAAGTTCTAACTAGTTTTTAGCGTCGTATTTAGAAAACTAAATTCCTGGTAAATCGTAAAACCAAAGATGTTTTTGTGAGTGTGTGTTTATTTTGGCCGGTCTTTTCGTGACGTGCATAGGACGTGTCAATGTATAGACTGTAAACTGAAAAAAAAACACAAGAAATCTTTTCATACAGAAAACCAAAGAATAAAATCGTAACATGTATTGCAGTATAAGTACATAGTATTTTCGTCCAGCAAAAAGTTTTAATTTTGAGAAGAGTCAAATCAAATCAAATAAAAAACATTAATTTCAAATAGGGCAGTTACAGGCACTTTTGAATAGTCGGACAACAATAAAAATGAAACAACATGCAAGAAACTCCATGGACACTCTTTTAAATCAGTAGCTTGTTACAAAAACCTTGGTTACATCATTCATGTTGAGAAAATTCAAAAATAAAATAATTATTTCGAAATAAGCCGTGGCAACTAAAAGATGACCAGACACAACTGACAGCGCCCGTTCACGAACATGACGTATATATCAGCCGGTATGGAGTGAAGTCGCACATCCAACATTGATCGATAGATACGATTTTCAGCATAAGTGAATTCTATATAATATCTATTGATACCAATGCAACATTTTTTTAGTGCATTAGTACGCATCTAAAGATTTTAATCTTTGACAACAAAAGTTCTTTATTCTTCTGTCTTATCCTAATTTATTAGAAGCGCCGCGCCGGCTCCAAATAAATTAGGACAACATGTATTCCTCTTCTATACTTCTTCAGAAATCTCAGAGATAAAAGAAATCATAAAAAGGAATCAATCTCAAAAAAATCGGAAATAATCTCAGAAATCAAAAAATCATCTTACGAGTCATTCCCATTCTTGCCATATCATCTTTAACACAGTCCATCCATCGTCTCTATGGTCTTCCCCTACTATGGTATCCAAATTCATACTCAAAACTCACGACAGTTAAGAACGAAGTAGGTAAGTATTAAATTTCGCACAAATCACCGCAAGACATTATCATAAGGTAAATACTTACAAATACCTACTTATTGCTTCTGTTTGACCTACGGTATCACCGCATTGTTCAATACCCTCTTACTATCACACACATTGCTTGTTTGCGACAGTAATTACTTAACTCGAAAAATAAGAAATGCAGGACCGACGTTTTTATGTAAGAATTAAAAAAAAAAAACATTAGGAATATGCATTGCCAATATTTTTTGCATAGAAACCTTTTTTTTCTCCTTCATTTGTATATCTTTGACAGTCGTTACGAGTAGTCAGCAGCCAAAAGTACGACATCCATTCTTAGCAAGGTGTGTCGTATTACCCAGTTACTGGGTTGTAGAGGTCAGATAGGCAGTCGCGTCATGTAAAATACTGGTACTCATTTGCATTCGGTTAGACTGGAAGCCGACCCCAAGATAGTTTGGGAAGGCTAGGCAGATGATGACTCTTTTATTTGATGAAAAGTTTGTTACGTATTTTGTTACTTAATTTAATCCTTACTTTCGTTCCTATAATATTCAACTACAAACAAAGTCGTTAAAACAAAATTTTTGAGTTATGCCATCCTTGTCACAAACGACCGATATTACTATCTCGACTTACACAACATTTATATAGATTCGTATTTACAGTCGTAATATTGGTAAAGATTCTTAGAAGACGTCCTGCCGACATTCAAGTCAGTCACCTTGGTGAAGAATCCCACGCTGAGATAGTTTCTATTTGCAAAATGTATTTTTAGTGCATCTTTATCGAGTCTGTTAATGCCAAGCATTGTTTTTTCGAACTGGGCGAACGTTTTTTGGCAATTTTTACCGTTATTTCATAGATTTTTAGTTTCGGAAGGTTTAAGCGTGTAGGTACTGTACAAGTATATTAATATTAAACATGTAATTAAAATATCTCCGGGATCCGCTGGATACGAGTCGCACGGGACCGGTCAATGTGGTGACACTTGGGGGAGGCCTATGTCCAGCAGTGCACGTCTTTCGGCTGAAATGCTGATGATAAAAAAACTCGATTCTGTGTCATATCGTAAAAACCGCGCACAGCAGGGTCAATTGCTTATACCTGATTCTTTCAAGGTATATGTAGAACCGGCTGCATAGCGAGGTCGCTAGTTAGAAACAATAATTCTTGAATAATTATTGTTAAAATTAAATAATAAATTAGTCAATACTTCTAAGTATTCAGATTATTTATTTCACATTTTTTCGATATTTCAGAATTTTAGGGTAAGCTTATTGCCTTCAAACATCAATATTAGCAAAATTCCAAACAATTGGCTTCTTCCGATAACATTATTGTTTAAACGAAAAAATAGGTTTAGTAAAAAATAATATACCTGCCTTCTACCGCAGATAATGAAGATCTCAAAATACTAGTAACGTGCCTTAACATCCGTTCGTTTATGGTCTTTGAAGGCATTAAGCAGAGGTGAATAGTCGCATGCGCAGTTTAGCAGTTATGGTTAAAACGCCATAGCATTGTAATTGTAAGTCATATAAACAGATATTAAAATTAACCATAAAATTCAGTGGGAATTGCAATATATTTTTTTTTTCTTAAAATGACGGGGATACATTCAAGAGCAAAACACGGGGGCATAAAATAAAATCCGTTTATTTAATTTTCACTCTTAAGAGTGAATTTTTTTATCCACAATCAAATATACTAGAGCTGGCCATTAATGGCCAGAACAAGTACTGTTAAAGATTCCGTGGGACAAATCTCTATAATTCACTATGAAATAAAACAGTAATTGAGATTCCCTTGTTCAAAGATAAGTAAATTAGTATCGACGGCACGGTTGGCGCAGTGGCTGAGCGATCGACTGCTGAGGTGTGTGTCGCGGTTTCGATCCCCGCACGGAACAAATATTTGTATGGCCATAGTCGTACCCGGTCTGGCTGTTTGTGTATGTGTCTTTAAATGTTTGTATACGCACCCACGATACAGGAGAAATTCCTAGTATGGGGAAACGTTTTTTATTAAAAAAAAAAAATTACCTTCTATGCAATTCGCTCATCACTGTGTACAAACAAACAATTGCGTATGACTACGAAATTGCGTATGATTACGTCATTGTTACTATACCCCAAAGTATCTTTCATTGTGTTAAATTAGCAACAATGTACTTGTGTGATGTGTCATACATGTAATTGATTACGCCAGTATTACTTAACCCTTATTTATATTACCTATCCACTAGTAACAGTGATCTAATAAGCAAAAAACCTTTTTCTGTATAAAATATTATTGTATTGATTGTATTTTTTTTTTGTTACGAAGACGTTAAGCCAAAGTTCCAATCATTATTCGACGAGAAATTCGCAAAGGGTTTACATATGTTACAGTCAAAACTGTTAATCGGATAAAACCTATTTTGACCGGTGTCAGTATAAAAATCTTATTAAATTAAATAGCGTTTTCTATTTTAAAAATAGTTTTTTTGAGAACGCCTCTGTTATAATTACCTAGAATGACTACAACACTGTATTTTTGAAAGGGTCACAAAAAAACACTTACAACCTAATGAGTTTCTAAGTAAATGTTAGTTATTATTGAGATAGTTTTACACTGTCAAAAGTACTTTTGACTAATTAACAGCTTTACTGTGATATTTACATATTAGTGCTCGTGGATTCACCTTTTATGCTATCAGCAAAAAAAACAGGAGAAGTGACATCGTATTATTGAAATCTTTTCGTAGTTAGACCACACTTTCTACCTCAATCCGAAGAACTTTATAGGAAAATCCTAATCCATTGCGTAATTTGTCAAAAATTCGTCTGCTTGGAAACGTTAATTACTCAATGAATATTTTTGAATTGTCATATAATGAATCGCATTGCCATTGTAATCGTGTTACGCAAATACATCTACCAGAGCAGCGGTGGCCCAGTGGTGGCAGCCCCGACTTACGAGCAGTAAGCCGTGGGTTCGAATCCAGGCAGGCGAATTACTTTGAGTAATTTATTTCATCACCGCTGCTCACAAAAACGGTGAAGGAAAACATCGTGAGGAAACCGGCATCCTAGAACTAAAAATTCGAAGCGGCATCTACCAAACCACACTGGGCCCGCGTGGTGGATTACAGCCCACACCCTCTCATATTGAGGAGGCCTGTGTCCCAGCAGTGGGAACATTATAGGCTGATAATGATGAATGTTGAAATACATATACCGGTAAATCGGAGACATTATACTCCATGAGCTCATACAATTAACCTTAACTAAAGTAAACAAACTACAAATAAACTTACCTTGAAGGTCTACTACTACAAGGAAATAAAACTAGACAAACATTAGATACGTAACACACGAAGAGCTGCAGCGATGCAATCGCGCGATTTCAATTTAAACGCGTGACAATGTCGTGTTGGAAGGTAAAAGATGGCAACGAAAGATGACAATATGTATTTAGTTTTTTGTATTGTGTTTTTATTTTATTGTTGTTTCGCAATAAGGATGCGTTGAGTAGCTTATTGATTTGTTAACAAATAATACGATGGAGATGCTACCGAAATATCTGTAACAAACACTTAAATGAGCTAACTTGAGATAAAATTCAATTAATTGTTTAGTTCATCATCATCTGCCTAGCCATTACCCAAACTATCTTGGGGTCGGCTTCCAGTCTAACCGGATACAGCTGAGTACCAGTATTTTACATGAAACGACTGCCTCTGTGACCTCCACAACCCAGTAACTGGGTAAAAAGTCTGACTACTCGTAACGACTGTCAAAGATCTACAAATGACAGTAGAGACCAACGGTTTAACGATGCTTTCCGAGGCACGGAGGAAACTCGGTATGTAATTATGGTCACACATCCACGAACTAACCTCGGCAAGCTTAACCCCCGTGCGGCTGTTATTCTTTAGCCACGAGCTCCTCTTAATTGTTTAGTTCAATTCAATATTAATTGATCTTTCATAACATCACTTTTATGCTAGTTACTATTTCATACCTGAACTTTAATTCCTACGTACAGATACGAATTATAACCAAATGAAAATTGTGTCTTTCTTTTTGCATGATATTTTTTTTTTTTTTTTTTGAAATTGCTAATATCCTAATACATAAACATCCAATATTAATATGAACGAGTCCTTAAATAAATATTATTTTAGTAGGTAAATTATTTACTCTTCACCGTAATATCGCAGGCATATAAGAATCACCAACAAACAGTTATTTCAATATTATTCAAATATTTAATATAACATAGTTGAGTCAATATTTTGATAAAGTTTCAGCATTTAATAACATTGATATAAGATATTATATTTGCAAAGCGATTAAAATATTGAAACAAGCATAAAATAATCGTAAATAGTTGTCCTTTCTCAGCCTTTCTGAGATCTTCTATACATCTTCTATACAAATAAATAAAATTGAAGTGTCTGTTTGTAATATTAAAGTAACCGTACATGCATATAAATGTATAGTATGGTAGGTACTACATATACCAAAATATTTTTTTTTACAATTTTTGTCTGTCCTTCTGTCTGTTTGTTCCGGCTAATCTCTGGATCGGCTGGACTGATTTTGACGAGACACTGGCAGATAGCTGATGTAATAAGGAGTAACTTAGGTTTACTTTTTAAATACCACGCGGACAAAGTCGCGGGCACAGCTAGTTGTAAATAAGAGCACGAATATGGAACATAATTACAGACTGAACTCCTGTTTGTAAGATGATGTCAGCCATAATTAACCAGCATTTGGGCCCAGGGCGGGTTGGGACATATCACATGCCAACGAATTGTAGGTTCTAGGCATTGTCATAGACATGCCATTTTTTGTTTTTTTAACCGACTTACAAAGGGTTATAAATATTTTTTTGTATGGTACACTGATTTCTCCGCCATTTCATCTACCTAGCCTTTTCCCAAACTATCTTGGGGTCGGCTTCCAGTTTAACCGGACGCAGCTGAGTACCAGTATTTTACATGAAGCGACTGCCTATCTGACCTCCACAACCCAGTAACTAGGTAATACGATACCCCTTGGCAAGACTGGATGTCAGACTTTTTGGCTTCTGACTACTCGTAACGACTGTCAAAGATCTACAAATGACAGCCGGGACCAACGGCTTAACGTGCTTTCCGAGGCACGGAAATGATTGAATGATGAGGATTTTGATTTCTCCGCCATTTAAGAACCGATTTTCAAAATTCTTTTTTTATTCCAAAGCCTGTACTCCCGTAGTGGTCCCATTGTCACCAAGTCAGAATCTGATGATGGGATCCCTGGGAAATCGAGGGTAACCCTCAAATTTTATAGGCACATACAATGTTTTTCATATACTATCTAACTTAATTCGGATATTTGTGCCTGGTAATCATCATGATCTGAACTGATGATGGAAAGTATAAGTCTGGATCTGATGATAGGATCCCAGGAAAATTTGTGGCTACCCTCATCGTTAATGGGCATTGTTTGAAGCAGTATACTTTCCATGTGATGGTATCAACAAGTAAACTGTCATTAGTTCAGGATCTTGTCATCCCAAGAAAATCAAGGGAAACCCTCAAATTTTTAGGCAGTTATAATGTTTTTTTTTTACCGACTTCCAAAAGGAGGAAGGTTATCAAATAGTCTGAAGGTTTTCTGGTATGTTCCGCGATGTTCCCGTTTAAAGTTGGTGAAGATCAGATGCTGATCTTTGCAGATATACAATGGAACTCTTTAATAATAGACGACAAATCTGTCGTAATTGCTGCAATCGCTTGGATGTTTATTGTTTACATAATATCATAACATAACATCACGCTTGTATACTCTGAGGGGTACGCAGATGTGTCTTTTATTTTTTTTATTTATTAAGTAAGGCACACCAACGACATATTTACAATAGTTTTCACATAAAATTACAAGTCTTTGATGCTGTGTAAATACATCACTGACAGGCATGCACAACATTCATATTAAAGGGTAAGCAATTATTCTAAAAACATTCATTAGACATACACAAAATAAAATTACATCTTACATTATAGAATAGATTATAAAGAAACAAAACAAAAACATTATATAATTAATCGATCGTTCCATGTCAAAAAAGTTAAATAACATATTAAGGTAAAGGATTAAATATAATGAGCACCAAAAAATACTTTGAGGTCCTAAGCTACGTTACCAAAAAAAAAATACTAAACACCAAAAAAATTGTATTCAAAGACCAAATATAGTAAATGATCACCAAATTTTGTGGCAAGAAGAACTTAGGAAGCAAGTGCGAGCAAAGCGAGCTCGGGATATTGGGCACCCCGACTCGGACAGGTTAGGTTCGAAGGGGATGGCGGGGTCTAGTGAGCGAGCGGAGCGAGCGAACTAAGACCCCGACATCCCCTTCGTGTTAGGTTACCTTAAACCCTGCAGAGAGAAATAGGAGCCCCGCGTAGCGGGGCTCCGTCGACTACGCCTTAGTTCGGAGCTGTGATTTTCAGGTTTTTAATTCTGGTGATCATTTACTATTTCTGGTGATCATTTACTATTTTAGGCAGTATAAAAATGTTTTTTTAAGGTTATATTTACTTTATCTGGTGTTATGTTAAACATAAGCCTAAGGTAAAGTCAAATCATAAGGATAAGTCTAAAATGACATGTATTGTTAACAATATGAAATAAACGCATAGTAAATGTTTCTGTGGGATATTACGAATAAAAATGCAAAAAAAATATGCAAAAAAAACCGACTTTAAAAACACAACAAAGTGAAAAATAACTTTAGCTTCGCAAGATGGTGGCAAAAAACCTGCATCACTGACACAAAACTTATTTTTTCACTTTGTTGTGTTTTTGAAGTACAGCTACACATTTAATTGGATATAATTAAAAAATGCAACATGCACTTCACATCCCGCAAAATACACAAGTAAATAACCCTCATTTCTCCGCGCATCTTAAACGCAAATCGTCAAAGCAGTAGATCGAAAGGCACAGTCACTCACAGACACGCTATGCACCACATTTGCATATATTTGCATCACTCAAATCATTCCAGCTGTGTTCCGTGTTACTGGTGTATACCATTTTGTGCAGGTTTTGGGAATGAGAAATATGGAACAGAGATTCTATATGTTTTTCATACGTATACATGTATCATCCTATACCTAGCATTTACTATATCCCCATACTTGTGGGTCGACTTCCAGTGTAATTAATTCTCCCCTCCCCATTCCATCATCGGACGAGCAGAGATACGGCGAAGCGTCACCGTTATTTGGTTGAAGTTCACAAAGCGCTATCCAGATTTATTGTGCAAACTGCCAGTCCATGGAATTCACTGCCTGCTTCCCTGTTCCCCGATCATTATTATCTAGATCTGTTTACGGTTTGAGTGAATCAGTTTCTTCTAGACAAGCATGCTCGGGTGAATTTGGGCCAATCGCAAACAATTAGATTTGCTGTCAGACTTTCATGTTTCTGAAAATTTTACAGATATTCTGCTCGCAAAGAATTTGACAGCCAACTCCATGCTAGTGATGTCCAAATCTTGTTGTTTAAAGATGTGTATTTTTACATCATCATCGAGTCGTCGTCGCTTAAAGTCTCGTCGAGTATACCAAGCATTGCATGCAATGGAACCACAGATTAATTGTGCATAACTTAGTTAGGACCAACACCCCTGTCATGATTTATACAAAGCAGTCAGAAATAAATCAGCATCCAACTTCCTACCTACGTCATAAAGGGAAATAGCTTGAATTTCGAGCAACACTGTAGAATAGTGTCCCATATGCCTCCGTATGTAAATGTTCATCAGAACATTAGCGGAGATTAGGCAGCTTGAGTCCCGGCTTATGTGGATTTGCCCTAGTTTTGAAGCCTTGTTCCTGAAGTTGCCCGTTTTAGTTACGAAGTCATATTACCCTTCTGTCAAAAGACTTACGCTGTAAGGTTTTTGGACTTTAAGGATTATGTACGGAGTTCTGTGGGTTTAGATACTAACGAAGTTTTTAGTAACTCAATACAACTTTTTAATTCCAAAGAAGGTTCGTCTTTAACTCAAAATTGATTGAGAAATGATTTAATCATCCATTGATACAATATAGTAGATAGCAAAAATTTTTTTTTTTTTTTACTTTTATATCACACTATAACCTATTTCTATATTCTTCTCTCGTTTTTCTTAGCGTGAACAAAAAACAGGACACGCTGGACTAGATATTAAGTGCCCTATTGATTGTGGGACAGCACCACATTTACACTCCAAAGCAGAGTCATTAATGAATCTCCACCTGAGCAGGTCTTCTTTGCTGCGACCAACCTGGGTCGGGAGACTATACAAAGACTCCCAGTTCAGCCATGGCAACTCATGTCCAGATGGGACTTTCAGCATGTGGAACGAATGCGTTAGGTTAGGATGCACTACCTCGCCACAGCAACTGTAGTCTTTCCGTAGACCGCTCGCCAGTAAGTGGGGTAACACATTTCTTTATTTGTTGGTACTAAGTAAATTATGTGTTATGTGCACAAATGTACATACATATATTGTTTAGTGCGCGTTAGTTCGGTAGTCATTTGCGTCTGTATTAAGTCTGTATGTATGTTATCTGTTCACGCAGAAACTGCACGGTTTTCATGAAACTAGATAACTGTGACATGCAGAAGAACACTCGGCCAAAGTGTGCCTTAAACCCACTTATCAAGTCTCCTGCTTTCTGAAACAATGTTCAAGTACTGTTGCTAGATATATTGGAAATGACATACAATTATACCCACCACGCACCAGCAATGGAAAAAATATGTGATTTACGAAGGCGCTGCTTTGTATAATAACATCAAAAAAGATAAAATCCATGTCAATATTCAAGAAACAGTTAAAATTACATTTATTAAATAAAGTGAGCGCACTATAGTACATGACATACCACTTCTATTTGCGCGCGTTCTGTGTATGTTTACATTTTGGCTGTGTTAAAATATTAGCGATTGCCCTGCACTTTTCCATTATTTTTGCATGTTGTAATTTTTTTGCCAAAACTGTACGTTTAAATAATGTTTTTAAATTACTTAAATTTATCATGGTAGCGAAATTTCTTATGGGAAATAAAGATATCTCAAACGCTAGATAAAATCATCATGACTTATAGTGTGATGATGTATACGAGTATGATAATAGTTCGTTGACCTTTATTTCGAGTGTGGCCCTGAAAGAGGTGGTCGCGACTTCCTATCTGACCTCCACAACCCAATTAGTTTTGCATAATATTATGATACCCCCTGGTAAGACTGGTTGCCATACTTTCGGGCCCCTGAATACTTCTAACGACTGTCGAAGATCTTCAAATGATAGCCGGGACCAACAGCTTAACGGGCTTTCCAAAGCAAGGAGATATTTAATGAGTTATTAGCCATCCACGGAATAATTAAGGCGATTAACACACTGCCACGCACCACGCAGCGTAGCGCGGGAATGCGTGTTTTAACGTTGCTTGTAAGTATATCCGTTTGTATAGAAAACACGCACAGTCCAACACACAGAAAATGCATCCACGTGCGTTCATTCAGATCACGCGCCTACAAGCGGAGAAACATGTGCACACGCGCGTCGGTGCGGGGCGAGACGCAAGGTATGGCACACCGAGACACCGAGTCTCGCAGTGCCGTGCGTGATTTTGGATGGGCTCTGCACTGCACTATCACCACAGCGAACGGCTTTGAATGAAATGAGGCAGAGCCGCCGTGAATCCACAAAACGCAACTACCCGCGTGCGTGCGTAAAAGACCCGCACGATGATGCAGATCCGCACTTCCGCAAGTACGCGCGTAGGTGCGTTGACACGCAACATGCAGTGTGATGCGTGGCAGTGTGTTAATCGCCTCAAGCAAGCCCGAGTTTTAACCTGAAGATTGATACGAGGGGCTGCGTTATTAATCCACAAGTTCCTCTGATTCATGGAGCCTTACACCTCATTAAAAACCTTTGCACCGATCAATATTCCTGGTGTAAGACGAAATGTAATAAATACCGTAAATCATGCGTTAAATTTAAGTTATAGGGTTGATTCGATGTCCTTCGACAATTTTGTACAAGTACTTGCAAAACACGTGTGCATCGAATTAATTTGAAGGAGTAACTGAAGCTATGTGCTTACAAGGTGGTATACTGTACTGTGTACTGTATACTGGTGAGATTTACCCTCGGGTACACTACCATTCAAATTAATTTGTAGGCACCTGATTTTACAGTCTATTTTCGTAATACACCGTAAACAACCTATCAAAATAACAAAATAAAAAACGATACGCTATCAAAGACCCGGGATGTCGGCCGACGTTCGGTTATCGCTGTAGCGCGGTGAGCACGTGGAGATCACGACCAGGTCGTACGATGGAGACCTTGGGCACACTTGTGACACTTCGCCTGACAAATAAAGATAAAAATGGTACGGCAACAGATATAAATATAGAACAGTAATTGCGAAAGCATGGATGTTTTTGAAATATCGCTGCTAATGTTTTCACAGCACCGTGCTGAGATATGGGCTTTTTGGCCTCGTGCAGGGCCAATTAGTTTGTCTAATTTTTATTTTTGAAGTGAAAACTTCTTCAGCCGCGTTGATCGATTTTTGGTAGGGAAAAAAATGGGATCGCGTTACCGATGACCTCGACATGCTCGTGACGTATTGCGACAGACTAGCGACGCTTAGTATACAGCCTGTGTACTGTGTACAGATTTAAAAATTCAAAAAAAGAACACAGTAATTCCATTGTTTTGAGTTTTTACTTCTGTCGGCAGACCTAATTTCTTATGTTTACTTTTTATACACCGCGTGTAAATCACCTCATCACGAAGCCGCCAACCAAGCATTCTGTACATGAAACTAAGTAACTTTACGCAAAAATTATTGCTGGGAAACGACTTTTTTTGGGGGGTGTAAAATCATGTTTTGTGGTAGAACTCAATGTAACGCACTCAAAACATTGTGCTGATGGATGGATTGAATAGTACGGGGGTCGTGGTCGGAGGTGTATAAAGTAAAAATCTTACATTGAAAACTAGTATTTAAAAAAATACTTGTCAAAAAGTTGGAACTTTGACCCCTAATATCTCCGTAACTAGAAGGTTCCCAGGTATGGTGTAGAACAAAAAAATGATCGCAAGGACAGGGAAAAGTGTGCCTTTCGGCTTCGTTAAGAGGTGTTTTACACCCTTTATAATTTTGTTTTATTATTTTAATCTAATCATTTTGTTTTGTCCTGTGCGAGACAAATAAATACTTTTTCTTTCTTTCAGTGTCTTCTTAAATTTTGCTGCACTAAACTCAAATGTGTTTGTGCAGTGGTTTAAGTCAGTTTGTAAAAAAGCTTTTAATAAATGAAGATCGATTGTAGTTGTGCCGTGGTCATCGTCATCGTCGCTATCATTCTTCACCTCTTCCTACATTAGTTATACTTCCAAAAAGACAGACATTTTCGATGCAAGATGAAGCAGTATATATCTCTAAACAGGATAACATCACATAACATAACATTACGCCTGTAATACCTGAAGGGTAAGCAGAGGTGTACCTCTTAGTACACCCACATTTCGCCAGTTATGTTTTAAGTCCCATGCAAAAGGGGGATAGCCTATTGCCATCAACCGGACCCAAAACCAGACAGCAAACAGGATATTTTTCTTATCAGGCATGAGTTAAAAAAATACCCTAAAGGCGGAAACACACTTAAGTGTCGTGGCGTGTCGTGACGCGCCAGAAGCATTCGGTTTCATACATAGTTGCGACACGACACGCCATGCAAATATGTCCCTAACCATATTAAATGTTTGAAACCGATTTGCTTCTGGCGCGTCACGGCACGCCACGACACGTAAGTATGTTTCCGCCTTAACTTCTGAATAAAATGTTCGATGTACAATCCGCAAATTTAAAGCCTGTTCTAACAAAAATGAAATCCCACGTTTTTATGAGGAAAAACTCCTGCATAACTGAACCATTTCTAAGTTACAGAATCGGGCGTTACTTTGCGGAAATCCATGACATTAAATGTTATGTAAACTATGTTGTTTTATTTCTTCTGAAAAAGATCCAGGCCTGAATGAGGATGCACCATCAACCCCTCCCGCCCGAAAAATATGCACATGCAGGAAAAACAATAATAATTACTTAGTATGCCATGCACCCAAACCTATATTCACTCAAACTAAAAGTTGAGTATAGGATGGGGTGCATGGAATGCCAATTATTTAAAAAAAAAAACTACATAATAATATTAGAGACTGGCTGGCCCGCGCAACTTCGTCTGCGTCACATTTTCCCCGTTTTCGCAACATTTTTCATTGCTGCTCCGTTCCTATTGGACGTAGCTTGATGATATGTAGCCTATGTCCTTCCCCAAGTTGAAATCTATCTTCTTGCCAAATTTCATTAGGATCCGATCAGCTGTTTAGTCGTGAAAAGGTAACAAACAAACATACAAACAAACAGAGTTACTTTCGCATTTATAATATTAGTATGGATAGGGACCTTTTGGCCTCGTACAGTACAAGTTAAGTATGTCTTATTTTAATTACTTTTTCCTCATGTTTCACTTTTTACATAATTTTGTATACCCATGTTTTTTCTCAGTCTTGTGCGAGACCAAAAAATACTGTTCTTTCTTTCTTTAATTTATATTGTGCATAATAATTAATGAACCATTCCTCTACCGCCTCCATCTTCGACCAGCCCCCAAATCTTGTACAACCCTGAGATGCCATCACGAACAGCTGGGAGACCAGCAATCAATCATGATCGCGACTGATATTAATTATCATTACGATACGCGATCGACGAACAGATATTTTTCAGTTGGTGATTGAGTATCATTTGGTGTACGAAAATTATTGAGAGTAATTTTTGAGGTTAATAAATGGGTAGTGGATGAAAATTCGATCATGTGACAAGGTTTTAAATAAGATGTGTATACCTAGTAGAGGATATAAAGGGTGTAAAACACCTCTTAACGAAGCCGAAAAGCACTGCATCTCCCTGTCCTTGCGATCATTTTTTTGTTCTACACCATACCTGGAAACCTTCTAGTTACGGAGATATTAGGGGTCAAAATTCCAACTTTTTGACAAGGTTTTTTTTAAATACAAAATTTTAATTTAAGATTTTTACTTTGAACACCTCCACGACCACCGTACTAATCAATCCGTCCATCAGCACAATGTTTTGAGTGCGTTACATTGAGTTCTACCACAAAACATGATTTTACACCCATAAAAAAAAGTCGTTTCCCAGCAATAATTTTTGCGTAAAGTTACTTAGTTTCATTCTAGTATCGTGGTTAAATAATAACTGCCGATCTTTAGATTAAGCCGTGTTTGCCTAGGTTAGTCTGTGTATGGGTCCACACATTACATACCGAGTTCCCTCCGTGCCTCGGAAAGCACGTTAAAACTTTGGTTCAGGCTGTCATTTGTATATCTTTGACAGTCGTTACGAGTAGTCAGAAGCCAAAAGCCTGACATTCAGTCTTACCAAGGGGTATCGTATTACCCAGTTACTGGGCTGTGGAGGTCAGATAGGCAGTCCCTTCATGTAAAATACTGGTACTCTCAGCTGAATCCGGTTAGACTGGAAGCCGACCCCAAGATAGTTAGTTAGATGGATGGGTGACCATTACATACTAAGTTTCCTCCGTGCCTCGGAAAGCACGTTAAGATTTAGGTCCCAGCTGACATTTGTAGATCTTTGATAGTCAGTCGTATTTCATGCCATGTGGTATTTTCTACTAGTTAGATTTTCAACTGGCACGTTATTATTCGAGGTTTTGGTACCAACATTAAAAACCGGCCAAGTGCGAGTCGTACTCACACGCACACAGGGTTTCATACCACCAAACAATATCATAAAAATATTTTGAAGGCCCATTCTAAAATATGTCGTATTGTATTACATTTAACAGGAAAACTACGTAGGTAGTTTTCCTGTTAAATGTAATACAAAACCAAATTTGATTTTCATAGTGTTAATGAATAAGAAAATTACTTCTGCAGTTTGATGAACAAGTCGCGCGTTATCTCAGAAACTTAAACATAAAATCTTATTCAAACTAATTTTCGTTGAAAGTTTTTTTTTACGATCTACAATCCTTCATTATTTCAGAATGTTCCTCCTCTTACTTTAGAAATTAGAGGGCCCCCCCTCTAATTTCTAAAGTTCACCGCATCTTACGTACCTACCCATTTCTTATAATATCCATTTGAGTTACACCACACACAAAACCATGGCCTCTTCATGAACGAAAAAGCAAATCATTCCAAACCAATCACTATTAGGTACACACGGCGACACATCAACCTATACATTTCCAGTATAACATGGCCTCGCTTTGTATAGATTTCCCGTACAATGAGAGCTCCGTATAAACTGGTTATGTGTAGCTTGATTGGTCACCTTGCGTTCAAATGCTTCCGAATTCTATAATATCTCCTCATAGCCACTTAGCAACAATCTGCTTTGATTGGCCTAATATGGTGTAGTATTTATTGATAGGAATGTGACAAGTATTGACTACTAGGTTATGCCCGCGGCGCCGCCCGCGTGGAGTTCGATAATTGTCCCACGGAAACATACTATCGGGATAAAAAGTATCCTATGTGTTAATCGAAGCTATAATCTACCGGTGTGCCAAATTTCATCCAAATCCATTCAGTAGTTTTTGCGTGAAAGAGTAACAAACATCCATCCATCATACTATTGATACTATTGATATTCAGCGTCAATTACGGGTTTATTAAACATTTTCCTATTACCAACCAAACGTTTCATTGACATTTTCATTTGGCTCTTTCTAGAAGAGTTTTTACTGTCTCGGACAGAGTTACATGTAAAAAAAATAGTGCGTGGAGTCCCTCCGCGCAGTCCGCGCGGAAGAAGTGAAACTTCGTAATACTACACGCATGCGTTCGAGTGTCACGCATTCACTCTCGTTATTTTATTGAGCTTCTTAATAATATTTTTCTGTTTTATTGTTGTACACTTTTTATTACATAAGTTTATCGAGGTTATTCTACTCATGGAAATTGAGCGAAGGCTGGTCACACCGAAGAGTCGAATGCATGACTGTTTGCACGCCATCTTGCGTACCTAGTAGAACTACGCAGTCACAAATCTTGTAATAGCGCCATCTCTTAGTAGGTAATAGAAACTATTCCCCCTCCATGAAAACGTTAAACTTGTTGGAAGTCGCATAAGAAGTTTCACTTCAAATGAAAATTATTATTTTCTACTAGTTGCTGTAGTATTACTCACAAATAAAAAAGCAAATTCACTTTTAAAAGAAAAGTTCGTAACCACTATTTAAGTCAGACTAATGGCTCTCAATTACAACCTCCCCGACCCTCGCTCGAGCCAGCCCAATGCTGTGCCAGTAGTTTTAAATCAGTCCCTAAATAATGATATCATTCAGATCCAGCCTGTCCCCATGCAGTCCTCCCCCAGCGACGCCTTAAGCCGAGGCTATTACCCCACAGGGGGTGCCCTTAGCGTGTAGTCGCTTAGTTTGTAAGTTATTATGCCCTGGCTGGAGGCCTTACTCTCAAGGCATCCACAGGATAGTCCGGTTAAGCAGACGACAACCTCATAGGTTGAACTGCGAGATGACATTCACCCAAAAAATAAAACTTAATTACAAGTCATATCATAGTAATATTATAAGGTTTCTCGGTTTTAACCGATTTCAAAAAAATCTTTTACTTTTTAATTCTTTTGTTACCTCATAACTCTGACTGTTGAGATGACGACTAAAAAAAAGAGAAGTAGGGAAGAAGAAGACATTCTGCGCCGACCTTAAATAAATTAGGATAAGGATAGCAGAATATTGATGGATATTACAGTCTAATCAGAAGAATACGTACGAAGAAAATCTCCCTGAAGCTGAAAGCCCATATCACCTTACCTGCAGGCAGTACCCACAGGCGATTTTCAGCCAATTTGTATTAACTACAAACTCTAATAGCATCACCGCCGATGCACCAGTAATTACCATGCCGCAATTTCAAAGGCAAAATATCGAATATTCTAGCACCGTATTTACCCAATATTTCGAAGCAAACAACATGTTCAAAGCTTTATCATGAAATTGTAAACATCATGAATGAATGAAATGTTAGTATTTATTTGAAATGTACGTTTTAAAAGGTTAAAGGTAAGTTCGTAATTATTCCGGATTCGTAATTTAAGATAAATCTAAAATAAGTGTCTGCAAGAAGGTAACAGGTATGTTATGTTTAGGCAGAATATACATGGATCCGTACAAAATTATAATCTAACAACTTAGTTTTATGTACATTCTAAACAGAAGACCTATTCATTAAAAAATACTTTTAAAGGTGCGTACAGACTATGTAACATATTATATAACTTGTGTTTCATAACACGTCCACATTATGTAACCTTGTTTTTCAAAATTGCAACATAAAACAATACTGTACACATTAGAACAACAATGCGATATAACAATGTTATATAACCATTGTCGTTCTTCAGTGCTATCCACAATGTCAACACGAGAGGACGTTTTGCTGGTTGCGGCAGCGACTGTTGTATTTTTAAATAACAAAAGAAATAATAGGTCTTTACCTATGAAATTGCCGTATTGCAGTACAGACTTTTTCAAACAAAAAAAAGTTTTGATTGGCTATGAGTTCTAAATTCAAATTAATTTTGTTTTAAAAATATGACATTCTATTTACAAAATCAGTCTTTTGTTTATTCATTAGCGTTGTATTTTCATTACATTTCAACATTTTTCCTCATAATGGATACTTTGAAATTTCGTGTAATTATGGAATATGAGTTCCGTCGTGGCACCAACGCGGCACAAACGACCCGTAACATCAACGACGTTTACGGAGAGAACTGTACAAACGAACGCACAACCCGTTATTGGTTTGCTCGGTTTCGTTCTGGGAATTTTGACTTGAAAAATGAACCTCGTGGTCGTCCGGAAACTTTGGTCAACAATGATGAATTAAAGGTGATTGTTGAAGCTGATGAAACTCAATCTACAGCTGAGCTGGCAGCAGCTTTTGATGTTAGCATTAAAACAATATTGGTCCATTTGCGACAGATTGGCAAGATAAAAAAGCTTGATAGATGGGTGCCCCACGAACTTAACGATCGCCAGCGCAACGTACGCGTCGAGACTTGCCTTGCGCTGCTTAACAGGCACAGAAATGAAGGAATTTTGAACCGAATTGTTACGTGCGACGAAAAATGGATTCTTTTTGACAATCGAAAGCGCTCAGCAAGTTGGTTAGATCCTGGTTCGGTACCAAAGCAATGTGCAAAACGAAAAATGACCCCTAGAAAGGTGATGGTCACAGTTTGGTGGTCTAGTGCTGGTGTGATTCATCATAGCTTTTTACAAAACGGCGAGAGCATTACTGCAGATGTGTACATTGAAGAACTGACCACAATGATGGCGAAACTCGCACGTCTGCAACCAGCTTTGGTCAATCGGTCGTCTCCACTGCTACTTCACGACAACGCGCGGCCCCATACTGCACAACAGACCGTCTCTAAGCTGCATGAGTTGGGTTTGGAAGCTCTCCCTCATCCGCCATACTCACCAGATCTTGCGCCTTCCGACTATTACTTTTTCCAAAATTTGGACAACTTTTTAGCGGGAAAAAAATTCAATTCCCGAGAGGCAGTACAAAACGCCTTTGAAGAGTTTGTTGTCTCCCGTCCAGCTGATTTTTTCAAGAAGGGCATCCATAAACTGCCACAGCGTTGGCAAAGATGCATTGATTGCAGGGGTGATTACTTTGAATAAAAGAAATAAACAAGTTCGAAAAAAAAAAATACTTTAACTTTTTTCAAACAAAACGGCAATTTCATAGGTAAAGACCTAATATAAAAAAACGTTCGTCCTAGTTTATTAGTTATATAAGATTGTACATATCAATAACATGTTATTATTACATGTTTTATAACATTCAGTGTCCACATTATCTGAAACATGTTATATAGCAATGTTGTATTACATGCTATGTTATATAGTCTGTACGCACCTTAAGTATCACTTTACATGCAGTTTAGGCATCAAATCTGAGTTTGAACTAAAATAAATAACTCCAACCAAATGCATCAGATTGCTTAAATGTTATCTTCATGTTTTAAAAGTTTTTGTTAGTTTTGGGGAGTGAGCACAATTATTAACTTAAATCGAGTTGAACCGATCACACAAATACCACTAATTTACATGGATCGGTTGGCTTAACGTGCTTTCCGAGGCACGGAGGAAACTCGGTATGTAATGGATGGTCACCCATCCACAGACCAACCTAGGCAAGCGCGACTTAACCAGAACATTGACCCCGAGCGGCTTTAATTATTCGGTCAGCTGGTCAGTTCAGTCTTCCTCTGATGAATGATTCTAATTTGACTTGAATTCTATATCAACTTTTCTTTGTTCCAGATGCGCTGTCCAAGAATGCGAAGGCATGACAAACACAAGCCTATGGCTCCACCACGCTATACCAAAAGAAAAGAATGGATACTCCAAATGTGAGAGATACCCCACTATAGAGAACAATATCACTACTAGTAATAGTACTTGTACGGCTGATATTTTTAATACTGCGGTTAAAGAAAAGTGCTCTTCTTATGTGTATAGTGATGAAGACTCGGCTGTCAAAGATGTAAGTATTAACAGTGCTGTCATTAGAGAAATCCTTGATAATATTTAAAATCGATGCGAAAATCATAAAAACCGATATGAAAACTTGATAAACGCTAGTTCCAAAGATAAACTCTCAGAAAAAGTTGAAGCTGCACGCCTTATTAACAAAAACTGACGGGCAGCAACAAAAATATTCATCTACAAACGTAATAATTCAGCGAATCACGCGACCTATCAATACTTGGGCCAGCAGCCTGTTATCGTGCCAATAGACCGATAATATCGTTTATCATAATTTTATTTATGTTGAACCGGCACGTGCTGCGTGAATGGATTAAATGCATTCATTGTTACGGGAGTCCGATTTGATAAAGTTTATCATTAACAAATCGTCAAACTACATCAATTTCAAATTCAAATTCATTTATTTGTCCGAATATGGTACATTACATGGTTTTGAATTAATAAATGGTCTCATCACATGAGAAGATTATTTTATAATTTATTAGAAGATTATTTTATATTACAAGAATTATTGTTACCTCTGATTTTTCGGATTCATGTGCGTATTCTACATGGTGTTGTTTTGCATCCTCGTCAAAATTCAGGAGGTTGTCACAAAAGACATAAATAATCAATTAAAATTACGGTACCTAGTTAATCCATACTAATTCCATACTTCCATACTAATATTATAAATGCGAATGTCACTCTGTTTGCTTGTTTGTTTGTTACCTTTTCACGACTAAACGGCTGATCGGATCTTAATGAAATTTGGAAAGAAGATAGATTTCAACCTGGGGAAGGACATAGGCTATATATCATTACGCTACGACCAATAGGAGCGGAGCAGCAATGAAAAATGTTGCGAAAACGGGTAAAATGTGACGCAAACGAAGTTGCGCGGGACAGCTAGTTATTAACAAACGTTGATTTTTTTGGTTGTTTAAGTTTGTCAGTATTTCAGAATAATCCCCTTAACGTGGTTTAGGGAATAAGAAATTATCGAATAAACGTCTGAGATTGTTTGTATGTGTGAATGCGCCGTTATAGGGCGAGGATTAGACGGGCTGCGTTTAAAACAAGGGTGGTTAACACTTACCGATTTCCGTTAATAAGAATAAAAATAAATATTACCTACCTATTTTATTATTGATTCGGGTCGTGAATCGTTAGCATAGTTACCTCCTTGAATTTGACGAGGATGCAAAACAACACCTTGTATAATAATCAATTGCTTCGTGAACGAAAACGAGGAAACTAACATGCCTGAGAGATATTTCTCGACGCCATATAAAACCAAGTCAAGAGAAACTCTGACACTAGGTTAGGTTAAGTTAGCCACACGTTAAAGGGGAAAAAAAGTGTGATAAGATTGTCATTTCTTATTTTAACCGACTTCTAAAAGAAGATCTTGCAACGCAAATCTTAAATAAGTTTTGAGCCAAAAGAATATGAAACATTGTTCTAATTCTTTCAACCGTTTGAAAATTCCAAAGACAGAATGATATTTTAAACATTTTCGAGCTTGTGATACAAGTGGGCTCAAGAACTTTTTTCTTCAAATTTTCTTCTGTAACTGTTTTTCCACTATTTGTTTCAGTTCGATCTCGGCTGCCAAAATTGGAAGCGGACGTTAATAGGCACCATCCATAACTCCGGCCTGTTTCTCTCCTTGCCCTTAACTGGCATAATCTCAGATAGGTTTGGAAGGAAAGTGGCGCTATCTATAGCAGCTCTAATGAACTGCATATTTGGTTTCTTGAGGTCCTTTTCTACTCATTACATAATGATGGTAGCGTTTGAGTTTTTGGAAGCCGGCTTTGGAGCTGGTGCTTATACTACGGCTTTTGTGTTAGGTAAGATCATTTGACCTACCATTATCGACCATTATTTTTAGTGATTCATTGTTCGACGTACTACTACGACGTACTACTATGTGTATAGTATATCACTTGCATAGATAGAATTGCCTAAATCGAGCGAAAAAAAGAATAATTTGAAAAAAAAAAGCAGAATAATTGAATTGTATTGAAACTGCCAAATTAGATTGACATAAAGCCCTCCTTCAGCACTCCTTCCCCTCCTTCCCTCCTTCCGGCTTATTCCCACGCGCTCCAAAAAAAAACAAAACAGCAAAACTAAAAAATATAATACGTCCCGTCTGGTTCTATTTCGCCTTTTCCCTGTTTCGCCAACTAAACAAAATACCATTACAAAAGTGCTGTTTGTTTCGTACTATTTTGATTATCATAGGCTGGCGTTAGCATTTTATCATAAACTAGCTGTCCCCGGCATGCGTTGCAATGCACTTTGTACTTACCCTATCTACCTACCTACCCTACCCTACCTACCTATCTATCATACCTATCCTACCTACCCTAGCCTACCCACCTACCCTACCCTACCTTTCTCACCTTTTAAACCTTCCCTGGACTACGAAAAACATTTTAAAACCAAAATCAACTAAATCGGCCCAGCCGTTCTCGAGTTTTAGCGAGACTAACGAACAGCAATTGATTTTTATATATATAAGATTAGTTACTTCCTTGAAGTTTATAGTGAATCTCTGTTCATTGTTCATCTGTTCTGTTCATAACTAACCTTTTTAAAGCTACCTCTTTCACGAATTTTATATAATCTTTAACAACTTTCAATATTAATGAATAACTTTTTTACAGCTATGGAACTAGTGGGACCAAAAGGACGAGTGTTTGGAAACACTCTCATAAACGTAGTTTACGTGTGTGGCTTGATGTCCCTAGCTGGACTATCATGGCTACTGCAAGACTGGAGGACACTCCTCAGAATCATATACGCACCATCCTGCTTAATATTTTCCTACTTATGGATTTTGAATGAAAGCATCAGGTGGCTGCTAAGCAAAGGCAGACATGACGAGGCTGTAGCAATTATTAAAAAAGCAGCAAAAATGAATAAAGTAGACTTAACAGACGAAGCCTTAGCCCCACTTCAAGAGATGGAGAAAAAGCCGATGGAAGTTAAAGAAGAACTTGAAACAGAAAAGAAGTCGTCAGTTTTTTTGCAAGTGATTCGATCAAGCATTATAAGAAGGAGATTGGTGTCATGTTCTTTCCTCTGGATTACTTGCACGTTTGTGTACTATGGACTGTCGATTAACTCAGTGTCTTTGGCAGGAAATAAGTACGTGAACTTTATGCTAGTGGCTTTTATAGAAATTCCAGCCAACTTCACCTGTTTGGCCGTGCTCGATAGGTTTGGAAGGAAGAAGGTCATGATTATCACTTACATTTTGAGCGCAATCCTGTGTATCAGCTTGTCGTTCCTGCCTAAGGGTAAGTAGAATTCATTACAAATCATTAAAATTATTGTTCATATGATTCATCTCATACCAGAACCACGAAACAGATAAAATATAACATTAAAATATCAGTTAACTGTTTGAGTAAACAAGACCCATCAACCAACATCCGGGTTCGTGCAACCATGTCTGTATCAATTCTAAAAAAGGATTTTAATTCATCCCAAAAGTTAACGAACAATTCAATTCTTATCTGAACCAACACTGTTTTAACGTGAATTTTATAACCAAATGAGTTGTAGTTTGTGTTCACAATTACTTCGCTTACAATCAAACGAACAAACATAATTTGACGGGAACAAAAGGCGAGTTAGATAATCCGGGAACAGTTTACGAGGCGAAGGAGTGGGCCCATTGTGTTACGATGAGTTGTCTTGCCGGATGGATCCCTTTGTCCCAGAAGTAGGAAGTTACATTAGCGAACACAGACCCTTGTCTGTGATTAGGACAGTATCCTCCAAGGAGAGATTATTACAACGATCAATGATGAAGAGTCCCTTGTAGAAGATATATATATACCCAAATTTTGCGGATGCATAGAGTCAAACTACGTTACATCAAATGGGATCAGATGTGGGCAACGCACATTCTCGGATCCGAATGCAGTATCCGACACACAACATTTCCCTCGTGCTACAATGGAAACTTACTCTGACACGAGTTTTGAGGGAATTTTGCTCCACTGTTTATTTAGTAATCACTGCTTGTATAACAGCCTGAATTAATGGAATATTCAAGTTAAACCGATTTCAAAGCCGACGGTGCAAACGGCAATAGTAAAACATAAATAATTTTCGCGGTTTTACCAAACTTTGTGTTTTCGAAATGGTTTGTTTTGCAAACATTCAGACGAATAAATGAATTCGGGATTTCAATTTTAGGAATCGAAAAGTAATTATCATGGACTTTGATTTGCTTTGATACACTTTGATTATCGAGTGTTGATTTTTGGATTAAGTTGAGAGGTTACGTAATTAAACAGTGTTGACGGTTTTCAACTCAAATACACTTTATGAAAACTGACGACTATTTTCTAAACTCTCTTCAATTTTAAATTGTGCCAAGCCTGTCGGACCCTACGGAGCAAGTGTTGTAGCTAATGGTTTAAATAATGTGAACACTTGAACTCGCTACCTCTTGCCAATATTACTTGATATCCGTCTTTCATCACTTTAGGTCGTCAGTTCCAATTCCTATTTTCATCTTACTGACTAACATCCATAAATACTCGTGTTAACTTTGTGTCATCTCCTCAGATCAAAGCTGGTGGTCCCTCGTCTTCTACCTCTCCGGCAAGTTCTCCATCACGGTAGCCTACAGTTCCGTCTACATTTATGTGTCTGAAGTCTTCCCTACTAATGTCAGGCAGTCACTGCTAGCCGTCTGTTCTTCTACTGGCAGAGTTGGGTCTACGTTGGCGCCTTTGACACCTTTATTGGTAAGTGGCGAAGCTTCTGTATTAGATTTAGAATTAATGTTTATTATTGCATGAAGTTTCTTAGAACTGATCTGAGTCCTGGTTTCTTTTTTAACCGACTTCAAAAAAGGAAGAGATTCTCAATTCGCTGGAATCTTTTATTTTTTAAGTATGTTTACCGATTACTCGAAGACGCCTGGACTTGGACCGATCTGGAAAATTATTTTGTTGTTTGAAAGGGTATACTTCCTAGGTGGTCCAATTACATCATCAAATCAGGATCTGATGACAGGATCCTCGAGAAATCGAGGGAACTTTTCAAATTTTATAGGCACACTTAAAGCGATTTGGGTATTTTTTCTAGTTACAATGTAAAATCGATACTTGACAAGAATTTGTGTGAGATACCACAACTAAAAAGGGTAATTTTTGTAACTTAAATTGCCGAGTGACTGAAAAAAGCCGTACAGTACAGCTTAGCTTGGATAGTGTCGAGCCAGTAGCACAACTCAACTGAGCTGAAGTTATGCTTATCGGCAAGAGCCAAATTGAAGTCGAAATGTTGATCCCCACCGAACCGAAACTGTTTTTAATCAGGCTTGGAACTTGAAATGACTTACTTCTGAAGTTTATTGAAGTTCTATCTTTATTTTTTCCCAGGCTTTATACTACGACAACTTGCCTTCAATATTCTTCGGCACATTAGCTGTCATTGCTGGTCTTACAGTCTTCACACTGCCTGAAACCATCAACGTGCCTCTTCCAAACTCCATTGAAGAAGCCGAAATGTTATCCAAAGCAAAACATCGGAAGGAGAATGCTTAACAAATGCAGGGAAGAGTGTTCTCTCGCTTTTGACAATCGATTATTGAACTGTGTGACAGAGAGAGAAAGATTTCTGATAGCTTTTAGTTTTTGGCTGTATAATTCTAAAAAGTTCTTATGTGTATTTATTTTGTAACCCAAGTGATAAAAAGTATAACATTTTTTTATTGTTTATTAATATTTATGTAACCAATCGTGGATATTCTTGCTTTTTAAAGATTTTGAGATTTAAATCAGATTTTAGGAGTAATTTTACTAATATCTTACGTACTCATAACCTCTTCGTTTTTGACGAAAAGTAAACCTTTACAATAGTTTTAGGTTTTGTTTTTGTATTTTATCGTAATTATATTCATTTAAGATCTTAAGCGCACAATATGTATTGCTCAGATAAAATAACTATCTACGTATAACAGTTACCATTTAACCCTCATTAATAAAAACGTTAAGTAATTTATACCAAACTTATACTTCCAAAAATGTATTGTTAATCTGAAGTTAATGGCTGTAATTTCACACCACGTACAGTGGTGCATGGATCTTTTGGCGCTTGAATGATATTGACATTGGAGCACTGTCGGTAAACATTTGTGAAATTGTCAGTGAAAGCATTATTATAGAATATAGAAGAAAGAAATCGTATGCGTTAATAAAGACCACGCGCCAAAAGATCCATGAACAACTATTGCTATTAGGGCGAAGGTGTATAATGTATGTGTAAGTGTTTTTAAAAAAATCCAGTGCGTTGGAGTGTTTTCAGTATGATGTGTTGTGAACCTATATTCTAGAAATATTTCTTATATTCCAAGTACCTAAGCGTACATATAAAAAAAGCTTGTAAAAAAGAGAGGCCCAGTGGTTACGGCATCAACTTACGAGTTTAAGGTTCGAACCTAGGCAGGTGCATTACTTGTATTTAATTAATTTTGAAAAAAAACACAAACTTGTTATGAAAGTATTTGTACATGTTATCACATTTTTTAACAAATTTACATTTAATTATTATTTTAATATAAGCTTTATTGAAATGGTTGGCTTTTCCAGTGAATTGCAAGTAGGAAAGGTTTTGAATAAATGTGCCATAATCATTAGTAAATAATCATTTAATGATTAAAAATCCTGTATAATTAACTAGTTAAGTTTTAATCATTATAACCAGGTGCTTAATAATCTAATTTTACATTATCAATGATAAATAATTTACTACATAAACTGCTAAGAATAAATAAGCACTTATTTTCTTTTTTTAAAGTTTATTTTTTATTTTCATATTGTCTAAAAAACTTCAAGAGTACAAATTAAACCTCATACAAAGAATAAAGAATTACCTCAAACAATTTAAAACATAAATGTTTTTCATTTATTTTCCACCTTATATGCTCAAATTAGTATTTAGTATTTACCTACGAGTAGGATACACTGTCCCGAAAGGCTTATTTTTATGAAATCTCATCTTAAATATTTGTGAAAATGGAGAGAACATCAAAATTAAATTTAATAATGATAGCATGGAAGACGAGTATTGTCTCAAATTAGATTAATAGATTATTTCCTTCTTTTTGTTAATTTTGTTCATCTTCACTAACTAATCGGGGAATGAAAAGGTTACCAGTATAGGGATTTTAATCAGGTTAACTTTTTGGGTTATGTGAAATCCCTAGCGTTAAGGTTAGCCCATCTTATAGTGTTAATCAGCCTATAATAACCGGTTCACACCCAGAGAAATACATAAAAAACATGAAACATAGTGACGGCGCTTGGTGCTTTGTCTCATTCGTTCTGGTTAATCAGCAATATTTAAATGATCCATACATTATAAAGGCTTTTCCGTTTAGTGGTTAATCAAACAAATGGGTTATTAGTCCAATCGGCTAACCTTTTATTCCGATAAATCGGTCCCTGCAATAATCTCATACTAAAGCGCCTAGAATTAATTCCGTAGCAACTCTTACCAACGCAACATTGCTCAGTGATTTTTTTGAACTATCTTCTACTGTTCCTTCAAAGTTAGTTTACTTCTGTTTCGACGTCACTGCCAAAATGACAGCGATGTCCAACAAGTCTGTCAAAAACTAAGCTTTATTTTCATTAAAATAAGGTTGTGGTTAGGTCGCTGCATTTAGACTTTAATTTACTGTAGAAGGAATGCACTAATGCACATTAAGCCAAACACCAGAAAGCCAATTAAGTGCCATGTTCGTCAAACTCAATTCGGAATCCGAAATCTGTCCCAAATCAGATCATCAAGCCTTTGCGTCAAAGCTAATTTCAAATTGTGTATTTCATGGATTGCGAACTGTACAACCCGGTCTAAAGTCTATATTTGGCTACCTACAAAATCTATCAATACCCACTCTTAAGGTTCGACCATACCCGCATATAATAGTATGACCACTTTAAGTGTGCAGTCCAACATTTACAAAATATTAGAAATTTACAACAATATAATTATCAACCTTGGTACATTATTTTAGTTCAGTGTTTTTCTGCCGGTACATTGCAGTTAAGTTGGTTAAAGGGTACGCTCAAATTTTGAAAACTTATTGACAAACACATATATAAGCACATTATCTGCCTGTGTCCGGTGCACGAAGCCGCGTCCACAATTAATCCAATATGGTTTGACCCTGGTTTTACCGAATCTATACCATATAATACCAAGCGATACGTTTCATTTACGCTTACAGAACAAAAACTAAGAAGCACATTAAAATATTGCAAGATTTATGATTTGCGTAAGACTAGTTTTTGGAACGAAGTTCCTTATCGCGCGTTGTGAAAGGGGGCTAGACGGAAAAAATTCTTACGAAAAGTGGTCACGACACTTTTTGCTGTAGTAAGCTATTGTAAGCTTTATTTCTTTAAAATAAAGTTGACATTTCCTTAAATTACGTACAATTGGGGTGTGTATGTGAGTAAGGATAGATATGATTATTATTTTGAGTGACCGAACTACAAAGTACAAATTCGGTTATGCAGTTAAGTAAGACGTATTGCTTCGAATTAAGGATTAATCTTCCTTAAATTAAATATTTTATTTTTCGCACACTAACTTAAATCTAAAATGTATTGATATTATGTACGTGAAAGGAACTTCGTTCCATCCGGGTGTCCCTTGACACCTCTCAAGTTTTATTATATACAGGATGTAGCACTTACACAAGATGGTGCTGTTAGAATATCAACAGGCGTTACACAGCGTAAACCGAAATCCCTTTGACACCCAATCTACAAGTTCTTACAAACATACGTATAAGCTCTGCATTCGATCAGCAGGGAAGAAAAGCTGAAGAAATGGTGAACTCAAAGCGTTCACCATCCTTTCTATGAAACTCCATACTGGCACGTACACTTCAATGGGTTAAGGGACATCTAAGCCAAGCAAAAACTGCCCTTCAATACAAGCACCGTAATGAGACATTACAATATACTTATACTGTAATGTCCAGACTCAAAACGCTGCCGGGTGTTGCTGAAGGGCAGACGCATTTCTTTTCTAGGACGCTCTTTTCCACTCCTGGGCAAATGTCTCTCTCCACTCTTTCTTCCATTTCTCGCGAACCCGGGCGTCCTCCTTTGACGTATCAATTTGTGTAATTTATTTCATCACTACACTCTCAATACAGTGAAGGAAAACATCGTGGGCATTATTTTTGTTACTAATCCTAGTGTATAAGTTGTAGTTTCTAAGGTGTGTACTAACAAAAATGGTTCCTATGTTGTCCCAAATAAAAAGAATTTATTATTATTTCCTTTATTCACTTTTACAAACAAATTTGATACATTTTTAAATATTTCTTTTAAATAATTAAAAAAATAAATAAAAAAATATTAATATTATTATTTCCTTTATTTATTTTTATACATATTAATTACATTTTTAAATATTTTTACAAAATTATATACAAAAACATTTAAAAATTTGGTTATTCTTAACATATTAATATTATTATTATTATTTTATGTTCTTTAATTTCCTTCTCTCGTTGTGAGAGAGTACAAAAACCCTACCCACGGGCCGGAGCCAAGTTTGTAGGGAGGATTTTAAATGGAGAATGTTGATGATACCTATTGTAGAAGTATTATTAGAGTTGGCACACCTGGAACTAAAAATTCGAAGAAAAGTGTCATCTACCAACCCGTAGGTACTAGGTTCGCGTGATGGATTGCCAGTTGATTGTATGCCCACTCTTTCTCATAGAGAGAGGCCTGTGAGCCTGTCTATGTGTCCCAGCAGTGAGATTATTAAAGGATGATTATAATTATACATTTATACTAAGCTCACTGCCAACAACTGAATGGCAATGGCAAACCGTACTTAGTTACAGGCAGGAACTGTGAACCTTATTACCTTATATTATTACCTTGATTGAATCAAGCGACCACGTTTCTTAGTTTTACAGACTTTAGACAAAAAGTACATAGTCCAAATACTTTTGTGAGCTAGGACTAATTTATGACAGTTGTGATGTGTATGGTAATTAATGAAAATTATTACACTAATTCTAATTAATTTAGCTAGCTGAACTTCAAAAACGCGATATTCAATATGATAATTAGGTACACTAATATTTATGAAGGCGAAAGTATGCAAGTGAGTGTTTGTGTCTGTTTGTTTTGTATGTTTGTCACTCCTTCACGCCTAAATGCCTGAACGGATTTAGATGAAATTTGGCATGTAAATAGCTCATACCCTGGATTAACACATAGGATTACTTTTTATCCCGGTGTGCGCGGATGAAACCGCGGGGTGCCGCTAGTACAAAAATAAAAGTTAACGATCGCAGCTAATGTACCTACTCAGGATACCCATAATTCTCACTGTATCATTATTTTACGGAGCCAATTATAAATATTGATATAATAATAATTATTGTAATAAAAGAGTAGTGCCAAATAAAGTAATATGGGGAACTAGAAATTCTGAACAAATACGTCACTACTCCGACCTTTGTCATGAGGCCCTCCGTGATATTGATTTTCCTAGTCAGTTTATGAAATGTAGTGATAAGTTATGTAATAATGAACAACACAGATTACTTATTAACGATATGTATAAGCAAATTGTGTATGTCTTACAGACGGCTGCTATTTCGCGCCATAATACATTTGTTAAGAATAAGAATAGATCTATAGCGGGGTGGAATAAGCATGTGAAGGAGGTTCATGCTCAGGCGCGGCTTGGGTTTCAAAGGTGGGTCTTGCATGGAAAACCTGCATCGGGGGATGTTTATCAGGAAATGAAAACGTTGAGAAATAGATTTAAAACCAAGTTGAAGTGGTGTCAGAACAATGAAACCCAGATAAAAATGGATATCATTGCAACCCTTCACGAAGAAAAGAAATTTAGTTCTTTTTGGAAGCAAACCAATTCTTTGAATCCTCGGCCGAGCCTGCCATCGAACGTTGATGGCTTGTCACATAACAGTGATATAGCCAACATGTTCATGAACCACTTTAAAGTCGCTCCGCATATAACAAATGCATCGATGCGAGCCATTCAAGCCCCGTGTGAAGGTCATCCTCACGTTAGGTTCACCGTGAAAGATGTAAAAGACGCGTTAAGAAGTTTGAAGCGAGGCAGGTCACCAGGGCACGATGGTTTGAGTGTTGAGCATCTAAGGTCCGCAGGTGTACATTTACCTAGGTTAATCGCTATGTTATTTAATTTTTGTGTGGGTCATTCCTACCTGCCTGACGATCTTGTAAAAACCGTGATAGTTCCCATAGTTAAAAATAAGACAGGTAATTCGTCGGACAAAAACAATTCGGTATGTAAAGTAAAAATTAACCTATGCCGATTTCAAAACCATTTCGAGATTTTAGGTTTGTAAGCCTTATTTTTCTATTTTTAGGTCTTAAAACTGCAAGATCGTATTTATTTTCACAAAAATACTTAAAATCACTTGACTTTTACTTGACCTCTAAATGACGTCATAAAGTAGTCTGTATAAGAAACTTTTCAGTGCCTCTTGTAATGAAATAATTAAGTTGTTTTCTATGTGTCAAACGTCAATGTCAACGTCAAGTTGAATTGATTCTCGTTACTAGGCATGAGATAGTACGAGTGTGAAAAAAAAAACAGGGTCGAAAACCAGGTTTTAAAAACTTGCAAGTATTTGGTAGACTTCGGTCTAGTTCCTATCCTACCGTGCCAGATTAATATTTAGACTGTCTGCTTAGGCATGTTTATAGAATGGCGACTATATTATTATTTAGAGTTTTATTTCCTCGCTATTTAAAAAAAAAACAGAAATACAAAAAAAATGTATTTATTTACACACTTTTTCTAATTGTTTAATAGGTATACTCGCGAAATAACTTCTTTAAAATGAATTACGTCACGGTCAGTTCAACAACAACTGACAAAATCACAACGAAAACAAAATATTTACTTGATTTTAAACGTTACTTAGTAATACTATACTTTCGTTCACGCTATTATATGGCTTATTTTTTCTGTATCAGTATGGAAAAATGGCGCGAACAAGTCTACAAAATGGCTGCGCTACCCATGCCGACCGCGACCGCCCTGCGGCGCAAGCCTTGAGCCGCCTGCGCCGCGCAACCGCGCCGCGACACTCGCGCCGCCCGCTATGCGCCCTGTACATCCAGGTTTTAAAATACTTGCATAGGATAACAATCCATGTCGTCTTACAAATAAGGATCATTATCGTATTTGCGAAAAAAATACTTTTGACATCAAACTATTTTTTTCGCAGATACGATTGTGCTCCTTATTTATAAGACAAGGGTTAATTTCCTATAGAAGTACCTTTAAAGTCTGGTTTCTTCTAACTTGCCTGCACGACCGCGCTTTGCTAAAACTTTAATACTTGCAAGTATTTCTTACTCGTACCTGGGCGCCCTGGTTGGAAGCAAAGCCCTGGTTTCAAAACCTGGTTGCGTAAATACATCCCTACTCGTTACTTTCGTTGAGCGTACTATGCCTTGATTTCCTGATAAGTTACCTAATTCAAAATAAATAGGTTGCTCAAATGCAAACCCAAATGCATGCAGCAAATAAAAAAAACCGGTATTTTGTGTATCTGACCCAAAATATGAAGAAAATAAAAAGATTACTCAGTACTGGATTAATTATGACCCTCAATACACTACCGATTTAGTAAAGCTTTAAAATTTTGGAAAACATACTTATATTTACAACAAGATTATTATTAGTGCTAGAACATAAAATAAAACTATTTGTTTTAATCACTCTTTATTATTTCATTTAGTAAATTAATTAAACCACACGCAATCACTATATGATCGAGATAACCAACATGTTTGTGGCAAAGAAATCGAAACTTCCGAACCCTTCTTATAACTCTTTCTATGTGGACTCTTAAACTTGCCACAATTTTTGTTTGGATAAATTCTTCTTTTGTTGGCTTCATCGAGGCATAAATACTTGGATTTACTTCCTCGCACCAGACAAACAATTTGTGTCGGCTATTAATTGTTGTGCTGTTTTTACATGACGGTTTAAAGCATTTAGCACAAGTAGTCTTTGATCGATTCATATTTAATAATAAGCTTCATCTTTACAATATGGTACGTAAAGTGTAAAAATAAAAATCTCTATAAATATGATCAAATTAAACAAAAATACCAAACAAAACAACCAGAAAAATTCAGGTAATAAATATTCAACGTAACTGCCAAATTTGACAGTTTGACTTTTTTTCTGCATGGAATAAAAAAATACTATTTTAATTTTAGTTTTAAAATAAGTAAAATAAAGATCCAAAGCCACTCAGCCTACTTTATGACGTCAGCACGAACAAAACTTTAAAAAAATATAAAAAAATAACTACAGCTTAGATTAACGAAATATTGAAATTAGTTGCTTAAAATAACTAAATCTATAAATAAAAAATATAAAAAAATACCTGAAAAATTGTTTACATACCGAATTATAGGCCTATTTCACTGGGTACAGTCATTGGCAAGGTGCTGGACAGCCTGCTTGAGAGACAGTTGAAGATGCATATCAAACTCAATGACGCGCAGTTTGGTTTTAGAACCGGTTTGTCGACGGAAAATGCAATCCTGTGTCTCAAGCAGACTGTGCAGTACTATACGGACAGGAAGACACCTGTATATGGGTGTTTTCTGGACCTGTCAAAGGCGTTTGACCTGGTGAATTATGACATTCTGTGGCAAAAAATGTCGGATGATACAGACCTTCCACCTGAGGTTATACATATATTTAAATATTGGTATGAAAGTCAGAGAAACTGTGTTAAATGGTCAGATGCACAATCAGTGCAATATGGGCTGGAGTGTGGAGTGAGGCAGGGGGGGTTGACTTCACCCAGTCTTTTTAACTTGTACATAGACCGGCTGGTTGGTGAGCTCAGTAGCACTATGGTTGGTTGTTCTGTGGATGGAAGAATGATTAACAACATTAGCTATGCTGATGACATGGTGCTGCTCAGCCCATCAATCTGTGGACTAAGGAAGTTGGTGGCCATTTGTGAGAGGTATGCGGAGGCTCATGGCTTGAGTTATAATGCCACTAAAAGTGAGGTGGTGGTTTTTAAAGTTCGTAATAATACACCCACGAATACACCACCGGTGACGTTACAAGGAACACCATTAAAGGTCGTCACTCAATTTAAATACCTCGGTCATGTGGTCACGGATTCTCTCATGGATGACCAGGATATAGATAGGGAGCGCAGAGCGTTGGCAGTCCGATGCAATATGCTTGCCCGCAGGTTTGCGCGGTGCACTGACGAGGTAAAACTGACGCTCTTCAGAGCCTACTGCCAGTCGTTTTACTCGTGCAGCTTGTGGTTTAGGTATACGCAGAAGGCTTAAAACGCTCTGCGCGTGCAGTATAATAATGCACTGAGGATATTGTTGGGGCTGCCTCGGTTTTGCAGAGCATCGGGCATGTTCGTGGAAGCGCGAATAGATGACTTTCATGCCATCATACGCAAACGGTGTGCATCGATGTTGCGGCGATTCAGGGGTAGCCCTAACAGTATTTTAGCTACACTGGCGGACAAGGTTGACGGACCTTTTATTAGACTCTGGGCTGGCAGACATGTGCGTGCACATGTGCATGTAGCCAATTAGTAAGTTTATGTGATTTGTTATTTACTAATGTAGGATAAGTTCATACTAACACTATATGATCAATGGTCTGAAATAAAAAGTTTGATTTGATTTGATTTGATTATAAAAGAGAATAACCAAATGACCTTATGGCAGCAATAACGCAATCTAAAACAATTATTATTCCGATAGTTAACATGTTGTACAGTATGAGTGTACACTTAGATTAACAAAGAATAATCGTCTAAAATTAGACACATGGTCAAGGGCCCCAGGGCCTCGTGTATTTAACGGGCCTCAAACCTCAATACAATGGACCAGAATAATAATTTATTGATCTCAATTTCGGCATTATTGATGTTGTGTACTGGCCTTCGACTGTAATCGTGATTGAGATCATTAAAAATCTATTAGCAACTCCGAATGTTTAATAATGTTTTGAGATCTTATATCAAAATCATCTTGTACTGAAATAACGGGATTAATATTATTATCCTACTAGCTACTTCGTCTGCGTCACATTTTCCCCGTTGCGCAACATTTTTCATTGCTGCTCTGCTCCTATTAGGCGTAGCGTGATGATATGATGTACCTACATCCTTTCTAAATAAATGGGCTGTCTAACACTGTTTTTTTTTTTAATCGGGCCAGTAGGTTCTGAGATCAGCGCGTTCAAGCAAACAAACAAAGAACCTCTTCAGCTTTATTCTTAGTATAGATTATGATTCTACTAAAGCGGCCATTTTAGCCAAGATTCGGGGCTGGGGGGCTGTTCGAAAGACATACCGTAGCCCTGTTAAGATAGTTCCAGGTGAATTTCCGTTTAGTTTCTGCCTACCCTCACAGGAAAAACTCGTGGGTTTATGGTTGTAGCAGTACTTACTAGTAAAGTTTTAAAGTTGCTAATGGCCTTAAAAATGTTATCCACATAACCTTACGCATCACTCGAATAGACAATCTATTTGTCGAAACAAGGGCATTTACCACATGTACATAAACATTAAATACAAACATGGCTTTGTTTATATAGTGGTGATGGGTTTATGGTAATTAGGTGACGCTCGGTTTGTACAAATACATGATTGTATGCGGTGTTGTTAATTCGTCATAGAGGAACGGGGTACACAATTATGTACCCCGTTCCTCTATGACGACTGGATGTTTGTTTATGTTGTGAAGATTAGAATGCTACTCTTCATAACATAAAATGCATGGAAATCATGTGTTAGCTAAATCTTTAAAAGATAAATAGCGTGCCGTTCCCATTGGTGAGACATTCAGGCTTCCTCTCTGGGCCCTAATCCACTACACTGGGCACAGTCGATGCATATAAGACATAGTTACTGAATCATCATCTGCCTAGTCTTTTCCCAAATAAGTATGTTGGGGTGGGCGGGCTTCCAGTCTTACCGGATGCAGATGAATATCAGTATTTAACTTAGAGCGTCTGCCTATCTCAACTCCACAACCCAGTTAGTACTAGGTATAATTACGATACACGTTAGTAAGACCGGTAGTCAGAATTTGGGCCACTGCATACCTGTTACGACAGTCATCAGCCTATGTTGTTCCCACTTCTGGGACGCAGGCCTCCTCTCTATGAGAGGGAATGTGCTGTAATCCACCACGCGGGCCCAGTGCGGGTTGGTAGATGTCACATGTCTTAGAATTTTTAGTTCTAGGACATGCCGGTTTCCTCACGATGTTTTTCTTCACCGTTTTTGAGAGCAGCGGTGATGAAATAAAATACACAAAGTAATGCGCCTGCCTGGGTTCGAACCTACGACTTACTGCTCGTAAGTCGGGGCTGCTACTACTGGGCCACCGCTGCTCCCACAACGACAGTCAAAGATCTACAATTATTAACAGCGGGGACCAACGGCTTAGCGTGCTTTCTGAGGCACGGAGGAAGCTCGGTATGTAATGGGTGGTCCACCATCCACGGGCCAACCGATGCAATCGTGGCTTAACCTAAAGGTCTGCCCGAGTGGCTGTTATTATTTAGCCACGAGATCGAGCATAGAGGCTAAAAGGTGAATGAAAGATAACGAGTGCTACTTTAAAAAAAGTTAATCATGTTACTAAGAGGATGAGGACGGTAATCAAACAAAGAAAATTTCTTGAAATTTAACTACAGAGCGGAATCAACGGAACATGATGTATTCACGTGAAATCTAGCGACCTATTAATAAAAAAATTATAATTCATTATATAAATTATATTAATAATTTTTATTTCATGCTTTTTAAACTTATATTGTTTTATCTTTGCCTTGACTGTCCCAATACTGGGCATAAGCCTCCCCCATTGCTTCCACTTTTCTCGGTGTTGCGTGTCTTCTCGCCAATTAACGAAAACAGCAAAATTTAAAAATAAAACGAGTTTCTGGGGAGAGCGGGTTGCCACCCCCCCTGGCGATGCCCATGGTGACAAGTGACAAGATTTCAAATTTCGAATCGACCAGACCTGTGGAAATTGTTAATTTCCCTTCAACTAGAAAAGAGGTGTGACCTTCAAACGGCTGAGCAGATTTTCTCTAATCATAGCTAAGAACACTCTCGATTAAAACACCTTTCAAACGAAACCAATTTCATCAAAATCGGTTCATCCGTTTAGGAGCTACGATACCACAGACAGACACACAGATCCACAGATACGTACGTCAAACTTATAACACGCCTCTTTTTTGGTCGGGGTTTAAAAATAGAGACAAATAAGACGATGAAAAAAATATGAAGAAACACCTACCGAAATTATTATCAAAGACTTGTTAACACTGAACCTACTGAGCATATTATCAAAAGCAAAATCACAAAAATTTTATAAGCCAATGACTTCGCACAGTAAACTGATAAAGAACCTATTATCAATGTTATAAGTACAGATGACTCACCTAAAACGTGTCAGTGCGTCTTCTAGCTTGTCTTGAGTATTGGGCTGCTCGAAACTTGCATTCGTATCGATACGAATCCATAGAGCGATTGCCAGACTTTCAGGCTGACGGGTATAGTCACCCAGAAACTTCACATCCCAGTTAGTACTAGGTATTACGATACCTGGTGGTAAGACTGGTTGTCAGATTTCGGGCCACTGCATACCTATAACAAATGTCAAAGATGTACAATTGACAGACGGTACCAGCGGCTTAACGTGCTTTCCGAGGCATGGAGTCGTATGTAATCGGTGCTCACACATCCACGGAACAACCTAGGCAAGCGCAACCTGAGCAACTGTATTGTTTAGCCACAAACTCCTATCGTAATCATGTTTATCGATCCAAAATTTCAAATTTTACAGTATCGATACAATAGTAGGCGATACTACTGTTTTATCGATGCTGTAAAATATCGGATCGTATCACGCATCACTATTTGAGAACCTTGTCTAGACATTGCCAGCCATGAGCCTAACGCCATTGCTCATAGCTCTTAACCTTAAAAGGACGGACAGACATTCGAGAAAGTTCTCCATAGGTTTATAGTGTAGTAGAAACTTGAAATGAACGAATTTGTTCCATATAAGTTTTACGATGTTGATTTAAAGACGTTTGGTGAAATCGATGCGGAACAAATTGTCCAAGACTACAAGTCATGTCAAAGTCAGAGTGATCATGTTTAGGTGAAAAATACTTTGAGAAATGAAAATCAAGCATTTAAAAAAAAAGACTTAAAGATATCTTTTATTTTTGTTGGATATTTGAGTATTCAGCCGCATGCAGTGAGTTTGACAGCCGGCCCCAACTTTTGGGCTAGGCAGCTGAAGATGATGCTTGACATTGAATAGATAGCTATGATAAAGAAAAATCTCAAATAATAAGACTACAGCTATAAAAGAGAAGAAATAGAAAGTAACTAAAAAGAGTGTACTTACCTGTAACAATTTGTAATAGAGTGAGAGTGTTTAAGACGAAACAGTCATTAAAAGAGTAGTTCAAAAGAAAATTAAAAACATCATAGACAAAGAGAACCAAACTAAACAATAAGATAGGTATAGTATATCATTGACATTGAACGAGGCAGCAACAGTGAAAAAAAAACACTTTAAACACTTTGGAACGAATAAATTAGTATTTCTAAATCGTTGCTAATCAGTGCTTGATTAAAATGGGAAAAAATATATTTTTATTGCGATAAAAATGTAGATGACCATATTATTGTACCTACCTACGTAGTTGAATTAAATTATGACACACAGGAATGAACCAGTATTAATAAAAAAGGAATATCAGAACCATGTGGCCAGTGTCCTTTTTTGTAACGGCACCAGAAATTATGTATTCAACAATGTGCCATGGGTGATCGGAAACGTTAATTTTAAAAGTAATTTTATAAATATTTTCATTAAAAAGTCACACTTCTTCACAGTTTATCATTTGTAACACATTCGCGTGTTTTCATACAAAATACCTGACTACATCAACCCACGTGTGAATACAACCAACGTCCTTTTTGGCTCATTAACAGCTGATTCGGTATTTTTTTGTGTTCTACACCCTATTATAAAAGTTCTAAAAATCATAATTGCTTGAACATTTTCGACACATGGTTTTTTCGTACACACGATCACGCGACTATCACGCTATACTGTATTCGTCTAAAAAAATATCTAATGGGGTCATCGTCACCCATTCATTTAGATAGCAAATCGATACTAATGTAGTTATAAGCACTTGTGGTATTTTTCTCATCGCAGCACAACATGATGAGATTATGTTAAAATGCATTAAACATTAGGCGCACATTGCATATATCGACCAACACATCAACAATCTGAAACACAACAATTGGATTTCTTGAAATTCTCTATCCGATGCCGGTCGTACAGTGGAATACGTAAATAGGCGGTTAGAAAAAACAGACATGTAGCACGAACAAGCGATACCAACGGTTGGAAAAGGAAAGCGGCGTAAGCGCGTCGCGCGATAAAATGACGTTTGTGTGACGAGCCAACCGCTCGGAACCAATGCAGTGTCGAGCCCGCTAGACATTTTGCCTCAGTCCGACGCGCACGCTTCGCCGGCCGGCCATTCTTACCCAAATATCGTACAAAAATCCGTGTCAATTTAACTCCAGCTGCTTTTAAAACTTCTTTCTTCAATATCGTGTACAAAACAGGTGCATTTTCAAGTGTCGTCGTTATTGTTTTAAGGTTATAAACTGCACATTCCAACGTGGTGTTCTGTGAATTGGGTCATGGTGTACAATTTATAAGTTTCTCTGTAAGTATTACTTTTTAAAAAATTCAAAAATCGAATGTGAAATCAGAGTAGTGGTGGCGGTGTACCTTAATTTAGTACGGCTCGTTTAAATCGATTATTTTTAGTCGATACCAAGTTGAAATTTTTGTGGCTATTTTTAAAATTAATTCCTTTTACATCTTAGTGTATTTTTCATACATAGCAATATATTTCTAGTTAATTGGATAACACATTCCCCGTAACTTTAAAAATATAACGAATGTCGTAACAAACGGTTCTTTTTTAACCGTCAACGTATGATGTTAAATGCTATAATATTTTTCAAATAATTTGACCTGACATTGCCAAGTATCTTTTGTAATACCACAATTTTTGAAGAAAAAAAAAACATCTGTTGTCTGTGTGAATCTTTTGTTCTTCCTCATTAACAATAACTGTCACTCATTCCTGTGCCATAAATCGAACAAAATATAAGCGTCTATAATTTTTATTAATGACAACACGAACAGCCCGATAAACTTTGTCTTCTACTTTAGTAATTTAGTGGTGAAGAATCGCATTTTCGCGTGAGCAAACTTCATTGTCTTGGCTAACGTGTTTCTTCGTATTGCTAAAAATTACCTGACACGTCTTACAATACAAACACAGTGGGAGTTCAGTTGCATTATGAATAGCCATAACTATCTGCCTCAACGTGACCAGAGTTACGGTAGGGAACAAAAACTGTCAACATGACGAGAATAACGATAACACCAAACCTCTGAAACAAAAAAATTTTGACCAAAAAAAACACAGATTTGCTTTTTTTACAGACTTGAACATTAAGAGTTAAAAACTGGCAGGGTTAAAACAAAATGTTCAAATACGAGTACAACCGAAAAAGACCCAAAATTTCAGAAACATCATTTTGTAAGAACATTGTTCTTGCAACAAAATTGTAAAGGAATCCCACTCCTAAAGATCTCGACACGTTTAATTTCACATACCAAGGTTACTTTCTTGCATTTTATGGAACTGAAACGTACACGAGTCCTAAATTAAAAGGAATTAATATAACACTACTTTGTTACTCTGATCTTTAAGTGTAAATATTTTAAAACAACGCTATAGTCATTGTAACAATGCTTTTATTCCGTTAGCAGCTGTTACGAAAATAACTCGTGTGATTCACTGTTGCCAGGGAAGACGATCCTACATTGGCAATGTATCGGACTAAATTTCCTTATTTTAAGTTCTTCGTTTTGTAGAATAACGTCTTCCTTTTTTCGTTCTAAATTTCGTAGCATTTCGTCGGAATTGAAGTCGATTTGTTGGATTATTTTATTCGTCTAGATAGTTAAGATGGAAAACAGTCGAAAAATCATTTATCAAAATTTGTCCTATCATTACAATACAAAATACTAAATCTAATGCAATATACTAAATTAACAAACATCGATCTAAAGAACGATAAACGTGGATGATGTCAATTATCATCTCCTTAGTCTCTTCTCAATAGATTGCTTCCATGTTTGGGTCGTCTCTCAGTCAGTTGTATGGAGCCACTGCCTGTCTGACCTCCAAAACCAAGTAACTTTGTGAAATGTTATGCCTTGGTAAGATTGGTTGTCGAACTGCCGGACTTCTGACTACCCGTAAAGACTATCAAAGATATACAAATGACAGCCGAGACCAACAACGTGAATCATAAAATAATCGACAGTAAAGAGCCAATCGAAATAGAATTTTGTTTTATTCGATTTGACACTTATTAGGGATCGATATAACGTAATAAAGTTATTAAAGTCAACGGACAAATCTTTATGCTTATTATTTTAATCAAGCAAACTAAATAATAAATATTCAACGTGTACCTTTTCGGTTAGTTAAACAACAATTATTTTATTAGTTAAGTACACTATATTCGTTTTAACTATACCGTTGATGAAGGCCTTATGTTAATCTAAAGATTTCGATTCCTACCTAACAGTTAAATTAATCTGAATACATTAACACAGTTTTAATTCTTGTTAAGGAACATAGTTTTGTTTTAACTGAGCCGCTTATATCATTCAAACCAGATATTAGAAAAAAAAGGAAAACACGTAGTAGTACTTTACGTTTCAGAAACATGAACAATTACATACTTATAGATGAAGATATTGCATAGGATAGAGAGGTTTGGAAGGGGTGGTCTTTTTCCCAGCACTGGGACACTCAATAAGCTAGCAAAAAAAAGAGAGAGAGATAAAAACGCAAAAGATAATGTAAAAGAACCTTTGGATGTAATAGATGCTCCTAAGGACACCGAGGTAAAAGAAACTACTGGGTGACATTCTACGAGAATTAATAACCAAATGAATCAAAGAACTGTCTCGTTAAAACTCTGATAATTCCATTAAATTCAAGAGCTATTCAATAAATAATTCGAACACACAATAGATATATAAATAAGATAATTTTCACAACGTTAACTGTATCGATTGATGCAATAATTTATTTGGTTTTCGATAAGAAACGAATGTCAATACAGTCAAAGAGGGCGATTGAGTTTTATAAAGATCAATCTGCTCTGGGAGCTGTGTTTTATCGTTGTTGAAAACTAGTCTTAGTTTCCTTGTGATAAGGGACTATAATTGTTCTTCTGAATGATGTACTTGTTAAAGGGGACAAGTCTTCTTCTATCTTCTCTTGACTCTAGTTACTGTTAAAATGTGTAGCAAAGTCAATTACTGTGCGCTATGATTTTTTTATCAAAAAGACACTCAGGTAAAGCAACATAAATCAAAAACTATTTTTTTATGGTTCAGGACGCTTTCTTTGCACTGTGTCGGACCAAGTTATTCTATTCTTTTCCGACGCCATCGTCAATTTAGTTTTCGTTCATATCATTAATCATAATAATGTATTATATCTGCTCCTTCTTCATCGTGTTTATTGATCAAGCGATCCTGCATATGTGCTTTAAACATCAAATTACGAAATTTTGGTGATGATGGAGATGATTCTTTCAAACGGTCTCCGTTACATTCATAAGGTGTCTGGAAAGTGTAAATAAAGACGGAACAATCTAGAACAGTCCGGACGCAGTTTGTAAGCGTAACGTTGCAGCAATATTTTTGTTTCGCTCGGCGTCACTTTCAACTGTTGGCTTGTTATTGTCCATTGTCAGCTGTGGATCTTTTGTAGCTGTATTATACTTTGTGGTTTTGGGTACCTCTACCTACAGATGCGGATGTGACGTTATTGTGGTAGGTTTGATATCGACCCTTGATAATAATACTGAGAAACGCGTATTAGCTAGTACAAATTTATTATATTTAAAGTCCTATTTCTGTTTGTGATGTTTTAGGGCTCTCTTCTCACCTGATTTATAATATCAGACTCCTCACAGACATCCATTTTGTGTGGAGTCTGTTATTCATTCATGTTGCTGTCCGCCAATTAATAAAAAGGACCGAATGTCACCAAAAAGGACCGCGCACACATCATCCAACATCGCTTTGGAATTTAAAAATAGAATTGTATTATTTACTACGGAACAACGTACTTAAAGTTAACTACAATAATTTTATTTCACCATATTGAGTAAGTCTGAACAAGTCGAGATCTATCCCGGATGTGATAATAATAACTGTCAAACATGTGGATAAAACACACTGAGTGTTGTGAACTAGCAAAAGTAACGTTCATAATAAAATCTAATTTCACGACATTTTTATATATAAGCTAATAGTTGCTAAGGAATTTTAAGATTAAGTTGTTTCTCAATGCGAAGCCAATTCTAGCGTGATGTTGACCATATGGCCTTCCGAACCACATCTTTTAACCCGGTCGAATTAATAGATATTCGATTGCATAGAGTAGATTGAGCAGTCTATTTGGGACTCATTGGTAGCTATAAATGGTGTCTCTATTTTGGTATATTAGTAAAAAAACTTAATCACGTGAGGTCCCTTCATTCACTTAAATAAAAGTTCCTGGGCTATATATTCCCAGATATGAGACCTAGCTAGACCAATATTTCGTCTCCGTAAACCCCAATATTGCAACTTTCATCGAAAGCGTTAGAGCCGTTTTCGAGAAAGTGATTCTGTAACTGGCGAAATGTGTGTGTAGTATTATTTATTGCACTTCTGTTTAACTCTTCAGGGAAAGTAGAAGTGTTGCTATTGCTATGTTTTATGTTACCCTTGCCTTGATCTACGTTTCGTTCAAGTTTTATTTCATCAACATCGTCGACGTTTACTTCTTCTTTGTCAAGTGACTCATTTTTATTGATCTCTGAATTCTTGGTTCTGTTCCCACACCCGATTAAGCCAGGCCCTTCTTTGTTCCCGGGTTTTAAGCTTCTTAAGAAATTTGATCGGACCTTACCTGCTCCCTTCATTCCACAGGGGATTATCTTGGGTCCCCTCAAGATTGTTAGCTGTGTTTAATAAAAAATACCCATTTTAATGGATACTTTATCAGAGCATTATAATATGTCTCAGAATGTTATCGTTTGTTTATGAAACGCTTGCTTCTTTATTACTATGTTCAGTGTGGAGGGTGAAGAAACCGTTTAATATTTGTGCAATAAAAACTGAAGATTTTAATCAATTAACAGACTTCCACTTCTTACGGGAGTGGCTTCATTTTAAACTAATAACTATTATAAAACATAGGTATTGCTATGACGTTGGTAACTTCGTTTAATGGGTTTTACTTGTCAACAAACAATGGAACTTTTCAAGGGAATCTATTTGTGTATGTGTGTGTTCTCTTGGACTGTTAAAATGATTACACGTATAAGTTTAATTTAAAAGAAAACTTAAAGATTAAAATAACTGTTAGCAGCAATAGTTATTAATAATAAAGAAATTAATAACGTCTTTTAAATTACGTAGATAACAATAAATTGTGCTTCTTTTTTTTAAAAAAAACGGCTATTTTGTGAAACCAAATCTGTAATGTTTCATATGACGTGTAGTTAGTTTGATATTTCGTGATGCTGTTGAAATAAGGTTCTTACAGTATTTTCCTTTAGTTCTCCATAATAACTGTAAATATTTGAAACTTTGATAGAGAAACTTTAAAATTGGGAATAATTACGTTTTGAAAAAATGCAAATACTAAAATACAAATAAACTATGCAGATTTAAAATCCGAATTATTATTCGAAATCATTTTTTCACAATTTGATGCAAATCATGAACGCTACGTCTATTTCAGAAAAAGTAATGTCGTATTTCATAACTCTACTCACATTAAACGAATATCATTATCATTAAAATATTCTAGGATAAATGACCGTATTTTTTTTTTAATTATAGACTCTGTTTACCAAAAACATTGTAATTGCCTTATCCTAGCCTTCATCAAAGGAGTTACCGACTGACTTCGTCACGCGAATGCGAAGGACAGAGAGGCAAACAGAACTGAACATGGATTTGACGACAAGTAGATGAATATCGCAGACTCCGAAGAAATTGTAACAAGATAACCTAGACAAAATTAAGTTCTGCAGTCGATAAAGATTACGGGAAGTAAGAAATGCACTGACGGAAACTATCGTATAACTTATGTCAGTCCTATTCAATGACGTTTTAGAAATACGGAACCCTATAGGGATAATCCAATTTTTTTTTTCTTTGTCCGTCAGGTAGTTTATTGAAAAGTATTGGACACGTATTTTTTCTTTTTTCACGTGGTCATAAAATTACGGAGATATATTGAGTTGAAATGGCGCATGACGTCACATGTAGGTAAGTTTTATACCTACTTGTGACGTAGTAAGCCCCCACTCTCCAACTTTAATGAGTTCTAACTAAGTCATTTTTTGATATTTTGATAAAACAAAAAATACGTGTCTAATATTTTTGTATTACCTGTCTGACGGACAAATTGAATGTGGTTTTCTTTACCCAGTCCGCACCCCTATTATGAAAGTGAATTCTACATGGATGACGAAGATTATGTGCATCATGAAAGGGCCTATAATAACAATCATTATCTTCTTGCCCTAGTCCCATGTTACTTGGGGTCGGCGCAGCACGTTTTCTCTCTTCCATTCACCTCAGTCAACCGCCACGCTAACATTTACTCCTTTTTCTTTCATATCAATCCTCACCCTCTCCATCCATCAACATTCATATCATCACTCTTTTAGTATCACTCTTTTAGTACACATATGAAAAGAGCCTATAATAATATAAAAATATTAATACCAGTTTGTTATTGGCATCAAAATGAATGAGCCTTACCATCAAAGATTATAACAGGTACAATCTTATGGACATCTGTATCTAATCACAAATAGCTACTAAGCCTAGTGATCTATTTAATGAGTTTAATGTGTTAATACTGGCATTACACGAGTCAACTTTGATTAAATGATAAGAAAAATTACAATTGATAAATAGGTGACTAATAAGTGGTTATGTTAACAGCCCGCGTGGTGGATTACAGCCCATTCCCTCTCATAGAGAGGAGGCCCGTGTCCCAGCAGTGGGAACATTATAGGCTGATGATGATGATGACGTGTTATGTCGTGAATAGTAGAGAAGAATGGAAGAAAAATATATACAGCGCCAAATCTTAGTAAATTAGGATGAGGACAAGAGAAAGATGATGAGGGCCGAACAGTCTTAAGCAGAAAAATGCCTGAGGAAAGGTGTTAAAAACTTTCACATAAAGAGACGAAACAAAACCAGAAAGTCGAAGACACAGCTAGGATATTTGCTTAGTGCCACTACCATTATCACCTAGCACGGAAGGAAGACTTAAATCAGTAGATTCACGATTCAGTGAAGGTCCTAGCTGTGTGTTTTAGCACGCTTCAATGTCCCTACCAACTCCGATACCAATCTTGCTTATCTAGTATCATTCGCGCTGGTTTCATAAAATCTTTCATCACACGACTCGTTCCCATATATCATTCGTTATGATTATGTTATGAGAGAAGAAGTAACCCACCTTTGTTTCGGCCTTGGCAACAGCCATTTCCACCAAGTCAGTGTGAAGGTCAAACCAAACCACGTCAGACGCTAGTCTATCTCCGAATAATGTTTTGTACGTCAAACGCATCAAAGTTAATGCACAAAATACATTAGAGGAAAAACGCAGCTCTCCGCAATTTGCTTATTTATGAGCTCACACATTCTTTACTAAGATTTAGTGCTACCGGTCTGTCGGTGTACTCGTTTCTGTTTCACTATATTTTATTGATAGCTGCCTTGATGGTCACAAGCGGTAAAGCTGAGCAAGAGGTCCTGGATTTGCTATTGAACAAATCATTGGAAAGTTATTGGGATACAAAACGTTATTGGGATACAAAACGTTATTGGGATACAAAACGTTATGGGGATACTAAACGTTATGGGGATACAAAACGTTATTGGGATACAAAACGATATTGGGATACAAAACGTTATTGGGGTACAATACGTTATTGGGGTACAAAACGTTATTGGGGTACAAAACGTTATTGGGGTACAAAACGTTATTGGGATACAAAACGATATCGGGATACAAAACGTTATTGAGATACTAAGTGTTATTGGGATAGTAAACGTTATTGGGGTACAAAACGTTATTGGGATACAAAACGTTATTGGGATACAAAACGATATCGGTATACAAAACGATATCGGGATACAAAACGTTATTGGGATACTAAGTGTTATTGGGACAGTAAACGCTATTGGGGTACAAAACGTTATTGGGATACAAAACGTTATTGGGATACAAAGCGTTAAATGATAAATGATGTTTATTTTGCAAGTAGGTTTTTACAAACACTTTTACACGTCATTTTTTTTTTAAGCTAGATGGGGCCGGTGTTTCGTACCTGACTACTCTGAGAAGAAACAGCCGAAACAAACTCAGAGGTTCCCTGTTAACTTGTTACTCTTTTAAAGTCCAGACATTGCTCAATTTACATGAGGACTATGCAGATTAGTATCTGAAATGGTCTTTTGAAGAAAGAACCACACAGATTTGAGTGGACCTGTCCAGTCAGTGCAAGCATTTGTCAGTTATCGTGTAGCTCGACTTATAACTTAAGGAGCTCAACGAAACGACGAACAATACCAAAGAAAGGACATTTGGGTAGGTCGCTTAAAGTACTCAAACTGCCAGATAGTGGTGGGAGAAAAATAATGTGACCTGCATAGTCCTCACATTCACAATAATTAAATGTAATTAATAATAATTTACGAAATTAATTTTACAAATCACGAATATCAATAAATGTCACAATAATAATAAAAAAGTAAATATGCATGTCAAATCAGTAAATGTCACATAAAAATAATAAAATATAAAGTAAAAAAATAATAATAATAATAAAATACTGAAATAAGTATTCATGTCACATCGGTAAATGTCACTTAAAATAATAAAATAAAAATAAAAACTGTAAAAAAATAAGGTAAAAATAAAAAAATAAAAATGTCACAGTATATAAAATAAGGAATTAACAATGAACAAGCAAAGTCCGAAATTTCGACATTCACAGAGCAAATTTCATTGGAGCAGTTTAATCCCAAGCCTTTTTATCTTCGAGATAGTGATTAACATGATAGTAGGCTTTCAGGCATAGCTTCCGTTTTATAAACGATTTGAATTTATTTAGGCATAGTGCTTGAATATGGCTCGGAAGCTTATTATAAAAACGTATACATTGGCATCTGAACGTTCCCCCTACTTTTTTGAGCCTCGTTGCAGGAACAACAAATTTGTGTTTGTTCCTCGTATTTACGTTGTGGATATCACTGTATTTTTTAAACAAATTAATATTTTTATGTGCGTACAAGAGGTTTTCATAGATAAACTGAGAGGGCACAGTAAGAATATCTTTCAAAACGTTATTGGGATCCAAAACGATATCGGGATACAAAACGTTATTGGAATACAAAGCGTTATTGGGATCCAAAACGATATCGGGATACAAAACGTTATTGGGATACTAAATGTTATTGGGATACTAAACGTTATTGGGGTACAAAACGTTATTGGGATAAAAAACGATATCGGGATACAAAACGTTATTGGGTTCAGAGTTCAGAGTTCATTTATTTGTCAGAAACATGAGTATACACACAAAGCATGCAAGATGTTAAATACATTGCAGAAAGGATCACAGTCATGTTTTACCTTTACGGTGTACAAATATGTATCATAATAACATTTGGTCAATTATTTAATTCATTGTAACTATTAATTATTAAACATTAAAAAATAAAACATAATTAATTGAAGTTCAATTGGTAACGATTGCAATAAATTACATATAAAATATAGGTACAGCATAAGCAATTCAAAACATTAATGAAATTAGGTAGAACAAAATATCATGTCAAAAATAAATCAAATGTCAAAAGTTAAAAAACATCAAAAAATAAATCAAAATAAGATAAAAAAAAAAAAAAAAACAAACAGTCATCAGAGCCAAACTTCGCCCCTACATTAGAATTAGCATGTTTTCTCCATTAGAAACTCAGCAATACTATAGAAACATTTGGCTACTAAGTACTCTTTTAGTTTTTTTTAAATAAGTTCGTTACAGTAATATCTCTGAGTGCCCGTGGAAGGTGGTTGAATATACGTGGTGCCATACAGAAAACACTTTTACGCATTAGTGCTGTATTGGATGGTCTCACACACATCCAATACAGCACTAATGCGTAAAAGTAGAGGAAAAACGCAGCTCTCCGCAATTTGCTTATTTATGAGCTCACACATTCTTTACTAAGATTTAGTGCTACCGGTCTGTCGGTGTACTCGTGTCTGTTTCACTATATTTTATTGATAGCTGCCTTGATGGTCACAAGCGGTAAAGCTGAGCAAGAGGTCCTGGATTTGCTATTGAACAAATCATTGGAAAGTTATTGGGATACAAAACGTTATTGGGATACAAAACGTTATTGGGATACAAAACGTTATTGGGATACAAAACGTTATGGGGATACTAAACGTTATGGGGATACAAAACGTTATTGGGATACAAAACGATATTGGGATACAAAACGTTATTGGGGTACAATACGTTATTGGGGTACAAAACGTTATTGGGGTACAAAACGTTATTGGGGTACAAAACGTTATTGGGATACAAAACGATATCGGGATACAAAACGTTATTGGGATACTAAGTGTTATTGGGATAGTAAACGTTATTGGGGTACAAAACGTTATTGGGATACAAAACGTTATTGGGATACAAAACGATATCGGTATACAAAACGATATCGGGATACAAAACGTTATTGGGATACTAAGTGTTATTGGGACAGTAAACGCTATTGGGGTACAAAACGTTATTGGGATACAAAACGTTATTGGGATACAAAGCGTTATTGGGATCCAAAACGATATCGGGATACAAAACGTTATTGGAATACAAAGCGTTATTGGGATCCAAAACGATATCGGGATAAATAATAATAATAATAAAAAATCTTTATTGAAAAAAGAGGAAATACATTTAACACTTATCACAATATTGTCACAAGTACAGTAAGTAAATAAACAGATCAAAATGAACCCTAACGTCTAAACTAGGCCGAGCCTGTATCTTAGACGTTAGTCGCTTCCAATGTTGTTACAATCCGAGTTATGCTTATTGTGATTAAACATTACAATGCAAATATTTTATATTACTAAATAATATATTATGTGCTCAGTATACAATGTGGGTAGACAAGGATTTACTATCATGTATTGATAAAATCAAAGTATGTGTTTTTTTACTTCATTTGTTCTCAAAGTACCCTACATCTGACTTTAATCGTAACAGAAACAACAAAGAGTACGAACGTAGGCAATTTTAGAAAAAAAAAAAATGAAATTGTTAAATTAAATTATTTATTTACTTTTCTGCTTTCATGTTTTATAACCAGTTTGATTAATTTGGCTTTATATATTCCCATGTTTACGTACGTTTTACGTGTAATTAATTTAATTGAATTAGACAAGTTAATAAATTTTTGGTTAAATTATTAATATTTTTACCTTTTGTAATAATTATAGTAAGGGTTTAAAGCATTATTTCAAAACTGCAAATAGGTTTTCTACGGTTTCATAGCTTTGAGATTTCAGCCAGGACACTAAGACCTTCTTGCATGAGTGTTGATTCAATGGGTACATTTTTATAATTTTATTTAATTTGTTATACAGCATCGGTCCAAGATAACATTGAAATTTTTCGATAAATGCTGTTTTATATGGAACCGTAGGACACAGCCTATCGATGCGCCTCGAAGTCATTGTTGTTTTATCAATAAATTTCAGTTTTTTATGTTGTTGTAGTACAGTTTCTTTAACGAATAACTGTCTAATAGTTAAAACATCACACTCAGAGTACAAATTGACCGTGGGATACCTAAAAGGCTTAAAATTCATAGCCTTAAGTAAAGCTCGCTGTGCACGCTCAAGTTTAATAAGATGGGTTTTTCGTGCTCCACCCCATGACGTGATGCAGTATGTCAGAATAGATTGTGCGAGTGCAAAATAAACAGTTTTACAGAGACCGGTATCAGCCACGTGCCTCAGTTTCTTAAAAACATATATCAACTTTCTTGTTCTCCCTGCTAGAAGATCAATATATGGACACCATGTGAGTTTTTCATCAAGAAGAATACCAAGATATTTAACTGTTTTAACCCTGTCCAAATAGCTACAGTCGCATGTGTATTGATGGGTCGTGCTTTGACAAGAGTGAATTTGAATTTTTAAACTTTGTGCTGTTTTTAGTGATTGTTCCGTATTAGCGAAAGTTATGAATTTAGTCTTGGATATATTGAGCGTCAGTAAATTTTGACTGAGCCATTTGGCTGTTTTGTGAAGACCAATTTCAGCGTAATTTCTTACTTCATCCCACGTATTACCATAGAATATTAACGCCGTGTCATCAGCGAATGTAAATATTTTACAGTTTTGTATTGCTAAGCTACATAGGCAATTAATATAAATTAGAAAAAGGGTTGGGCCAAGAACGCTACCTTGTGGCACGCCAACTGATACTTGCTCGTCAGGACTATAAAGACCATCTATTGTAACTCTTTGTGATCTATTATTTAAATAATCTTTAAACAAATCTAGTACCTTGCCCCTTATACCAATTTTTTCCATTTTTTTTATTAGTATGGGAACAGAGACAGTGTCAAAAGCCTTAGCCAGGTCTAAGAATACTCCAATGCATTTATTTTTGCTATCGATATGAGTAGCTACGAGGTTAGTAAGTTCAGTGACTGCCTGTGCTGTCGACCTGCCAGCTCTGAATCCAAACTGATTGTGAGGTAAAATTTGCTGTTTTTCTAAGTACAAAAGTAGTCTCTTATTAAATATCTTTTCCAAGATCTTAGCCAGCACTGGTAGCACTGAAATAGGGCGGTAATTACTAACAAAGTCTCTGCTTCCTGTCTTGTGAATAGGATGGACTACAGATATTTTAAATACATCAGGAAACACACCAGTCTGTATTGATAGGTTTGCAATACGAGTTAAAAGTGGTACAATAATAATTCTTGCCATTTTGATTAATTTTGTGGAAATTGCATCCCAACCCATTGCACTGTCCGTTTTTAAATTAATTATTATAGACTCAACTTCTTCTTCAGTTGCCTCCAACATAACCATAGAGTTAACCGGCGGAACAGAGGACTCTTCAATTTGATCAGAGCACGGAATTATTTTTGAAGCTAACTGTTTTGCTATGTTAGTAAAATAAAGGTTTATTGCTTGTAAAGCTAATTCTGGGGTATCTTTTGTTTTTAATAGATCTAATGGCGGTGGTTTCTTAGTGTCTCTGTTTGTGATGTTGTTGATTATTTTCCATTTCATTTTAGGGTTTTTGGCATTTTTATTAAGTTCATTTGCAAGAAAATACCGTTTCAGTCGTTTTAACAAGTCATTGCAATAGTTTTTATATCTACTGTACGTTATAGCAAGAGTTACATTATTGGGTTCAATTTTAGATCTTAGGTGCATGCGATCACGGTTTCTTATGCAACGAACCAAGCCCGGCGTGATCCACGGTTTGATGCAGCGTAATCTTCTAGGTGTTAGTAGTTTTAGAGTGTTTTTCATGATTGATGTATTAAGGATGTTAAGCAACTGCGCTGAAGACCAATGCGCATCTTGTGATTCCATTATAGCACTGAAATTAAATGAATTTAGGTCAGCAAGAATTGCTTCATAATTTACTTTATTAATAGTCATTTGTTTTAATGGTTTTATTGGATTTTCTAGTGTAACACAGGAAAGCACCGGGGAGTGATCAGTCAGAAGGGATTGGAGAACAAGTGTAGTAGTGGAGAAATTTGTCTTGACCATAGCGTGATCTATGCAATTATTTTCTCTTGTTGGGTATAAATGACCAGGCAAGAACCCATGGCTGGCTAGTAAATTGAGGTAATCTGTCGAATTACGATCTTCATTATTAGGTTTCACGTCTATGTTTAAATCACCCATAATGATTATATTATTGCAATTTCCGTAGGTGATTAGAAGGGTATCTAAAGACGTTATAAAGTTATCAATATTTGAATGTGATGGTGACCTGTAGATACCTATAATGACAGTGTCCGAGTCAATCTGTATGACCAGACAGGTAGCATCAGTTAAGGGTATTTCTGCAACTGAACAGCTTAATCCCTCTCTTGTGTATGCTACAATACCGTCATTTTGATTACGATTATGTTTTGTGTAGTGGGTCTCATAGTTTTTTAAGCATGGGATGTATGTAGCTTTTGAATTCCACGATTCCGTCAGAATAAGTATTTCACATGATATTTGTAGTCTAGATAGAAAGACTTCAAAATGGCAAAAGTTTTTTGTGATACTTCTAATATTTTGGGTTAAAATTTTTAAATGGTTTGTAGTTGTTAGATCGGATGGCAAGAAAGATGTACATGATTCTGGATCACATGAAAATGATGGCCCAGCAGATATATTGTCTATATTATGTAATAAATTATTATTAATTGCAGAATCGAATTTTGTTTTTGAGTTTCTGGTGACTTGATCGATAAAAATATATTTTAATAACCAATGTATATGGCATATTTTGGTGTGTGGTAAAGTAGAACAGTATCCATATTAAGGAAGGGTTTAAAATGTTAAAGATAGTAGGTGCAATACACCACAGAGACTGATGAGCAACATAAAGAATAATATAAAAACAAAAAACTAAGTAGTATTTTGAGCAGGAAACTAAAAAATGCAATAAACAAGATGCTAAGCAAATTCGTAAGGTAAAAACTAAGAATAATGTTAAACTATAAACTAAAACTAACGGTAAACACAGAACTAACCCTAGTCAAATGTGGTTTCGGAGAGTAGCTAGTTGAGATTCATCTTTCACTTCAATGCGAGGAGCTTCGATGTCTTTGCGGAGATATATTTTGCCGTTAGTAGTCCAGCAGAATTTGTATTCCTTGGTCTTCGCTACGTCTCTTGCGACGAAAAATAGCCGACGACCTTTGCTTGTTAAAGCTTCGGAAACGTAAATTGGAGCTTGTTGTCCAGCGAATCCTATATCAGCCGAGTTGAGGCGTTGGTTAGGATGGTGTTTATTGTAGGATTTGACTCCTTGGATGACATTGTGCTTTAATATGACAGAGGTAAATTCAGCAACAATTGTACCTTTTCCTGACTTCGAGTTAACTCGGAAAACATCTCTTATGGCTGCTTCCTGTACATGTACATCAAGTAGTTTGCAAGTATTTTGGACAATTTTGGATAAATCGGATTTTGATTCCTTTTCAGATGATATTGGGATATTTCTCAATTCAATAGACGATGACTTTGAGGTTCTTTGGATATCTTCAAGTGACGATTCTAGCGTAGCTATCTTTAACAAGTGTTGCTTGCGTTCACTTTCAAGATTATCAACTTTTTTGCGCATCTCTTCATACTGGTTGTTCATGAAGAGTAAACTTTTTTCAATTTCAACATTTGAATGTTTTATTTCAGTGTTTTGCTTCTTTATTTCAGCAAGCTCTGCGGCAAGTTTGTTCAACAGGATGCTTTGGGTATCTTTCCATTCATCGAGCATGATTTTGATCTCTTCTTTAAATAAAGCAAGTTGTTCTTCGCTTGATAGTCTCTGTCTTTTATTGCGATGAGATATAAAAGATGGTGTAGAAATCCCAGTAGCAATATTTGAAACATCGGAATCAGATAAGGCGTGTTGCACACCACTTCCCGTAGGTGTCTTTACCACTTCTGACATAATTTGTGTTTTTTTTTTTTTTTTTTTCTTTTTCCTAAGTTCAGATTTACTGTGGTCGCTGAGCCGATGTATGATAAAACTTTTTGTCTTGCTCGATCAGTGACAACGTTTCGCACACTACCGCTTCATTTTACTGCGCGCCTAGTACTTTCGCTTGAATTAAAATTGTATATTTTTTGTTAAATAGTGATATTTTAAGTAAATTTGGAAGATAAGCACACGCGTCTATACTCCAATGAAGTCGGACGAAGAAGCAATACAAAACGTTATTGGGATACTAAACGTTATTGGGGTACAAAACGTTATTGGGATAAAAAACGTTATTGGGATAAAAAACGTTATTGGGACACAAAAGGTTATTGGGATATTCTTTAAAAAAAAAACTAAGTATTTCAGCGCTATTCTATTCGGATTAATTTAGTAACGGGATCCATCATCATCAGCTTCCTGCCCCTGTCCCATTCTACTTGGGGTCGGCGCAACACGTTTTCTTCTTCCATTCTCCCCTGTCAGACGTCACGGCATCATTTACTTCTTTATTTTTAACCTTGCCCCACACTAGGAATTTCTCCTGCATCGTGAGTGCATTTACAAACATTTAAACTCACATACACAAACAGCCAGCCCCGGAACAACTATCTCTGTAGGCAATACAAATTTTCATATCATTCCTAAAACCATTCATCCATCTCTTCTTTGGCCTTCCACTCTCTCTCCAGCCATCAGGATAAGACAGGACAGGATCCAAGCCAGTTAAATTATTTCTCAGGGGCTTGTCAAGTTTCACTGTCTCGGCGCTTTCCCGGTTGTTGCCACTGTTGATTCTGACTTTCAGCAGTTAAAGTGGTTGGAAAAAGTGTGTCGAGTTTGTCCCTTAATGATACCCCGTGAATCTTTCCTCTCAATTTTGCATAGCTAGATAGACACTAGCGTTTCCTTCCTAGTAACGGAATTAAGAAAAAAAAAATTGTGGCGTTCTACGCTTTCCATACTATAAAGAGTTGAAATAATTTACTTAGACACCAAATTACTTTGTTCGGAAGCAATCCAAAGACACGTTATACCGATGACCGCTAGTTACAAACATAAGTATAATTTAACTCTGCTCCACGTAAATCAACAAACAAATAATAAATAAGATTATATTTATGCTAACAGAAATCGGAACTTTATCCAGACGCTACTTGGGGCAGGTAAATAACACATTAATAAGTCTTCAAGTTGATAACTGCGTAAATACAAAGTTAACAAGAATTCCCTGATTATCTGTTAGGGAGTTTACTTATTTTTTTTATATCATCGATTTACTTTTCCTTGTGCTGCACGTAAAGCATAAACATTTACGTCAAACGGGACCCTATTACTGAGACTTTGCTGTCCGTCCGTCCGTCAGTCACCAGGCTGTATCTCATGAACCGTGATAGTTAGCCAGTTGAAATTTCTACATATTATGTATTTCTGTTGCCGCTATAACAAAAAATACTTAAAATAGAATAAAATAAATATTTAATGGGGCTCCCATACAAAAAAGTGTTTTAAAAAATAATGGTACGGAACTTTTCGTGCGCAAGTCGGACTCGCACTTGGCCGGTTTTCTTTATTTAATTTTGTATTATTGTTTTGTCCTGTGCGAGTCAAATAAATATTTTTTCTTTCTTTATTATATATCTTCGCATTGATACGTTATAATTGAATGAGTGTAATAATATGACGCCTTTCACTTTCTCCTATACCAGTACTATCAACATTAAATATTGTTTCAACATCATGCAAACTAGATAATCCAATAAACTATAAATTAATAAAGTCGTAATATAAGATTTCATCAGTGTAACGCCAGTAAGATTATATCAAGAAATTACACGTTACAGAAATATATAAACATAAACTTATTGATTTTATACTTGTACTATGACGAAAGTGTGACCATTACACTTCAAGTACAGAAAAACAGGAAAATTTTAACAATATTAACCTTTATTTGTAAAAGAGAAAAAAAAAACGTTGTCAGATTTACTCTGAGTATTTTTACCTATTCATCGTAGTCTGTGAAAAGGAGGTAAACAAAGCTCCATTGAAATGTTTTAACATTGAGTTAGAATTAGAATACTCAACAGTCAAAACCAAACTAAAATAAACTTAAAATATACTGCAATTTTAAGTATCGGATACCAATTCAAGAATAAAGCATCAGCAGGTAGAAAGTCTAAATTCTTTTAAAAATAGAATATAGTCCAAAGCCATCGATACTAATATTATAAATGCGAAAATAACTCTGTTTGTTTGTTTGTTACCTTTTCACGATTAAACGGCTTATTGGATCGTTATGAAATTTGGCAAGGAGATAGACTATACTCGTATCTTCGAGAAGGACATAGGCTACTTTTTATCGTTGAATAAAACAACAAAATTTTCACGCGAAAGAAGTCGCGGGCAGCAGCTAGTCCATACTAATATTATAAATGCGAAAGTAACTCTGTTTGTTTGTATGTTTGTTTGTTACCTTTTCACGACTAAACAGCTGATCGGATCCTAATGAAATTTGGCAAGAAGATAGATTTCAACCTGGGGAAGAACATAGGCTATATATCATCACGCTACGCCCAATAGGAGCGGAGCAGCAATGAAAAATGTTGCGAAAACGGGGAAAATGTGACGCAGACGAAGTTGCGCGGGACAGCTTGTTTAAAATATGTATTTAGCAAGTCATCATCATCATTTTTCTGCCCTTACCCCAATTTATCTGAGAACGGCGCAGCATGTTTTCTTTTCAATACTTCTCAATTATTCGTCATCTCAGCAGACACTTCCTTTCTAGCCATATTGTCCTTCACACAGTCCATCCATCGTTTCTTTGGTCTTCCTTTACTCTTAAACCAATCTACATTCATACTCAAAACTTGTGTGTAGTTTACGACCTACATTATATCCGTGTATACTCAGAGCTAAAGGTCAGAAATCGTTACTATACTTTATTTTGCAACTAAGGTCACGCACAGACACCTCATTCAAACCCGGGTTTACACCGAACGCTCTACTTATTCATTGAGACAGTAATCTTGAGCTTGTGTCGTCAATTAACGATAATTCATAAGATAAGCTTAATTTATTACCTTACTAAGATATAATTTATTAATGCAAACATACGGATACGTAAATACATATTTGAGTCTCGTTTTATAAGGTTATCCAGAATACTTTAATCTGTAATTACCTAATTATTCATTTATATAGCCCATCATAATTATTATTGCATAGATGGCACTGGCCTGAAGTGTAAATATGGCTGCCTCGCAAACGATGAGACACTTGATATCGTGTCCTTCCGGTCCTGTTGCTTGTACATCTCAGGAGCTGATGGACGCTACTGAAAGTGCCAAACTCGTCGCCAAATTTTGGGCTGACTCAATTTAAATTGTCATCGACCCGCTTAGAAGAAGATTATCATGGCCAGCTTCTTTGCCAACAACTGGTGTGTTTCTCCATTTTGTGACATGCGAGTACTATCCAGGTCTTTCTTGTAGTTCATTATCGGTTCCCTAACCTGCTACTCTTCTAAAATTCCTCAACCGTCTCTCTGCACCAGTCAGACTGTTACTTAAACATCATTAAAAAGTTATTTTCATCTGCCTAGCTTAATCCGTATTGCATTGGGATAGGCTTCTAGAGGAATCAAAGGTAGCTGAATATAGTTTTGGGCATGGAGCGACTGTCTATTTAATTTTGTATGTTTTTGTCTAGCCCATGACACCCCAATGACTTCTAAAATTCTTTTCCCATTTCTGGTCTACACGGGAAACTATCTAAAAAGCAAAAGTGCTATCATACTACCTAAAATATCCCTGATTGCGTCACAGGTACTTGAAAGTGAGTCACGGGAAGTTACGACATTTGTGAAGACTCTCCTAATGCATCCCACTCCATTATCTATAGCTATCCATCCATATAAGTGCCGATAAGAGGATTACAATATTAGCTGTAATTATCCATCAGCACTTCAACAGCTATGTGTGTTGTCTGCAAAATAATGTGGCTGGTAACTGGATGATTCAGAGAGTTAATAATAAGTACCGTTTTTTGACATTTTGAGGCCTTCAACTGGGTTGCGGAGGTCAGATACACCTATCTTCGTTAGCTGAAAAATGCTGGTATTAGTACTAAGGCACTGAAATACATAAAAAATCAATCCTCCAAAATCTAACAGATTGCATAAATAAACTTTTAATGGACGGAATCTTTCCAGAAAATTAAAAAAAAAACTATAGTCACCCCAATTTACAAAGCTGGCATAAAATCAAATCCTGCCAGTTATCGTCCAGTTTCAGTCCTACCAATATTAAAATAAAATATTAGAAAATAGTGTATAAAATTATAATAAAATATTAGAAAAAGACGTGTTTAAAAGGTTAGACAAATACTTAACTGAAATTAATTTCTTATAGGTACGACCCACAATATGGCTTTCGACCCAAATCTAACTCCCTTGGCGCAACTATGACTAATGACTACAATTAAAACAAAGATTAACCAACAAGTAGCACTAGGAGTCTTTATTGATCTAAAGAAGGCATTTGATACAGTCAGTCACAGACTTCTACCACAAAAACTGGAAAGTATTGGTATAAATGGAACCGCTTATCAAATGATAAAGTTCTTTTTAAGTGATCCATATCGGTTGTTAAAATGGGAATTTACCAAAGCACGTCTAAACCCGTAATATGCGGCGTACCATAAGTTTCTATTTTAGGTCCCTTCTTGTTCTTGGTGTATGTAAACAACTTACACCAAGCAGGCTTGCAAGGTCACCTTGCCCTTTATGCAGACGATACATGATGTCTGTTTAATTTCGGAAACAACATAAATTAAATAAAAAAATATGCCCATATGATTTAAATATACTACAAATTTGGTATCAGTACAATCGTTTAGCTATTAACGCTCCCAAAACTTCATTTGTAATATTTAGTGCAAAAAAAATAAAAATAAAACTCCTTAACTACCCTTATCTAAGCGTAAACGGAGAAGTGCTGAAAAGGACTGATCAAGAAAAATACGTCGGACTAACTCTTGATAGCAATTTGACATGGAAAGCACACCTTCAACGCATTAAAAACAAACTTTCATCATTGGCGGGCTCACTACATTTCGGCTAGTAACATACAACTCCCTTGTTAAGCCTCATTTATCATATCTTTTCGAAGGATGATAAGACTTACCCCATGGTAAGTCATCTCAAGCTAGTCTAAAACCAATCCAAATTCTACAAAAGTACGGTAAAAATAACCTAACCTGTGAGGGAGCACAGCTCTATAATAAACTTCCAAAGGATGTAAAAGAAGCGACTTCACTGAACATATTTAAAAATAATTTATTCACTTTTATTTACAACGGCGAAACACTATATTAACTGTGTAGTGTTTAGTTTTGTTTAAAACAGCAACATCTTATAACTTGTGCCTCCGTCTTATCTTAGGAATGCAGTGAACTCGCTTCTAATTTTGTTGACAATGATTTGAATGAAACCAAAAATTTTGACATTCAGCTAAACCCGAGCCGACTCCAACGGAGTCTGGAAAAGGCAAGGCACTTGAGCAGCGGTGGCCCAGTGGCAGTCCCGACTTACAAACAGCAAGCCGTGGGTTTGAACCCAGGCGTATTACTTTGTGTAATTTATTTCATCACAGCTGCTCTCAAAACGGTGAAAGAAAACCTCGTGAGGAAACCAGCATCTCTTAGAACTAAAATTCCAATACATATTATAACGTCTACCAACCCACACTGGGCCCGCGTGATCGATTACAGCCCCCTCGCTCGCATAGACAGGAGGCCTGTATCCCAGCAGTAGGAACATTACAGGCTGAAAATGCAGTTAGACTGGAGCCGACCCCGATATAGTTGTTGACCCAATATGTAGTTGACAAAACCGTTTTGCGTTGACCAAAGATTATGTGGCTTTTACTGTTCATATCTGGGAGTGCCTGACAGTAGGATATTTTACAGGGCTGTTCTGCAAGCTTGTGTGCAAACACAGGTGTACACTCTCTCCCACCACCCTCACTATCCGATGGGTTTTGGAGGTTAGATAGGCGGTCGTTCCATGTCAAATACTGGTATTCAGCTGCATCCGGTAAAACTGGAAACCGACACCACCATAGTTTGGATTCAGTTTATCCGTGATCATGGCGTTTGCAACAGCGCCGAAATATCGTGAATTCAAAGCAAATAGTAGACATGGTAAATATCCCGTTCCTAGTGTTATTGATAGTTGGGAAAAGGCTAGGCAGATGGATCGGGCCGCAATCGGACAGGAGAGAGATCTGATGCAAGGGGTTTCGAACACCAAGAATTCTTTTCATGTGTACCATTACCCTACAAAATACAGTCATTTCCCCATCACCCTTGCCAAGTCACCAAACATTCAACACGTGACCACTATGTCACATTTTATGCTCTCGTATGACATACCGACATACACGTCGACGTCACAATGACGTACTTGACCTTTTGTATGTTTTCATTTTTAAATACACACTCAGTTGCGACAGTCTGCTATTGTACTCATTTGTTGTTTAACACCGGTTTAATTGTGTCAATACTTAGTATTTATCTACATTATCATATGGTTCTACTTTCTGTATTTAGTTAGATCTGCTCGTAGTTGCGCCCGTTCGGAGGTGACAAATTATCCCGTGAGATTGTACTACCAAGTAGCTGTTCTAAACAAGATCCTCATTGAAATCCGTTCAGCGGTCAAAGCGTGTATAGGAAACAGACGGACAGAGTTATTTCTTCGTAACTAAGTTTTCAGTGGAAGATAAATGTATTCTCTTTCTCTTCTTAAATTACTTCGTGGTTTAGATTGCATATTTTTCGTCACTCGTAAATGCATTACGGGGTGGAAGGGTCGTCGATGGACAAACCGTTACCACGTGTATTATAGTATATCATTCCTATCACTCCACATAGAAATATGACTGTAATCGTTAATTTTAAAATAAAAATCTGCTGTTACATACATTTTGAGCGTTTAGGTATTACTTTTTGAAAAACGGGATTTCATAAGGATGAAGTACTGAAAACGTGTTCGTTAAGGGGCCATCCATAAATTACGTTACACGTTAAGGGGGAGGGAGGGGGTCGACAAAGTGTGACATGGTGTGACAAGGGGGTGGGAGGGATCCTAAATTTCGTGACGTCACATTTCAAAATCTATTATAATCTAAGTGTTAAAACACGAATTTTAAACTATTAACTTACGAAAACCCTAAAAACATATACAACTATACAGGGTGTAACGGAAAGGGTATATACATACTCAAGGGTGTGCAACTGACCATCAAACTGAATATGTTTCTGCATCGGACAAACATCGTTGTAGCGAAAAAATAACAGCTGCCCATATACATTGGGTCGAATAGGTATTGAAATTTTAAATGGGGAGCAGATCATTTTTTCATTATTACGATGTTTGTCCGATGGAGAAACATGTTTAGTTTGATGGTCTGTAGCACACCCTTAAGTATGTATATACCCTTTCCGTTACACCCTGTATTATATTATAATACAACTATACTGTATGCGTTTGGCGGCATTATCAAAGGGTAGGCAAGTGTAGGTAGGGTTAAATCATGAAATTCATGTGATGTAATTTATGCATGACCCTTTTAACTAACACACTATGAAACATACGAATCATATTCTCAAATACAAAAGGTAAATTCTATTAAGCCTAAGTAAAACTAAAATATAAAGGTTACAAACAGTAGCAGTATGGTTTATCGGCTAACATATTATTCCTTATCTCTCGTACTTGAATATTAAAAAAAAATGCCTGCAACTGTCACACATTCTGTAACCAAATCTACACATTCATCAAATAATCAAACCAAGCATGTCAACAGTTCCGTGCCTTAACTAAAACCTTGTTATCATCAGTATCCAGTACTTTCAATCTCCACTTATCGATATATCGATAAAACTATTTTTATCTTCACGTACACGTATCTACATTCAAGTTATTGAACTTGCATACAAAGCTATAAAATAAACTTATTAATGTACAAAGGACTCCCAGATTGACTTTATCGATTCAATAAAATGGTCTTTATTGTATGACCCGCTCTTAGAGCATTCGTCTTGATTGCCGCGGCGTCTTTAATCGAATCGAGAACTGAATAAACGGAATCGATAAACATATTATGGATAGAGCTCGCGTGGTAATAAACAATGAAACGGGTAAATCTGTTAATAAAGACAATCAACTTGAAATCATGGTTGATAACAAATTAGTTAATAATGCAGCCGACGTAGCTGAGGCATTCAATGAGTATTTTGCCAGCATACCGATAACTACGACTCGCACTTTAAGTTCGTCGCCGTCTAAAGCTGAAAACCTTTTGCATAGCAGCGTGCCTAAATGTGGTCTCGTATTTAGTTTTGAACATGTAACACCTCGTGATATAGTTAACGTTTTTAATTCACTTAAGTCTAAAAACACAGGTGATTACTGGGGCATTTCCATTAAACTTTTGAGTAATATAATCGAAATCTTAGCCCCCTATCTTGCTGTTACTTTTAATAAATGCGTTGATTTAGGTACTTTCCCTGACCTTATGAAGAGCAGTAAAGTCATCCCTCTATTTAAATCAGGCAGTAAGAATGATATTGGCAACTTCAGACCAATTTCTATTTTACCTGCGTTTAGCAAAATTTTTGAAAAGTTAATACTTAAACAGTTGCTAAGACATTTTAATCTCAACAACCTTCTTCATAACGATCAATATGGCTTTACAAAAGGTCGTTCAACTACAGATGCGGGTGTTGCTTTGTTGAGACACATATTCAACGCATGGGAAAACGCGCAAAATGCAATTGGTGTTTTCTGCGATCTCTCAAAAGCTTTTGATTGCGTTCACCACGATACGCTTTTACGGAAACTACGTTATTACGGTGTTCAAAATGAAGCCCTAAATGTAATAGATTCGTATTTACAAAATAGATTCCAATGTGTAGATGTTAACGGCGCGAAATCGTCCGGGCTACCTGTTCAGCTAGGTGTACCTCAAGGCTCAATACTGGGACCGTTTTTATTCTTGGTTTATATTAATGACTTACCATATTATTTGAAGGGTATTTGTGACGTTGTACTATTTGCAGATGATACCTCTCTTATCTTTAAAGTAGATAGGAATAGACACGATTTTGAAGAAGTAAACAACGCTCTATCAAAAGTCACGGATTGGTTCACAACAAATAACCTTGTTCTTAATGCCAAGAAAACTAAAAGTATTAAATTCGCCTTACCTAATGTTAAAAATCTAGGTCCCAACATTATTCTCGGCAATGACGAGCTTAAAACGGTTGACTCAGCTGTGTTTCTGGGTATAACAATAGATTCAAAATTACAATGGGGTCCTCACATATCAAGCCTAGCGGGGAGACTTAGTTCGGCCGCATACGCCGTCAGAAAAGTTAGACAATATACTGACGTTGATACAGCACGGTTAGTCTATTTTAGTTACTTTCACAGTGTTATGACCTATGGTATTTTGCTGTGGGGCAAAGCCGCTGATATCCAAAATATATTCGTTCTTCAAAAACGAGCGGTTCGTGCAATTTACCAGCTGGGTGCACGAGTATCTCTGAGAGATTTTTTTAAAGAGATTGGTATTCTCACGGTGGCTTCACAATTTATTTTAGCTAACATTTTATATATTAGACAAAATATCCATTTGTACTGTAAAAACAGTGATATTCACAACATAAACACTCGAAATAAGCATAAACTACGTGCTCCCTTTCACCGGCTTCATAAGGTTCATAATTCATTCGTAGGGCTTGGTATAACATTTTACAACAAGCTACCATCTTCCTTTTTAGACTTGCCATTTAATGTGTTTAAAGCTAAAGTGAAATCTAACCTTTGTTCAAAAGCCTACTATTCCATTAACGACTACTTAAACGATAAGAATAGTTGGTCGCTGGGTTGAACTCAAGACAATGTTTATGTTCTTTCTTTCTCTAATTAGCTTATGGTATTATATAACTTCACGCGTAGTTTTTTTTTTTTTTTTTTTTTACTTTATCTTTATTTTTATTTTATTCGTCTGTATGCACGTGTAAGCGGGCACGCCCTTTATGTCTAGAGGCTTTATTTATTCTTGAGTATATTTTTTAATATTTTATTTTAGTATTGGTGTGTGCTAGCTGACATGTGACATTAATTTGATATAATGGATTCCTTGTTTATATAAACTTGAACACTTTTGTATAGAATCTGGTTCTTCTAACCTAACAGACAGATGTGTTGCTGGGGAGTTTGTTCCGCCACTTCTTCTTCCCAGCTAAAACACTAGGAAGTGGCGAAGGGCGGGCGTTTTGGGGGACTGTCTCTTGTAATTTTGACGTTCAAAAAGTGCTGATTATCAGCCTAGTTTGAATAAATGACTTTTGATTTTGATTTTGATTTTGTGGCTAAATAACAGCCACACAAAGATCGAAGGTTAAACTACGGTTGCCTAGGTCGGTTCATGGGTACAACCATTCATGTGATTTATGTGAAGACTCCTTCGTGTCTCGGAAAGCAAGTTCAGCCGTTGCGTTCGCCGGCTGTTATTTGGAGATCCTTGACAGTCGTAATGGGTTGTCACCTATTAAGACTGTCAATCTGCAAATGACAGCCACTGATAGACACTAAATAGTAGCCCAAAAGTCTGACAACCCGTCTCACTCACGTGAAATCACGGGGTATCGTATTACCAGGATGCTGGGGGTTTGTGGAGGAGAGATTGGCAGTCGCACCATATAAAATAAGTGGAAGAAATATTCAGCTGCATGTGGCTCGACTGGAGTCTGGAAGCCGACTCCAACACGTTGGGGGAAAGACTATAGGAAGATGATAATAAAAAACCGGCCACGTGCGAGTCGGACTCGCGCACGAATGGTTCCGTACCATTATTTATAAAAAACGAGCAAGAAAATCACTTTTTTGTATAGGAGCTCCCCTAAAATATTTATTTTAATCGGTTTTTAGTATTTTTTGTTATAGCGGCAACAGAAATACATAATCTGTAGAAATTTCAACTGGCTAACTATCACGGTTCTTGAGATACAGCCTGGCGACAGACGAACGGACAGCGATGTCTGAGTAATAGGGTCCCGTTTGACCCTCCGGGTACGGAACCCTAAAAATAAAATAGCTTGTTATTTAAAAGTCATTAAAATGAGTAAATAGTTACGATAATATTTAACTTGTGTCAGTGTTATCTTATCAACCTTTCAAAGCTTATTATAGTGAAAAATCAAATATAAACTCTTTAAAGGTTTTGATTTTTATCTATTGTTATGTTAGCTCAGTAACTGTCCCCGATGCCCTCTGTGAAAGGTATATTAGTGACTAAATTTAGCATTTTGATTCTAGTTTACTTATAAAATTTATTGAGAACAGTGATTCTGAATTGCAGCATATGATGTACTGAAAATGATTCTAAAGTAAGTTTTTATTTAGTTCTCTGTCAAAATAACTTTCCTAATGTAACTTTTAATAGTTACTTTGTCCCTTATTCATTATTTAGTAAAATCTATATTGACCTATACTTACTAATAATATAAATGTGAAAGTAAGTTTGTCTATCTGTCTGTCTTCTTTGTTACCTTTTCACGCCAACGACTGAACAGATTTGGATAAATTTGCACATGGAAAAACATTAACCGCGGTTGTACTCAGGGCTCTTCGTTAGATCGAATCATTCCCGTGGGATTATTCCCGTCCTCCACACAGGTAAATTCATTGATAAAACATAGTGCCTTTATAAAAAACGTCTATTTTTAAAAACAACATAAATATCTTAGAGGCCACATGCATTATTCAAACAACAGTGTTTCATTCAGCAGCGCTAATACATTCTGCTGTCATAAGCGCGGGAGGTTCTAGAATCGTCCATATGATAAAACCACGTGTAACCAAACAATTGTGAAGGTTGTGGTTTAATGACCACGTGCTAACTGAATAATTATAACTACAATTCATTTAAAAACCCCGCCTCGCCCCCTATTACATGGGATGGGCGTGGTAACGTTTGCATTACTTTTATTGAAAAAAAAGCAATTTCCGATCACCAATAAAATATTCTTTTTTTTTTTTAATGTTGCCTCACACTAGGAATTTCTCCTGTTTCGTGGTTACAAACATTTAAACTCACGTATACAAGCAGCCAGACCCGGAACAACTACCCGTAGGCCATACAAATCATTATTCTGTGCGGGGATCAAACCTATAGCGCAGCAGCCAATCGCTCAACCACGGCGCCAACCGAAGAAGATTTTTCTGAAAGAAAAAAGGAAAACTGCCTAGTTGGGAAATCATCTCGGTTCTTCACTACTTTCCTGCGTTCTGTTGCGTCACGCAAGTCAAGCCTTTATCAATTTTATCTCTGAACTCTGCAAAAACTGATACTCTGAATGTTGCTATCTTTGAAGTGACGGTTAATTACTTTTATGACCTGCTGGCTTACCATGAAGTCTTAAAACATTATTGTTTTACTCCTTTTTCAGTGTGGGAAAGAGATGGCGCCAGACATCCTGTATAGCTCCGTCTCTTTCCCATACTGAATTAAGAGTAAAACAATACTGCTTTAAGACGTCATGGTAGGCCAGCAGGTCATAACAGTAATTTTTTAGAGAAGAGTTTTTACCTGTTTTCGATTTCTTAGGAGCTGGTGGCTAAATAGTAACAGGTTAAGCCTAAGTTTCCCAAATAGCATAAAAATAAAAAATAAAATAAAAAATAAGGTAAATTTGCTTACGTTGGTACGTGGATGGGTGACCGCCCATTACATACCGAGTTTCATCCGTGCCTCGGAAAGCACGTTAAGCCTTTGGTCCCGGCTGTCATTTGTAGATGTTTGACAGTCGTTACGAGTAGTCTGTGGCCCGAAAGTCTGACAACCAGTCTTATGAAAATGTATATCCTATTACCCAACACTAACTGAGCTGTGGAGGTCAGATAGGCATTCACTCCATGTAAAATACTGGTATTTAGCTGCATCCGGTTAGACTGGAAGCCGACCCCAACACAGTTGGAAAAAGGCAAGCCAGATGATAATGCGATTTCTTAACGGATCACCCTGTATGTATTTTTGTATCTATAGGTAGGTATCTATTTATGTACATACATCCGCATTACATGAGAACAACCGCAAACCGCATCGTATGAATCTACAGCAAAGATTGAAACTATTAAATAGTCAATGAGAATTGAACAATAGGATCTAAATGGACTGAATGATTCGTTCACGACACGCCTGAGTGCTAAGTAGTGCTATTGATAAGTAGTTTGGTATTAAATGGCTTTGTATATTCCTATATGTATTTAAGCAATACATATTACAATAAAATAATACCTACCTACCGCGAGACGATCCATCATCATCTGCCTAGCCTTTTCCCAAACTATCTTGGGGTCGGCTTCCAGTCTAACCGGATGCAGCTGAGTACCAGTATTTTACATGAAGCGACGGCCTATCTGACCTCCACAACCCAGTAACTGGGTAATACGATACCCCTTGGTAAGACTGGATGTCAGACTTTTTTTGGCTTCTGACTACTCGTAACGACTGTCAAAGATCTACAAATGACAGCCGGGACCAACGGCTTAACGTGCTTTCCGAGGCACGGAGGAAACTCGGTATGTAATTATGGTCACCCATCCACGGACCAACCTCGGCAAGCACGGCTTAACCTTAAAGATCGACCCGGGCGGCTGTTATTATTTAGCCACGAGCTCCGAGACGATTCGTGGGCCAATAAAACCACGATGTGAAGCCCTGACACAGCCAGAAGGCGACGCGGTAGACCTCGCAGGAGATGGCGGGGCGAGCTAGACAGAACCAACGACCAGTGGTCCACAATGGCCCTGTATCGAAGGATTCGAAAGAGGCTTTTGCCCAGCAGTGGGATGGCACAGGCTAACAGTAACTTACCTCGTTGGTGTAGTGGACGTAACCGCTACTATTGAGCCGCTATTACCAGTTTGATTCTCAGGCTGGGCTAAGTTTTATTGGGATTTTCCATCGCGAATTTCTCAGTAGCAACCACGGAGTCTGGCTTTGTGCCAGTTTGATGGCAAAAGGGTCACCTCCTAGCTCCTTCATACTTGTGATCCTTTCACAATGTTTTCAAATTCATACCTATTTAATAACAGACTCATGCTCATGAATGAATATGTAGTTTTAATTCCGCGATAAAGATCCAGGCCTGAACGCAGGATGATTCACCGCCCTCGCGCCCGAAAAAATGTGCACATGCAGGAAATAAGCATTATCTAAAAAAAATGTGCGTGGATGCCCTCCGCGCGGAAGAAGTGCAACTTCGTAATACTACACGTATGCGTTCGAGTGCCACGCATTCACTCTCGTTCGTCTCTTTCTATTCCCCCTCCATGGTAGCGTTAAACGTTTAACGCAACCTTGTTGGAAGTCGCATAAGAAGTTTCACTTCAATAAATGCTCAGATATGCACTGCTGGAATATCAACTCTCAGGACTGACCCTTTTTTTTTTTTGTGGATGGGAAATCATCAAATTACTTCTCTCTCGGAGGGAGTGTCAGACTTGACTGACTAAAACCCACCCATGTTCCTTCTTAGCCCTTTGTGTTCCAGGGCCGCGATATCTCTTTCGAACAACCCGCAGCCCTGGTCAGGACTGACCCTCACATCTTGAGAATTAGCGTAGATGTCACTTAGAGTTACCGAAAACATGCGGAAAAAAATCGTGACACAAAACGAGTGAAACAAAAGCATCTTTGTCCCAAATTAATCGATCACGAATCATTCGAATGCTATCGTTACGCAGTTCGACAACTTTGCTTTAGGCCAAGGTTAACATCGTGGAATCTTATATTTTAAAACAATTCTTGATATCAAGCCGAGTTATTTAATCTGGTTTAAGTATTAAACCAATTATGTTTATGTCCTAATTTGGGTGATTGCTAGATAATTAATGACAACGCAATTTCATAATGCAATCAGTAAAATGTTAATTAAGATTACATATCGATTCAGACATATGAGGAGCAGCAGTGTCCTCAAAATTATGTACTATCCCTTTGTATTTTGCCTTTAGACTTCTTTTAGACCCATTGTTAAAAGACCCAAGAGTCCATGGTTTCTGCATTCTTAATCTTTACCAGCAAATTAGATCGATAAGTCTATGGTAGTAGCAGAGGTGCGCATGGCTAAATAATAACAGCTGTTCGTATCGATCTTTAGGTTAAGCTCGCTTGTCAAGGTTAGTGCGTCGATGGGTGACCACCCATAAGTATTGTATTAGAAAGTACTGACTGGGTTGTAGAGGTCAGATAGGCAGTCGCACCATGTAAAATTCAGAAATTCATACGCATCCGGTTAGACTGGAAGCCGACCCCAAACAAAGTCGGTAAAAGGCTAGGCAGATGAGTCTATGGTAGTTGAGTTCAACTACCATAGACTCATCTGCCTAGCCTTTCGCCCTAGAAATGAGTTCATTTGGTCAGAGGTACCTGCAGTCTAACTAAGCCTATCGCAATCCATTGTTGGACATACTCCTCCCCAAGCTGCGCCACACCCGTACTTCACCTCCCTGCGCATCCAGTGTTTCCCAGCCACATTTTAGTGTCTTTTGTCCATCAGACTTGCGACATCCTTCGTTTTCACTTACCGATAAATGGTCTAATAAATCGTTAGCTCCACCCTCGATCCTACGAAAGACATGGCCAGCTTATTGCCACTTCAGCATGTTTAATCTGCAAGCGATGTTGATAGCTCCAGTTCTTTTTATGTTTTCTTCCCACCTCAAAATTCGCAAGACAATAAAACTCTTTAATCATTTAACAGATTTACTGTGTTCAATATCAATGTCTTTATCTTATATCTCTTGGTCAAGGTCATGGTTAATCTTTAAATGACAAGTGTTATCTGAATGGTCTAGACTTAAACTGATATAAGAGAAATGGATTGGATTACCAACTTACCTTCGTACATCCGACCTACACAAGGTGGTTTAAGGTTGTTAAAGTATACATTTCCAATGTAACCTGACCTCGCATTGACTGTCATTGTATAGGATTTTCTTGCAGTGAAATGTATCTATACTATTAACATTATTGGTACGAAGGTCTGTTACATTTTCATGACGTGGCATTCGGATAGACCATGATCTGGTTTAAGACAAACTTATAATACATTATAGTTCAGTTCAAACTTTATGGTGGCTCGGAATTGGCTACAAGTGAAGGTCTGCGCATTATACAGTCAAGACGATGCGTCCTCTTCGCCACGCTGATACCTAAAATTAAGCTCTGCGCAGCTTTGCATTAGATGTTCCGAGCCACCATAAAGTTTGAATCGTTATACCTACGCAGATGTTCACTCACAGCTAACTTCGCAGCCGTCATAAAGTTTGATCTGAACTATAGTTACCGTGAAAGAAACTCCGACCATCTCGCGAGCAAAAAAGCTAGTACCTCGATTTGTCGGTTTGCGTTTAAGCAACATGTGTTGACCTTGTGTTTTCTTGATAATATAATTATGGATGTCGATGGCACGAGTCTCACGAATACGTTTCTTGCGTCAGAAAATAACATCTAGTCAGCAAAATTTGTAATGGCACTGTTTACTACTTGGTAGAATTTGTCGGACGTGCTTATTGTAGGTATTGTCTCTCGTAGAGACCTTGAACTGAGTAGACATGAATGAATTCTAAAAACTAATAACATGCAGTTCAGTACGGCCTAAACAAAGTGAAATTTCTGTCAGCGAAAACGATGATGACGTTATGGTTAAAAATATGAAGGATTTAAGGACATTATATCCTCCTCCTTTGGGGAGTCGGTTGAAAACGCTTGTCAATCGTTAAGGGGAAGCAGTAACCCTCGAAATTAAAATTTTCTTAAGTCAATGTAAAAGACTAAACGTTTTGAAAATCACTAGTCTATGCGATTTAGGCGATTAACACACTGCCACGCACCCGCACGTAAATGCGTGTTTTAACGTTGCTTGTAAGTATCTCCGTTTGTATAGAAAACACGCACAGTCCAACACACAGAAAATGCATCCAAACGCGTTCATTCAGTGCGTTGACACGCAACATGCAGCGTGATGCGTGGCAGTGTGATAATCGCCTAAGGGAGCACATACAGCAGTTTAATGTACTGTAGTTTGGTTGTTGTTCGTTGTGTGTCGAAAAGTACTTTTTGTTATTCAGTTGTAACTTAGGTATGCACAGTCACCGGTACTTACAGATATGTTATCTGTACCGGTAACACACCACATTCCCGTGAGCTTATGGTATGCGCAACTATGAATTTGCACTAAATGCTTTGTGATGGCATATGGTATTGTGAATGTTGTTTTCTGTAAAAAAAATGTTTTCCGTTTATTCATTTACATACATATTATTTACTTTTTTAAATATTTTTACAAAAAGATAAAAAAAAAAAAAAAAACATTTAAAAATATAAAAATAGTAGCCCACCGGTATCGGGAATAGGGTCCAAGCTTTCTGTAAAATCTTTATTATTATGAGACCAACAAGCCCTTAACCTCCTTGGGAAGAAGACGTAATCTAAACTTGCAACACCATAAAAAACACCTATTCCTATATCTATTTTGCTCATCATTCAGTCTTGCTACTAGACGAAACACCAAGCAATTGATAAACAAGTGTTCATTTTGTCCCAACAATATATTTCCCAGCATTCTGTCGTCTGATGCAACGATAAATTAGTAGATCTACTTTTAATCTCTCCATCGAGTTTCGTTTAAATTCCACGAATGGATCCGTTCCGATTGTCCACTCGACTTTTACCGTTCACTTGGCTTCGAGCCAGGGATCCACTTACAGGTTAAGCCTTATTTTAATTAGCTTAAAAATGCGCTATAGGATAGCATTCAAAGCATATATAGATGCGCTATAGGACAGCATTTAAATAGAAAGGATGTTTTTGTAACTTGAGGGTTTTTAAAACGTCAATTTTAACATTTTCGTTGCGTTATTTAAAAACTTTATATATATAAAATAAGTTATCACAAATCATAATGAATATTGGCACTCGAGTTTGGTGAAGAATAGAAGTCGAGCATCCACTACCTGAATACAGTTAAATTTAACTACCAATCACATTTGCCTTCAATCAAGTACCTCGCACAAAATTAAACCAGCAATTCCCATCCTCAACTCCACCATACATCAACGTCAACCAACAACCGGTTTGGTGATAATTGCGTAACTGCGATTACGTAACGTTATGATTGCCACAAGTTAGGCACCTTGCAATTACCGTCAGGGTAATACGGAGACCGCCGCGGGCAGTTGCATCATAAGTGCTGAAAGCGAAAAATTTGCCTGAGGCCTATTAGCGACGAGGCGGTAAACTGGCTTTCATTTGTAAATCGTTACAAGTAGTCAGAAGCCGAAAGTCTGACATCCAGTCTTACTAAGGGGTTTCGTATTACCCAGTTTCTGGGTTGTGAAGGTCAGATAAGTAGTCGCTTCATGTAAAATACTGATACTCAGCTGCATCCAGTTAGACTGGAAGCCAACCCCAAAAAAGGAAAAACGCTAGGCAGATGATGGTGCGCGTAATGTTTTAATCATATAGCTTCGGTGAAGGAAAACATCGCGAGGAAACCAAAGATGCCTGAGAGATATTTCTCAACGAGATGTAAAGCCAAGTCAGAGGGCGGCATAAAAACTCTGACACCAGGTTGGCACCACACGAAAAAAAGAAGACAATGAAACAAACTCTTTGCCTTGCAAACATCATGCCTGTAATCCCCGTTGGTTTAGTCAGAGGTCATAATCATCATCATTTCAGCCGAAAGACGTCCACTGCTGGACATAGGCCTCCTCCAAGTGTCACCACATTGACCGGTCCCGTGTGACTCTTATCCAGCAGATACCCGCAACCTTCACCAGGTTATCGGTCCACCTAGTGGGAGACCTTCTAACGTATCGTCTTCCTGTTCGCGGTAGCCATTCCAAAACTTTTCGGCCCCATTGGCTATCTGTTCTGCGAGCAATGTGCCCTGCCCACTGCCAGTTAAGTTTGGCAATTCTTCGGGTTACGTCGGTAACCTTGGTTGTCTTGCGGATGTCCTCATTTCTGATTTGATCACGCAAGGAAATTCCAAGCACACCCCCGTCCGTTGCCCTTTGGTTGACTCTGAGACCCATTGTGAGCGACCACGTTCGGTCCCATGTGTAATCATTGGCAATATACACCTATCCTGGTGTACCTATATTTAGAAAAAACATTTTAGTAAAAACATTTTAGTTAAAACATTTTAGTAAAAACATTTTAGTTAAAACATTTTAGTAAAAACATTTCACCTGTTATGTTTTAAGTCCCGTGTAATCGAGGGCAAGCCTGTTGCCAGGCACAAATTGAGATGGACGGCTACTGAAAAATGCCTTGCTTGAATTGCAGACATTTACAAGTGCAACAGTACAAATGGACCATGACTTCCTGAGTTTATTCTAATTACTTAGAGATGCTGGGGGAAACTACAGTGCTTATTATATTAAGAGGATGGGCCGCAACATCCTTCCTTATCAGTAACGGCATACTGTGATCACAATCAGAAGCTTGATAGCTTAGAATGTCGGGACTAACTAAAGGATATCTTTGCCTAGTAACAGCTATGCGAACGGTCAGAAGGTAGAATTTGCACCGTGAGAAATTCTCAGCCGTGTCTGAATTATAGCCGTGAACCGTAACTACTGAGAGCCTTCACTGTGAGCCTATGGTACTTTATAAATATTAATGAAACGAGAAAATATTATGAAATTCGCAAAGTAACTGAGCTGTATTTTCTTGAAAATCCTAGATATATTTTAGCAGTAAACTTCAGACTTCTTTCATAGTTTTTTTAGCCTTTACCCGACAAAGTTGGCTTCCAGTCTGACCCATCATCATCAGCCTATAATGTACCCATTACACACTGCTGGGACACAGGCCTCCTCTCTATTAGAGGGATAGGGCTGTAATCCACCACGCGGGCCCAGTGCGGGTTGATAGATGTCACATGTCTTCGAATTTTTAGTTCTAGGACGGGTTTTTCAGGCCGGTTTTCTCACGATATTTTCATTCACCGTTTTTGAAAGCACCGGTGATGAACTACATTGCACAAAGTAATGCGCCTGCCTGGGTTCGAAATCACGGCTTACTGCTCCTAAGTGACCTCTGACCCGATGCAGCTGAATACCAGAACTGCCTTGACTTGCCAGTCCTACATCATAACATCACAATTTCAGCAACAGTTCCTACCAAATCATATCTTCAAACAGTAGTCCTGTCCTTCAGCTTTCACCTATCCACAATCAGTCCCGTATCTTACAATAGAAGTCAAAACAAACTCATATCATATTCCTACAGAGTATTTGACGAAGCTGTCATCCGACACCGACCTTCGCGGTGAGTCTACGAGTACAAGGATTTGCGCATCAGTGCACGCCACATCATCGTGGATAATGCCTCATGCTCACACAGTATTGCAGAACTAAGTACGGAATTGATTATGTGTACATCCTGTTTGCAGTGATTGTTGGTGTTTTTGTCTGGTTCCTGAATGGCTTCATTGGTCTTGAATGGTACACTGTACTTTCTTATTCGATACTGGTTTATAAACTTACTAGCTGCTACCCGCGACTTCGTTCGCGTTAATTTTGATGTGTTTTTCAGGAATAAAAAGTAGCCTATGTCCTTCCCTACGATATAATCGATCTCCTGGCCAAAAATCTTATAAATCGTGAAAAGCTGACAAACAGACAGAGTTACTTTCGTATTTATAACATTAGCATGGACTTTTTGTTTTTTTTTTTTTTTTTGCCCCACACTAGGAATTTCTCCTGTATCGTGGGTGCAATTTACAAACATTTAAACTCACATACACAAGGAGGAAGGTGTTCTCAAGTTAATCGCTGGCTGGTCGTTGTGAAACTCAAAGTCGGTACTTCGTCATTCATCATTCTTCTACCCTCATCCCAATTTATTTGGGGTCGGCGCAGCATGTCTTCTTCTTCCATACTTCTCTATTACTTGTCATCTCTGACACTTCGTTTCTTCACCACCATATCACACTTTCCAAAAATAAATAAATAGATAATTGTACTTGCATTTACACTGTACATAGTTTAAAAAATTCATAGGTAATTACACATAAACAAACTTATGCCTTTTCCCCATGGAAGTATGCACGAACTATAATAAGCCTACTTTCACTTTTTTTTTAAATTAATGACATAATTCTGGAGTCCTATTTTAAGCTTTAAAATGTCCATGGATTTATAAATATCAAAAACAGTCAAGTATACCGAAATAATACCAGTTCTTTGGCAATGTAAAATTACCAAACGAAGCGTTTCCAAAAATATACTGTATCAAAAATGTAACTGAACTGGATTAATCCAGTTACCAAAACTTGATAACTAGTTTTAGCCGGTATTTGTCGCTGCATTGCGAAATATTTCTGTGTATATGGTATGCACGACCAAATGGGGACAATGAAACACTTTTAGCAATACTATGGTTATTTTTAAGTAAATAAAATTACGTTTTAGTGTAAGAGAACAGATGTCCTTGTACCAATGTGCATCATTCAATAATGTATAAAATTACTAGCTGTCCCGCGCAACTTCGTCTGCGTCATATTTTCCCCGTTTTCGCAACATTTTTCATTGCTGCTCAGCTCCTATTGGTCGTATCGTGATTATATATAGCCTATGTCCTTCCTCAGGTTGAAATCTATCTTCTTGCCAAATTTCATTAAGATCCGATCAGCCGTTTAGTCGTGAAGAGGTAACAAACAAACTTACTTTCGCATTTATAATATTAGTTAGGGTTAAAAAAACGTTTTCATTTTCATAAAGTGGTCCAATCAACCGTAAATCAGTGGTATCAATATGATGTTGACAGTGCCTTTATTTCCATAGCACATAGCATAGTAAGCATGGTTTATTAACCTGGTTTAGTGCCTTGGTAGATCTCCATTCTACTACTATTTACATCTGCTTATCTTTTTCCCAACTTAATTGAGGTCTACTTCCATTTTGGCCAGATGCAGCAGCATACAGTATTTAACTTTATTGTAAAATGCATATGGGACCGCCGCGCGAACTTCATCTGCCAAATAAAAATCAATCACACAGAAATCGGTGTAAATATATGAAAAAAAAAACCTGCTAGTCTGACTCGAACACGAAGGGTTCCGCATCATTATTTATAAAAACTAGCAAAAAAAATCACTATATTTGTATGGGAGCCCCCCCTTTTTTCCGATGGGAAATCATCAAATGACTCCTCCCGCTATGGGCGGAGTAGAAGGGAGTGTCAGACTTGTACTGACTAAAACCCATCCATGTTCCTTCTTAGCCCTTTGTGTTCCAGGGCCACGGTATCTCTTTCGAACAGTCCCGCAGCCCTGACAGGATGGGAGCCCCCTTACAAAATTATTCTGTTTCAGTATTTGTTGTTATAGTGGCAACAGAAATACATAATATGTAGTTTCAACTGGCTAACTATCACGGTTCATGAGAGACAGCCTGGTGACGGACGGACAGCGAAGTCTCAGTAATAGGGTCCCGTTTGACCCTTTGGGTACGAAACCCTAAAAAGATGCTTGTGAAATTCATAACCACCTCCTTATTTAGAAGTCGGTTAAACCAAGACTTAATCCCTAAGCTCCCACCGTCTTATGAGTCACTCTACCAATCCAAGTTAATAAAGTCACTCCCATTCATAAATTAAAAGGTCAATTAGAGTATCGGGCACCGGCCAATCAACACAATTACCCATTGGACGATTAATTTATACAATTAAGATAACTACGGATTAGCTCTGTGACTACAGGGTGCGCCCACATGTGGTTTGAATTATATAGGGTGTGGAAATAACTGTTGTTTGTTTTACTAGAAAAGAAAATAATTGCTTAATTCTATTTATAAAAACGGGTTATTTGTGGATTATTAATTTCTATAAAAGTTCTTGCACATTAACTTTATAAAAATAACAGTTTCTTAAATCTACCGATTCCTGTAATTGTTTTTAATATTTTAAATACATTATAAAATGGGCTCACCCTGTACTTGACGTGCTACATAGGAAAACGAAACGTCCCGTACGTCATTCAGGACGTTCCATTTTCCTGAAAATACAGGATGTAATAAGATTCCTGTCTAGATATTGACCTTACACTGAACTCATCAAAGTAAAGTGAAGTGTGTAAAGCACAGAATTAACAATGGATGAAATGGCGGCAGGTCACGGGAACTATCTGCGACTCCCGCATTCCTCTTAAACTTAAGGGGAAGATTTATAAAACAATGGTTAGACCTGCTGTCTTGTATGGATCAGAATGTTGGGCCACAAAAGGGATGAATGAAAGGGATTTGCATGTAGCTGAGATGAGAATGCTAAGGGGGATGTGTGGTGTTACGCGAAAGGATAAAATAAGAAATGAGTACATAAGGGGCAGTTTGAAAGTGGCGCCGGTGACTGAAAAGATGTGTGGTAATCGGTTGTCGTGGTATGGGCATGTGATGCGGAGGAATGAGGAAAACGTCGTGAGAAAAGTTTTGAGTATGAATGTGGATGTTTATAGGAGTAGAGGAAGACCAAAAAAACGATGGATGGACTGTGTGAAGACTGATATGGCAAGAAAGGAGGTGTCTCATGAGATGACAAGTAATAGAGAAGTATGGAAGAAGAAAACATGCTGCGCCGACCTCAAATAAATTGGGATAAGGGCAAGAGAATGATGATGACTGAACTCATCAAATCGATTAACGATATTAAAAAAAAAAACACAAGATTATGGTGCCCAGTCGGGGTTGGTGGATATGGTGGACATGTTTCTGAGTTCTTGGTTCTAGTAGGACTCCGAAGTTTTCCTTCATCGATAAGAGAGCATTTTACATGTTTTGCAAAACTGTGTAACAGTCCCGGTTGTTGAAATAGTTAGTAATTTCATACTGACGTGTTTTTAGCGATAAAAGAAATCATTTATTACTTTGTATACTCCATTGAGGAAAAGTCGAAAAATTGTTAATTATTTACACGTGTGAGAAATAATGTACTTAAAGCTCGTCTTCTTATAGAACATAAAATTATATTTAGAATGCTAAGATTATGAACAAAGCAGTATTTAATTATAACATCATTAGAATTGTCTGTTTTTGAAAATAAAATAATTTAATGGAAAATGTTTCGATGGTCATAATTTTGTTCCATATGCAACTTTAGCTAAATGAGCACTCAGAAGATGTTTTGTTACTTCTTGGCACGGCATGTATCAGACATAAATCACCACTTAACTTTAAGCAGCTATAACTAAACGGCAAGGAACTTAGCAAGTTACTGAACACTAAAAACTAAAACTAACTAAAAACAAAACTGTTATTAATATCACGCTTAATAATAATACAACTAATATCATTAATACAATAGAAATATTGAAAAATGTACAAAATGAGATGAATAAAGGAAATAATAATCCAACCACAATAATTAATACAATAAGCGCCACAAGCCTCGCTATTATGTGGAGTGTGTGAATCATTCGCAGATACATTAATATTCCTATGACGTGACAACGTGTAACCATGTGGGATTCGAACCAGGAAGGGTTTACCTCGACCCACGGACCCACGGGTGTTACGAATTGTTAAGTACTAACCAGGTGGCTTACCATGACGTCTTAAAACATTATTATTTTACTCCTTTGCCAGTGTGAGAAAAAGAAGAATCAAGAGAAGATGGCGCTAGACATCCTGCATAGCTCCGTCTCTTTCTTACACTGGAATAAGAGTAAAACTATACTGCTTTAAGACGTCAAGGTAGGCAACCAGTTAGTTGCCTCGTTTGGATGTCTTGTGAATAAGGACTAACAATAAAGTTGGGACGAATTAAAATAATATCTTACGTAAATGGCTAATAAATACACGGTGTAAATCACCTCATCACGAAGCCGTCAACCAAGCATTCTGTAAATGAAACTAAGTAACTTTACGCAAAAATTATTGCTGGTAAACGACTTTTTTTTGGGGTGTGTAAAATCATGTTTTGTGGTAGAACTCAATGTAACGCACTCAAAACATTGTGCTGATGGACGGATTGAATAGTACGGGGGTCGTGGAGGTGTTTAAAGTAAATCTATTACATTAAAAACTTGTATTTAAGAAAATACTTGTCAAAAAGTTGGAACTTTGACCCTTAATATCTCCGTGACTAGAAGGTTCCCAGGTACGGTGTAGAACAAAAAAATGATCGCAATGACAGGGAGAACCAGTGCCTTTCGGCTTCGTTATGAGGTGTTTTACACCCTTTATATGAAAATACGAAGTCTATTCAAGGTGGAAGTGGCCAGTCTTGCCAAGGGGTTTCGTATTACCCAGTTACTGGGTTGTGAAGGTCAGATAGGCAGTCGCTTCATGTAAAATACTGGTACTCAGCTACATCAGGCTAGACTGGACAATGGAAAATTACTCCTACCGCTCTGGGCAACGCGGAAGGGAGTATCAGACTTGTACTGACTAAAACCCATCCATGTTCCTTCTTAGCCCTTTGTGTTCCAGGGCCAAGGTATCTCTTTCGAAAAGTCCCGCAGCCCTCACATAAACCTCCTCACATTATAAATACCACCAGCACATTCAGATTCCATATTCAAAACGACGTAAGTACGGATTGAGTAAACCATAAATATCAATTTATCTCAAGTAATAAAACAGACATAGAACCAAAACCACAGGTAATAAAAATAAAGGTAGACAATAATAATAAAGAAGAAACTATTGGTCACAATAATCAGAACAAAGTAACACAACATGCACACAATACCTCATTTAAATTATCATTGCGTGTGGGTGACTAAAAACTTGAATAATAATTTAATATGACCTAATAACTTCGAGAAATCTTTAATGCAGTGCGATGTGTGATCCATCATGAAACCGGTTTTTGACAGATGTAGATAAACAAACTAAAACGTAAGAAAATAACAAAAGTTCGTGGCTTTGATTCTGTCACATCAATTTAAGACCTCTTTCTAAAATAAATTCGATAGATAACCAGACTTACTACTTTTTATATACTTTTTTCTTTTTTTTTTGAAAATCACAAGTTTTTCACAACTATTTATCCTATACTTAGACTTACGCTCGAGCGAAGCCGCGGGCAACAACTATTATCTTTAACATCTAAATTATTATTTGCGATGTTATTTTGCGGGGCACGCACACGTAGACAATTGCCGAACTCCACACGGGCGAAGCCGCGGGCAGAAACTAGTGTGCTCATAAGGATCGTCCCGCGAACGCGGGACAGTCGGCTTCATGTTTATCGATGCGATATGCTGTTTGCTGTAATATGCGTAACTGATGTATTTATTTAGAGGCAAAAATACAGATAAGCCTTAAAAAACCTACCACAGACTTTAATGGTATCAATTGGTTTAGCTCTTAGGCAAAGATTAACCAGGGCTGTGGGACTGTTCGAAAGAGATACCGTGGCCCTGGAACACAAAGGGCTAAAAGGAACATGGATGGGTTTTAGTCAGTACAAGTCTGACACTCCCTTCCGCTCCGCCCAGAGCGGGAGGAGTCATTTGATGATTTACCATCCAGAAAAAAAGGCAAAGATTAACCCTAGCCTAGCCTAGTTAAATCTTTTTTTAGAGTTCCGTTTACGTGTTAGGACAAAGCGATAACTAGAAATAAAGTGGAACCAATGATTTAGTTCCAAGTACACGAATGCAATCTGATCTTGAAAATAATGACATTGAATTAACCGCGCATGACTTTGCACATAGAAGTTGGTTATCGGTACTTTATATTTAGGTATACTAGACAATACAATTGGAGAATTAGATCAGCAATGCTGTCATAATCCTAATATAATGCACAGATAAACAAACATAAAATGAAGTTAATGATGCATAGATTTAGCAGTATTTGGACTTGATCTGGCTCGTGTAGTCAATTATTTCAATATAAATCTTAGCAACCAAAACCCATCCATACCATCATCTACCTTCGACCAACTTTGTCGGGGTCGGCTTTCAGTCTAACTGGATGCCGTTGAATATCATTAGTATGGGGCCTTTGCCCATTTCACCAGTTACTGTGTAGCTCGATACGCCTTGGCAATAATGGTTGTCAGACTGTTCATCCGTATCACTAATGCGGAAGAACACCAAACACTTATTTTAAAGAGAAAAACTTCCCTTGCAAAGAAAAAGGTTAATAAATTGATCATTTTAAGTTGAGATTTTAACTTACTTTACTGACTACCTAAAGAAAGTGAGCGTAAAAATCAAGTTTTCAAAAAAAAACCTTAAGTAATGCTAAATAGAGCTTGATCAGTTCTCAACTTCATATTCCCAATTTAAAAAATGATGTCTGTTTCCCCATCAACTTCATACATTCTACTATCATCACTACTAATCTTCAATTCTTCTTTCCAGATAATCACCAAGCCGAGCAGAACACCTCACCATGGAGGAAATCAAGAAAGAGATCAACTTGGACTCAGTCCTCGAGAGCTTGGGTCCTTACGGCAGATACAACCTGCTGAACTTCGTCTTTCTTCTCTTCCCTATTCTGCTGAGCAGCTTCTTCGAATGTGGGTTCATCTTTGAAGCCCAGGAACTGGCTTATAGGTGAGTTTTACTTTGGTATTTCTGGGAAGCTAAGTTTGTCTACGACGTCAATGACATCGGTGAAGGAAAACATTGTGAGGAAACCTGGGGGTAACAATGACGTCTTAAAATTGTTGTCTGCTGTGAGGAAGACACGGAACTATGACGACGTAAAGCAGTTGTCATTCCAGTGTAAGAAAGAGACGGAGCTATAGAGGATGTCTTGCGCCTTCTCTTTCCCACTCTGCAATAAGATTAAAACAATACTGCTCTACTTACTGACTTGAAATTGCCAATCTGCATTTAGCAAGCGTGGTAGTCAATGCCAATAGCCTCTCAACTCTGTGTGAGAAGATGACTGCAGTGGGACAGCTCCACCATCATCATCTGCCCAGCCTTTTCCCAAACTATCTTGGGGTCGGCTTCCAGTCTAACCGGATGCAGCTGAGTATTTTACATGAAGCGACTGCCTATCTGACCTCCACAACCCAGTAACTGGGTAATACGATACCCCTTGGTAAGACTGGAGCCTGACTTTATTAAGTACTTGAAAGATATTGCCTTCTTTATCATTTATTTATTTATTTATATTATATTTGGATCGCCAACAGAGGCTACACAATTACATGCACTCTAACATATACATGGACAATACAAGTGTGCGCTTCCAATTATAGGCAACCACATCGTTTACTTAATAACTAGGCAGGTACAAAAAGTTTGATAAGTAAGCAATAATTAAAATTAATCAAAGTACAGTATACGAAAATCATAGAAATTAATGAATGAATTATTATTATAAAAGAATTAATTAATTATGAATCAATATGAAAACAAAAACAATAACGGTACAAAATAAAGTTTGATTTATAATTCCGACTTCTCCCACTGCTAGCTCTATTTTCTTATGCAAGCGCTTACATTTCTGTGCAAGCCTCATCCAGGTTTTACCCGGCGTTTACAAACAAACAGTGTAGTGACTGTTTTTGTGGCAACCACCGTTGTGTCCTTAATCTAACCCAAAACTTGAGCAGGTGCATATTTTATATAACTCAATAGTTATTTTTCTGTTAATGTCATTTAATCTAATTTGCTGTTCCTACCTATGGCGTCTCTTAGTTGTTCATTAGCTGTTTTATTTGTTGACTCTTCAGCTGGAAAAAAAAAACAAATTATCTATGATTCATGTAAAATTCAAAAATTATATGAATGATAGAAATACGGTGGAAAATTCAAGAAACAATTAATGAACCATTTAAGTGTTTTATAATAACAAAATAAATGTTCCTTTAGCCTTCACAGTCGGTTCGTTTTGGATGCAATGACTACAATCGTACCTACCTATATGGGCAAGTATGATGCTTCTCCTTCTATGGACGTTGCAAGATGTCGAGTATAATTTTGTTTTTCACGACCTTCCTACCGACAAATGACCTCATCTGAAGTCTCATTACTTGCTTGTATTTCGTAAATGATGCGGGTACATCGGAAAGTGCTATATAAATTCCATCTATTCTATAAAAGGATGGAAATACGATTATTATATATATTATTTTACTAGTTGTCCCGCGCAACTTCGTCTGCGTCACGTTTTCCCCGTTTTCGCAACATTTTTCATTGCTGCGCCGCTCCTATTGATCGTAGCGTGATGATATATAGCCTATAGCCTTCCTCGATAAATGGGGTATCTAACACTGAAAGAGAATGATTTTTCAAATCGGACCAGTGGTTCCTGAGATTAGCGCGTTCAAGCAAACGTTAAAGAGTTTGTTTAACTCTTCAGCCTTATAATATTAGTATAGATTTATTCTTCCTATATTTAAGAGGAACTCGTGGCTAAATAATAGCAGCCGCACGGGTCGATCTTTAAGGTTAAGCCTTGCTTGCCAAGGTTGGTCAGTGGATGCGTGACCATAATTACATACCGAGTCTCCTCCGTGCCTCGGAAAGCACGTTAAGCCGTTGGTCCCGGCTGTCATTTGTAGATCTTTGACAGTCGTTACGTGTAGTCAGAAGCCAAAAGTCTGACATCCAGTCGTACCGTGGGATCGTGTTACCCAGTTAGGCTGTGGAGGTCAGATAGGCAGTCGCTTCAAAATCTGGTACTCAGCTGCATCCGGTTAGACTGGAAGCCGACCCCAAGATAGTTTGGGAAAAGGCTAGGCAGATGATGATTTATCCTTTCTATATTTATAGGTTGCCACACAGGGCCTGTTGTATAAATTTCGATTCACAAGAAACCTCAACTTTTGTGCTTCTCTGGACTCGGTCATCATTATCTTCGTGCCCTTATCCCTTGATACTTGGGGTCAGCGCAACACGCTTTTTTCATACGATTTTTTCATCTATCCTCTGTCAATCTTCACGCTATCTTCTCTGAAATGTGTAACACTTTTAATGTTAATAAAGCTAATATTATCCTTTTTACTGCAATGCCATTTATGCATTGATGATACCACGTTACACTGTAAAGTTATACGTGTTAATTACACCTGGTGGAATTATGATACTTTGTAATTATACACTTGACTAACTAATTTACTTTGAAACTGTGTAGGTATCTGTTGATCCGCTATCATCATCATCTTACATTGTTCTCACTGCTGGGACACAGACACGTGCCCAGGGCCCCGCGATCCAAGGGGGCCCAAGACCTGTAACTGCTAGTCCTACTACTTACCCTACCCTATATTTTTTAAACCGAAATAGGCCAAATCGGTCCACCCATTTTCGTATTTTAGTGAGACTAACAAACGTCATTTCATTTGTATATTTATAGATATTATTATCTTAATTAGCGTTGAAGCTTAATCATCCTCTCTTGTTATAGATAGTTGATTGAACTATACTTTTTTAAATTTATTGAAGGATGCATGACGTAGGGGTCTCAATTTGCTCCGGTTGTTGCTCTCGTAGTACGCAAATAATCTCAGAGTTCATTTTCCTTATGTTTTTTTGCAACTCGTCTATATTAAGGTATTACAAAAAGAGGGACAGCGTTGTAAAAAAAAAAAGAGAAGTTCCTGATGAACTTAATTACAGTTTTTCCATTTTTTTTTTGTTTTTAATGTTTTATACGCATTCCTTCCATGCCTTGCAGACGGTACGCAATTTGAGATACAAAATACCTACAAAAAAGATAATAACCTCGTATAATAAAAAAAAATATTCAGGTAGACTAAATAGGAATAGAGGAATCAGAATATATTTTAGCGCCAAAATTTCATATGATCTCTCAGAACACTTACTTACTTACTTACAAGTAGAAATAGCGCGGTTTCTACTTTCTGGTATTTTATTTGGGGAAAAGAAGTGACAAAAAAACTCTTCAGCAATAATCAGTGCGTGTCTTACCCATACTAATATTTAAAAGAGGCTTTTTTTTGACTCATCACTGATCAGATTCCAAAAATTCTTTCAAGAACGGGAAGCTACAGTATCCCTGAGTGTCATACCCTACATTTAATTAATTTCCGTACATAACAGGAACGAACTCGCGAGAAAAAGTTAGTTTATTAATAAAACAACAACTTTTTTTCAAACAGGTGCGAGATCGACGGCTGCGAGCAACGCTTCAACGACACCTCCTGGATCAACTATGCCATCCCGACGAACCAGATCCACAACAAGCCGGAATCTTGCATGATGTATCAACCTCTTAACACCTCCGAGTTCCAGTGTCTGCCTCACAACTTCGACTTGAACAAAACCATGGATTGTGAGAAATTTGTTTATGAGGACGAATATTCGCTTGTTAAAGAGGTCAGTAGAATAGACGAGGTTTTAATTTAATTAGACTAAGTTTTGTTTCAATGGATGGAAAAGCCGTACCGTTTTAAATGCTTTGTCTAAACTTTGAATATAAGTTATATAGGCTTATTCTAGAACGATACTCAACGGAATCAAGAGAATTAGCTTTTCGTGCTTTGTCAACAGGTCATAAGCCAATCCTCAAAACGCCTCATTTCACTACTTCCTAGTGTTAACACAAGCAGTAATCCCAACTCAAAATTGTAAGATTTGAGTTCAGATTAATGCTTTAGTTTCATTCTAGAATACAGACTCAAGAGTACTGTCTAGCCTTTTAAGCATAGCAGTTGATATATCGAGCCTTACAACTTAGAATATTTTCTCGTTTGGAAAGTGACTTACCTGAAGTAATACGAAAATATTTGCGAAAGAACCTCTTATCCTTATTTATGTAACATGAAACTGTCTGTTTGCGTATTCCACTTTATCGTGTCAACTGCTCTGTTAATATTGTTGATTTTGGCAAAAAAGAGCCTTGTATCATTGAAATGTATATTTTCATTTTTATCAGATATATTTTGTTTCATATGTAGAACGTTGCCCAAGAATTTTGTATGGGCGTTTGTAGTCCGAGTCTATATGTAATTTGAAGATGCTTACAAATTACACGTGGACTCGTTACAAAGTTATTGGCTTTACATAATAATACTATATTTGTCCGCAGTAATCGAAGTTCAGGAGGCGGACGCCACTGCGCCAAATATGTAAACTCCACGCTCTAAACATGCTACTTAATTTTAAGACACTTGAACCGTTTCTAAGTTTTCTTCATCTTTCAGTTCAACCTCGGCTGTCAGGAATGGAAGAGAGCTTTGGTGGGGACCATTCACAACTGTGGCATGTTCGTCGCCATGTTGTTTACTGGGGCCATATCTGACCGGTTTGGAAGGAAAGTGGCTGTGGGCTTTGCAGCTACTACAAGCTTCATATTTGGTTTCGCGAGATCGTTTGCGCCAAATTATTTGACTTATGTAGCTATGCATTTCTTGGAAGCTGCGTTTGGCGGTGGATTGTATCCGTCGGCTTATGTTTTTAGTGAGTATTTTTATTTTATCTTGAATCATTACGTTTGCCTTTCATCTACCAATTGCCTCCGAATTTCCATGAGTTTTAGCGACACTACTTCAGGCACAGCATATATTCGGAGAAGCTGACTTACTTCTCTAGGGAAAGCATTCAGAATTAGTTAACGACTTCGGAACTCAGTAAGTTAGATAGTTGCCAACTTAGACTAATATAATTTCGGCAGTAATAAAAAGTTGTAGCAGTTATCATTTGGTTATGATTCCTAGATTATTAGGCCTATGGGTAAAATTGTTTCAAAAGATAAAGAACTAAGATTAACGAAGTTTTTTATCACCGAAAAAAGTTGTGAAGATCTTGTAAAATCGAGTAATCTTTTAAAGATATCATTAGTACACTAATCGATGTTGTCTTCCAGTGTCACGATAATAATCTTAAAATAAGCTGCCACATCGTTGATTTTAATCTCTAAATTAAGACACTTTAGATATAATTATCACGAAATAAAAATAACCAAGTCATTAAAAAAATTAAGTATTTCTTTATTAATTTCTGCTTCAATTTCAAACTCATTAGGAAAACCATCACAATACGTATTATCTTCACATCGTTTACCTTATACGGCGATTCTCACGACCTGCCCATATTGATACTAATTTATTCTTTACAGTTATCGAGCTGGTCGGCCTCAAGCAGCGTGTCATAGTATCCGCCATGTGCAATATGACCTTCGTCATCGGCGTGGTGCTCATCGCCCTCCTCGCTTGGGTCATCAACAGCTGGCGCACCTACATCCTCATCCTCTACTGCCCAGCACTCATCGTTGTCATTTACATCTGGTTCATGAACGAAAGCGCCCGCTGGCTCCTCAGCAAAGGCAAAAAAGACAAAGCTGTCACCGTCCTCAAAAAAGCAGCAAAAATCAACCATTTGGATCCTAGAAAACTTGACCTGGACTTTTTAGGAGATCCGTTGTTAAAGGTTGAGAGTCAGACTACTGATAAAAAGTCTCAGCTGTCGAAGGCAATACGTTCTAGTATAATATGGAAAAGACTTATGATTTGTTCGTTTTTGTGGATGACATGTTCTTTAGTGTACTACGGGCTGTCGATTAATTCTGTGTCGTTGAGCAGTAATAGGTACGTGAGCTTCATGTTGGTGACGCTGGTGGAGATCCCGGCTTACATCGTGGTTGTGATAGTGCTGGACAAGTATGGGAGGAAGCAGACCCTGGTGGCCACGTATCTGACTTGTTCGCTGATGAGCTTGCTGTTCGCTTTCTTGCCAAGAAGTGAGTACCTATTGTTATCATCATCTGCCTAGCCTTTTCTCAACTATGTTGGGGTCGGCTTCCAGTCTAACCAGATGCAGCTGAATACCAATATTATTACTGGGTAATAACTGGGTTGGTAAGACTGGATGTCAGACTTTCGGACTGACTACCTGTAACGACTGTCAAAGATCTACAATTGACAGCCGGGACCAACGGTTAAACGTGCTTTCTGAGGCACGGAGAAAACTTAACGTACCTCTGTCTTGCCTTAAACAAAATAGACAACCTTCTCTCATGGGATTAGATACTACGGAGTCCCATCTGCTACGATCCTTATACTTTTACTGGGACTACGCTCATACATTTGGACATACACCTACTAATTATACTTTAATAATGAGCCCAAATAGTGGGATCGCATAGCAAGGTTCTATTTAATTCTATCGCATAGCAAGGTTCCTAACCATATTTAATTCTATGTTATGATGTTTTGACCACCTAATTAAAACCGATAAAGAACACTGGGTCAATGTCGTAACTTAATATGAATATGTATAATGTGTTGCCAGTAACTCATGTTCAATCATACAATTAAATATATGTTTCAATCTATCGCCACTTGGTAACGTTTTCGTTATAATAAACCCTCTTACAAAGCCGAAAGGCACTTGTTCTCCCCGTCATAGCTATAATTTTTTTGTTCTGGACCATACCGTCTAGTTACGGAGATATTGGAGGCCAAAGTTCCAACTTTTTCACAACTATTAGTTTTTAAAAGGGGGACTCTAGTGGGCCTTTCTCCATAAAACGTATTCCGCTGTTTTCTTCGTAGATACTGAATCTAGAGCAATGGTATTTTTCCAAAAAAATCTAGGTCTTATTAATACATGCCCATAACATTTCCTTTTTTTTTCAAAAAATAAACACTAAAAGAATTATGACAATCCAAAAACCCCAAAAAAAACCCTACTACCGACTATCAGACAAATTAGATAAGTTTTTAATAAAATAGGAAATAATAGAAGCAAAAATATACTTTTCCTCTAAATTTTGATATAAGAATTATTTAGATCAGTTTAGTTTTGAAGAAGAAAACAGCGGAATACAAAACGTCTTTTGGTTAAGATTTTTGTAGGTAATATCAGCCTGAGCTGCAGTTGGCCCTTTCGCACTATACGGTGGCTTGGTCGGGCGTAGCGCGACGGCAATAGTTTCTTCAAATACCTTTTCTTTAAATTCCTCGGGGCTAGAGTCTCCTCTTAGGGTTATTACTTGCAATAGATCCATGACCCCTTTACTTTTCAATGCATCCATAATTCAGTGTTTTGAGTGCGTTCCATTGAGTTTTACCGTAAAACGTGAGATTTCACCCCATAAAAAAAAGTCGTTTCCCAGCAATAATTTTGTGCGTATGTTACTTAGTATGACATACAGAGTGCTTGACTTCGCGAAGGGTATATTTACACCTTGAATAAAAATTACTACAAACATTGAACATATCGTGTCTAACGATATTTCACACTGTCTTTACTATAACTATAATTTTTTTCTTAACCTTTACTGTCGCAATAATAGGCAAAGGACATATATATTCCTTTTACATCTGAACATCTGCCAACAGCCTGCCTTCGGAAGGCTATTGTAATAAATATTACGTGAATTATCACTATGCTTGTTAAATGGATCTATGATCGCAGTTATAAGAGCCAGAGAGGTTACCTTGACGTCTTATAGCAGTATTGTTTTAATGTCCAGTGTGGTAAAGAGACGGAGCTATAGAGACGGACTTCGAACGTCCAGCGCCATCTCTTTTCCACTCTGAATTAAGATTATAACAATACTGCTTTAAGGCGTCATGGTAGGCCGCCTGGTGGCTATTGCTACTTACATCCATGCACATGTCAATCGTCAGGACCTGGAATTTGAGGAAACCTTCAACTGATATTCTTTTTAAATCACAATCAATTAAAAAAAAAAACATTGTTGAATTTCGAATAATTAATTATTTTACAATTTTCTTTAGACATAGCATTCATTTATTCTCATGCAACTTTGGTCTATAGATAGGTATCTATAGACCAACATACAGACCAACATAGATGTAATAAAATACAATTTGTGTTAGTAATTAGAACCTTAAAACTACACATCTTGGTAACAGTTTACTTGGAACGAAGCATGTGGAAAAAAACACAAATCTAAAAACAAAATGGGCGCACGCATTGAGTCTAACATAACATTAATTATATTAAGTTACGAAAAAAATATGAAGGGCATGGAAAAATTACAAACTATCTAATTATATCTAGTCTGTCTATACCTAGTTTGAGAGGCAGGGTTTTTCCACATTATGTACAGATTTCAGTTCATAGATTGTATTGCATTGTGTTCCTACCGAGGCTCATTTAAATTGTCTAAATATATAAAACTTGTTAAATCTGTTTTCTTGTGAAATAAAGTTACATTATTATTATATTATTATAGATTACGTACCAGTTAATTCCGTCATCAAGTACGAACAATATTTAATTACAAAATATGGCCTCATATTTAAACAAGCTTATAGAAGTACATAAACAAGCCTACAGAAAACATTAGCTGAATAGTAAACATAATTATTATGCGTTTGTAAACAAGTTTTGTTTACTACGGAAATAAAATGCGGATGTATTGAATTTAGTTTACATGTGGATTTAATTAAGGCTGGTTACACATCCGCGGTTTAGATCGCGCGGTTAATTTAAACACGGATCGCGACGTTTTGTGGAATCATCTTAGTCAACATATATTACAACATGCCTTTATGTTTATCATAGCATCACAGCCTCCGATTGTGATGGTAGCATTTATAAACCTAGAAACTGACTTGAAGGCCGACGTTTCGCAATAAACATTATTTAAAAAAGACAGAAAAATAAACAGGTGAATACGTCTACAATGATTTAAATGGAAATCTTAACATGTTTATTTAACGGACAAGAGTAAAACTGGTTGTAATAGTAAACCATAAAACATAAAAATGTGTAGTTACTTTCAATAGTCGCGCTATAAATCGCCAATGAGAAAGCGGTCTTCGCTGACGCGTCAGTCCGTCGACCTTGCGATTGTGGGGAAAAATTCTACACGTGTGTGTACTGCGCTTAGCTTCATAAATGAACGAACACGATCTAATGTCTGACAGAAATCGGGGACGATAAAATATCGATTGTTTAATCACTAATTAAATACGTGAATCTCTATAATGATAAAAACGTTTTTCTCGCTAGCTATTTAATTAAAAAAATACTTCCTTAGTTTTCAACACGTGATTTGGAAATCTTAGTCTCTCACGTCATTATCTTATCTTACTTACGTTGGATCTTCTCTAATTTTCGTCAAATGCTCGAGTGAAAAGACAAGCTTAAAGCAATAGGGGTGAAGACTGGGTAAAGAAAACGAAATTCTATTTTGTCCGTCAGACAGGTAATACAAACATATAAGACACGTATTTTTTGTTTTATCAAAAAATTACTTAGTTCAAACTCATTAAAGTTGGAGAGTGGGGCACATGCGACGTCATGCGCCATTTCAACTCAATATATCTCCGTAATTTTATGACCACGTGAAAAAAGAAAAAATACGTGTCCAATACTTTTCAATAATCTACCCGACAGACAAAGCAAAAAAAATTGTGATCATCCCCTATTCCATCAATGCGAAAAGATTTGCTATTTTCAGAGGCTATAAATAGTCGAAACTATGCCACTGATGACTTAATTAGTGGTATATATCTCCTTTTGTTAGATTCAACTTTAAAAAACTTACTGACTAATATCTAAATAAAATCATCATCAAACACATTTCTGGACTTTTGTCATTGCGGATAATGCTGAGATAAAACTATTATATAATTGTATTAACTTTGTACCTGTGACATTGAACCACAATTGACTAATAATTATTGTTTTGCATGCAATTTATTCATATCCTATATAGCCAAATATGTGTACTTTAGAATAATACCTGACTGTAACAACTTTATACCATGTTTAAAGCAAATAAAGACTTATCTTACACAGCCAGAATTCACCTATTGCTGGGTGCAACCCTCTCTTTTCTTGTGCCAATCTCCACGTTTCTGTGCAAGCTTCATTCAAGCTTTTCCCCCGTGTGCAACTATGTCGTCTGCTCATCTCGCCGGACGACCCAAACAATAAAATAGAATAGTAATATAAAATTAGCGATTAAAATTTCCATTCACCATTCTTTACTAAGCAGGCAGAGGATCACTCGTATTTGACGGTCTAATGACCCCTATTTCTCTTCCAGATGACTACTGGTCTATCCCCCTGTACCTAATCGGCAAATGGAGCGTGACCCTCGCCTATAGCTCCGTTTACATCTATGTGTCTGAGGTGTTCCCTACCAACATGAGACAGACCCTGATCAGCATGTGTTCCATGGCCGGGAGGATTGGCTCGCTTGTTGCGCCTATGACGCCTTTGTTGGTGAGTAGACGTTGACTTTAAGATATTCATCATCATCTGCACAGAAAATGTTGGAAAGCTTGATAAGAGCCCCAAGATTTCATCATCTTACTGCCCTTTTCCCATTCTACTTGGTGCAACACCCATTTTTTTCTTCCATTCTCTCTTGTCAGATGTCATGGTATCATTTAATCTTTTTTCTTTACGCGCCCCAAGACGATGAGCGAAAATCGTCCCTAATCAAACTCGATAAGGGACGATTTTCGCCCATCGTCTTGAACGGTGAAGATAAGGAAGACGCTCAGAAACTTCTAAGCGTCTTCCTTATCTTCGTCATACCTTTACGACTAGCCAGAGCCAAAAGCAGTTCACAGGCTGCGTGTGTGCCAACGAAAGACGCTTACATCATCATCTGTCTAGCCTTATCTCAAGTATTTTGCTATCAGCTTCCAGTATTTTACATGGAGCGACTGCCTTTTTGATCACCACAACCCAGTTGTATGACTTTCCGGATTCTGATTATGTGTTACAATTCGAATTAATGTAAAATAAGCTATTCTAAATTACTTCAAAAACGAGGAATGTGTTCTTTGAACTTTGAACAGATAAAATAACTTTACTGAACTATAGAGAAGGCTGTTTAAGAGGCAATGACCCAATAAAGAGGCTAAATACGGAAACAGCTTGGCTAACCTAGAGAGAAGGCTAGCCGGGACACTTCTGATTTATTAGCATTAAATGTAATGGAAAACTTTCTGATTTGCTCAATTCGGTGACTTTTCCTTTTGTAAAAACTACTAGGACCTTAGTTCAGTCCATCCATGTAACAAACCGGTCTTCTTTCAATTCGTCAGATACAATAAATATGCCAAAACAACAAAATCATTGTACTAATCACGGCAATTTTCAGAAAATAATGCGAAAATTTTCCTTTGCAGTCTTTATACCACAAATCCATGCCAACGGTGATCTTCGCGGCCATGTGCCTGATATCCAGTACCCTAGTCCTGATGCTCCCAGAGACCAGGAACATGAGGCTACCAGACACAATCGAGGAGGCAGAGGCACTCTCCAGGAACAAATCCAAGAATTGAGGCTGTTTATCCTAAAAAAAAACTAAATTAAGTAGGTATAAATGTCCAAAATTATAAAGACATCAGGGACCTTATAGAACTTTTTGTATTGAAATGCAGCTGATAAATTGAAAAAAGGGTTGCTTTGCTTTTGCTCCCTGGTTTGTAAAAAGTTTTGTTTTAAAGCTAGTTGTGAAGGTGTGTTCTTAATTCATCTGAGTTTTATTCGCCCTACATTTATAAAAAATGTGTTGGCTTAAAAGTATACCCGAAAGCCGAGTCCTAACCAAAACGACCGTCAAGTTCATTTTGTTCGGATTCCCGTACGCGTTGTTGCGCCGACAGAGGGCACGTTTTCCGAACAAACGTATGATCGCGTACACTCGCTAGAGCGTTCGCTTTGGCTAGGAAGCGTGGTAAGAGATGGGTTTTTTTTTTTTGGAGAATTTTGAATACACCAAGAAGGATCGCTGGTAGATCCAGTGCAACCTAGTTATGTACAGCTGATCCAATGTGTCGTCATGTTATATTACGTGTAGTCCTTTTAAACAATGCACTTTTATATTATACTTATTTACTGATCTTACAAGACTAAGTACTTACACAAAATACTTAAAGGTTAATTAATACACTTAAAATTATCCCAAGAAACCGTGGGATAGTACTAGTTTAAATATTTTAAGATATATTTAATTGTTTACAAATTATCCTAAAACGAAAACAATTTCTTTACCAAAAGAATTGTCTTTTTCTAAAACGTTTATGAAGTTATACAATTCAGTTTTGATTCCATTTACAACTTCGTAGACTATTATAGACACTTTGCCGAGCCATTATCAATATTACGGACAAATTTGATTCTGAAAAACTTAAGTCTCCTTACAAAATCACTTGAATTCCTTTAAGTTTCTCTTTCAATACTTCATTCCTATAAATCGGTAATAAAAAAAAAAAACTTATGAAGGAATAAGTTTTTTTTTTTTGTTAAAGCGCTTTCCATTGTGAAACTTATAAAAAATTACCAAACCATTAGGGCTTTAAAATAGTAACAATGGTAATGAGCACTTTTATTAATTTTCCAATTAAATAATTAAGTTTTCATTTGTAAGTGCCCGAATACACAGTTAATAAAAATCACAAACCGATTTTTCGTCTTGTTAATTAAAAAACATTTCTCACAATTATTTGGTTACTTAACTCGAATATGATACATAAATCACTTAATTTCTACTTAATTATATCTTATTTTCTATATTAAAAAAAAACATTCACATTGCTCTGTATTGCAGGAGTGAATACTCATTGAATAAAAATGAAAATGTAAAAAAAAACAAAGATGTTACCCAATCTTGGGCTATGGTTATGTTGATTTTTTCAGCATAAAAACTTAAAATTAGGGTTCGAAGTGATAATTATCATTGATAATTAGCTTAATAATAACAAAAATCATTGTCAACTTCACGTGTATACGAATATGATTTGCCGCTTAAACGCGTATCCAAACGCATTGAATGTTGACTTAAGGTGGAAACGACAGGGTGGCCCGCGAAATTCAATTTTTCTTACGTTTTTTGCAATTTACTGGTCAGTGCCAGGTTTTATGTTCAATAAAACATGATTCGCGGCCGTATTTAAATAATTGTAGTCATTAAAATCATCAATAAAACCCCTATAAGTTCATTTAATCCTAATGATTGACTATTTTAAGAAAAAGTCATTCTATATCGATAAATGAACTTAAAGGACTTGTATTAATAACTTTAATGATTATAAAGCAGTAAAGCTATATTAGCTACGGCCGTGTATAATATTTTATTCAACATAAAAACTTACACTGACGGAAAATTGCAAAAATCGTAAGAAAATTTGAATTTCGCGGGCTATCCTGTCGTTTCCACCTTAATAAAAAAACGGTCACAGTTACATTCTGTTGAATCAACGTACAAGTTTCTTTTTCTATTTGCGTTTAGTTTTGTCTTTAACTGAAGGTCCTGAAAAATAAGACTATGTGTCGACTAAAATCTAGTTCGTTAAAGCAAGAAAAGCGGTTTAATAAAAATGAAAGAAATCGTGTTATGAATCAGCATGGAATATTGATGATAATTATCAAAGAAAATAACAATAATTTCGAATCCTGCTTAAAAGATCTAAGGAGTTCACAAATTTTCAGTTTTCACACAGTCCAAGTGACAAAGTAGAATGTAAATTTTGGAGCATGACTGTGTCGAACAAGACTGACGAGCATGTGTGTTTGGCTTAAAATATTATCATTACATTTGTATTTTTTGTACTACAATTTCAAACACTTTTCATAACGACTGTACTTGCAACTTCCCTTCACTCTAAAATTGCGATCATTTTGTGCTGAAAGCATCAACTACCAACATCAATTAATTTATTTAATTATATTTACGTTAATATTTAACAGTATTTTTGTATTAAGTGTCCACATTTTATAATTAGTAGTTCTTAAGCTTAGTGTGGGACCAATTTAAAAAAAAAACATCGTCCATAAACTACGTTTGAATATCGTATATCTAATAATATCTATAACTATTCTAATAAAAAATTGTATGTTGTATCATTTTTTTTAAACCATTGTAGTAGCTGTTTTGCTCTAAAAGGAGTGCGTTGAGTAAAATCATACAACAGGGTTGGCATTGACCGCCAACCATGTAACTTTCAATTATTGTTATTTAAAATATTTCGTTGTAATCATCAAAATATTATTTATACAAGAATCATCACATATTTTAACCAATAACATTTTATTATTATTAACACTGAAAACAAGATATTTACAATTTTTACTATTTGTTTTGAGTTCCCGATATTTTGGCGCTGTGGGCACCATGATCACGGTTAAGCTGAAGTTATTGCGGGTGGGTTATTATGAGCAGACATATCAGTCTATCCACTTTCTTGTTCGTTTGTAAATATCCCGTTTTTAGTGTTAATGAAAGCGTTAGTGACCATTTGTCAAGTTTAAAAACAGTATATTGTTCACATATTATATTTAATCGTTATTTTGACGCATTCAAATATTTACTTAAATTATATCAAACAAAGTAAATCACAAGATTACGTAAACATTACAAATCTCCGATAAAGGTTTAATTAAACCAAAGTTTTCCCATACGCATGCACGTCTTAACATCCATGACATGCATAACAAATGGATTGATCGAATGAATGATGACTTTGATGACAAATTCATTTCTAATGACTAAATCATCGCGTAATTATGATGCCAACTTGATTGTTTCATTATTTTAATCGTAAATTCTATTGTGATTTCAATGCTAAACGTCGTCGTTACAATGTCAGTCTACCATTCATCATCTACTTAATAGACCGCATGGAAAAACTAAATGTATATTTAATCACTTTTTGGATTGGAAATTTAATAATTGTAATTACTTTGATTGTTGCACATTTCAAATTATGGTTGTCAACTGTCATGCATAATTTATCGGGGTTTTACGGGGATTTGCAAATACCAAACTATTGCTTCTAACCCCTGGCTTGTTCATACGATCTCAAATGTCATGTTAAATATTGTGATTTATTGAACAAAATGACAGCGTCATTTAGACGTTGTCATGGAATTTGGCATCGCTGCCACGCAGTAAATTGAATTTGCTTTCTGAAATTGGAAGTAAGTTATTAACAGATAGAATCCTTAATGAACGTTGCCTCAGAATATATTGCAGGAGTGCCTTTTAATTGTGCCAAAAGCGACACAGTTAGACAAGGCAGACAGTTAGATATTAATTATTATTAAATAAAATTTGTTAAAATGTTTTTCTCAATATTCAAAAAGTTCGTCAACAAAACGCTTCATGTGTATGCAATTTTAACTGCTTTAGAAGAAATGCACTGGGAAAGTAAGATAATGCCATTGGAAAATGCTTTTTAACTGACGTAGTTTATGGACATACTTTTTGTAGTGATACAACCGAATTACTACTGCACCCAGCATTTTTAGTTTATTAATATTAAAATACATTTTTGGTATTTTATTTAGTTTAGCTAATGATTATTATAATACTATTATTTTGTAGTGCATCAGTGATTGTCATTATTGTGCTTTTATGATACCTATTATTATTTATTACTACATTTGTATTTGGTACAAATACATTTTTGTTGAATACACAATTTGTATAATAAACTTTTTGTAAAGTATCTTCTGGTTTTATTATGATATTCGTAAAGCCTCCGCATCTATACTTACCGGTTAAATATTATAGTATCAATCTTGTATCTGATCAAATGGATAAAAGTTGGTACCTACTCTGTACCTACATCATTCGTCAATTTTCAGCAAAAAGCAGCAATTTACGCTCGAAAAATGAACCCTTTATTATTTCTTTAGTGGAAGCTGGAAACTTTTGGTAATGCATAGATTCAAAGTATTGAGGACTACATAACATGGTTCTTAAAGAAGTTTTAAAGACGACCAAACCTGCGTGCTTCCCTATTCAATTTCCTTCCATTCTCAACCAAAACAACAGAACATCAACCTCTATTTAAGTATCATTACCATAGTAATAGTTCGAGCGTACCTGGCTCATTAAACTTCGCCGCAACGCTCCAACTTACTTTAAATATTTAACCAAGCTTAAGTAATTACTTAAGTATGCAAGGGGTGCGATGACGTTGATGTTGCTCATGATTAATTGTTGCAAAGTATGGTCGCGGTTACAGGTTAATGGGCGTTGATGTGTCACTCGCGTTTGACGGGTTAGGTTCGACGAGAGAGGTGTAATCACGATTATTGCTGGGTTAATATAATATGATTTTGTTGCGCAATTTAGTTGAAAGCATTGCAGGGCTTCTGAGTTAATTATTTTGGCGTGGATAATTCATATTGGGAACAAAATAATATTAAAAAAAACGGGTTGCATTCCGGAAGTGCCGGCAAAAGTGAAAACTTGAATATTAACGTTGTGCATTTTTGATATTTTGGAATGGTTAGAGAACAATTTTGCATAAATTGCTTTAATTGTCAGTATAAAAGTACTATCATTTATGTGGTAAAAAACATGACAATTTATATTAAACTAGCTGTACCCAGCATGCGTTGCAATGCACTTTTTACTACCCACCTACCCTATCCGACCTACCTACCCTATCCTACCTACCCTACCCTACGCTACCTACCTACCTACTCTACCCTACCCTACCTACCTACTCTACCCTACCCTACCCTACCCTTACTACCTACCCTACCCTACCTACCTACCTACCCTACCCTACCTACCTACCCTACCCTACCCTACCTACCTACCCTACCCTACCTACCTACCCTACCCTTACTACCTACCCTACCCTACCTACCTACCCTACCCTACCCTACCTACCTACCCTACCCTACCTACCTACCCTACCCTACCTACCTACCCTACCCTACCTACCTACCCTACCCTACCTACCTACCTACCTTACCCTACCTACCTACCCTACCCTACCTACCTACCCTACCTACCTACCCTACCCTACCTACCTACCCTACCCTACCTACCTACCCTACCCTACCTACCTACCCTACCCTACCTACCTACCCTACCCTACCTACCTACCCTACCCTACCCTACCTACCTACCCTACCCTACCTACCTACCCTACCCTACCTACCTACCCTACCCTACCGTATCCTATGTCCGTCTCCTGGTTCTAAGCTACCTCCCTGCCAATTTTCAGCTAAATCGGTTCAGCCGTTCTTGAGTTATAAGTGAAGTAACTAACACGACTTTCTTTTATATATATAGATTAAAAAAAATTCACATTTCACAACTATTACAATCTGTCTTACGAGTTTTACCTCTTTGGAGAAACCGAAGATTTTGTTTGTGCATAAGATAATTATCCAGTTTTGGAAACCCAAACTCAATGACATTTGTCATAAAGTTCAAATTCCTTCGTAACCTAATGTCAATCCGTCTTACGAATTTTCGATCGTCAAGTCACGCGAGTTTAACATTTTTTACTCATCACAAAAGTGCACAACACCGCTAAAGAAGTTTTCATTTCAAAAAGATGATTATTGTAAAGTTAGAGGTCGTTTTGGATAGAAATGCATTAAAACATAAAAGGATTACTTACTACCAACAAAACATTTTCACGACGAAAAAGGAGTGCTCTTCTCTGGCAAAGTAATACTTTTATTTATTACCTCTCTAAAAGCAGAAAAGTCAAAGTAGTTTCTTTAGAAAGTCTTATTCGCAATTCCAACATTAAAAGTCTTACAAAAATATCTTCTAAACCCCAGAATTCTCCGAGGAACGGCACACATTAAAAAGAAGGCTCGCTACACGCCACAAAGCTTTTTAATTTCACAAAAATTGCCTTCTAGAAACAGAGGCGGTGCTTTTTTTCTCTTGTTTTTCATTTAAAGCTAGACACATGACCACAAACCGTGTTTTTTGGGCTGTGTAAACGGCCTACAGCAAACTTTAGCGCTCTACGTAACAATACAGCTAGAAGGAATGAATCGTGGATGTTGAAAAGATGGATACGGCAATTGGAATAAACACATAACATCTCGTCTGTAATCCCTGAAGAGTTAGGCAGAGGTGTATATACCTAATAGGAAACTCACATTTTAACGACCGGTTAGGCAGAGGTGCTCCTAATAGGAAACCCACATTTCACCATTTATGTTTTAAGTCCCATGGAATAGGAGGCGGAGTCTACTGCCACCAACCGGTCCCTAATCTATACTCCGTGGCTGTCACATAGCCCGACTGGGAGTCGAACCCAGGATATACACAGCAGTTGCGCTTGCGTCCACTGGACCAACGAGGCAGTCTGGAGTCGTGGAATAAACATTGAAACCAAAAAAATATGAGAACGGAATTATGTGATACTAGCCGTCCCACGCAACTTCGTCTGCGTCACATTTTCCCCGATTTAGCAACATTAGTTGTAGCGTGATGATATATAGCCTATAGCCTTCTTCAATAAATGAGCTATCTAACACTGAAGAATTTTTCAAATGGGACCAGTAGTTCCTGAGATTAGCGCGTTCAAGCAAACAAAAAGCTCTTCAGCTTTATAATATTAGTCTAATATAGATATTATAAGTATAGATTGACTTTGATAAGCAAGCTAAAGTGGCCTTAGAATCCATTACCGTTGGGTTCACGTCTTCTTGAACGGAAACCGCAAAACGGTAAGCGTCAGTTTTTGGAGGACCCTGGCTGGCAGCAGTCTGATGAGACTTGCCGAGAGTCGAGTGTAATTTTTGCCCATTTTTAAAAAGACTGAATATTTGGTCAGTGTTTGCGACTTGGAATATTCTTGGACTGATAAGACTGGTCAGAGTTTTGAGACACGGAATCGTGGACCATTAATTCACAATCTAAGCTTTGGTAATGAATAAACGAACATATGGAGACAAACTTTTAAAATGTTCTCAGATACACACTTCGACACACATCAAGCCATATAACAAGGTCATGTTATATGGCTTGCTTCGTATAGATTTCTAATCCAATGAGAGCATTTAAAACTGATTTGGTATAACTTGATTGGTCGCCCTGAGAACAGCAAAATACCAAGGTTTAGATCAATTAGTAAAACCGTTTAAACATAGACTCTTGACGGGCTGTCGACACGAAGAGGATCCACGTGTAAGTTTTATTTCAGGCTGATAATTGTAATACGTGATCTGAAAATATTAGGTTTCTTTGGGCTTCGCCTCAGTCAGGTAAGAAATATAGAAGAGAAGCAGGGCACAAATGCACACCCAAGGACCGAAAAGGTTACCCTATGTAATATCAATTCTGGTGTAAAGTTGAACCCGCATTATAGGGTTAACCAGCCTAAAACCATACTTTAAATCATCTATCTTTAGAATACTCAAAATAACGCTATTAGTTCAACATCTCACAAATGGAAATGTTTATTTGATTACCACGCTTCGCGATATCAAACCACAGCACCGAAATTTCTCGCAGCGTTCTCCTGCAAAAAAAATGCCACGTCTAAGAAATAAGAAACTCTTCAAGTGCATGGTTCAAGACTGTGTCGAGGGATGATATCTCTGTGCAACAATAGCATAGTCCCGTCCCTTTTGTGTGTAACACCCGGGTCGCGGCGCCTCCAAAAATATTGCACTTCTCTAAATCGCCACACAGTGATGTGATGCATATCGATAGAAATACTTATCGATGTAATAGCGGCTAATCGTTGGCTGCTTGATCTCTTTATCAACTTGTTATGCGATGAGTTTTTAAGATCGATTTTGATATTGGACAATATTATTGACTTCATCATTCAAAAAGAAGAATGGTGTGTGCGAGGAATTATGGTCGCGAATATGAAAGGAAAGGATTAAATAATGATGCCGTGAAGAGCTCGTGGCTAAACAATTACAGCCGCATGTCGATTTTTAAAGTTAAGCTGCGCTTGCAAAAGGTTGGTCCGTGGATGGGTGACCATAATTACATTACGAGTAGTCAGGAGCCAAAAGTCTGACATCCAGTCTTACCCAGGGGTATCGTGTTACCCAGTTACTGGGTTGTGGAGGTCAGATAGGCAGTCGCTTCATGTAAAATACTGGTACTCAGCTGCATCCGGTTAGACTGGAAGCCGACCCCAAGATAGTTTGGGAAAAGGCTAGGCAGATGATGATTATGCCATGATGTCTTACAGAATGCGAGAAGAAAACGTGTTGCGCCGACCCCAAGGAGAATGGGACAAGGGCAGGAAGATGATGAATTATTGATGAAGAATTTCTATATAATGTGGAAGGGTACCTACGCACATTGTTCTGAACCTCCTGATGAAAACAAAAAAAAAAAAAATGGGATAAGTGCGAGTCTTACTCGCACACAGGATTCCATAGCCCCAAACAATATAATAACAATATTTTGAAAGTAAACTTCCGCTCAACCGCAAAACTAAATTTGGTTTTCATAGTAAGTTAATGAAAAACAAAGTTACTGCTGCAGTTTGGGGAAAGTCCCATATATCAAAAACTAAATATCAAAACTTATTCAAACCAATTTTCCTTGAAAGTTTTTTTTGCGTTCTACATCCCCATTTTTTATTCAGAATTTTTCTCCTCTTACTTTAGAAATTAGTGGGGGGGACACACGTTTTACCATTTTGGAAGTGTCTATCTTTCAAAAGAATGACTTTGAAAAAAATGGTTTTAGGAACCTCAATGTCATTTTTAATACACCCCACACGTATAGGTTTGATGGTTTTTTTTTTAGTTTCAGTTTCGTGTGGGGGGGGGTATAGAATACATCTACCTACCAAGTTTCAGCTGTGTAGTCCTAATAGTTTCGGAATAAAGTGGCTGTGACATACGGACGGACAGACAGACAGACAGGCATGACGAATTCATAAGGGTTCCGTTTTTTGCCATTCGGCTACGGAACCCTTAAATCATGTCAATGATTGTTATGTACTTTAATTTAAATTACATCAATACGTTGATTGAAGCGACACAGAATGGTCCTTTGTGGTTCGCAATGAGCATAAAATGCGATAACATCGTTAAACGTGAACGTGTACATAAAATAACAACATATTTCTAGAATGATTTGCGTTATAATAGGCAAATATAATCATGTATGTATCGGTTTAAATTGCGTTGATTAGTTCAGGATAATAAGCTTAAAGAACCCAATTATTGCTTTCAAACGATTTGTTTATTATTGCAAATTGTAATAAAAAGATTTTATATCGACATGCCTCATTTTAATAATTGGAGATACTCTAGAGTTCTATTTATTTTGTTAAATAGGTAAAATTGCTTAATCCTCTTATTTATTTAAAGATAGGTATTGCGAGTCAGATGTTCAATGAGGTGATTGTCTTTTCAACTAAATGAAAATGAAATTTAATAATTACAGACAAGGTCTGCTTACTGAAAGGTTTTTTTTATAAACTTTTTTTTGTTTTTTTTTTTGAACATTATTTTTTTGTATATTACGAATATTTCCATAGTGCTGCACTTTCGTATGAGCAAGAAGAAAGGAAGAAGGATGAAAAAATATTTTTGGGGAGGAAGGGAGGTAAAGAAACGGTATGCAAGTTCGTCATTTTTACCCATAGCAAATCTCATCGCGAACACGCGAATGTTTAGTTTAAAATAAACTACAAACAACTTATTATAAGCTACAAAAGCAAGAAGAAATTGTTCATAATAATAATAATAATTTCTTTTATTCGAGTATCCATGACTCAAAAACTGTTAGTAAAACTTAAGACTATGTTAGTAAGCACTAATAAAATAAACAACACAATGGATCACCGCTGCGCCAACCCGTGAGAAATCGCACAACAGCGACCAACATAAACACAGTCTAGGCGACTTGCTATCATGCTTAGGATACTGTTGGTGCTGCCCCACACCCTGCGCACCAGGGAAGCACACCTTTTACGCATTATCGTGTAAAAACAATCCACATGCGCATCTGCGAACATCCCCGACGCACTACAGTAGCGGGGCAGCCCCACCAGCATCCTAAACGCGTTATTATACTGAACGCGGAGTGCACTGTATGATCTTCGCGTACATCTAGCCCACAGGCTGCACGTGTAAAAAGAAGTACAGTACGCTCGAAAGAGCGTGACTTTGACTGGAAGTGAGCATCGTGCAAACCTGCGAACCAACATGTTCGCTCTAACCGACAATGCCCTCCGCTCACGTTCAATGTCATCATCGTCTTTGAGGTCAGGGGTCAACACATGACCAAGGTATTTAAACTTTTGGACTCTCTGCAATGGTGTGCCATACAACAGTACAGGAGGCACTCTGTCAGGGCTTTTACCCCCAGCCTCAAAGACCATGACCACAGATTTTTTACAATTATACGCCAATCCATGTACTTTGGCGTACGCCTCACACTGGGCAACCAACTTCCTCATTCCACAGACTGACGCACTCAGCAGCACCATGTCGTCAGCATAACTGATATTATTGACACAGATACCGTCCACGTAGCATCCAACCCTGGTACTGCTGAGCTCGGCAATCAGCTCGTTTATATACAGGTTAAAGAGCGTAGGTGAGCTCAACCCACCCTGCCTCACCCCACATTCCAACCCGTATGGACGAGACAACGACCCAGCCCATCGTACAGCGTTGATCTGGTTTCCATACCAAAACTTATAAATATTTAGAAGTTCTGTGGGTAAATTAAGCTGTTCTAACTTACTCCATAACACATCATAGGAAACCAGATCAAAAGCCTTAGATAAGTCCAGGAAGCAGGCATAAATAGGCGTCTCACGCTTCGCGTAGTACGTGACAGCATGCTTAAGACACAACACTGCACTCTCAGTTCCCAACCCAGTCTTGAAACCAAACTGGTTGTCATGTATGGTTATTCTTTTATTCAGTTGTGCATTAAGCATGCTGTCAAACACTTTTGACAGCACAGTCGCTAGCGAAATGGGCCTGTAGTTACTGCTGTCAGAGAGGTCACCAGTTTTATTTTTAGCGATAGGCACAACCACTGTTCGCATCATCTCACTAGGCATATAACCATGACCTATACAAAAGCTATAGAGCATAGCAAGTACCCTAGGCAAGTGAGGGCCAGCATATTGGAGGTGCTCGATGCTAAGCCCGTCATGGCCGGGGGACTTACCTCTAGACATTCGTCGAATCGTTCGAGTAATCTCTGCAGCCTTAAATTTAACCCCTATTTCCATCCCGGGCGTAACATCGGGCACCGACCGCGACGTGCCTAGAGGAGATTTTACAAAAAACGCCTCTTTAAAAAGATTGGCAATGTCTTCTGGCTCACTCATGCCACCGACGCTCACAGGAATGCCCGGTCTGGCTTTCAGTTTATTTGTATTTTTCCAAAAACTACGAAAATCATTCTTAGCGTGATGTGATGCTAGAATGTCCATTTTAACTTGGTCTTCATGGTCTTGGCACCACTTCAACCTCGACTTGAATATTCTTCTAGCCCCACACATTTCGTTATAAAATATCCCACTCGTAGGTTTACCATACCATGCCCACAACAGATATTTCTGCCTAGCTTCCCTGTGAGCCTCAGCAACATGTTTGTTCCAGCCAACAATTACGCGCCTTGAACGTCTATCGGCGCTTCCCCGACCCGCCAATGCAGCCACACTCAAAGCGTGTATTATGTCTGCATACAGCTTATCAATAACAATTCTGTGATTTGGATCGTTACACATATTGCCACAACATCCTCCAAGTTCGTGTGGGAAGTCAATTAGTTTTAATCTGTCATGAGAGTTACGCTGATAATCTTCTATCTGATTTTGAGTTCTTTCCCCCCACACAACCTTGCTAACACATACATCATTGCCACATTTCTTTGGAAGAATCACATTCAAATCACATTCGATAACCAGTGGCAGATGGTCAGACCAAAGCACATCATAAACTACATACACATTCCTGACAGTGGTCACAGCTGCCTCTGTCACTACACAGTGATCGAGCCACCTCTTTGAGCCATGCGCCTCACTCAAGAATGTGTATGTGTTCGAATGTAATCCTAACATTTCTGTATCAATGCAAGTCCATTTTTGTTCATTACTATAGCTGGCAAGTTCGACATAAAATAATTCTGATGGGTGCGCATTAAAATCTCCTAACATATACACATAATCTATATTACAGCTATCAATTATCGCACTCACCGAGCTCAAGACGTCCGTAAAATCCATTAAATTCCGTGTAATGTCCGTGGGCATGTAAACACTAAACACTAAAAAGGATTTATCCCCTAAAACAATTTTCACGGCACATATACGTGAATTATCGCACTGCACAACAACAACATTTTGGAACAGACTTTTTCTCCACAGCAAGGCGACGCCACCGTAGGGTCTACCACGAAGAATGCCTGCTGACGTATCTACCGCCGATACTCCGGTACAGCCAAACTCACTGCTTATTGAGTCAAGAAACGTGATTTCTTCAGGCAGTAACCACGTTTCCTGTAGCGCAATGACATCAGACTGCTTACATAAGTCACGAACACTTTGAATGGAGCGTTTGACATTTTTACAATTAAATGACACCAATTTACAGACATTGTAAATATTATCGTTATCCAGCATTCATACGTATTTGTGCGCCGACTTCCTTAACGGTGACTAAATTATTTAAACGCTTCGGTCTGTAGTTCACAAAACGTCGAAAAATAATCCCCTGAGGCCACAGCTGATCATCCAAATACAATTGAAGCTTACTCTGGGACACAAAGAATTTATACGCATTATGTTCGCACTGCCGCTGAATGTTAATCCTTTCTAGGTCAACTTTTTCTCCAGTTTTCTTTTCAATATAATCGGTTATGTGTGACTCAGAAGCGTCCCTATGTACATTTGATATAAACATGGGGATTTTTCTGTCAGCTGATCTGAATTTCTCCTCAGATTCGACAATATTGCTACCAGTGCTTCCTTTAAGGCGATTCTTATGTTTTTGTTTCTTATATTGCACCACTGTAAAACCATCATCAACATTTATAGCAGCAACGCCTGCATACGATGGAAACGGCGCCGGCCGCAACGAACGCGTCACGGTTTCACACAGTTGTTTACTAGGCTCACTAGCAGCGCAAGCGGCTGATGACGGTAACGATGACGCATCGCCCCGGTGCCTGCCTCTCGTCACACGGATCTCGTTGTCTCTCTCGCCGCTGTCTGATTCACAACGGTTGACCGTTGGAAGATGAGTTTTAGTACTACCCGCTACTTGATTTTCATTCGACCTACTGTGGCTAAATTGATGGTTTATTTTGGTCGATACTAACTGTCCACAGCTGCCAGGTGTATCTTCTTGAAATGTGCAGATAGTACTATTATCACAGGATGCACCTCTCATTGTGTTTACATTTGTATCCGCACACGAACGCGACATCGATTTCATGTTACACTCCGTTTTAAAACTTTGCAGCTCATCTTGAGTCACATAAGACGATTTGATTTGATCAATCTCCGCTCTTACTAGCACTAAATCCTTTAGCAGCTTTGACACATCCAAATGATCAAAACAGATCGGAGGCAGCTTGTTGAGATCGCGGGCTACAAAAACCGGCAAAATATCGGGTTCAGTGGTTTTGAAAATGGCAATGATGTCGTTCAAAACCCTGTTCTCTTTGCCTTTTCCTTTGCGGACAGTGCTACGCACCTCCGAAGACAACGATTCCATCAACAACGACTTCATAGTTTCAGCAAAGGAATTTAAGATCTGCGATAAGGTTATGTTATGAATAATAATCCATTTTAACAGTTTGATGTTCTATTATTCTATTTCGTAGGATTGCAAGCAAAATCAAATTTCTCATCAAAACAATTAACAAAATGCATTAATCCTAAACTACATTATCGCTTCTAATGCATTGCACACATAAATCTACCTCTAATCCTCATCGACATCGATACACATCCCACGTTCCCATCCCTACAAGTTGACACCAGCATAAAGGCTCTTTGTGTGATTGAAGCGGAGACCGTAGCCTATCTGCTATCACCTCACTATGCTGATCAAGATTACAGGTGCTGCACGTTTCATACACTATATCTAGTACATGCTTTTAGCTTAGAAGCTGTTTGAAAGCTTGCCTGTATAGTGATAGATAGATGGATGGATTATAATACAGGTTTACCTAAACAAGTTTATAACTAGCGAGTTGAAATGAGAAATGATTCTTGCTGTGGAAAAGATGAGTATACATATGCAAATTAAAAACCTAGGGTAACGAGAGTTTTAGTTTAGTTTGAAGAAGCAGCCATACTTTGAGAGGACCCACCTGAAAAATAGAACACCATGGTCCGACACAAAACAAGCCCTAATAGTTACAGAAGTTTACCAAGAAACTGTACTGTTGGACTAGTGGTCGCATGCGCAGCTGTTGAATATGACGTGCTGGGTGCAATTCTCAAGTCGGGCGAATCGTTATAAGTTTTTCAATCAGGAATATATTCGCAGAAGCAACCACGTTTACTGGAAATGCAGACAATGTGGTTGCAACTGTGCTCGGATGATGGGAATAGGCCCGCCCCTTATTGACTAGCGAAATGTGGGTGTACTATTTGATACATATCTCCCTTCGGGGGTTACAGGCGTTATGACACGCCGCTACAAAATCATAAAACAATTCATGTTAAAATCAACTCCGCTCTTTAAACGTCTTTCGAGGACCAAAAGATCATAAGTATTTACCACAGACGCTTCATCATCGAATTCAAAGAAACTAAACTCCCCCAAAATCTCCTCAGAACTAAATTCTGTATCATTTGATAACAAACTTCAAAGTCAGTTAATAAGCAGTAGTTTGTAGTTCGTAGTAGCTAACTGCAATATACGTAAGTGAGCGTACCCGGGGCGCATAAGTTTCTTACAAGGCGCTCGCTCCAAATTACTATCCTATGATATTAGAAACAGATTTGCTTGATACGACTTTTATGAGGACAGAGATTTTTGTTATTATATCAGAGGGTACAGTGTAAGCTTTGGAGTAATTAAAATGAAGTTTTAATTTTAGTTTGTGTTGGATTTAGTCGTGGTTTGAAGGTTTTGTAGTTTTTAATTTGCATTGTTAGTAAGTTATAGAGTTTTAAAAAAGGATTTCGTGGCTAAATAGTAACAGGCGCTTGGTTTGATCGTTACGTGAAGATATGTTTGCATAGGTTGGTCCGTAGATGGTTGACTGCCCATTACATACCAAGTTTCCTTCATGCCTCCGAATTGGTCTCGGCTGTCATTTGTAGATGTTTGACAGTCGTTACAGGTAGTCAGTGACTCGAAAGTCTGACAACCAGTCTTACCAAAGGGTATCTGATTACCCAGGACTAACCGACTTGTGGAGGTCAAATAGGCAGTCGCTCTATGTAAAATACTGCTGCATCTGGAGAGACTTGAAGCCGAAACCTCAAAAAAAAAAGTCTAGGCAGATGACGTAAGAATTACGTGGTCGAAAGTTTTAGTCGTTTTTAATTGAAGGGCTACAAAGATCTTTTGGCATTGGAGTGATGTTGTCGGTATTGCGCTGTAGGCAGAGTGCGTCACAGTTCTTTTGCCGCACAGACTATTTTCCAAAAGCGCCCTCCGGAAAAGAAGGAAGGAGTCTGGAATGGAACGTCAATTTATTCGAATTCTTGCACAAAGTTGTTTCATACTGTATTTACTTATGTAAATAATAAAGCAAATAGCATTGTTAAAGATGTCATATCCATAACATATCATGGCTTATATTAATAGGTAAGATGTCTTGGCATTCAATCGCAGGATAAGCCTTAGGGGAAACAGGGAAAACGTTTATGTTAGCTGACGTAAAATTATCAATTTAACATACAGCGGGTAGATATAGAGTATTGGAAACAAAATTAAAATAATAAATCAGGGACAGCATTTTCGGGAAAGGGAAAAACCAATGCGTATAAGTAAACGTTCGAACCTCTGATATTTCGGATTCATGTGCGTATTGTATAATTATCCGTTGCTTCGGTGAAGGAAACATCGTGAGGAAACCAGCATGCCTGAGAGATATTTCTCGGAGGCATGTCAGAGGCCCATGGGTGACATACAACTCTGACACCAGGTAAGGCCACTAACCACACGATAAAGAAAGAAGAACCTTGGTCCGTGTTAAAATAATAAAAACCCAACGGGGTTAGAATAGGGTAAACTGTTTTGTGGACGTCAGCAGGCTTACTCTGCAAACTAAATTTAATTCCAATCCAAAACCAATACTATTCCAATTTTAATTTTGCAGTCACGTGATTCGGTACTCTTGAAAACAATTTTGTCAACATTATTCCTCGACATTATTTTCTTACACGTGAAAAAGCTAGGCAGATGACGATACGTATGAACTAATTCATGACAAATCCTAGACTATCCCCAAACTGCTCTGTACTCTGTGTTGCATCCATGGGCACAGAGCTGGCTTCTTATAGAGGTACAGTCACTCCGGTAAGTGCAAAACTTATCTATTACATTACAAACCAAGGAAACCAAAAGCACTTGTACTTCAGACGTGGGTGTTTTGTTTACTGTCCTTAAAGCATGTGTCGGTATATTGTTTGCATAATTTCCTCATGCAAATAAGGGCTCAACTTATAATTACTCACCTACGCATGATTATAATTTAAAACCGGTGTGCTTTGTTATACTTACATAACTGTTTACAAGTATCGGGGCGCGAAATAGAGATAACGAATTTTCATAGATATGAGACCGCTATAACAATTGCAATTTTCATCGAAATCGTTATAGCCGTTTTCGAGAACGAAATAATAACAGCCGCACGGGTCGATCTTTAAGGTTGAGCCGTGCTTGCCGAGGTTGGTCCGTGGATGACCATAATTACATACCGAGTTTCCTTCGTGCCTCGGAAAGCACGTTAAGCCGTTTGTCCCGGCTGTCATTTGTAGATCTTTGATAGTCGTTACGAGTAGTCAGAAGCCAAAAGTCTGACATCCAGTCGTACCAAGGGATCGTATTACCCAGTTACTAGGTTTTGGAGGTCTAATAGGCAGTCGCTTCGCGTAAAATACTGGTACTCAGCTGCATCTGGTTAAACTGGAAGCAGACCCCAAGATAGTTTGGGAAAAGGCTAGGCAGATCATGTATTGGACCATTTAATGTGTTTGTGCGTCAGTGAAAAATTATACATATAAACCTTCCTCTTGAAACATTCTATCTAGCGATGAACACCGCATTAAAATCCGTTGCGTAATTTAAAAGATCCAAACGTTTAGCGGGTAGGAAGCGACTTTGTTTTATACTATGTAGAGATATACAAATATTACTCAATTAATAATAAAGGATCTCATTGCTAAGCAAAGCAAATTAATTTTTACTGTAGGAAAATTGTAGCTGCAGTAATAGGTAACTATAGTTTCTTTTATTCATGTGACTTTCCCGAATGAAAAGGTATTGGAAGACGTATAAGACTTTCCAGGTAGGAGGACTATTGCAGATAAGTCTTTTTTTTTGCGGATGGGAAATCATCAAATGAATCTCCCGCTCTGGGCAGAGCGGAAGGAAGTGTCAGACTTGTACTGACTAAAACTCATCCATGGTCCTTCTTAGCCCTTTGTGTTCCAGAGCCACAGTTTCTCTTTGGAATAGTCCCGCAGCCCCGCAGATGACCCGTCCAGACAGTAATAAGTTCCAGACGAATCCAAAAGAAACATGAGATATAATAATTATGTGAGTATTTATAGAAACAATTAAATCACTCGTTTCACTTTAAACAGGTGTTTCTTTACAGAAATAACAAATCCATTATGTAGCATTCTAACAAAAACATACATAATTGCGTATTCGGAATTATTTTTAAAACTCATTCGACCAACGTCTTCACACGTGTATTCTGCAAACATTGTTATAATTTACGTGTTATCGTAATTTTTGTGACGTCTGTTATTAATTGACAATTCATGGTTTTAGGCAATAGACATTATTTTGCTATTGAGAGTGGACACAGAATATTGTACATAAAGGATGAAAGAGATACCGACTCGAAAAGGTCCTCAGTGCATAAATCTGCCCCCCCCCCCCCCAAACAAAAACAAAACAGCTTATTCCTACAAAATTTGCACAATTCCGATCCTACATGGATTATAATTGCAGCCACCTTTGGGATGGCTCAGCTAAATACCAGCTCGCCGCGCTTGACTGGGTGGAACGCAGAGCAAAGAGGCTGATTGACGTCGTAAAATTGGTCGATGCCAAGCTTGACAGCTTGACTCATCTCTTCTACAGGCTGTACTTCGGTGAGTGTGCCCAAGAACTCCACGACCTCATCCCACCGGCCCCCTTCAACCATCGGACATCTAGACGCACTGCAAGTTACCATCCTTACCTTATTGCTATTCCACCAATTCGCACTAAGCGTTTTCAAACGTCTTTCTTAATGCGCACAGCATAGGAGTAGAACTCGACTGCCTGTGTTTGTGATTCCGAACGCTTACAACCCTAACCTACCTACCATCGGCGACTTTGTCTCTGTCATCTCTGACAAACACAAAAAAAAAAGTATGACCTACACGGTCAAAACGTATAGAACAGCTGATTTTGTTTTAAATTACAGAATTTAAATTTTTGATGTTGGGGGTTTAGAATAATGTAATAAGTACTTGGTAAACGTTTTAGCGTCGGTGTACCTTACACCTTTTTTTTTTTTTACGGATGGGAAATCATCAATGACTTCTCCCGCTCTGGGCGGAGCGGAAGGGAGTGTCAGACTTGTACTGACTAAAACCCATCCATGTTCCTTCTTAGCCCTTTGTGTTCCAGGGCCACGGTATCTCTTTCGAACAGTCCCGCAGCCCTGGCAGGCATCGGCCCTCTCGGACCCCGATTTGCTGACATCTCCTTGAGGCGCGCGTGGAACACGAACGCGCCGGCGACACGGCCTGTCGTCATAAGACGGATGGACGGTGAACTAGCCCATTATTCCGTCCACAGGCCCGCGTCGGTGTCCCTTACACCTTGAATAATATTAAGCAAGTTTTATCCCCTGACTTCGTCGTGTTAGCCGAGAAAAGAACCAGTAGGTAACTACTAATAAGCTTCGCCCTCGACTTTCACATATAAACTTTCAATGTACACACTACACATAAATGCATGTTTTACACCATTTTTCAAGTTATAGGCATTTAGGATTGCTTGCTACTAAGTTTTTACTGGAAGGAAACGCGTTGTTTTTTTTCCACACATTTTAAATAGTGCTTTTCATAATATTGTTCATCTTAACGTGTCACTATGGTGAATGCTGCGTATTTTAATTATATTGTTTTCTGTAATTCATAGTATGTATTGCTGTTGGTGTACCTAATAAATAAGTAAACATTTTAACAAATGTAATTATTTTTGTTACCCTGCTGGACAAAGGAGCTTGTGGCTAAATAATAGCAGCCGCACGCACGGGTCGATCTTTAAGGTTAAGCCGTGCTTGCTGAGGTTTGTCCGTGGATGAGAACCATAATTACATACAGAGTTACCTATGTGCTTCGGAAAGCAGGTTAAACCTTTGGTCCCGGCTGTCATTTGTAGATCTATGACAGTTGTTACGAGTAGTCGGAAGCGAAAAGTCTGACATCCAGTCTTACCAAGGGGCATCGTATTACCCAGTTACTGGGTTGTGGAGGTCAGATAGGCAGTCGCTTCATGTAAAATACTGGTACACAGTTGCATCTGGTCAGACAGTTTGGGAAAAGGCTAGGCATATGATGATAGTTAGGGGCGAGCCTATGGCCATCAACCGGCCACAGATCCAGATTCTTGTATGTGGGGGGTTTAGAATGATGTACTGTGGGTGACCGTCCCGTCCACCCCGTATAGCAGAAAATTGTTTTTGAACTTCGCGAAATCTTAAGGATGTATATTATTTTGCGCTCCATTGGCCTCTAACTGAAGTACCTGCATGTATTTGTGTGTATTCATTAATATTTGTTCGACGTTGATTCAGTAATAGACAGACAGACTTTTGGCTTCTGACTACTCATAACGACTGTTAAAGATCTAAAAATAACGGCGGCTTAACGTGCTTTCCGAAGCAAGGAGGAAACTCGGTGCCTCGGCTCGCCCCTATTCAAGGAACTTAAAAACAACGGGCGAAATATGGGTACACCTCTACCTAACCCTTATGATACATAAACGCATGATGTTATGTTGTCTAATTATTTGCTTATTTATTATTATTATTACATTTTTTTTCTTTTTTTTTTTAAATATAAAGTGTCCAAATCAATCCACGAGTAAACTTAAAAATATACTTTAAACAAATAAAATCTATTAACGTAAGCACGTTATTCATAAACAGCTTAACAAATATTAGCACTCACAAAGCAGCTGCCAAAAATGTAACTATGACAGGTTAGTAGGTAGCTCTCTATTGACTGAATAATTTACGTAATACATGGCTTTATTTCGTAGATATGTTTTTACAACATCCAAATTAAATGCTAAGACCGCTATAGTTCACAAGAATTTGTGGTATAAGTAATTTTAATTATCTTTAGGTCGTTAATCGCTTGATTTGGTGGGAAAGTATTGAATGAGTTAATTAAAGGACGTTTCAAAGTGGTGCCTGTTACAGAAAAAATTAAAGGAAGTCGTTAGTTTTTGTATGGATATGTTATGTGGAGGGATGAAAAGCATTTTAATAAACGAGTGATGGTTGGAGAAGGAGAGGCCGAAGTAAAGATGTATGGATTGTTTGAGTAATAATATCCCCGCACGGAACAAATATTTGTATGGCCTACAGCTAGTTATTCTGGGTCTGGCTGTTTCTGTATGTGACTTTGATATGGGGCTGAACATTTTGTAAAATTGACAGGAAATACATAATGGCGGAATTAGTTTCGATTTTGGATACGCTCTTATCAGCGACCTCTGCTTCCTGTTATGCACTACTATAGAGTGAAAGAGACACCTACACGGCAACCCCCCCCCCACATAGAAATTTCTCATCGGTATTTTTTTTGAACTATGATAGTGCATTTTTGACGACACGTTGGGCGCAGAATTGAACGGACATACATACACGGTGTAAATCACCTCATCGCGAAGCCGTCAACCAAGCATTCTGTACATGAAACTAAGTAACTTTACGCAAAAATTATTGCTGGGAAACGACTTTTTTTTTTGGGGTGTCAAATCATGTTTTGTGGTAGAACTCAATGTAACGCACTCAAAACATTGTGCTGATGGACGGATTGAATAGTACGGGGGTCGTGGAGGTGTTTAAAGTAAAAATCTTACATTAAAAACTTGTATTTAAAAAAATACTTGTCATAAAGTTGGAACTTTGACCCCTAATATTTAACTAACGTAATATGTAACTAGAAGGTTCCCAGGTATTGTGTAGAACAAAAAAATGATCGCAATGACAGGGAGAACCAGTGCCTTTCGGCTTCGTTAAGAGGTGTTTTACACCCTTTATATAATATAAATGCGCGGGAAAAAAGTCGGGTAAAAAGGAACAACTCCCAAATTCGATACATTGCACTTTGGCCGACACTAACCAGTTCGCTATTTTTAGAACAATAACATGTTGTTCATTTATGCCCTTCTATCGTAAGTAGGTTTATGTAATCTATACTTTAATATTATAAAGCTGAAGAGTTTGTTTGTTTGTTTGCTTGAACGTGCTAATCTCAGGAACTACTGGTCCGATTTGAAAAATTCTTTCAGTGTTAGATAGCCCATTTATCGAGGAAGGCAATAGCCTATAGATCACGCTACGACCAATAGGAGTGGAGCAGCAATGAAACATGTTGCGAAAACGGGGAAAATGTAACACAAAAAAAATTGCGCGAGACAGCTAGTTATTTATATTTGTATTTAAATGACCTTGGGCGACAATAACAAGCCTTGACCTTTTAATGGAGGATTATTGAGTAATGAAACGACCTTTTGGTGGCTACGTATAATAGCTGCATCTTTGTTATATTGACCGCTTAAAATAATACATTCATCATTCTGTCAGTTAATTTGTTGGTTGACAGTAATTTGTTAATTAGTAACTATTCTTGGTACTAAATATCGTGACTTTTGACATCTTTCAGATTTATTTGATTTTTTTAACAAGTAAGTAAGACAAGGATAACATTCATAAAATTGTAGCAAACTAAGAATAAAATTTAAAAGTAAGTAACTAAAACAAAATGTAAAATGAGAAATAAATTATTTGAATAGAAATTTAATTAATTGAAACTGATGATTCAATTCTTTTATTTAGCTTACACGTCGTTCTTTAACATAAAAACATTATCAATCCTAATTTGAATAGTTTTTTTAATTTTATTTGTAAATGCTACTGGACTTAAAAGGCATCTTTATTTAAAGATTCATCATCATCTGCCTAGCCTTTTTCCAAACTATCTTGGGGTCGGGTTCCAATCTAACTGGATGCAGCTGATTACCAGTATTTTACATGAAGCGACTGCCTATCTGACCTCCACAACCCAGTAACTGAGTTATACGATACTCCTTAGTAAGACTGGATGTCAGACTTTCGGCTTCTGACTACTCGTAACGACTGTCAAAGAACTACAAATGAAAACCGGGTACAACCCCCACATAGACATTGCTCAAAAGAAATTTAAAAAAAAAAACGGGTTGCACTCCGGGAGTGCCGGCAGAAGTGAAAACTTGAATGTTAACGTTGTGCATGTTTGATATTTTGGAATGGTTAGGGAATAATTTTGCACGAATTGCTTTAATCATCAGTAAAAAAGTACTATAATTTATATGGTAAAATACAACATTCATTAATTGCGCTATCGTACACAAACATGACAATTTATATTACATTAAAAAATTTACACTTCAGAACTACAAGGTGTTGTTTTGCAACCTCGTCAAATTTCAGGAGGTGGTCACGAAATACATAAATACTTAATTAAAATTACGTTACCTAGTTAATTAATAATAAACGCTGATTTTTTTGGTTGTTTAAGTTTGTCAGTATTTCAGAATAACCCCCTTAACGTGGTTCAGGGACTACGAAATTATCGAATAAACGTTTGATATTGTTTGTATGTGTGTAAGCGAGGTTATAAGGCAAGAACCAGACGGGCCGCGTTTAAAACAAGGGTGGTTCACACTTACCGATTTCCGTAAAAAAGAATAAAAAAGAAAAATTACCTACCCATTTTATTATTGATTCGGGACGAGAATCATTAGCATAGTTACCTCCTTGAATTTGACGAGGATGCAAAACAACACCTTGTATTACAATCCGTCTTACGAATTTTACCTCTTTGGAGAAACCGAAGGTTTTGTTTGTGCATAAGATAATTATCCAGTTTTGGAAACCCAAACTCAATGACAGAAAGTTCAAATCCCTTCGTAACCTAATGTCAATCCGTCATACGAATTTTCCAGTTTTGGAAACCCAAACTCAATAGCAGATGTCATAAAGTTCAAATTCCTTCGTAACCTGATGTCAATCCGTCTTACGAATTTTTGATCAGGACGCCGGTCCTCACGCGAGTTTAACATTTTTACCCATCACAAAAGTGCACAACGCCGAACTTTCACTTCAAAAATTCTGTTCTAAATAAAACCATGAACAATGTCTATGTGTACTTAGTTCATCATTCTGACCCCCCCCCCCACCGGATTATTATTATTATTATTTCATTTATTTCAGGCTATGCCCATATTTTCCTTCCGCCCTTTGTATACTTGTACAAGTGAAAGTAGTTGGTACACATTTATTCGGGTAATTAAAGCATGTAATGTAATAACATAACACAGGTACTTATGATATTCTCGACACGACGACGCACTCACTTCCAGAGAATTATGCTCCTACAGGGATTCAGATGTTTGCTGCTTAAATAACAACTCATTTGGAGCGTATGTCTAGAGATAATAATTGTTATAATAACACATTTTTGTATTAATACAAGTAAGTACACGCACAAGAAAAGTTATTAATAAAAAAGACTGCGTGATTAAGTGTCCAATAAATTATTATTAATCACCAGATTAAGATTAGACGCGCTAGGATAAAATCGGCCAAGTAGTGCATTTGCGAGTAATTTTAAAAGAAAAAAAAAAGTATGAGAAAACAAATTAATGGTAATTTATTCTTTTTCATGATGACTTATCTCTTTTATCCAACCTTTTCCTCAATGACATTTTGACGGCACGGTTGGCACAGTGGCTAAGCGATGGACTGCTGCGCTGCGTGTCGCGGGTTCGACCCCCGCACGGAACAAATATTTGTAAGGCCTACAGATAGTTGTTCCGGGTCTGGCTGTTTGTGTATGTGAGTTTAAATGTTTTTAAACGCACCCACGATACAGGAAAATATCCTAGTGTGGGGCAACGATTAAAATAAAATACCTTTTGAGAAAATAATCACCATATTAGTAACGTATTACCCTGTGTTCACGTTAATAGTATGGTGATTGATTATCAACCATTATCATACCAACATTAACATTGGACTCAGATTGTGGGAAGCAGTTGACATTGAATATCAGATGTCACAAAAATCTCTGACTAACTCTGACATCTGACTTGGACAAGATTGCAAGAAACCATAATTCTATGAGTAAAATACTTACCTTACTTACCAAACCGATCCTTAATTTAAACAACCTTTCAACAAACGGATTCACTTCGTGTGGAAACCAGCGTACTAAAAACAAAAAGATGCTATGTGACGCTCACAGAGTCCAGAGAAGAGGTCTGTCTTTTAGGGAGCGTTACTCATCATTCTCTTGCATATTCCAATTCATTTGGGGTCGGCGGAGCAAGGCTCCTTCCTTCATACTTCGCTATTACTCGTCATCTCGGCAGTCACATCCTTGCCTGCCATATCATCCTTCACACAGTGCATCAATAGTTACTTTTGTCTTCTGCTACTCTTATCGCATCTACATGTATACATAATTTGCCAGACTTCCTCTTATGTACCTACTCATTCCTTATTTTTTAAGGAGACTTCTAAAAGGAGGAGGTTCTCAATTCGATTGGTATTTTTTATATATGTACACAGATTACCCTGCGATTTACGATCCAATTTACGTGATTCTTCTTTAGTTTGATGCGGAATAGTTGCCGTTTGGTCCCATAAAAATTTACCATAATTTGGCCTAGTAGTTTACATGAACATTTTTTATGATCTTTTTCACGTATGGACACATATTTCTCCGTGATTACTGGACTGATTTAGATGATTCTTCATTCATTTGGTAGAGAAAGCTTGCCCGGTAGGACCATATGAATTTTATTATCTTTGCTTAGGAACTTTTTGAGTCATCCTCTTTATTATGCAGTTTGTCCTTTGTCGTATGTATGGACGATGTGCTAGTGTCTGGTTACAATGTAAAAATGATACTTGATTAGGATCTATGTGAGATACCACAACCGAAAAGGGAAAAAAAAAAGGTCTATTCGCATTACACCACACATCCCCCTTAGCATTCTCATCGTCCATTTTGTGGCCCTAATATTTGCTGAAATTATTCAACGAAACATCCAAACATTCAATTCTTTACCAACACTTAAAAATCCGAATAATTTATATCTATACAAATAAATAAAATTGCCGAAAAGTTCTGGAATGGCGACCGCGAACCGGAAGACGTTGCGTTGGAAGGCCTCCCACTAGGTGGACCGATGACCTGGTGAAGGTTGCGGGGATCCGCTGGATGCGAAGCGCACGGGACCGGTCAATGTGGCGTCACTTGGGGGAAGCCTATGTCCAGCAGTGGACGTCTTTCGGCTGAAATGATGATGATGATGATGAAATAAAATTGAAGTGTCTTTTTGTAATATTAAAATAATCGCTTTTTACTACATGCATATGAATATATATACGGTACATATTCCAAAATAGCATTTTTTACTATTTTTGTCTGTCTGTTTGTTCCGGCAAATCTCTAGAACGGCTGGACCAATTTGGCGCAAGTTTCACTGGCAGACAGCTGATGTAATAAGGAGTAACTTAGGCTATCTAATCAAATTCCACGCGGACGAAGTCGCGGGCATAGCTAGTTTTATCATACAAATAGCTGTAAATCATTACACTTTCCTTCTCGGGCACCTCAAATAAGGCAAGTAATCTGTTTACCCTCCGAAAGTACTTATAATTTGAGGAAACTTTCACAACACTCTCGGGTCAGATTTTCAGCATTCATAATTCAGAACTTATTCAAGTAAATTACCATTCGTCCTTAGACCTCTGGGTGAAGTGTATAGGGTTGCCAGGGATAAAATGGTAAAATGGACCTTTTTGATGTAGTTTTGGAAGTGTACCGTAATTTTTTGGACTAAGTAGACATGCCTGTATTTCTCCTAAGGGAAAGAGCAGAGCCTTTAGTGTCGCCATAAAATAATTAGTTTATAAAATAATTAGTCGATGGTTTTCAAAATTAGACAAGTTATAGACTACTCTTAGATCCGTAACTTTGAGTTATAAAAACAACTGACACGTGTGGAACTCAAATCCGCAATCTCTAGCAAACTACAAACCTATAACCATTGAGCTAGCGTGTCCATTTATGTGTTGAGATTATCTTTTCATGATTGTCATTTGTTTCCACTTGACCCAGATCTGGCAATAGAGAATATTACGTTTTCGAACTGCATTTAAGGTCTTTTTTGTAATAAATACTTAAGCCTTGTCAGCACGTGTCAGAACAAACAATGGTTAGTTGTCAGCCCTACAAGCAAGCCACCTTCAAGTTACAAGTTCTCATTCCATAATTACAAAGTTGCTTTTTTCATTCCCAAACGCCATTTTGTTTTCAACAATAATAGCACTTAACCGTGATTAGTTAGAAAAGTAACGTCAAAAGTTTTTAGGAACTGTAATTGCAGTCAATATTTTTTAACTGTCGCCGAATCAGCGTATTTAAATTTAATCGTTAGTTTTATTGAGGGTATAAAATGATTAAAAGGAATACTGAAAAGGCCAAGGTTTCGTAATTAAAAGTAGCTTCGCCGTACGATGACTTTTGTGATTACTTTTAGACGTGGGATTCTCGTAGAGTGCGCTACATGACTAGATGGGCTGAGGATCAGGTGAAGGTCAGTAGACCTTCATCTGATCCTCAGTCCAAATAGTCATCTATCTATCTATCTGATCATCACCATCAGTCACAATTAGGTACATCCAACATCATGGTCTACTGGCTGGATTGGATGTACCTAATTGTGACGTTTTAGAATAATCCTTGAAAGTTTATTTCAAACCGATTTTTGAATCGATCTTGTAGTATACTTTGATGAGATCAGGAAATATTACAAACGTTACAATAACCTAAAGAAACGAACTTAACGATAGACAAAAAAATGCGTCAAAAAACTCCTCACCAGAGCGCCGTGAACTGGTAATGCCCCCGAGAGACTGGTGGCGTTGCTACACTGTATGGCAACGCCTTGCCTCTGGCCAAGGTAAAACCTATATAGCCCTTGAGTCACGGGAAGTGTCAACTGAGCGTTTTGAACTAAGCGTTAAAAGGCAAAATCAGGAAATATGGATAATGAGTCTTTCTTACTTTGCAAATAGAATCAGATCGACCAAATAAGCCTTCTTTAATCTAGCAGCCAGCACTAGTAGATTTTTTTTTTTCGAATAAAAAAAGAATTTTAAAAACCGGTCCAAAATTGGCGGAGACATCGGTGAACATACATGTATGTTCACCGATGTCTTTTCTTTCATGTATGAAAAAAATGTCCGACATACTCGTAGAACTTCCTCCTTTTTTTGAAGTGGGTTGAAAAGGGGCACGTCTCAGGACGATTGACGAAGAGTTAAGAGCAGCCCTGTTAATGAATACTCCAAATGTAGACCACCTATGCTCAATTAAACAGGCTCTTGTTTCCATTAAATAAATTTTCTGCAATATAAAAATTGGTTTGCTTATCAATATTATGTAAAATTAGATTTTTCATTTATGGCGTGGTGTACCTCCAAAATTTTCTGATTTCCTAGATGTACCTTGAACAGAAAAAGTTTGCGGAACACTGCCTAACACCTTGTATAAAAAAAAAACATCATCTGCCTAGTCTTTTCCCAAACTTTCTTGGGGTTGGATACAGCTGAGTACCAGTATTTTACATGAAGCGACTGCCTATCTGAACTCCACAACCCAGTATCTGGGTAATACGATACCCCTTGGTAAGACTGGATGTCAGATTTTTGGCTTCTGACTACTCGTAACGACTCTCAAAGATCTACAAATGACAGCCGGGACCAACGTGCTTGCTTACCGAGGCACGGAGGAAACTCGGTATGAAATAATGGTCACCCATCCACGGATCAACCTTGGCAAGCACGGCTTACCCTTAAAGATTGACCCGTGCGGCTGTTAATATTTAGCCACGAGCACCTTTTTTTTTTTCCGGATGGGAAATCATCAAATGACTTGTCCCGCTCTGGGCGGAGCGGGAGGGAGTGTCAGACCAGACTTGTACTGACTAAAACCCACCCATGTTCCTTCTTCGCCCTTTGTGTTCCAGGGCCGCGGTATCTCTTACGTGGTTGCGGTAGCCACGATCACCTAAAATAATATTTTTAAATGATGAATGAGTTGATTTACCTACATTTAGTTTCCAAATGTAGGTAAATCATCTTCCATTAAAACAGATTTAGTACTTAACAATGTTCTAATCTCACATAAATCAATATGGAAATAGATACGATTGTCACGTCTATTATAATGATTTACGGACAACATTAATTATTAATTACTATGTATATTAATTACTAAGGCGAATCAATAAATGAACAATACCATTAATTTAATCATTATGATAGCATTTTAATTGTCGGTTTTTAGGGGTCCGTACCCAAAGGGTCAAACGGGACCCTATTACTGAGACTTCGATGTCCGTGATAGTTAGCCAGTTGAAATTTCTACAGATTATGTATTTCTGTTGCCGCTATAACAACAGATATTAAAAACACTTCGATCATATTGATCGAAATAGAAACAGAATAAAATAAATAAATAAGGGGGCTCCCATACGAAAAAGTTTTTTTTTTTTGCTCGTTTTTATAAATAATGGTACGGAACCCTTCGTGCGCGAGTCCGACTCGCAATTGGCCGGTTTTTTATTTTCATTCTGAATTCATAAATATTTCATTCAGAATTTCAATGCAAGTGCCTGGTTTTCTTACAAGAATTGTTGCTATTGGGTCGACTCAAACTACAAGATACCTATTCGTAAGATCACGCCTGTAATCCCGAAAGCGAATTTACAAAGGCTATACTATTTGAGTCACGAGCCAGACTCTAATAGATGAGCTTTTGTTTATGCATTTTACTCGCCAAAACCTAATCTATCTCAGTAAGAAAATTGACTCAAATGGATTAGCTTTTTGCCTGGATATTTTCAAAGAAAATGCACGGACAAAACCTAGTACTGTATAATACATATCCAGGAGAATTTGGATGCAAGAGCGAGCGAAGCGAGCTCTGGACTTGGGGCACCCCGACTCGGACAGGTTAGGTTCGAAGGGGATGGCGGGGTCTAGTGAGCGAACTAAGACCCCGACTTCCCCTTCGTGTTAGGTTACTGCAAACCCTGCAGCCAGAAATAGGAGCCCCGCGTAGCGCATCCCGAAAGGGTTAGGCAGAGGTGTAATAATTAACAACTAAAGTATACACCTACATTTTGCCAGTGTTAGAAGGACGAGCCTATTGTTGCTACTGAGAAATTCTATTGAAACTATGATATTGCGGGATGAATATCGGAGTTCCATGTGTGGAGACAAGCCTCTTGCCATCCACCACGCAAACATTCAGAATCCAGGTCATCATCATCATAATTAGCCTATAATGTTCCCACTGCTGGGACACAGGCCACTCCTCTCTATGAGAGGGAGTGGGCTGTAATCCACCACGCGGGCCCAGTGCGGGTTGGTAGATGTCACATGTCTTCGAATTTTTAGTTGTAGGACATGTCGGTTTCCTCACGATGTTTTCCTTCACCGTTTTTGAGGGCAGCGGTGATGAAATAAAAATAGTGCGTGGAGTCCCTCCGCGCGGAAGAAGTGAAACTTCGTAATACTACACGCATGCGTTCGAGTGCCAAGCATTCACTCTCGTTATTTTATTGAGCTTCTAAATAATATTTTATTGTTTTATTGTTGTACACTTTTTATTACATAAAGTTATCGAGGTTAGACGCTTGCGTTGCGTACCTAGTAGAACTTCGTAGTCACAAATCTTGTAATAGCGCCATCTCTTAGTGGGTAATAGAAAATATTCCCCCTCCATGAAAACGTTAAACTTGTTGGAATTCGCATAAGAAGTTTTACTTCAAAAATTACACAAATTAATGCGCCTGCCTGGGTTCGAAATCACGGCTTACTGCTCGTAAGTCGGGGCTACCACCACTGGGCCACCGCTGCTCTCGTTGTCGTTCAATCCAGGTGGCTACTATGAAATCTATACGTAGGTATACAGCGTGGAAGAGATAGATACCGACGTACAAACGGTTACCACATTCTAAGTGCATAATTCTGATAAATACTGGTACTGTTTTTTACAAGAGTGCAATAACAACACTATGAAAATGTATGGAACAGATGAGTTTTTGAAGTGAAACTTCTTATGCGACTTCCAACAAGTTTAACGCTCCCATGGAGGGGGAATATTTTCTAAAACTCACTAAGAGATGGCAGTATTACAAGATTTGTGACTACGTAGTTCTACTAGTTACGCAAGATGACCGTGGTAACAGTCATGCATTCGACTCTTCATTTCATTTCATTTCATTTATTTATTCATAAACAATTTACATTGTGTTGAACATTACATAATAGGTACACAAAATTATCACATGCACAATTTTTATTTTATTTAGAAGCCTATCAAAATTTAAGGGAAATGTTTAGTTCTAGAGTCAATTAACTTCGGTGTGACCAGCCTTCGCTCAATTTCCATGAGCAGAATAACCTCGATAAACTGATGTAATAATTATGTAATTAAAATAATACAACAAGAAAAGAACAACATATTATTTAGAACTCAATAAAATAACGAGAGTGAATGCGTGGCACTCGAACGCATTACGTAGTTTCACTTCTTCCACGCGGAGGGACTCCACGCAAAATTTATTTTTTAATTGCCGTTGAAAAATTTTGGTGTGGGATTTTCAGAATGATGTTCTGAATGCGTGTCCCTTCCATCTTGTATAGATAGTTATGCAACAGAATGTATAGACGCTAGTCCCAGGCATATGCAGAACCCAATATTACTTCTACAAGATATTTCAACAAAAATAAATAGAAACATCATAGCAAATGAATAAGGTAGAAAGTGGGAAGCAAAGCATACGTTTGAAGCTACTTGTCGGATAACAATCCCTCAAGTCAAAAAGTTTCAATCCCACAAAGAGCTCGGCTCCAGAATAGAGTTGGATAGGGATGGGACATAGTGGTGGAAAGTATCGATAGTTTTAAGGGTATAAGACACAAAATCGGTCGGCTAATATTTTCAACAACTGTTACTGTTAGCCTATGTCATCCCACTGCTAGGCAAAGGCCTCTCCCAACGCCTTCCAAATCTTTCGATCTAGGGCCATTCTGGACCACTAGTCGTTGGTTCTGTCCAGCTCGTTCCGCCATCTCCTGTGAGTTCTACCGCGTTGCCTTCTGGCTGTGTCAGGGCTCAACATCGTGGTTATTTTCAACAACATTTCTTTTTATATTCATCTAGACATAAAATAACTAAAAAAAACAGCTAATTGGCAGCTTAGGTCACATTTTTTGCCACTATTAGACCAAAGTTCAGTTTTTCCCTACCTTAAAACAAAATTAAATGCCTACACAGCCTATATTAAACGTGAGCTGCAAAATAAAGTTGCGAAGTAGAATGGTTTTAGTTTCGATTGCAATCACATTCGATAGTAAAGTCATAGGTGCATTTTCCTCACACCGTCCACTATGTTGACAACTCGAACCGTTCAAATACTGATCGTTGAGTCATTTCGTAATCACCTTATTAGGGACGAGCCGGTTTACTCGAAGGAAATGAGTTATTTTGGTGTTTTATTGATAGTTGTCGTGATCGATCCAATCGCTTTCTGTTTTATTGCTTGTATCTGTAATGATTGGATAATGATTTTGTTTGTAAAACTCATACCTACTCCAAGTATAAGTTTTTTCTTTCGTCCCACTCCTGAGCAAAGACCTTTTTTTGGAATTATCTGTCCTGTAAACTTATGCTGATTATCCTTTCCTGGCCTTCCTGCGAGAAAGTAGTCTGTAATATCTCTTAAATCTTAAAAGTCGTATTCAATAACCACAACATAAATGAGCTGCACTATGATGACAGTACACGTAATTGAACTTAATAATTGGACCTAAATAGTTAATAATTGTTCACTCAGTCTTATTAAGAAATAAGGCTGAGTGAACGATAATAAACATAATCACTATAATTAAGCAATAGATAAGCGTTAACCTATGCCACACCTTGTCCATAATCCGCAGTATCACCTTGCGAATCAGCAAGTAAAGAAAGGTCGTTCCATTCATGTCCGGCTCAAAATTGATTTAAAAATAACTCCGTATCCGAGTGAAAATAAACTAGTTGCAAGGTTGAAATCCATAAAAGCAATAAAACCTTAACAATAATTAGTCTACATCTACATTAATAAAGTATTTATGGAATTTCACTTAAAAAGTTTTAAAACATCGAACACGAGCACATCACTAAACCACAGGACTCGCAATATCGAATACTAGTTCACGTCAACGGTATAAAACACGGTAATCTCTTGCAATACAAGTCGTGTGCCCACCAATGTAAATTGTTGGTGCTATTGCATTATATGCTTATCTGATTCTGGCAGAGAATCTGCTTTATTTTTCAGTCGGATTTAGGGGCTGCTGTAGTTCTAACTTCGACTCTAAAAGAAAAATATTACGAACGTTTTGGCCCGGTCCTTTTACGCCATTGAATGCAAGACGTTTTGAAATACAAATCTCTATGGTCGTTAACACCTTGGGACAACTAAATATATACAGTATGTTAGTTTAAACGAGGGACATATTCAAACCCATAATACTACATGCTAACATGATACTAATAAAAATATAAACAACAAATAAAACTGATAAGTAACAGACAGAACCATACCAAAATTTTCGCAAATGTCACGCAACGTGTATACACCCTTGCGCTAGCGACTTAATACTATCGCAGAACATGTGAGCGGGTCAATGACTCTTAGGTATAATCCATTTTCCCTTCATACTTTAAACTTACCTGGCTTAGGACAGTCCAAAATATCTAGGCACTAAACAAAACATTAAAAATTCTTCTATATACGTTATAGGTTTTTTACATATTTGGGACGAGAATCGAATACTGAATACCCTCCCTCAATATGTCCCTCGTTTAACCTAACATACTGTATACAGAGTGTTTTTTTTTGGTGGGAAAGTACTCTAAATACTGGAGATAGCTAATTTTACTCAAAGAAAACATTCCTTTATTTTTAAAAAGAACATTATTGCATTCAAACATTTTCGAAAATTCGCTTGCCACCCTTGGGAATCGAACCAGCTTGGACCGAAAAAATAACATTCTGTACTTAAGATATACATATTAAAGATATGGTCAATAATAAGGATCAAATCTCTCTAACAAACATGATAAATTTAATGAAAGGAAAACCATCAAATCTTAACTTATTTTAATCGAACAAAAAAAGAAAATAGTTTTTCGTCATTTTAATAAATTAATGACGTGAAAGATAATTATTAATTAGGTATTAACATAAGTAATCTGATGGACCTTTGAGTAAAAGTGCCTTAAAGCCATGAAATCTAAACTTATAAATTCTTGAGTAAAATTTTCTATCTCCAGTTAAGTATTTAGAGTAGGTACTACACCCTGCAGGTGGCATTGAAAAATTCCACCCTGATGCAAAACAACACATTGTATAGCCCGCTGGCACTACAAATCTTACGTTTAGTTACGAAACTAGACGAATTTAAGACATCAAATTATGTTTTTGTCAATCGTATGAGACGATAGATCGGTCTTGACACAGAAAATAATTTTCGCAAAATGTCATCCTGAAAAATTTCGTCACTTTCGTCCAAAGAGAATTTTTAAATTAGCATTAAACGCCTATAATACGAATACTGATGTATAAATAAAACACGTTTTCAAAACTTGGCACCACATTTAAATTCTTCGGGATAATTTATATTCTATGTTAATCCTAGACATCACAGATTTACAGGTAAGGACGTAGTTCCTGACCGAACTTTATGGTCGGAAGTTACAAGCACGCAGTTGGCAAGACACCAATCGGATAAAAGATAGATTGAGGAATTAAGTGTCAGAAAAGGGCCTTGTCCGGAAGTAGGAAACATAAAGGTGTCAATATTGATAAAGCAATATCTAAGAATACTGAATAGTAGATGTTTAGGTCGGAGAGGAAAATTCACGACTGGGGTACGTTTCTTGTATATTAAATTACCCTTTATGTATTATGAAATTAATTTTGCTTAAGTGGCAGTGTTTAATTGGTCTTTTTATTTTTTTTCTTATAGTTTACTTTTTATATAAATTGTGTTTCTTGCGGTCTTGTAGGAGACTAATAAATATTATTTCTTTCTTTCTACATTTTAGTGTCGGTCATCCGGCGTCGAGATGGGCGGATGTATTGATGCAATTAAGGGTACAACCTACAGGAGGCTGGCATAAGGGTCGCTAATGTCATGCAACGCAGTACTCGGGGCTCTTCTTCAGCAACTTGACTGCGGACTTTTTAGGTGCGAGCTCCACATAACACACCGCCCCAGGACGGTGTGTTATATGGAGGGGACTTTCTTGGCCTGAAAAAAAAGGAGGGAGACGGAAATCAGCACAGACAAAGAGAGTCAATGCCTAGCACGGGGTGAAATGATGTTAATAAAGATAAACATAATCACCACATGTTAATTACAGATATACACCCAAGTAAAATGTCCTTGAGACAATTTAATTGAAACTGATTGTGATTGCATTCCATTCATATGACCAAGAAATGAGAACCTGTTGATTGGATTGGATTTTATTACGGAACGATAATTCCGTAGATCTACACCATTATTGCAGCCACAGTTCAGGTAATTCAAAGAGCTGAGTTTAATTCACGACAAAGATCTTCAATAAAGCACTGCGGTTTCGAGTTAGCTAATAAAATTACAAATTATATTATTGTGGTTAACCCTGAAGTTAGTGTGGATTCACACGAGTTTTTATTTGCAAGTCTGCAGATTGCTGGAAGGGTGGTTGCAGGACTGAACGTTCTCTTAGGCACGTCAGTGGACCAAGTAAAGGTGGTGACTCTTCTTTCACAAACTTTTTGCAGTACCGTTCTTGGATGAGGTGCTGTACCCGCTGAGAATTATGTATTAGTAGAATTCCCGTAGGGACAGTAAATGATAAGTCCCACAAACGTGTACAGTCAGCCCCAAAAATATGTGAACACGGACAAGGATTCCTTTCATTGTCTACAACCATTCGTCGTACACAGTCCGGGAACAAAATAATATAAACAATCTATGTCCAAAATAGGTTAATCAAGTCCATTGACACTTAACCAGTTAAGCAGTATTATCCAGTACCTCTTCTTTTTTTCGCAGCAAAAGTGTTATTGGGTTTTTTCAACTGGAATTTCTCATTAGTAATGAGTACGCATGGGGGATTACCGCTACAGCCTACTTCTTCTCACAAAGAAGAGGCATCTGTCAAACCTAAAGTCTTGGGTATGATTTCCGAGTTGGGCAAATCGTTATTTTCGTTTTCGTTTTGCCATCAGGAATCTCTCTTTTTTCGTCATGGTTTCTGGATTTGTGCACGATTGATAGCAATAGGCGTATTACATGGGACTTAAACATCTCCTCATTTATCTATCGATAAATAGGAAAAAAATAGGGGAATTTCATAAAAATACTAACAAATTATTTCGAAGAAGGGTACAGTCGCTTAATAATTATTATTTAAAAAGTTTTTTACTATGATAACCCTTTTTTAGGGCAGCCATGACAGTTGATAGACGTTTGATGACTTTGACAATTTCAAGAAGTGCCGTCTTTGATTCCTTCTTTGCTTTGAGTTTGGACACGTCAATCAAATGTCATTGTCAAAATGACATTTTTCGTCTGCTCGTGATCTGATCCACCATATTTAATTTTTATGTTGTGTTGCTCTCTTTGACCAAGTTAATTTGACTGTACGTTGAAACAAAGTGTAATTAAAGAAAATTGACGATAAAAAACGGTTACAGTATTATCTAGCAATATTTACATATAGTTTACATCGTGCTGGCCCAGGCTCCATACATTTCTGGAACATCTCCTTTGGGTGTACTATTAGAGACACCTCTGCCTAACCCTTCAGGGATTACAGGCGTGATGTTATGTGAGATGCCCAATTTCGGTCAAAAAGCAAAATTAAGTTTACTATCGATACGCTATTGTAGCCTTGCAAAGACTCAATGCCCTGCAATTTTCCAATCCATTACACTTGGTAAACACTAGAAAGTGTGCCAAAAATTAAGGACATTCCGACGCTGGTAAATATTAAATACGCAAGCATACCTTCCTTGTTTGTTTACTTAGTTACTTAGCCATGTTAAAAAGATGCGTATTTTGTGACGGCAAGTTACTTAGCCATGTTAAGAAGATGCGTATTTTGTGACGGCAAGGCTGCTACTCCATAAATGTTATGTTAGTTAGGAGAATTGTCAAAGTCAAGTCAACAAGTTTGGCCTTAATGTGCTGACCTGACTTAACTACGGCAACCTGCAGAATTGACCTCTGATTTTTCGGATTCATGTGCGTATTTTATAATTATCGCTTGCTTCGGTGTAGGACAATACCATGAAGCCTGAGGGGTATTTCTCGACATTTAAAGCCATGTCAGAGGCCCATAGGCGGCATAGAAACTCTGAAACCAGGTTAGGTAGTTCAACCACACGATGAAGAAGAAAGAACACCTGCAGAATTAAGGAGATTGGACTGTCTAAGGCAATAATTTATTTTCCTAAAACCCTTGAACTCATCACAACTAAGCTCTCTTCTAGCTGGATTCTATTAGTTCTTCTATCATGGCTTTCCACTTTCAATTAGGTACTTTTCCCCAGTTATCTTTGTCCTAGTCTGGCACAACAAGAATGGATAAAGTAAGGAATGAGTACGTTAGAGGAACTTTGAAAGTTGCGCAGTTACAGAAAAGTTGAAAGTGAATCGACTATCTTTGTATGGACAAGTGATGAGGAGGGACGAATCGCATGTGACTAAAAGAGTGATGAATATAAATGTTGATGGCTGGAGAGGGAGAGAAAAACCATGGAAACGATGGATGGATTGTGTCAGGAATTATATGAAAGAAAAAGGAGTAAATGTAAGCGTGACGGTTGACAGAGGATATTGGAAGAAAAAAATAGTGCGTGGAGTCCCTCCGCGCGGAAGAAGTGTAACTTCGTAATACTACACGCATGCGTTCGAGTGCGACGCATTCACTCTCGTTATTTTATTGAGCTTCTAAATAATATATTGTTGTTTTCTTGTTGTATTATTTTTATTACATAAGTTTATTTATCGAGGTTATTCTACTCATGGAAATTGAGCGAAGGCTGGTTACACCGAACAGTCGAATGCACGACTGTTTGCACGCCATCTTGCGTACCTAGTAGAACTACGTAGTCACAAATCTTGTAATACTGCCATCACTTGGTGAGTTTTAGAAAATATTCCCCCTCCATGGTAGCGTTAAACTTGTTGGAAGTCGCATAAGAAGTTTCACTTCAAAAACGTGTTGCGCGGATCCCAAGTAATATGGGACAAGGACAGGAAAATAATGACCCTTGTGTGGTACTATTTTTTCCTCATAATAAAATAAAAATCTATTCGTGATAAACTGCAAACAGAAATTAAGGTGAAGCCGTGACACTGGGGCATAAGGTGCAGATGACAGACAGAGTTTATTTCACAATAGTGATGTTAACTAAATACTTGCATTTAGAATAGAATATTTAATTAACCACAATGTTCTTCAAAGGCTAATAAAATATGATAGGAAAATTAAGAATAATAATGAAGGTATATCGAGGGACTCCACAACGTATTCAGAAAGAACGTATAATTGAAATATTAATTAAATTTGTTGATTAAAAAGACTGATTGTGATTTTCAGCCTCGTTGGTCGAGTGGGGCACAAACGCGACTGTTAAGCATGAAGCCCTGAGTTCTATTACTGGGTCGGGCAAAGTTTTATTGGGTTTTTCCATCAGGAACTTGTCTGTACCAGCCACGGAGTCTGAATTTGGCTCTTGATAGGCTTGATAGGCTATGGAACTTACACCTGACTGGCAAAATGCCGGTGTACTATTAGGTACAGCTCTGAAAAACCCTTCGGGAATTATAGGCTTAGAATTACAGTAATCATCATCACCATTTCAGCCGAAAGACGTCCACTGCTGGACATAGGCCTCGTGACGCCACATTGACCGGTCCCGTGCGCCTCGCACCCAGCAATAATACTATTACAGTAATACTGATACTGATACTGTTAGCTTGCGTCATCCCACTGCTGGGCAAAAGCCTCTCCCCATGACTTCCAATTGTATCGATCTAGGGCAAATGTGGACCACTGGTCGCTGGTCTTTTCTAACTCGTCCCGCCATCTTTTACGAGGTCTACCACGACGCCTTCTGGCTGTTTCATTAAGGTAAGAGAAAATTAATTTGTACCGTAGTACCTAACCGTAGATCTTAGCAACCGATAACTCGGGACTAAACAAAGGTTTCTGTTGCTACGAGGTTGTTTACAAAACATGGCTACCATTACATAAGACAAACAGAAACAGGTGTAAATATAGGGAAACGGTTAGCTCCAACCTTGATATAAGAAATGTGATAAAAGAACAAGTAATGATAAAGTATCAAGTACTCATGTAAAGGGATATGGGGTTACAGTGAACGATGAACTCTCCCATGGCAGGAATCCATACAAACTGCGTAAACGATTCAAGATTGACCTACGCTTGTACACTGGTCACCAATTTTCTGCTTACCGACTGACATTTGAGCGTAATATTTCCGACCTCGATTTACTACCCCTGCTGTCACTAGGACAACTTAGGATTCAAGAGCGAGCGAAGCTAGCTCCGGACGGCTCCGAGCGAAGCGAGTTTACTGAGACTCTGTTATCCCTTTCGTTTTTATGGCTGGCTCCCATTACGGCTTTAAACAACTTTAAAGTGTTTTGAGGTTAGATTACAATGTGCGTTATCTTTTCATGAGAGTAGTACCAGAGGAGAGGGAGAAACCCCTTCCCTTTCCCCCTACTACCGCCCCTCTCCTCCTGCCAAACGATTCAAAATTTTAACCAAACATTTTTTCCTATCCATCGTCAAATTCATTTTGCATTTTCATTTTGCACTGAGGCACTCATTATGATCACTAGGTATCTCTTCTCATTGTCCCTTTCCCAAAATCTGGTAACCAATGAACGTGAAAATCATCTGCGGTTACCACAAAAGACGTAACGCCACGACGCTCCACCATAACTTTCCATTTCTGAAGGAAGGAAAGTCTTTGCGTAATTTATTGTTAAATTTACGACAACATTTTCTTAAATAGTTAACGGTTATACCTATGCAAGTCAAATTATTTAATAGTTTGTGTCTATTAAGTCAGGCTTCTGGAAACCATCATTACTATCTGCCAAGCCTAGTACATACTTAACAATCGTCACCGGTTGTCAGTGGCCCGAAACTCTGACAACCAGCCTTACTAAAGGGTATCGTATTACCCAGTACTAACAAGACTGAGGAGGTCAGATATACAGTCGCTCCATGTACTGAGCTGCATCAGGTTAGAATGGCAGCCGGAAAAGGCAAGGCAGAAAACAATGAGTAATGGCGAAAATCTAGCTTTTAATCTATTGCAACAGAAATGAATCAGTTCTTCATGGATTTTGCCACACATCGTGCATCGTTCATCTTATAAATTAACGACCAGTCAACAGTTTAACTTCTCAAGTCAATAAGTATACTTCTCATTGTACAAGTAGCCGTAAATAGAGTAAAGTTTCATAGTCAATGTTATCGTAAGTAAACTCTGCTTCGATAGGCAATGATTTTAACTTGAACAATAAAAAGCATAGATCGAGTTCGCGGCGCGCACTATCGGGCCGGCGTCCGACGTCGCACGCGCGCGTTCCATATTCAAACACAAATTTCAATTAATTACGTACCAAAGTGTTGTATTTATTGGTTTTTTTTAGATTGTTGTAGTGCTGTGCTTCAATCATGGATCCGGAAAAAAAACCGAATTCGGAAGTGTCTGTGGACGATATTTTGACAGTTCTGGGACCCTTTGGAAAGTTCAATGTTTACAGTTACATTTTGATATTGTTTCCTGTGTTTTTGGCGGGAATGTATTCTTCAGTTTATAACTTTGAAGTTATGGATCTCAAATATAGGTGAGGTTTTTCTTTCTATGTATTTTAATAAATCCATGTATACAAAGCGCTGAAACAACAGACTATAAAAAATCTCAGAAATCATTTTTAACAGGAACAAATCTTTCTTCTATAACCACAAAAAAATCTTCTACTTCCTATGTCAGTAGATATTTTGTTGCTGCAGAGATTTAAAAATTTATATTGTGAACTTGTATGTTTTTCCTGAGGAAACCATTACAGACTTATAAAAAAATAACTCCTTTATATGTAGGCCTATCTACATTTATTCGAGAATGTGTATATCTTCTTTGATGAGAACAGTTGGCAAGGAGACTCCTTCGTTCTTAAAAATGACCAAAAAAAACATAGATATCTTGAGAATAAGTCAAACAGTTTTTCCGTATCGACAACAGAATAAAAACTTTCTATATGTCAGTTACATAGCTAGTTCAGTTAGTTACTATGAGGCTAGCTCGTGGCTAAAAAATAACAGCCGCTCGGGTCGATCTTTGAAGATAAGCCGTGCTTGCCGAGGTTGGTCCGTGGATGGGTCACCATGACTACATAACAAATTTCCTCCGTGCCTCGGAAAGCACGTTAAGCCGTTGGTCCTGGCTGTCATTTGTAGATCTTTGACTGTCGTTACGAGTAGTCAGAAGCCAAAAGTCTGACATTCAGTCTTACCAAGGGGTATCGTATTACCCAGTTACTGGGTTATGGAGGTCAGGTAGGTAGTCGCTTCATGTAAAATACTGGTACTCAGCTGCATCCGGTTAGACTGGAAGCCGACCCCAAGATAGTTTAGGAAAAGGCTAGGCAGATGTTGAAATAGCTAGTTCCAAACAAACTTTAAGTATTAAGATAGTACGAAATATATTTAATAACCTCAGATAAAGAGACATCGTTACACAAACTTGTACCACAAATTCTGGATATCAATCTAGAAACCGCAGGGTCAAAAAAAAAAAGAAAAAGCTTTTCCATATATTTCGGCCGTATATTGTAGATTATATTGAAAGAGATATTGTACAATATATACACGGTGTAAATCAGCTCATCACGAAGCCGTCAACCAAGCATTCTGTACATGAGACTAAGTAACTTTACGCAAAAATTATTGCTGGGAAACGACTTTTTTTTGGGGGGTGTAAATTTATGTTTTGTGGTAGAACTCAATGTAACGCACTCAACACATTGTGCTGTTGGACGGATTGAATAGTACGGGGGTCGTGGAGGTGTTTAAAGTAAAAATCTCACATTAAAAACTTGTATTTAAAAAAATACTTGTCAAAAAGTTGGAACTTTGACCCCTAATATCTCCGTAACTAGAAGGTTCCCAGGTATGGTGTAGAACAAAAAAATGATCGTAATGACATGGAGAACCAGTGCCTTTCGGCTTCGATAAGAGGTGTTTTACACCCTTTATATTGAAACTGTAGATTTTTTTTATTTTCTCCGTCAGTTTTTTTTTTATATTTTATTTTAAAATTATTTAAGTCACTTTACTCTTCCAAAGACCAGCTACCATATTTTTTTGCAGAAATATGAATACTTACTTGTATAAGAACTCGTATGCATATGGATAGGTCAGGTATATAAGTAATGGTTGTTTTAGTAAACACAGTGTTGCGTGGAAAGATATCTGACTCCTGATATTGTTTCTAAGTGAAAATCAGCACTTTCTTGTCGTACGGAATATTCTGATAAATCTGAAAAGAAAAAATATTGGAAAGGATTCTCTGTCCTTTCCAAAAAAATCATGAACATGAATACCAATGACTGAGAATGATATAGATAAGAAATATACACTGGTTATTTAGGGTACTGATTTAAAGCGGCATCTGTATACAGGCTGTAACGGAAAAGGTATATACATACTTTAGGGTGTGCTACAGACCAGCAAATTGAACATGTTTCTCCATCGGACCAACATCGTAATACCGAAAAAAATATCTGCTGTCACCCTGTATAGTAGTTTTAAGTTCAAAATTACAAAATGCAATTTATTAACAAGTTCGGCAGTTAAAACTTAGCAGTAAAGTTAACAAAACATGAGTCTTATTCTAAGCTGCTTGCGGTTTAGTATGAGCTCGCTGCGCTCGCGAAAAAATTAGTTCCCGTTGTTTAGGCATCATTCCTACTGCTTTTACATTAGGTAGTAAATAAAATAAACTACACTAAGTAATTGGTTGTGTACCACAATAATCAATTTTTATTTTTTTATTTATGTATGTCATTAAGATTTCGATAAAACTTGAAAAGCATATTTTGAAAAATACAGTGGTAATGTGGTATTAATTAGTGGTATTAATATCTAAAATAAATATTCAATAAATATTTATAAATAAACTAACTGCTGATCGCGACTGGAAATTTTGATGTGGTTTCAGGAATAAATTATACATATAAACCTTCCTCTTGAATCATTCATCGATCAGTCTTTTGCTGAAAGCCGCATCAAAATAAGTTGCTTAGTTTAAAAGATCTAAGCGTACAGATGGCGAGAAGCGACTTTGTTTTTAACCCCCGACCGAAAAAGAGGGGGTTGTAAGTTTGACGTGTGTATCTGTGTGTCTGTCTGTGGCATCGTAGCTCCTAAACGGATGAAACAATTTTGATAAAATTTGTTTTATACTATGCAAAGATATCAGAAGCATCTTAAGAACTAAACAAGTACCTATGATCAATGTACCACTTACACAAGGAACTTCTCTCAATCAAGATGAAATGACAAGGACAAGTAGGTACTTACCTACACTAGTAGGTACTAACATAAGGCATAATGTGTATAAACGTCAATGTAAAAAGGTTGAAAAAAAACTTTTTAGTGCTTACAAGAGTAAAAATAATATTAAACCAGAACAAGATCAATAAAAACTGCACTGTACACTCGGCAAAACATCAAGCTACTAGATTTCCAGTATAGCATGTCCTCGCTTTGCATAGATTTCCCGTACAATGAGAGATCCGCATAAACTGGTTTTTTAAAATCGCTTACGCCGTTCATGAGCTATGGTCACGGACAAACCTCGGCAAGCACGGCTTAACCTTAAAGATCGACCCGTGCCGGCTGTTATTATTTAGCCACGAGGTCCTCATGTATTTAATGCTCATTATGTTTAAAACAAATCATTGTCTATGACTAATTGTAACTGAAATGAAAAATCTACCAACAAAAATACCTTAAAATAAACGCCTATATAAAAAGTAGTAAAAAAAAAGAAACTCAAACTGCAACACACACTTCGTGTATCAATCGTATAAGTCGTAACGAAAGGTATCGACTCAATGTACGTCAAATTATTATGCCACTGTCGGAATTTGATTCACGAGTTTTATGTCAATAAGCATCACTTTGCATAAACTGTTATTTGATTTCTTGAATGAATGTTTAGTTGGAATGAATTACGGGTGTACTTGTAACTGTGATTACATACTGAACATATTTAGTGTCTTTTGTCGTTTTCCTGCACACACAATAATTATATGACTGTGTGAGAATTTTTAAAGGAAGTTCTGATAATATCAAAACCCTGGTGTCAGAGTTTTTATGTCGCCCAAGAACCCTTTTTTTACGGATGGGAAATCATCAAATGACTTCTCCCGCTCTGGGCGGAGCGGGAGGGAGTGTCAGACTTGTACTGACTAAAACCCACCCATGTTCCTTCTTAGCCCTTTGTATTCCAGGGCCACGGTATCTCTTTCGAACAGTCCCGCAGCCCTGGCAGACGAGAACCCTTGAGTGACCAATTCAGGTGTAGAGTTCTATTACCTATTAAAGAAAATTTACATCTTCTATACAAATAAATACAACTAAAGTATCTGTTAGTAATTTCAAATAACAGCTTCATACTGAATGAATAATTATGAAAGTGTTTACGGAACTTTTAACAAAAACCTTTTTTTTTGCTGTTTGTTTGTTTCTGTTATATCTCCGAAACGACTGGACCGATATTGACGGGACTTTACTGGCAGTCAGCTTATGTTATAAGGAGTAACTTAGGCGAAACTAAAACCTGTCCGAAACCTACAAAAATCCTTGAAATTTAAAATCCGATTAGGAAAAACACGTTCCCAAATAGGGGGGAAGTAATGTTTATATTGTATAATAATTTCACGTGGACAAAAGTCGTAAACGCAACAGTTAAATCTAAAATTTGTGCTAAAACGTCCTTCGCAAATTCAGCTCCTTGTGTATGTTTGCTGAAATTAAATCATACCATATATTATTATATGTTTGGACAACACATTCGCACATGCACGGGGTCAGAACTACTTCAAACATAGCTACTGCGATTTTGAACAAACATATTAGACAGTAATAATATCCTTAACGCCTTGACATACATTAACATACAAATAGTAATGAAATTGATCTGTATACTGAACGGCGATTGAACCGAGAAATATTGATCTTACCAATCTTTTCGGAAAACTCTGGGAATGATGATATTTAATCTATGTACAATTATGTGTGAAATAATATCACAGAATTCAATACCTAAGCATGATCTTAGTAGACAATTTTGATGTACATTTGTATTACCTGAAAAGTAAGATCTTTTATTGTCAACAGCAATATTTTAATGTTTTGTAAGTCTCTTTTGAAGAATGGTACAGTCATGTACCAATTAGCCATTGGAGGCTCATTCATAGGCATACGCCTCGTAAATTCTAATTAAGGCGACAATAAGTGCCCGCGACCTTGAGCGAGTAAAAATGCATGCGTAACGCTTCAACGCGCACCAAGATTATTCGGAAAAACAACCCACCTTGGTTTATCAAACACAATGCAAATAAAAGCCGTATACTAAAATATGGGTTGTTAAATTGGCTTTCAGATGGTCAAAGTTTCATGAAAATACGTCCGATAGTTTTTGCGTCATTATCGTTTTTTTGTCCGCTTTAGACATGAATTTACAAATTAATTACACTATGTTATAAAAATATAATTTCACATTTTCACATATCAATATACATATAAAGAAAATTGTCTAGTACAACATATATTTTTTTCAAAGAAATAAAACTTGTAGTTTAGACGTGATGTTCAATTTAAAATCATTAAAAGTCGTATATCTGCGCCTTAACCAGTAAATCAACGGTCATAGGTAAACAATTTGATTTGACGAAAATGCTAACATGCATGACACAATTCTTTTCTCCAACGAACACGCTCGTGGGATATGTCAATACACAAATAATTAATTAATAATTATGTCATCAAAAGTACGTATGCAGTGTTCGCAATTTAGTTTCTAAACATGTAAACAAAAATTTTCGTTTATTAAATTCAGTTAAATACTGACACATAAAGATCAATTTGCTCTACAACTGCAAACATGCTTATCCGATGGCCCTAGTCAAAACTTCAACTTAATTTCAACTAGCAAAAAGTTGATTTTCGTTAAGGTGGAAATAATATGGATACAATAATTACGACCTTTCTTTGTGCACTCATTGATAACCTAGAAGGACAATGGACACATTGGAACAAGCCTCTGTTTGTCAAGGTGTTAATCTTCACGCTAAGTTGACTGTGTGGTAGAGGCAATGGCCTAGTAACGTTGATCTTGAGGCCTGAACTCAGCTGATATGCTTATAGGCATTTATTGTGACCAACTGGCAACCTAGACAGGAATCTATACATCTATACATACAAATAAATAAAATTGAAGTGTCTGTTTGTAATACTAAAATAACCGCTTTAATGTGTTTTTTTTTTTTTTTTTTTTTTTTAATGTAGTAACATTCATATAAATGTGACACGGTACATAAAATATAACAAAATAACATTTTTTTACAATTTCTGTGTGTCTGTCTGTCTGTCTGTGTGTTCCGGCTAACCTCTGGAATGGCTGGACCGATTTTGACGGGACTTTCACTGGCAGATAGCTGAGTAACTTAGGCTACTACCATTTTATTAAAAAAATGCAAAAACAAAATAACTATTTTGTTAAATTCCACGCGGACGAAGTCGCGGGCACAGCTAAAATCCAACACACGTGGCCTTACAGAGCTCGTTGCTGTATAATAACAGCCGCTCGGGTCGACCTTCAAGTTAACCCGCTCTTGCCTGAGTTGGTTTCCTCCGTGCCTCGGAAAGCACTTCGACCGTTGTCGCGTTTGCTTCCATGGTGTCATTTGTAGATCTTTGACAGTCGTTGCAGGTAGTCAGTAGTTCTGGTTTTACTATAAAATCCTTGATATAACTATCTCATGGAGCGTTGATCAACAAGTCCCTTACATAAGTTACGGTCGTTATTTCTATTATGACTACCAATACCTACTAGGTACCTTTCGCAATACAAAACTATTGGTATATTATTATAATATGCTGTCGAAATCTTATTGTTTCGTCAAATTCATAGAAACAGACGTGTTGTTTCAATTAACTAAGTATACTGATATATAAGGTAGGTAACCTACGCAACTACAACAGGTATAATCTATTCTTCATTATCATAATAGAGATATGACACATTCTCGATCTGGAGAACTAAAACTTTCATGTTATCAGCGAGAAATGGTTGATACTCGGAGTGAGATAAATTCTCATTGCATAATCAGCCTGTAATGTTTTCATGGTTGGGACACACGTATTCCACTATACGTGTAATGGCAAACAATGACGTATGTCAAATGTCTTTAAAGGGCATTGGGTAAGTTTGTATGGACCAATGGCATGATTCTTTTTCACAGCGGCCACAAAGATAATTGATGATTACGTATAGTGGAATATATGATAATAATGACTTCTAAAATAATTTTTCCGAAAATTATATCGGAGCTGAAATATCTGATATCAAAGTTGTGTTGTTCCTACTAACAGTTTGCATACTGTTATGTATTTTATCGAAAATTAACTATTTCCTTTCGTTTGCCGTATGTCATTACTTCCCAGAATTTGATCCTTAGCGGCGACACTATCGAATGGTGTAATAATACAGGGTGTCTTTTTTTTTCAAAATTAACGGCTTTGATTCCTGGCTAGGAATATAGATTTTTCAAAAAATCAATGGTGTGGTTTTAGTTTTTATCAAAATCGGCTCGTTGAGTTTGTTTCGCTATTCCTCATAGTTTGAGATTTGGCCTTCCACCCACTTGAAAAATTCACCGTGTATATCTCGGCTCCGATGCATTTTGGAAATACATGTTGATAGAGGAAAATGAACGTCTTATTGTATTATTACTAATGAAATATTTTTCATTTTTGGCCGCAGACTAAGATAATCATGCCACTTTTACCCAAACCGCTTTCGATTTAAATGCTGATTGGCTGTTGAATAGAGATTTCGATTTTATCCATCCGAGAGACAGCTGAGGCAATTCACCACCTTTATTGTAAAAAGATCCTAAACGAAGCCGAAAGGCAATTGTTCTACTTGTCATTGTGGTTAGTTTTTAGGGTTCCGTACCCAAAGGGTCAAACGGGACCCTATTACTGAGACTTCACAGTCCGTCCGTCCATCCGTCCGTCCGTTCGTTCGTCGGACTTATGATGGATGGGATTTAGTCCAACACATTGATGTGGCTTTCGTGACTACGCAAAACTACAGTCGAGATAAGACGAAGATGCCGTGCGTGCATTCGCAACAGTGGCGGACAACTCGAACAAGATTTGTGATTTCTGATTTAAAGTTTTTTTTTTAAATTTCAAATTCATAAAAAGTTCCTGTTTAAGATAGAGATAGGACACTACGCACTAGTGACATAACAGTATCTATCTACTTACTTGAGGCATGTTATTTATGCTAAAACTACTGTTCTTACTGTAATTTCGAATATCAGCCTGGTGTCTCGATTACACATTTAGTTAAAAATGAAAAGGTATTAAACGTTTTTTGGGCATATTGCATACCGTTGGAAAGGAGGCAGACTAGGAAACTTTTTAAAGGTATTCTAAGATCCCGATCGCTTTTAGTTTTTTTTTATAGCCATTTAAAGTTGAGTTTTAAGATTAATTTTCTTTTACAAAAACTTTACGAGCTATTAAAAAAGAAAGTAATTATTCCTAGCAAGTAATTTTGAATTTGATAGAATCATACAACAGTACACATCAAAATTCAATCGAAATTTTAAGTTTATACAATGTTTTAGTTTAAAAAAAAACCGGTATGGCAAGGAATGAGTTAAAGGGCGTGAAGAGATAGAAAATGACCTCTTCTTTCGGCCTATTCGATTTGGCAAACGACGCACCAAACACCCTGTATAACTTTACTTAAAATACATCATAATCTCTGTCCTATTCAATATATCCATCATTAAAATGCTTTGAGTGCTTTACGTTGGGTCCTACCGTAATGCGTGGTTTTTCACACAAAGAAAAAAGTCGTTTCCCAGCAATAATTTTTGCGTAGAGTTACTTAGTTTGCTGTACAGAATGCTTGGTTGTCGGCTTCATGAAGGCTCCGATTACACCATGTACGCAACAGCCCTTGATATTACTGACCAGGCCATCGATGACCGAAATTAACGATTTGAATGACGCACGTACCAAAGTCATGTACTGAACAGTGACCGTCATGAGTATTAGAACCTTTCATGCCTCGTTAGTATTAACAATACAAGCAATCAAGCATTAAAAATGTCGGTATTCTTCAGAAAAAGCTGTCTCACCGACAACAGAGGCGTATTATCCCTAAAGCAAACTAGGCACGTGCCTAGGAGAGCGAGGTTACAAAGCGGCGCGCGTTTGAATAAAGCAAAATAAATGCCTAACGTAAAATAAATCGTGTCAGTAAGTAAGCCCTATTTACACAATATAAACGATTATGGGCGTCGCCAAGGAGAGGCAGAAGGCAGAGATTTTTTTAAAAGTTAAATATACTTTAAAAGTTTAATTTTCCTACCTGATGCCACAGAATTCGTAAAATTGCAGTGTACAGTGAAACCACTCTCACACTTTTATATTTAAGGCTAAAAATGAGCCTCTGAGTAATTTTACTACCTCTACAAACTTACACATTTTTTTTAACCTGTCCAAAGCAGGGTTAAACAATTTTTCGAGCTCGCTTCGCTCGCTCTTGCAGCCTAGTTTCTCTTCAATCTTGAATTGGGCTGTAAGTCAAACAATTAACTCCTGTATGTAGGGTCAAAACAAATTGTTACCTGTCCAAGATAGGGTGTTAAAATTTTCGAGCTCGCTTCCCTCGCTCTTGGAACCTTAGATCTTCTGCTGTATGTACTGATTTTTTCGGGTCAACATGAACAGCAGTTGTTTTTTTTTCAATTACTGATGAAAAATTTCTATGGAGGGGGGTTTCAGAATGATGTATTGAGTACGTGGTAAGTGTTTTCGCGTCGGTGTCCCTTACACCCCATATAGTATGGACTCTAAAGAGGCGCCGATGAGGTGCTTGCCTAGGGCGCTCTCGACACTTAATCCGCCGTGCAAAAAACTTACAAAATATATGGGTACTGAATCTTACTGTCTTCTTCTTCGTCGTGCCTATAATTCCTTAAGTGTTAAATAAGGTTGGACTGGATTCCGGCCACCTCAATAGCGTTGAAACTGAAATACAACTACTAGTTCATGAATAATTTCTTGGAGAAGTGAATCTATGCAGAATGAATTATCATAAATGACAGTTGAAGTAGAAATTATGTTTTTACTATTCCTCCGATATTTTTTTCTATCGTTGCGGGATCAAAGACTGTTAAATTGCTTCCCTGCGACTTCTTCGAGCTTCATTGCGGTTTTCTGGTGGTCGCCACTTTTAATTCCGGCTTTCAGGAGTGGCAGTGGTTTCAAAATATTGTGGAGGGCATGTCCCAAAAATAAGACACATTAAATTGTGCCTTTATTTCAATTAATTTAATACCAAAGCATGATTTATTTTTCAATAACATTCCATTCCATTGGCCGTCGTCTCAGCAGTAATCCCTTTCAAGTCATAATCACACTTCACATTTTTTACATCTCTAATCATTCAACCTTTCGTTGGCCTTCCCTTCCAGCCACCCTTACTAAGAGTTCAGAGATTGTACTTCTTTTAACACATATTTTCTCTCTTCACCAGATGTTCAGTACCAGAATGCGAAGACAACCCCCAACATATAAACTTCACTATCCCCCATGACAATGATGGGGTCCCATCAAAGTGCTTGCGTTACGCTCCCTTTGCCAACGCGTCACATTTGGCCAACCTGAGCCAATGTTCGCCACACTATTATGATACGTCAACGGAGATTGGCTGTGAATCTTATGTGTATTTGGAAGAACACTCTATTGTTAAAGAGGTAAGAACGAATTTGGTTATTATTTGTGTGTGTTTTTAAAGTTGTTATTAACCCTTTTAACATTTACATGTACACACTACGTAAATTTTCCGGATTATAGCATAACGCGCTGAGAACTGTTGAAGAATGACGATTGCTTTCGTAATATACGGACAATTTAGGTTGATAGTCAATTTTGTATTTGACTTCCTTGAATTTACAGTACATTACTCTTCCTTAGTTTTAAAGAGCTCGTGGCTAAAGCAGCCGCTTGGAGAGGATCTTTCATTAGGTTAACCCCAGCTTGACTAAGTTGGTCCATGGATAAGTAACCACTCGTTACATACCGAGTTTCCTCCGTGCCTCGGAAAGCACGTGAAGCCGTTACTTGGTCCCGACTGTCATGTAGATCTTCGACAGTCGCAAGTCGTCGCAAACTAGGAACGCATGGTCATTGTGCGTTTCCTTCTTCTCTTAACATAGCTGGCTATCCAAGACCTTATCGAGTTTTTTTTAAGTGAAACTTCATAAGCGACTTCCAACAAGTTTAACGTTACCATGGAGGGGGAATATTTTTAAAACTCACTAAGAGATGTATGATGATGTATGATGTATGTAGTATTACAAGATTTGTGACTACGTAGTTCTACTAGGTACGCAAGATGGCGTGCAAACAGTCAAGCATTCGACTCTTCGATGTGACCAGCCTTCGCTCAATTTCCATGAATAAAATAACCTCGATAAACTTATGTAATAAAAATAACACAACAAGAAAACAACAAAATATTATTTAGAAGCTCAATAAAATAACAAGAGTGAATGCGTGGCACTCGAACGCATGCGTGTAGTATTACGAAGTTTAACTTCTTCCGCGCGGAGGGACTCCATGCACAATTTTTTTTTTAGCTGAGTGTCAACTCCTTTTAAAGACTTGTGTCCATCCTGTCATCTTTAATTACAAAGACAGAGCATAACATATTATGGCAAAGGTCATTCGTGTTATTGTTATGATGGGACACAATGTATAATCAATGCAAACTAACACAAATAAACACGCGTTCACATCTTGTTGAGTGCCATTGCTCATTAGTTTAAGTCCACTGTCTGTGTAAATATTTACGTGATGGGAACAATTATTTATTTACCTTTACGAATGATTAGCTTTTTCTTGCGGTTTTGCTCGCGTTGTGGTTAGAAACCACGGCAACGTTTTAAATAGCTGCATTTCTTTTGCATTTTGCATCTGCATTGTTTTTAATCATTTTCTTCAACAACCTACAAGCTGTTGTTTTGCATCCTCGTCAAAGTTCAGGATGTTGTCACAAAAGACATAAATTATCAATATAAATAACGGAACCTAGCTAATGATTAAAAACACTGCTTTTTTAGTTGTTTAAATTTGTCAGTATTTCAGAATAATCCCCATAATGTGGGAATAAGAAATAATCGAATAAAACTTTGAGATTTTTTGTACGTGTGTAAGTGAGGTTATAAGGCGAGGAACAGACGGGCCGCGTATAAAACACGGGTGGTTCACACTTACCGATTTCCGTAAATAAGAAAAAAAATACGTAGGTACACCCACTTTATTATTGATTCGGGTCGAGAATCATTATCATAGCTACCTCCTTGCATGGCATGGTAGTGCTTTATAATCCTAATGTTTTTCTATTACACTGTGATAAATACCACTGTCACCTCGTTGTGATTTAATATAATAATAACTAAGTTTTAATTTAATTTTATTTTTTTTACTGATTTTTGAATTATTTTGGTGATTTTTACGGATTATTTTTATTATTATCAATGAATTTTTTATTATTATCAATGAGTTTTTTGATGATTTTTAATGTTTCTGTTGATTTTAATGTTTTTATTTATTTTTCAATGATACTTATATGATTTTAAATGATTTCATTCCTGTTTCTATCTACTATTTTAATTGTTGTATATGGGTATTTTGCCTGAAATAAAACACAATTTATTTATTTTATTTTATTTATTTTAATATAGCAATTATCTTGTCATTGAAGCCATAGTGACCATTAATATGTATTTTAGAACAACTAGGAATAAATTAATACTACTGGTACACACGGAAAACAGCTTAAAAAATGAAAACAGCTTATTCACGTGGCTAAGGAGCTAAATGGATCTGAAATTCTTTAATATGGTCTTGGTCCCCTTTTTAAAGAAAGACTACGAACCTTCTCCACGCTTCCGGAGTTTTCCCAGAGAATAGGCCCGTGTTGAAAAACTCCCGAAGCTCTCTTAATACTGGACTTCCTCCCGTTTTCAGAAGCTCAGTTGTTATCCCTTCCTCACCAGGGGCTTTTCCATTTTAAAGATGTTTAAAAGCCGCCTCAATTTCATCTAGGCTCACTTCAGGCATGTCTTGTGTGAAATGGCGGGTTAAGGTGGCTCTGGAATCCTCATTTTGGGGATCAGGTCGAGATGTATGCGATGCGATGCTGGCCGTAGAAGTCTTCGACTTCCGAAGGAATCTCCGGCTTTGAAACGACGATATCCCGACTAGGTTAGGCTCCAGAGTCTCGTCCGAGAGTTTAGACTTCTTGCCCGATTTTGCAAAAATGCGTCCCTTCCCCCTTGAGGATTTCCACCATTTGGTCGAGCGCCTGTTCAATATCATTTGTGGTTTCCACGGCTGTGAATCCGTTATGATAATATATCCGTTATGATGAAGTCTATCTCATTTTTCGTCATAGTGTCGGGGATTCGCCACAACCACTTCCTTTGGGTCTGTTTCTTAAAGAAGGAATTCATCACGAAAAGCCCGTCCGTCTCAAGGAAGTTGACACGTATTTGCCCGCTATGATTTCTGCTGCCAAACTTTTTCGATAACGATTCTAATACCGATTCACAACAATTCTGTACTCCCACTTTAGCGTTGAAACCTCCCAATGAGATTTCAACGAAGCCCATAATCGCCACGCTGGGCATGCGGGTTGGCGATTGCAGGCGCAGCTTCTCGCACTAGTGACGCTGCTGCCCGTCGCTTGTCTGCGTTATTTAGCTGCGAACGTTCCTATGGAAATGGTTATAACGCCATTTAACGTTCGTCAGAGACTCGTTTGTTGATCAGCAGGATGCACCACGAACAGGTGAGATTGACTTGGGGCACTGAGATATAGGTGTGCTACCTTGCAAACCCAGCAAGCACACCGCCGGCGTAATGTGGGTGCACTATTAGGATCACGTCCGTTTTTGAGGTATACCTTTAGTTAGGTAGATGAATTCCTTACCTCCCACGAAGGCAAAATCACGAGACCAGGACGACCAATTTGTAACAAGCTATATTCTGTCATTGTGACTGATGCCGGCGAATAGGTGACGAGGAAAAAGCTAGCGAAGGTCAATATCCCAAACTGGAATACTGCATGGTGTTTGACTTACTCGAGCCTCAGTGAAATTCAGACTTTTAGCGATGATATTAGCTTGCAGTAGATAGCGCGTTTGTTCCTGTCTGCTCCGACTTTCGGTATCTCGGTTCACTCGAGCAAAGCGATGGCGAAATAGATCGTAGTGTTAAGCACAGAATAAACATTGAATGATGAAATGGCGGCAGGTCACGAGAACTATTTGCGACTCCCGCATTCCCCTTTAACTTACGGGGAAGATTTACAAAACTATGGTTAGACTTGTATGGATCAGAAAATTGGGCCACAAAAGGGATGAATGAAAGGCATTTGCATGTGGCTGAGATGAGAAAGCTAAGGGGGACGTGTGGTGTTACGCGAATGGATACATTAAGGAATGTAGATTATGAAAGTAGTATATAAGAGGAAGTCTGAAAGTAGCGCCGGTGACTGAAAAGATGTGTGTTAATTAGCCCTTTTCCCAATTAATTTGGGGTCGGCGCAGCATGTCTTCTGCTACCATACTTCATTACTCGTCATCTTATCAGACATCGTCACATCGTCTTTCAAGCAATATCATCCATACGGCCAAAGAAACATAAAATAAAACAGCATAAAAGAATCCACCAGATTATACTGCCTAACAATCGCGTTACCATCTGACACCAAGAACAGTTCTAGACTGCAAAACTATTCATGAAAATCCGCCATCTTGAATTTCAAGTTCATCAATAAATAAAATCTGTCAAATGCACACAACAACAACTTCATTAAATGTTTTTTCCACTATTAAAACGTCCCGTAACGCTTCTGTGAGCAGCATAAGTAGAATTTATTATTATGATTATATAATTTTCCGTGATAAATACGTTCGGCGTAAATTGCTATGCTGGAAATGCATTGTTCGTTTAAATGCTCAAATTGTTCCCAATTGCTCTTCAGCTGGTTGAAGTTTACCGCGCTGTATTTGATGGGATTACCCTGCTGAGTTCTTTTATAAATAATAACAGCCGCTCGGGCGATCGTTATATTAAGCCGCGCTTGCCTAGGTTGGTCCGTGGATGGGTGACCTCCCATTACATACCGAGTTTCCTCCGTGCCTCGGAAATCACGTTAAGCCGTTGGCCCCGGCTATCATTTGTAGATCTTTGACATTCGTTTCAAGAAGTCGTATTACTCAGTATTGACTGGGTTGTGGAGGTCAGATAGGCAGTCATTTCATGTTTTAGCTGCATCCGGTTAGACTGTAAGCTGACAACAACGCAAGTTGGGAAAGGCAAGGCAGATGATGAATAGACTGACTATAAAAAAAAAACTTGTATTCTCTGAAGATAATTTTCAAGAATATCACACGACGTAATTTGTGATTTCCTTTGACAAATTGATGTTATGTTTGCGTAAAACCCAAGTCTTAATGTTACCTCGATCCGCCATATTGCAATACCTAATTGTCTTATAATAATAATGAACGGGCAATAACGATTATGTATTTTGATTGATTGTTTATAGGTAAATCTTGTCATAATAAAGGATGCAATTAAATAACATCACGCATTTAATCCCCGACGGATAAGACAGAGCAAGTAATGTTTAAGTGTATGAACGTCGACGAGGCAAGGAGTATTCTAGGATCTAAGCAGGTGGAGTTCAGCGGTTTCTCTCTACCCCCATGAGTAAAAGTCGTGAGTATGCATGTATGTTTAAGTAAAATAGGGGGCTACCCATTGTCTGCCCACTGCGAACAATAGAGACTCAAATAACTCTAAATCAAGTGTCAAGCTACACTTTTTTTTTACGGATTGGAAATCGTCAAATGACTTCTCCCCTCCGGGCGGAGCAGAAGGGAGTGTCAGACTTGTACTGACTAAAACCCATCCATGTTCCTTCTTAGCCCTTTGTGTTCCAGGGCCACGGTATCTCTTTCGAACAGCCCGCAGCCCTGGCAGTCATCGGCCCTCTCGGACCCCTTCCGATTTGCTGACATCTCCTTGAGGCGCGCGTGGAAAACGAACGCGCCGGCGACACGGTCTGTCGTCATAAGACGGATGGACGGTGAACTAGCCCATTATTCACCGTCCACAGGCCTGCAAGTGTCAAGCTTCAGTTGATTTAGAATTATTTATATTTAGTAATACCTGCGAAAAAAAAACACTTACATAAAATAACAATGATGGTATTATTTGCTAAAGAGAATCAAACCCGGGACCCAGACCACTACAGTGTTACTTGTAGGGTAGTCATGAATGTAGATTATACATAGCATAGAGGTTACTTACTTGGGCATGTGATACGGAGGAATGAAGAACGATGTAAGTCACACATAGCCATTGGCTGCAACTTATTACTGGCCTTAGGAACAGTCAGTGTGAAGAATTGAAATCCATTTTCTACGCGTAAGAAGGTATAGCAATTTAATAGAACGTTGATAAATAAATAAATATTCAAAGTCAATGTTACCAACCAATGCAAAGTCAAGACTGCAGTTCTACAGCTCATTCATTTCGAGATTATAAACCTCTTGAATTCAAGTTAGTTGGTATTGCATTTTATATTTATGTAATCTAGCAGATGGACGGACTATGTGATGGATGATATTGCTAGAAAGAAGGTGACTTCTGAGATGTCAAAGTCAAAGTCAAAAAGTCAAAGCATTTATTTCAATTAGACCATTACAGGCACTTTTGAAAGTCAACAAAACAAAATAAAACGCGAAGCTACAGTCCCAGTCACAAGGCATAATAACTTGTGAAAGTACTGTAGTTGCCCATTCCGTAGCGTAGATCTCTATGGAGAAGAACGGGCAAGAAACTCTATGGACACTCTTTTAAATCAAAATATGTTACAAAATCTTGGTTACATCATTCATGTTAAGAATTACAAATATGTGAGAACAATGTACAAATACGGGCAAGTTAAGAGCGTCCAGAGTAAAAGATTAAATCAGTAATAAAAAAATAAAGTAATTAAAATAAACCGTGGCAGCTAAGAGATGACCAGTCACAACTGACAGCGCCCGTTCACGAACATGACGCATGTATCAGCCATCATTCAACTCAACCATTTTGAAGGGAACTAAACGACCCGACACACCCGCCACCATCAGCATGACATTTAAGTGAGCATGACAAGTAATAGAGAAGTATGGAAGAAGAAGACATGCTGCACCGACTCCAAATAAATTGGGATAAGGGCAGAAGATGATGATGATTGTAAAATCTAACAGAATCTCTGAAGTTTTTTTTTTTTTTTTTAAGTTGTTTTACTTAACTGTAATGTCTTTAAGGGCACGTCTTTGTTTCCTTGGAAGATGGGTAGGCCTTTAGTGTGGGACGCAACTTGCGTCGATACTCTTGCGCCATCACATCTTCCAAGCTCATCGTGCTGTACAGGCGCTGCCGCTGCGGCTGCGGAGAACTTCAAGCGGCGGAAATATAGTAACCTTTGTGGTTACTATATTTTCGAGCCGTTTGGGGTTGAAACGCTGGGGCCGTGGGGACCGAGTGCTCACAGCCTTTTCAAGGAAATTTCTAAACGCCTAGTTGACACTTCCCGTGACCCAAGAGCTGGGTTTTACTTTGGCCAGAGGCTAAGTATTGCCATACAACGTGGCAACGCCGCCAGTTTCTTGGGCACGTTACCAGTTGACAGCGTTGAGGAGGAGTTTTTTGACGCCCTTTTATAATTTGTTGTTATTTTAGTTATAGTTATCTAGTTTTAATAATAAAATCGAGAAACATGCATCTGATTCGATTTAACTGTAATAAACCGACATTCAAAAAACGAATACTGAAAGCTATAAGCGGAGATAAATGACAGGCAACCAATCATGTTCTTCTTCTACTATCATTTATTATTCAACCTTTTTTGTTTCAAATTTTTCCAAATTGTGATTAAGTTTAACCTTACATATATAATTTTGTGTTGTATTGCAATTTTATTTTGTTGTTTAATTGGAAATATCTGGCATTAGTCCATTCGCATGTATTATACATATATCCCAGTTATACAGGGAAACCTATAATTGGCCATAAAACTGTAACACGCATATTTAAAAAAAAAATATGTGTCGCTGTTGGTTACCTTAATAAAAAAAAAACATTATGTATGCAACTGCAACCATGGTGATTCTGGTGGAAGATCTCATGTACTCGTATCTCGGGTGGTTCAAAATATTTTGAACTGTTTCACCATAATTCAATTTTAAAAGAAATTTGGACCCCGCCACCCCCCCCTTTTTTTACGGATGGGAGATCATCAAATGACTCCTCCCGCTCTGAGCGGAAGGGAGTGTCAGACTTGTACTGACTAAAAACCATCTATGTTCCTTCTTAGCCCTTTGTGTTCCAGGCCACGGTATCTTTTTCAAACAGTCCCGCAGCCCTGACGCCACCACCACCCCTTAATGCAAGAATGATCATGACTCTTGTTTGTGACCTTTTCCGTAGCATTATCTTTCTTACACTCCATCATCTGTCCTAGACTTTACTCAACTATTTATATAAGATTAACCTGAACTATGTACAATATGGTTTAACCGGATGCAGCTGAATACACTTATACACATTCGGCCTATTTTCCATTTCTTCTTATATCAGTTAGTACATATGATTTATCTTCAAAACTACTCAAAAAAAATTACTCAGCCGTATCATCATCGGGTTTAGTAATAAGTTCTGCTTTATAGAGAACTAGCTGCGCCCGGCGGTTTCACCCGCGCAGACCGGGATAAAAAGTAGCTTATGTGTTAATCCAGAGTACAAGCTATCTACATACCAAATTTCATTCAAAGCCGTTCAGCCGTTGAGGTGTGAAGGAGTGGCAAACGTACAAACACACACACACGCTCACTCACAAACTTTCGCCTTTAAAATATTACTAGCTCTTCACCCGCGACTTCGTCGCAAAAATTGTGATATAATACAACCTATGTTACTCAGTAAAAGTGCTAATGGTGAAAGAATTTTTAAAATCGGTCGAGTAGTTTTTGAGTTAAATCGTAACAAACAAACAAATCTTTCTTCTTTATAATATTAGTTTAGATTAGTGTAACAAAACTAGTTGTGCCCCATTGCAAGGTAGAGGTCCCACTTCTCTCCTGCCACATACCTCTATTTATTGTCCCTTCCATCAGTATAATAGTAGTCGGGTCGTTTAGTTCCCTTCAAAATGGTTGAGTTGAATGATGGCTGATACATGCGTCATGTTCGTGAACGGGCGCTGTCAGTTGTGACTGGTCATCTCTTAGCTGCCACGGTTTATTTTAATTACTTTATTTTTTTATTACTGATTTAATCTTTTACTCTGGACGCTCTTAACTTGCCCGTATTTCTACATTGTTCTCACATATTTGTAATTCTTAACATGAATGATGTAACCAAGATTTTGTAACATATTTTGATTTAAAAGAGTGTCCATGGAGTTTCTTGCCCGTTCTTCTCCATTAGAGATCTACGCTACGGAATGGGCAACTACAGTACTTTCACAAGTTATTATGCCTTGTGACTGGGACTGTAGCTTCGCGTTTTATTTTGTTTTGTTGACTTTCAAAAGTGCCTGTAATGGTCTAATTGAAATAAATGCTTTGACTTTGACTTTGACTTTATAATATGCGTCCTCCTTTGTGCAATGCCTACTGAATCGGTGCGAGTCTAATTCAAGTCTTCCCCGCGATCTTCTTTAGGTCGTTCACCCCTCTAGTTATTGGTTTGCCAACACAAAGTTAAAAAAAACCTTCAATCCATCAAAACACAATAACAGAGTGTTCAGAAACTCAATCAAGAAGCCTAAAATGTATCGAATCGTTCTGTAGTGCACGTGTAATAATTTGCTGTAGACCAGTTGAAATACGTACTTAATGAAACCGTTGCAAGCGTGCAAGGATCCGATACGGTTCAACGATAAGGAATTTTAATATCGATACCTATCGTGTAGCAAACAAGTGCGAGTCGGACTCGCGCACCGAGGGTGCCGTACTTTTAAAACCAGAACCAAAATTATTAAAAATATTTTTATCATATATAGTAACTAAAAAATTACGGTTTTCTCAATTTTTCCTTCATCTGTGTTATAAGACGTTGCATTGTACCAAATTTCAAGATTCTGAGTTTACGGGAAGTACCCTGTAGGTTTTGATTCCCTTGCGAGTGTCGAAAATTTGCGGCATAAACGGCTGTATCTTTTGATTGCGTTGGCTTAGAAGTTTGATTTTTTCACAGGTCCAAGGGACAGTAGACTTGAGTATTTGATATAAATCCAGCTTGATACCTCCACGCGTTCCTGGTAAAAAAGGGTCTTGACAGACAGACAAACGGACAAACAACAAAGTGATCCTATAAGGGTTCCGTTTTTTCCTTTCTAGGTACGGAACCCTAAAAAAGGAATGAAGTTGCCGTTTATTTCATTTTTTGCGAATTTCAGAAGTGATTCAGAAGCTGAAATTGCTTTTTTTCTTCGGCCTTTTTTGCAACTATGTTGGAGTCATCTTCCAGTTGAACCGGATGCACTTGAATACCCGTATTTAAAATGAAGCGACTGCCTATCTGATCTCCACAGCCCTGTCATTGGGTTATATGCTACGCTTTGATAAATGGTAACACTGGTTGTCAGAATTTCGAGTCGTTTCGACTGGTCAAAAACCACTCGAAACGACTGAAAAAAAAACTGCTTGCTGCTTATAACGTGCTTCTCGAGGCACAGAAGGAACTCGGTATATGTGATGATGGTCACCCATCCACGGACCAACATCGGTTAGAACTGCTTGATCTCGAAAATTGACCCGTGCGGGTGTTAATATTAAGCAAAAAGTTTTGATACACAAATGAATGCTTTAATATAAGTACAATGTTGAACAGCGCAAACAGCGCCTTGTTTTACTGAAAACGGTATTCTTCTTTTAAAGATAAGAAACAGTTAGCGTTGCATTAGTGCATGTAATGGTGTGACTACTGACTATCAAGTATAAAGTTCTTTGGTTTACAAAACAAGGACTACCTATTGTTCCAAGATGTTCCTTGGTCTTGGTATGGCTTGGGACAGGCCTATGTCCAGTTGGGCATTGCAAACGAATCAAGTAGATTTTCTTGATTGCCGACCATACGAAATAAAAAGTATTTATTTGTTTACGCAGGACAAAACAAAGTTGTTGAATTAACAATAAAACATTTATAATAAAAAAAAAAAAAACAATCTAAATTGGCCCCGTACGACTGTACGACGTACGACGGCCAAAAGACTATTACTGAATCGCTTGAAAAGTCTGTTAGCACATCATAATTCTACGCTTTCTATAAACTGTAAATGTTGAAGGCTGTTTAATCAAAACTGAAACAGCAAAAAAAAAACGAGTTGACACAAATCACAATGGCATTTCACTGATTCGTTGACCGTGAATAAAGAGCGCGTTTTGATTTCCGTACTATCGAAAAGTATTGATAATCGAATTTCACAGTACGCAACCTATGTCATCATGCGGCGTGTTTCAATTGGACGTTCCGATTGCTGGAAAACTTACAATGTATTATGTCCTTCGATTATCATTTTCTGTAGCACTCATTTTCATACAGTAAACTGAAATTCCTCCTAAAGATAAATTCTTTACAATATTTCTTGCTGGATGTCACAAGCATGTTAGGATATAATAATGCCCTTAACTAAAAAACCAAGAATTCTACCGTGAAATCATTGTTTTATTAATATTTTTTCCTAAAAATGATTGACCGGGCGGTTCAGGAATCCACTGAGTATATTATATGTTTTTTTTTTCTTTGTTATGTTATGCAAATAGTGTCCGCCATTAGAAACCCGAATTCCTAAACCTTCTCAGTTATTGCATTAGTTAACACTGCCACTGTAATCTCCTTTGAATTTCCCATAATTAAAAAAGCCTCCTTTCTGAGATTGACTGACTATAATTTCCCTAATAATAAATTATTTTTCTTTTATTTCCAGTTCGACCTCGCCTGTCAAGACTGGAAGCGATCCTTAGTGGGTACGGTCCACAACGCTGGATTCTTCGTCGCTATTCCTCTAACCGGACTGATATCAGACAAATATGGCCGACGGCCTGCGCTCGTGTTCGCTTCGGTGGCCAATGGCATCTTCGGAGTTATTCGGGCATTGTCCGTTAATTACGACATGTTCGTTGTATTTGAATTTTTGGAACCAGCGTTCGGTGGGGGAGTTTATACAGCGTGCTTTGTACTTGGTAAGTGAGCTTTTTGTTGTGTTTTATAGTTTAATTGTTTCTTTCAGCAAAAGAATTGGTGATCCACTGAAATGAGGATTGCTACTCCATTACTACTCCCGTTTTCTGGGTAATGGCATGACATTTCTTCGGTTATGCTAAAGTCCCATCTAAAAGGAGGCGAGCCTATTACCATCAAATGGGCAACTGATCACACTCCGCGCTGCTGCTGAGAAATTGTTGTTCCAAAAATCCAATAATAGTTTGCCCATCCCAGGAAACGAACTTAAAACTAACGCTCAGCAGTAACTCTAGTACTAACTTTGTTGGTCTATCTGAGGTCGTCCGGCAACTTAGATAGATCAAAGAGCTTGTACTGAAATTCGTACAACCAAGTCAAGAACGTTACTTCAAGTAAATATTATCAAAATACATACACCACTGACAGAACCACGTCTCAATAACTTAAGGTCATTGTACGCGGAACATTGACAGCAGAAGTACCACCATTTTCCTTGAGATTGGAGCGGCGAAGGCGAAGTGACAGTTCTAACGGAAATAACTAGCCGTAGATACTGATTATGTTGTAAATTTAAACATGATACTTTAGCAGCTATTTCATAACATCACGCCTGTAGTCAACGAACGGGTAGGGCAGAGGTGTACGTAATAGTTTAACACCCACATTCCGTTAGTTAAGTTGTAAGTCCCATGTAGTAGATGGCGAGATTATTGCCATCAATCGGCTGCTATTTAGAAATTCCTGATGAATAACCCAATAACATTTTTCCTGACCTGGGAACCCAGGACAGCCTTAGCAGACGCGATAGCGACACCGAGACCAAAGAGGCAGTCATTTCGCAATTTCGCATTCTTTTATTAAATTAAAAAAAAAAAAAAAACAAGCTGATATTCTCGTTATTGAAAAATCGAATAAATAGTGTGAAAAATGGTTTTCATCACGTGTTACCAACATTTGTGTTAGAGCATGAGCAACATTGGTTACGCCTGATTGTGCATTCAATAATAAATGGATTTGATGTTATAATCTCAAATGCACGATCAGGCTGTAGGTACGTGATTATTACAGGGAATTCTTTGTTTTGGATTATGCCTATGGATCGATACTGGCTATAGTATCGTATCAAAAAATTCTTCCCCGTGACCTTTGTTTTTTTGACATGGCCACTCGCAGATCAACCTGCTAAGGTTTTCACTGCTTAACCGGACTATCCTGTGGTGACCTCAAATGAATTTAAGGCCCCCAGCCAGGGATTCCTCTGTTACCGTCGAGTGTCACAGAAGAAGATTTTTTTTTTCTCGCCGAACTTTTTTGTTTCGCATTAGTAACCAAAATTAAGACAAAAGATAAAGAAAATTTGTTGAAAACCAAGCAAAAAGTTGGCTCACTTTAGCAAGTAAATGTGTTATCAAATAGGCAATGGGTTTCAATGTACAAATGTCTGCTTTGTTTTGATATCGGAGATAAAACTCAAGAAACGTACCTATTACTTGATGTGTTTCCTTGGAGCATGGTCGTCTACTTAATATTAATTGGTAATTGATCCAAAGAATCAGAATCAATTAAATGCCACAAAGATTTATTTAACTTTATTATTAACTTCCTTTTTTAGGATCAAACATGGTTGCTTATAAACAAAGATAGGTCTTTGTTTGTTGATAATATTGGCCTTGTATATTGGTGACCTAGTTATACCTTCGTGTTTTTTTTTAGTCAGCCTATTCTGTCCCACTGCTGGGCAAAGGCCTCCCATGGCTTTCCAGTTTTCTTTATATTTTGCCTTCTCTGACTAATCTTTTAGGAATGAGTCCAGAGACGCAAGCGTTTCCAGGACTTATCGCAAATATCGGCGAGGCCAGTCTTGCACCGTCTTAAGATGTTGCGCTTTCGATCGGGGAGTCTAATGTTGAGAATGCAACGTTCCATCGCTCTTAGGCAAGCGTTGAGTTTGGACTTCTGAGGTGTAGTCAAAGACCAAGTTTGAGCGCCATAGATTATGACAGGCACACATGTAGACGAGCTGGCGCTTCCGTGAGATAAGAAGGTCGCCCTTCATAAATGCCTACATGGACCAGTAGCTTCTCCGGGTATTTTCGACTCTTTTGTCGGGTCTGTTGTGGTAAGAATATTTCTTACAAATCTTATATGTTTAATCACTTTTTCTACCACGTACGAAAACAATGTTTGTACCTTTAATGGATGGTCACTGCAATTCACTACATGGGACATGACTGCACATGGACATTATTAGACATAATGTAAGTATCGACTATCGGGATAATAGATGAGTTTGAATTCATTTTGAAAATATACACAGTTCTGTCGAAATAATAGCAATAGCAACCAGCTTAGACTATCGCAATGTCAGCTTCAGCTGGCTCCAGTGGCTATCGGTCCCTCGACAGGGTTTGCCAATATTTATTTATTTATTTATTTTTCGGAAAACTTACAGCTGATACAAAATTTGGCCAATTACAAGTTTCCACATGTAGTAATTAGAATATATGAAACTGAAAATTGCTAATAGATAATAAATGTAGGTATATAACACCAAACAGTAAAATAACCATTTACACTCGAAACAGCAATCACATAAAATTTTCTTCAATTTATTAAAACTAGTATAGAAAATGTCGATCTAAGCTTCCTGGCAGGCTGTGTTGTACATACGACTCGTTGTACATATGTAAAATATTCTTTAATATCCCTAAAGTTTTACCAAACTTGAGAATACTAGTAGTTCAGTCTTAAAGGATAATTAATTCATGGATAGAGTAAAAGGGCGAAACTCCAGTTCCACTTCAATTTAGATCTATTCATTTTCGAGTGTATCACCAAACTTTACAGAATATCTCTATTTACCCAACCAAATTAACACACAACTCAATTTAAAAAGTAAAGCACCAGTATTTACCCCAATCCCGTCACCAAATTATTGCCACGGCAAATACCGAAATTAGTTAGAGTTAGTCCTAAACAAACTGGCTAGGACTCAGTTTTGGGACCTTCCTCAACAAATAGGCTACAGGCCTAAGTAACAACCCTGAAATAATATTTGAGGGCTCCGAAATTATCGCGACCTCGAACCTGAATTATTTGTGGTGCTTTGTTTTTTTTTTAATGTCAAAGCAGGGATGTCCCAGGAAGCCCCGACATACGAGCAGTAAGCCGGGCGCGTTACTTTATGTAATTTATTTCATCATCGCTGCTCTAAAGACGGTGAAGGAAAACATCGTGAGGAAACCAGCATGTCCTCGAACTAAAAATTCGAAGACATGTGACATATACCAACCCTCACTCGGCCCGCGTGGTGGATTACTGCCCATTCCTTCTCGTAGAGAGGAGGCCTGTGTCCCAGCACTGAGAAAATTACAGGCGAAAATGTCTGTGCAGAAAGATGATCTTACATATTGTAAGATTATTATTTACTACATAATTTGGTTTTAAAAAAGAGGAGTTGCTTGATTTATTTCATCACTGCTGCTCTCAAAACTGTTTATGCATGTGTTAGGTCCACATATTGACAATACAAATCTCTTACTGCTGATATGTAGGTATATTTAGCTTAACCTTTGTTTGAAATAGTGAAAGATATAGAAAATGACCATTGAACCGATTTAGGCAAATTAAACAATTTACCGCTTCAATGACTGTAATAGTACCGTTTTAGCCAACTTTTAGCAATCTTAAACTGTATCTTTTCATTCAGAATATTTTTATCAACCACTTTACTTTTTATTCTTACTTTTTTATATTTACACTGAATAATTTAAAGCAGTTTTTATAGCTCATAAAAATATTAACAGCCACTTCTTTGTTTGAATTTTATTATTTTAATAAAAACACGGATTGTTAAAAGGCAATTACTATCTTAATGTGCCTGCGGCTTCACACGTGTAGAGGTCGAAATTATCCCACTGGATTGTATAACAAGGAGTCCTTACAAAAGTAGTAAGGACTGCGGTCATGATCTACCTGCCTGCAATCAGCACAAAAACGGGCAGATAGCTACTTTCGCATGTATGGATCTATTTTGATTAGAAGAAGTTATAATGGGAAAGCCAATCATCAAAGCAAATGGAACATCTCAAGCAGTTGCTAGTAACAAAGCTGACAATGATTCATCTATACAAAATGCACTGTTTTTTTGTTTCTTTACTCGCAAGTCAAAATTGGATTCTTGGCTTCAATGAATAGTGCGACTCATTCGCTACGAATCTCGGGACGTTCTGGGAATCATTAAAGTCGCTTTTTCCTTATCAATCGTCTTTTGAACAAACGTTTCATAATTCTTATAATTGTCACCAATATTACAAATCTAAGTTTAGCCAGCACCCGAAATAGCCTTGCCTTGATTGCCTTGTAATTCAGTTGTAACTAATCTCGGTTTTTGTGTAACTCATCTTCCGGTCTTTGTTTTAGATCCTTTCTTGCAGAGTTCTTGGGAAACCGGTAGTTTAGCTTGCTTCATGAGGACCAAAAAATTTGCCATTCACACCTTTTTCCTTTTTTGTGTAAACTCAATGAAGCGTCAAAATGGAATCACGAGCTGTTGGTCGTGTATTTTTCGAAACATGTTTTGTAAAGAGTCATCGACACTTGAAAAATCTTTTTTGAAGACAGTATATATTGTTAAAATGGACAGGCTTTAAAATTTTTAGTAGGGTCTTTTTATTGACATGCGTGATGCCGCCCGCATGCAGGTCAGGCACGCATGCTTGTTGCGGGCCGCACGCAGAGCAGATTATTTTAGCCACGCCGGCGCGCGTGTGGCGCGCATTGCAATAAAAACATGTATGATACAATAGGTTGCGGGCAGCACGCATTCGTGCCTGGCCTGCACGCAGGCGCAAACACGCATGACAATAAAAAGGCCCTTAGAAAGAAAACCATTTTTCACTTCAGTAGCTCAAACATGTAGGTTTTGCTGCCTGAAATCAGTGAGCAAAATGCGATTTTGCTCACTGAGTGAGACAAAGTAACTTTTTAATTATTTTTTTCAGAAAGCCCCGAATTTCTTATTCAGCCTTGGGTTAATCATACAATTCGAAACATTCACACTCTATCTCTTTCCCGCCCATTAGAAAGAGAGAGACACAAAGACCAGCCCTTTCGAAGTTCCGTTTTTGAATTCGAACACGTTCGGAATTTCGTACTAACTAAAGAGATTTTGCAAAAATGTCTTTTAATGTAATTTATTGAATTTTTAACTTATTGTTGTATTTAAACGAAAATAAGTATTTACTGCAAATAAAACTGATATTTAACCTGTAAATATTTATTTCTAGTTTCAATAATGTTACGTAATATAATATATTTTGAATAATAAAATATCATGGGTGCTATTTCCGAACACGCCTTAATTTAAATAAAAGAGCGAGAAAAAAAATCGTGGCTGGCGTAAAGAGTTGAATAAGTTTAAAATAATAAAATATGAGTGAAACTAGCGACGAGAACAGTATACCGGAAGAGTTAAAACAACAAGGCAGTTATTAATGCAGAATTAAGTTTCCTACCTGGGAAGTCACGCAAGAAATATCTGAAAGCATACCATGTCTTCAACGAGACTTACAAAGGGCGCAAGCAGTTTTTCGGAGACGGTGTTGCTATCTTATTTTTTAGATTTATCACAGACGAGGTGATCATCATTATTTTGATTCACAATAAATAGTTATTTCAATCAATTCCTGTTTATTATTTTATCTCCTAAAGTGTTCTCGCTGCTGAAGTGAAAAGTTATGTGTGTTACACGAGAGCAAAGTTTTTTGCATCTCGTGCCTTTGAATCCCTCGCCACGCTCAGGATTTAAGCTTTAGAATCACTCGCTACGCTCGTGATTCAATCATTGAATCCTTCGCTTGCTCAGGATTCAAAATCAGCACTCGCAGCAAAAAACGACTTTGCTCTCTTGTTGCACAAATAACTATTATCCGTCGCGACGTCCCGGTCTTTGCCCTCCCCGACCCTCGCTCGAGCCAGCCCGCGATGCTGTGCCAGTAGTTTTAAATCAGTCCAGGCATCCACAAGATAGTCCGGTTAAGCAGACGACAATCTCATAGGTTGAAATGCGAGATACCATTAAAAAAAAAAAAAAAACATTTTACTTTTCAACAAATTGTAGCTAGTAGAATGGATGTTGTGAAGAATGATATGAAAGCGGAAGGAGTATATGATGCAATGACATCTAACAGGGGATAATGGAAAAAAGAAACGTATTGCACGGACTTCAAGTAGAATGGGACAAGGGCATGAAGATGATACGCAAATGGTAGAAAATATTTTAAGGCTTAAATAAATCTTTACCAACTTCCCATTTTTTCTTGTTTCAGCATTAGAACTCGTCGGACCTAAGGGCAGAGTGTTCGTGAGCCTCCTCTTCAACACAATGTTCATCCTCGGAGGAGTCACAGTCACCTTGCTCTCCTGGTGGCTTCTCAACTGGCGTTACCTGCTCTTCATCATCTACACTCCCGCCGTCTTCGTCTTCGTATACATCTGGACCCTCACTGAGAGCTTCAGATGGCTATTCAGCAAAGGAAGATACGAAGAAGGTCTAAACGTTCTCAACAAATCAGAGAAGATGAACAAAGCTAATGTCCCTAAAGAGCATTATGAGCAGGTTGAGAAGCATGCAACGAAGCAGAGAGACGAGAGAAAATGTGAGAATATAGAAAGAAACCAGTCAACATTTAACCAGCTTTTAAAATCGCCAATGATATGGAAGAGGCTGTTCACATGCTCATTCCTATGGATATCTTCGACTCTGGTCTACTACGGACTTTCTATAAACGCCATAGAGTTATCCGGGAACAGCTATGTGAACTATATCGTGATACTGGTGATTGAAGCCCCAGCTAACATCTGCAAGCTGATATTCTTGGACAGATTTGGCAGAAAGAGGGTGATTGCTACTGCGTATTTCATGACTGGATTGATTTTGATCAACTATGGATTTGTTCCAGGTATAGTGACATTTTTTTTGACGTGACAACGTCTTATAAATTGGTTTGCCGGGTGACACTTCAAGAAACTGCGTTACGCTCCGCTCACGTTATGCGCTCACAATGAGAGCGAGTGAGAGGCACGCGTCCCTTCCACTCTGGCATGGTTAGCCCGCCTAAGAGCGAGAGAGACAGACATAAAAAGTGAAAGGCACGCGTCCCTTTCGTTGTCACGTAAAACTTTCGCCCGTATACCGACTTTACAGGCAACCAATTTTTTTTTTATAGAATAGGTTATATTTTATTTTGTTCTTTATGGACGATAGAATAGAAAAAGAACACGGAAGAAGAAAGATTTTCGTAACTTAAGATATCAGCAAGTTAATAAAATTTATAGAAAAGAGAATAGTAAGTCAGACTGGTAGATTATGCCCAAGGTACAGTTATTTATACTTGTGCATAAAGTTTTAATAAGTAAATAAGGTCAGAACGAAAACAGTTACAATATACTGAATGCTTGTATCGTATTACCCAGTAACTGGGTTGTGAAAGCCAATAAGGGTGTCGCTCCACGTCAAAAACTGGTATCCAGGTCAAACTGAAAGCCAACCCCAAAAATTTTAGGAAAAGGCTAGGCAGATAGTGACTAAACTATTTATAGAGGATGTTAGGAATATACTACGACTTCACGTTCCAATTTAAAGATCCCTGACAATGCCAAAAGAATACGCGGTCACGTGAGCGAAGCTGCGGGCACAGCTAGTGACTAAATAAAGACTGGTTTTGATTTATAAGTGTGAAACTTAAAGTAATTAATATACGCATTATTTAATTTATACAAAACAGTCTATTGATTCTGAACTAACCTTTCACAAGCAATAATATTAAACGTTTTGTTATTGTACGCATTACGTGTGTATTTAAATGTTAATCGAATACCGTAAACTGTTTAATGTGTTTGCACGAATCGTTATTTTATTAGATAAACAAGATAATGACATCCTCATACCAACTGTATTGTTGATTTTCATTTGTTTTGTAGTGACGTCATTTCAATGGTCTTGTAACGTCAAAGCTGTGTCAATTCTAAGCGTTTACATCTTACGGCATTTCATACAAACTTTCAAGTCCTTATTTTCCGAAATGACTGAACCGATTTCGATGAAACTCAATAAGCATTAAAGCAGGATACATAGGTCTAAAAAGTTACTAAAATATTTTCGAAAGATAGTGTTACAGCTAAATTAAACCGATTATAAATGTATCGTATCCATAGCGAGACATAAGCTTCCACCTGAAATTGCTGCAGAGACTGATCTTGCAGAATAAGGCTGAGCACGTGTATCTAGTACACCCACATTCCGCGAGTTATTTTAGAGAACCATGTAATAGGGGGCGAGCCTATTGCCATCAACCGAACACAGATCCAAACTCCGTGGCTGCTACTGAAATATTCCTTTCAAAATCAAAATATTTTTATTTCACATAGGCCTACATGGGCACTTGTAAAACGTCGACAAAAAGGTGCTCGGTTCGGGTTGGTCGTTTCCTATGGAGAAGAACCTCCAAGAAACTCCATGGTTACTCTTTTAAAATCATTTGCTGATTGCTATGCTACAGCGTTGGCACTTAAGTATGAGAGGACATCGTAGGCCCGACAATAAGTCGTTGCTTACTACAAAACGTAGTAAAAGTTACCAAGGATCTAGGAATCTATAAGGCCTAAAATGTCCACACATTTACAAACAATCGGTAAATAAGAAAAAGAGATTAAAAATAATGGAAAAAATAAATACCTTTGAACCCAATACGGGAATCAAAACCAGGACTTCTTGCACAGCAGTTGCATTTGTAACCACTAGACCTGGCATCAACGAGGCAGTCCACTCGTGTTTGCATTCCTGGGATACAACGTTCTTCGTTATGCAGAGAGCCTATAGTCTGTCTAAATCACTGCCGGCTTCTCTGTTCCCTGCTCATTACAATCTGGATCTCTCTCAAAGATCGAGTGAATCGGTTTCTTCTAGGCAAGCGTTCTCCAGCCTGGGCCTCATCATCGCTTCACATCAGGCGAGTTGCGTACGAACGCAAGCCTATAAAAGGTGTAAAACCCCTCTTAACGAAGCCGAATGGCACTGGTTCTCCTTGTCATTGCGATATTTTTGTTTGTTCTACACCATACTTGGGAACCTTCTAGTTACGGAGATATTAGGGGTCAAAGTTCCAACTTTTTGACAAGTATTTTTTTAAATACAAGTTTTTAATGTAAGATTTTTACTTTAAACACCTCCACGACCCCCGTACTATTCAATCCGTCCATCAGCACAATGTTTTGAGTGCGTTACATTGAGTTCTACCACAAAACATGATTTTACACCCCCAAAAAAAAAGTCGTTTCCCAGAAATAATTTTTGCGTAAAGTTACTTAGTTTCATGTACAGAATGCATGGTTGACGGCTTCGTGATGAGGTAATTTATACGGTGTATTGTTGAAAAAAATGGAACCTAAAGTATAGCCGTGGTCATCTTCATTTCTTTATTCTTCATTCTTGAAACGATTACTATTACAATCAAATACTAAACTGTTTATATCCTCTGTTACAGCCGGCAACTGGTCAATTCTTCTATACCTCGGAGGAAAGTTCTTCATAACATTAGCATACAACTCGCTATATGTGTTTGCTGCTGAAGTATTTCCTACGAACTACAGGACGTCTCTACTAGCCGCGTGTTCTACTATTGGAAGAATAGGTTCTACTGTTGCTCCTCAAACGCCTTTGCTTGTAAGTACATAACGTAACATCACGTTTGTAATCCATGAAGGGATAGGCAGAGATGTACCTATAACCTAATAGTACATTACGCCAGTTATATTTAAGTCCCATGTAATGGGGGCGAGCGTATTGCCATCAACCGTGCACAAATCCGGACTCCGTGGCTGTTACTGAGAAATTCGGGACAGAAAACAAAAAAAAAAATGCCCCACCCGGGAATCGAACCCTGGACTTAATGCTCAGCAGTCGCGATTACGACCACTAGGCAGTCTTGTAAGTACCTATCTAAACAGTCTAGAAGACAATCTCTACAGATGGGGGTTCATGAACGGCTTAGATCTCAAGCGTGTATGCGTCCTGTCTCCATTGTCAATAGACCACCTTCCATCTTTCACTCAATACCGAGATACCTGCGAACTACCCACAATAATACCTTGATGATCTCATGACTGGATCAGTGAGCGGAGTTCGCATGAATTTTCGCTGAATTTTGCGCTAAATATATGAAAAAAAAAACATTCACACGCTTGGAAGAGCTCGTGGCTAAATAATGACGGCCGATCGCATCGATCTTCAGGTTGATCTTTAAGTTGATCCGTGGATGGGTGACCGAGTTTCCTCCGTGCCTCGTTGAGCATGTTAAGCCGTTGGCCTCGGCTGTCAAATATAGATCTTTGACAGTCGTTACAGGTAGTCAGTGGCCCGAAAGTCTGACAACTAGTTTTACCCATGGATATCGTAATACCGAGTACTAACTGGGCTGTGGAGGTCACATAATTGGTTCGATAGTTCCTGAGAACATAATGATTCACACACACATCAGTACACAGAGGTCAAAACGCAAACTTCTTTTTTTGAAACCAGTAAAAAAAAACTACAAAAAGATTGACAAGGCTGTATGGTTTCCGACATTTTATTTCAACATCAGAACAAAATGCAATCATAACAAATGAAAAAAATAATTCATTAAGCCTAGGTACATTATTTGTTTCCGGCAGTAATCAATTGATTTTATTAATATAATGAATGATTAAATATATTTTTAATTTTCCTTCCGCAGACGAGGTACTACGAATACCTTCCAACCATGATATTCGGAGGAATGGCGGCATTGTCAGGATTCCTCGTTCTCACGTTACCAGAGACAAATAACCTCAAACTACCAGACTCTTTGAAAGAAGCAGAAGATCAAGACAGAAAAAAGACTGTGGAAGAACCAGTAGAAAAAACAACAGGTACTAAAACTAGGTTATAATAGTTAATTGAGGGCCAAAGAAGAATGGTTGGAACAAAATAGTGAACTAAATAAAACAAAATTTTGAGGTACTTTAGCGATTATTTTTTTTAATCTGTGAAGTGATGAGGCTGAATGGCGGCACAACTATGGCCAAAAAAAACGTGACATTTTTAATGGCTCTGTTTCACTATAGTTTCATACTTTCACGTAGAATATTTATTTCTTATTATAATTTTCTAATTAATACAAGAGAGTTTATTATGAAAGTATGATCAATTAATTTCAGTAGAACAACGCTAACTGCGGCATATGCTCAAGCTGGTTGTGAATTCGTAACATCCTTTCGACAGTTTTTTTAAGGGCAAGCTCGAATTAGGCCTGCCCTGTCTTCCATAGCCTTCAAAATACAAATGCAACTCAGAGGTGAATCGGGACGAAACTTGAAAAGTTATTTTCATGTCAATAGCCTAAAAGGACTCTACTTTTTATTAAATTGAAACAATAATAATTCTAATATTTTTTGTTGTTGTATCAGTTACAAATTATTTGTTTGAATACAAATAATTTGTAACTGATATACAGTTTAAGGTATTGTTCCCATACACCCTCGTTTCCCTATTCACCCCGTTTTACGGTATTTTGTGGACATTGATTGTCCATATACAGTGTATACAGTTTACAATTAACAGTGGCATATGTATGGTCATGTTGGACTCATTAAGACTGACGCATGCTATTGTTTAAGGCATAAAAAATCAACTTGTGATTTTTATACTGTCTCTATCAATAATGTGTGACACTCCTAATTAATTCATGGTTATAGGCAATAAAAGCTTTATTTTGTTGTTATTTGTGTAGAAACAATTCTACATCTCTTTTTTTTATTAAGTTGACAATAGATAAGACAGAACAGTCAAATATTAATTAAGATTAGTTTTAGTTCGTATCGTAATTTAGATTACTATACATAATATCTACCAATCTATCGCATAGTATGTTTTTTATATTCAAATTTTGCTATTAAAATCACTAAACCACTAAACAGTTCATTATTGTTGTCAGTAAAATGACTGCCTAGGCGATAAACGATATTTTAAAGCATGTGTTCTTTCTTCAAAATTACATTTTTATTTTTCCTTGTGTACAAGTCAAAGCCTTGCCATTTTTTTTCCATTAGGCCATTTGAATTTGAAATACAATGAAAATGGAATTAAATCTATAACACTCCGTCTCACCTGCTTATTGTATCCCAAAAGTAGGATCATTAAAGACCTTTTATCTATGCTTTTTTTATGAAAATGTTCTTACAATGGACAAAGTAGGTCCGACATTTCTTGTTAAAATGCTTTAATAAAACGAACGCCAATTAGAAAAAAATACTTTAAAAGGCTTGTGACTATTAATATTAAATTACACGTCATGTCTAATTAAATAAAAGTAGACTAAGATAATATTATTTAATATAACTACATAGTGTAAGAAAATAAGTTGAATTGAAGTTTCTTTTGTAATATTTTTATTGTGTATAAATTGTGTCAATTGTTATAAAAACTATAAAATGGTACAACAATTGTATTTTTATATTAATATTAAATGTATTTCGAATATTTTAATTATAAATGTACAAATAATACAAAGCAATTTTGTCGACAAATAGGTACATAATTTATACTTCTAGCTATTCAATGGGTAGTAATTAAACCGACTGCTTTTAATAACATTCTTGACGTCCAAAAAAATAACTTGTCCTTCATATTAGTAACTCAGCCACTATCGACTTGCATCTAAAAAGTACTATCTCAACCACCATATTTATCATCGATGTCAGCCACTGTAAATACATCTCAGCATGGTTTTTATTTTATAGCATCTATTTTTGTGATATGCATTCAAGCAGTAAGTTTTTAAAATAACAATAAATAACGTCCATAAAGTAATTCTATCGACTTCTAATTTTATGACTTAGTTCGTTTAAAAGCTAGTTATGGATGACTACCTAATTCATAACTCGTCCTATAATTTATTGATAATAAAATGTACCTATCATCAAATAATCATCAAATAATCAACTATGGCTAAATATAAGAAACAAGACAATCGTAGTTTTTTTTGTTGGTAGAATTGATTCTTTTTAGTGTTAAATTCACGTTAAGTTCTGAGGTCATGGAAAACATTCGCAACCCTGCATCTGGGGCAAAATAAACATTTTGCGGCTAGATTTATGATTTCCCTTATTCAATAAAATTAAGTTAATGATCATTCTTCTTCTTAGCGTGTTAGAAGACGATCTGACGTTATTTGACTAAAGCTATGGTCACACTGATTAAATCGGGAGTGTAGGGATTGATAAAAAGGGGCGTATTTATTAACAGTAAAAAATAATCGTCTTTAGTAAATCAATCCCTACATTTTTCGGCAACCCTGCTCGCTCTCGAATCCTATTTTGCCGCAAAGCCTTTTTTACGATGTTGAGCAGTTTTAGTGTTTATTTTAACTGAATAAAAGATCTACAATTTACTGGACTATTATTTTTCTGACTACAAGAAACGCAAGAATTGAATAGCGCTCTCTCATTGGTGGCTGCGGCCAGTGGCACCCGACTCGCTCCATCGCTGCAGTTGCTAATTTTAGGTTAAAAGATTACGATGTATTACTTTACAAGCTAAGTTATATTAATTAGGTTTTCTAGTTGATGCCTGAAATACATTTTTTTAAAGGAACAAATGTTGAAGCTGCAAAACGTAAAATATGGGTGAGTTGTGAAATCCGTGGCCAAGTTAGTAATTTAGATGGTGATGTATAAATCAAAGAGACAAGTAAAAATAATTGTTGCTCTGTAATTGACGCTTTTTTTTTAATATTTAGTTCGCGTTGTAAAAAAAAAGTCGAATTAGTTTATTAGAAGCCTTTTTATTTTGGCTCACAATTAAAATTAGAGTGAGGGTTCTGGGGCCAAATAAACATTTTGCGGCTAGATTTATAATATCCCTTATTGAATAACTAAGTAAATGAAAATTCATCTTCTTAGCGTGTTAGAACACGATCTGACGTTATCTGACTAAAGCTATGGTCACACTGATTAAATCAGGAATGTAAGGATCGATAAAAAGGGGCGTATTTATTAATAGTAAAACCAATCGTCTATAGAAAATCAATCCCTAATTTTTTTTTACCAGTTAAGAATTTCCCTTCATTTAACCCACACTTAACTACCTAATGATGATTACTTAATTTTTTTTATGCAATACCTTATATATATATATATATATTTTACAACTTAATGTCGTTACATTAAGTTCAGATATTTGTATAAATGCGCAGTAGGACCAAACCTTAAATTTACTAAAAAATATTGCGATAGCGATAGCTTCCTGCTAACTCAAAATTCAAATAGAAAATCTTTCTGTTAACCAATTCATGGCAGAAAATTCTACGAAAAAGTTCCCTAGTATACAATTTTCGTGGCATAAAAATAAATAAAACTGGCAAACGATAAAACCCAAACGGTTCACGTCCGAGTTTTAATTTGAAAACGGATTAAAAACTGACGTATTACCCCTGCTTCGTGTTTTGGAACCAACATTGGATCAACATTGGTTTTGGTATTTAGCGACGTTCAAATATCTGAAAATTAAATTTTGGCTTGAAACTTTTAAAGGATCCTTGAGATACATTAAAATGTAAGGCAACATTAAATAACTTTTAATAAAATCAAACTGTTAATCATAGACAATTAAAGTAAAATATTGTAGAACAAGGTTGGCCCAAAGATAAATTGCTCAACCATAGATAGATAATATTATACCTCGCTGTAATTGTATGTGTTTCAATGGAATATGCCGTAACTATCGATTAAGTAAGCAATATTAAATTACCAAGTTAAGTTGTTTTAATATAATTATTACCTCTTTTAATTTATCCTTGCTTTTGCACATCAATGCCATTCAATAGTGAAGTAAGAGCTTTTATTTGTAGGTAGGTAATAATGGTAATATGACCTCGATCAATTTCTTCAAAAGTCTACCCACCTAATCATTAAGAACATCTATATACATAAAATCAATGTCTGTTGGTCTGTTCATGAGTACGATATTATAGACCCCAAAATACGAAATCGATTTTGATAAAATTTTGCACAGGTGTTCTAAGTATGCCAAGCAAGGTTCCTGAAAAAAAGGCATTACAACGTATGCCTCGGCCCCACTAGTACTTAAGTACTTATTATAATAAGAACTAGATTGTTTGTGGCTGGATAATACTACTATTGTTATGAACCTTTTTACTTGCATAGTGCGAAAACCTTTTGTGACTATTGCAAAAAGATATGAAACACATCATTATTAAACCACAGAAAGCTGTTGATTTGCCTGGTTGCGATTGTTTTTGGGCTAGGTGATTCCTAAACCTTCATTTATTTACCTAACTCTTCTCACTCACAACATTCGAAATTCAAATTACTTATGTCAAAAACATTTGGCGCCAACATTCGCGCCAATAACCGGACTAATATTTTTTTTAAACGTTCCATTCCACGGTCCTTTGCATCTAACGGGGAGCGTTCATTGTAATTATGCGTTTACTACGTGATCCCATTTCGTTGGACGTGACTGCGTGGACTTAGCAATATTATAAATATAAAAAAGCCTATTCATTCTACTGATAGCCTTACAGATAAGCTGATAGCGGATGTGATTTTTTTATGTCGCGTTCTTCATGTGGTTTATTATATGGAATTTGTTGTGTAATTTAGGTAACTAGGAACCAAATTCCGAATCTCCAACCTACCCAAAATACATCTCTATATTTTCGTACATTTAGTTCCACAATTCACAATTTTTAATTTTGACGGCGTAGAAAAGTTTAACAATTTTCATGGTACTGGCTTGCATCGCCGCAAAGTTCCACATAAAATGTACTGTAAAATAAACTTTACGTAAATACACGCACTATTTAAATGTTCCTGCAGTCTATCAAGGGTCAATGTCCCGTCAATCCCACCAATATAATTGCATACAACTAAATGTATAGCCAATCTATGTAAAAAAACTGTAGGTATGTGAACAAAGCTAATATTGCAATGAAAAAGTCCTTTAAGTGTTACTTTTTATTCACGGCAAGTATTTTCATTCCAATTTTCTGAGGTCGATTTAACTTCTGCTTGGTAGGAAAAAATCGATTAATGAACATTTTAAATTTTCTTCTTACCTCTACTTATTCATTTCCATCAAAATACTTATATATTTTTTAGGACCGCAAAACATTCGTTTTTAGTGATCCCTATACATATTCAATTTACAAAACCTATTTTCACACCCATCTGTAATTTACCTACCAGTAAAAAAGTCACTTTGACTTTAAACTATTAAAAAAACCACGAAATATTAAAACAACCCAAATAATTCATTCAACTGCTATCTGGAAATGAAAACTCTGAACTCGGACTATATTAAACAAAAAAATATCCTTAAACAAATCTAATATCCCTCTATTTAGATTTACAGTGTTGAGTAAAAAACTGGCAACACTCGGTCAGAGGGCAAACGTTATTTGGGCAAAAACAATTTGTAAGTTTTTGTTAGAGAACCCTTGGGCCCTTTTGGCTGAATACATGAATACGTTAGGCCGAAAATGCTCTTTATGATAGCCATGGTTTTTCACAAAGCGTGTTGGGTTAAACTCTATAATGTATGATTGTATTAGGGATCTTGAGTACCTAAGGAAATAGGGGTTTGACTTGACTACTGGGCAAACAAGGTAAGTTAATGCAGAATGTAAACTTGAGTAAGTATACATTTACCACTTATTTACCTATCTTTCTGTAACTAAACCTGACACTGTCTTGAGATGACTAGTAATAGAGAAGTGTAGAAGAGGCAGACATGCTACGCCGACCCATCAAAGTCTAGTTCAAAGAGATGACTATATAGAATGTCAACAAGTGTTTTGAAGCCGTAAGTAGAAGTACTGTAGTGCATATTTCACTTACCTGGCAAAATTCTCTTGTATTGGGTATCTAATAGAAAATAACTTCAATGGTATAGTCATACTCGGCAGTGACTGTTACTGCGGGTACGTTATTATTTCCACATTTTCCTGTTACAATTTACGCATGGAAAACTTTCCCCATAAAACTTAGAATTAATAATAAACTACTACAACTGTCCTTTCTACCTAGTTTACGATTGATTGCGGCACGGGCCAGCCAGCCAGTGACGCAGCTAAATTATAGCCACTGCATCGAAGGCCGCATAAAAAAAATTGTACAATATGTCCCTGTCATGTGTATGCGACATTTTATTGCCACGTTGGTACCTATGTAAGTGTGACGTTTTAGTTGTACGTGATGTCGGTTTGAATATGGAACATGTTCTTTTTTTTTAAAGGGAATGTAAAAATACTGATGGGTTTATAGTTCTTCTTTTGCGGGCTTAAAGACTAAATGTAAGCCAATAAGACACCACACTATTCGCTTCCTGATTACATAATTAGTGAAATGTACTCTACATACCTCTGCCTCTCCTTCAAGGAATAGGCGTGATGTTAAGCTTTGGTAGCTTCCTGTTTAATTAACTGATCTGACCGAGGTAGTTTCTAACGCTCTACGATTCATCTTACTAACCGGAACATCTCAAAGTGATGGACAGTCGAGTATCATCTTGTCTGTGCGGTCACCAAGACGCTTTATCATTGTGGTTCTAATACGCATTAGAAGTACTTCCATTAAATATAAACCTACATAATAATATATCTACAGTAGGTATCTATAGGTGGTAAACTAAAACTCCGCGTTTGCACTCGTTGGGCACAGGGCAGTAACTAAACGTCCTGCAATTACAGGTGGATACTATTTAATACAATAAATAACGATTACATTATACCCATGATTCATTCACTCCAATCCCCACTAACAGGCCGTCACCAATTAATTCCAGCAATATCTCAGATGATTGCCACTGATATACGACCTCCTTACTGCGTTCGCACCATCACTCAACCAATCCAAAGGCCGCCATAAATCGCTTCAAGTCACCTGTTAAGTGCTGCGTTGGTATGCAATTAAGCATTCCCGCGTTGAATCAACGCTGTACACAAATTAATGGTGGGTCACCGCGTAGCCGACGACATTCGGTATTGCGAATTCCACATGCAACGGCTCCACCTGTGTGTGAATATCTGTATTACAGGCGTGTACAGACGAGTTGTATTAGCTCCCGCTGTATTGTTATGGAATTTATGGCTGGGACAGCAATTTCTGTGACGTTTAATTGAGGTTATTGTGTATTGTATAGAACTAAATTCTCATGAAGCCGTGGGTTGCTTCTTAACATAAATGCATCGGTAAACGCAGAGATTTTTCTCCCAGTTGCAATTTCTTGATCCTTTTATCAGAAGCCTGTGTTAAAAACGACCAGCACATAGATACACAAATATAAACGGCTCAGCGAAATACTTTTTAGCAGTCTTTGAAATTCATAAGGATGACTCTTTCAAAGCCAGAGAACCAGAAACATTTAACACGACGGGAGAAACAGAAATGCTTCACAAAATCACAACGTTGCCAAACAAGATTCTTATTTCAAAGAAAGCGGAGGAGAAAAACTGACTGCCAGTGACACCAGCTTTTTTTACTTTTTTTTCCGTCTACCGCCACAGTTAAATAATAGTGTCCATTATAGCGGCTGACGTTTTTCCGCAAGTTGGGCCCACAAAGGGTGTCGGGACGTAAATGCAAATAACTGTCACAGGCCAGATGATTTTATGAGGATTTTCCTCGTTTGATTTGTTAAGAGTTTTCTTAGGAAATGGCGTGGTTTTGTGGGAGCAGTTGTCTGTATATCTTCTGTTTTGTTGTTTTAAGGTTTGTTCTACAGTTGAGGCTGCGGTAGATTATTTCTGATCTATTGCCATTGCAAAATTGTTTTTAAGGCTGGAGTAAGAAATAATGTACCTAGGCACTTACTAATTTCCCAGATCCATAATTATTCAAGCTTACAGATAACTAAGTACTATAGGGAAGAGTTGCAGAAATAAAAAAATATGTGTGACGTCGATGATGTGGCGGTGAGTGGAAGAAAAAAAAAACCCGACTAGACTAGAGATATTCTCATCTAAAATTGTTATGCATGAACTGTTCAATACTGATTCTATAAAAACAAAAAAAACACGTTAGAATATTTTAATGTATTTAGGTAGGTAGGTACCTAATCATACCTATTCATAATGATGTTCAGAGAATAACCCAGGTGGCCTACCATGACGTCTTAAAACATTATTGTTTTATTCATATTCCACAGTGGGAAAGAGACGGAGATATACAGGCCGTCTATCTCCATCTCTTTCCCACTCTGGAATAAGATGGAATTAATATTATAGTGCACCACATTTATTGTCACATATTTGTGTCGTTGGAGTTGGACAAGCAAGCACGCGCCCTGTGCGCGTGCTTGCTTGTCACGTATATGTGACAATGGCGTTGAAAAGGTTAATTACTAAAAACATGTTAGTTACTCAAAATACTTTTGTCAAGTTTGATACATGTTCCCTCGTCCCTAAAATCATACATTTCCCCACTAACCCAGATTCCTAACACCCAATCTGTAGCCACACAATAGCTTACAATAAATCGACCAAATCTAAGTAGCAATCCAGGTGTTACACTGGTATTTGCAAAATGTCCGCCAGCGTGCTATGTCGTGCATTCACGCTCTAGCCGCACCAGACAACAGAAGGTCCGTTCCACACAATGAGCGAAAACAGCGGCTTGCAACATAGGAGTTTGCGCATGGCTATGTCTCTGACTGAGGTCCACTCCGCCCACCCGATATCGATGATCGTGCAGTAGATACATCGCATGAACCTCAAACCACACTTATAAACACTGCACTGAATCGACATTTGCACGTCACTTCATATTTACTAGCTAATACCCAGATATAAGGCGATGTCGTTACGTTGCTTGAGGTGTAGGTATGTGCGCGAGGAATTTCATAGAAATATTGCTGAAATTGAGCTGATCCCGTTACATACTACCTCTCAATGCTACCTTAAAGATTCCGAACTTTAAGGCAGTATTAAGGAACTGACCAAATTGTTTGTTTACGGTTGTGTGAATAGCGTTTAGAGGACTTTTTCGATTGCACGTACATTCGATTAGACAGCCAATCGATTGGTAGTGAATAGTATGCTGAATACCGATCAGATCGATCGCATTCTGTCATTGCTGCCAACCGAATGTCAATCGCCTTACAGCAGGTAGGTAATTAGACTCTAGAGTGATAGATTCATTCCAAATTCCGTTCAAAGTTGAAGCCACAGCAAAATGAATGTGCGCATAAGTGTCGCATAATTTCACTGATACGCACAAAAAACGTTAAATATTTATATGACTTCACTTTTCGTGTGACTACTACGTTTCTAAGTCCATTAGGTCTATGTTAGTCTAAATTTTACTTGCATGCACTCGCTGACCGTGCATGAATCATGTTTACGTGTACATGCCTTTTCGCTCATTTAATAGTGCTAGCCTTCTGTACTTGTCTATTCTGTGGCTCACCTCTACGATAAATCGCGTCGGACCTGAGAAATGCTTCATTACAAGTCGCCACAGCACTCGACTGCAATACGGTTGTGGACCTGATAAGAGAACGGAAGGCTATGCTTGCTGCCCGGGGCTATTTATGATTGTCGAAGTAATATCGGAACGGGCTATCAGATTGTATTGTAACATTCTTATATCGCAGCGGGGAATTTCAGGTATTTCAGGCGATTTTCTGGGGTCGCTATAAGAGTAGTTGTTATGGCTGAATTTTGGATTTATTCAGTTCAGAATAGTCAATGTTAAAGCTTATCTAGGGAGAAATAAATAATTACGGGATATGGCATAACTGAACTGCTTTTATCTTCTAGTGGTCGCAAGTACATTCAATAAAAAAAATACCCAAAAACGCACCCAATTTGAGCTCTTGGGTGCGTTTTTGGGTAAATTTTATAGGGTTTTCAATCAGGAATATGTCAGCACTGGCCTAAAGTAAGTGTAGTACCTCCTTGGACATAACTTGCTAAATGTATGTATTATGTACTTAGGTATAGGTACCTACACTTCTGCCATGATTCATTAATAATAATAACGTATTTTTTGTGGATTCATGTGCGTATTGTGTTTATAACTTGCTTCATTGAAAGAAAACACTGTGAGGAAACCAAACCAGCATGCCTGAGAGATATTTTTCAACGGCATGTAAAGCCAAGTCAGGGGCACATGCACATGTGCCCTGCCAGGGCTGCGGGACTGCTCGAAAGAGATACCGTGGCCCTGGAACACAAAGGGCTAAGAAAGAACATGGATGGGTTTTAGTCAGTACAAGTCTGATACTGCCTCCCGCTCCGCCCAGAGCAGGGGGGGGGGGTTATTTCATGATTTCCCATCCGAAAAAAAAAAGAGCAGCTCAAGGCCCAACCTTTAATGTATCCCCCTGTCTCTAAGGGTCTTAACCTAAAGATTCTATAGGATAATAAGTTTTCCTGGATCGTGATCGGCAAACAAGTATAGTTAGTTAGATATTAAGTTAAGACTACGTCTGTATTTTATGAACAACAAAAAACATAACATAAATCACGCAATCTCGAAACCAAAACGGATGGTCACCCATCGACGGACCGACCTCAGCAAGCGTTACTTAATCTTGAAAATTGACACTTATAGCTGTTATTATTTAACCACAAGCCCCATATGTAGGTATAGACAAAGATATCGATTTAATCTTCTCATAGCAAATTCCTAACACGAACCAAGTAATGTCCATGTGGACACGGTTCTAGGTAAATTCTTCGTCGTATGTTGGCTTTGTTGGGCCTCGTTCAAGCCGCAAATGGGTCAAGGCATATCTTCATGCACTTGCGGTCGGCGTAATTTGGACGAGCGCATTAGCAGCTTGTCATGTAGATGAATTAATTTAAGTGCCGTGTAGCATGTTGATATGGTTCTTGTGAAAGACTGGAAATTGGAAGGACCAGTAGTTTATGAAATACATATCTACCCGCGAATCGACTCTTGGTCACATAGATTCCATACCGACCGTAGTTTTATAAGAATTTCTTAATTCTTAACCCCCGACCGAAAAAGAAGGGTGTTATAAGTTTGACGTGTATCCTACACGGACCTACGAATCATACGTACGAAAAAAAAATCAAGATGGCGGCGGCTAGATATGCCAGGCTCTAAACAAAAATGTTCGAACCCCTTTTAATTTATTTTTTGTTTCTAGCAATTCTAGGTTTATATATACAAAGTCCACAAGATGATATTTAATTTTGTGAAAAGTGTTTTATTGTTATTTAAATTGGATAATATAATTTATCACGCTATATGTAAAACGTTGCTGGCCTTGTAGTTTGTTACAGTTGCAGTTTTTGTTTTTTTCCATTTTAGTCTTTTATGGTGCTTTCTCGTACGGTAGCCAAAATCATTATAACAATTTTTCTTACCGACAGATACTCATTAATAGGTGACAGTCGTTACAGGTAGTCAGTGGCCCAAAAGGCTGACAACCAGTCTTACCAAGGGGTATCGTATTACTCAGTGATAAAAAAAAAATGATCGGACAGGCAGGCGCTCCATGTAAAATACTGGTATTCAGCTGCATCCGGTTAGACTGGAAGCCGATCCTAACAATGCCTTTCATAATCAATACCAATATTTGTATTGACTTCTCGATATTTGGGCACTGTTGCAAACGCCGTATAAACAAACGGATATCGGGAACTCAAAATAAATAGTAAACATGATAAATATCCCGTTTCAAGTGTAAATGATAGTGGTAGGAGGCCATGTCTGTTTAAAAACATGTATGCCTAACATTGTTGGTAAAAGGCTAGGCAGATAATGATAGTAAAAAAAAATAGTGCGTGGAGTCCCTCCGCGCAGAAGAAGTGAAACTTCGTAATACTACACGCATGCGTTCGAGTGTCACGCATTCACTCTCGTTATTTTATTGAGCTTCTAAATAATATTTTATTGTTTTATTGTTGTACACTTTTTATTATATAAGTTTATCGATGTTATTCTACTCATGCAAATTGAGCGAAGGCTGGTCACACCGAAGAGTCGAATGCATGACTGTTTGCACGCCATCTTGCGTACCTAGTAGAACTACGTAGTCACAAATCTTGTAATAGCGCCATCTCTTAGTGGGTAATAGAAAATATTCCCCCTCCATTAGAACGTTAAACTTGTTGGAAGTCGCATAAGAAGTTTCACTTCAAAAAGGCGTCCCAATAAGTGTTTCAAAGAAAAATTAAAAGACTTGGGGAAAATATATATAATTTATTGCTATTTCATCAACTTTCATCAAAAACAATCTTTTTACCCTCAAACGGTAAAAGACCAGATTTCTTCTTCTTAGCTTCCCAAGATGGATGCAATTTCTCTGGCTGGTCATCATTATTCCTATCATTTCTATTATTAAAACCTCTTTTATCATTCAAATCATTATTGAAAGACTTCCTATCATTAAACTTTCTTTTATCATTTTGTTGTCTATCATCAAATTTGCCTTTAAAATTATTTCCTCTATCATAACCATTTTGTCGATTAAATCTATCTTCTTTATGGTAATTGCTGTTTTGTCGAAGCTTGCTTTTAGGGACTAGGCCAAACTGTACTGCTCTTCTTAATCTTCTATTCCCTCCCATATGTTCATCTTTAATTTCATCTGGTGCTCTAGGTTCCACCACAGACATATAGTTCTCTCCTGTTGCCGTCATAAAGAATGGATCTACAATTTTATTCTCAACTACAGGAACATCTGAATCTTTCTTTAATTTCTTTTGAAGTATTTTCTCATTGAAGTGTTTTGTTTTGTCTAATTCTTTTTGTTTCTTTACTGGGTTCTTCTTGATGATTTCTTTTCGTGGATTTTTGTTTTTAATTTCGTTAAGATGAGGTGTTTTAATGTTAACTACTTCTGCTTCTTTTATTGTATCTACAGGTGGTTTGGCTTTGGGAGCATGTGATTTAGCATCAGCAACAGATGGTTTGAATTTAAGAGAGACTCTAAGGGTTTTATCATCTTCTTTTTCTTCATCATCACTACTTTCTACAGCTGCATCACTCTGTTCTTCTACATCTTCTGGTCCCGATTCTTCATTTGGTTCATCATCTTCCTCTGACTGTACACTTTCATCATCTAACACTTCATTAACACCATTTTCATCACCGGACATTTCATTTCCAATGCCTTCTTCACCTGATATCTCATCATCTTCTCCACCTTCACTGACTTTGCTGTCATCTACCATAGCAATATCTTCAACATTCCAATCCCCTTCAGAATTGACTACTTTATTATTCTTTGTCTTTTTCTTATTCTTCTGTTTTTCTTTAGCTTCCTTTTTTATTTTTCTCCTTTCTAGTCTGGACATGAACAGATCTTGTATAGGTACATTGGTAAATCTTCCTCTGATAAATTTGTACTTGTCCTGCAATGCTTTGTGGAGAAGTAATCTGGCACATGCTTTGTCTTCATCTACTTGGGGTTTATTCAAGAAGGTATTTAACTCTCCCTTATGTGTTACTATAAATTTTGCTAGGTCCTTTGGTTTGATTTTCTGTAAGAGTTAAAATGAAGAAGTGTTTAGTAAGTACAGGCACATCAATATCATAATCTTATTGACACAATATACCAGCTGAAGTTTTAAACGGGTTGAAAGAATCATTTTGTCTTTGATCAAGATAATTTAATCCTTTGCATGTTTTGATAGCAAAATGATGTTAAACTGAAGGATGATAGTCAACAGATGTGAGATGTTAACTAATAGAGATATATTTAGGGCTGACCCCAAATAAGAATTGAATAAATAAATGTAATTCAGGTAAGTACTCTAAAGGAAAAATATACTAATAGAATAATAAACTGCAAGTTTAGTGTTTATTATCTACCTTTATAATCAAAACTTCCTTTACAGCAGACTCCGCTTTCCGTTTCAACTTTTCTTGTAGCTGTTCCGGAGCTTTCTTTTCTGTCAGTTGTTTAGCCTTCCTGGTCAATTTATGTATTATCTGTATTTTAGCCTGGTTCAGTTTCTTTTTGAGTAATATGACCTGGAATCAGTTTGAGAAATAAACATTGATTACACCGGTCAACAAAAAAATAAAAATTTCTTGCGCATGGGATTTACTTAATATATTATGATTGTATAAGTGAAAATATATAAAAAAGTGCGATTGGACATCGAAAATATTTGCTTTTAAAAAAGTTATAGCGATTTGACCATTTTTGATTTTTGCGCCCAATAATGTCGGTGATTGCGCGCTGTCGCTGTCGAAAGATCAGTAAGGGGCGCGCAGTATCGTTTCTTGCATTACGCATCGCCAATACGTTTACAACAAACAGTGTGTGTTTGCATATTACTGAGATAAAACGCCTTTTACGTATTTCTTACGTGTTTCAACCAGTACACAATGGCTTCGAGAGGATGTAAACGAGACGCTGATTCGTTTTGCTATATTTGTGGCGAATTTATCAAAGTTCGAGACAAAAAGTATGATATAAGTACAAATTTAAAGATTTGCGAAGCCTATCAAGCTTACATACTTCAATCATTATCATCCTAGCCTTTTCCCAAACTATCTTCGGGCTGGCTTCCAGTCTAACCGGATGTAGCTGAGGACCAGTTATTTACATGAAGCGACTGCCTATCTGACCTCCACAAACCAGTAACTGGGTAATACGATATCCCTTGGTAAGACTGGATGTCAAACTTTTGGCTTCTGACTACTCGTAACGACTGTCAAAGATCTACAAATGACAGCCGGGACCAACGGCTTAACGTGCTTTCCGAGGCACTGAGGAAACTCGGTATGTAATTATGATCACCCATCCACGGACCAACCTCGGCAAGAACATACGGTAGAATGCCTGCACATGTTACATTCTCATTTGGATACATTTAAGGATAACATGGGAGCTTTTTCGGAAGAACAAGGGGAACGCTTCCATCAAGACATAATGAAATTTGAATGACAGAGGTTACCAAAGCAAGTACACTGAAAGCGTGATGGGTGATTATATTTGGGGGCTGATCAGAAAAACTTCTGTTGAACATGACAGGAAAACCAAAACAATTAATTTTTAAACATTTGGGCCCTACTTTAAGACAAATAAATCATAAATGGACGTTCATTATCTTTTAACAAATCATTTCTGTGTAAAAATTTAGTGTATTTTTATTGAATTGGTTTTTTCCATTTTTTTCGCACAAAATCAAATACAGAGCAATTTTTTGTTCTTATTCTTATATCTAGCTATAAATGCAATAAAAATAAGGTATATATGTCCCATGCGCAAAAAAGCTGTAGACCAGTGTTATTGGTCTTCTTTCGTATTGACAAAACAATTTATTGAATTTCTTGGGCCCAGTATGTGGCCACAAAAATTGCAGCAGCTTTTGTAGTATTGCTGCAATTGTAGTAAAGTCCTCTATTTGCAGGTATAGGAGTAATATAAAGGTTTGTACATTACTAGGACTAATAAAGGGTGTAAAACACCTCTTAACGAAGCCGAAAGGCACTGTTTCTCCCTGTCATTGCGATAATTTTTTTGTTCTACACCATACCTGGGAACCTTCTAGTTACGGAGATATTAGGGGTCAAAGTTCCAACTTTTTCACAAGTATTTTTTTAAATACACGTTTTTAATGTAAGATTTTTACTTTAAACACCTCCACAACCCCAGTATTATTCAATCTGTCCATCGTTACATTGAGTTCTACCACAAAACATGATTTTACACCCCCCAAAAAAAAGTCGTTTCCCAGCAATATTTTTTGCGTAAAGTTACTTAGTTTCATGTACAGAATGCTTGGTTCACGGCTTCATGATGAGGTGATTTACACCGTGTATAAATAAAAAAAACACTATTGCTATCGTAGGCTAATCTTAATATACATAAATTACATGTCACGTTGTTTGTCCGCGGTGGACTCCTAAAATACTTACCCAATTTTAATCAAATTTGTACACCGTGTGCAGTTTGATCCAACTTGAAAGATAGGATAGCTTACATCTCAATTTATAGTCGCAATATTATTTTATTGCAATAAGTTAGAAATAAATCTAATCTAATATACTAATAATAAAAGGGACATCTCACAAATCTCAGGAACTTCTGATCCGATTTGAAAAATTTCTTCAGTGTTAGATAGCCCATTTATCGAGGAAGGCTATAAGCTATAAATCATCACGCTACGACCGAAAGGAGCGGAGCAGCAATAAAACATTTGCGAAAATGGGGAAAATACGACGCAGACGAAGTTGCGGGGGCCAGCTAGTACACTAAAAAGATTTGTTGGTCTTCATCATTTAATTCATTAATGAGGCAACCATCAATAACCAGTAACAGATGCACTAGTTACACAATTCCTATGCGTAATATTGAATACTCCAGTCAATGTAATAATACTGGAAACTGCTTTGAGATCACTAGACATCATTGACTGGTTGTAGTAGCGGATTCTTGTATATAACAAAAAACTTGAAATATTCAGTTTGTAACCTCGAAGTTTTTATAAAAACTGTTAAAAATGTCTGTACCTCAGTGTTGAAGTCCTGTTTTACTGCTCCAACTTCCATTTTATCAAATAATTTGACTTGTTTTCTGAAGAAAGGTTATGTTACCAAATGTGAATTTTATAACAATCGAGTATTAAAACATAATATTGAACGACAATAGAATGAAGTACAAGGATTGTTTTAATATTATTTATTAATTCTTTTCCGATAAAAGCAATGCTTCATATAAAATTCTCATGTTTTAATTTATCAACACGAACACACCGATCTAAGAACCGTGACAGTGACAATTAACGTCACGTTTTTTCGATGACAGTGATAGTCACCGCCATAAAGAATTTTCAAACTGATATTCTCGCAGGTCTGACTGCATTACTGTTTTGATTTAGTCTGAGGTATACTCTACTCTAAAACCATCTTTAAATTGAGTGAACTCTGTAGAATCAACGTATGATGAGCTAAAAACCGACTTTTATAGACCTAGGGTCGTAGAAAGTAATTTTTCTGTCTACGCTTAGGTTGAAACATGAACATTTGAATTTTGCGGGCCACCCTGTCGCTTCCACCTTAAACTAATATGAAAAATCCGAATAACTCTGAAACTGTAAGGAACACCGCGCAATAGAACAAAACCTCTAGGAAAGTAGTAACATACAAAAGTATGGAAGCATCGTAAACACTAACAACAAGCTAAAAGCAAAGCTTCCTTCCAAGTTTACGCCTATGCAGATTGGTAGTAAATGATTGCATATTACCAGCTCATGCCAAGCCATATAATTCTTTGAGTTTGTGATGCTTTTCTCAACATTTATCAAACTTAGAGCAAGCATATTATTTTCAATCAATCTTTGTAGTATTTGAGTATTGCCTAATTCAACTAGGAATCGACTAAGTGTCTATGATCGTTCATCCTATCTGTCAAAGTTCTGACTGCAAATTAAAAAGAGTACAAATTCTTTCTGGTCGGATCTGTCAATCCGAAATGTACGTAAAATTTATGTAAAAAATAATTTCCATGAAAATCAATGTAATCTAGATCATTTCGCATGTTGTTATAGTGAATTAAGTTTCTAATTACTAAGAAGAAAGTGCTGGTGTTCTTATTTCGGCCATAAAGTTTCTGTGTTTGTTATTTCAGCATGGCTCCTCGGTTTGAGTTAGCAGTCGGTCTCCGAAAGGGGCACAAAACGACAAAAATATCCGCCGGCAGGAAGGGTATTACTGACAAAGCCATCAAAATCAGACCCGCCAGGCTAAAGGGTGTAAGTATATCAAAATATCCATCAACTAAATAGTGTAGAGGTTATGTTTTGAATGTTGTAAACGTTGTGGATTTTAATATTCTAAAGTAATTACTGCGTTCTATTACCTATATTACAAACTCTGTAATCAAACTTCTCTAGAACTTGATACAGAGGCAGCTTGGGTATATTATTGTGATCGCGAGACACCTCATTGTTTCACCAGTTTTAGTAAAATGAACTGTTGAATCCAGTGAGTAATTTACACTTGCGTTTTATAATAATTAATTTTTCAAATCATAATTTCTCTCAATTATCCAATACTAAACACTCAATTATTATGAAGAAGAGAAGATGTTTTGAATAATTCCAGACCTTACATTTTGAAATGATTTACCATTTCAATCAATTTATTAGCCAGTTCTTTTCGAAATATTCGCTTTATTGATAAACAACCTCATTTCATTTTTATATTAAGGGCAGTGCATACCTCAGGAATATTAGGGCCATGCACTATCATAATAAACTAACAAACTGTCTAATTGTTTACAGCTTCAAACAAAGCACTCCAAGTTCGTTCGTGACCTGGTCCGTGAGGTTGTAGGACACGCTCAGTATGAGAAGAGGGCAATGGAGTTGCTCAAGGTGGGTTTCAATCTTATATATAAATTATACTAATCTCTTGTTATCATGGAAGAAGCCAAGCACAGTCTGGTTTTTGTTGCCAAACGTGTTGGTGATAGACCATAGGTCCTGTTCTAATCATGAGAAAATTATCTTCCCATGACCCTGACCTGGGTTAAAATTTCCATTATTGACCATCGATTTAAGGGGTGGGACGGGTGGCGTGGGGGAGGGGGCTACCCCCCTGTACCATCCAAACACGGCGCAGCCCCATGGTTATGGAGATATTCATGGTTAAAGTTTATAGGTTAGAATAGCGCTATTTAGTTAGTTGTTGTTTAGTTCCCCCCCCAGTTTGTCTCCGCCTTATCTCCGGCGCTGTTACTACTACTGTAGGCAATGTTACTTTTGCTGCCAAGAGAATTTGGCCGATAACCTAACCTCAAAATATATTCGTCTATAAAGCGTAGTCGACGTAGCCCCGCTACGCGGGGCTCCTATTTCTGTCTGCAGGGTTTAAAGTAACCTAACACGAAGGGGATGTCGGGGTCTTAGTTCGCTCGCTCCGCTCGCTCACTAGACCCCGCCATCCCCTTCGAACCTAACCTGTCCGAGTCGGGGTGCCCCAAGTCCAGAGCTCGCTTCGCTCGCTCTTGTATCCAAATTTTCTGGTAGCAAAAGTAACATTGCCTATTGTACGCTATAAAACAAAATGCCGTCACGTTCCGTTCACAGTGTAAACAAAAATTCGTAATTCTTTGTGTAAAAATTAAATGTAATTGCATAATACAGCACGGTTATTGTGCACACTAATTACACACCAAATTTAATTTGTCGATATGTGAAAATAAAATTATATTATTATGTAAAAAATATGACAAAATTAAATTAAGGTTTTTTAAATACACCTCTACACTCTACGGAACGTGAAATGTCAACTTTGACATCTACCATGACAATTTATCCAACCTAAAAATTGCAAATGGCGTGATATTTTCCTATTTGTATAGAAACTTTAAACAATTATATATCGTAAACCGTGAAGCTGCGCCGTTTGATAATTTGTGAAAACCTTTCTATTTATGAGTACTATCTACAAAAAAAATATGAATTTCCAAATCAGTGGACTACAATGGAAATTTTATCCCTGACCTGTCCTGGCCCCCTATTCACAAACGCTCGGATTCGATTTCGATTCGATAAGTCGTATGTCTATCTTGTTTTGGCATTACGAAAGCGAGCGAGATAGACATATGACTTTCCGAATCGAAATCGAATCCGAGCGTTTGTGAATACGGGGGCTATAATGATTCTGATTTTGATCCTCCAGTTAGGACACAATTCTTCTTTTGACTTGACTCAACTATTTATTTTCTTCCACCCCCCTGTAACTTGCCAATCAAAAAACTGTTGTTTTCAACTTTTCTTTTTCTGATAATATTCTCGTTTTTCTAGGTCTCAAAAGACAAGCGCGCCCTGAAGTTCTTGAAGCGTCGTCTGGGCACACACATCCGTGCTAAGAGGAAGCGTGAAGAGCTCAGCAATGTCCTGACACAGATGAGGAAGGCAGCCGCACAGGCTCATCATGCCCCACACCCTGCTAAGTGAACAATAAACTAAGTAAAACTTATGAGGTGTTTTATTGAAGTTAGAGACCTGTTTGGCATCACAACAAATTTGCATAATTAGCCTATAACCTTTTATGGCTGCAATGTAACAACAGGCTCTGTGAGAGGAAGTGGGCAATTATCCACCAATAAGTAAAATTGTTATTTGAGGAGCTTGTGGCTAAATATTAACAGACGCATGGGTCGATCTTTAAGGTTAAGCTGTGCTTGCCAAGGTTGGTCTGTGGATGGTTGACCATAACTACATACCGAGTTTCCTCCATGCCTTGGAATGCACTTTAAGCCACTGGTCCTGGCTGTCATTTGTAGATCTTTGACAGTCTTTATGAGTAGTCAGAAGCCAAAAGTCTGTCATTCAGTCTTACCATTGTGTATTGTATTACCCAGTTACTGGGTTGTGGGGGTCAGATAGGCAGTCGCTTCATGTAAAATAGTAGTACTCAGCTGCATCCGGTTAGACTGGAGGCCGACCTCAAGATAGTTTGCAAAAAGGCTAGGCAGATGAAGATAGGTAAATTTGTAGCAGGTGCCCAATGTGCAGGGGGGAAAGGACACCAATGTAATAATGGTGACTGTACTTGGAACATCATTCTGAACCTACAAAGATATTTTTCATTGCTTATTAAAATAAAAATAGCTGTTTCCTACAATAGTGCAATACCTATACAGTCAAACTGTATGGAAAAACTGTTTTTTTTTTTAATTTCTAAATGTCATTTTTCGATGTGGCAGGGTTTAGAAAGATGCATTGGATATGTCCGAATATGTCGTAACAAATTGTGCGTCGGTGTCCCTTCTAACCTGTAAGCATATTATACATCAAATAGATATTTCTTACTTCACTGTATCCAACCATCACTCGTAGAATGTCCACTGTAGAAACGAGTTTTATCCATGGAATAATCGACATATGGACAGTGATAATGTGTCAGTTTGTCGATTCTTCGTCGACATAGCCCGTTTCTATGGTGGTCATGCTACGCGTGCAGAAGCAAATTACGGATAAAATACTACTAAATAGTAAACGAAGCATCAAATGACTTCTCCCGCTCTGGGCGGAGCGGGAGGGAGTGTCAGACTTGTACTGACTAAAACCCACCCATGTTCCTTCTTCGCCCTTTGTGTTCCAGGGCCGCGGTATCTCTTTCGAACAACCCGCAGCCCTGGCAGGCATCGGCCCTCTCGGACCCCTTCCGAACGAAGTAGCACCATAGGTTACGTTAGCGAGGCTGTTTCTGCACTTGGCCTCTTTATTGGGCCATTGTACGTATGAAGATCCTCTTGTTACTCCAAACATCCCAGGTCCTCCCAAAAAGCTTGCAGCCTTTTCAGGCTGCTGCAGGCCTCCGGGAGTGATGCCGGCGATTAAAGAGTTCGTGCCCGTTGATCTGCTACGCTTATTTATGCGCCATATTTTAAAACAGCGAGCGTTTTTAAACGGACGACGCCGTTTGTAAAACGCGCAATCATACAAATTGCCTGCGACATAAACAAACCCTTCACGAAGCCGTCAACCAAGCATTATGTACATAAAACTAAGTAACTCTACGCAAAAAAATATTGCTGGGAAACGACTTTTTTTTGGCTTGAAAAATCACGTTAAGAGCTTTTATACCTTACCACTTTTCATACAAACTTTCAAGTCGTTATTTACCGATTTAAATGAAGCTTTCTACGCATAAGCATCATACATAGGTCTAAAATGTGTGTTTAAAAAAAGAGATAATTGGAATTTTCTGTTTCTATAGGAAATTTATAATCGGTCTAATTTAACTGTAACACAATTTTTCGAAAATGTATTTTAGTAATATTTTAGATCTGTGTATCCTGCTTATGTGTACGAAGTTTCATTAAAATCAGTTCAGTCATTTCGGAAAATAACGACTTGAAAGTTTGTATGAAATGTCGCAAGGTGTAAACGCTCTTAATACGGTGATATAACGCACTCAAAACATTGTGCTGATTAGGCAGAGGCTAATACTAAACTCACGTTTCACCAGTTATGTTTAAGTCCCTTGTAACAGGTGGCGAGCCTATTACCATTAACCGGACCCAAATCCAGACTCCGTGGCTGCTGAGACTGATAGAAAAACTCAATATAAATTTGCCTGCCTCGGGAATCAAACCCAGGACCTCATGCTGAGCAGTCGCGCTTGCGCCCACTGGAACAACAACGGAGGTATTAGAAGTATACCACCGTATCCTTACCCTATCATCCTACTAATATTATAAATGCGATGTATGTTTGTTACTCTTTCACGCGAAAAATATTGCACAGATTTGGATGAAATTTGGCACCTACCTGTAGGTAAGTAGTTTCGCGGGCCTGTGGACGGTGAGTAATGGGCTAGCTCACCGTCCGTCCTTCTATGACGACAGGCCGTGCCGACGGCGCGTTTGTGTTCCACGCGAGCCTCAAGGAGATGTCAGCAAATCGGAAGGGGTCCGAGAGGGCCGATGCCTGCCAGGACTGCGGGTTGTTCGAAAGAGATACCGTGGCCCTGGAACACAAAGGGCTAAGAAGGAACATGGATGGGTTTTAGTTAGTGAAGTCTGACACTCCCTCCCGCTCCGCCCAGAGCGGGAGAAGTCATTTGGTGATTTCCCATCCTTAAAAAAAAAAGGTAGGTAAGTAGTTTATAACCTGGATTAACACAAAGGGTTTTTTCCGGGTAGTACAATCCAATGGGACCGTTACCGAACTCCACGCGTGCGAAGCCGTGGGCATAGGCTAGTATAGTATAAAATATTAATAGAAGAACAGGGATCCATAAGCTAATCTGCAACTTACCAAACTAAGCCTCGACTCGACCACTAAGCAAAAAAAGCCATTCATCAATCTATAATTCTAGATTTATAAATGCTACATTGTCATCTGTTTTTTATGTCGTCTGCACCGTTACGTACCATCTACGTTTCAAACTCACTGACCCGGAATCTATAAAATTGTATACGTCATGGGGATAGCATTACTTAGGTAAACAAACAACCATAGGTCACACAAATATTTGTTCCGAGGCGCGGAATCGATTTCGTGACCTTGAAGACTGAAAGCGGTTGCAGCAATATTGCGTCAATTAGAACATTGTACGGTCTATACAAGTTCTGTAATATTGATACCATCGCTGTCCGTGCGTATAAGTTTTTTTTTGAAGTTTTACATAAAATGCTAAGTACAAACACGGTACCTTTGGTTTGATTACATATAGCAGGTAATCAGACTTTTTTCACTAAAAAGTTATTACAATTATGTACCAGAATAAACAATATGTTTTTGAGTACTTAGCTATATGTACAGTTGACACTTTCCATAAATAAGATTCGTCTAGTCCTAACTAGCCTGAAAATGTTCGAAAGAAAAAGACCAACATGCCCGCCGGACGACATATAGAATTATGAGAATATAGTCAGATAGTTGACGAAATCCTGGAACACTTAAACTTGAATTTCCCACTAAAACAAGAGCATAAAGATGGCGGATGACGGATTCTGCCTAACTTACCACTACTTGCCTGACAACCATACTTTTGATAACTTTTTATCAATTTGCGATAAAATATTTCGTAGTTTTATTTGTACTTGCGCGTCTGCGACCGAAGCAATAATGACAATGAATCAGCTGTTTCTGATCACCGCATGTACCCAATCAAAAATGAGTACTTAGTGAGTGTTTGAAATTGGGTTCAAGTATGTTTTTTAATCATACTTTTTATTTTAGTTTATTTATTCGTTTTTAATATGTATTTCTTCAAGTTTAAGAATATCACAGCATGACATGACTTTGCGCCCCGTAGATATTTAATCCTTGACGGTTAGCTAAAATTGGCAATAGTTCCCTATGTGTACCTGTTTGTCTACGAGTGGTGGGCAGTGAGTGACGCGATTAAAAAAAACTCAGTGATGGGCATCGGGAATTTTCGGTACTTAGATAACAAAATTAGTAAATGAACTCTGTATCAATATTGGTTGTTTTACAATAATTAAGTATTATTTATTTATCAGAGAACCAAGAGGTCCATTGTGTTAGTAACAATATAACTTAGCCTACGTTATTATCTACTTAATAACTAGAACAAATCGGGTGTGATTTGTCAGCGCCCCACACTAGGGTACCTGCCCGGGCGGCTATCGATTGCAGGTTATCATAGAGTCCCAACCCTGGGACTGCCACGCAGCATGCCAATCATAATCAATCATTTATACCTACCTATTCTATTTATAACTTACCTTATAACAGAAAAATCCAAATAAAACTACACTTTACAGTCGCAAGTAGCGAACCTTGACACTTTGACAGCCGCGTTTGTAAGTAGTAGACCAATGACCGATAAAGAATAGGTTTGGAATTGGAACGAGGAATGATTTATTTAAACTTTCCACTAGGTAGCATAGCAACAGCACACTATCAGCTGTTTCAGGCTGAACGGCTGATCGGTTCTTAATGAAATTTGGCAAGAAGATAGATTTCAACCTGGGGAAGGACATAGGCTATATATCCTTACGCTACGACCAATAGGAGCGGAGCAGCAATGAAAATTGTTGCGAAAACGGGGAAAATGTGACGCAGACGAAGTTGCTCGGGGCAGCTAGTTCTCCATAAAGTAACCATAAAGTATCGGACGCCTTAGCATTTTAGTATGAACCTAATTAAGAGTTTTTTATTAAATTGTTAAACAACTCTTCCGTGTTTTTTTTTTATTGCAGACCGTACCACATGCAATGTTGTCAAAATTATGGGCTAAATGACAGCCGAAAAAAACGTTTTCATTCGAAAATCTCGAAAATAACACATGTTGATTATTGTATGTATTAAATACTTAAACATTTTTGCAAAAACATATTTATTATTGACACCTTATCTTTGAACTGTGATTGTGAATATGACGCTTGTTATAACTAGTGGGGGTCTCTGAAAGGTCAGGCTATCGGGTTGCGTCAAGAAACTCGAGTAGATACGGCAGTACGTGGCACATCTCTCATTATTTTTGCTTAGCAATTACTGGTAACAGTGGTCATATTACGTAGACTGTTATCTACGTATGAACAAACAACGAAAGTTTGTAACTAAACATTCAAGACTATATTTAGATTATCGTCATTACATCAGCCCGTACCTACTGCCTCTGAACGTGGAGCTCGTGGCTAATTAACAGCCGCACGGGTCTATCTTTAAGTTTAAGCCGTGCTTGCCGTGGTTGGTCCGTGGATGGGTGACCATAATTACATACCAAGTTTCCTCCATGCCTCGGAAAGCACGTTAAGCCGTTGGTCCCGGCTGTCATTTGTAGATGTTTGACAGTCGTTACGAGTAGTCAGAAGCCAAAAGTCTGACATCCAGTTTTACCAGCACGGGATATCGTATTACCCAGTTACTGGGTTGTGGAGTTCAGATAGGCAGTCGCTTCATGTAAAATACTGGTACTCAGCTGCATCCGGTTAGACTGGAAGCCGTACCCAAAATAGTTTGGGAAAGATAGAGGCAGATGATGACGTACTGCCTCTGAACATAAGGCATCCTAATGTTACTAAAGGCGATTAACTTCTTTAGCGTATTGAAACAAAGGTGTAATACCCGTAACCCCATTCCACCATCGGACGAGCAGACATACGGCAAAGAGTCTCCCTTATATGGCTGAAGTTCCACGGACTCGAAAAAAGTGCTATGCTTCATATGTTTTGTGCTAACAGCTAGTCTGGAATTCACTGGCGGCTTCTCTGTTCTGTTCCCGGATCATTATAATCTGGATCCCTTCAAAGTTCGCGTGAATCGGTTTCTTCTAGGCAAGCGTGCTCCAGCCTAGGCCGCATCATCGCTTCACATCAGGGGAGTTGCGGCCAAACCCAAGCCTATTCAGTATAAAAAGGTCAGGGGAAACATCGTGAAGAAACGGGCAGGTCCTCGAACCAGCAAAAAATTGAAGGCATTTAACTTCATCAAGTTCCTCAGCCCGCACCTGACCCGCGGGTGGTTGCGGTAGATTACGGCTCACACCAGATTCTGGTGTGAGCCGCCTCGTTTCTGGTGACCAGAAACGAGGCGTTTCTTCCAGGAGTATGAACGTTCTAAATGCTGTTCCATATTTACCTACTTTTGGCACTGAAATACTTTTTCTGGACGTTATCGCCCGTAGTCATTACGTTAGGCAATTGGCGTGCAACATTGGAAATCATGCAGGACGCCTGTGAAGAAAATGAGGACGACAAACATTATCTACCTAGGTACAACAATCAGTCAATCTTGTAAGGCACTCATTCAAAGCGGCAGTTGTGTATAGTAGTTTTGGTAAGTTAAAAATTGCCGGGTGGAGCGACGACGCACAGTGGAACGAATGTATGGGAGCGGTTGGACGTAGACATGTCCGAAAAAAAAGAGTAAAATTATGCCAAACTAATGATGCCATCTTATTCGATTACTTAATGCCTTCATAACTTGTGGTGATGAATTTCTTCATAACTCCCATATTTCGGGAGTAATTTGAGAAAATGTGAAATTTTACTATGAAAATGAGTGTATCGAGCTCTCTCCCTCCTGATTCCGGGCTTGTTTCAAGTAGCGGTCTCTAATATCATAATGCTAATACTAAGAGCTATATTTAATACTAAGACACATAGTGCGCCAAATGTGCACTTTCTGGGATAAAGAGTGATGTTTATTTTATAACACAATTTTTTTATTTTTTGTTTATTTTGTTGATTAAAACCGTTTTTCTAAAGGTTTACCTTATTACAATAACATTTCTGAGCAGCCAATTAGAGAAGATATAAGCTAATTAGGATATATAATTAGGGACTTAAGGTTTACATATAAAACTGATGCACTAATGATTACTGATAAGAACATTGCTATTATTTAATTACTAAATGGCTCTTAATACACTAATTTAGCATGCATCATTTACTAATTATCACAATAACTAATTACCTTGCAATATTTAACAAAGGATACCTGGGATACCTGGATTTTATATAAATAGGTCACTATTAGTAACTTTAAAATCAGTGTTGATTTACACCTCGTTGTATCCAAGCTAATCTCGCAATGTATTTTCCAAATTTTAATACAAATCTTGATATTCACGTTGCTTTATGCGCACGCGCACATAAAGATTTACGCGACTTTAACTATTTGTTCAGTGTTTTAAAAGATAACAGTTGTGTTCAGTTATGTGAAAGTGCTGAAACAAGTTTAAAAGACTGGTGTCGTCGATTTTGCTACCGCATTTATGCAAAATGGACACAGTCTGGAAGAAGCACAGATAAGTTTCGGAAGAAACATGAGATTTGGCTACAGGCTGCAATTCAATGGCCGGAATTACAGAATGAAAATATGGAACCTTCTACAGAAAATATAAGTGACGTCATCGAGCCCATAATTTCTCCTGCTAAATCTAATGCTTCAACTTGTACACATCCTAGTCCTCGTAAATCTTTTGAGGACCTTAGTAACCGGCAAAAAAGAAGACGCACTGAAGATAGTCTTTCATGCAGCAGTAGCAGCGCTGAAATTATGTTTTCGGCCGAAAGGGCGCTTCAAAAGGCAGGACAAAGCGATACAGCTTATGTTATGAAATACTTGACGGAGAATCCAGAAGAGGCCTCAAAAATCAAAGCCTTCATTGAAGGTAAATCAATTCAGGTACGGGAAATATCCCCTTTGAAGGCATTGGCTCTTTATGTATCGATGAACTTATCGAAATGGCGCTATAACACTCTTCGGGATTTCAACACTCAAGAAGGAGCTCTTCAATACCCGAGTTACTACATGTTGGTTAAAGAAAAAATTAAGTGCTATCCGGCCAAAGAAGATCTCACAGTTACAGAGAGCTCTGCAAAAATCAAATTACAAGCCTTGATGGATTTAACCTCAAGAAGACTTATTAGGTCGTTAGAAACCCCTGTTGATCCCAATCAACAGCTCGTATTGACCAGCAAATGGGGTTTTGAAGGATCATCTAGCCAAAGCATTTATCATCAAAGGACGAGTGAAGATGAGCAAATCGATCTTGCTAGTAATTTTATGATTAGTCTTGTACCACTGCGGCTCGTCTCAAAAGGTGTAACAATTTGGGAAAACGAGCGACCATCTTCCACTTCATTTTGCCGGCCAATATTGTTTAAGTTTATAAAGGAAACCAAAGAAAATGTGCAGAGAGAGATGGCTGAAATCGAAGCAGAGATTGAAGCCTTAACTCCATCCACCATCACTGATGGAATTAGTGTCAAACACCAACTGCTGTTGACAATGATTGATGGTAAAATTCATTCCATTATATCCAATACAGCAGCTTCAGTGTGTGACATATGCAAGGCTTGTCCTAAAGAAATGAATAATTTAGAGTTAATCAAAGATAAACACGCAAACGAGGACATGTATAAATATAGCTTAAGCACCCTTCACGCTTGGATTCGCTCAATGGAATGCTTATTACACATTTCCTACAAATTAGACATAAAATCATGGCAAGTAAGGGGTGATATAGCAAAAAGGCAAGTTGATGACAGGAAGAAAAGAGTTCAAGAGGCTGTAAGAAGAGAAACGGGCTTACTTCTCGATGTTGTGAAACAAGGCAGTGGATCCACCAACAATGGCAACTCGGCAAGGAGATTTTTTGAAAACTACACTAAATCTGCTGAACTGACCGGAATAGATGCTATGCTTTTAAGAAAAATCTGTGTGATCTTGCAGTGTATTTCATCAGGAGAGAAGATCAACGTAACTAAATTCCGAGAGTTCTGCTTTGATACTGCTAAGCTTTACGTGGAGTTATACCCATGGTATTATATGCCTTCTTCACTTCATAAAATTTTAATGCATGGGCCAGACATAGTTCAGAACATGTCAATTGTGCCCATTGGTTTTCTATCCGAAGAGGCATCTGAGGCTAGAAATAAAGATTTTAGAAAATATAGAGAGGGGCATTCTCGAAAGCATAGCAGTATCTCATGCAATGAAGATATTATGCACAATCTTTTACTGTCTTCTGATCCACTTGTTACAAGTATCCGTCCAAAAGGAAATAAGTTTGTAAAAAAATCTTCTTTTAAGGAATTTTATGAGCTTACGGATTCTGAGAAAAGTGATATCGAATTTGTTAACATAAATGATTTAGCGGACATCGATTCTGAATTTGAATTAATTGATGATGATGATGATGACGAAGATAATTAAATGATGTTATTGTTTTAAAATGTGTAACTTAGTAAATTAGAGCTTACATCTTAATTATTTATTGTACTTTTAATGAAACTAGGTAATTTATTATCAACTTACTTAAAAGTCATACTCTCATCAGTTCTTGTGAATATTTTTGTTAATATATATTTCTGTATATATATAATATATTTATAGACCTCTTAATAAGTCTGTCTGCGGTTTAAAGTAAATACAAATGGGGAAAAAACGTTTTTTTTTTTTAAATTTTCATTTCCTTTTATCCCAGAAAGTGCACATTTGGCGCACTATGTGTCTTAGTATTAAATATAGCTCTTAGTAATAGCATTATGATATTAGAGACCGCTACTTGAAACAAGCCCGGAATCAGGAGGGAGAGAGCTCGATACACTCATTTTCATAGTAAAATTTCACATTTTCTCAAATTACTCCCGAAATATGGGAGTTATGAAGAAATTCATCACCACAATTTATGAAGGCATTAAGTAATCGAATAAGATGGCATCATTAGTTTGTCATAATTTTACTCTTATTTTTCGGACATGTCTACGTCCAACCGCTCCCATACATTCGTTCCACTGTGCGACGCATGGTTGTCGAAAGATAGAGCAGCAGCTTTTTTCTGCGAGCGCAGCGAGCACTTGTTAGGGTCAGTTCACACCGAGACGCGACGCGACGTGACGCGATTCAAAATATAACTTTATTTTCTACACGAAAAGATACACATTTCGTTGTGAGAATTCAGAATACGTTGCGCCATGCAGCGCTGCGCCGCGCGGCGTAGAGCGACGCAGCGCGAAATCACTGGCCGGGGCCTTTTCAAGTATCGTCGCGTCGCGTCGCGTCTCGGTGTGAACTGACCCTTAAGCCGCAAGCAGCTTAGAATGAGATTTCTTACCTACTAATTCCGATTTGTCAACTGCCCACTCGTATCGCCCATTCAGTTATTTCACTGGTAAGTATTTATTTATTAAATGATCCATTTTATTATTTTTTACGACTCATTTTTGTTTACTATGGAAAAAGAAGACGTGCTGCGCCGACCCCAAATAAATTGAGAAGGAGAACAGGAGAAGAATGACGATGTTGAACTATACCTGTCCAATAGATACTTAATAACCAAAAAAAAAAGATTTAATTCGTCCAGCAAATTATATTGCATTAAAACTTAGGCTGATAAAGCAATTATGAGGTCAACTATGCAAGCCTGAGCCTCGTAGATCCGTATCTCATACCAGTGCATCATGTTTCATTTCAATCAATGTACCTATTGATTGTAGCAGACTGCCATGTTAGAATGACACAGTGATGTTCTCAAATTCGTGTTATGTCGCACCACACAACCTTGACCTTGAATCAACGTTGATTAGTGTAACTTCCTTTACGCACTGAATTAAGCAGACAAAGTGATGAGTATAAACGCGTTACATAAAAGATATAATAAAGTTGCACTTGCACACTAATCCAAACTAAAGCTGCCATCTTGTTTTTCCGACACAATAACTCTCGAAAGAATTACTCAAATGTTACCAACAACACCTCTCCGTCAATACCATTCAAGCGCCAGCAGAATACCTTCCTTGTGGACCGAAACTGCAGTGGCCAATCTGGAAATTTCTCTTAACCGTTTGCGGGCCCACGTTGGCCGGTGTATAAATAATCTGGCCAAATGGGGTATCATCGACTCGTCCGTATTGCATTTACAATGGCAGTGTGGAGCCCCTCTGTAGGGTATGCCCCATACCTCCTTTCTTGCCCATCCTGCACAGCAACCCGCACCTTCTAGGATTTAGACGAAGCCAAGGAAAGAGCTGCGCAGGTGGTTGTACACTAGTCGGGTAATATTTGAGCCCATCGACACGAAAAGAAAAAGAAGAAGCGCCAAAAAATATCGTTGTAGCATTGTAAGTATGTAAAAAGGATTGCTAAATAAAAATTGCTACCTAACCTAATGTATTTTCTAAAAATATCCCGGTATATTTGTATTTCCGACACTTATCATCAATCAAGATTATTTTTTAACTGTGCGTGCTGTACCTACTGTCTTTAGATAAAACAGTTGTAGTCATAGAACTAGACCTAACCGTAGGGTACCTGCTTAGACGTATAGGCAATTTCGAGATACTCAGCTGTTTTTACAGCCGAAAATTTCATTTTAATTTGCTACGAGCACGCCCATTATTTCAGCGCGTATTATATTACCGTATCAGCTGTTTATCTCTCTAGTTAAAGAAGTTATCTGAGGTCAGAGGAATACTACAATCCAGGCGATATCTTCTTAAAATTAACACGATTATAACTTTAGCTCATTTTCTGACCCGGAGTCAATTAAATTATAAAGCACCGACACAGAATAGATAGTAAGCTCAATTAAACCAAATTCACCTGGCATAAAACCAAATTCCCATACCTACATTTACTTGGGTATGATTTTTAACTTTCTGATGGAATACCTACTTAGTGACTATGCACAGACGTAGCACATCAAGCTACCCGAAACTGTCAAATTTTCCCGATCAACCTTTGTAGTTTATGTGCTGGCGCATGTACTCGTACGTTTAGTTTTTTTATTTCTATGAAACAATTACAGAATGAAACTAACTTGTGTTGTTGACTGCACCTACATAATTGAGGGCTTTTGTTATTAGAGTTTAGGTAAAACCGGAAAGCATAGAGATTGCATGACACTTCGTCACAACTAACAAGACGTTGAATTCCATTTGAAAGCAGCAAAATTATCGCATAATATCTTCAAGAAGTACCAAGGGCAGACTGGTACCACAGGAGGACCAAAGCTGGTACCGCTTTTCCATTCTTTTACGTGTCAATATAAATAACACTGGCTAATGACAATAACGACTTTAGACGTTACAAGAAAAGCTAGTTTAGACTTCGTGACATCAAAATAATTGGAAGATTCAGAGTTCGATTACTGAAATAATTTATCATCGAACTATATTATATGATTTTTCATTTACAAGTCAATCTACATTTTCTTTATTTTACCAATGGTTCAGTCGAGACACAGGATCAGCCCAAGTCTCATAGAATAATAGGTATTGTCCATGGGAAGCTAATAAATTCATAACGAATGATTCTTTCGTTGCGAGTTGAACGTACGAGAAAATTAAAGCCCTTTGAATTAAATAAGTAGGTACCTAACTTGAATCTTATATAACAAACAGCCCGTTCCTCCGCCATCTTGGTTTTCCAAATATGAAACTAACAACTTTTTATTTGGCCATAGATACAATTTGAACACCATTTTATTTCTTACAATCGGCCCGGATTGTGCAATACATACGATAACTTCTAATCAAGATCGTTGCGTTAGTGTGTATTATGGTGACGGATAGACGCACCCATTGACAAACAATTTACATCATTGGCCCGTGACCTTAGGGTCAGTTTTCATATTGATACTGTTAAGACTTGTACAGTGATGTAACAAGGTCATTTGAGATGTGTGTTGTATCTCTGTTTGAACGAGAGCAAGTGAAGTGGCGAAAAAGATCGCTGTGGCGACATGGCTGATGAAAATACAGTACAGTACCAACTTGGTACTGTCAACAACAAAACTTCAATGACTCCACTATTCAAAGACTTTCGATGCTGATGGTACAGACGCCAACACATCAAGCTACAACAATCTGTCAAATTTCTTTTATAGATTTTCAAACTTATTGTTAAAAAACTGGCCAAGTACGAGTTGGAAATGCGCACCGAGGGTTCCGTACAAACCAAAATTACTAAAGAGAATGAATAAAAATATGTGATGTAACTATAAAATTTAAGGTATTCGGAATTTTTCCTATAAATGTGCTAAGTATAAAAAAAAATGTTTCATGGCGAATTTCAAGATTCTAGGTCGACTGGAAGTACCATTTAGGTTTTGATTCCCTTGCGAGTAGTTGCGAGTTTGAAAATCATCTTACACAGGCTATGAAAGCTCTGTTTAGCAATTTCTGTGTAAATAATTATTTGAACGTCGAAAGTTAAAATACCTACAATATTTAATTTTTCGACGTTCAAATATGCGATGATAGGCCACATAATTATCCGGGTTGTAATTAGCTCACCCTGACAGTGATGTGTCGTGTTGATATAATGAGAACACGCATAATAATATTCTACAGTTTTACGGGTTCTTCATTCATGGATGCATACTCAGTGTTTTGCCTTAGCAGCCACCTTGACGCTGAAATCGATACCAATGAAACCATTAGTGGGTACGAGTTTGACCAAGTTTCGTGACAGTTTCACTTACTTACATTGTTTGGTGAAGTTTTCAAGGGCAACTCTAACAAATAACTGGGGTACAATGACGTTATGTAACTTGCAAGTTGTTCCTTGATAATTTTTTTAAATGAAAACAAAAGAGATATTTCCAAGATACTATTCAGGAATGTTTACAGTAGGTATGTTATAGGCCTATTTAGCATAAAATTGTAATAATTCAAATAGTTGATTGTCGACTACTACCTAGCTGTGCCCGCGACTTCGTGAACGTGGAATAAGATTTTTTGTAAAATAGAAGTAGCCTAAGTTACTTCTTGTTACATCAGCTATCTGCCAGTGAAAGCCCCGTCAAAATCGGTCCAGCCGTTCTAGAGATTAGCGGTTATTTTAATATTACAAACACACTTCAGTTATATTTATTTGTATAGATAATTTTAATTCAACGCCGAAAGTGGGGCTCCGCTGTAACGACATGGGCGCACTACTGCTAAAGTCAGTGTACCACATAATGTTTTTAGTAAAAAAAATAGTAAACAAAACCGAATTTGGAACAGAAGGCCTGTGACATCATCGTAACAACTATTTTATTCATAAACAGCCCGAATTCCGCATTTCAATTGCTGATTGTAAACACTAGTTATTTGCGAATTGTGACGTCATCTTTTTCATAAAGTATTTCGCGTAGGCAGGTTGTTGAACTATTTTTTGACATTTAATCATCAACAGATCACTGAGCCAATAAAATAATCGTTTAGTTAAATCCTTTTTATTATCTTAATCGTAGTTATCAGAACCAAATATACATAATTCTTTTTTATATAAAATTTAGAAAAAAATAAATGAGGCAATTTTGTTTTTTCTATAGGTACTTACATCAATTTGCTACAAATTTATTTACTATTACCTTTCCAATAATAACAATAGCCTTGAATAATGCGTCGCTTTTATAACGATTAGCCAATTTAAGAACAATTATTACAGTAATTTAGAATTTTATAAAAAAAAATAATTCATGGTTTATTTTTAAGAAAAGAAAACGTAAAACTTAATACATTTTATTGCTAGGTAGTTGTTACACAAACAACTTAAACTAGACAAAAAAAAAACAAAATACATTTAAATACACAGCAGGATGTTTGCAGATTTACTATTCTCAATTTCTTGTTCCCGTTTTTTTTGACAACAATCTATAAAACTTTAGTGTAATTCATACTTATTCATTTATCTAAACGATTATGATTCACAGTGGATTTGGAACATCTATGTCTTTTAATAGTACATCAAAAATGTGTTTATTTATTTTTTATAGGTATCTGAATCCACTGTCTCGTAAACAAAACCCTATGCAAGTAGGCATTTCTGATAAAATATACCTACCATAAATCTGGCGAAATAAAAGTTTTATTGTCTCTGCCATCTCTAAACAGGGTCAAATTATTTAGTGCAAATAAATGTATTGATGAAATGCTGGTAAATATGGCAGGCAAAAAATTTGGTAGATACTGGATCAAATACACTATGTAATGTAAAATAATACACTAGAGATTACAAATTATAGTTTCAAAACATAGTTTTCCTCTGTTTGACATCACTGTGACAACATATTCATTTGTGTATGAATGCTACATTGTATGAAATTAGAATAGATACACCTTTGACATCCTAGCTGCTCCTAGAGATACATAGTTTTACAACTAAAAGTGTCTTTTATTTTAACCTACATTTGATTTTGTCTATAACAACAGTTTTAGTGAGGTTCTCAGGAGAAATAATGGAAGTTAACAGCTAAAAATACAAATGCAGACCTAATTTCCATAAACGGTAATGGTTTAAATGGAATGAAGTGTTATCTGACAGAAAAAAGTATTAAAAGTTTTAAATTTCATTAAAAATTACAACATACTAAGCTAAGACGTTATCAAAATTGCATTTGCATTAATGAGGGTATTCTAATTATTTAGTCAACAATCACATTTGCTTTTAAAAATTGTATAAAGCTGTTTTGCAAAATGCAACTTATTTTTGTATAAAATTGGCTATTTCTTTCCAGAATGCCAGGATTTTCTCTAAATAATACATTATTATCTTCTTAACAAATTAATCACTTACTTGCTTATCGCCATGTCTGATTCCTAACAGAATCGGAGCCAGACAACTGAGCGCCAACAAAAAATCTTCCTTCACTTTCATAGCTAAATATAAACTAACCTCTTTTTTTTTTCATAACAAATATATGTAACACTAAGTTTACTCAAGCCATTATAACAGTAATGTTACGAGTTACATGCTATTTTATTTTATGATAAAAATCATAACACTCACCTAAATTAATGTAAAATAAAGAAAATTATACTAGTATGGAACATTAGAAAATAGGTAGGAGACAGATTCACCATTGTGTGTACGTCGCACGGCCTCTGCAAGCATCATGGACACATCAATACACTGGATTTTGGGACACTCCTGCATGTGCCTCTCCTGTGGGATTGTGTTTGTGACAACAACTGCTTCTAAACACGCATTGTTGATCCTTGAGATAGCGGGTCCAGAAAAAATACCATGTGTAAGTATGGCATAAACTTTGATTGCTCCTGCTTCTATAAGTTTCTCAGCAGCATGACAGATAGTTCCACATGTGTCTGCCATATCGTCCACTAAGATAGCTGTCCGGTCCTTCACATCACCAACAAGTACCATTGATGCTACCTCATTGGCCTTTTTCCTCTCCTTGTGAATCAGAGCAAACTCAACATTCAATCTGTCAGCAATGGATGTGACCCTCTTGGCTCCTCCTGCATCAGGAGACACTACAATACTGGTCTTCCAGTCAGGAATATTCTCTTTGATCCACTTCAAGACAGCAGGCTCAGCAAAGAGGTTATCCACAGGAATGTCGAAAAATCCTTGAATTTGAGACGCATGGAGGTCCATTGTTATGATGTGGTCGGCGCCCGACACCGACAGGATATTGGCGACCAGTTTAGCGGTGATCGGCGCTCTGCTCTTGTCCTTCTTGTCTTGCCGCGCGTACGGGAAGCACGGAATCACGGCTGTCACCCGAGACGCAGATGCAATCTTACACGCGTTAATCATGATCAGCAACTCCATTAGGTTGTCGTTTATCTCGCCGCTGCCGCTCTGCACAATATAAACATCCTCGCCACGTACGGATTCACCTATTTCCACGCATGTTTCCATGTTGCTAAACTTCTTGGTTACAACTTTTCCTAGATCAATGCCCAAACGATCGACGATTTTCTGCGCTAGGTCGGGGTGGGAGCTCCCGCTGAACACTTTGATGTTAGGCATTCTGGTGGTTATAGGTAAGGATACGTGATCTAATTTATTTACTACTTCTTGTATAGTTACAGTTGATTTCATCAGCGCAGCACCGATACGACCCTTCGACCGTCACTCGCGGTATATGTGACGGGAATAACAAGATGGAACTATTTATGTATGTCTAATTACCGATAAGAGACACCAGCGGCAACGTGGGGACCGCCGCGCCGTGCTGTAAATATGCACCGCACTTGACCACAGTTCACGCGTTCGCCTTGTCTCGCACGTTTTTATTTTACTAAAATTGATTTGACCTGTCAAGAATGTCAAGACCAATGAACTGTTTATGTTAGGAACCGTATGCCAAAATATTAGTAAATTTCTAACTTAAGTTTTCCCTGTTGTGGCTGTGACATGTAAAGTGTAAATAAATGAATAAATGGCCTGTTGGAATTAAGGTATTTATCAAAAAAAAATATAAAATTTAAATTTGCGGCAAAATCGATTTCTAAAATTGTTTTCCTTTATAAAATACACGAATGGGGTTGACACCTTTGTGATAAGTTGAATCTTGAAACGAACGTACCCGTGAGGCCGTGACCGGTAAAAATACGAAAAAAACATGAAAAAGAAAATTGCTGATTTTTTATATTCCCTTGCCAAAGTCAACTCTTGCAAAAAGGGCTTCCGGTGTGATATTTTCATCATTCCTCCATGCTTTTGTAAAGCATGCAGGAAATGCTTAGCATCAGGAACACTTTGAATATTGCTTGAATCAACAGCCTTCATAGTTCTATAAAGGCCGTTGATTCAAGCAATATTCAAAGTGTTCCTGCCTGCTGACCTAATATTTAGACCACTGAAGTAGTCCTTCTTCAAATCGACTAAACATTTTCTAAAATTGTACACCAAAGAAAAAAATGTCCATGCTTTGCACAATAAAGGCGGAAACACGCTTACGTATCGTGCCGTGTCGTGTCGCGCCAGAAGCAAATCGGTTTCATACATTTAATATGGTTAGGGACATATTTGCATGGCGTGTCGTGTCGCAACGATGTATGAAACCGATTTGCTTCTGGCGCGAAACGACACGCCACGACACGTAAGTATGTTTCCCCCTTAAGTGTGTTTCCGTCTTAATTGTGCAAAGCATGGACAATTTTTTTCTTTCATTGACAATTATTGCCAATGAATAAATTTTTTTCATTGACAATTACTGTCAATGTCAGTCAATTAGTCAAATTGAAACCAAACTGTGTCTGTAATCAAACGAACACGAAAGAAATCCCAGTTTTTATTTTTGTTGTAGTTCATAAGAAAAATGTGAGTGCAAAGTGTTTTTTATTAAGAAATAATAAATAACAAGAGCAGTAACAAGAATAATGGGTGAAGAATCAAGGAATACCAAGGATGACAAGCAGAAGCTAGTTCGATGTATGGAATGGTTGCAAAAACAAAATAATGAAGACACAGAGAAGTTATCATTGGAAAATAAAAATGACATACAATTTATTATTCAAACCCATGCAGCCAGGAAGAACTTTTTACTGGCGGTTGCTGAAGACGATGCAACTGTGCCTACAGGCGTCAATGAGCCTACACTGGAACCTAAAGCTGTGGTATGTGAAACAAACGATTTTTTTACAAAATACAGTTAGTACAATAATTCAGAGAATTTTATTCATGTTCTATCATCGTTAAAATATGGTCTTGCTTGACTGGGGCCATTTTAAATAATGTAACTATTTAAAATGGCCCCAATCAAGCACAAGTATTTTGGCTTGTATTGTACTGAGTTGTATTTGGTTGTTGAAAACTCCATCACAGACCACTGCTGGACATAGGCCTCTCCCTTGCTGCACCATAACACTCTGTCCTTCAAATATACTGCCACTCTTATGAAATGCAGGCATAGAAATTTGTAAAACTGGGATTTGGTTATTTGGCCCAACAGCATGTGTGATTTTTAAAGTCAAAAAAGATACACAATATCTAGTGACTCTGTACTATTTAAACCTGGTACACACATACAAAAACACTCTCACTTGATTGTATATAATCTCAACCTGAGTGATTTTTGATTGTAACAATGTTTTGATTTAAAAGATTGTCCATAGAGTTTCTGCCCATTCTTCTCCATGGAGACCTGCACATGGGAATGGGCAAATACCTTACTTGCACAATTTTTTTTGCCTGGACTGTAGCTTCAAATAAAGTAGTGGCCTGACTAACAAAGTCAAAAAATTGATACTAACCCTATATGAGTCATAATTACTCAAAATAAAAAATTAAATATACATAAGTAAGTGTAATAAAGTTGTACAATAAATATCATTGAAGTAATCTCCCCAATAACTGTAAAAAAACCGCTAAACAAGTTCCTGCTTATCCCGGGCAGCGAGTGCACATATCCTTAAAGTCATTCATCTACTTACTGATCATTTGGTGGTTTTACTCTAAACCCTAACTAAAACTAGTAAACACCACATTTATTACCAGTACACAACATCATGCTTATTTTATCCTTACAGTCGCGGTATAAGCTGCGTGTCTCCAACCTGCAGATGGAATGTGAATGGCAGTCCTGTCGTCGCAACTTCGTTGATTACGAGCTGTACCAGAAACACGTCCGAAACCACTCGTCTGACATGCATGTCATTGAGAAGGAATCTGGATGTTAGTATTGAAAATTTTCATTTTAATCTTAACTATCTTCTGCCTGCAGCTGCGAATACAATAGGGGTGTGGACTGGGTAAAGAAAACGACATTCTATTTTGTCCGACAGACAGGTAATACAAAAATATTAGACACGTATTTTTTGTTTTATCAAAATATCAAAAAATTACTTGTTTAAAACTCATTAAAGTTGGAGAGTGGGGGCTTACTACGTCACAAGTAGGTATAAAACTTACCTACATGTGACGTCATGCGCCATTTCAACTCAATATATCTCTGTAATATTATGACCATGTGAAAAAAGAAAAAATACGTGTCCAATACTTTTCAATAACCTACCCGACGGACAAAGAAAAAAAATTGGATTATCCCCTATTGTTATTATAGGTCATCATCTTCCTGCCCTTGTCCCATTTTATTTGGGGTCGGCGCAACACGTCTCTTTCCTCCATTCTCCTCTTTCATTCGTCATGCTATCATCTACTCCTTTTTCCTTCACATCATTTTTTACACAATCCATCCGTCTTTTCTTTGGTCTTCCTCTCCCTTTCCATCCATCTTCATTTATATTCATCACTCTTTTAGTCACATGTGTTCCGACCCTCCTCATCACACGTCATACCAAGGCAGACAACTCCCTTTCATTGTTTCTGTAACAGGCGCCACTTTCAAAGCTATTGTAGGTTTACATGCAAATGTTTAAGAAATTCAGTTTTGGAATTGTGTTAGTGACTAAGCAAATATGTCGATATCAGACTTTGTATAATTATAGCTTTTTATTTATTACCGTAAAGAAACTTGTACCCCCATTGTGTATGTTTATCTTCATCTTTAGTAGCATAGATTGGTTGCGCCCGTGGTCGCAATAGGGGATAATCCTATTTTTTTTTTCTTTGTCCGTCGGTTAGTTTATAAGAGTATAGACTATAGGGTAAGTTGTTCATTGAAAAGTATTGGACACGTATTTTTTCTTTTTTCATGTGGACATAAAATTACGGAGATATATTGAGTTGAAATGGCGCATGACGTCACATGTAGGTAAGTTTTATACCTACTTGTGACGTAGTAAGCCCCCACTCTCCAACTTTAATGAGTTTTAACTAAGTAATTTTTTGATATTTTGATAAAACAAAAAATACGTGTCTAATATTTTTTTATTACCTGTCTGACGGACAAAATAGAATGTCGTTTTCTTTACCCAGTCTGATCCCCTATTGCCTGGGCAATGGGCAAGCTTCACAAGAGGTACTGGGTTCTATAACTAGGTCAGGCTGAGTTCTTGGGCTCTTCAAGTATTCAGTGGTTCAAGACGGATGTCACAACAATTTTTTCACTGTGGCCGAAATTATATTGTGAGGATAATTCAAACATGTATGCCAAAAATATTCTAATATGTATGCATATGCATGCATACATAATAAATACAAAAATAAAACAAAATAGATATAGATAAGTGCTGTACTATCCACTAATTAAAGGTATACACATGCCCTACTGTTTTCTGTTATGTACTTATTTGCATAAACATGCTAACACTGATGTAATCATTATGACTCTTGATAAAATAACATTGATTGAATTAGTTGTTGATATTGTAACTTGTTGTTATTGCAAATTATTTAGTGATGGAAATATAGATTATTATTATGAATTAAACTTTTAACTACTTTCAAGAAAAATATTGTTTGTAATGATATATTAATCTTTGTGACCGATAACCGTTGGGGTAGACGAGTTCTTGAGTGGAGACCACGGATCGGTAAACGTAGCGTAGGACGTCCTCAGACTCGGTAGAGCGATGATCTTCGCAAGGCGGCTGGCAAGAGCTGGATGAGAGTGGCCGAGGATCGTGCTCAGAGGCCTATGTCCAGCAGTGGACAAATACAGGCTGATGATGATGATTAATCTTTGTGACATATCTTGTGCTATAACTATAGATCTATTCATCAAATGAATAAAATTGAAGTGTCTGTTTGTAATATTAAAATAACCTTTTACTACATGCATATGAATGTATACAGTATGTTAGTTTAAACGAGGGACATATTCAAACCCATAATAGTACATGCTAACATGATACTAATAAAAATATAAACAAAAAAAAAACACTGATAAATAACAGACAGAACCATACCAAAATTTTCGCAAATGTCACGCAACGTGTATACACCCTTAATACTATCGCAGAACATGTGAGCGGGTCAATGACTCTTAGGTATAATCCATTTTCCCTTCATAATTTAAACTTACCTGGCTTAGGACAGTCCAAAATATCTAGGCACTAAACAAAACATTAAAAATTCTTCTATATACGTTATAGGTTTTTTACATATTTGAGACGAGAATCGAATACTGAATACCCTCCCTTAATATGTCCCTCGTTTAACCTAACATACTGTATATGGTACATATACCAAAATAACATTTTTTTTAAATGTTGTCTGTCTGTTTGTTTGTTCCGGCTAATCTCTGGAACGGCTGGACCGATTTTGACGGGACTTCACTGGCAGATAGCTGATGTAATAGGGAGTAACTTAGTAATTCTTAAATTGCATGTGGACTAAGTCGCTGGCACAACTAGTTTTTTTCTAAATGATCACAACTGGCATTATAGTAAGTTAGTTCATTAAGTTCATTTAGTTCATTAAGTATAGAAAATGCAGTCCAATGTTCAATTCCGCAAAGGAAAATTCCCTATGATGTTTTGGGGTCGATCTCTTAATATTGGAAATCTGTATCCTTTTGTTATATATTCTGTTATTATATTATAAAGGGTGTAAAACACCTCTTAACGAAGCCGAAAGGCACTGGTTCTCCCTGTCATTGCGATCATTTTTTTGTTCTACACCATACCTGGGAACCTTCTAGTTACGGAGATATTAGGGGTCAAAGTTCCAACTTTTTGACAAGTATTTTTTTAAATACAAGTTTTTAATGTCAGATTTTTACTTTAAACACCTCCACGACCCCCGAACTATTCAATCCGTCCATCAGCACAATGTTTTGAGTGCGTTACATTGAGTTCTACCACAAAACATGATTTTACACCCCCCAAAAAAAAGTCGTTTCCCAGCAATAATTTTTGCGTAAAGTTACTTAGTTTCATGTACAGAATGCTTGGTTGACGGCTTCGTGATGAGGTGATTTACACGGTGTATATTCTGTGAATTTACCTTGTGTAAAGATGAAATACTCTGCCCCGCCGTCCCGGTGTGCGCCTTAACCTTTTGAACGCCATTGTCACATATACGTGACAAGCAAGCGCATGTCCTTTACGCCAACGACACAAATATGTGACAAAAAATGGGGCACAATATAACACGAAATAAACAATTTAAATCATTACTTTTGTGTGTGTTTATTCAAAGAAGTGAAAAAAATATATAAATATTAAATGTTTTATCTAGAAACAGTAAATAAACGCGAAAGCGCGAAAGTATTTGCGGGAAAGGGGTACGAACCTTTGTGGCATATCTAGCCGCCGCCATCTTGAGATATTTGGAAGTAAAGATCGCCATTTGTGTCATTATGGACTCATATGGCGAAAAATCTCGGAAACGTGACACTTTAGGATACCATGTTACTTAACATTTTTTGTTTGTATAAGTGTCCTCTATCCAAATATACCACTTTTATCGTGCTCGGAAATTTTGAAAAAAAAAAAACAAGATGGCGGCGGCTAGATATGCCAGGCTTCATACAAAAATGTTCGAACCCCTTTGTGTTGCTTGGCGTGGAGGGCACGCGCGTCCGTTTATGCTCTGGCGTTCAAAAGGTTAAATCAGAATCACCAACAATCTGTTTTTCTTTTTCTTTGCCAGATGAATACGTCTGTCTCTGGGACGTGTGCGGTCACAAAACCTCAGATTTCAACGAGATGGTGCGTCACGTGAACTACCACGCTTACCATGGCAAGTTGATGGCTATCGGCTTCAATGGGAGAGCTACGCTGAAGCTAGACCAGTGCAAAAAGGACTCCACCAAACGAAACCAGATACCTATACAAGTTAACGATTATGTTTGTATGTGGTTTGGCTGTGAAGATAAAACTAAATATAACTCAATGCAGGTGAGTTATTATGTGATATTTTTATTTATCCATCTACTATCAGTCATGATTCCTCATTTTTACTACCAGTAGTAAAGCAGGTAAAAAATTTGCCCGTGTTACTACCGGCGGTTGCAAACAAAAACCGGCCAAGTGTGAGTCGTACTCGCGGACGAATGTTTCCGTACCATTATTTATAAAAAAATCACTGTTTTGTATCGCTTAAATAATTATTTTATTCTGTTTTTAGTATTTTTATTATAACAACAACAGAAATATATAATTTGTAGAAATTTCAATTGGCTAACTATCACTGTACATGAGATACAGCCTGGTGACAGACGGACGGACAGGAAGGACGCTTGACCCTTTGGGTACGGAATCGTAAAAAGAAAGAAGAACGTTACAGATAGTGATGAGAATAACACATTTAAAAGACAATTAAAAGAATGTTAGTAGCACGGGCAGGTCACGATTTCAGTATTTGACTCATTTTATTTTTACAAAACTCTAATAAAAGGTCGTTAACAATTTAAGGAAATGCATTGATACCTTTTAATTGATAATTTATTCATCCCAATATACCATAACCATAATCTTTCAAATCCCAGAGGAAACAATGAGCATCATCTTTCTGCCCTAGTTCCATGTCCCATTTTACTTGGGATCCGCATGGTTCTTTCTTCCATTCTGTTCTGTCAACAATCATGCAGCCACTCCATCATTTACTCCTTATTCTAAGAATAGCTCCCACACAATCGATCCATCTTTTCTTTGGTCTCACTCTTCCCTCCAATATTACGGCACTGTTGGCGCAGTGGCCGAGCGATCGACTGCTGCGCTGCTTGTCGCGGGTTCGATCCCCGCACGGAACAAATATTTGTATGGCCTACAGTACGTCTACCATGAGTTGTCATAGTTAGATCGCTTGACGTAACTGCAATAGTTCCGTCAATACGCAAATACTAAAGTTAGCTTTTTCAATGGTACCATGAGCTGTGTTGGTGCTTACTACCATATTCTAAGCAAATGAAACCCAAACTTGCAGTCGTTGTAGTTTAGTTTACTACACGGTGACGTAGGATAGATAACTATAGTGACTCATACTGCGCATTTTAGTACCCAACTATCCGCTAGAGGCGCTGTAAAAGTTTTCATACATTTTTTCACAGACGCTAGCGAGTATAGATTGTTAAAACTCATGGTACACGTTGTTCTGGGTCTGGCTGTTTGTAGACTAGTTTTTTTTTTTGGTTGGTCCTGTTCTTTCCCTTTGCAGTAAGCAACGACTTATTATTGTCCTCCCATACTTAAGTACTAACGCTCTAACATTCAAATATTCTAAAACCCAATGGTTGGTTGGTTTTTCCCATAGAAAACGACCAACCCGAACCGTGCACCTTTTGTCGAAGTTTTATAAGTGTCCATGTTGGCCAAATAAAATATTTTGATTTTGTATTTATGTGACTTTAAATGTATGTAAACACCACGATACAGGAGAAATTCCTAGTGAGAGGAAAAGTAAAAAAAAAGCATTATTGATAGTCAATTCTACTTCTTACAGCGATTCCTAGACCACGTACAAGTCCACACATTCTATTCAGACAACTTCCTCTGCTCCTGGGCTGGCTGCGGTGCTGTCTTCCCTCGTAAGGAGATGTTGAGGGTCCACGTAAGGACTCACACGGGGGAACGACTGATCGCTTGCTATCATTGCGGACAGCACTTTGCGAATAATAGGAAACTAAGCGATCATTTGAGAAGGCAGGTATGTTTTATGTGATCGTCATTTTGTATTATATGGAGTGGCCTTGTTGCAATTTATGAGCTTGCGTTATTTGACATTAACTTGATAATTGATATAAAGTTTAAAATGCAACGATTCCTGACGCATGTTCTTAATAAGTACCAATTATGTAATACAAGCTGTCCCGCGCAACTTCGTCTGCGTCACATTTTCCTCGTTTGCGCAACATTTTTCATTACTGCTCCGCTCCTATTGGTCGTAGCGTAATGATATGTAGCTTATGTCCTTCCTCAGGTTGAAATCTATTTTCTTGCCAAATTTCATTAAGATCCGATCAGCCGTTTAGTCGTGAAAAGATAACAAACTAACTTACTTTCGCATTTATAATATTAGTTAGGAAGTTAGGATGTTTGTTTAGCTCTTTTGCTAGCTAAAATGTTTATAGTCAAACAAGATGGCGACCGTAAGACAATAAATAAAAACAATGGTAATACTACTACATAGGAATATTTTTAAACTATCAAATAAAACTATCAAATTAAAAAAAAAGTGGTCTGTAAACCTGTTGAACGCTACGGAATGGGCAACTACAGTACTTTCACAAGTTATTATGCCTTGTGACTGGGACTGTAGCTTCGCGTTTTATTTTGTTTTTTTGACTTTCAAAAGTGCCTGTAATGGTCTAATTGAAATAAATGCTTTGACTTTGACTTTGTTGATTGTTTTGCCTATTAATCTATATAATGTAGACAATGCTAAAAATGAAAAAAAAATGTCATGTGACTTAATTACTGAATATATTGGTTCTATTTTTTTTTTGTGTAGAGACTGGGAATGTCATGAGTCATGAGGTAGTAATATTGATTGTCGTCTCTACGCTGTATAACGTTGTCAGTGGTGCTACTTATTTTGCTATTTTTAATTCCTTATTATTCCTAGTCTATCCGTAAACCTCTTCACATATTCCCATTTATACTTACAGAATGTCTACGCAAACTCTCCCTACGTGTGCGAACTTTGCGGCACCCGATGCGCCACAGACTACCTCCTAGGCGAGCACACGCGTCAGCACATATCGACGTACGCCTGCACTCTATGTGATATGTCGGCTACGTCGCCGGCCGCGCTAGCCAATCACGTGCGCTATAGACATCTGGCGAGGAAGGATACTAGGACGCATGCGTGCCCGGACTGTGAATACAAGTAAGTTTTAACTGTAACTCAACTATCGCAAGGTCGATATTCGTCTACTGGGTATACACACTCGTCAGCGCATATCTCCAACCATATGCGCTATAGATATCTGTCGAGGAAGGATACTAGGTCGCATACGGACCCGCATTGTGAGTACTAGTAAGCTATTAGAAAGACAGAAAGTAGTATATAAAAATAGACCTTCCTGCAGTTGAAATAAAGTTGGAAATCAATTAAGTTTCGTTAGCTGATCCCACATCTGCCCGTTTTGCACCCTACGTACAAAACCCCACATCTGCCAGATGTGAGTTTCATCTGATTTATTTTCGACTCGATTTTAACAAACTTTATGTTTTTTAGTTTGGCAGTACCAACGACACTGTCTTCGAAAATAAATAACCTTCACGACGTACCGACCTTCGATACGCGTGGTAGTTCACTCCAAGCTTATTTAAAGTTATCGCGATTCCGGCCCCCAAGATACAGGCACAGCCTAGTTTGGGGTCCACTGTTATCTAAATTTGTTAAAATAAAACTTGGTACCGATATCCTTAACCTTTTGACCGCCACGTCAAAAAAGAAAAAGCGTGCCCTCAGCGCCAAGCTCCGAATTCATAATTTAATACCTACAAAATAATAGTGAGGGCGAAATTATATCGATAAAGCTCATAGAAACCTGACAACATTTTTTTACATGGGTTTTAATTTCAATAAAGATTATTATACCATCCTTGTGTTGAGTTTTATTTCATCGCGCTTTGTACTTTATGACATAAATGTAATAATCTGTGTCACAGTTACGGCGTTTATTCCACAAATAGAAACAACAATCGATAAAACCAAGTCAATAGTATTACAGCACTATTGTCCATCATGACGTAATTTTTTGTCACCCTAAGACGACAGTGGCGCTGTTGGCACGTATTTCTTGCAATTGCTCGCTTCTTCTCTAGAGGTGCGACACCGATACTTATTAATAATATCGAAATATTTTATTTTGTTCGTTTTGTACTTTTAACATTGTCAACTAATAAAATTTAAGTTTCTTTGGAAGAACAAGCAATATTAATGCTTTAGTATAACGCCAGCCACTGATGACATCAGTGCAGAAATAAATACCGTTTACTGTGTTAGTGTTGTTTACTTTCGAATGTAGACAATTTACAACACTGTAATGAATAGGAAATAATGAGGAATAATGGTACCTACCTGGACAAAGTTTCTTAAGTGTCACAAACATGAAGTTCACAAAAGATAAAATAAAACATTTTATAAAAATCAGTTCTTTAATTAAAAAGTTGGGTGGTAGAAATTGGTAGAACAATCACACCATTTTTAATACCTTCACACATTATATACCGTTCAATATGTATAAGACAATCAACATAAGTTTAATTCAACAATTGTATATTGATTTATATCGATGTACGTATGTATTTTTAGGTAGGATAGTATTAAAAAAAAAAAACATTATAAACGTGTCAGTATCGACTCCTTGCAATATACTTAATAAGTCTTCACTACTCATATTATAGTTATCCATTATTAATCATGTATACAGTAAACAATAATAATAACAGCAAAAGAACTACTCTATTCAAAAATTTTCCTCGTTTGACGTCATGGGACTGTCAATCATAGACGACTGTGGCGTTCCCGGCACAGACAATACAGTGGGTGATAGGGATGGGCATTGCAGTCATTACAATCAATCGGTAATCTATTAACACTCGACTTTTAAAGAGCGCAAAGTTCAGTATTATAAAATTTTCTTGATTTTTCAAACATGAAAGTTCAATATCAAATGTTTTATTTGTTTAATAATGCAGAATTCAGAGTAAATCAAATATAACGTAGGTTGCCGTCGAGGTCGATATTCTTGTTATATTGACTGCTGCCTACATCACTACGTGTCCTGTTGAGGTGACTGTGGCTTTGAGGGCACGAACTTTTTAACTGGTTTTCTTTTTTGTCATCGTATGTTACTACAGATGAAATCTAATGAAAGCAGTTCACTTCAAATAAATGAAGAAGAGTCAAGGTAAATAATTAACAAGGGCAAAACACAAAACAATGCTGTTTAATGACATTTATTTACGTTTAAAATTCTGTCAACCATTCGCGACCGTGGCGTGCTGGGCACATTTTGGTTTGTCGTCTACACACGACTGTGGCGGTCAAAAGGTTAATGATGTTAAGACTAAGAAAATTACTGTAACTATGGTTTAATAAATTTATTCTTATTTAATATCAACCTTATTTCGTAGAATAACTCATTACACTAAATTAATAAAACCAACCAAAAATACACATCTCGATTTTCTAATAAACTACCTTTCCATTTTCCATAGAGCCATAACAAAATCAGACCTCCGCCAACACATACTTACACATAAAAAGAAAAAGAAGAAAACATCCAAATCAATTAAAAAGGATATCGAGCGATCTGACGAAGAAAACTCGGAATCTGACTGTTATGAAGTTAAAAAGGAGAAGTCTACGAGGAACTACGCCTGTCACTTGTGTCCGGAGAAGAAGATGAAGATATTCTCCAGAGGGAATCGACTGACGACGCATTTGGTGAAGGAACATGGTGCTCAGTGGTCGTTTGGACATAGCAGATTCAGGTAAGTTGTCATCACCGTCTGCCTAGCCTTTTCCCAAACTATCTTGCGGTCGGCTACCAGTCTAACTGACGCAGTTGAGTACCAGTATTTTACATAAAGCGACTGCCTATCTGACCTCCACAATCCAGTAACTGGGTAATATGATACCCCTTAGTAAGACTGGATGTCAGACTTTTTGCTTCTGACTACTCGTAACGACTGTCAAAGATCTACAAATGACAGCCGGGACCAACGGATTATCGTGCTTTCCGAAGCACGGAGAAAATTCGGTATGTAATTATGGTCACTCATCCATTGACCAACCAACCAGATAGGCAATCGCTTCATGTAAAATACTGGTACACAGCTGCATCCTGCATCCGGTTAGACTGAAAGCCGACCCCAAGATAATTTGGGTAAAGGCTAGAACCATATTTGTTACGGTCGGAATCATATTTTAATCAACGTTAACCTTACATTGACCTGCAAATTGCAAAAAAAACGTAAGAAAATTCTAATTTCGCGGGCTACCTGATCTCATCTTCCTTTACGTGCTTTCCGACGCACGGAGGACTCTCCATGACAATGAATAGTCCACCCATCCAGGTCCCGACCTTTTCTATTCAACATTAAGTTTTTCGACTATTTCAAAAACAGTCTCCTTTAACTTTTCAGGTACCAAATGTCGGAAGACGGCATGTACAGACTGACAACCACCCGCTACGAATCTTTAGAGGTCTCAGAAAAAATTATGGACGGCTACAGCAGTCCTAAAGTACCTTTGACAAGTATAGATTTTAAACTAAGACAGGTTGCAAACCCTACCGCGTTCTCGCCTAGATGTTTCGAGATCTCTTTGAAGGACGATAATGATGATCAGATGGAGGTTGATAGGAAGCCGGTGATCGAAGACAATGGTGTAGAAATTATGATGTGTGATGTAGATGAAGAAGGGAATATTATAAGCTCTGAAGTCATTGATAACAAGTCTGATGTGATACCGAAGTTAGAGAGTTAGGATTTTTGTTCGAATTTTGTCTTGAGGTGACCTGTGAGCGTGATTGTGTGGGATTTCTTTAATCATGAGATAAAGAGTATTCGTCCTTTTGCTTACGACATGACTTATTAAAGAAAAAAAAATACCTTGCCCCACACTAGGAATAGGGGATACTCACATTTTTTTTTATTTGTCCGTCGGGTAGATTATTGAAAAGTATTGGACACGTATTTTTTCTTATTTCACGTGGTCATAAAATTACGGAGATATATTGAGTTGAAATGGCGCATGACGTCACGTGTAGGTAATTTTTATACCTAATTGTGACGTAGTGAGCCCAACTTTAATGAGTTTTAACTAAGTATTTTTTTGATATTTTGATAAAACAAAAAATACGTGTCTAATATTTTTGTATTACCTGTCTGTCGGACAAAATAGAATTTCGTTTTCTTTAACCAGTCTTCACCCCTATCTCTCCTGTATCGTGAGTGCGTTTACAACATACACAAACAGCTAGACACGGAACAACTATCTGTAGGCCATACAAATATTTGTTCTGAGCGGGGATCGGACCGCAGTCGATCGCTCAGCCACTGCGCCAACCGTATCGTCTTATGGCGTGATTGCAATTGATGGTAAGGCCGAATTCGATCTCACACCCAATCCGTACATCTTTTCTTTGGCCTTCCTCTCTCTCTTCATCCATTAACATTCATATCCATCTCTATTTTAGTGTCGTTTAAATGAACGGGGTCGAGTACGCCCGGCTTTGGACAATCTTGATGGTTCGACTCCATTCGATATTACTCGTAATGCAATCAATGCATCGGGTGCCCGAATTCGAGTAAGGTCTTTCAAGCGCCCGAATACGGGCTATCGACTAAGTGTAATTGCGCCATTAATGGAATATTATTCAGAGAACACGTCAGAATCTCTAGTCAGGCACTGTTCTTGGAATTATCTATTGAGAAATTCTCAGTAATAGCCCAGAATCTCTTGTGTCAGATTAATTGCAAAGGACTATTCATATCGTATCCATATGAATAACTAGCTGTACCGCGCAACTTCGTCTGGGTCACATTTTCCCCGTTTTCGCAACATTTTTCATTGCTACTCCGCTCCTATTGGTCGTAGCGTGATGATATATAGCCTATGTCCTTCCCCAGGTTAAAATCTATCTTCTTGCCAAATTTCATTATGATCCGATCAGCCGTTTAGTCGTGAAAAGGTAACAAACAAACAAACAGAGTGACTTTCGCATTTATAATATTAGTTTGGATTATGGTATCTGAAAATGCAGAGATGTCGTTAAAAAGACTTCTATTTTTATTATTGTAATATCATTATTTAGATTTCTAGTTTATTTTCAGATTGATCTTTTGTTTTGTATTGACTGGATTTATTTTAAGGTTATATTTTAATAATTATGACAATTTAAACATTTTAAAATAAGCATGTTTTAATTATAAACACAATACTTTCTAGTGCTGTGCATAATATTAAAAACATCACATAGACCTAGTATTTATATTTATGGTACAGAAGTTTAATCTCATTGAAGTTCGTGTTTCTTTATTTCCAGCAGTTTTGAACATGAATTTACTTCTGTAATAATATTTTTAATGCATGAGACTTAGAACATAATTTGTGACAGATACAAGATGTTGTTTTGCATTCTCGACAAAATTCAGGTGGTTGTCACAAAATACATAAATAATCAATTTAAATTACGGTACACCTAGTTCATTATTTATAATCGCTGAATTTCTTGGCTGTTTAAGTTTGTCAGTATATCAGAATAACCCTCTTAACGTGGTTTAGGGAATAAGTGTGTGAAAGCGTGGTAGGGCGAGGATCAGACGGGCCGCGTTTAGAACACGGGTGGTACACACTTACTGTTTCCCGTAAAGCAGAAATAAAAAAAATAACTAGGTACTCATTTTTTTATTATTGATCCGGGACGAGAATCATTAGCATACCTCCTTGAATTTGACGAGGATGCAAAACAACACCAGTAGGTGTGGGACTGTGGGTGTACTATAAGTACAACCGTAGACACCCACGACGTTTTCACCCTTATCCCCCGAGTAATAAGGTTGAAAAGTGGACAACCGTCAATGAGTGCGGTGTAAATCTCTGTCTATCCCTTCCGGCAAAACAGACGTGATGTTATGTTTTGAATAAAACCACAAAATAATTATTTCATAACAAAAATATTCCTTATTTACAACCCATATTTTGTGATGAAATCCCGAATATCGAACTCTGATATTTTTTTAGACAGATGGTTTTAATTTGTATTGTTATAATGATTTTAATGTAGAGTGGGTTTTTAAGGAATTATTTAATGATTAACTGTCCGTGTGATTCTAAGTTATAATAAAAAATGTTTTTATCTTGAATGAAATAGATTTAATAAAAATAATGTAAAATAAACATAATATATGTTTTATTTATTGTAACAAAAGCATACAAAACAAATCTACAACAGTCTTTAAGATGCGTATCCAACATCTCAACTAACTGACCATCCCGTTTTGAATCGTTTTTTTTTACTTACGTCTAGTTTTCGAGATATTTGCGAAAAACTCTTACACCCGTATCTATAAACAATTCAAATTGATTACTTGAGCAAAAGTAATTGCTTGAACTGCTTTAGAACTGTCATTAAGTAAGATTTCATAGCTTTGTTTTTGCAAAAATGTTTGCATATAATCAAAATATTTTTATTTTACATAGGCCTACATGGGCACTTATAAAAGATTGACAAAAAGGTGCTCGGTTCGGGTTTGTCATCATAAGTAATGACTATAGATACGGGACTTAAAGCGGATGGTCAATTTGTTGGCGTGCTAGTAACAAGCAAATGGGGGCCGCAACTTCATAAAACTTTACAAAAATAGTTCCGAAGATTATTTTATAGATTTAAATGGTGGCCAAAATCACATAAAAAAGAAGGATTGTGTGGTTTTATGAAACCACGGTAAAAGTGAAACTTTATCCCTACTCCGCGGCCGACCGTCAGCGTCACGCGACATGCAACACACAGACGAAAAAGTTTGAGACGATGTAATAAAAGTTTCACTTTAAAACTATTTTTTTTCTTTTTTTTCTAGCCTGCTTTGTACCACTCCCGGACAAAGGCTTAAATATTTTATAAAACTATCACCAAAACGACATCCAACCAAAAAGTAATTATTTAAATCCGAACTCCTTGAAACTCGCGATCAAACGATCAGCCTCTCTAAACCCTGACTCTACGGCCCCGTGGCCATCATGGTGTCTATGGTGCGAGGTAGCTTCGCCCGCGAAGCACACTACAGGGAACTTGTTAGGGTGTAACAGTGGTTCTGACAGCTCTATGGCACCCCCATCACCGTTTTCTTCCAAGACCACTGTTCGGTACGCGTATGCTCCTCGTGCTAGGGGGTTTGAGGCCCATTGGGATCTGAAAGGGTCAAAAAATTCAAGTTAACGGATGGTCTAAGATTCATGTATATTCTTATATTTCCGTTTCCGTCAAAGCAGTGTAGGATAAGGAACTGAGTTGTCTGCTTTTTTTTTTTTTTTTTTTTTACTGGTCCACCAACAATTGTCCACACTGGTTTTATGCTTAAGGTAACATGCAAACGTTAATTACATCAGTGCAACAATCACCTAAAGGTAAACACCGCGTGCATAATGAAGTTGTACAAGAAAAGAAAAATTAAATTAAAATAATCTAGTTTTAAGTTACTAGTATCTAAAAACTTAATTTAAAACAAATAATTGCTTATATCTAAAAAAAAAGGAAGGAATAACAAATTTCATTCCAAGCGGGATAATGAAAGGTTTTTATGGGAGATATTTATGAAAATTGGCTTTCAATTTGCCCAAACTGTCAAAGTACAGATCGATTTTATCACTGCAGCTATTAATAACTTTGCAGAACCTCGCAATAGGGGAATTGGCGCCTAGAACTGTTCTTCTCTGCGGTGGGCAGAGAGGTGTTATTGAACTGTGAGGAATTCTTGAGGGGGCACGTAAATTAATAGAGTGCAATATTTGTGCACAGTCAATTTTATGGGATACCACTTTGCACACAAACATTGCGTCACTAATGCGTCGGCGCTTGTCCAGCGAAACCATTCTAAAGTGTTTCAGTCTGTTACTGTAAGAACGTACTTTTTTAGAAATTCCGCTAGAAAACGCCAGATGCCAAAGAAAACGCTTTTGTACACGTTCAAGACGCAGCGAGTGTACAGAGTAATGTGGCCGCCAGACTACGCTACAATATTCCAAAATGCTTCGAATTAAACTATTATAAAGCATCATTTTGGTTTTACAACATCTGAATTGTTTACAATTTCTCATAACAAAGCCCAGCATTTTGGAGGACTTTTTTACTACATTATTTATGTGAGGAATAATTATCGCTATCGATTTGTCCCCTATCAAAATTTCCGGCATATAACAATGGTACACCTGTCTCAGTCTTGGTACTTGGTATTTTTTTATTGGTTCTCCTTCGGAGAAATAAGGCGCGATATTATGCTACAGCAAAACAAATTAACAAAAACCTCACCTCAAAATATTCTTGATCTGTGAAACATCAAATTCCTTTTTCATGGCAATATCAATCAACTTCTGAACTCCCGCCTTCACTTCTTCAACGCTAAGTTTCTCCATCGCCACAGCTCCCTTCCCTTGGATCCAGGCTAGGAGAACATTAGGCTGGTGGTCCACGCTCCAAAGACCATAAATCTCAGTTATCCATTCGTCTTTTCCCGCAAATTGGGCCTTGTCTTCTTCTCTCCATAGCATAGTGAACTTAGCAGGGGCTTTAGGCCACCAAGGTGTCTCGAATTCGATGTAGATTTTGTCCAGGATACACATATCTAAATTCTGGATTGAGGCTACTTTGTTGGCGGGCAGTGGAGGGTAGAAAAGCTGTTCGTGTCTGTGAAAAAATATGGAATAAAATAAACATTGGTAATCTTCTAAATTCTATAAGTATCAATAGTAGTGTTCAGTGTCGGGTGTGTACATGATAATTTATATCCAGTGTCTTAATTTCGTAGCAGAATCAGGGGTCGTTGGTTCGAACCCGGTCACGCACATTACTTTGTGTAATTTATTTCATCAACACTGCTCACAAATCGGTGAAGCAAAACATCGTGAGGAAACTGCAAGCTTTTCGTATCCTAAAAAAAAACCTTGCAAAATAATAACTTTCGTTTGAGAAGCGGGAAGTCGTAACCGCTGCCTGTTTGATCTTTATTGTTGCCAACGAAACGACCTCTGGAACCAAAGCTATTTCCAAGTCGGTTGTATATTTTGCAAAAATGATTGTTCGCAATTCAAGTTACTCCTACTACTGCTAACGGTTGCCTGGTACCTACTATTCCAAAGGTAGGTAATAAAGGTACTTCTACTAAAACTGAAGTGAAGTTGACAGTTTATATTTCAGTCAAACTCCGTGCTCGGACTTAATAGACTTTTGTCTATTTATAGATGGAGTGCAAAGGAAACGAAACAATGTCTAGCCCGAAACCATTAAATTGTTATGACGCTGCACATTACCGTAGTTAATTGTGTTTACTTAAAGTGTTAACAGAATTATGAATCATAAGAGTGGATGTCTTGGTTTATTTACTCTTTCTTTTACACGTAAGTTATTTGATGATGATAAATAGGTTCTAAATAAAACTGGCCTTCTAGTCATCCAATAGCTGTTGCAAACTAGGGTTCGATCTCCAGTTCGGATAGCGTGCTATTGGGTTCCTCAGCAGGCGCTCGGCAATAGACTTTCCATTATATTGGGCTTAAACTTACTTATCTGGCCCAGTAAAGGTATCCCGTACCATGCATCATTGTTTATTTTATCATCATCAGTCTATAATGTTCCCACTGCTGGGCCACAGGGCTCCTCTCTATGAGAGGCAGTGGGCTGTAATCCGCCACGCGGGCCCAGTGCGAGTTGGTAAATGTCACATGTCTTCGAATTTTTAGTTCTAGTACATGCCCGTTTCCTCACGATGTTTTTCTTCACCGTTTTTGAGGGCAGGGGTGATCAAATAAATTAAGTACACAAAGTAATGCGCCTGCCTGGGTTCGAACCCACGGCTTACTGTTCATAAGTCGGGGCTGCCACCACTAGGCCACCGCTGCTCACTTTGTTCATTTGCCTAGCTCTAATAGGCGAATATAATTCGCTTTTTTTTTGCTATCATAGTGAGCGTATAACGTTCTCACCAAAAGAACACTAGCCTCCTCTTTGAGAGGGTCACAGCCCACCACGCTGGCCCAATTCAGCTAGGTTCTACAAGACTTCTTTCAGGTAACTTGACAGAGAGCAGATTTCTAAAGAAACGTTTTCTTTACGTTCGTTTTGTTACCTCTCCTTCAAAACTCCAACAGACACGGTGACGATAACACTCTTGGCTGCATATAGGCTTCCGTCTTTACACTTCACTTGTACCATGGGGTTGGAGGGGTCTACATCTAGTTGAGTGACGCCCCATCGAATGTTCTCCACCTCTTTGTTGAGGAGGATCTGTAGAGGGATCTCTTTTGACGGGTCGGGGTATTTGTTCTGCAAAGCAAGGAGGTTGAATCAATAAGGGTGATTATCTCGTACCCTGTCCGGGTATCTGACTATCGGATAATTGACTTTCGTGATAAGAGTTATGCTGGATAAGTTTTTTATACGCTATATAGACTACTACTAACTAGTGTTAGTAACTGTGTAGTACAGTCTGTTGTCAACATTATCTGACCCACCCTAAAAACAAACGAATTTGGACCCTCTACCTGTAACATTAAGGTTTATTCAATTTAAATTAGCTTATCAGACAAGTGCATAAGAACTCGATGAACAAATACAATAATACAGACACGCAAATTTGATCTTTATAACGTCAGCATTAGGTTATATGTTATAATATAATTAGTGTAATAGCTTATTTTTTTGTTTACAAGTAGTAGTTTGGTCTCGTGGTCTGTATATAAGGCTGAGAAAAATATGATGCAAGATCAAATCCTGCGACGAAGACATTGTTTTGCTTTCAATTTTGAATGTATTCCAAAACTATTTCTTGTATTATTGTAAAGAACTATGGATGGATAATCTTCAAATATAAACTTTCTGAAATGGTAATATTTTAATAAGTGGGTATTTGAAAAATAAATATTTGTATTCATTAAAAAAAGTTTTTTTAATTTACCCAGCTGTTTACAAGATAAGTTATTAGGCGTTAATCATATTGGTCATTCTTTAATAATGCAAGCAATATTGTAGAAATGAAAACAAATTAAAAAAGAAACTGTTAATAGTTGGACTGTGTTTTCGAACCCACATGTTGTTCGTCGTCAATCCTGCATCAAACCGCTAAGCAACACGAACTTGTTGTGAATACGCGAAATTAAAGATTGGGTTCTAATTGTATAGTGGGAATCCCACAAAGATGACCTCGTTGGTTTAGTGGTGGTAAGCGCGACTGCTGAGCAATAAAGTCCTGAGTTCGATTCCTAGGTAGGGCAAACTGTTATTGGGTTTTTCCATCAGGAATTTCTCAGTAGTAGCCACGGAGTCTGGATTTGTGGCCGATTGATGGCAATAGGGTCGCCCCTATTACATGGGACTTTAACATAACTGGCGAAATGTGTACTAATGGGTCCACCTCTGAGTAACTCTTCGAGGTTTACAGGCGTGATGATGTCATACATACCACGAAAAAAGTTGGAATAATTTACCGTCAACACATCAAGAATAGTCTTGTACCCTCTTCCCTTCCAGTTCAAGAAGGCATCACCCTCGCTCCCCCAGAACTCTGCTAGCGTTCTCAGAGACTTGCCTCTCTTCGGGTCTTCGGGACTACCCAGGTGACTGTTCCTCTCAAACCACTCGACAAACGATCTTGATAGCTCTTGGTCTTTCTTTAAGGTAGCGTTTGAGTTGACTCTGAAAATGGAGTTAGGATAAATTGTAGATTAAGCGAAAAAATGTTTTACGGCTTGGAGCTTTAAGGACTTGATATTTAAGTAACAAGTCGCTGGTCATAAACGAATGTGTTTTTACCCGACTACCAAGGAAGGGTTATGTTTTTCCCGCGTATCTTGTTTTTTATATCATCGACACACTAAATCATGAATATTCCTTTATTTAAAACTAGCTGCTGTCCGGCACTTCGGTCGGATGTTTTGAGGGATAAATTATTATTATACATACACCGTGTAAATCACCTCATCACGAAGCCGTCAACCAAGCATTCTGTACATGAAACTAAGTAATTTTACGCAAAAATTATTGCTGGGAAACGACTTTTTTTTTGGGGGATGTAAAATCATGTTTTGTGGTAGAACTCAATGTAACGCACTCAAAACATTGTGCTGATGGACGGATTGAATAGTACGGGGGTCGTGGAGGTGTTTCAAGTAAAAATCTTACATTAAAAACTTGTCAAAATGTTGGAACTTTGACCCCTAATATCTCCGTAACTAGAAGGTTCCCAGGTATGGTGTAGAACAAAGAAATGATCGCAATGACAGGGAGAACCAATGCCTTTCGGCTTCGTTAAGAGGTGTTTCACAACCTTTAGATGTCTTCATACAGTCTTACTGGATATTACGATTCCCCTTGGTAAGACTGGTTGGTAAAAATCTTACAATAAATACTTGTATTTAAAAAAATACTAGTCAAAAAGTTGGAACTTTGACCCCTAATATCTCCGTAACTAGAAGGTTCCCAGAAATGGTGTAGAACAAAAAAAGGGTTGTGTGGTTTTATGAAACCACGGTAAAAGTGAAACTTTTTTCACACTATAGACATTTAACTAACATTTTTTGGAATAATATTCCATTAAGGGTATAAAACGTATAAAACGCGACTCCGCGTTTACTCCGCGGCCGAGCGTCACGCGACATGCAACACACAGACGAAAAAGATTGAGACGATGTAATAAATGTTTCACTTTAAAAAATTATCGCAAGGACAGGGAGAACCAGTGCCTTTCGGCTTCGTTAAGAGGTGTTTTACACCCTTTATAAACCTTCCTGTTTTATCAGTTTGTCTATAGATGAAAACCGCGTCAAAATCCGTAAAAGATATATGCGTACAGACGGCGGGAATAGTGACTTTGTTTTATACTATGTAAAGATAAGGCACCGCTGATTGATAGCAAAAGGAAACATCATAAACCTCGAGTTGTTCAATGGCCTGAAATTGCCAACAAGAGATCAAGCAAGATCTAGATTGACTAGTGTTGAGAAGGTGTCACAGTCAGTCAGATGCTTGCTAGCTGGCATTTATCCTTCGCTTCCCTTCATTTCAAACCTTTGCAAAAGGACAGTTCTTTAAGTCTATGTTCTTTGGGACACGGATGAGTAAACTATGGTCTGACATCCACGGAAGTGACCTATACCGATCAATCTATGAGGGATTTATACAGTTTCGAGAAACAAAATTGAAATAAAACACGACAGAATATAAAAAGAAGGGTTAGACTACTTACGTTCCCCGCACAAACTCCGCAATTGAAACCTTGATGTTCTTATCAACACTTCCCAGCTCAGCATCCAAAGCCTTCAGGATGCCAGTAGCTTTGTCTTCAGGCACCAGCTCTCCATTGGAACGCACGTACCAGTTGTTATCAGGATCTGATCTGCCCAGAAGACCTAATGGGTTGACCATTTCAAAGATCACGTTGTCTTTTTCTCCGTGGCACCTGAATTAGAAAGAAAACTATATTCTCGACCAATTCACGAGCTTAAAATGTTCTTAGCTACGAGTAACAGAAGTGTTGCAGGGGAGTTTGTTCCGATACTTCGTCTCGGCTATAAAACGAAAGTGGCGAAGAGAAAGCGTTTTGGGGGTCTGTTTTATGACGGCAATTAAAACGTTCAAAAAGTGCTGATTCGAATAAATTACTTATGATTTGAGGCAATGTAGCTTGTATTTAACATTATCCAATAACGAAAACAGCAAGGCAAATCAAAAAAATCTTTGAAAAACTTGGTCGGTTAAAACCCAGTGTTTTCCAAGTTCCAAGTGAGGTGGAACATAGTTTGCGATAAAGCTTCACATCCATGTCCTGCTTTCGTTCTAGTGGCCAAATATATTGACGGATTATCTTACCATGCAGCGCCAATATCAATAGTCTTTCCTGCGAACTCCGTGGTCAAGATTCTGCCTCCGATCCTGTTGCCGGCTTCAAGGCCCAAGACTTGAAGACCTGCGTCGTGGAGCTTCCGCATTGCTGCGAGGCCCGCAGCGCCGCACCCGATCACAATTACGTCCATTATTCGCCTGAAACAAATACAGTGCTATTAATATCTACTGCCTGATTTTGACTGTGTAACAAGGCTTGAGGTATAGACCAATGGAGCATATCTTAATGCTACGAGAGTATTTTCTGCGCTAGGTTGAGCGCGATCGGTCGTGATTTTTTTCGTCTGGCTCTAGGGCTAACTGATCTGCTTCTACCTTATGGCTTGATACGTTACCGGTGGTTCGTTACCCACATGTTTCACGTTTTGTATGGCCCACAGATAGTTAAACTTAGGATGTATTCCGATCTTGAGCATCTGTCTCTTTTGATTAGACGATCCGGAGAGATTACGGAGAAATGACAAAGTCAGAGGCAATTTTTCACGTTTATTTCTGATACTTAATAGTTAAGTATGTACCTAAATTATTTAACGTCAAGGCCTCCGGAATAATTATACTACTGGTATTGTCTGAAAACTGCATAATTTACTTACTTAATATTAAAATAAAGAATCAATGATTGATGTTATAGGTACTTCAATTAAAATAAATAATGGAGCTAATTGTATGACTCACTGACTGACTAAAACGATGCACCAGGAGATAAGTTTTACAACGCATTACCTGCGATTTTAGGAGTTAACTAACCTAACCTTACTCCCAAAGTGCCGTGTGTCTACCGCATCGAAATACATGAATTACATTAGCTATTGTAATTAGGTAAATTGTTTGCCACTTAATTGAAGTAAATGTCAATGTTGACCGCCCATTACACTAATCTTAGTAATTTTTTTGGCATACTTACGTATGGGGTGACTGCTTACCTGCTTAGGTATCGAAGAAGAAATGAATTGGAACTCCAAATAAATCGAGATATCGAAATGATGATGACGTACGTACACCTCGTGGAGGATATCGTGGTTGAATAATAACAGCCGCACGGGTCGATCTAAGCCGTGCTTGCCGAAGTTGTCCTTGGAAGGGTGACCATGATTACATACCTACCGAGTTTCCTCCGTGCCTCGGAAAACACGTTAAGCCATTGGTTCCGGCTGTCATTTGTAGATCTTTGACAGTCGTTACGAGTAGTCAGAAGCCAAGTCTGATATCCAGTCTTACCAAGGGTTACCTTATTACCCAGTTACTGGGTTGTGGAGGTCAGATAGGCAGTCGCTTCATATAAAATACTCAGCTGCATTCGGTTAGACTGGAAGCCGACCCCAAGATAGTTTGGGAAAAGGCTAGGCAGATGATGACGTACCTACACCTTCTTCCCGTGTTTTCTAGGAAAGTTTTGAGTACGAATGTGGCTATAGGATTGGAGAAAGAGGAAAGTACTGACGAATAGGCTGTGAGAAAGATGATATGGCTAGTAAGGGGGTGACTTTTGAATGACGACTAAAACATAACCATCGAAGAAGACGACTTGCTGTATAATGATTACTGATAATGGCCGACGAACATTTTTGGAGACCGCGCTCCTGTACGATCTCTGCAAAAACATGTACGACTGTACCGATATTTGCAACAGGATTTGTTATTTAGTTCCCAGAAGAATACACTTGCGGGCAGTGCGCAAACAACCGTTGTTTGCAGTGAGAGCATGTTGAACAAATGCTGGTGTTCGAGCACCGCTGCGACGTCTTGTCGACACTTTTAATAAACACTTCCTTGACATCGATTTATTCTGTGATACACGGGGTAGATTCCGAAACTCGACTCACAAGGCAATCAAGGTGTTGTATTATATATTCATACTTATTAGTGCGAAAAGTTATGGTTTGTACTCTTTACTCTATTCTTGTCACTTGAATATTTTTACCTTTATATAAAAAACTTTCTGTCCTATTAAAATACAAAATTCATACTTTTATAAGACTATTCTTTCAACACGTTATCAGCACGAAGCTCTTAATTTTAAAAGTAGATAATGTCAGGCAACAGTATGAATTTTCAAGGAATCAAGATGTTAATAAACCGAGACGGATACCCAACCTGGAAGTTCAAAATGAGGATGCTTCTCATTCATGAGGAGCTGTGGACGTCCATCACTGGGTATGATGATTCAGATAAAACAGCGGAGGATGTGCGCTCTCGTAATGACCAGAAGGCGTTATCAAAAATATGCCTTACGGTAGACGGAGGTGCAATTTCGCACGTGAGAAATGCGAAAACCGCTAAGGAAGCTTGGAGTGCCTTACAAAAGGCATACGAGGATAAAGGTATGGGTCGAAGGCTCTCTCTAGAGCGAAAGTTATACAAATATACCTTAACCGATTTCCAAGATTTAGAATCATATATCAACGCCATTATGAGTACTTCTCAAGATCTTGAGGATATTGGTAAGAAGATCGATGATGGATCTTTGGCTGCGATTATTCTCGGAGGATTGACATCACGGTACGAACCGCTGATCATGGCTTTAGAGAATTCGAATGTTGATGTAACCAGTGAGTTGGTTAAGGCAAAGCTGTTAAACGAGCTTTCTAAGGACTCTCACCAGATTGAGGTGTCTGCGTTACGTTCAACAGGATCTACAAGCAAAAAGAAGAAGCCTATAATTTGCTTTAAGTGTAGAGAACCAGGACACAAAAGTCCCGAATGTCCCAATAAGAAGGATAAAAAGGCTATGAGCGCGTCAGAAAAGTTTTTTAAAGGTACAGATTGCAGTCATACTGAAAAGGTGGAACAACAGGCTGTTGTAAAAGAAATGGCTCTCACTGCACCGGCTGCAAATGATAGGAAATGGATTATTGATTCTGGAGCAACCATTCACATGACTCCGCATCGCGAGTGGTTCAGCAGTTATCGGCCAGTACAAGGTGGGACGATTACTGTGGCTAATGGACAAAGAGTAGCGGCTGTGGGTATTGGTAATGTATCCATTGATACAGATACTTTGGCGAACAGAATAGAGAATGTAGTTCATGTTCCTGATTTGAACTGTAATTTACTTTCAGTAAATAAAGTGGTAGAGAAGGGTTTCTCTGTAGTTTTCAATAAAGAAGGCTGCACTATTTATGATTCAAAGTGTGATGTAGTAAACAGTAAAAATGTTTTAGCGTATGGTTCTGTATGTGATGGGCTGTATACTGTAGATTGTTCAATTAAAACGTTCAATAATGTTTCAGCTAAACTTGTGCACTCTGATTGTTCCAACTTCCAGCTTTGGCATAAGAGGTTAGGACATCTGTGTCGAATTGGCATGGATCTACTTAGAAAAGGTCAGGCTATCGGCGTGGAGTACACGTAGGTCGACAAGGAACCATGCATATCCTGCATAGAGGGTAAGCAGTCTAGAAAGCCTTTCAAAAGCTTAAAATACGGAAAGGCTACATCGCCACTTCAATTGATTCATACCGATGTTTGTGGACATTTTTCTACAAATTCGTTTACAGGATATAGATATTTTATTATTTTTGTAGATGATTATACACGTTTTATTTTTGTGTATTTTATGTCTTCTAAAACTGAAGTCAAAACTAAGTTTTGTTCTTTTCATTCTCATGTCGAGAGACAGTTTGGTGGAAAAATAAAGACTTTGCGGTCAGACAGTGGAACTGAGTTCATCAATAAGGAATTGATGGATTATGTTCAGTCATTGGGTATCGATTGGCAAACGACAGCACCTTACAGCCCTCAGCAAAATGGGGTAAGTGAACGTTGTAATCGTAGCATAGTAGAGAAGGCTCGGTCACTACTGTCACATGGTTCCCTCTCAAAAGCTTTTTGGCAGGACGCAGTAGAGACGAGCGTCTACTTGAAAAATCGATCACCACACCGCGCGCTTAGCGGTAAAACACCATTTGAAATGTGGTTTAATAAAAAACCCGATCTGTCTCATCTGAAGGTTTTTGGATGCAGATCACTTGTTCATGTTCCATCAAGTCAGAGATGTAAATTAGACATGAAAGCTAAGGAACAGATTTTTGTGGGATATTCAGATGATCCGCGTACTTATTACTTCCGGAATGCGGCAAGTCCAAGACGTTTACTAAAGTCAAGAGATGTCACATTTTTTGAAAATAACTTTCATGGACTGAAGGAAAATATTGAAAATACTGTGAACTCTGATATTGTCAATTTGCTCTCACAGTCACCATCGCCAGCAGTTTTAAGACAAGAAGTTCTACCCTCTTCTTCACCTGGGAGATGTGAAGTAGATGCTCCTAGCATAGATACTTCTTTCTTGGATGCTGAAGATGCTGATGTTGAAATCAATGAAGCAGTCAATGAAGAGGTCAACAATGTTGATGATCAGCAGTCAAGTGAATCTACAGATTCCTCAAATGAATCTGAATCTAGTCGATATCCTTCAAGAGTTCGCAAACCACCGGATTACTCATATAATACCCTTCTAGAAGATGGGTGCGACGATCCAAATAATTATCTGGCTGCGATTTACAGCGATGAGAAAGATAACTGGATTTTAGCAATGAGAGATGAGTACAATGCCTTAGTCAGAAAGCGCACATGGATTTTGGTTGATAAGCCAAAACTTAAAACTTGTATTCCTAGCAAGTGGGTCTTCAAACTGAAGCGAGATGCGAAAGGTGACGTTGTTAGGTATAAAGCGCGCCTAGTAGCAAAAGGTTTTCGAGAAAGAGAAGGTGTCGACTACCACGAAACTTTTTCTCCAGTTGTACGCAACTCGTCGTTGCGAACTTTGTTAGCGCTTGCAGTGCAGGAAGATTATAAGGTCCGGCCATATGGATGTGGATACAGCTTTTCTGAATGGCAGTTTGGAGGAAGAAATCTACATGACACAGCCAGAAGGTTTCGTAAGGGAAGGGGAGGAGTCTAAAGTGTGTCTTTTGAAACGGTCACTTTATGGCTTGAAGCAGGCACCAAGAGCCTGGAATACAAAGTTAAAACAGACTTTGTCAGTTCTTGGTTTTATGCAAACTTCTGAGCCATGTATTTTTAAAAACAATGCAAACTTATCGAACGAGTCCTTGATACTGGCTGTATACGTCGACGATCTAGTAATCTTGTATAAAAATGAAAGTACGCTTGACAACTTCAAATGTCAATTTGTAAAATACTTTTCATCAAAAGATCTTGGACAAATTAATTTCTTTACGGGAATAAATATTTACCATGATAATTATGGAATGAAGCTATCTCAGAATATATATATTGAAAAGATGCTAAAAAGATTTAACATGCAATATTGTAAGGGTGTTTCTACCCCAATGGTTAAGAAAAAGCTTGAGCCTGGTATAGGTGAGTGTGACTACCCTTACAGAGAGTTAATTGGCTGTTTAATGGTCTTGGCTGTAAATACCAGACCAGATATAGCCTATACTGTGAGTTACTTGAGTCAATTTAACTCTAACTTTGATCAGTCACATTGGAATATTGCTAAACGATGTCTACGTTATCTGAAAGCAACAAAAGATAGTGGTATTACATACAGGAAAGAAAAAGGTAATACTACAACTTTAACGGGTTTTTCAGATGCAGACTGGGCAAACTGTCCAACTGATAGACGATCTTACACTGGGTTCTATTATGAACTTGCAGGCGGCCCTATTTCGTGGGAAGCTAAAAAACAGCCCACAGTGGCTTTGTCGTCCGCTGAAGCTGAATATATGGCATTGGCTACAGCAGTAAAGGATGCGTGCTTTTTAAAAAGACTGATATCCGATATTACAGGTAAGTCGCTTAATATAGTTTTGTACACGGATAGTCAGAGTGCACAAAAAATAGCCATGAATCCGGTTCACCACAATAGGACAAAACATATAGATGTTAAGTTCCATTTTGTTCGAGAAAAGGTGAACGATAAAACCGTTGAACTTAGGTATATGCCCACTGACAGATTACCTGCAGATGTTTTGACGAAACCTTTGGGTCCAATAAAGCATCGCAGTTGTTTGCAAATGATTGGTATATCCTAGTTTTTCATAATGGTTTTCTTTACTAGTTTTTTATGCTCTTGTGTCATGAGTACAATGCAATTAACTTTTTGAGGGAGCATGTTGTATTATATATTCATACTTATTAGTGCGAAAAGTTATGGTTTGTACTCTTTACTCTATTCTTGTCACTTGAATATTTTTACCTTTATATAAAAAACTTTCTGTCCTATTAAAATACAAAATTCATACTTTTATAAGACTATTCTTTCAACACAAGGAATTAGACATCTAAACCTTTTCCTCTTAGATTATTGTACTGTATGCACTTGCTTATTATTTAAAATATAGATTTATATCTTTGTTACTTATAACTTCAATTTGAAGCGTGTTATTATTATTTTGCTGGTATGCTGTGAATAACGCTGTTGATTACATAATAGTTAATTTTAAGTTTTTTGTCTGTATGCTTATTATATAATTGTTTGTTGTTCCAAATAAAATAAAATAAAATAATGCTGGAGAATAATGATGATGCCATTACGTCCTACATCGAAACTTTTCCTTTTTATATGTATATAGTTTAATACACATAAAGAGGTTAACTTTGTGTTTGGGTCTCCGAAATTATTCAAACACTGAATAAAAAGCTACGTTATTGCCGAGTGTCATAGCATATTAAGTTTTATGTTCAAACAAGAAAGTTTACGAGGACGAAGTCGTTGGCAGAAGAAAGTTAATAATATGTTTATACTCACGCCACTTTTACGAATTAAAAGAAGTCCGTTGTCACAATAACTACGCCACTACCTACACAGCTAGCGGAATATAAACTAAAGATTCGTCTGTTTATTCATTCAATATCTTATGTTATTACTTGTTACGTAATATTTGTAATTGACGGATCACGACGTTATTCAATGTTATCAATTTTTGCCGCTGTTTTATGTAGATTTAACTTGGGGACAAATGCTTATCTTCATATTGAATTAATAATGAAAGTGTTAATAAGATGGAGAGCATTTCTTGTTTTTATTTATGGAAATTCATTAAATTCTAAAGTAGACTGCTTGGAATGGCTAAAAGAGGTACCTATCTATATTCGATGGCCAGATTTTGTTAAAAAAACGTCAAGTAAGTAACATGTGCAGTGTGCATCCCCTTTAAAATCACGGAATGATTTTTAAGTTATAAAATAAAGCTGTTCAATTAGAGTGGTGTATTTTCCACATGTTAGAAAGGGGTGCGTACCATTTGACATAATAACAAAAGTTCTAACGATCACATGACCTAATTTCATTTTACATAATTTTTCTTTAGTATAACGATGAAATGATATAATGAATTATTGATATAATTTCAGTTTACCTAATTTTATATGGTATAATAAACATTTTCGATAATGCACATTTGAACTAATATTCAGTTAGTATAATATTTAGTTAGTATATTATTCCTCCTATATTCCTGCATTAGATCCCCCCTATTGTGGGTGAACCATCTGGATTAGGTTAGGTTAGAACCATGACCATTAGCGCCAGATCCATTCTATTGTTGGTGAATCGTTTGGGTTAGATGAGGTTATAACAGTATGATGTTTTCTAATATTTACTTTTTCACTACAGAATTTGGGCAGAAAATAAGTAAATATGAAAATTAGGTCAACTGAACGTTATACTAAGTGTTATTAGAGCAAAAGAAGTTTATATGAAATGAAATATTAGATCACATGAAAATAGGTTATTTGTTTTTATAGCATATGAAAATTATAACATGTGAACGTTATTTCAAGTGACACACCCGTTAGAAAGTTACCAAATTCAATAAGGTCATGAGTTTTCAGCTATTTTCCGGGCAATAATCACAAAACAAGAAATCAATTCACAAAAACGTTCAATAGGTGGCTGCCTATTCAAAAGTTTTTTTCGGTCTTTGAACCAAGGTTATAAGGTGCAGGCTTTCGATTGATTTTTTACTTAATTTATGAACTCCGTATTGTGTTGTTCAGGAAATGTGAAAAAATAAGCTCACAACCAATTTTTATAGTGGTCGCAATCGTTACTACAGAGACTGAGTCCTGAGTTCGATGCACAGGTGGGGCAGTGTTTTTGGGTTTTCCTCAGGATTTTGAAGAAACTGAATAGTCATGACACAAAACCGCCAAAAGTCGAGAGATTTGGAAGAGACAATCAGCATTGGGCAAAGCTTGAAGAAGAAAGAACTGTTTATCCTGTTACGTTTTGTAGCAAGCAACGACTTATTGTCGGGACTACGATGGCCTCCGCTGTAACATAGAAATATTGTACAACCAAATGATTTTAAAAGAGTAACCATGGAGTTTCTTGACGGTTCATCTCCATAGGAAACGACCAACCCGAACCGAGCCCCTTTTTGTCGACGTTTTATAGGCATATGTGGAAAAATAGTGAAAAGTAAATATTTTGATTTTAAAGAAGTAGACAGCCCTTGGTTCCCGTCAAAACAGAATACCTACTAGTCAACTTGTAGTACTACCTACCCCTTATGTACATAATCCCCATTTGTTTAGTAAAGGGCACTTAAAGCCTGATAGAGCCACTGCTAACAGGATCTGCGGCATTCTTAGACCCATCCTTGTGACACGCGACCGACTGGTAGAGACACCATGCGTTGTGCGTAAAGACGGGACAGGATGGTTTGTCTACACGGTAGAGTTGGCGCAAAGTTGATACCTTCGTTTAGACTAGGAAATAAAATGCCTGACGATTCAATAAGAATATCGCTCAAGTTAACTTACATGGGTAAGAACACTGTTTTAAGGTGCGATGTCACCAAGGAGTATTGTTTTATGATAGGTTTTTAATTTGAATGATAAATGAAATAAGTTCTAAAAATATGTAATTGCGTGAAACACTAAGTTTTTATTTGTTTTTTTGAATGCTGTTTGCTCAACGCGATCAAGAAGGCTGTTGGAGGTCTGTACCAAACGGTTCACACTGCAAGGGACCACGTGACTTGGTGAAGTATCAAATCAGGTCACGAACCTCACGAACGAAGAGCAAAGAAAAAGATGGTGATAGTTATTTAAACAAATCTTAGCTAATTTAATGAATTAACTAATATTTTATAGACTGGTCAAATTAGCCCAGTGGTTAAACTGCACCATGTCTATGGGGTTTCACCAGTTAATTTAATTTGACCTTTTCTATTCTGGTTCTTTGCTACAAAAATCCGAAATTTTATCCTAGCTCCGTTGAAAAATATTAAAACTGACACTGTCCTAAATGTAGACTCATGGGGTCCCTACATAAGATGCAAGTTTTTGCTTGTCTTGCGGACAACGTCCTCTGTACTTATGCAACATCTTACGAGAACAATATATAACATCAGCCCCCCTAGCATGACCGTTCTATCTCTATTCTACCAAGAAACGACAAGAAATCTTTTCTATACAACTTGACATTTCTTCTGGCCGAGCATGGCGCGCCGCGTCGACTCGCGTTTCTACGAAGACATAGACAGAAATTCTTTCCATAGCAACGGGGACGTATCACGTGATGTTTATATTCCCAGAATATTATTACGTTTAGTTAACAAAAAAAAAGTTGCCAACGAGTTTTTCATTTTTCGTGGGCGGGATGGTGTTGCTGCATCCTGGATCCAGGCCTGGATCTTTTTCGCGAAATTAAACCTAAATATTTCTCGTATTTAGTTTTTAATAAGACTAGTTTGACATTTGTCAGAAGTAATGTTTCTACCCCCAAATGTCAAAAGAAGAGAAAATATGGTCGTCATGCTCGACGTTGTAGACTTGTGTCGACTGAAGAAAAGAAACATTTCTTTTCTACATTCTTAATATCGCCATACTTGGGACGATAGAAATATCTGTCAAATTGTCGATTCTTCCGTAGACATAGCCCGTTTCTACGGCGGTCATGCTAGGCCGGCAGGAGGTTTCCTGGAATATTGGCTCAAGTACTAGTAGTACTACTCGATCTCTAAGGTTAATAGGGATGATGACTGGGTAAAGAAAACGAAATTCTATTTTGTCCGTCAATCAGGTAATACAAAAATATTAGATACGTATTTTTTGTTTTATCAAGTTAACAAAAAAATACTTAGTTAAAACGCATTAAAGTTGGAGAGTGGGGGCTCGCTACGTCACAACTAGGTATAAAATGTACTGAGCCGTGACGTCATGCGCCATTTCAACTCAAAATATCTCCGTAATTTTTAGATCACGTGAAAAAAGAAAAAATACGTGTCAAATACTTTTTAATAATCTACCCGATAAACAAATAAAAAAATGAGTCACCATCCCTATTGTGTGAAGACCTGAGCATCGAGCTAGACAATAAATACCAGCAGTAACGTTAACAAAAAAAAAGAAACAACTTTCAGAAAACCACAAAAAAGTGTAAAATAACTTTTCTTTCGGAAGTGGATGGTCAATGTAACTTCTGCGAGTTGTTTAGAATAATAATAATAAAGTTTAATAATAAAGTTTATTTGGAACAACTTAAGTTTACAGATTACACAGGAAAAACGAAGATAGCTACAAAAGTAAAGTACTGTGGCGCAGCTATCAATCAGTTGTTTAGAAGAACTACGCGAATACTTAGACAAATGCATAGATACAGTAGGCCACACATCAAACAAAAAACTAGGATGAGCTGACCCTCTTAATCGATTGAAACTCCGCACTACGCTAGGCCTTAAGTTAAAGTTACTACAGGCGTGCGAGCTACTGTAAAATACTGTGTTGATAAACAAAACTTTTATTAGTTTAGATCCTAACGGAAAGGATTGCATGCTTAGGAGGGTTAAATTGGTTAGCAATCGGTTAATGGCAATATGTGGAGTAACTAAAATGGATAAAGCTAGAAATGAGCATAATAAGAGGAAGTTTGAAAGTAATGCCTGTTACAGAAAAGATGAAAGGGAGTCGGCTGTCTTGAAAATAGAAACAAGCAAGCTGTTATTTTGCATTCTCGTCAAATTCAAGGAGGTAACTATGCTAATGATTCTCGACCCAAATCAATAATAAAATGGGTAGGTAATTTTTTTATGTACGGTAATCGGTAAGTGTACCTGTGTTTTAAACGCGGCCCGTCTGATCCTCGCCCTATAACTACGCTTTCACACATACAATCAATCGCAAACGTTTATTCGATAATGTCTCATTCCCTAAACTACATTAGGGAAGTTTTTCTAAAGTACTGACAAACTTAAATAACAAAAAAAGCTGCGTTTATTAATAACTAGCTGTCCCGCGCAACTTCGCCTGCGTCAATTTTCCCCGTTTTCGCAACATTTTTCATTGCTGCTCCGCTCCTATTGGTCGTAGCGTGATGATATATAGCCTATGTCCTTCCCCAGGTTGAAATCTATCTTCTTGCCAAATTTCATTAAGATCCGATCAGCCTTTGAGTCGTGAAAAAGTAACAAACACACAAACAAACAGAGTGACATTCGCATTTATAATATTAGTATGGAAGTATGGATTAAGTAGGTACCGTAATTTAAACGGATTATTTATGTCTTTTGTGACAACCTCCTGAATTTTGACGAGGATGAAAAACAACACCATATATGTGATGAGGAAACACATGTGACTAAAGATTGTTAAATAGAAATGTCGATGGATGGAGAGGGAGAGGAAGACCAAATAAAAGATAGATGGATTGTGTGAGAAATGATATGAAGGATAAAGGAGTAAATGATAGCAGGACGAATGACAGAAGAGAATGGAATGAAGAAACGTGTTGTGCCGACCCCAATAACTTGGGACAAGGGCTGGGAGATGCAAAATCAAAATCAAAATATTTTATTTTACATAGGCCTACATGGGCACTTATAAAACGTCAACAAAAGGTGCAAGATGAATCGGTTAATGGGTTAGAAAACAATATTGAAAAACACTCACAGGCAGTCTCTTATGAACCAAAAGTCTCGCGTTGACCGTTGTTGGTTCTAGACTAGACAAACAAACAACTCTGTCTGTTGTGCTCTAGTAGATTTGACCTTGTATTGCCTTTTATATTGTGAGCTGTCAAACCAACTTCAGTTGAGAATTTTGTTTAAATAAGATTAGAGTATCCTTAGAGTGAAGTTCGTACGATCTCAGTCAAGGACAGATTCTTTAGTTTGATTTGATTCGCCGGTTGCCACTACTTTAGAGGATTTTGTATGCTAATGTAGCTCAGCATAAGATGCAAACTCAAGTGTCCTTGGAAAATTCTTCTTATAGGTTTAATTTCGTAAGTACTTATGAATTAACCAGCAGTGCGTCGATTTTCATTAACAAAAAATTTGCATTTACATCACTTACCTCGTAACAAAACAATTGATTGATATCTGAACCAGTTTCTAATGTTACAAACGCCAACGATTGAAACATGATGTTTCATATCTGCGGTTTTATGAATGAAATTCTACACATAGTTCTAGGAATCACACAGAAGACGTGCACCATTATGCAGATTGTGTAGTTATTAACAATAAGCAAATTATGCAAAGCGACCTTTGTACAAGTTCTTTCGATCTTGGTCATAAGTCTTTTTAACCGACTTCTAAAAAAGGAGGAGGTTCTCAATTTGGATGTTTGTATTTTTTTATTTTTTTATGTTTGTTCGCGCATTACTCCGTCGCTTGCCAACCGATTTGGAAAATTCTTTTTTTGTTGGAAAGGGTATACTTCCCAAATGGTCCCATAGTCACCAAGTCGGGATCTGATGATGGAATCTTGGCGAAATCGAGGGAACTCTTCAAATTTTATAAGAAAACGTACAGTGATTTTGGTATTTTCTACAACAAGTGAAGCATTTGCGTCCAATAAGAACCATTCTACCATCAGATCTGATGATTAATCCAAGAGACAGGCTTCGGAACTCCATAACAAGGCAATGAATCTTAGCTGTGTTTGGGCTTGTTGGAATTGTAACGGTATGCACTTTCCAGGTGTATACACCGATTACGCTGAGATTTATGATCCGATTTGCGTGATTCTTCTTTAGTTTGAGGTGGAATACCTGCCATTTAGTCCCATAAAAAAATAATATAGTTTGGCCATACAGTTTTCATTTTATTAAAAATTTTGTTATATGTAAATTTTTCACGTATGTACACCGATTTCTCCGTGATTACTGGACCGATTTAGATGATTTTTCATTCATTTGGTAGAGAAGCTTGCCCGGTGGAGCCATATGAAATTTTTATTATCTTTGCTTAGGTACTTTTTGAGTCCTCCTCTTTATTATGCATTTTGTCCTTTGTCGTATGTATGGACGATGTGCTGGTGTCTAGTTACAATGTAAAAATTATACTTGACTAGGATTAAAGTGAGATACCACAACTGAAAAGGCTAAAATAAAAACTTTTTTGTAAAAAAGTTTTCAAAACACTAAAAAGTGGCAAATAATTTTAGTTTCGGAAGTCGGTGGCAAAAAAGTAAATGAAACAAACAACTCACCGACTGCCGAAACTAAAATTATTTGCCACTTTGTAGTGTTTTATGGAAGTCGGTTATTTTTTTTTTTGTAAAAAAGTTTTTATTTTTTTGTAAATTTAAATTGATTCCATTATTGGATGTAATGCAAAAATGGAAAACAAGCTGGTCGTTTTAAAGAGCGTCGAATCAAAGCACCAATTATCGATTTAATTCATGATTGGTGGGTGATGTTTTCGAAAAATATTTGAATTGTAAGGTCACACTGGCGTAGTACCTAATCTATGTTTGAAAGTTGCGACAGTTCCAGAAAAGTTGAAAGGGAATTGACCAAGGAAACGATGGATGGATTTTGTGAGGAATGATATGAAAAAAAAGGAGTACATGATAGCGTGACGGATGACAGAGGAGAATGGAAGAAAAAACGTGTTGTGCCGACACCCGAGTAACATGGCACAAGGGCAGGGCGATGATGCTTGAGTAGTAAAATGTTAAGAGCGTTTACATCTTTCTACGACTTATCATACAAACTTTCAAGTTCTTATTTTCCATTTTATTTTTTAAATGACTCAACCGATTATAATAAAACTTCATACGCATAAGCAGGATACATTGGTCTAAAAAGTTACTAAAAACATTAAAAAAAAAATAGTGTTACAGCTAAATTAGACCGATTATAAATTTTCTATATAAACAGATCTTTTTTTTTAAAAGACATTTCGAAAATGTTTTTTAGACCTATGTATCCTGCTTAAGCATATGAAGTTTCATTGAAATCGGTTCAGTCATTTCGGAATATAAGGACTTCAAAGTTTGTATGAAATGCCGGAAGGCGTAAACGCTCTTAAAGATTCCAGGTGAAATTACGTGCCAGATTGACGCGCTGCAGACAATACTCCTAACATAGTGACATGTACCCAAGTTTTGCTAAGTTACCTTAGCTACATACCATCACGCTTGTATTCCTCGAGGTAGGTAGAGGTGCATCCATAGGAGCTACTATCTTACTACCAGTCACGTGTCACCTTCCAATCTCCTTGAAAATTAAAGGTTGATCAGGTTTTGAAGCAAAGTCCGTTGTCAAGGATAAAACTGGCTTGCCAGTAACAGTATACGCCTGTGGTCAGACACGAGGGCAGGTAAACATAATATTTTAATATCCCGTTACGCTATTGTTGGCTGCGGTCAGACTGCGCTTCTTTCCCAGAGTGCAATATTGTGGCATTTTATGGCGTGCTCCAAGGGAGCTTGAGTGTTGGGTTGCCAAGCAATAAAATAATCTAGTGCATTTGTTTATGAGTGTTTTGGGAGAGGAGGAGTTTGCTTGGTTTTAAGCTTTTGCGGTTGTAGTAGTAAAATACTGTCACTTCCGTAATGGAACTGAGCGAGAGTCAAGGCGGAAATACTTAGATTTTGAATTTGACCGAAAATACGTTCATCAAACAATTAAAATGTGTTTGCATTTTGCAAAATTCATCAAATATTGTTATAGTATTTTCATATCTTGAGAACAATCTGAGCACTATTGAATATCTAAATAGACTCAAGAACTTCACAATAATAAAATCATTATAACCAGTTTTAGAGCAGTGGTGGCCCAGTGGTAGCAGCCCCGACTTACGAGCAGTAAGTCGTAGGTTTGAACCCAGGCAGGCGCATTACTTTGTGTAATTTATTTCATCACTGCTGCTCTCAAAACGGTGAAGGAAAACATCGTGAGGAAACCGGCATGTCCTAGAACTAAAAATTCGAAGATATGTGACATCTACCAACCCGCACTGGGCCCGCGTGGTGGATTACAGCCCATTCCCTCTCATAGAGAGGAGGCCTGCGTCCCAGCAGTGGGAACAATATAGGCTGATGATGAACCAGTTTTAGGGTAATAGACTTAAAAAGCAGAGTGATAGAGCATAGACCAAGATACATCCTATCATCGATACTGATGGTAGAAATGTCAAAAAATGGACAGCAATATACCTATTGGATTGACATAAACTACCAAAAAGCTGTACATCATAATTAAAGTTAAATGGAAAAGCGATCGTCTAGTCTAAGCCATCTGAGTGTCGAAAAATTAAACGCAAAGCTGACTGACTATCAAAAACTGTTTTGATATCAAAGGGTTTCAGCATAATCGCATTTCCATTGTATCTGCCTTCTTAATTAGCAACAATTTGTAACCCTTTATTGTGTATCTAAAAAAGTTTATTCGTCTATTATTAAATTCCCGCGCCATTTGGCCATCGTCTTTCCCGACGCAAGCGCACACTCCAAGGCACACGTTGCAGGCGCTTGATATTTTTTGTGATAACTTGATACACGTACACCTGCACGACAGGTGTGCACGTGCCATGGGTGGGCGAGGAAGGAACAGCTTCTTTGTCAGGTTACCGTGATCAATAAGGAGCAAATAAGGTTGATTACTTATGAGAATGTAGAAATTCGTGAATTGATTAGTGTTTTCAAGTATTAGGTCAGGACATTACCTGCAGGGATTTAAGAACTTGTAGATTATGTGATAAAGTTGATATTTCCAAATTGATCCACAGGTTGGAAAATTTGGTGAGGCGAAGTGGAATAATTCAGACTTTATTCATCGTGAAAATCGCGGGAAAAGGACGGATAAGGGAAGCACAGAACAGAAAGTGGCAGAAGAAAGGGGAGGTCTATATCCAATAGTGGGTGATTCAGGGCTGAAATGATGATGATGTTGATATACAGGGTGTAACGGAAAGTAAAAATAATATAAAATATAAGAAACTTATATAAATACTAATGCTGAAAATGTTTCTCAATCGGACCAATATCATAATAGCGAAAAAAATATCAGCTGCCCTTAAATTTGGGTCGAATAGGTATTGAAATTTTGTATGGGGCGGCAGATAATTTTTTCGCTATTAGGTACGATGTTTGTCCAACGGAAAACATGTTCAGTTTGATGGTCTGTAGCACACCCTTAAGTATGTATATTCCCTTTCCGTTACACCCTGTATATGTATATAGATGGCCACTGAACCTCAGAGAAATAGGGCTATACATTTCCTTTAATCTCCCAGATTTCTGCTGAGCAGTGATTAGTGATTATCTAACTTGCCGATAAATACTTCAATTTTTTTATTATTTATCCTATTCTGTTTTAGATATTATAACAATTATTTTCTCCATAACGTCTTCAGTTGTAATTAATTTATGAAGTTGCATTGGCTGTTAATTAATTGCTACATCTGAATGGCGTCAAATGTCGTTCAATTCTAGTTTGAAAACAAATGTCATGTAAATGTCAGTTCGTTTAAATGTCAGTATGGCTTGTTTAATTGCAAAGTTACGACTGTTGTTACAGTCATTGATTTAAGATGTTATTAGGAGACTAGCTGTTGCCCGCAAGCTTCGTTCGCGTGAAATTATTATAAAATATTCTCTAGTTTAATCAGATTTTGCTAACTATTTCAAGAGTTTTAATTTTTTTGCACGGTAAGATTCCGTGCAAAAACATTTTCTATTTCAAAAACCTCTAAAAAACCAAAAATAAAATAATCCAAGCGTCTTAGCGTCGGGGGTCCGCTTTGTTATGTGCTTGTACTAAGCGGTCTTCTTAGCGGTCCCCCGACGCTAAGACGCTTGGATTATTTTATTTTTGGTTTTTTAGAGGTTTTTGTATCGGGGGTTTTTTAAATTTTTAATTTAATTTTTATTTCATGCTTTTTAAACTTATATTGTTTTATCTTAGCCTTGACTGTCCCAATACTGGGCAAAGGCCTCCCCTATTGCTTCCACTTTTCTCGGTGTTGCGTGTCATCTCACCAATTAACGAAAACAGCAAAAAATAAAAATAAAAGACATTCTGGGGGGAGGGGGGGGTTAGTACTCACCCCCCCTGGCAATGCCCATGGTGACAAGTGACAAGATTTCAAATTTCGAATCGATCAGACCTGTGCAAATTGTTAATTTCCCTTCAACTAGAAAAGAGGTGATGGCCTTCAAACGGCTGATCAGATTTTATTGAAACATAGCTAAGAACACTCTCGATTAAAACATCTTTCAAACGAAACTAATTTCATCAAAATCGGTTCATCCGTTTAGGAGCTGCGATACCACAGACAGACACACAGATACACAGATACACGTCAAACTTATAACACCCCTCTTTTTTGGTCGGGGGTTAAAAATAAAAGTAGCCTAAGTTACTCCTTAAAACACACCAACTTTCGTAGAAGTCCTGTCAAAATCGGACCAGCTGTTTCGCAGATTATCCGCAACAAACAAACAGACAGAGAGAAAAAAATACGTTTTTTGTTATAAGTACCTATACTTCCATATGCATATTTATATGAAATTAATTTTATTTATTTGTAGAGTATTATGTTGACGAGTGTGAAGATTTTTAGCTGTTCTTTTCTGTGCTCTTTTTGTTTAACTTCTACCCACTTTAACTGCTCCATTTTTATCCATTATGGTATGAATATGAAGCGAAATACTACCCATACGTACTAAAGTATAAGTAATACTAAATTACTAATCCACCATTAAATAATCTCATTTCATTTGCTATCTATTTGCTTTGACTCTGTTTTAAGGAGCGCTAAATCCTTTTGTCCTAATTCGAATTCGGACACACATTTAATTGCGATAAAAAAGACCAATTGAATTACCTATATCTGAATGGAACCGATGATCTAAGCATGAGTAACCAATTATTTATTTGTGGAACTGGAATGGTTCCATGATAATATCACAGAATAAATTCCACATTTTTTGCGTGACACTATCGAAAAATTTATGTCATTCTGCTACACGTACCATTAAGCAGGCATTTCGCTAAAAGCTCATTTAGTTTAAAGTTCGTTGACACACGCTCACGTTGTTATCATAAAATTCTCTAACATGCGTTGATTTCCTGTTTCGTTGGACACAAGGAAGATGTCACAGTGAAGAAGTACTGTTTAAGAAATTTAACTTTGTTGAATATCCTTTGTCATAGCAATCATAGCTGATCCACAATAGATGGTGCCTTTTTCAATGTTTCGTACTTATCATGAAAATAGATACAACTATAAACGGCCGATAATTCAATAAACTGGTGTCTATTCTAATGTGAGATGCTGTAATGGATGATGGATCCGCCTATCAGTGTGGTGACTAAGTCGCCTGTTGCAAACGAATCGCAATTTCTTGGTGTGGAGCCATTGCTGGAAAATGCTTGCTACTCCAAAACAGATCTCTAATCAAGTAGTATAAAATACAATTCTGTACAAGCATTGCCTTTGGTCCTTTGAGTCGAATGGTATATACTTGAAAGTTAAAGTAACGCAGCCACGGAGCTTGAATTTGTGCTCGTTTGATAGCAATAGGCTCGCCTCCTATATACATGGGACTTAAAACATAACTGGCGAAACGTGTGTTTACTATTAGGTACACCTCTGCAAAGCTGTAGCTAAACTAAAATCGAATCACAAGAAAACAGGTCCCCACTAAAAAAGTAAATAAAAACAAAAACAACCAACAGTTATAACGACCAGTTGACACCACCACCCAACTAACAGTTATCACTCCTCATAAACTTGTTTACTTTTGCAACATAAACTTTATGTCGCATTGTAGTTGCGACTTGCGACACCAAAGATTAACGCGTCTTGATAACTGTAAACTTGATGCCTGGAAGATGCAGGTACTGGGGTGATGCGTGTAGCTTTTTGCGCTACTCTTAATGCTTTCTACGTAATCATAGACAGGCGTCAAGGGCTGTCTTCTGAGAGTTGTTCGAATAAATCATATCTTTGCTCGATCAGATAGGCAGTCGTTGCACGTAAAATCCTGGTATCTATTCAGCTGCATTCGGTTAGATTGGAAGCCGACCCCAACAACAATGATGATGATCGGTTACAGGTACTTTTGTATAGTCGAACAACATTCAAAATGAAGCCACAGTCCCAGTCACAAGGCATGATAACTGTAAAAATACTACTACTAGTTGCCCATTCCAAAGCGTAGATCTGTATGGAGAAGAATGGACAAGAAACTCCATGGACACTTTTGCATTTTATGCAATTCAACAAACAAGAACGGTCTAATAAACGTAAGAAAAAGAAAAGTTATTGAAGTCGATGCATGCATTCAACGTAACAGTTTCGAAGGGTCCACTTAAAACGATTCCCGCTAGCTTCCCTTTCGAAAATTGTAACCCTTCGTTTCTGCGATGCTAAAAATATTAAATTATAAGAATACTAAATCAGGGAAAGAACGCTATTGGTCCTTAGTTACACAACATTATAACATTACGGCTGTAATACCCGAAGGGTTAGTGGCAGAGGTGTCTCTATTAGTAGGTACAGTCACATATGTTTTTAAGTACCATTTAAAACGAGAAACCGGGCACAAATACAGGGTCCTGAAATTCCTGATGAAAAACCCGATAAGACTTTGCCCGACCTTGGTCCTTAGGTGCTGATGATTGAATGAACGAATAGTAGTAAAGTTGTAAACTGCTCGATATATATATATGAAGATAATATGATAAAAGAGTCATTAGAGAAAAATGCACAAACAATCGTAATACCAAACAAGTGACTTGTAAAAATGATGTTTACAAAACATACTAGTATTGCGATCAATAGACCACTTGTTTATCCAAGGAATAGAATAATGGGACTAAACAACCATTATTCTATTGTCAGGGTAGGTTAGTTAACCGATGCGTACCTAGCTTTGCGTGCAGTCCTGCAGCCCTCCGGCTTGATTGACATACATACGCGCGCGCGCAGGTACGAAGCGCCGTCAGTCGTCCCGCGCCCGTCGCCCGAGCGCCCGCGTCGCTGTGTCGTGCAATAAAACCGGCCCGAATGCCGGAGAACCAGTCGGCGGGATGGCGAGTCTCGGCGTGCTAGTAACGCCATGTTGAAACACACGCAGCGGCCGCCAGCGGCGAACGATGCCGACCACCGCTACCAGAACATGCCGCGGCGGCCGCACCACCACCTGCCCCTCAACGTATCAACCCTGGATTCTTCCAAGCACTCCGTCGGGGGCACCTCGGCGAGCGTCAGCCCCGGAGCGCAGCCGGCGACTACAGCCCCAGTGTCAGTCGTCGCCCCCTTACCGGTTGCGTCTCCGCCGAAGCTGGCGAATGGAAACGCGACAGGCATCCCGCCGCCTCGGGCGGCGACCGTCAGGAATAGGAGCACGAGAGCGGCCACCGAGGAGGCTTTGACTTCCCTAGCCCTGCTGTGCCTCGTCAGCTTGCTGCTGGCTCTCCTAGCGCTGCTGTTCTTGCTAAAGATATCGGCGCCCGCGACCAGTGCTCCCGAGGAGTTTGCAGTGGTGTACGAAGTGACATTAGCGTTGTGTGCGTTGACGCTATCATTGAATCTTTGCTGTTTGCTCGTGTGTGCAATACAGTTCCTCTTTGCTGTGAAATTGGTGCATTCGCCTTCAGCGCCTAATGGACGGTAAGTCATTCAAGCAACCTTATTTTGTTTAATGAAGATCCTTAGAATCAGAGCGATCTCTCCAAGAGATAGAAATCCGAAGATTACCAACACATATATTATAATCTGTTAGGTTATTACTTGCGGCATGCGTCGCTGGCTCAGTTCCGAACAGACTTATCTCAATTCAGGTTATCTCTTACACAACGGCATAACTGTAAGAAAACTTCAAGTTTTCAACTCGACTATCGGGTTTTTAAGTATTTTTCGTATAATTAATGCTATAACTGTTGTTGGGAGACACTTCTAAGGTTTATTATGGAATTCGGCAGTTTGTTGAGATTGGTTTGCTTTTATCAGTTTGTGTTTGTGTAAGGAAGGCTAAACAGGTGTTAACGGTCCGAAGTGGCGGTTATTCGTGAATGGTTCGATAAAAAATGCTCTGTGTTCAACGGTTGATATTGGCTCGCACACGCCTAGGCCGTTCTTTATCAAGTTTTTCAATCCACATACGTATTAATATTGTTTTCAGTTGCGTGAGAATGAGATCCGCTATGCTATCAAACCAATGCGTTGTACAGTTGTGTTAATTTGCTCGACTGTTAGCTACTGTTATAGTTTTTCCTCGACATGTTGCACCCATTTGACTATTATGGCATTTGGAGCGGTTTTCATCGAAGGAAAGTAACCTTCATTGACCAGAATGAATATCTTAAAATTAAGAACAATTTCGAGTAGCTAACTATAACAAAAACCTAAACAGGACCTATCCAAAGACCATCTTATCAAAACAAACCAATACTATCGTAAACTCCAACATAACAATAAGAATAATTTATTGTTTAGAAAAGTACATTCAATGCAGTGATTCCTGGAACTCACACTAGGATTCCCTGTGTCGTGAGTTCCAGGCTCCATCGTTCCATTTTTTTTTTACGGAATGAAGGAGCCTGGAACATAGAGGTATACCTCGCTCCAATACAATCAGCTGTTAACTAAGTAGTAGTAACACTAGTTTTAACAGTTTACGTTTATGATTACCGTCAAACACAACATGCAACTATGTCTCTAAACTGTACCGGTTTTCTAATTCAGTAAATGAGAAATACGCGAAACTTGGGACTAAGCTTCTACTAAAGATGCAATATTATTTGTGGTGTAAGAAGTGTCCTATATCGTTTAACCTCTATCACTGACTTACAACTAAGTAGTTTGCGAGTTTTGGAGCCAATGCAAAAAGAAGAGGATAGGGTTTATACATAGAGGCATAGAGAGTCCAGAATCATCAAGTTTCGTAATGCCAATAATCCAGAACTGCTGTCACAATCAAAAGTTTTGGAAAGCCTTGCATCTAAATTGATTTAAGATACAATAGAGAGGTTATCCGAAGAAATGTCATAGAAAAATGTGATGTCATGTATCAGTGACGGGTGCAATGCAAGGTGCCATTTTGATGTTACACTTATACCGACAAAGCCCAGGTGCAATTACAAGTAGATGACGATTTTGTTCTTTATTTGAATCAAAATAGTCAAATAAGAACCCCTTTAAATAATCCTGTATTCCCGTTGTCCCCGTAGGCCATGTCCCCGTTAACGGGGACAAAGGGAATTTAATAAAATAATTAAAATTACTTCCCGTTGTCCCCGTACGCTGTCCCCGTTAATTTCTTGTATTTTGAAAGCTAAACAGTATTTTGGAAAAGCAAAGCATGTAGGACAGAGCACGACCCCACGTAACGTGCCTCAACCGGTATTACTTTCCGGGTTGCTTGTATTTATACCGTGACCGCATACCTCAGGGAGCACTAGCACACAGACAAGTCAGAAAGTACTATTTTGATGTTTTAGATAACTAAATTATGTTATAAAATTGCTTGTGGAGAGGAACGACCAAAAATTTTGACGGAGTACCTAAAATAATGGAGATTTGTTTTTTTAAGTGGTGAACGTAAACGAATTTAACTAATACTACAAATAATGCCTATTAAACACTGTGAAAATTTCGTCAACTACCGGTCTTCAGAATGAAGCTGCAGTAACATATGCAAAAAAAAATGATATAACATCTTTTAAATCTTGAGCTTCTCTTCGGTATTGAAATCTGCCCTGACTGTAGCAAATGTCTCAACTACACAAGGCACTAGTCCAAAGGCTGGCACCTATTACTTCGTAGTGTCTATAGTACATCCACCAACCACATGCGATGATCGCTCATGGTCAAAGGACAGAGGTGATTTAAAAGACAGTATAACAATAAACTAAGCACAAACAAGCATTAAGTAGGCAAATAATTTTCTACTTTGTACTACAAACCGGTTGCAGAGGTCTCTCAATTCTGACCTTTGGCGACTGCAAATTGTTGTAAGCAATGCCATCAGCGGCATTCAGACACTCAGCTTATAAAATCTAAAATGTAAGCAGAGATGGTGTTACCCAGTACAAAATGTGTTATGGAGGTCAGATAGGCAGTCGCTCCATGTAAATCACTGGTTTCTTATTCAGCTGGAAAAGGAAAAGCAGATGATGATGAAACAAAGATGGTGTTAGTAGTTAGTACCAAAGGTCCAGATGTAACCAGAATAGAAATTGGTCTTAAATTGTAGTATCAATGTCAAGTCAACTCTCATCAGCTACGTTATAATTAATTGCCATCAGGGATCGATAAATGTCAGCTGATTGTTAAAATATTATAAGTATAATAAATCTTACAGTTTAGACCTATTGTATGGTGGAACTTTAATATCATATATTGGTCCACGCAAATTGAAATCATGTCTGATCAGCATATGTTGGCAACATTAATACGACAAGATTTGAATTGGATTACGCGCTCAGACCTCCCACATTTTGAACCATATTAGATCATTCAAAGCAACTTAATTCTTGTATGGCTTGGAGTGATGCCAAACAATTAGCTTTGTAACAATAGATTGTCGTTAGCCGCCCTGCACACCTCGTTAGAGAAAATATGCGTGAAGTCTATATTGAATTCAGTTTAGCTTTTAATGCTGAATTCTTTTTCTTTTTTGACTCTTTGGTCAAACTTCGGAAGATGGTTTACTGCATTATGTGTGACCTTTTCTATACGAAGTTTCTTGGTCTGCTTTAATTTCTTGCTTGCTAGAGTTGCTAGCTCTTTATATCTTTGACCATTAAATTGCATCCTTTTCCGTATTTCCATTCTTGCTTTATTGAGTGGTTACTGCCTAACGCAGTGTCAGACTTTTTATGCCGCCCATGGCCTCTGACTTGGCTTTACATGCCTTTGAGAAATATCTCTACGAAACGACCAAACATTCCTGATGTTTGGTCGTTTAGTTATTTCTTCTTCTCTTTTAAGTTTTAACTATTACGATTCTGTATTTGCTACCAACTAATCCATCTTCGTCTAGAAAACTCAAGTACAAACTACATTCTAGACTTCAAGAGCCATGACCATTACAAGAAATCTATTCTCGTCGTTCTCATATAAACACGACCAAAAGAATTCAAATAACATATTTCTCAAGAGCTATCGGACTATAATTGCGTACAAACTTGTTTTCTAAGCAAGAATCGACCTGTGTTCATAATTTATGGCAAAATCAGGAGGCAGGTGCAAGCTTCCACCGAGAAACGCGTAACAAACGACATGACTGAACAACATCGAGATTTGCATGATCCATTGCTGGGACAAAACATTTGAAAATCAAGAAAACAGAAGAAAATCTTCATTGCATTGCAAACACACGGATTGGGTTTATGCTATGAAGTAAAGTGTTTCGGAGAATGTATGTTTTGTTTAAATTGCAGACAAATGCATAGTTGGTTTCGCGTAAATATTTCACTTTAATTAATTTTGTAACAGTTTGACAATGTGGTATTGAAACCGGAGCACATAGCGCTCGGATTTGTTAAAAGGATATTGGAAAGCAAAGGAATAATTACTAATATGGTCTAGAATTCGGTCCTTTGAGCTTACATATTAATATTTATGGTTGATTGCAGGTCTTTGGTTAATCAAGATCCTAGTCTTTCTTATGTTTTTTTTTTTCCCCGACTAAAAAGTTAATAAGAAGAAGATGGGAAGTAGCCTCCACTTGAACTTGATAACTGCTAAATCTGAGTCACCCTATAGACCAAACGAAGGACCAGTAAAGTTTCGGATGAATACAGAACCAAAAACTAAAGACAGCCTAAGGTAAAGATAAACAATCTTCATTACCATTATAATGCACATTCAAACAGTAGCCACAGGTCAGACTAACCACATAGAACTAAAATAATGACATTAAAACATATTCTGAACACATATTGTTCTATGAAACGTGCTTGTAATACCTATTAGTAAATGCAAAGCAATACTGCTATTGACGAAGTAAATTGGTATGAGAATAACGTCCATACAATTGATTTAAACTGTCGTAAGTAACTGTGTTTTGTAGTGGATTTATAGTTTGTAAACATTGTATCTACATTCTATGTAGTAAAATGCTTAATGCGACGCATTGCTTAGGTTGTTTACATACGAGGGAAAATACTGTCCAAGAATGGGGAAACTCCGACACGCTTTGTTGATTGGCAATGATGGCACAGCCGAATCCACATAGACTCAAACTCAATTACCAAGCTTAAGTGGCAGTGGGCAATGCACATCGCTGGGAACGGGTAGCCGACAGGGCTGACAGTGACGTGCCTAAGGGCAAACAAAACGACAAGCCCATAAGGCAAACCGACTGTTCAGAAACCCAAATCTTGAACAGTAGTAGGTTAAGCCAAGCTTGTAAGCTTGTATGAAAGAATCGCCACTACGGGCTGAACTACTGCTGCTCTACAGTGAATAAATAAGAGTAAGTGCGTACTAGAAGGCGCAGGGTGGAACTGGAAAGCCAAGGTGGACCGCTGACCTGGTAAATGCAGCAGGAATAAAATGACATTAAAAAAAATGCACCAAGAACCTTGCGAAATAGATAAAAGGATTGTACTGGCCTTCTGGTAACACGATACCTTCACTAAAAGTGTGGAAGCACCGCGTTCTTGTGATTTGGTGAACGGATTTTGTGTGGACAGCCTTAGTCCACTCAGTGTGTTGTCCTGTTTTAGTAATATCATCTACATTCTACAGTCAACTGTTTGATATTTGTTATTATAGCAGTATTACTGGCTGCAATATAAAAAATTACGGGTCTTGTGGTATTTCTTATGATTAACTGGATCGGTAAAATCTTTGAATATTGCAATGTGTACAACTCATAATTTGTTTATTTATTTATTTTACTGTCCATGTACACATAGTAGAGAACACAGGAAAAAACATAAAACATTTGAGTACAAAGGTGCTGCTTATTTCATACGAAATTTCTGCCAGCAGACCTGCGAAAGGAAAAATGAAAAAGAATTGTAGAAGAAATTCGCTGTTGTGAGCGAATGAAGAGAAAAATGTGTTTATGTGCCTAACCTAACTTAACCTATACTATTACCTAAATATAAATACACATATAACTAAATGTAAGTATAAAATGCTAAGATATATAAACAAATAAAAATACATCTATAAATCAGATTTGAGAGGAAAGGCTCTTTCACTCAGTTTTTGAATAGCTTAATAAGGTTTTATCTTTCTGTTCTGGGTCTGGGAAATACGTTTTTTCGTCCAGAGTTCCTTGTCAGCCGTCACTTCTATTTTTTTACACTTCATTTTATTTCGTAGATATCATTCCTTTAGATGCTATAGATGTAACTAAAATGCATTCAAACTGTAAGTACCTAGCAATCAATTCATTGTTTACAAAGTCTGATTCAACACAATTTCTTACTATTACGATACACGCACTGCACATCAACAAAATAACCGTTTCTATAATCTATCCCCAAAAATAAACCAGTCCCACAATTAAAGAAAAAATCATACAAAAATCCAAAAAGACCAAAATCTTTTGAATGAGCTTTCTCATGAGAACAGACGTTTAAAAAGCTCCTGCCTTTTGTCGAAGGATCTCGGTCGTGTGAAACAGATTTCTTTTATTTGCGTCTTATTCAACATCATGCACTTATTCCTTGCAAGACCCTTCACGTTTGTACAACTACCAGTTTATTTTTATAATCTGTTTTAAATTATAGTTTGGATTGCTAATATAAAAGCTTTTACGAATCTTCTATCTGCATCTCTTATTAAAATTTACAAATCCTTTTAGGCCTGTGCCCCAGTGAATATTCCCGTAGTATGACTTCTAATCTACGAATCACTGCAGGTATCCGTTTAATTAATGATACAACGAGAGCATCGTGTAATATCTTAACAAAAGAGTCCTTCTAAGCTCACTGTACCTTGGTATGGCTAATTACCCAACATTGCTCTAAGAATGGCGCACCTGCATCTCAGATTATCCATAACAGAAATCCGTGATGTTACACATCAAACCTCGTGAACGAACCTCGTATGGAATTTGAATCTTTATTCTATCCGTATGTTCCATACCCGAGGTCATTCAAGACCGGTTCTTTCAGTACCCGATTATACAGAGAAAATTAAGCCATAGGTAATTGTGTAAAGGATTACTTTGTTTCGGCAGAATTTGCTCTGATCAATGAATTGTGATTGATATGTTCGATGTCAAATTAAGTGCTAGATAAGTCAGGTTGATATTTAAATGTCTTGATGAATTTATGGGCGAATTCTTTATTCTGTTTTTAAAGTTTTCAAATGTTGGTATTTTTGTTGGTGGAGATATATCACTGTGGAGCACATATCATCAAAGTTATCCCATATCCCATAAATGATCAACATACAATCGATATAACAGTTGGCAAGAAAGCAGAAAAAAATTCAAGCAATGAGAAAGAAGACCTGAAGGAGTCTATGAATAGTCTGAAAGATTAATAATTGATTAAAAATACCTTTGAAATGGCAGATAAGGTATACACTCTTCTAGTTTGTATGTAAGTGCACGATGAAAGACTCTTGCAAACAAATTTTGTAGAAGTCTTTTAAAAAAGCAATTATAGTACAGACTATAGACGTGTCATCAGTTGTACGCACTGTTCCGGTTAGTCACAAATAGCAACCGAGAATGTAATTTACTGTAATAAATAATAATAATGATGCGCGATGATGGGTGTGCGACCTTTCACCATTAATTTTTTTCTAAAGCATTTCTTGGTACCGTTCATAATCTGTTTTTTTTTTGGATAAGGAAAACATAACGATTCATCTATTACACATTCTTAGAGATAAATTTGAAATTCGATTTTGCAGGAGTGACTACGCAAGTTATTTTAAACCGCACCCTATTTTTGATTGATGCTTTTGTTAGTTGAAGTGATTAGTTTTATTATTTTGAAAATATCAAATCTCAACTCAGCAATCTTCATTTGTCCAGCGACATTTATTTACACTGCTATGATCTAGTTCCTCGTTATACTGGCCCTCAAGATCTATAACAGCCCAGATATGAGCCCTGATATTATTCTTTATTATTTCAATAAGGATCATATTAGCAATTTCTAAGGACAACTTTTCCTTCAATCCCTGTTGAACCTGGACACGAGTTGCCATGGCTGACTTGGAAGTCTTTAAATGTTACTTACATTTAAAGACTTCCAGGTCAGCGCCAAACACAGATTGGCCTTAGCAAGGAAAACCTGTTCAGGTAGCGATTCATGACTCTGGCCTGGAGTGTATATGTGGTGTTGCCTCACAAACGATGGGACATTTGATATAGTGTCCTGCCTGTTCTGTTGTTTGCACATCACAGGAGCTGATGGACGCTACTGAAACTGCCAAACCAGTCGACAAATTTTGAGATGATTCAATAGGGGATCGGACTGGGTAAAGAAAACGACATTTTATTTTGTCCGTCAGACAGGTAATACAAAAATATTAGACACGTATTTTTTGTTTTATCAAAATATCAAAAAATTACTTAGTTAGAACTCATTATAGTTGGAGAGTGGGGGCTTACTACGTCACAACACGACGTCACATGACGTCATGCGCCATTTCAACTCAATATATCTCCGTAATTTTATGACCACGTGAAAAAAGAAAACAAGAAAATACGTGTCCAATACTTTTCAATAAACTACCCGACGGACAAAGAAAAAACAATAGGATTATCCCCTATTCAAATTGTCATTGACACGCTTAGAAAATGAAGACAGTAAAATTTCTAGCATGCCTCTTAGTATTAGTATCGGAATCCAGATATCGATCCACCACGTACACTAGCTTCTCAAACCATACAGATTCAGAATTAAACACTATCTTTACGTCCAAACCATAAATTGTACGTAAGTCATTGAATTGAATATCGTACACAAAAAGTAATAAAAAAAAACAAAATCCAAGGGCCAGTCCTTGGGCAAGGCCGCTCGGACCATCCCAATTATTTCCGGTCATCTATAAATCAAGTTTTCATAGAAACATTTCTGTGGTAAGGTAATTTTAAATTCCGAGAAGTATCTATGTATCATTTTGGATTAACGTTTTGTCCGTTCGATAGAGAGTTTTAGGTAAGGTGTTTTCTGATTATTGCCTTTTGCCAAGTTTATGATTGGAGAATTTGCTGATTGCTACTAATATCTAGGTTTTTGGTCCCATGATCCGGGAATGATTTTTAACCGTTTCTGTGGCGAAAATCATTTTCATTTTAATAACCTTCCAGCTTTTTAATTAAATTCTAAGTAGATAGAGCCAGCTAAAGCTGGTTAAGGACCTCTGTACTAAATCAATCAAATCAGTACTATTATTGTTCGCAGAAATCATATGATAAAATTATGCCCAGAACGAGGCGTAAAAATCCTCACTTTTCCTCGTCACCAATATCGCCTATTCAATATTTTAATCGCATGTTTTACATCTTCCTGACTGAACTGAGTCTTCAATACTGATTCATTAGCACTTCAGTTTATAAATACTCCTACACACGTGCTAAGTTCACCGACTCTGCCTAGTACACATTTTTTTTTTTAAACTTTGCCCCACTCTAGGAATTTCTCCTGTATCGTGGGTGCGTTTACAAACATTTAAACTCACATACACAAACGGCCAGACCCGGAACAACTATCTGTAGGTCATACAAATATTTGTTCCGTGGGGGGATCGAACCCGCGACACGCAGCGCAGCAGTCGATCGCTCAACCACTGCACCTACCGTGCCGTCAGCATTGTTAATGTGGACACATTTGTGTAATTACTTACAAGTAAATGTCAATGAGGTTTAAGATAATGGAGTTAATGAGTTTGGGGAAAACGAAGACATACCTTTATCTGCAGTAGAAGAGTAAAAGGCGGGACAAAACAGGGTTACAATAATTACTGAATTTTATTAATAGACTGGATAACTTACTTTTTTTTGTTAAGTGAAACACTGAGGAATATCTAATACGTGTGCTAAATGATAGTGGAAAAGAAAGAGGGTAAAGAAATGGGATTAAAGTAAGATAATAGAAAGGGATTAAATATAATGAGCACCAAAAATACTTTGAGATCCTAAGCTACGTTACCCAAAAAAAAATACTAAACACCAAAAAAATTGTATTCAAAGATCAAATATAGTAAATGATCACCAAATTTTGTGGCAAGAAGAACTTAGGAAGCAAGTGCGAGCAAAGCGAGCTCGGGATATTGGGCACCCCGACTCGTTAGGTTACTTTAAACCCTGCAGAGAAAAATAGGAGCCCCGCGTAGCGGGGCTCCGTCGACTACGCTTTAGTTCGGAGCTGTGATTTTCAGGTTTTTAATTCTGGTGATCATTTACTATTTCTGGTGATCATTTACTATTTTAGGCAGTATAAAAATGTTTTTTTAAGGTTATATTTACTTTATCTGGTGTTATGTTAAACATAAGCCTAATAGAAATACAGACAATCAAATCCTGATAGTAGTAGTAGGTGTATATGTGTGCGATTGTTTCAAACTGAACAACAGGAAGTGATCTAATAGATTGCATAGCAATTACAATTGCAAACGCTTTAATTTTCAACTACATATTTAAATTAGACCAAAAATAGAACTGACATTTAAGAATCAGCGCCACTCTAAATTCCAAATCGACCGTTTGAAATGTCTCAAATTAATTTCCAATTTGGTAGAATACATTGATTGAAAATTTGAAATACAAAATGGGATTTAAAAAATCAATGGAGCGGTTAATAGTGTCATTTTGTTACTTTGAATAGTTTAAAATTCTTTAGTAACCGTCTTCTTTGACCCAGTGACTGTTGCCAAAGCTTTGCTTTAGATTATAACTAGTCGTGCGTAGAGAGATAGATTCACCATGCATAATGTGCCAAGTATCTGACTGCCATCTGGCCTTAACAATGATTAGGGAAACTAGGTCGATTACTGTTTGAAACATTCCACGTGTAAGGGTAGGAGGATCAATATAACGTCCGAGTTACATTTCATCGTTTCTGTTTCAATTCAATGAAAACTGATACTTATTTCTACAGATTAGTTAACACGAGACCTAAGATAATCCCTTGGGACACACCACCTATCAACCTATAGTTAGAAATGTCATTTTGAGATTTTCTGTTTTGATTTCGGCTTAGGTACAAACAAGAGTTATCTTTGCATAAAATGTTTTAATTGAGGTGGCGAAAGTTCTAATTAAAATGGTGTTTTTTAGTATCTAACATAATTTGAAACTGAAGTCTCTAAAAAGCTTAACCTAAAATGTTCTTCAGACTTTTTCATAAAACTTGACATTTAACACCGTGTCTGATATAAGTCGACGACTCTATTGTGATGTTCTGCTCCAGTTATACTGAATGTGTAAGCGAGCCCAGTGAATCTCCCGTAGCTTATGAGTTAGTTATGCCTTGCTGGATCTGCTGTGACCAACTTATAATTGTTGGGCTTTAGATCGTGACTGGTCACTGTCTGGAGTTTTTCTGTTTAGTGGAACTTTATGAATGGAATAAAGAATTATGTAATCTTACTACTCGATCAAAACTACAGAATTTGACCGTGGTTCCATTTGTGTATTCAATTGTTTCTTGAACGGCTCTTAAGGAATAATACTACTAGTGTTTCTACTACCCTAATCTTAAAATTCACAAACAGAAGTACATAATTTAAAAAAAAACTAAAACTAAACTCGACTGGTCAGAAATTCCACCGTTGATTTCACGCTTAACGATACTTATCGATATTAAATTCCATATCTATGGTCTTAAACACGTTACTACCTGTCCCAACACGTTTCTACTGAACTTTGTGTCTTCAGTTGCACCTGGCTTTGATAAACGTGTTATCTGCTTCCTGTGAAGGGATGGAAGCATAAAGAAATAATTCTTGCCAACCCTATTATGGTTGAAGATATTACAAGGTATTTCCGCTATAAAGAATGTTACCTTCACCGTTGACCGGATTGCGAGGGTCAATGTCTCTTCTTGTTGCGTACTCATCTCTTATAGTAAGTCAATGATCATTAGGGTTGTCATGAGTGTTGTGCTTAGATTTTCGAGTTATGTCATCATTCTTACTGGCTTCCTATATTTTTAGATCTTTATCTGCTACGATATTTTTTAAAGAACAACTCTGTGTCTCTGTCATAGTCCATAGGGATCCGCCATTTTTTTATTGAGGCAATGGCCGTTTGATATTAAATTATGATTATGGCCTCAGGGTTACGTATTCGTCATTCACAATTTCCTCTATAAAAACGCGAGAGGCGCCAATAAATTACTAGTGTTATAGAACATAATATACCTACGCTATGACCTTGATGACGACAAGTTTAAAACGAGCGAAACATTAGCGGTTATATCTGATGACGTGACGTTACCTGAATATGTTAATTGCTGGCTAGATGAAATGTTATATCGAAGCGGATTTATATCATAGCAGGCCTCTTGAGCTTGAGCCTATCAAGCCTACTAATTTTACCATCATCGTCTTGTTTTTTCTGTAATACGATATTCCTAGAATTTGATACGGAAGAATGTTCAGTTGTAAGTGTTACTTTATCAGATAGGTCATCATTATTATTATCTACTGTCATTTTCCAGGGTGATCCTTCTTTAAATGAACCATGAAATGGTGGTTTGGTGTGTCTGGTAGCAATCAAACTTAAAGCATTTATTTCAATTGAACAATGTATCTAGCCTGTAAGGATATTTCTATGTTTAGAGTATAGAGTAAATAAATAAATAAATTTTCAGGCAATTTCGGATAGCCATTAATAGCCAAGGAGTCGTTCAGCTTGTCAAAAAGTTAGAAGTTAGATACCCGCTTCAAAACGTAGATCAATACTATTATGAATGATTCAACGATATTTAAAGAATTCCATGAATGAATGTTATAGAAAGCATTGAATGATCATGAATGTATTATGTTTACGTCTACAAACTAATATGCATCATCAGTAGTATGGATTCATTATGTGTTATTAAAATAATTGTAATCATTTGATATTGTTAATGCCACGATGTTTTCATTGACGGTAAGTAAACACGATTCGTGAGTTTTGTATTGATGATGTAACTTTCTTGCACGAACGTCGGAAACACGCGTGCCATTGGGAATTAAAACTTTGTAGTAATCTTAATTTACATAAAGATGAATACAATAGGGTATTGGGTATAAATACAATGCAAGCAGCATACTTTTTATTTGCACTTATTGTAGAATAGAATATACAATTATTATTAGAATATATCTACACCAACATTGAAACACGACTGTTTTAAAATATTGTTAATTCTACGTTTACAATGTCGGTCGTATCTTTGTTAGCGATTAAATCATCAACACAACCTTTGGATGGACCGTACGAACATAAAATATAAACAAGGGGGTTGTCAGTGCTGTACTGCTCATTCAGATCCAGCCTGTCCTCATGCAGTCCTCCCCCAGCGACGCCCTAAGCCGAGACTCGTACCCCACAGGGTGTGCCCTTAGCGTGTAGTCGCTTAGTTTGTAAGTTATTATGCCCTGGCTGGAAGCCTTACTCTTAAGGCACCCAAGGGATAGCCCGGTTAAGCAGACGACAACCTCATAGGTCGAACTGCGAAATGCCAATCATAAAAAAAGGTGTTGTACTGCTAATACTAATACACACCTAATATCTCTTGTCTTGCGTTGGTCAAGTCGACTTCGTGGTAATTGAACCGTCATTTTTAATAGTAAATACTAAAATGACATTACTGAACGTAGGTATTTCCTTTGTTTTAAAGTTTGACGTTCAAAAGTGCTTTTTATTGGCCGAATTAAGTATTATGACTTTGACTTTTATACTCGTATTTATGTTACTTAATCGACGATAAAGTTCAGCACGGAACCACAAGCAAATAGAATACTTTGGATTATTACTTTATGAAACCTTTTCACTTCAATGTATTTTAATGATCCAATTTCTGCTGCTGCCTCAAAGTTATTGTTCTTAATCGTACGTGCTTTTTTGTGCTCTTAAACCCAAATGAAACGTGCCTTTCCACTGACCTCAGCTAAACTTTTCCGGAAATCATCATCATCATCTCTTGCCCTTATCCTAATTTATTTGGGGTCTGCGCAGCATGTCTGCGACTACTCTTCTCTATTTCTAGTTATATCATCAGACACCTCCTTTCTCGCCATATCACCCTTCACACAGTCCATCCATCGTTTCTTTGGTCTTCCTCTACTCTTATACTCATATTCATACTCAAAACTTTGCGTACGATGTTTTCCTCATTCCTATGCATCACATACCTCGGCAACCGATTACCACACAACTTTTAGATCACCACTTTCAGAATTTTTCAGAACACTCAATAATTATTTTAAACAAGCTTATGCCCGCGGCGTCGCCCGCGTGGAGTTCGATACTTGTCCCACGGGAACATACTATCGGGATGAAAATCCTATGTATATATAGGTATCCTATGTATTAATCCAGGTTTTAATACCCGTGTGCCAAATTTCATCCAAATCCATTCAGTCGTTTTTGCGTGAAAGAGTAACAAACATCCATCCATCCTCACAAACTTTCGCATTTATAATATTAGTAGGATGCTATTCTGGAGGAAGCTATAAATTACCATCATTGATAGTACTTTTGCTAAGATGTCATGGATGAACTGGAAATGCAAACGTTTTAGCGGAGTTTTGGCGTCAATTCGAGTGTAAAATTCTGTTGGTTAGTTTTTGTTTTTCATCTCGGACGAACGTGTTGCTCAAAATCAATGTGCTATGTGTGCCATGGTGTATACAGAAATGTACCGCAAACTCACTAAGTTGGGGTCGTCTTCTTTTTTAATCTACTCACGAGTGACGGCATGATCTTTTATCATAGGTAAATAGTAGCCTATCAGCGTTAGGTGGTATACCGTGTGTTGCCAACTGGCATTATGCTGAGCTGAGGCCCTTTAGGCATTAATAGTTTTGTTTATTTTATATTTTGTTTAATTTTAAAGTGTGCCTGTTTTTCTAATGAAAATAACCACATTTTTATTGCTGTTTTCTTTACTTTCAAAAAAATGAAATTTCATCATTAGTTTATTTTTTAAAATTTTACCTGAGAGGCGAATCTGTGGATTCGACCGCTTATCTCGATTCACAGCATGCAAGTAAAAACGAGATGGTATGACCAAATCTTTGCCAAGAGACACATTCTTGAAAGGTTAAACTGTTCTCGCCATAACAGGTTCCCATATGGTCTGATTAAATTATAATAAAGATATATCAGAAATGCATAAATAATTGAAAAAGGTGTGTGTTTGGTGAGGTAACTGCTGTGAATTTACTGTGGGTGGTCCGTGATTAAGGCATGTGCCAGACAACAACTGAACACAAAAGTTATCTAAGTTGTTGGTAAGTTTTATAAATACCTTCACGAATATCATCTTTTTGCAATAAATACTCATCATCTGCCTAGACTTTTCCCAAAATATCTTGGGGTCGGCTTCCTGTTTAACCGGATGCAGCTGGGTTCCAGTATTTTACATGAAGCGACTGCCTATCTGACAACAACCCAGTTACTGGGTAATACCATACATACCCCTTGGTAAGTCTTGTGATGACTTTTGGCTTCTGACTACTCGTTACGAGTAGTCAGAAGCCAAAAGTCATCAAATCACTGTCAAGGATCTACAAATGACAGCCGGAACCAACGACTTAACGTGCTTTCCGTGGCACGGAGGAAACTCGGTATGTAATTATAGTCATCAATCCATCGACCAACCTCGGCAAGCACGGCTTAAAAATTAATACTGTTGAAACAAAAGGTCAACTTTTGCTACTAAAAGTGCGGTACATCTATACTTATCGTCTGTGTTTTAGCGACTGTACTGAATACTGATTTGAATATGGCACACGAATAGACCATGTTCTGGGACACTATGGCTTCTTTTTATCCCGACATAATTATCTCTTGGAGTCCTCAAGTCCCCAAGGGATAATTTCCAATTGCAAAGCATACGAAGCAGTAGACACAAACTATTATAAAATAACTATTGTTAACATTCGTATATCTATTGAAAGACTGTTCTTATTACAAATAACATCATATTCCATTTTCGAACTACAACCTTAAGATTCCTTCAAATGAATGGTTTATAAAGCCGCGATTTCTTTAAGTCATTTCAAGTTCGCTAGGTCACCGGGCGTGGGTAAACAGGCTTGCCCACGCACATGGTCATTACATCGAAGAATCCTCATATTGCTGTATATTGAGACTATATTTGGTATTGGACTACTTTTGTCCACGGCTTTGCCTGCATTGATATCCTAAGCTATCCCACGGGAACCTACTAGCTACTGCGTTAAAATATCGTAGGGGAGCAGATACAAAGTAGAAATTTTAGAACTGCGTCTACACACTGCGATAAGTTTTAAGGATTTACCCGAATTTATTAATCTAATCTAATATACAGGGTGTAACGGAAAGGGTATATACATCCTTAAGGGTGTGCTACAGACCATCAAACTGAACATGTTTCTCATCATAAAACATGTTTTTCAGCAAAAAAAATATCTGCTGCCCCATAGAAAATTACAATACCTATTGACCCAAATGTATAGGCAGCTGATATTTTTTTTTGCTGCAAAAAGTTTTTATGTTGAGAAACATGTTCAGTTTGATGGTCTGTAGCACACCTTTAAGGATGTATATACCCTTTCCGTTACACCCTATATACTAATAAAGTAATAATAAAGCAGAAGAGTTTCTTTGTTTACTTGAACGGAACCAGGAACTACTGGACCGATTTGGAAAATTCTTTCAGTGTTAGATAGCTCATTTATTGAGGAAGGCTATAGGCACATCACGCTACGACCAATAGGAGCGGAGCAGCAATGAAAAAAGTTGCGAAAACGGGAAAAATGTGACGCAGACGAAGTTGCGCGGGACAGCTAGTGTACCCATTATATAGGGCCTAAATCAGGTCTCGGGGTACCTTTTTGCCAAATTTCATCGAAATCTATTCAGGCGTTAAGGTGTGGAATGGTTACACACAAACCGACAAATTTTCGCATGTTTAATATGAGTATGAATTCGTAGTTAGGTGCTTTAGTGGCTACCACTTTTTTGTATTGAATTTACTCATACTCACTTAGTTAAAAATGTAATAAATAGAATACATAAATGGCTCTTTTAATTAGGTACCGTACCGTTTTAGATGTTTTTGTGCAAATTAAGATAGTTGTGGGTAGTAGAGTTTGAAGAATTTTAATTGGATTTTTATAAGGTGCATCATAGCGATTTGCAATTTGATGGCTTTAGAAAAAAGCAAGCAAGACCTTCACAAAATAATATTCAGCACTCACACACACACACTCAGGTTCTGTGGCCAAATAGAAAAATTGCGTCTAGATTTATAATTTCCCAATTCCAATTACCTACCTCCGCTACCTCGATACTTATAACACCTGCGATTTCGTTGCATTTATTTAATTAGAATAAATTAATTTTAAGTATTTATGTTAATTGCTTGGCCGCTGTAAAATTACATAACACTTTAATAAAATGGAGAGGCTCAATGTCAAATAACAAAGTTTACAGAAACAATTTGTACAATATTTTTGAAAGTTGTAGTGTATTAAATGGTTTTGAAATACCTCAGTAGCACGTTAATTTGATGTTTTGAAAGAATCATTGCGCAGAAGCATTTTACTAAAGAATTTTCTATTGCTGAATAAATAAAGACGTTCGAAACTCAAGACAGATATAGGACTCGAAAGGTCATAAATATTGATCACGCAAAACTTTTTGTTGAAAAAGACCTACAGGAAATGGTCAGTCGACCATTGATTGCTATATCGACGTCAAGGCATCTGAAATCCTCGTCCTAACATTAATAGGCGTTTCCTAAATCATAACAAGGCCATAAGACACAACTATAAAACTTTATCGTCAGCAAATCAATTTTATCAAATCAAATCAATGTAGAAGGGAACGAGGGTTTATTTCAAGTAGGCCAGTAACAGGCACTTTTGAATAGTCGAACAAAAATAAAAATGAAGCTACAGTCCCAGTCACAAGACATAATAACTGTGAAAGTACTGTAGTTGCCCATTCCAAAGCGTAGATCTCTATGGAGAAGAATGGGCAAGAAACTCCATGGATTTCACACATAAAGCTTATTTGAATGTGAACACCTTTCCCACTCTACTTCTGTCTCGTTGGTCTAATGGTTGCAAGCGCGGCTGCTGAGCATGACGTCCTGGGTTCGATTCCCAGGTTGAGCAAAGTGTTATTGGGTTTTTCCATCAAGAATTTCTCAGTAGCTGCCATCGAGTCTAGATTTGTGCCCGGTCGATGGCAATAGGCTCGCCCCCTATTACATGAGACTTTAAAAACATAACTGGCAAAATTTATATATAAATATACTAGCTGTCCCGCGCAACTTCGTCTCCGACAAATTTTCCCCGTTTTCGCAACATTTTTCATTGCTGCTCCGCTCCTATTGGTCGTAGCGTGATGAAATATAGCCTATGTCCTTCCCTAGGTTGAAATCTATCTTCTTGCCAAATTTCATTAAGATCCGATCAGTTGTTTAGTCGTGAAAAGGTAACAAACAAACATACAAACAAACAAACATACAAACAAACAAACATACAAACAAACAAACATACAAACAAACGAACAAACAAACAGAGTGACATTCGCATTTATAATATTAGTATGGATTTAAATTATTGGTACTAGTAGTTAAACCTCTGCCTAAGCCGGCAATCACATGCGTGATGTTGTGTGTGTTCCCACCCTATTGCCACTTTATACCACAGAAGCGTGAAGCCTTCCAAGTGCCATTTCTTCAGCTACTCGTTGAGGAAGTAAGGTAATACCAAGGAAGTGTGACACCGGATCGAATGTAATTAAAGAAATAACGTTAATGACATTAAGACATTGTGTGCTCATCAAGTTGTAAGGAGCGGAAGGAACGGTAATTTGGAAAAAAAACGCTGGACTTTTTTTTCCAGGCTTTTTTATTAAGACAGTCTATTATTAGAAGCAATGCATTAAGAAGTATTGAAGATAGAAACAAATCTTTGAAGTAGCATATGAACTCGAGTAAAATCTAAACCAAATTTAGAAAAAAAGTTAGGAAAACTTTTAATAGTAAAGAAAAGCTTATATGCATGCCAAATCCCCCGATCTAGAAAAACCTAAGACAGGGTGCCATTATTGACTTGCTTCTCCAGTTCTCCACCGACCCGGTTGACTCTGAAACCATTCGGTCAATCCCGACCGAAAAACATTCATTTTGGAAGCAGTAAAGGAAAACAACAACGTGAAGAAACATGGCAATCATGGCATGACCTAGAGCCAATAATTCGAAGACACGTCATCCGCCGACCCGCACAGCGTCCGATTTGTAGTTACGAGTACCAGTCCATTACCCTCACAAGGTCCCTGTGTCCTGGCAGTAGGAAAAGTTGTAGTCTGATTATAATATGCTCAAGCTTGCTATTCATTTTATTCACTTTAAAACCGTTGACAGTTCAATTTCCTTCAGTAATCTCGCTAACAATTGTATGAAGTAACAGGTTTACATTGCTACGGATTCCGTCCTCGGTGCATAGCATAGACAAAGAAATAGCGGTCCTAGCATATAAATTAGTTGCATAAATTGTATGGACCAGACCGGCATTAGCGTGACGGTAATGGTGGTGCAAGATTTAAATACATACATTAATGGAACGCGCAGGCCGTTTTTGAAGAAGGCTAACACCCATATTCTAAGAGCCTTCCCTAATCCATTTTTGAACTAAGTCGACCGTTATTACAACGTTATTTTTGTTGCCATGACAACAGTTGAAAACATCCAACCAATCTTATTCCTAGAATTTCTTACGTCCTCCAGCTAGCTATCTTTGTCAAACCCATAGTTGCATTCTGCTTCAATCAATGCTAAAGACTTTAATCAATGTTAAAGATGTATGCCTATAATTAATAGTTCTCTGGTACTTCAAATTTGAAAGATGAAAAGTAGCGTATTAGTCAATTTATAAACAAACAGGGAGGAATGTAGGCGTGGTTAGTCCGACTTAAGTTCAGTTCATGACTTAAATACCAGAGTTAATTGGAATAACAATAAATACTATCTGACGAGAGATCAAGGGGCTTGAATTCTTCATAATTCCATAGACTCTATTGGACTAAGAAAAAATAATTGCTTGAAAAAGTCACAACAGAAAAAAAATAAAAAGATAATTTTGGGGGACTCTTTGAAATTGGAATGATCGCGGCTAAGTCAACGAATTCAAAAGAATCAACAGACTGTGATTTGGAACCATTTATTTGTCGATCATACAAAATTAAATAGGGAGAGCGCGCATTTTCTTTAATTGAGTACGCCGAACCTCAAGAGTCCAGACGTGTGTTCAATATCCAGGCCAATCTAATAAATGGTCGTTCAGATGCGGAAATGGCAACATCAACACACCAATAACATTTCAAACTTTCTGAACAAGTGTACAAATGTTCCTGTAGAAAAGTTTATTCACTTGACGATTGGTCTTACAACGTCGCAGAGGAACTTCATTTAGGCATGTTTAAATTTGAGTTTCTATGCTGATAGCATATGGACTCCAGTTAGCAAATCAATCAGCGCTTGTGTGGTTGGTTACATACATCATGTTATGTATTCAGATCTATTTGATATAATACATGGAAAAACAATGAATGAAGAAGAACACAATCATATTGTCTCACCAGAATATGACTCAAATCTGTAGGTATTTTTCAGTTCAAATCCACTCAAAATAATTGATAGATAGATTTGAAAGAGTTCAGACATTACAAAAGAAAATTGTGCACAAAAATATAGTATGACATTTACGAGCAATTCTTCACAAAAGATTTGCAGTATTAGCGTTAAATTGATGATACGGTTCCAAAAGCGTGACTTTTCGAGGATTTTCTGACAGTAGCAAGACTTATTGGCATGTCTAACACTCATATTGTTTTATTACGTATCGTTATTATGCTTCTTGTATTTCAAGGGTATAGCTGCAGTCATGGTAGCTTTAAAGGTCAAATTTATCTGGCTAGTTATACTCCACAGGCGTGATGTGTTGCCATGTCTAAAAACAAATATCTTCTTTAACACAAACCACAAGCTATCCCTTTTTTTTTTTCTTATCGAGTCTAGACATCGGCGGGTATCTTTCGGGTTTGGCTAGCTTATTTCATTCGACTATGCATAATCAGAATCAGAACAATCATTGTAACATTCTAATTAACACGAGAACTGTCGCTAGATCCACCAATGATAAAGCGTCCAAGTAGCGAACCTATAAAAGCCACATCGATTCGATAGCCCTAGTTCAAACTACAGAATCGTAAGAGAGAATCGCCGACAGTGTTTAAAAGCAATAATAAAACAGTAGCCTTATATCGATTAAATGCGATTCCGATTAATCGACTACACTTAATTAAACACTAAAATGGCGATGGATAAATCAGATTATTAAAGGACAACGCCTATTTATAGTAGTTGACCGGCAAATAAAATATGCGACGCTAACCTTGGTTTAACAGATAACCGACACGCAATATATAGGTAAATGTTTGTTTAGATACTTTAAACTTAATAAGGCGCTAAAGATTTGGAATACTTTTTTTTAATTTTTGGTATCTCGGCTTTTTGTATTTTGAGTCAAAAGAGGGTTTAACTGTAGTTTGACAGGCGATTTCTTTTCTCGGGCTGTGTTTAATCCGTTAGATGTGAAAAGGAATTTATACAGGTTAAGTAGCCGAGAACGAGCTATGAGCTAAAGTTATCTCGCTGGATTTCAAACAGCAGGAAGTGTCAATGGGGCAGGCCCAGAAGGAGATGGCAAGCTCGATGTAATTCAATATTGGCCACAAACAACAATGGATACGTGAAAATAGGGAAAGGAGCCCTTTGACTTGCAGTAGGATATGAATGGCTGATATTAAAATAGTATATTTTTTGCATTGAAGAGATAGCTTCTAAGATGACCTTATTGGCGATTCCTGGGCTAATCTGATACAGTTTTAACCGTAGTGGTGAAGAGTTATTTACTAATCAAGTATCTACGTAAGTTTAAGCTGCGCCTGACTATATCTGGAAGCCATGTTCGACCGGGGCCCTGTTATGTCTAATACAACTATATAAGTAATTTATAATAAGTAGCCTACACCTAGTTTACTGCTTCTAATGATTATAAACTGCGGGATGCCAGGATTCCTAGTGGCCAGTACCGTTACCGTAAAATACTGATACTCAACTGCATACGGTTAGACTGGAAGCCGACCCCAAGAAAGTTTGGGAAAAGGCTGGGCAGATGATGAAATCATTGAACATGAAGATATTATAGGTAGTTTGTGCATCGTCTGAGAAAGAAAAGTCACTGCACTGTTTAAAAACAGAATTGAAGCCACATTCACACTTGACATCTTTTTAAACAGAATTCCAAAGTATACCGTAATTCCAAAACTATTTTAAATTCTGCACGCATATTTTTAATACGGATCCATTTAGCCACAGCAAGATAAAATGCATAGCAAAAATTCTTTGGCGTCACCTACAATAGCATTCCACAGCTTTTTTGCACTTATACCAAACCAGTGTAGCATTCCGAATAAATGAGTACTATTTAAAAGTGGAAGATTTTATCCCTTTTACTCGGGAACGGTTAAAAAGGGATAGCTAGCTGTTGGTTTATTTCACTATTTCGAAAATGAACGGGTGGGTAGTACTGCGTGGGAGTTTTAAGAGGGGACTCTACGGGGCCTTTCTCCATACAAACGTATTCCGCTGTTTTCTTCGTGGATAATGCGTGATGCAGCAATGATTTTTTTCCAAAAAATCTAGGTCTTATTAATACATGCCCCTATCATTTCCTTTTTTTCAAAACATAATCACAAAAAGAATTATGACAATCCAAAAACCCGAAAAAAAGCCAATGTTGCCGCCATGTTCAGACGACTATCAGACAAATTAGGTAAGTTTTTAACAAAAAAAAAAATAATAGAAGCATAGATATACTTTTCCTCTAAATTTTGATATAAAAATTATTTCGATCAGTTTAGATTTGAAGAAGAAAACAGCGGAATACAAAACGTCTTTTGGTCACGATTTTTGTAGGTAAAATCAGCGTGAGTTGCAGTTGTCCCTGTTGCACTTTACAGGGGCTTGGTCGGTCGCAGCGCGACGGCAATAGTTTCTTCAAATACCTATTCTCCAAATTCCTCGAGCCTGGAGTCCCCTCTTAATGACAATAGAAAATCTCGTATGTTTAGTTCAGTTCTCCCGGTTAGTGTAATATTGAGACTGTTGGTTTAAAAAGTAATGCATTAAATAAATGCCAACATTTTTTTTTATAGCTGGAATGCAATCCATCGATCTGTTTCATTATATACACAAACAATGAAGCCATTCCAGTTTCCGTTATCATTAAAATAGGGCCTTTAATGTCCTAGCAAGCAATTAAATAGAGCATGTCTTATCACTGTCCTATTTCACAAAATCTTGCATCATTATACAACACGGGTAATGTAATGTATACGACTTCCAACATTACCCTACTTTGTAGAATGTACAGCAAAATGTTCCCATAAAGTTATTTGGAGTAGTTTCGTAATTTTTACGCTCCTGTTGGTCGTTTAGACTTCCTGCATAACTTTGCATTTATTTACAAATATTTGTTTACTAAAATGGGTGTTTAGTACAACTTATGAGATCACGTTTATTATTTTTGAGGTCGTTTAATTTTATAGGATACACGATCATAGAAAACTCTGTCACAAACTGTTTTTGGAGTTTATGTTTTCGCAGTGTAGTTTTCGTTGAGCTCCTTGAGTTATAAGTTGAGCTACACGATAACTGACAAATGCTTGCACTGACTGGACAGGTCCACACAAATCTGTGTGGTTCTTTCTTTAAAAGGCCATCTCAGACACTAATCTGCATAGTCCTCATGTAAATTGAGCAATGTCTGGACTTTAAAAGAGTAACAAGTTAACAGAGAATCTCGGAGTTTGTTTCTGCTGTTTCTTCTCAGAGTAGTCAGGTACGAAGAACCGGACCCATCTAGTTTAAAAAAAAATGACGTGTATAAGTGTTTGTAGAAACCTATTTGCAAAATAAACATCATTTATCATTTATGAGTTTTCTTTAAAAGAACATGCCGTTAAAGATTTTTGTAAGGGTTTGGCTAGAATGAGTATTACCTCTTCATACAAAAATGGAGCAGAAACTGTTTCGTTTTAGTATTATATTTAAATTTAAGTCTAACTATTCAAAATCTCATTAAAGTGTCTGACACAGACTACATCAAAAGTCCAGTGCATTAACGATCTCATTAAATTTTATTTACTGCTGTTAAAATCAGATCACACTCGATGTTTTTTTATTAAATATTCGATCGTAAAAAGTTACACATAGCAGTTAAGTGAATTTGACCTTCAAGTTGATTTTATTTATAACAACTTGCACTCTTTTATTAGTGGATGCAGGTTGCAAAATTATACATAACATTACATCAAGCCTCTTACACGCGAATGGGTTAAGGAGAGGGGTACCCAGCAAAATAATAATTTTATTTTAAAAAAAGATAAAGAGATAAGTTCTTGCCTTACTATTAACAAGTTGTGCCGTAATCACTATAATTATAATCTTGTTACAAATTTGGCAATACTTATTTAAGATAATTTAAGCAAAATATCATATTGATGAAGCGTCCAAAACTGACAACTGCAAGTATCGCTTGGTTAAGAATGTTTGTGTTTTTATTTTTGTTTTCAAGCAAGCTTTCAAGTAGTAACAACACCCAGTACTTATGACAATTATCTTGTTAAGTACTTGGCTATTATTTTAACTGCTTTCAATGAGCTTGTACGCTTAACTTTAAATATTGTTACTTGCAAATAAAGATGTTTTGTTTGTTTTTAATGGTTTATTTTTAACTTTTACTCATTAAATTTTTATTAATACTATACTATTTTTGCTCCAGACAACTTTTGGTATACATATATCTTATTTTTTTGTGAATGAGTCACTTGGTTAGGATTCTTAAATGAGCTTGGTTCAGCAATATTAGAAGCAGTTCGGAAATCAAATTACTAACCACCAATAGTGTTTTATTGAGAATCAGCTTTCTGGGCATAAAATATTGATAAGGTTTTGTAAACAACCGATACTTTAAAAAAAATGCGAACATACGAAACAAACTTGTTTAAGCCTTCGAAACCTTAGTATCTTGTGAATTTTATGACTCGTAAACAAGGTAAGTGGTGAGCATCAGGTTATTTTAAGGTGTAACGTCGTATGGATAAGTGTCATTTTATAGCATTTCATGGTCACAGTTTACCTACCTGCACTTAATAGCAATGCAGTCTAGGCTTTTAGGTTTACTTAGTAATTCGTAGTTAGCGATAAACCTAATATTAGCCATCTTATGCCAACATGAAAATTCCCATAAATAACTTGCTAACAATAAAAACATGGAAAAATGTCAGCCCTAATCTCCAGTAACTAAGTTATTCAGTGAAAATGACAATATCACTATTCCTATCCTATATTAGTAAGAAAATTATCGGCCTCTACTCGATAACACTGCAAAAACAAAAAAAAACAAAAAACAACATAAAAAAGAGCAACTTCCCTTCGCATGTTCAGAGCTTCCCCATAAAAATGCAACGGCGATTATTTTCAAGTTAAATCAATATTACTATAACGAGGTATAACTACGTCGTTTACCTGTCGCGACCTTGAATGAAAGGGGCAGGTAAGCCAGTGTTGTGGTTGTCTGAATGATTCGTAACGGACTTTTTAAAAAGTATTTGCTCTTTCTTTTTTTGTCTATGGTAATTTCGTTATATAATAAAAATAGAAGGAACTGAAGGAACGTAAACAAAATTGTTTGTTTTCCTTTCTTTAATGAGCATTTTCAAGAAAGGAAAACAAACAACTTTGTTTAGTGCAGATATTAATTACACGTCTATGATAGGTTAACCTAAAGCATTATGAACAAAATGAGTGCACAGTGTTTCTCAATTCTCATCCATTTTCTTGTCTTCTTCCGTTAGTTTGTCACCGTATAGCGGTTTTTATATCAGATTTTAAATTAAAAGTACGTTTGCAGTTATTAGAACCGTGAACAATCGATTGCAACAATAATTTCATACATAATCAACTGGTTTGGACAACAGTTGCTGTTGATAAAGATATGAAAGATTTAGGTAGCCTTTTACTTAGGTCCAAGCATCACAGAAGTATGTTAGTTTGTTATTTTTTTTTTCCAAGAAAGATGAAAATAAGGTTTGGAAAAAAAAAACAAAGGTTTTGGGGCTGAGATCTAAGAAGGTATGCAGAATGTTGAGGCTAGATGACCTAAGAAGATTATTTGAAGAATTTAGGGGCAAAACCAAATGTGGGTAAAACAGAAAATTGCTTGGATCTCACAGTGTAGGTCGGCTGGTGTCTGGATCAGGGTGCAAGCTAGTACGTTAGGGCTACAGAGATAGGGATCATGATTTCTCGAGCTTTTCAATTTCTCGGGTCTTCTCGGGTTGTCGAGAAATTTACACTTACGTACGTTTTCTCATATTATTTGATTCCAATAACGTTAACAAATTCAGTGGTTTTCCTCTCAAATAAAAGTATCAAATTATAATTATAATAATCTTATAAATAAGCTAATTAACTTTTTAAAATACAAAAATAATATTATTCAGTAGTTCAGCGGTCACAGTACTAGGCTATCACTGCTGCTTTGTCCTCGCTGAAGCACGTCAATAGTGCAATGTCATCTCACTTCACTAGGTGCTTGCGTATTAAAAAAAAGTAAAAATCATAAATAGCGTTGGGTACAGATGAAATCAGATGCATTTTGTAGTAAATAGTTTTGGAAGAAGGTTTCAGAAAATTAGGCCGTGTGCGAGCAGCATAAGATTCCCACAACACTTGAAAAAGCCTAAGGAGACGCGTTTTGTCTTGTCTAAGCCGTTTGAGCCAGAGTTTTCCCATTTTAATGTCAATTAAAGTGAAATGCCGCACGTTTTTTTTTTTTTAAAGCGGAATGCAAATTCACATTAATCACAGAATTCACATTAGAACATGCAAACCGGATACACGAATAACCTAAAAAGCCGTTAGCCTTCTGAAATGAAACCCGGTTTTTCTAGGATAGTAAAACCGGTTTTTTCGGTTTTGTGTATACATATTTATAATAAATAAATATTGGGGAAAACAAAAAATTACACACTATAAATATTGAACAACAAGTTATGTTTCTCCCATCTTATTGATTTAATAACTTTAATTTTCACAAACAAAATATGGAATTGAATTGAAAATATTTATTTCAGACTAAGCACACAATAATTGATACAAGTCCATATTATGTTAGTAAGCAGATACTTTCAGCAATGTTAGTAAAATTTAAAATAATAATTTTTTTGGACGTACATGAGCGATCAATGCCTCAGGATTTGGCTGTCTACTCTGTTTGACACCACGCTCAGAAGCGTGTTGGTGCTACGTTTTACCCGAAACCACAGGGACGCCGGAACATGCCGAAGGCACTGCTCCGCCATAAGAGCCCCAACAAACCTCTAAAGACGTTGACGCGCAGAGCATTGAAGGCGTTTTAGTGTAATTGCTCCACAGGTAGCACGTGCATAACGATTGGCAATAGCTTTTAAATGCTGTGACTTGATACATGATTTCTCGAGTTCTCGACTTTTCTCGAGCGTGATTTACCGGGAACAATGTCCAACGATTTCCCGGGAATTCTCGGCTCGAGAAATCCCGGGAATGAACCCTATACAGAGAGGAACCTTCTCTTACTGCGGGCCGTACCTATCAAGAAGTACTGGTTTCTGAATCATATCCTTGATCCAACCGCCTAGCAAGAGCCTCGACACGTGTTCGTCAATTGATTTAATTTTACCATTATCAAGAGGTTAAGTTTGGATGTACCTAGGGGGTAATCCTTGGAACTTCTCCCAGAGTATCATAGAATAATAAAATCTTCCCGTGTGATAATTTCCAACCATAATTGCGGGCAAAAGCTTGTATGCTAAGCAGACAGGAAATCATTCTTCGATCAACACTACGCAGGAGCCAATCTGGGCCATTGTGTTCACAAAACATAAAACCTAACTGTATTGACACAAATCTAGAACAAGGCCATCGATAAGGTTGCTTGTTGTATAATGCATTGTTTGATAACATAATACCATTACATAGATACTCCATTATAACCCACTTATACGTTCGTGTTTGAAGTAAGTACCTGTAATAACTAAATATTGGAATAAGTTAAACAACACCAATTTATTGGTTTATCTAACACGTTTGATGATGCCCGAATCAGGTAAATATTCGGCCATAAAAAGCGGAAAGGGCAAAATTACCTTAGACAACTTTGCCCACCAAATTTTTTAGTGCTCAGCTGTCAGCCTGTCATACAACACTACAAGGAAAAGAGTAAATCTTATACTAAACAAAATAACAGGCAACGTGGAATTAAAGTCTTATGGCATGCTTAGATTGTATTTCTGACTTGATGACAATTAAATGGCAAATGGCAATTACGGGCAACTTGGTATGGCGCCCATAATGCCAGGCTCCACCTCTACCAGAAATGCTCTATAAAAGCCAATATGAATTATGAGTTTCTCTTAGTTAAGACGGAGTATCCTTCATCTATAAACTAGATCTCCACAAATACTTTAACCATGTTAACAAATCGCCATTTTGCTAAATATGGCGGCAAAAGTACGCCATACATTGCCCATAACTGGCATAACAGTGAAAAAACAAAACCAACGTAACTTTCGCGAAACAGCCAGGAATATTCACAAATGCTAGTAGGTATTGGTACATATTACTCCATGTGTTGGAACCAATATTGGAGCCAACCATTGGCCTGAATGTAAATGGTAAACCCCGGCTTTTAAGCTGAATCATTTTGGAATGCGTTTGAAAATTTGAGAGCCATCTTGGATTTTATTTGAGCAGATGTGTTGAAAATTTTAATTTTATGGTTATTGTCATGAATTTTGGCTGTTGTTGTCAGTGCTTGCTTAATCATCGTCGCCATACATCTTGTAAGCTCTTGATCACTTTGATTGTAGAGTTTAGGCCTATTACTTTTGTTATGTGTACATGTGTCAAACTAATGCTTCTTTTGTACAAATATGCTATCGAGGACCACTTTTTTCTTCAAGACGCGATCTTTTTTGTGATAATTGAACAACGTAATCTACTATACAAGGTGTTGTTTTGCATTCTCGTCAAATTCAAGGAGGTAGCTATGCTAATGATTCTCGTCCCTAATCAATAATAAAATGGGTAGATAGTTTTTATTTTTTTTCTCTTTAACGGAAATCGGTAAGTGTGAACCACCCGTGTTTTAACCGCGGCCCGTCAGGTTCTCGCCCTATAACCTCCCTTACACACATACAAACTATCTCAAACGTTTATTCGATAATTTCTTATACTCTAAACTAAGTTATGGGGGTTATTCTGAAATACTGACAAACATAAACAACCAAAAAATCTGCCTTTATTAATAATTAACTAGGTACCATAATTTTAATTGATTATTTATGTCTTTTGTGACAACTGCAACCTCCTGAATTTTGACGAGGTTGCAAAACAACACCTTGTATAAAAATAAGTCGGGTTTTCCTTCCTGACGCTATAACTCCAGAACGCACGAACCGATTTCGATAATTCTTTTTTTGTTTTGTTTGTTATTGTCAGGAGAAGGTTCTTAGGTAGGTAGTGGTAGGTAGTAGTAGGTAGGTAGTGGGTAGGAAAAAGTGCATTGCAACGCGGATCAGCTAGTAAATTCTAAAATCAATTGTTTCCTGCAAATACAAAGCGAATACGAACACATTTCCTGCGATTTTATTTTTTTAAGGATTAAGGTCTTTTTAGGCGCAACTTGCACAGAGGACGGACATTCATTAATTCAGCGTAGGGACTAGGGAGGCTTTGAGAGCAGATACCAGATTTTGTTTTTCTTGAGACTTAAGGGTAAAGAATTTAGAATGTTTATTATGGAATTGAAATAAACCGTAACATGCTGAAGTTTGAGAGCAGTGGTGGCAGCCCCAACTTACGAGCAGTAAGCCGTGGGTTCGAACCCAGGCAGGCGCATTACTTTGTGTAATTTATTTCATTACCGCTGCCCTCAAAAACTGTGAAGGAAAACATCGTGAGGCAACCGGCATGTCCTAGAACTAAAACTTCGAAGACATGGCATGTGACATCTACCAACCCGCACTGGGCCTGCGTGGTGGATTACAGCCCACTCCCTCTCATAGAGAGGAGGCCTGTCCCAGCAGTGGGAACATTATAGGCTAATGATGATGATGATGCTGAAGTTTTGACGAAATACCTACAGCTTTTGAATGTTGATTGGAAACGTATTGAGTACCTATTGTAAATCATAATTTATAACAATCGTGTACCGAGTAGGTAATAAATCAAAATTTGTCCAGATTTTCTGGACAGATTTACTATTCTCAACTACAAATAGCAAGGCAATTTTTGATTGATGATCGTACTGCTAAATAATCTTCAAACCGCGATGCACTGTCAAACCGTTAGAGATAGGTAGTCACTAAAACCATTAAATTGGCCCAAACTGCCACACCATTGGGCCAACACTAAAGCCGGTTGTACATACCTGTTACCAGGAATTTCGTTGTGTAGACACTAAGAGTATACCGGTTTCGTCAGCTGACGCGAACGAAAATGGCGGCAAGCGCGCGAACGAAGATTGATAACCTAATCTTGTCGTTTTTGTAATCGTTTTGCATGTGTGGTAATTTGATAACGATTATTTAATCGATTATTATTGTTGTTTATGTTATTAAGGAAGTGTTCGTCTGCTAAAGGTTTTCTTATACAGGAGTGAATGGAGATTCAGAGAATTAGCGATAAAACGAGATTCGAAAGAAAACTAACAAGGGATATTACTTATTATTTACGTTGGTGTTGCAAAGTAGTAGTTGCATACTTGCCTAGTATATATAAAATACAAATTTAATATTTATAAAAAAAAAAAAAACTAATATTTGGTTTCTCTATCAAATAAAGATTTACCGATCTTAATTTTGGAATCTTTTAACAATATATTAAAATGAAAATTACGTAAAAACAAGCTGGCTAGGAATTTAAAAATAAATCTAGAGACCTACCTTGAAAATAAGTCCAACAAAATTGAACACTGACAGCTTTAGCAAACACTACTGCAACTTTTTCGCGTATTATCGGGATATCTAATGCGTGAAAAAAACGCGGCTCTCACGTTAAATAGTATGACAATTACTGATAGCAACATACCTGCAGAATCTGCTATCATCATGTTAAGATAAACAGTATCACGGATAATGATAACATTACATATTGTATTGTGATGACAGGCACAAAATTATAATGCCAAAAATAGCGCTTTGCTCTATCTCATTCCCTAATCTTTAGGGGCAGTTTCGTTGGTTTTTTCTATTTTCTACTAGTGATAAAGATCATATTTACTTTTGTCATCAACCTAAACAAGTATTACATTAAACTAAAAAAATAACTTTTCTCATACATGACACAATAAGCCTAAAACGTTCCCACTTGTGGGACACAGGCCTCCTCTTTATGAGAAGGAATGAGCTGCAATCCACAGCATCATGCGGGCCCCCTGCAGATTGGGGATGTCACATGTATTCGAATTTTTGGTTCTAGGACATGCCAGTTCCCTTACGTTGTATTCGTTCACCGTTTTGGGAGAATTGATGAAGATATAAATAATACAACATAATTATAGTGTATGTATATGTATGGTTCGTGTCGGGGCCGTTACCACTTGGGTCACCAGGCCCCCTATTCACAAACGCTCGGATTCGATTTCGATTCGACAAGTCGTATGTCTATCTTGTTTTGGCATTACGAAACCGAGCGAGATAGACATACGATTTTCCGAATCGAAATCGAATCCGAGCGTTTGTGAATAGGGGGCCTGGTGACCCAAGTGGTAACGGCCCGGCTCGGATTCGTTTTCGTTCACCACCACCAGGTGTAACGCAACTTTGCTCGTTTAGACTGCAAGTGTGAAAATGTTTTAAAAGGTAATAGTCTGGTAATCGGAAAATTTTCATAAAACCAAAAATAAAGCTTTTCAACTTCATTCACTTTATATTACACTGCATGACTGTGTTATTTAATTTTATTACGAGAAACTTGGGGAAGGTCCGCGGGTTTAGAAAATTAAAATGACAGGCCTAAATCATGTCTTTCGTCATCACCAAAATACTAATGCTTAAATATGACCTACATCGTGCCTAGGGACCAACCGTACTGTATGAAGTAACAATTTTAAAGTTACTGAACAGCACCAAGCTTTTTTTTGAACATTCCCAAAGGGGTTCAACAGGGGATGAAAGTTTGTTTAGAACTTCGCCATTTTTGACGATGGGAAACCCCATCAGGCAAACAGCAAGTTCCATACTAAGTTACAATGGTTTCTAAGTTTTATCTCAAAATCTGTAAAAAAAAACGCAAGTGCCGCTTGTTTATGGTCCTTTTCGAACATCTGTAGGTTAAACAAACAGCTCTAACTTGAGATGAAATCTTGTATTTGCGTAGAGATTAGCAGATAGTTACTTATGTGGCTACTGTGTGTATTGAACCATTGCGCCATGAATTCTTAACAGTTTTTTATTGTAGGTTGTCTGTCATTCATACTGTTTAACTACAAAATGTTTTTTTTCCTATTGTTAGGACACGTTCGGGTGACTTTGGCAACTTTAGACTACCTACTGGTTTTATTTGGATTTTTAAAGTTTTTTCGAGTGTCTTATTATTTTATTTGTGTATGAATAAATTAAGCTTTAAAATTAACAAGATATCTATTACACATGTTTTTTCTGGCACTAAATATCATAAGGCAGGTAGTAACATTTCTGCACGGAAGCAAACTAATTAGGCTCCATAAGTTCTGGAATTCAGACAAGATAATGAAACCCAAAATAGAACAAAAGCAAATAAAAATAAGGCAGATCTTGAATGGCGGGCACTACGCCCTTTTTGCCCTAAACGATCAAACAGATATGGTGAATACCTTCTACGTCGAATATTTCCCAGCCAACGGTAATTAGGGTCGTCACGCGAACACGAAACAGGGTCACGAAGTAAGAGTAAGTCAATATTCGAGAGTAGTGTGGTCGTAGTTTTAAGAAAGAGCCTGTTTAGAGATTGCATGAGGAAGCAACATTATGTACCTATGATAACACTAGCTGATAAAGCGTAACCAGGATAAGCCTGATTTCATAAGCTTAAATAAGGAAACAGGGTCCTGATGTTGATAATTTGTTGTAAGTTGCAACATCAGGCTAGTAGAATTTTTTACAAAAGCTTAGAAGCGAAGAGGGAGAAGAAACAGGAGAGAGAGAGGAGGGGAGAGAGGAGGAGAGAAAAGAGGGGAGAGTAAGAGGAGTGCGGGAGGAGGAGAGAAAGAGGAGGACAGAAAGAGGAGGAGAGAGGGTAGGAGAGAGAAGTTAGATTAGTAGTGTGTTTAGCGCATTCTGATAATTTTGTTGTCGTTACGTTGGCTTATTACACTCTTCTTTGCCATGGCAACCCTATACAGTTACCCTTGTGAATTTCATCATTATATGAGTCAGCAAAATACCCCATTGGTCTTGGATGAACGATTATTTAATTGACAAATATATACAAATATATTATGTACCTTTCACTAGCTTGGGATTGATCGATTTCCTTTTGTTTTTGACCCTCTGCCTACAATGTTGCTATATGAGAAATTTGGAGTCCTCTATGGTGCTGCCTGCACTCTCCTTTGTGTCATTCTTACCCAACATTCCATCGGCCGATTCGAATACCAACCTATAAAAAAAACAATATACAGTTGGGCCATTGAAAGCAGCTTAATTAATAATCAATGTGAGCCCTTAGGATGTAGATAAGTAAGATTACATTCCTATTTAACTGTACTCTAACAGTCCTGCTTTTTATACTTCTACGTCAGCAATTAATCTTCCATTGAAACAGTGTTTTCAACCGATATCTACTAATTTTAAGAGCGTATTTATTAGAGAAGCTGCTGGATCGGTTCTTCTAATTGGTAGTAACATTAAAAATGAACGTCTAACCTGCTTGGAGAATACTAACGCTAGTGGTTTTCTCGTTTTTACGATACAAACTTCAGTTTCCGATTACGACTAGGAACATTTTAAAGTCTTGTAGTAGTAGAATCAAGTTATTCATAATGTTGGTGTGCTGTGTTTTGTTTTTTGGTTTATGGGACTGCACAACTCTCTTTTCCCGATTTTTTTAATATTAAACTAAAATATTTTTAAAGAGTAACCAAGGAGTTTCCTACCGGTTTTTATCGATAGGAAACTACCAACCCGAACACCTTTTCTCGACGTTTTTTAGGTGAATATGTGAAATAAAATAATTTGATACTGATTTTGATTGTGCATAGATTAGAGATCCGAGAGATTGAGAGATAAAAGATAAGTAAAAGAAAAAAAAATATACCTGTTTTCTTAACTTTTTGTCAAAATTAGTGTCCGACCGAAACTGGTTTATACGACCGAAACCGAAACCGAATTTCGGCATCGGTCTCAGTTTTGGCCGAAACCGCAACTTCCATACAAGGATCATGTTTTGAGAGTCGTTATTTTTTTACCTCTCTAATATTTTTTTATCACATGGCTATGCAGTCTTCGGCATAGGTACTTAATATTTAAGTAATAAACAAAAAATAAATCTCTTTTATCTTGACTCAACGCACCGTACATGACCGATCGCAGCGCGAGAACTCCCGAATGCAGTTTCGGTTTCGGTCGTAGTTTCGGCAGATTTGCCGCCGAAACCAAAACTCGACCGTCGGACACTAGTCAAAATAAATTAAAATGGAAGACATAACTGCAGTGCATAACTGTAGTCAAGGGTTTTTAACATTTAAAAGATAGTTTATCGCAAATGGTTCCCCCATTTGCGAAAAACTATCTTTTAATTGTTTTGAAGACTAAGTACACCTGTAATAAATATCATCGTTAATGTTTGCGATAGTACCATTGTTTGCTTAAATAGATACGTCCACCATTATTCTTTCATTATCTTTTTTGCCGATACCATACCCGTTTTTTTTTTTGTGTTTTAGAGCATGGTGTAACGTTTTCTTTTAAGTAATGAGAATGACAGTTTCTGAGATTGTGGTTGCAGTAATCAGCGAAATGACTACCGACTAATTTACTATTGTTATTTTAATGACTTTGGAGCAGAAGATATATTGGTATAATTTTGAGTGTTCTTAATGATAGGGGAGTCTTGGTAGCTAACGACATTTCTGCTAGTCTATTTTAAACGGGCAAATTTTTACAAGTAGAGTCAGAACATTCAGTTTTTTTTTTTTCGTTGACTTAGGAACGTTCTGGGTATAGTACTCTGTGTTCTGGGGTCTGCGTTTGATTCCCAAGGCGGGCAAAGTGTTATTGTTTTTTTTTCATTAGGATTTCAGTTGCTGCCACGGAGCCTCCAATTGTCCGGGTAACTTGGCACAATTCTTCTTTATAAGTATTACACAGGACTATTAGAAACAATTTGGCCCAACCCTTCGGGGATTACAAGCTTAGTGCATTTTTGAAGCCAGCACGCGTATCATGACCACTGTTGAAACGAGTTTAGTCTACGGAAGAATCGACATAATGACAGATAAACAATGACTATGTGTCAGTTTGTCGATTCTTCCGTCGAAATAGCACATTTCTATGGCGGTCATGCTACACGTACAGGAGTGAAAAACTAGATTGGCTTATTGAAATATCAGGCATATTATTACATTGAGATAATCAAGTCACTTTTGTTCATATGACTAACTCAGTCGACTCTGCCTACCCATGTTTACTAATATGGTGATGGCCTACAGACCTAGTGCGGGGATTAACATAATACTTTGGTCCATTGTGACATGACAGTATTACCTATGTTTTTTTTTTTAATATTAATTGAATCAGTCGTTTTAATATAGGCTGCATCTTTTTGTTGCCTTTGTAATGGTTGTAGGTGCTGATGAATTAATAAAAAAAGCTGTAATAAATTCACAACCTTTCCGTTTCTATAAAAAACTTTTTAAACTTTTTTTTTTATAAATTGTTTTTTTTATAGAAAAAAAAAACCTTTTCATAATAAGTTGTGATTAACCACTACATCTACTGCCAGCCATAAATACTTTATTTTTGTCTGCATCTTCACAAGTCTTTCACACATAAACTTTTGTATAAACAACTCCTTTCTGGCAAACTTTTTTGGTATTTTTAACCACAATTGCGTAACAGCTCCGGATGCATTAGGAAAATTAAACAAACTTATGACGGCTATGGTAGCATAACTAGGTAACGTAAATATTTCTGTTCATTAAATCATTTTACCTACATTTCGTTTAAGATCTATCTGTTTATATTCTTGGTAATGTTAAAATAACATGTTGCATAACTATGTGAAATATCTGCAACGAATTCAGCTAAAAATATGTTGTAATTTGAAAAATTTTATGATTTAGGATAAACTTTACATCTGATAATAACGGACCTACTTACGTAGATAAAAATAACATCACCGATAATGACGATAACGATCTTCGGTCGACGTCGAAACTTCTCGGGGACGCCCGAAATAAATGTTTAAGTACGTCAGTAACTCAGTACCTACCTATCTAAAGCCGATAACATGTAAATGAATTACATAATAAAAGGTTGATACTTAAAAAAAAAAAAAAAATATTATATTAATTAGCTGTCCCGCGCAACTTGGTCTGCGTCAAATTTTCCCCGTTTTTGCAACATTTTTCATTGCTGCTCCGCTCCTATTGGTCATAGCGTGATATATAGCCTATAGCCTTCCTCCATAAATGAGCTATCGGACACTGAACATTTTTTTTTCAAATCGGACCATTACTTTCAGAGATTAGCGCGTTCAAGTAAACAAACAAACATACAAACTCTTCAGCTTTATAATATTAGTATAGAAATATTTACCAAATTATTACTAGCATTTGCCCGCGGCTTTACCCGCGTTAGGAGAGGATAATGTCCCAAGAGGTATCGTGCTACTAGAAATTTTATTTTTTATGCCAAATCCCATCCTCATCATCATTCATCTATGTATGTAAATGTGCGAAAGGTATATTTGGATTTTTCAAGATAGAACCCTGCTTCGCAAACTCATTCAACCCATGTCCACTTTACCCCAACTTCCCCTTCCAAACGTATCGACAAAACTGCGGTTGTCACGCAAGGTGTCACACTTATAGCGTATGCACGTGTTCCCTATCGCCCCGACCTACCCTAGAATCAGTGGAGCAAAACGCACCGTTGCCACCGTTGCAATGGAAAACCGTTGCACCCCATCTGCTGTCGGAAGTACTTGTAATAAGTAACTGTCAAATTGTTAATACTAATAATTGGTACAGGTACCTAGGTATGAGGGAAGCGCCAGCGTATCCCGCAAAGTTCAAATTTTCTTCGTTTTTTTTTTGCAATTTTCAGAACAGTCTAGATATTGTTACGAGCTGGGTATAGGACAAATTAACACACTACCAAATAAACACTAAAAATCTTTAATTAACTTAAAACAGTTAAAACACTTCACAAACACATAAACTTAATCAATTACAGAATTTATCACTCACTAATCACTTAGATATCGCACTAGTCGTTCACTTCGATCGCTTCGTTTCGTAGCCAAAATCAGACTGACCCCTTCCGCTAACCCGTCGCCTATTTATACGGCCGGCCCACCTTCGAGAAACTTCCACAACTTCCGTCAATGTCTAGGTAGTTCCTTAGGGGAACCCATTCTTCGAGAAAGTTCTACAACCTTCCCGAACCTTCTAGATGGCTCTATAGTGGAACCAATCCTTCTAGAAGGTTCCAGAAAGGTCCAGAACTTTCTCGAACTTTCTAGACACTTCCATCGTGGAACATTCTAGACTCGACCGTAGTCCTAGAATGTTCTCGTAAAGCAGTCGGCGTAACACTGCCCCCTCCTTAGACATGCTCGTCCCGAGCATCATTAGTCCCGTAGTATCGCGCTAATCGGTCTACATGTACGATCTTAGGCGCACCTCGTGGACCCTTCTGTATCCGATAGGTGACATCGTTGATCCTGGTCACGACTCGGTATGGTCCATCCCATTTTGCTTGCAATTTCGGAGACTTCCCCTTGCTACGCACTGGGTTATGCAGCCACACCAGTGAATTCACGTCGAACCCTCTACTGTTTGCCTTCCGGTCATAACGGGTCTTCATCCTCTCAGACATTTGTTGGCCGGATTGTCTGATATGCTCATACACGTCATTCAACTTGTTACGCAAGTCACTTGCATAATCGGTTACACTGCGTGGAGCATCAGGAGCAGTTCCAGTGATTAAATCTGCTGGCAACCGTAATTCCCTTCCAAAGTTCGCGAAGGCTGGTGTCACAGTCGTACTTTCGTGGACTGCACTACGGTAGGACAAAAGAAACGGCTGTATGTGCTTGTCCCAATCCCTTTGCCTGCTTTCCACGACTTTTGCCAAATATCTTTCCAACGTTTGGTTGAAACGTTCCACCATTCCATCAGATTGTGGGTGGTAAGAGGTGGTTCTGGTTTTGTGGGTACCCATCAATCGGCAAGTCTCCTGAAATACTTGTGATTCAAAATTCCTTCCTTGATCACTATGAATTTCCAAGGGTACTGCAAAACGACAGAAAACTTCCTGAACCAATTTATCTGCGACTGTTGTAGCTTCTTGGTTAGGAATGGCAAACACTTCTGGCCACTTGGTGAAGTAATCCATGACAACCATGAAGTACTTGTTCCCGCTTTCACTTTCCGGAAATGGTCCCGCAACGTCGAGTGCTATCCGTTCCCAGGGGGCTCCAACGTTGTACAGTTTTAATGCACCTCTGCTGCGTGTTTGGGGTCCTTTCACAGCCGCACAAGTGGTACATTTGCGACACCAGTCCTCCACATCTTCTCGACAGTGGATCCAGTAAAACCGCTCTCGAATCTTCAGTAGAGTCCGTTTTACCCCCATATGTCCGCCTGAACATCCATCATGATATAGCCGTAGAACATCCGGTACTTTAGCTTTAGGGACAACCATTTGTAGATGACACCTGTCCCCTCGAGCGTTTTCCCATTTACGGCACAAGACTTCATCCTGGATAACCAAGCTGTCCCATTGTGCCCAATAACTCTTTGTGATGGAACTCATCGCTGCCACATCACTCCACTTGGGTTTAGGAGCACCAGCTGTGATCCACTCGAAAATCGGTTTGATGTCCAAGTCATTTTGCTGAGCTTGCTGTAGGGTTTCCTTCCATTCATCGCTGAGATCTGTTCTAAGCATCCTCACGGTTGCTACCTCCTTAGTCTCTTGCCTGGAACTGTGCGTACAGTCTTCTCGCCAAGATCTTCTTGACAGTGCGTCTTTATTATTGTGAGTTCTCCACCGGTGCTGGATAGTCATATCAGCCTCCTTTAACTGCTGGGAATGATCCTCTCTCGACATGCTTCGCTTAGGACAGCTTGACCGTAGATGACCCCTTTCTCCACAGGTGTAACACCTAGGGGTGTATCCTTGCGGGCGCTGGCGCACAGGTGTTCCCTCAATTTTCTTCGGACAGCTTGACTGAAGATGATCCCTTTCTCTACCAGTGTAACACCTAGGGCTATACCATTGCGGACGGTCGCGTAGAGGTGATGCCACAACCTCCCTGATGCGGTGTGTTCGGTGGTCTTGCCTCACTGCCTCTACTTCTAAGGCATGGGCCAAGGCGTCTTTCAACGTCTCATGATGCCCAAGTCTCACAGCGGCTCTAACTTCCAAGTCGCGTATTCCGTCGACGAAAGCCTGTACCAGATTCCCATTGATAAGTACAGGAACAGACTGGTATGCTTTGCGGACCAGCTTTTCAACTTCCAGGGCCCACTGCTGCAGATTCTCGGCACTGCGTTGAACGCGATCCTTCAACTTAGCTCGGAATACGTGCTCCAGGTGCGCATCGCCGTATCTGGACTCTAAAGCCTCCAGCAGCTGCTCGTAGGTCACATCCTTGCCGAGCGCCTCAAGGATGTTTAGGGCCTGGTCTCGGAGGCCCAAGGTGAGCGCAGTCATGGCTTGCGCTTTGGTCCAGCCATTCGCCTTCATAACGGCCTCAAATTGGATTTTATAGGCCGACCACGAAGATGTTCCGTCGAATGGAGGCACTTTAAACCCACGTGCTGAAGGTGCAGCAACCACGGAAACCACAGTTCCATCTCCAGCCTTAAGTTCACCTAGGGCCTTCTTCACTCCAGCAATCTGAACCTCGGCCTCCGAGATACGATTCTCAAGCTGGTGGACATGTTCCTTCATCACCTTAAGATCTTTGCCAAAGGTTGCGTGAAGATCTTTTATCAGGAGCATCTGTTCTTCCTGGCGGCGGACCTGCTCCTCTTTATCTCGCTGTAACTGCTCCTCCAACCGGTGAGCTTGCTCCTCTTGACGGCGAGCCTGCTCCTCCTTATCTCGTTGCAACTGATCTTGCAACTGGCGAGCCTGCTCCTCTTGACGGCGAGCCTGCTCCTCTTGACGGCGAGCCTGCTCTTCCTTATCTCGTTGCAACTGATCTTGCAACTGGCGAGCCTGCTCCTCTTGACGGCGAGCCTGGTCCTGCAGTAGTGCCATTAAAACAGTCAAGTCTGGCGCCGCAGGTGTTGGAGAAACTCCGGATGAGCCAGCGACTGGCTCCGACGTAGGCTGGGCACCAGCCGGTGTCTGTGTCGGAGAATCTCCAAACCTCCTTTGGTCCATATCTTGCTGTCGATGACTTCTGGTGCGGACACCGTCTATATCGTCTTTTGGTAGAATTGGCATAATTTATCCTCACTTCTGACACCAATTGTTACGAGCTGGGTATAGGACAAATTAACACACTACCAAATAAACACTAAAAATCTTTAATTAACTACAGAATTTATCACTCACTAATCACTTAGATATCGCACTAGTCGTTCACTTCGATCGCTTCGTTTCGTAGCCAAAATCAGACTGACCCCTTCCGCTAACCCGTCGCCTATTTATACGGCCGGCCCACCTTCGAGAAACTTCCACAACTTCCGTCAATGTCTAGGTAGTTCCTTAGGGGAACCCATTCTTCGAGAAAGTTCTACAACCTTCCCGAACCTTCTAGATGGCTCTATAGTGGAACCAATCCTTCTAGAAGGTTCCAGAAAGGTCCAGAACTTTCTCGAACTTTCTAGACACTTCCATCGTGGAACATTCTAGACTCGACCGTAGTCCTAGAATGTTCTCGTAAAGCAGTCGGCGTAACAATATAGAGCCTTCTATGTTTAACAAAATATGATTTGCAACGCACAGCGAATGCCTGGCAAGGTGTGTACCTTTGTATTTATTCATGGCGAGGCATGTGCTACGCACGGGCGACGGCGAGCCAAAGTATGGCCGCGGCATTCGTTGTGCGCCGTTCGTGGCGCATGCCTCGCAAAGTCTGTATCCACCATTACACGTATGTAGTTACAAAGTTATACTCATTAAAATCATCAATACAACTCTCTAAGTTCATTTTATCCCATTCAAGTCCGCCAGTGCTTAGGTGGTACCTATTATTGAAAACTCCCTTGTTTGAATCGAAGTTCTCCTTTAAACGGATGGACTCGGGATATCGTAACCAAATTTTCAGGATGATGTTTCAGATCGCTTCTCCTAGAAGAAGCGTAAGTCAAAGCATAGAGGTATAGAGGCCATAAGTAGAACTACCTATCTTAAAACCTACAGACTAGATAATTTATTTCGTCCTTGAAGTGAGTGCGGGTCAATTGGATGGGGCCAACTTCACCACCTCATGTCCTGTTGTCCGTTCCGTTACCAGAGCAATTGGGCTATTATCGCTTTTTAGGTACCTACGTAGTTAACTACTTATAAATTCATGGGAACTCGGTATGAAATAGTCACTTAAGGAAAGAACACTGATCAAATACAGACCACCTTTCACTTAAAGTTTTACACAGTATAGACTACGGAATATGTCCAAATAAGTGCATATATTGCGTGAATTCCTTGATGCAATTTTATTAAGAAAGACTTAGGCAATAAATATCTTAATAACATTTATGTAGGAACTATAAACTCCATGGCGAGGAGAATATTAATTGTGTACAGCTAAAATGCTTATTCAATGAATAATAAGATATATTGCTTGTGGTATAATAAATACGAAGTTATATATTTATGTAGAGCCTGTAGATAGTAGGTTGATACCATACTCCTATATACTCTTTTAACCCTTCAAGTTACGTAAGAAACGTGCTTCTGCATAGAAAAGCGAAATCTAACGCTAAGTTTCGCGTAGTACCTATGATCGCCGTAGAAACGGGCTATGTCAACGGAAGAATCGACTAACACATTGTCATTGTCTATCTGTCATTATGTCGATACTTCCGTACACAAAACTCGTTTATACAGTGGTCATGCTACGCGTGCAGGATCAAAAATCATCACAAATATTAGCGTATTAATCTTTTCATCGCACGTAGTTACTAACCAACTGATGTGAAAACAATATCTAATCGGACTACTCGACATGCAGCAAACAATATTTATTGGGATTAAATATAATGAGCACCAAAAAATACTTTGAGATCCTAAGCTACGTTACCAAAACAAAAATACTAAACACCAAAAAAATTGTATTCAAAGACCAAATATAGTAAATGATCACCAATTTTTGTGGCAAGAAGAACTTAGGAAGCAAGTGCGAGCAAAGCGAGCTCGGGATATTGGGCACCCCGACTCGGACAGGTTAGGTTCGAAGGGGATGGCGGGGTCTAGTGAGCGAGCGGAGCGAGCGAACTAAGACCCCGACATCCCCTTCGTGTTAGGTTACTTTAAACCCTGCAGAGAGAAATAGGAGCCCCGCGTAGCGGGGCTCCGTCGACTACGCCTTAGTTCGGAGCTGTGATTTTCAGGTTTTTAATTCTGGTGATCATTTACTATTTCTGGTGATCATTTACTATTTTAGGCAGTATAAAAATGTTTTTTAAGGTTATATTTACTTTATCTGGTGTTATGTTAAACATAAGCCATATTTATTTAAAACCAATTTAAAAAAAAGAGGAGGTTTTGTATATTTTGCCAGCACTTTTTTTTCATGTATGTGTATCGATTACTCCGTGATTACTGGACCAATTCACATGATTAGTTTTTCATTCGGCAGAGGAAGCCCGCGCAGTGGTCCCACATAAATTAATTTTGCTTGAGTACTTTGACTACTCACAATACAAAGGTGCAGTTCAGTTGAAACATCCACAACATCCTAATTACGATTGCTTCAGCCAAAATATAGAATGGCAGCATTGCAACAAACCAGAAATGTCGAAAATCTCAATTTCGTGATAACTCGCCCAAAACTCGTAAAAATGCAGGCCACTTGGCATACTTTTATTATTTCAACCAAATGCAGCAAGTTCGATAAAACATTCGAGTAATTCAAACGAGTTTATAGTCTTTCGATAACAGTAACGATGTTGTAATCAGTGATCGTATTATCCGTCAGAATATCCCAGTGTCACTGACATGCAGCAAATAATGTAACCCGACCGATTTCAAAAGTTATTTCACGACCAACGATCATCGTGTGACAAACTGACTTCACAATTCTCCAAGGTTACCCTCGATGAACAGGTGCCGGGTCCGTTACATGACTGTTCAAACGAGTTTCAATTAAAATCGAGTTCTTATAATATACAATCGATTAAATGTAGGTACGTGTTTCCATTAAATAATTGCAGCTTCTGGATTTTGGATCAGATATAATATGTAAAACGAAATTCTTGTGGAAAACATACGAGATCGATTTTAAGCTGATTGTGGTGGGAATTTGGGGCACGCTGTGTTTACTGCTTTTAAATGTAAAAGTTGTTGAATAAAACTCACTGAAATCTCGGAAATTACTGAAGATATCAATAATTGCCAAGATTAAGTTTGGACGATGTGAATTGATTAGGTATGGGGCCGTGGGAACCCTGCATTAATTATTTTGTAAGTAGGTACTTACCTACTTACTTAAAGTTATGCTCTTCGTATCGTTAGCATTAGGTATTTACCTCCATACAGAACTTAGGCGCTTTTATACACAGGGGTTCCTAAAATTGTATTGAAAAAATAAAATGGCGGTTTTAGTTCAGACTATGGCCACGCGTCCGAAGATTGTGTTGTATACACATTTTAACCCTATCCTAATAAACCATATTTTTTCTTTACTTCCAGATCAAATAAATACCTGCAAAAGTCGGCGATCACAAGGGTATGCGCCGTCGGAGGTTTCTTCATATCCATACCGGTATTTTTAACAGGTTCGTACGATTACGTAGGTACTTTATAAGTAATTACTTAGTACGTGATGGTTGCCTGTAGGATTAGCCACTCTAGAGCTTCCCACGGTCTTATAAGAAGTGATTAGGGCTTGGAATAGGTGTATGTTGATGGGAACCAATCAAGTAGAGCTTCGCGAGTCTTCGATTGACTCGATTTGTGCGCTGATAGACAATTTTTTTTAGTGATTTCATCACAGCTGCCCTCAAAAACGATGAAGGAAAATATCCTGAGGAAACCGGCATGTCCTAGAACTAAAAATTGGAAGACATGTGACATCTACCAACCCGCACTGGGCCCGCGTGGTGGATTACAGCCCACTCCCTCTCATAGAGAGGAGGCCTGTGTCCCAGCTGTGGGAACATTAAAGGCTGAGGATGATGAGACAAAAACTTTGTCCAGGTAGGTTCTTTTTCCGTTTGCGCGATGTTGTGTTTTGATGATTTGGAATGTATCGCATTGGCCTGCGTAAAACGCTGTTCTTGAAATTATCACAGGCAACGATTAAGATCGAAACTTTTAATAAGCCTAGTCTTCCCAGCTTCTTGGGCAAACTCCTAGTATTATCTGCTTTGATTACTAAAGCCGGTAGCTCGCGTGGACTAACCACGGTCCAACACCGCAGACTATATTAACATAAAGCGCCCATTTTAGAGACTACACCCCAGCTACAAAGAAGTTTTTACTTAAAATTCTCTACCTCTATCGATATCGAGACCTTAAGCCAAACAAAAAATTAAAATAGCAGATATTCAGACCCCAAACATCAGCCCAAGTACCAACTGCCACAACACTAATTGACCCTTTCTCAATTCCAGGCATAATACTCTACACCTTCATACAATTCCATTCAACGCCAGCGATAGTGACATCAGTCTTCATCGGCGTTGGAATCATCTTCTGTGGCTGTGCAATGGTCCACAACGTCTTCGTATGGCAGAAAGAGAAGACAAACTTAGTCAAGGCATTTAGAACTCAAGAAGCAACGAATAACAGGACAGCTTCGCCAAATTTGAACGCGTCGAATGGAGTAATGGTTGGGAACGGGCATTTGAATAACACTGGCGGCATGGGAAACTTGAGTTTTCATAGCATGACTGCTGGCGGTGCGTATACCCATCCTATCACGTTGTTGCAGCAAGGAGGTCCTTATATTATTAGGTGAGTTTTTGTGACTGATTCTTGTAAGTTTATCGGAACAAACGGGACAGCTTAGTTCATGAAAAAGTCGCAAAAAGTATAGAACCACTGTAAGGTTCATACAAATATTTCGTTCACGTAAGAGTCATACAAATACTTCGACTTCTTTTCATTAATTAAGCTATAACATGAACTAACGTATTTGGTTTGAAATAAACAAATATCTAGATAAAGAGGCTAATTATTTGTTGATTTCAACCAAATACGTTTACCTCACTTCGCATCTTCCACATGCCTTCAAATGATATAATAAAACAAATAAATATTTACCTTTCCAGGCCTCCAACCAGCACTCCTCCGGGCGAGGGGGCGGTGACTCCCGGAGTCCCGGCCGCCACCATCGACCTGAGCCACGACACGCACGAGCTCAGCACGCTCGTATGAGCCGCGACGTGTCACTTTATACGAAACACTTCACTTTATGCGAAACTCGCCATTTTATTCGAGTTGACATTTTGCGAGAAATGTGAATGTACATTGTAGGTAGATGACACATGTTACTTAGCTTGAAGAGTTGACAAGATGCCAAACTCTTCAGTTTTCCCAAAAGTTGAATTCAAGCAATTTTTTTTTGTTATGCGTTTATATCGAGAACTGCGTAGTGGCAGTTTACGCGACTTTATTCGACGAATTGAATTATATTGAAAAACGAGACACCTACATTTTGGACGTGCGATCTGCACGCTACAGATTGGAAAAGAAAAAAATCATTTGAAAAGAGCGATAACGCGAAAAAACCTAGGACATTTTCTGTCCACAAAAATAATGAAGTTCTGCCACATTTGTTGTGAACCTAAATAACGTTATTTTACAACTTAATTTATGCACCCACTATCTTCTGCAATTTATAAGAAATGTCGACTTCATTCCACTTGCCAATTCTGTTCGGGTTACTTTATGCGAGTTGACTTTATTCGAGTCGACTTTATTAGAAGTTGTCAGTGTGTGACAATAATGTTTAGATGTGTGTCCCAGTGGTGGGAGTTTGTGTGTGTGGCTGAGAAGTGAGATCTATGAGTGTGTGCGTTGAATTATGTTTTATGAATTAATTTATAATTTTTCGTTTTGAGATATTCAGATGATTTTTTTTTTAAGTTTGAAATTACAGAAACTGGAGATAACCTTTAAAGTACGTCCCATTTTGTTTTTGACTTGGTTACATCTGCACTGGTTCATTCCATCGCGCCTTTATTGGCCTAAAGATTTACCAAACACTTTCCACGATTAGAGCTAGACGGGTCTGGCTGTTTATAAAAAGATATTCATTTATTAGACATCTAAAAATCTCAAAGCGAAAATCACGAACTTTCAGCATTAGCTGATATCTTTAACTCAAAGGCCATAATAAGCCGATAACATTGTTCTTTTTGTATATTGTGGTAATTGTAAATATTGTTTCTCTAGTTTATGTTTTAAAATTGCCATGTTTTTATTTTAATTAGTTTTTATAAGAAACTTCGTAATGGTCTTGCCACAAGTTTGAATCGTGACTGGTCGACTTAAAGACCATTTTAATTTGTGTGAGTGATTGGTGAAATAATTTTACGTCAGCTCAAGTTATAAGCTAATTCTAGGCTCATAAAATTCTTTTTAAAAGTCACTTGCACAAATTAAATCTTCATTTTATCAAGGTCTATTTTTGTAACACAATCCGATGGTTTTTTAATCGACTTAGAACAGTTTGTGAAAAGGACCGCAAAGCGAACGCTCGCGGTGGGTACCTCCCAAAATAAAGAAAAAAACGTTTGCAGACAATGTAGCTATTCAGGACCTAGATCGAATTTTAAATGTCACGATATTTTTTTTATCGTTCCGTGTGTGTTTTGGCAAAGGAGATGAATGATACTGAGATTAAAAACTTCGCCATTTTAACAATTTTGGATGTGTATACTGTTTTGAAATAATAACTTGTAAAATGTCTAAAGTTTTTGTATTTTTGTAATTGTTATTTTCATAATTTATTTTTCTTTTTACATATTTTTGACAGTTAATAACTAAAATAAGAATTCTGAACATGTTGAAAATGAAAGTTGTCTTTTGAATGTAAAAATATGATTGATTTTATAGCAATTTTAGTGTTACTATTAAAAACCCACCAATCTGATCATAGAACTAAAAGTAAAAAGAAAAAAAAAAACAAATCCAAAATAATAATAGTGTCAAAATGTATATTTGTACATAGTGTTAAACACAGAAATCAGGAGGCATAAATTTATTTATTATTATTATCTATAAACTGATAACATTTTCTATTTTGCTGTAGTACATAAAAATAAAAAAATATGAAAAATATTGCTTTTCCATTTATTTTTGTACCTCACATATAAAAAAAAAACTCAAACTATTGCTTGTCTAGTTGCCGCGTCCATCCTTTGCTCTGAAAAGAAAATATTCAAGAATGATATAACAACCATTTTCGTCATGAAATACATAGGTGGCTGAGCTATAAGGGCCGTTCGGGACGAGAAAATTTTTGGATGGTTTATTTTTAACTTTTTAGACCTATGTATGCTGCTTTTGGGTATGAAGTTTCAATAAAATCGTTTCAGTCATTTCGGAAAATAAGGATTTGAAAGATTGTATGAAATGCCGTAAGGCGTAAACGCTTTTAAAACTGGCAAGAATACTTGTGCAACTTCTTTATCATACAAAAAAAAAAACGCGCAGTTGCTTCGGGCGTGGTTTTCGTCTCAGTTTGGCCAAAGATTTAAAGAGCGCGTCAAAGAGTAAAGTAATATAGATGGAATAGAGAGCCCACTCAAGCGAATTTTTGACACCTATATTGAACGGTGTCGCCACCTGATACTAAATCCGTTGAACTAATACCAATAACTATAGGTGCGTACATATACTTATATCTATATCTTTGTTATTGAATAGGTTTTCTATGGGTTTCTGTTTTTATTTCTTTCTTTACACTCAACTCTGGACTGGATCTAAAGCTCCAGAAAGTGCAGTCGAGTTGAGTGTAAAAAAAGACAGAACCGAGAAACCACATAAATTACACAAAATGGGAGAGATCTACAAGCATGCGCACACGTCGATAGTCACCATTTTGTAAACAATCTGTATGATATTGTTGCCAAACCTTAAAAAAAATATTAGCAATTACAAAATGCTTTTAAAATAAATAAATAGTTTAATCTTGTGTAAAGTTTAAATTTATTATTTTTAACTCGATTTTCATTCAAATCAAAAAGGAATTTAATCACACTGGCGATAATTGGCGTAAGCACCATCTATGTCATATTTGCGGATTTGATAAGAGGTGATGCTAGTATCTTTGTGTAAAATTGGACGCTTAAGTCAAGTATAGCAGTGTCCCCCCTGGAGCGCGTATACCGCTCAGTCAAACTCGTCAAAAAATGCTTGCTATTTCACCAAGCGAAGTAGAAAAGAACCTCAAGTAAAAATTACCTTTTCATGCCTTGATACAGGCCTGTGTAGTAGCCACTCATATACCAGCTGAGTAGCATAGACGATATGGCTTGCTCCTCGGTGTCAGTTCGATCCAATGATGAAGCGAAGGCCATCGGTGGTGGAGGCATTGGCATTTCTGTTGAGCCTAGTTGCTGGAAAAATCAAGAATAAATATTTACATAACATAACCACGCCTGTAAGCCCCGAAAGATTAAGCAGAGGTGTACCTAATAGTACCTATACCTACATTTTGCCAGCTGTTTTTTAAGTCACATGTATAAGGGGCTGAGGAGCTTGTGGCTAAATAATAACTGCAGCACGGGTTGATCTTTAAGGTTAAGCCGTGCTTGGCGATGTTGGTCCGTGGATTGGTGACCATAATTACATACCCAACTAACGGACGCACTTACTCGACTTAAACCGAAACGGTCAGCGGCACTGGACGGAATTCCTGCTTTTGTATTTAGGGATTGCCGCGCTGTATTAGCAAAGCCACTCTTACATCTTTATAATCAGTGCATTGGGTCCTCATATTTTCCTGAGAGTTGGAAAATCACGCGCGTTATCCCAATACCTAAGGGTGGGATGGATTCAGACGTGAGTGGGTATAGGCCGGTGGCAATCCTGTCAACTCCAGAAAAAGTTTTTGAGTCGACCATACAAAGGTGCATATTAGACCCAGTGTCTAGTTCACTATCGGACGCTCAGCACGCATTTCGACCGGCGTGTAGCACAACCAGCAATTTACTGAACTTTATGACGTACGTAGTTCCAAATGTTGATACTGGGTACAAGTCGACGCTGCTTACTTTGACTTTAAAAAAGCTTTCGATTTGGTAGATAATGACATATAATTAGAAAAGCTGGCAGCAATCGGATGCAATCCTAAATTGCTTCAATTCTTTGCTTACTACATGAGGGATCGACGGCAGTTCGTCGAAAATGCTGGTTGTAAATCTGAGCCCTATTATACAAGATCAGGAGTAAGCCTAGGCAGTAATGTGGGTCCGCTGAGCTTTATTATTATGATAAATGACCTGCCTGAGGCTGTCAGGGTTGCCACTTGTATATTATTCGCGGATGATCTTAAGTTGCTCATGGTCATTAAAGATAAAAGTGACTGTGCGCGATTGCAGCAGGATATAGACAACGTAGCTGAGTGGAGTAGGAAAAATAAACTGCAGTTTAACGTAAAAAAATGCTCAGTCATAACTTTCAGCAGAATGAGAGAACCACACCATCACGAGTACAAGCTAGAGGGCACATCAATTGAGCGAGTAGAAAAGGTACGCGACCTGGGTGTCCGCCTGAACACTGAGTTAACATATCGTGACCATATTGTACATTTTTGTAAGAAATCTTACAGAAGTCTGGGTTTCGTTCTTCGACGGGCATCAGGTTTTACGAATATTAAAGCAGTTGCAGCATTGTATAATGCGCTTATAAGAACTCAGCTTGAATATAATGCTGTCATATGGGCTCCCCATGAGACCAAATACTGTCTCATGTTGGAGCGCATACAAAACAAATTCACCAGATTTCTGTATTTGAAACTTTACGGTGGGTATCCCTTCTTTCCGTTGATGTACCTTATTCGTTATTGGTATGGTCGGGTACAACAAACTCGAGACAAGGAGGGACCTAGCGATGTCCACATATTTATTCAAATTATTACCTGTAATTCCGGTGTTTTGAAAGAAATATGTCTAGATGTGCCTTTTTTTTTTTTTTTTGCGGATGGGAAATCATCAAATGGCTTCTCCCGCTCTGGGCGGAGCGGGAGGGAGTGTCAGACTTGACTGACTAAAACCCACCCATGTTCCTTCTAAGCCCTTTGTGTTCCAGGGCCGCGGTATCTCTTTCGAACAACCCGCAGCCCTGGCAGGCATCGGCCCTCTCGGGCCCCTTCCTGTTTGCTGACATCTCCTTGAGGCGCGCGTGGAACACGTACGCGCCGTCGACACGGCCTGTCGTCATAAGACGGACGGACGGTGAGCTAGCCCATTACTCACCGTCCACAGGCTCGCGCCTACGGTGGCCGGGGGCCACTGGTTGCCCCCCGACGCCCGGGGCGTCTCCCGCGGTGGCTTGGACGTGAGGTTCTCTCCCTCTCACGTTCCGCCACCTCCTTCGCTAGCATGACTGCTTCGCAGAAGGAGGCGACGGCTTCCTATTCCCTCTCGCTCCGGACCATGGATTGAACCAGGGCCGGACGCGAGAGGTCACCGCCGCCAATCGCCGCTACGAGGACACGGCGGTGCTCAGCCCAAGCTGGGCAGAGCTCCACGGTGTGCTCCACCGTGTCCTCCGGCCGATCCTCGCAATGGTAACACCCGGGCGTTTCCTCCCGCCCGATTCGGTGCAGAAACCTCCCGAAACAACCGTGTCCAGTGAGGACCTGCGTCAGGCGGAAGGTGAGGGCGCCGTGCCGCCTCTCTAGCCACTCCTCAAAGAGGGGACTTATCGCCACTATTGTGGCGTGCCCTGCACGTGGTTGCGACAGTCGCTGTCTCCATGTCGCCATGAGATCGTGCCGGAGGTCTGTCCGCTGACCGCACGACCCCCGCATAGAGCCATGTCTAGATGTGCCTGACAATTATGTATCGCGGCGCCGGAAGCCACGGTTACAAGCAGTTCCTCGCGCACGAACCAACTTGCTCAGCAAGGCGCCACTGACGCGCGCATTGCACGCACTAAATCACACTGCTGACAGGATTGATTTATTTTCCTGTTCTCTGAATGAATTCGAGAGATTGAGAGCAGCGGTGGCCCAGTGGTAGCAGCCCCGACTTACGAGCAGTAAGTCGTAGGTTCGAACCCAGGCAGGCGCATTACTTTGTGTAATTTATTTCATCACCGCTGCCCTCAAAAACGGTGAAGGAAAACATCGTGAGGAAACCGGCATGTTCTAGAACTAAAAATTCGAAGACATGTGACATCTACCAACCCGCACTGGGCCCGCGTGGTGGATTACATTACAGCCCATTCCCTCTTATAGAGAGGAGGCCTGCATCCCAGCAGTGGGAACAATATAGGCTGGTGATGGAATGAATTCACAAAAACAATATTATGTGTTATGTTATTTAAGATAGTATGTAGATGTACCTAAGATAGTTTAATTAAGGACCACGCTAACGCATTAGGAATTCCCTGTAATGTTAGTAGTGTTTGCGATAAATAAATAAAATAAATACCATGTTAAGCCATGCTTGCCGAGGTTGGTCCGTGGATGGGTGACCATAATTACATACCAAGTTTCCTCCGTGCCTCGGAAAGCAAGTTAAGCCGTTGGTCTTGGCTGTCATTTGTAGATCTTTGACAGTCGTTAAGAGTATTCAGGAGCCAAAAGTCTGACATCCAGTCTTACCACGAGGTATCGTATTACCCAGTTACTGGGTTGTGCAGGTCAGGTAGGCAGTCGCTTTATGTAAAACTCTGGTACTCAGCTGCATCCAGTTAGACTGGAAGCCGACCCCAAGATAATTTGGATAAGGCTAGGCAGCGCCCGTTCACGAACATGACGCATGTATCAGCCATCATTCAACTGAACCATATTGAAGGGAACTAAATGACCCGACACGCCCGCCACCATCAGCGTGACATTTAAGTGAGCATGACGTTCACTCAACCACCAGGGTAAATTCGCGGCAATGAAAGATGAAGGTACTCAGTAAACGGTGGCTTTACAGTACATAGTACTCACACATGAATATACAATACTCTTTGGTAAGACTGGTTTGTCAGAATTCGGGCCACTGACTACTTGTTACCGACTGTCAAAGATCTATAAATACCGGAACCATCTCACTCGTCCACTGACCAACCTAGGCGCGCGGCTTATACCAACGATCGGAACGAGCGGCTATTATTATTGAGCCACGAGCTCCTTGGGTAATTATCGCGGAGCATAGAAAAAAGAGTCTAGTCATAATAAAAAAAAAACAGCAGAAGGAACTTACATTTCTTAACATAGATAAATTGGGCATCGGTGGAATCGCCGGAAACTCGAAGCCATTGATATTCATGTTCCTAGATTGGTTCTTCTTCTTTTTGGACGGCTTTTTCTTTTTTGGAGATGCTCTGTCTGTAATTTAATAGAGCACTTTATTAGGCCAGAGTGATAGTCACGAGAATGTCCAAAAATAAAGACCCTATTTGGATTGAATTCAAGTGGGTTAAAACAAAAAAAAACCGGATAAGATGCGAGTCGGACTCGCTCACCGAGGGTTTCAGCTCAGCAAGCTAGCAGGGTTCAGCTCAAAATGATTTTTTTTGCTTACCCTCTGATTGCTTACCAAAATTTAATTAAACAGGAGCAGCTCATTGCAGGTTATACATTTAATTAATATGCTGTACAAAAATAATCACAGCCATCCAGAATGACATAAATTGCTGATTGATTTTGAAATGTTTGCTGGCCATGAGTTGCTGATCAATTAGCTATTCCTCTTTATTTAGAAATGCTGCCTAGAGCAATACAAAACTATTTTAACCAACCATCCAAACCCCCTTTCACGTTCAGTACTGATGCCGAATCATACTAAACATACCTACATCCCGATTAAAAATGCATTCTTCAAGTGCCTATATCATGTCGATAAAAATATACATATAATAAGTTACCGGAAGAATTAAGAAATATAAATAAACTAGCTGTCCCGCGCAACTTCGTCTGTGTCACATTTTCCCCGTTTTCGCAACATTTTTCATTGCTGTTTAGCTCCTATTGGTCGTAGCGTATATATAGCCTATGTCCTTTCCCAGGTTGAAATCTATCTTTTTGCCAAATTTCATTAAGATCCGATAAGCCGTTTAGTCGTGAAAAGGTAACAAACAAACAGACTTTCGCATTTATAATTACATTTATAATTTTCGCATTTAGTATGGATACAACATCTTTATTAAAAAAAAACTATTAAACAAAAGCTTATAATGTGCATTATAATGTGAACGAATACTTGAATGAAAGATTATAATTAAACATATACCTATCACGAAGATTATTTGGCTGAACATAGGTAATACGAAAATAGCTGACCGTATAGAATGGAATACAGATAAAATTATATGTTTTATTTGCTTGTTGATTTTATTTTATTGTTATGTTTTGTAAATTATATGTAATTGTTTAGTTTGTCATGTATAATTAAATTTTTATTTTTAGCTCTTTAAGACTGACATTTTAATTTTAAGTATATTTACTTCTTTTTTCTATATTTTTTTTCTCTTTTTTTTTGTAAATGTTATTCTGCATGTGTTTTTTTTTTTTTGGCATGTTCAAATTATATCTTTTATTTTATTTTAAATATATTACTCTAAATTTTGCTGTGCCATGACAGGGTCTGCAACGGTTTTTAGCTCTAAGCCATTTGTTAACACCATGTATTTACCTTGTAGAACACAAATAATGAATATATGAATACTAAGAGACACAAGAAAGCCGATATAGGGCTGCCTGAATAAGTAGAATTTGGACATTGGTCCTGATAATATAAAAAAATATGGCTCTTTTCACACTGATCCAGCCCCCCTAGCATGACCGTTCTATCTCTATTCTACCAAGAAACGACAAGAAATCTCTTCTATACAACTTGACATTTCTTCTGGCCGAGCATGGCGCGCCTTGTCGACTCGCGTTTCTACGAAGATATAGACAGAAATTCTTTCCATAGCAACGGGGACGTATCACGTGATGTTTATATTCCCTGAATAATATTACGTTTAGTTAACAAACAAAAGTCGCCAATTGCACGAGTTTTTCATTTTTCGTGGGCGGGATGGTGTTGCTGCATCCTGGATCCAGGCCTGGATCTTTTTCGCGAAATCAAACCTAATTATTTTACATAACATTTCAACCTTTTGAACGTAACTCAACGCAACCACGAAACGTATTTTTCGTATTTAGTTTTTAATAAGACTAGTTTGACATTTGTCAGAAGTAATGTTTCTACGTAGACAGAGAATAGTATAGACTGCTGGATGTATTCTATTTCACTTGCACAAGAAACTTATTTTCAAGGTGAGCAACTCATTTGCCAAACAAACTTTGACATTTGGTACGCGTTCGACAGAAGTTGTTGTCCAATTTTAAATTATTTAATATATTGTTTCGAAATTAAAAATTGTTTTGTGCTTAATGTGTAGAGGATTGACGTAGGTATTGCGTGACAATGGTACGGTGCAGTGTTCTTGGTTGCAAAAGTGATAGTGGGAGGAAAATTGCTGGATTGTCTTTTCATTCGTAAGTAGCTAAATATTTCCTTTTATTTGATGTATTTGAGCGAATGTTTTAACTTGTGTCTATTTTAAACTGTGATAAACCATACTAATGTGTTGAAAGATACAATTATGTTAGTTAATGTAATAAATCGAGATACTATAAACATAACCTCAAAGCTCCAGTGTTGCCAGTTATTCAAGAAGTTTTTACCTGATTTTAGGGGTAAATGATACAAGGACTGATAGTGATAGTGTATTTTACGGAAATGCGGTAACATTTCCGTAAAACCCTCCTCAAAGTAGAATCTATATAGACACAACTCTGGGGTTGTTTATGGATATTTTACTGACAAAATGTGGCATCCGTATGTGTAGGTAACTACTTTTGTATTTTGGACTTCGAGACTTCTTCTTAATAGTTCGCGTTACAAAAATTGAAATATTTAATATGTTCTTATTTATTTTTCTCAATAATATTCACAAAAAAAATAATGTGAAACTTGAACTTGAAACTTTCAGATTTCCAGCCGAACCAGAATTACGGATTTTGTGGATTGAAGCGACTAAAAGAAATAACTGGGTCCCAAAAAAAAGCTCAAAAATATGCAGTCAACACTTTCATCGCACTAGTTTTATGAAAATAGGAAATAAAACCTTTTTAAACCTCAAAGTTGTACCTCTTGAGGTAAGAAGTGTAGTCATTTATGATTCTTTGTTATTTTAATTATTTACTCAATAAATAAATACTGAAAATTACTTTAAAGGTGATAAAATCGTCAAACCCGTTGACGTTCGACAAACCTGTTGCGTCTACGTCCGCAATACCAATTGAGATTGGGGAAAATATACCTACAACTATTAAACATGCTTCTGGTATACCAGCCGTAAGTACATTCATAAATTCCATTTATGTATGCATACATTAAATGAAGAAAAACGATTATTTCCTCCTATCAAGTACATAATTATACTAAATTTTAGTCACTTTAACAAATTATTCTTTTTATAAAATTGCTTCTTAAACTCATAATTTTTTTTTAAATTTTCAGATTGCAACCCCTTCTATGGCACAAATGGACATAGATCAAAGTGAAACTACAGCCATTCAATACGATCCCAAAACAAATAAACCATTGTTAGTAAGTACCTGAATTATATTATGATTCCTAAGATGTTGGTCGAGGCATTGATGTTTGTTTAAGTATTTATTAACAAAAAAGTATATAATTATGTGTTATATCAGTTGTCTAGTTCCTACAGAATAGTACAAGCTCTGTTAAGTTTAAGACTAGATAGCGTTGTGTGAAATGTCCCAGCTATTTAGTTATTTCTTAATTTTTGGACACCTTTTTACAGTATTTTTTTTTTCAACATTTTGTATCTTTCAGATTTGTAACTCTAACGATTATTTTCTTTAAAGATATCTTAGAGTTAATCTGTGAACAGCGTTGTGGGCTGCCATATTGTCTTTAAGATTTGTATATCTTTTTTATGTCTATGTTTTATATTGCAGTTATTTGTTGTTCCTTTTGAACAAAAATAAAATATTTCAGACCTCACCTACTGCTGGGTCCACTTCAATGATAAAAAAAAAGGGAACTACGATCAGTGGAGTTTCTTCTGAAAACCTTATGTCTGTGAGTATCTATTGCACATCGTTAATAGTTGAAAAGTTAGTTGATCTAAGTTAAATTCAAATTGAAACGGTACCTAGCTATTGATGAGCTTTTTGTATCAATTAAAAATGTTTCCGAATAATCTAGTCTTATTACTTTGGGTTCATAATATTGTTTATCATTTTGTTTAAGATTAAGTCGCCAGAATACTCACCGCGAACATTAAAAAGAAAATTGAAGAAACAACAAGAAACGTCTGAGCAGCGCTTGAAAAAGTTAAAAGCACTTCGAGAAAAAACTCGCAGGCTAACAAAAAAAGTGGCTGATTTAGAAATGATCTTGGCGGATTTGAAAGCAAAATTACTGGTTACAGCAGACGACTGTGAAATGTTAGCGTCAATCGATTCCACTAACAAAGATTTCTTAAAGAAAATTTTAAATCCCTCTGATCAGAAACGGAAATATTCTCCATCACTCAGGAAGTTCGCTCTTTGCTTAAACTTTTTAAGTCCACGTGCATACTCCTACGTACGCAAAACGTTTAACTCTTGTCTACCTCATCCTTCGACATTACGCTCATGGTACAAAAGCATAGATGGAAGCCCTGGTTTCACGGCGGAATCATTAAACTGTGTCAAAATCTTAGCCAACCGTGAGAAATTAAAAGGTAAAACTTTATTTTGCGCCCTCATTATGGACGAGGTGGCCATCAGAAAGCATGTGCAGTGGGACGGGAAGAAGTGTGTCGGTTTCGTAAATTTTGGGGAAACTTTAGAAGGTGATAGTGTTAGTGTAGCCAGAGAAGCACTTGTTTTTATGGTAACTTCCATCAACGGTTCATGGAAACTTCCGGTAGGGTATTTTTTAGTTAATGGTTGTAGTGGAGAACAAAAAGCTAATTTGGTCAAGCAGTGCGTCGAGCTATTAACTTCATGTGATGTACAAACAATTTCACTAACATTTGATGGGTGCGCGGCTAACATAGCAATGGCAAAATGCCTTGGGTGTGTTATAGAGCCGTCGGATATCAAAAACATGAAATGTTCATTTACTATAGGTGAACAGGAAGTAGTTATTTTCCCTGATCCAGCACATATGCTCAAACTGGTTAGGAACACGCTCGGGGAAAAAAAAAAACTCACCAATGCAAATGGTCAAACAATTTCTTGGACTTATGTAACTAATCTTCACGAATTACAGCAAAATGAAGGACTTCATTTAGCCAATAAATTAAGAGATCAACATATTCAATTTGCTAAGCAAATTATGAAAGTGCGATTAGCAGCGCAGACCTTTAGCAACTCTGTAGCTGAAGCAATTCAGTTTTGCGATAAATTTCTCCATTTGCCTCAATTCTCTTCTTCAGAAGCCACCGTCGAGTTCATTAAAAACATAGATATTTTATTTGATATTCTTAACAGCCGCAACTATAACACATTTGCTTTTAAAAAACCAATGAATGCACATAATATTAATGACATAGAAACAGTTCTTGGCAAAATTGAAAACTATTTAATTGGTATAAAACTATATGGGCAACCAGTAATTACAACAAACAGAAAAATTGGATTCATAGGGTTCCTCATTTGTATAAAAAGCTTAAAATCTATTTATCAGAAATATATAGCGTCTGGGGCTCTGAAATTTGTTCCAATGTATAAATTGAGTCAGGATCACTTGGAGTGTTTCTTTAGTTCTATCCGTGCGAAAGGCGGTTTTAATAATAACCCCACTGCAATGCAATTCGAAAGTGCGTACAAGCGCCTTATTATACACGGTGAAATCAAGCATCTTGCTTCTGGTAATTGTATACCTCTAGAAGACATAAACATTTTGACCTTCAGTGATGTTCGGCATGAAACCAAACTTAATTTATGTACTAAGCTCGCCGAACCCAATACAACTGATGATCTAGATAGCGTGATTGACGACGATCACGATTATTTTACTGACCCCACAAGGTTAACAATTTATGCTAACGAAGTAATAACATACATGGGTGGTTTCATAGTTAGAAAGTTGAGAAAATCTCCTAAATGTGAAGACTGTCTTGTTTCTCTCGTCACAGAAAAATATTTGGGAATTATCGAAAAAAAAGACAAAGGAGGGCTTATTTATCCATCAAAAGATGTTTTCAAAATATGTGAAACCGCCGAAAAAATATTTCGGCGCCGATCGACCCAAGGTTTAATTTTTTTTAAAGAAAGTAATTTAATCCCTAAATTGGTATTGTCTTGTTTCAAAGCATGCTCATCTTCAATGAGTAAAATTTTTCAAAATGATCATTTCGATTCACAGCCTCTAATAGGCAATCACAGAAGTTTACTTATAAAAGCCATAGCAATGCATTACTTTGAAACACGCATTCACCGTGCCACTAAAGAACGTTTTGCACCACAGCAAAGAATACGAAATGTACACACTAAATTAGTACTGTTTCAAGGGCAATAAAAACATTTACACCTCGTCAGACGTTTTATTTACGAAAATAATCATGTAGATACCTATAGTCAACTTATTAATAACACTTACAACGGGGGATCCCGTTGTAAGTGTTATTAAGTGTTAGTGACCATGTCAGTTTAAAAACTTATATAGTCAACTTACCTTAAGAGTAATATAACAGTGTAATTATATATACTCGAAGCAACTTACACTCGCAGCGGCATATTAGGTAAGTAATTCCCTTTTGTATACAGAAATGGGAAAAGATATTGGGCTTGAAATACGGCCAGTACGGCAATTTCATAGGTCTTACCTATTATTTGATGGAATATTTATAAAACATGGAACATATTATTCGGGGTAATAAACACCGTAAGGAGGGGTAACCCTAACGATTCGCCTGGCTCGATTTTTTGTCCCTTACAGCGGCACGCTAAGCAAGAGTCTATACTATTCTCTGTCTACGTGTTTCTACCCCCAAATGTCAAAAGAAGAGAAAATATGGTCGTCATGCTCGACGTTGTAGACTCGTGTCGACTGAAGAAAAGAAACATTTCTTTTCTACATTCTTAATATCGCCATGCTTGGGACGATAGAAATATCTGTCAAATTGTCGATTCTTCCGTAGACATAGCCCGTCTCTACGGCGGTCATGCTAGGCCGGCTGGGATGACTGTTAGCAGAAGAAAACAAACAAGAAAAAAGTTCATACCCATGCTATCACTAGGCACCTGGTCACTGAGCCCCCGTTCCGTTCCACGAAGAGGAGACAATGTATCATAGCTGTCTGCCTGCTCAGTCCTTGCCTCTATAATCTGCCGAGCCCTCGCTTCCTTGCCCTGAGAAGGCATTAGCATTTCTATTGGAACTACCTCTTGGTTTTCATAGCCTGGAAGATTAAAATAGTTTGTTATCAAATGGTAGATAATGTTACAGAACACCTGTCTGTTCGATTTATAACTAGACTTTAAATAATAAAAGTAATGTACATAAGCTACACCTAAATAAATGCTTGTAGAATGTAAAATAAAATCTGCTGTAGGATATTCAACATATGGCTCAGTCTTCTTCTGCTTTCGTGTTAAAGGTCATCATCTGCCTAGCCTTTTCCCAATCTATCTTGGGGTCGGCTTCCAGTCTAACCGTATGAGGCTGAGTACCACTATTTTACATGAAGCGACTGCCAATCTAACCTCCACAACCCATTAAGTGGGTAATACAATACCCCTCTGGTAAGACTGGATGTCAGACTTTTGGCTTCTGACTACTCGTAACAACTGTCAAAGATCTACAAATGACAGCCGGGACCAACGGCTTAACGTGCTTTCCGAGGCACGTAGGAAACTCGGTATGTAAATATGGTCATCCATCCACGGACCTTGGCAAGCACGACTTAACCTTAAAGATCGACCGTGCGGCCGAATGATTGACTGATTTCCAAAGAGTCCACTGGTGGTGGTGCGTGCTTCTCTGCATTGGCATTGTCTGGAAAAGCTTATGATACTGGGTGACGGTAAAAGGCGGTCAAGGCACCGCACCTGCAAGATGGTCAGATGCAATCAAGATGTCTTTTGGAGCTGCTTAGCAGTGCGGGCACGATTAAGAGGAAGAAAAGATAGGCTAATAATACTAGGTACTACTAAAAGTTGCAAGCAAGTTGCAAGCATACAAAGTAATATCTTACCTAGGTATTTGACAACACAATCATCATTGTCAACAAATCGAACAATAACAGCTTCATACTCCAAGCCATCTTCGCTGAACACCAACCGGCAAGGCATACCAGGTTTCCAGATACCTGTCTTAGGTGTCTCATCAATCGTCATGACATTAGACACTTTAGGTTGAACTTTCTTCATAGAGGACTTTGCAGATATTTTTTCTTTTTTTAATAAAATTACAGCTGTTGAAATAAAGGAGAAAATCTTAGGATTAATCTTAATTTTTTACCATGGTTCTAATAATTTGTTGGAAGTTATAAAAGAAAATTGGTGGAAAGCTGTTGAACTGCAACTTCTCAAAGAATGCGTAATGTATGATCGTTGGCAATTGTGCACCAAAATTGTTCCAAATAATGGTATGGAAGTGATACTCTTCAAATATCTGAACCTTTAGGCTTGTTCAAGTTTGCAGTAACTTATAATTAGTGACTGATACTTAAACACATGATTGTACTCATGATAACAAACAACTTTCCCAAAGAAACCTTTTTTTTATACTAATTCACTTTTATCACAATAACACCACGGCAGTATGAAATTCGCGCGCGCGTGCGCCTGTTATCTATCAGCTGTCAGCCACGTGACGCCATTCTGTCTCATTACTATTGTACCGTGCCAAAGTGGGTAGGCTTGAGGATACTCCTCAAGGCTTATACGGTAGGAAATACAGGTAGTTAATAATGGTTCAAACTCATCATCTCATCAATCCATCATTTCTTTGGTCAGGTTTCTATACTGGTGGAAATAGGCCTCCCCCAATCATTGCAACATTGATTGGCCTGCACTTCTTGCATCCACCGAATGCAACTTTTACCCAGGTCTTTGATGTACAGTCATAAGTATAAACATGATCTTATACACTTAGCAAAGGTTATTTTCTCTTGAAACGACAATGAATAGTTAAAGAAAAGATGAGTTTCACATAGCATGGGGCCCAAAATTCTATCCTTTAATAATCAATAGTCTAAAAGAACAAACATAGCTTTTACTTTTATAGCTTGACGGTACCAGGGAGCCAGGGTTAATCGCACTACGACTACGGTATGCGATCGTACTCTACGACCATGCAAATTTGAAAAATAAATGATATTTAACTTACGGTCTCCGTTACGGTTATTTGTTGGAGTCGGTGTATTAGTAGACATGGCTACACGTTTTGCCACCTCAATATTTGCGATCCTCACAGCCTTGTCATATGCCTCATTCAGTTTCTTATCATCCCACTGGTCATCATCATCAGTATCAGACTGAAACAGGGAAAATAAATTTAAATAAACGTTGTCAATTCTCTTCTCGTAAATCAAAGGCAAGTTAGATCTGTCTTCAACTTACCATATTCATCCCTTTCACGTATAGGACTTCACTTTTGGACATCGCAAGTATTTTGAAACCCTTTTTCCTTGATTTTTTTGTGGTTATAGACACTAAAAAATTTTATTCAAACAATTTTCAACGCTTCAAACGAAGCGAATTTTCTGAACTAACAAATTTTTGTTTTTTTTTTGACAATTCCTTGTTGTCTTTTTGACATTTCATATTTATTGTCTTTGACTCTTTGGAATAAGGGATGGATTTTGGCAAATCTATAGTCGAGTGATGAAAATAATGATTGTGAAATCGGTTATTATTATGTTTATTATGCTGCAGCAAAGCAGTAATGACATCATAGTTCCTCACTCATATTGTCCTTCCTAGTTTCTAATTTTATCATTTGGCAACACATATTGACCTCACCAACTGTTCTCCTTCCAAAGTTTCGTGCAGTTTTGTGTAGGGATGTCGGAAATGCAAAAAAGTATCGATATATATCGCAACGATATTTTCTGAAAATATCGAAATCGATATTGATATTTTTCTTAAAAAATATCGATATATCGGTATGATTTGACAGAGAATAAATTATTCGTGCTCTAAAAATAATTTATTTGGCCTAATCTACTTCATCTTACATTAATTAATCAAAACAACCTTTAATTTTTTTAATGATTTATTAATTTAACCAATATTTATCTAAAAATAATACGATACGGACGCCAGACAGGCAATTGAAGTCATTTGAAGTTGAAATTGACAAACAGAGTTGCCAACTTAAAAACCAAATTATAAAACTGCAAATCGAGTCGACCAAAAAGAAACAATACATAAAATATAATTTGTTGAAAAGATGTTGGTATAAAAAAAGTAGAGAGCAGCGGTGGCCCAGTGGTGGCAGCTCCGACTTACGAGCAGTAAGCCGTGGGTTCAAACCCAGGCAGGCGCATTACTTTGTGTAATTTATTTTCATCACAGCTGCCCTCAAAAACGGTGAAGGAAAACATCGTCAAGAATCCGGCATGTCATAGAACTAAAAAAAAAATCGAAGACATGTGACATCTACCAACCCGCACTGGGCCCGCGTGGTGGATTACAGCCCACTCCCTCTGATAGAGAGGAGGCCTGTGTCCCAGCAGTGGGAACATAATAGGCTAATGATGATGATGATGATAAAAAAAGAAATACTTTTTAGGTTTTTCAATCTTAAAAGTTATAAATGTTTATTGGTCTGAAAAAAAAAACATTATAATACTCTTTCGATACTTGGAATTTTATATCGATACATCGATATATCGAAATATTAAATATCGCTCAAAAATATCGATACATTGAAAAAATAATGTCGAGATCTCGATGAATCGATATATTTTCAACAAATCTATTTTGTAGCAGTTTAGTATAGCACAGCATAACATGAACAATCTTATCCCAAATTCCGTTGTAAATATTATTATTGATAAATTCCAGTTTCCCTAACTTTGTCTTCCTAATATAACTTGACACTGGCTAAATGCACAAACCGTGCGAAGCCAGAAAAAAAAAAAAAAAAAAAAAACATGAACAATCATTCATTACGCATCCTTTCCCGAAATATTTGACAGAAATGTAACTACAGTAAGTTAAGCAACACTTTGCCAGTAGCGCGGGATTAGCTAGTGGCTATTGCCATTAATCCATAGAGGAATATACTCTAGAGTTGACATAGCTGGACTTACCCCTCTGAGTTAGCTCTGAGTACATTTAGACCATAGACGTAATATAAGACGTCATGGCTTGTGTATTTAAATGGAGGTGTTTATATATAGGACAAACGATTAACTGTCGTCCACGACTTATTTCCAGTGACGACAGATTGTCAAGTCAATGGGGTTAGTGGGAACAGCTAAAGATGACAGTCGTCCAACGATAAATGAATCGTCACGACATAGTGGGAACGCGCTGTCAGATAAGTTTTTTCAGCACGCGTAGCATGACCTGTAGAACGTTTTGTCTACGGAAGAATCGACATAATGACAGATAGACAACGACAATGTGTCAGTTTGTCGATTCTTCCGTCGACATAGCCCGTTTTTACTATGGTCATGCTACGCGTGCAAGGGTTTAGATCTATGGCAATTAGTCATTATGTTCACTTAATCACTTGGTGACCAAACCCATAAAAAAAAGAAAATAAAAAAAATAAACCTAATCACCAATCAAGGACATTAATCAAGTACTAACTAGCTACACTTCAACCTATTTATATGTGCAGGCGAGAAAACAGAACTAAAATAAATTTTAATGTAGGGCAGCGTAATCTTTTTCCATATGCTCTCTCAAACGTCAACCTTAAGTCCAATCAAAAGGAACACATGAACTAATGTCGCCTATGTTTATGTGGAATGTGGAAAAGCTTTTAAGTAAATTGCGAAATGTACGAAGTAGTTGTAAGCACTATTTAGAATTGCAATGAAATTCGCTATTATTTGTCTCTGGGTGCCCGACTGCGGCAGAGCTCAAGGGTTCGATTTTGTTTAATGAAGAAATAATATTATATTTGCTATTTTTTGAGTCGAAGGTAGGGTTAGACAGAGAGTATCTCTTGGAAATATCCCTGCAGTGACCATGCTGATAGGCCTGCCACGTTGTAAGCCCCGCTTACTGGCTAAAATGGCAAAACAATTACAAACATTTGATTTCAATAAAGTAAAGTATCATTTACAGATTGGTAGAAATAGCCGTAAAGATAAAAAAAGACACTAAAATTTGATCTAAATTGATATTGTCTCTGGGTGCCTACGCAATATGGCGCATTGTCTGTTTCAAAGGAAATTATAATTTCCTGTGAAAAGTATTACATACAGCATTTAATCCGGCTTTGGGAATTTGAAAAAAATTGGTTTCATTACGGAGTTCTTCCATTATTTTTGTATTAGAATTACTTTATCATCATCGTCATATCAGTCTGGAATCATCCACTGCTGGATAAATAATAATAATAATCTTTTATTTGCAGACTTTAAAGTCCATATTGTTAGTATAGGCCGCTCCTTTTTTTCTGCGACATTTCCCGGTTATGTGCGTCCCTCATTTACAATAGTTCTCTTGTAAACTGTGTGTTAATAATTAATTAATTTGTTGTTATTAATGTCAACCCAACGAGCTATTAGACGACCTAGTTTCTGTGACCTAAACTTGGCCATTACTCGGTCAAAGCTTTACACCCTCGGCCTCAGGCTGACCCCACATTTGGCGTGCGCGATCCTCGGGCGTGCGAGAAGCGCGAGCGCCGCGCGCGCGCTGCGTAGGCGTTGGATGTTTTAAAGAATTTTGGGAATTTTGCTCCTCTCCACCATAAACGGGTGCGTCTCATATCATATAAAGTTATTTGGTATAATTTCATTTTAATAACGTTCACAAGAATAATAAACGTGAGTTATACCAACTGTTGATATAATTTCTTTAGATAAAATCAAAATCAAAATATTTTATTTTACATAGGCCTACATGGGCACTTATAAAACTTCAACAAAAGGTGCACGGTTCGGGTTGGTCGTTTCCTATGGAGAAGAACCGGCAAGAAACTCCATGGTTACTCTTTTAAAATCATTTGGTTTTACAATATTTGAAGTTATAGCGTTAGTACTTAAGTATGGGAGGACAGCGTAGGCCCGACAATAAGTCGATTGCTTACTACAGAAGGTAGTAATAGGAAAAAAAAAAATACAAAGCCTACAATGTCCACACATTCACAAAAAATAGGTAAATAAAAAGAATCTATACAAAAGTAAAAATAAAACAGTATAAGATATCTATCTCATCAGTGCTGTAACTATTCTGAACAATAAACGAATGGTGCAATAATATGAAAGCTATTGTAAAATATCTGAATAAAAAGAATGGAGAAAGTAATATTGGGAATAGTTAGAGACATTTGTGTCGTTTATGAGCTACCAGGGAAGCCTCATGAGCAGAAGGAACTAGAGCCAAACTTCTTTATCTTCAACGTAGTCCTTAATTTTGTAATATGCTTTTTCAATAAGGACACGTTTGATGCAATTTTTAAACTTTTTTTAAACTTTATAACATTTATATACTCTAAAACTTATTTCGTATAACGTTATTTGATATAACGATTTTTTAACCGAAAATCGGCTTAATGCCTTTCATTTAATATTTACAATATTGATACCATCTTTATGGTTTTCCGATTCAAACCAATCCGACTCGGATGGGTTTTATTAGGTTAGAAGGTTAAGGCGGGAGCAGAGCGGAGTGCCAGCTCCCCTCTATGTTGGTGAATCATTTGGGTTAGGTTTGGTTAGAACAGTGACCTTTAACACGCGAAGGCGAACGAGTGAAGCGAGCGTGCTGTGCTGGAGCGGCGTGACAGAAACGAATAGCTGGAAAACCGACTCCACGTAGTCTGGTCTGCCCTATCCCTAGAGTGTTATTTAAAATCGCGTAGGCGCGGAGGGGCGAGGAGGCCCGCGAGCTGAGGAGCAGGTGGTTTATAACACTGGTGAGCGTGAAACACATCTGTGACGATAAGCTCGCATGGGACCGCCGGAGCCGTGACAGAAACCATGCCTGCTGCGTGTTGCATGCTTGCTGCACGCTTGCTTGCATGCTGCATGCTTTTTGTGTTTTTTACTAGGCGCTTTATCATATTAGACTAAATAGGTTTTATGTCTTTTAAGTGGTGTATCTAACGATTTTATATTCAATGTATGTTATGCTTATAAAAATTAGTTATTTTAAAATTATATCAATCGTTTATTATATAACTGAACAATATATATAATACAATTATAGATTTAGTTGTTATATCTTGTAAATATTAGAGATTTTGTAATTATATCATATATTACTTACCCCCATAAACTGCTGATTGTGAGAAATCGAATTGGTACGACATTCAGGATGTTAAACTGATAGCTTATGAGGGTATGAATGCTTCGAAAACCAATTTGTAGATAAAGTTCATCTGCCTTTTAAAATTAAGCGCCATAAAAATAGGTCGTGTTCTGTTTTTTTTTTATCTTCTCTTGTTTTTCGAGGCTGTTTTCTCAAAATAAATGTATGATTCTTGTGGTGCAAACTACAGGCACGACTTCCTTGTCTCATTAGCTTTCTAGAATAGTATACAATACCCACTTTTAGTTAGTGAATGATCAGAAAATACAGGCAGATAGTTAGTACAGTTTTTTTTTCGAAGCACGTCTTTCTTGTTGCAGATTTTCTTTTTGCCCCTAAGTAAATAAAAGTCCAGTCTTACTAACTCATGTTCATCCATAATTTTAATAAGAATTGCTTTGGTATGTTGCTAACTTGACCAAACAACCCCAATTTATCTTAATACAATGGAAATTGTTTCCTTAGATAAAAGATGAATTTTCTTGATTTATAATCTAAAATTATGTTTTGATTAGTTCTATATTTTAACATAGGTATAATTTGAGGTCATAAATTATTTTTAAACGGCAAATTCTGATTCATAATCCATGTCTAAGATTTTAAGACTTACTAATTATTTTGTTTCCTACTTAAAAAAAATATTTAAAGTTATTGCTATGTTTTAACTTAGCGAGTACCTTTATTGAACCTTTATTTTTATTTGTTAATGACGTTGATGTGTGTATTTGTTATCTGCACCTCGTCTTCGAAGAGGACTTTTGGCCGCAGAGAGTGGTGTTCCTTCGCTTCCGCGGGCAAGTGCCACATGAAAGCACATCGACATATGTGAAATGTTACTAACATTTATAGTTTTAAGGTTCAATTTACCAACACAAATTGAACTTATTTTATCATAATTATGTATGTTAGACTGTTAGGTAGGTATATATCTATGGGCCAAAGTTGCCTGAAAATAAATAAATGTTCTCTTATGTAAGTATTTCTAAAACTAAGGTATGATTCGCCAGGCAATAAATAAAACTATTAGATCACATTTTAATGTGTTTATTGTCCTGAACGGAGCTATAAATTATTTACCGTACTTAAAGTATTAACACACATACTTAAAAACTCACGCTTTTTCCACATGGTGGTAGGCAGAATCCTTTTGCCTCGTCCACGTTCATACATCTGTTCATACAATTTTTTTTTTAACTGGGTCTACCTTTTGTAGTAAGCAACGACTTACTGTCGGGCCTACGCTGTCCTCCCATACTTAAGTACCTACTAACGCTGTAACTTCAAATATTGTAAAACCAAATGATTTTAAAAGAGTAACCATGGAGTTTCTTGCCGGTTCTTCTCCATAGGAAACGACCAACCCGAACCGTGCACCTTTTGTTGACGTTAATTTATAAGTGCCCATGTAGGCCTATGTAAAATAAAATATTTTGATTTTGATACACGCCCGCCGGTTGCGAGTACTACGCACCTGACCTTTATGAAACCTTTTTATTTAATGTCCGTAATGGCCATCCGAAGGTTGTCTGGAACATATCGCTGTCAGCGATAAGATTGCCATTGTGACCATAATATTAGCAGTATTGTAAAACCGTTTTATTCTATTCTATTCTCACCTATAAGGTCAGTGTATCTCCTTTTGGGTCCCCTCCTGGCGTTGTCACTCACATCTGCCTTGTAAATACCTTTGTTAGTCGCCTTACACTCATTCTGTCCACATAACCAAACCAAAGCATATTTTTTTCAATTTTAAATAACACACAAATCAATTTATTTAGTCCTTCCATATTTATTTTACCCCTGCAATCTAGACACCAGCTACCTCATTGTTACGAAAATAAAGGCCATTAAAAATTGACAGACTTGCCAATGACAGCAACCATAATACTATAGGGGAAGGTTGCTATGAATGGACCACTTAACTTTACGACCTCAAATCTCAAAAAGTATAAGTGTTAAAATTAAAGCAATTTATTAATTTTAATTCTTAAGATCTTTATTTGTAATAATCAAACGCATAAACAATTCGGGCTAACACTATTTTATATAAACGAAGAAAACTAAATCTTGGGCTGTTGCCTTCTTTGGACCATGAGCACCTTCATTGAACCACCAAGTTGCCATCAATGGACTTCGAGAAATTTGTTCTAAGGGTCCAATCGAGGCAACTAATTATAATTATCTATATTACTAAAATAATTAAATAGCTCCTGCTCTGATTCTGGAGGGCGGTCACTTTTGGAACCCGGTATTTGGACGCGTTCTTTAGCTATCTGGTTAACTCTATCTAAACTTCGTTTCTTTCGGTACTCCATATATTCTGTTTGCTATATTTAAACCAACCCTTCTCTCTTCGTGTCCGTTCTTCGTTCGTACTTGTTTCATTCCATGCAAAGTACTTTCCTTAATTTGGCGACATTCTGGAATTTAAAATTAATATGAATTATTATAACCAAAAAAAAATACAATAAAAAGTTGCTATGATTGAACCGGTCCAAGCGTGGAACTCTCTTGAGGTCCATTGATGGCAACAAGGTAGTGGTTAAGTAAAACGAAACTAAAAAATACATGGTCATGATTAAACAAAATTGAATAATACTCATGGAATCGCAAATAAACTGTCCAATATTTCATAACACTGCCCACAGATAAATATGAATACAACGATACTTACGTCACAATGTGACGTAAGTATCGTTGTATTCATTACTCAGGACAATGTCCTGAGTGGAATTATAAGATTTTGACCGTCGCAAACACAACCACACGCGTCACTCTTCGGTACGTACCGCAGCGTCACTGAGGTAAGAGGAGGGTGCAACTGAGTGGCCACGGGCTCGTTTCGACTAGTTTGGGTGTTGCTAGCTTGCCCAGTTTTGGAAATACCTTGGTGGTCCAATGAAAGAGCTAGTCCAATGATCGCAACCTTCCCCTAATAATACTGCTGGCAGAGACAAGTCTTGTTTTCTGGTGACGGAGCACCAAACCGACCATTGTAGCAGCGCACCAGCCGAAATGGGTTTGATGGCTTTTGGCTACTCTGGGGAGACCTCTTTAAGGGTCTAACGGATGAGGTTTAGATGAGGGTCAGTATAGTTATTTATTTATTTAACACTTCAAGCGCAAAGTACAGAGGCAGATTTAATGCCATATGCATGTTCTAAAACAAATAGTGTTACCGCATTTCTTGTAAACTTCGTCGTTTCTTATAAAGTCATTGTTTTCCGAAATGACTGAACCGATTTTAAACTTAATACGCATGAGCAGGATACATTCGCTTCATCAGAAAATGAAACTCTCCTAACGCGAGACGACGTGTAGCAAAATTTGCTGTCGTCTACAACGCTCTAATATCAAAGTTTAACTACTATTTTATTTCTTTAAAATCTAATTATGGGTTCATTGGATTCGAGGATCTTCCGAAGTTGAGCGGTGTGCGATTTTTGAAAACTCATGTCCAGCAGTGGACTGCAGTGGACCGTTGATGATGGTTTCGGTGACCAATCCTGAGATTAAGACTGTGATGCATACTGAAATGATTCGGTATTATGATGTGTTAAGTATTGTTCGCGACCTTTTATTTTTTTTGGCGGAGCGAGTGGGAATGTCAGACTTGTACTGACTAAAACCCATCCATGTTCCTTCTTAGCCCTTTGTGTTCCAGAGCCACGGTATCTCTTTCGAACAGTCCCGCAGCCCTGGCAGGCATCAGCCCTCTAGGACCCCTTCCGGTTTGCTGTCATCTCCTTGAGGCGCGCTTGGAACACGAACGCGCCGTCGACACGGCCTGTCGTCATAAGACGGACGGACGGTGAGCTAGCCCATTACTCACCGTCCACAGGCACGCGCCTACGGTGGCCGGGGGCCATTGGTTGCCCCCCGACGCCCGGGGCGTCTCCCGCGGCTGGGACGTGAGGTTCTCTCCCTCTCACGGTCCGACGCCTCCTTCGCTAGCATGACTGCTTCGCAGAAGGAGGCGAGGGCTTCCCATTCCCTCTCACTCCGGATCCTGGATTGAACCAGGGCCGGACGCGAGAGGTCGCCGCCGCCAATCGCCGCTACGAGGACACGGCGGTGCTCAGTCCAAGCGGAGCAGACCTCCACGGTGTGCTCCACCGTCTCCTCCGGACGATCCTCGCAGTGGTGACACCCGGGCGTTTCCTTCTGCCCAATTCGGTGCAGGAAACTTCCGAAACAACCGTGTCCGGTGAGGACTTGCGTCAGGCGGAAGGTGAGGGCGCCGTGGCGCCTCTCCAGCCACTCCTCAAAGAGGGGACTTATCGCCACTATTGTGGCGTGCCCTGCACGGGGTTGTGACAGTCGCTCTCTCCATGTCGTCATGAGATCGCGCCGGAGGTCTGTCCGCTGAGCGCCGATTAACCGCGGCAGCGGAGTTTCCCCCCCACTTTGTGCCTCCGCGCGTGCAGGTGCGCGAGAACTAACGACTCCAGATTCCATGGCGGCAATCCGGCCAAGAGGCTCGCCGCCTCGCCGGAGATCGTGCGGTACCCCCGGATTAGCCTTACGGCTACCACCTTTTGGGGCGCGTTCAGGTAGTGGGCGGCTCGTCACCTCAAAGAACACGCCCACACCAGGGCCCCGTAAAGGGCCATGGATCGTACGACCCATTGATCGCGACCTAAGTTTACATCTTCCCGCGTACCTAGATTAATACCAATTACCTATGCGAAACACAACACACTATCATAAATAAACTTTTTAGGTGGGTAGACATAATTAACAATAACCATTTTGTCTTAAACTGATAAGGTATTTCAATTGGTTGCTTTTTCATAAAAATACCCAATATTCTCATCTTAACACTTTAGTTTATTCAATAGTCAGCAAAAAAATCCGCATATATTAGCTATCGGCATAATTATGCTGTCTGAAACTACAAGGTATCCACAGAATATTATCATTTCGGCTTTTCCGTATGAGAGGTCCAAGCCACATGCTAGGGGCATGTGGCTTGGACCTCTCATACGGAAAAGCCAAGCCTGCATAACATCATCGGTTTGAAGCACCTTAAAGAACATAACAAAAACATTTCAAACAATATTCTGGACAAGGCTTTGGTTACGAAAACAATATTTCGTATGAAGCAGCATAACAACATGCCCTTAAGTTATTCAAAGCCAATACCAGAGTCAATGAGCGTTAAATTGATTTGTGCATATTGCGCCGATACCAGCGCCTGTTATAATCGACGGCAAATAGGTGAGGTAATTAGGTTTGATGTGCACTGAACTGTAGTTAATAATCCTATTATGTTATGAATAGGCGTTCACTGTTGCTGCTTTGTAATGAGGGGTTTACACGGGTCGATTTTCGCCGTGCGGCTAGTCGCTTCACAAATTGCCTCGCCAAGCCGCATTGCTAGCCCATTTACACAGATTACTAAAATCGCATGCGGCTCAGTCATTTACGTCGAAAATGTTGAGCAGAATAGCTGTTTGTGCCGGAAACAAACACTCCTTCATGCGGCGAGCGATCGCCTGCAACTGATCGTTTACATGGTCGACTTTAGTCACCAGTCGCATGCGGCCGGTCGCCGTGCGCCCAAAGTCGGTTGCTACCCAACTTTGGGGCTTGCGGCTTTAGTCACTTGCGACCTAGCCGAATTGCCATTTAGACGGTCGATTTACGCCGCGCGGCAATAATCGTGCGGCTTTAGTCACCCGTGTAAACCCCTCATAAGGCTCCGTTCGCCCGCTCGCCGATACGTCTTGCGTCAAGCGACATGCGCCGGCGATATATTTTTTTTATTAAAAAAAAAAACATTACCCCTCTCAAGGAATTTCTCCTGTACGAGAGTGCGTTTACAAAAATTTAAACTCACATACACAAACAGCGAGACCCGGAACAGGTAATATCTGTAGGCCAAATATTTGTTCCGTGCATGGATCAAACACGCACACGCAGCGTAGCAATCAATCGCTCAGATCAGCCACTGCGCCATACGTGCCGTCAAACCTCCTTTACTCCCTAAATCGCGTCTCGATGGCACGTGACATTCCCTAAACAAGTTTTTTCATTTGTTTTGCTGGTTAGCGGACAAGCAAACTGGACCAAGAATAACGCTAGCGACATCTATGACTCCAATAAAGATCCAACAGAAAAATCCTGAAGCGCGATATTAAAGTTATCAGCGAGTTAAGAGGATAAACAAAAACTGGCTTTAACCGTCGGGCAGTAGCTCACCAGACACATCACCTGTCTGGCCGAAGGATCCTTCCTTTTCTATGGGGATAAATATATAGGTATGAGAGGTTTTTACGCCATTATGAGGTAGAGGGTCTTTCTGCAAAGAACATCCGACCATTTTGAAAGAAGCTAGTTTTGGCTGTCAGCGACAAAACCTATGTAAATCGACAATTATACCTATAACAAAAAATATTCAGTGATACGTCACTTACGAGATTCATCTTTAAAAATTTTTGTTCACGTTTTTGAACGTAAATATCTCGGCAATCGAAATCTAAAAATGAATGAAATGGAAATCGTGAATGCTTTATTTTGTTAAGTGGATCACAAAGGTTGCGGTGCGCAGCGAAAATTCCTGTGCCCCACCATCCGCCACATAGTTTGACGTACGAATTTTAATGTAATATTAAAAATAAAAAATGAATTTATTATTATTATTGCATATAGGGAGGATATTTGTCTGAAATAAAAAAATATTATCTTATTTATAACGTTAGTCGACCGTGAACGGGTGCATTAACTGCCTAATGTTGACTACTAAACTATCTGGATACTTGCACTAATGACGTCCGGTATGTCTGGTCAGATTACACACACCGCGTTCCTATCGCATTGTTCGCTAGATGACATCGTTATTAGGGAGCGGGAAGCTATCTATATAGTTACGTAATACTCGTGCAGTAAATAGTTGAGATAGTGTATTAGATCCGCTAAATTCATCAATCGAAACATTTTGAGTGTAGAAAGTTAGTAGGACCCATCAAAGAAACGACGGACGGGTTGCGTGTGAGGTGATATAACTAGAAAAAGGCCGTATACCGAGAGGATTGCTGACAAGTTGTCACTTAAATAACTAACCGAAACATTACTTAAGAATTACTTGGAAATAATATCAATCATCAAATAAACGGATTGGGTGGGTTCCCAAATAATTAAAGTGCCATCTGATTTCTGTCTGCAGGGTTTAAAGTAACCTAACACGAGAGCGAATTGAGTGAACTAAGCCCCTTCACTCACTTCGCTCGCTCACTAGCCCCTGCCATCCCCTTCGAACCTAACCTGTCGAAGCCGTGGTGCCAAAAGTCCCGAGTCCGCTTCGCTTGCTCTTATTTCCTGTTTTCTCCATACTATAATGCCGTCTTTACAGTTACTATGTTGCGGAATTTCAGTATTTATTTTAATTTAACTAAATGGGATCTACAATAGTGGACTATTGTTTTAGTGTATACATGATACTAATAGATTGTCGGTTATATTTATAATGGGAAAGATCTGCTATTTTTGATACTAAATGTTATTGCTGCCCGTGACTTAAATTACTATTTTGCGGATAGAACTCTAGGCTATAGAGAAAAGTGATCAAACTATAACTTAAGATACAAATTAACATTAATATGATGATTTATAATTAGACACAAATTTTCATTTCATAGGAATAGATAATATTATAGCTAAAATACTGGTACTCAGCTGCATCCGGTTAGGCTGGAAGCCGACCCCAAGATATATAGTTTGGGAAAAGGCTAGGCAGATGATGATGATGGGATAATATTATAGCTAGGATATTGCAGATTAGTGACAAATGCAAAAAATACTTGTACCTATCCTTATTTTAGATCCAAAAGTGTGAAAGATCGGCTTCCCTTCGTGAACATGTAGAAGTAGATCATCAGTAAGCCGGTGTCTTGCCGTATTGATATTCTATTACCATCACACGGTTATGCCCGTCGACATGAAGCCGAAGGGTATTACACACGTCGGTAACAGGCAGTTACAAATACCCGGTTACTGTTACCGTATTGACACTTTGATTGAGATTTATTATTGGCCAGCTGGGCTAGGATAATCTGATAAAAGCTAATTTTGATTTGAAACCTATAAAGCTATCGACTACACTCAGAATTGGGTGGCCAAAGGTTGAGGAAGAAGAAGAAGACTAGATGTACTGTGCAATATACTTTAGTTTTATAAATGGGTCCAAAAACTAGGTAGGTGTTTTAATTAAAAAAAAAAAATGGGCCATAGTCTTACTCACACACAGGGTTCCATAGCCCCAAACAATATATTAACAATATTTTGAACGGTCATTCATCAGTAAACTTCCACTCAAGCGCAAAACTAAATTTGTTTTTCATAGTAAGTTAATGAAAAACAAAGTTACTGCTGCAGTTTGGTGAAAAAGTCCTATATCTCAAAAACTAAACATCAAATCTTATTCAAACCAATTTTCATTGAAAGTTGTTTTTACGTTCTACATCCCAATATTTTTTCAGTATTTTTCTCCTCTTATTTTAGAAATTAGAGGGAGGGGGCACACGTTTTACCACTTTGGAAGTGTCTATCTTTCAAACGATTGACTTTAAAAAAAATGGGTTTTGGAACCTCAATGTCATTTTTAAAGACCTATCTATCGACACCCCGCATGTATAAGTCTGATGGTTTTTTTAGTTTCAGTTCCGTGTGGATATCTTTAATGTATTTTTTTTTTGTACAAAAATCGTAAAGCGATTCACAGAATACATCTACCTACCAAGTGTCAGCTGTGTAGTCCTAATAGTTTCGGAATAAAGTGGCTGTGACATAGGGACGGACAGACAGACAGACATGACGAATCTATAAGGATTCCGTTTTTTTGCGATTCGGATACGGAACCCAAAAATTTTTTTTGTTTTTTTTTTTTGCCAGAGAATCCCCTTAGATACTCATCATCATCTGCCCAGCTGTGACGGAGTCGGCTTCCAGTTTAACTGGATGCAGCTTTTACATGGAGCGACTGCCTGTCTGAACACGGGATATTGGGGAATAAGGTACCCGTTGGTAAGGCTGGTTGTTAGACTTTAGGGCCACTGGTCGGTACCTGTAACACAATCAAAGATCTAATAATGATAGACGGGACCAACGGCTTAACGTGCTTGTCGAGGAAAGTGTCCAATAAAAAGTAATAATTCATGATGTGAAGACAAAGCCACGTCCGAGTATTTTTTTTTATAAAAATCTTTCCCCACTCTAGGAATTTCTCCTGTATCGTGGATGCGGTTACATACATTTAAACCCACTTACACAAACAGCCAGACCCGGAACAACTATCAGTGGGCCATACAAATATTTTAACACGTAGTGCAGCAGTCAATCGCTCAACAACTGCGCCAACCGTGCCGTCGCCATAAGGTAACCTTCTCTCAAGTTATATCTTACCTTCATAGAACTCGGAGCAAACACTAATACTTAACTACTAATAATATGAATTTAGTCTGACAGCTAAACTCTAGCGTTCACTTGTTAGCTTAAACGAGAAATGACGTTGAAGAACAAGCGAACTTCACGTCTTGAACTTTAGTTAATTTTAGATGCGATGCTCTGCTTCTAAGAATTGATAAACTAAACGTTTATAGGAAGATCTTTGTTTTTAGTTTTGTGAAGTGGACATTTGTTTCTTTGGTCGCAATAATAAAATATGACGCAATGAGGAGCTCGTGGATAAATAATAACAGCTTAGGTTAGTCCGTGGAACATTCCATACCAAGTTTCCTCCGTGATTCGGAAAGCACGTTAAGCCGTTGGTCCCAGGGCTGCGGGTTGTTCGAAAGAGATACCGCGGCCCTGGAACACAAAGGGCTAAGAAGGAACATGGGTGGGTTTTAGTCAGTCAAGTCTGACACTCCCTCCCGCTCCGCCCAGAGCGGGAGAAGTCATTTGATGATTTCCCATCCGAAAAAAAAAAAAAAAAAGCCGTTGGTCCCGGCTCTCATTTATAGATCTTTGACAGTCGTTACAGGTAGTCAGTAAGACCCTGGCCCGAAGGTCTGACAACTAGTCTTACTAATGGGTATCGTATTACCCAGTACCTACTAGCTAAGATGTGAAGGCACCGCTCCACATAAAAAACTGGTATTCATCTACATGCGGTTAGAATGGCCGACCCCAACATAGTTAAACATAGGGAAAAGGCAAAATTAAATGATGAATTAAGAAAATAATAAGTATCATTCGTTTTGGGAGGGTATTTTAATTGTGATACTTATTCGTTTTTTTCGTCTCGTAATTACGCAAGCTTCTGAGTTCTCTAGTTAAAAAAAAAAACTTTATTTCTGCGATTTAGGTAGCTTCCTAATTTTTCTATAGTCAGATGTGTTAATCCAGGCTAAAGACTATGTGTGTGCCAAATTTCATCCAAATCCGTAGTACTTAGTTTTTACGTAAAAGACCAACAAGCATCAGTCCTCAAAAATTTTCTATGTCTGGAATGATGTACTGAATAAGTATTCCGTACATCATTTGGAACCCCAAATAGAGGAAATTAGTCAATACAAATTGTCACTGTCAGTTAGTTAGGTAGTCAGTTAGGGTTTTAGTCAGTACAAGTCTGACACTCCCTTCCGCTACGCCCAGAGCGGGAGGAGTCGTTCGATGATTACACATCCGAAAAAAAGGCCACTCGGTCACATGCAAAAAGCGTGACTTGCACTTGTTACCACCAGTCTTATGACTTATTGTTTACTTAGGTGGGTAGGTACCTACTCATTTGCTTCCATAGTTAATCGGGGCTGACTGACAAAACAAAATGTACGAGGCCTGATGACACAAGCTGTTTAACATTCTTATTTAAATAACGTCAACGCGTGTTCAGAAACACTTTTGACGTGAAACGACATGGGAAGGCGTGAAAACAACGTATTAATGCCATGATCTACATATTAATGCACTCGCGAAAATACACAAGAATATCATGAATATTAATAAATGCCGTCCATTTGTTTATTTTGAGGATGTTTTTAAGTTTTTTTTTAAGCTTAAGGATGTGTTGTATAAGGAACTTAAAACAATGAAAAATGAATACAACTTGTATTCATTTTTCATTGTTTTAAGTTCCTAATAACTTGAAGTAGGTACACGTGTTCTATCGGTTTGGCATGCTTTAACTGCTAAACAATTGAACCATTGTTCATAATTGGTGGACAGTTAGTTTATTTCCTGGGCGAAGAATACTTTTCGATTTTACGCTCAACGCTACCAAGAACTTTTGCAAGCAATCAGGGACTTAAAATACCTTCATAAAGGTTAGGTACAGAATTATAAGTGTTACATGTTGAATTGGTAACATAATTAAATATGTAACACTAATAAATGTGTTTTCAACCGTAACATATCTGTAACAGATATAAAAGTGTTAATAAGTGTAACGGTAGGTAAACGCAGCGTACTAAAGCTATAATTGATTATTTCAGTTTGACATATCAACTATTAACACATGTAAAAAATTACACTTTGATTCGGTAACGTTATTGTATCTGTTACATTTAAAAGTATTAAAAAAAAAAACTGTTATAACTGTTTTAATTAAAAAACATACGGCTACAGTTTGAGTCACTGCAAGGAATACCAAAGAACGGTGCTACGGAATTGGGTGCTACTATATACGCTAGCCGAGTTGACGTAAATCAATCGTATCATAAAAGGGACGTTTATTCATGTATTTTTTCCAAACCCATCAATTAACAATCAATATCGACTAATACATCTATTACGGATGGAGGCGAAATAAACAACGTCGTCGTCGTCGTGCGTCGTCCACAACATCCTTTCTTGAAAGAAGGCTGGCGAAAATGGACCCAAAGAATCTGAAAATTAACTAAACTCCGTTCCAGTGTAAATATAAAATAATTATAACTACAATTTTATGAGATATTTATTTATTAAATATTGATTTTTTAGGACTCGGGAATCAAAGGTTATAAATAATTTTCAATTTACTAAAATTAAGTAATCGTGCACTTACAAAACGCAAGATTTTTCCGATTACGTTCCAATCCAATGACATGTGTTTTTGTTCATGGGTTTATTACCACAAATGGATCTTTCTCTTAGTTTTATACATTCAATTATGTCAAAAATTCATAAAAAATAACATGCAAACCTGATGGTAAAACGCCAATTAACAATGCAAAAGCATCTAATAAAAATGGTACTGTGGCGATTTTATAGTATTTCTAATAAAGGAACGTTATCAATGATGATCCATTGAGTCCCGTCACTACTGTCACTGTCAGATCTGTGATGATCTAGTCCATCGTTATGTTTGTATTTTTGTCTGGGATTTTATGTTTATCATTGCGATTTTGTAGATTCTCGACGACTTGGCCTTTACATCTTGAAATGTAGATAATGCACCCTGTCTTAGACTACCGCATTCTTCTCTGGACATTGGACAATTAGTTGCTTTTGATTTGGACTTTGATTTTAACCACAAACATGCGTTGCGTTAATTTCTTCTTCTCTTACGACTTGCGCTCTTACGGAGGCGTCGTCTCTCTGATGAAGGTGCTCAGAGCTTTGAAAAAGTACAGAGATGGGTGTATCCACGTGATGTAAGTATATTCGTAAAAGAACATGTATTTATATCATAAGTAAAGAATTTATTTAGGATATCTATCTGAACAACAAACTAAGATTCGTTTAGCTTTTATATGCATAAATACATACTGTTGTAATCTTATATTAGGCTCATTCTTACTGTTGCCCAATACTTTATCGGACTAAAACAGTATACAGTAAAAGACTAGCCGAGGTAGCAGTAGAAGTAGTGTATTTTACTGAGATGTTTCAGTCATCAAAATGGAAGATGGGTGGCTGTTGCATTTTGTCTTGAAATATTTATATACCGCTCCACAGGTATCAGAGGTCATATTATCTTTCATATCAAACTACATTTCTGTTTTTCTTTTCGTGGGGACCTGGATACACTCTGCGAGTCAGGCACTTTTGTTACTTATACATGGAACTCTTTATGTTTATTACACTAAAGGTGAATTTATTTATTTTAACATATTTAATTAATTCCAGATAACAGGAGACAACTACCTTTGTCACTCATGTTGGGGGCTGATAAGCTGCGACCCTGAAAATGAAACCCGACAGCAACTTGGCCATCGTAACGTCTGTGTTGCATAAAATAAAAACTATGTAAAAATACCAAAAAATAAGATTTATTACTCATCGTTTTTTTATTCAACAAACCCTGCTTTTCAATAGCTGTGCATAGCTAGTCAGCTCTGGCTGTTATAATTTATGTAAAACAATATTATCTACTCTCAGCGTAACAAGAAACGTTTTATTTGACTATAATTCGCTTATGGATCAAAATCGTAACAACATAGTTTTTATAGTGATTGAACTAATTACAGGGTTGGTAATCAGTTTAGTCTCTAGCTGCAGTCTAGCAGTTTTATGATTCATCAATTAGGTACAGGCAATGAAGTAAAAATTCTGGTTTTGGCTTATGACGAGAAGCAAAACACGTAAATTCAGAACTAAAACTGCGAGGGAAATACAGTAGTTTATTCGAATCTTCTTTTATGAGTCGTCTTAAATATTATTATATTTTGATTCATCTTAATTACGGAGTCATTCCACTGTTAAAAACCTTAATCGTAAGATTTTTAGGTTATCTTGTGAATAGACGTATATCTCTTTTCTCCCAACTTTTCCGTCTTACTTTCCATTTACTTTTCTGATAGTCTTTAGTCGTTTTACAACTATGTATAAGTTGCTATAGTGAATGCTACCTCTAAGAGTGGGTCCCAAAATACATGTAGTCTCGCCCGTCTCCTTTGCATTTGTTACATATTTTAGAATAGAATGGAATATATTTATTTCAGACTAGCACACATAAAATGATACAAGTCCATATTATGTTAGTAGGCAGATACTTACAGCTATGTTAGTAAAATTGAAAATAAATATTATTTTGGACATGCATGAGCGACCAATGCCTCAGGATTTTGCTGTCCACTCTTTCCGACACCACACTCAGAAGTGTGTTGGTGCTACTTTTTACCCGAGACCGCAAGGACGCCGTTCTTTAACCATAAATGGTCATTGATTAGTGAACATCAAATTTAAGAAACAAGTCGAAGAGGTGTCTCTTCGACTTGTTTATCTGCAGATGTGTTTAATTATGTGATCTGCATTTGGCTGAATAACCATACATTTTTATTTTGTGAAAATTGACCACCATTTTAATATGCCACTGCTTATACGTACTGTTGAAAAATGTTTAAAATAAAACCAGTACATAATAATGAGTCTTTCTTTTTCAATTCACCCTCAAGAAGTAATCAGCTTAAACACAGCAAAGAATGAAGCGTTAAAGAAAATCGTTTAAAAACAGTATAATGTCTTGCTAATAGCGGATTATGGAAATAGCTTGATTCAGACTTTTGAATGGGCTGAATAAAGGCCATTGCACACGAAAATGACTCCAGACCGTTGACGTCGGTGTTGAAGTGGTGACGAATATTTTTCATAAACTGAAGGACTGTATGGTGTCGAATTGAATACTTATTTATTATTTTTTATAAACAAACTAGGGACCCTGCTTCGCGACTTGATAAATATCTATATTTCTTTACTATTTGTAAGTTTAATATTATTGTTTTACACATATATAAACCGTTTGGAATAAATTGTCTAATCGCTTATACCGCGTCAATATTCGTTGCGGAATTTAGAAGAACTACGAGGTCTCATACACGGGAAATGTCTTTAATTTGAGCCTTGAGCCTATGGAGAACAGGGTGTAAAGTTCCTCAGTAATCTGTAGAAAAGACCTTTTCTACGAAGTACTTTGGGTGTAATGTCTGGTGGGCTACCTGCCCGACAGTTGTTGTCGAGTTTTTTATATGGTCTGTGGTGTCATGGATGGATAAATAAACTATGAATACACGAAAAGTGACCTTAATTGTAGTAGTTCACAAATAATCCCAGGACACGTCTCAAAAAAACACTTTATTTTAGGCCTGAAAACCCGACTAATTTGCAACTGATTGTACACTTAGATTTTTAGTTGCTTTGAAATCAATAAATAGTTGATTCATTGAATTGATAAATAAGTTACGTCACAAGTTGCTATTGCCATACAAAATGTCAATGAATAGGTGGGGTAAACGGTCCTATTTGATAATAATGTTTACATGGGCCTGGTCATGATTTTGAGCTGGGATACCCGATAGATAGCGATGAATGAGGTCTACGATGGAACAAATTTACGCAAAAGATACCCGGTGAGCAAGAGCCTTTATCCTACCCGGTTTTAACCCGCGGATACTTTTGAAAACAAGTTACGCGAGAAACCTTATACAGTATAAAGTGAAATACGTTTTTAGATGAAACCGGGTGATGTGCACAATAGCAGAATGAAGTTCGGTGCTTATTTGTAACTTAGGGTTGAAAGGTGATCAATTTTGGGGGATATTAAGTCTATATTTTAGGTAGTTAAGAAACTACGAGATATTTTGAAAGTAGGTTTTTAAACGGACGGGGTTAACTATTGTGGGTAGTAAAAAATAATAATCATTTTCTTGCCGTTTTCCAAATTTATTTGGAGTCAGCGCAGCGTGTCTTCGCCTTCCAAAGTTACTTATCATATTACTACAAATTACTCGTCAGTGGTCATCTCATGACTCACTTCGTTTCTACTCATATCATCTTTCATAAACTCAATTGAAACGTTTCTTTTGTCTCTCTTACTGTCATAGCTATTCACAATCGTACTCAATACTTTCTTCTCGACCGTTTTCTCGTTCCTCCGCATCACATGTCTATACAACGAGAAACCATTACTACACCACTTTTCGGTCACTGTTGCCACTTTCAGACTTCCTCTTTTTTAGGGTTCCGTACCCAAAGGGTCAAACAGGACCCTATTACTGAGAATTCGCTGTCCGTCCGTCCGTCCGTCTCTCACCAGGCTGTATCTCAGAACCGTGATAGTAAGCCAGTTAAAATTTCTACATATTATGTAGTTTTCTTGCCGCTATAATAACAAATCTTAAATCTACAAAAAAGTGTTTTTTTTTTTGCTCGTTTTTATAAATAACTAGCTGACCCGCGCAACTTCGTCTGCGTCACATCTTCCTCGTTTTCGCATCATTTTTCATTGCTGATCCGCTCCTATTGGTCGTAGCGTGATGATTTATAGCCTATGTCCTTCCCCAGGTTGAAATCTATCTACTTGCCAAATTTCATTAAGATCCGATCAGCCGTTTAGTCGTGAAAAGGTAACAAACAAACAAACAGAGTGACATTCGCATTTATAATATTAGTATGGATAGTACAGAACCTTTCGTGCGCGAGTCCGACTCGCACTTGACCAGTTTTTTTACAAAGGTGGTACTACACTAATGAAATGTGTTTATCGATTTTATTGTTTCCTCGTTAGTAATTTGTAATAGGCCATCATCATCATACTCCTGTACTTATCCTAATTTATTTGGGGTCGGCGCAGCGTGTCTTTTTCTTGCACACTTTCCATTACTCGTCATCTTATCAGACACTTCCTTTCTTGTCATATCATCCTTCACACAGTCCATCCATCGTTTCTTTGGTCTTCTACTCTAATACCCATCCATATTTATACGCAAAACTTTCCTCACGGCATTTTCGGGCCGGTCTCGGTATTGAAAAATATTCTTCGTGTGCATTTACCTCCAGCAAAGGCTTTTGATTTATGCTGTAAAAGACATCAAAAAAGCTGCTGATAAATTGCAAATCGAGTGTTTCATTGGCCTGTCATAGCAAAATATTTTACAAAGGCCAAGCCGTATTCCATCGTCAAAATTTAATCAAATTAAAACAAAAATAGTGGACGCCATCACGCAATATCGTTGTCAATTAATTGAAAACGCCCGGAGTTTGTGGAACAAATATTTTTATTGAACCAAATTTTAATTATTGAGGAGATCACTCAGTCAAATGAATTTGGTTCATCTACGCAAGGTTATCGGTTAGTGCGAGTTTTCGGTGGTCAGACCGTTTAATTAAAGCCTTGGTCGAATAAATTCATGACATGATCGGTTTTCACAGTAATAAAATTAGCTTATAGGTAGAAAACATTTAAAGCTAGCTGAAGTGGCACTGATCTGCCCCCGTATTCACAAATGCTCGGATTCGATTTCGATTCGGAAAGTCATAATTATGTCTACCTCGCTCGCTTTCGTAATGCCAAAACAAGATAGACATACGACTTATCGAATCGAAATCGAATCCGAGCGTTTGCGAATAGGGGGCCAGGTGACGTTTGTCGAAGGTTTGATCTTTCTTCCTTCTTTATAGTGTGGTTAGTGCCTTGGTGCCAGAGTTTTTATGCCGCTCATCGGCCTCTGACTTGGCTTTAAATGTCGTCGAGAAATATTCCTCAGGCACGTTGGTTTCCTCGCTATGTTTTCGTTTTACGAAGCAAGTTAATTATACAATACACACATGCGTGGGAAGAGCAGCGATGGCCCAGTGGTGGCAGCCCCGACTTACAAGCAGTAAGCCGTGGGTTCGAACCCAGGCAGGCGCATTACTTTGTGTAATTTATTTCATCACCGCTGCCCTCAAAAACGGTGAAGGAAAACATCGTGAGGAAACCGGCATGTCCTAGAACAAAAAATTCGGAGACATGTGACATCTACCAACCCGCACTGGGCCCGCGTGGTGGATTACAGCCCACTCCCTCTCATAAAGAGGAGGCCTGCGTCCCAGCAGTGGCAACATTATAGGCTGATGTCGACACACATGTATCCGAATGGAGAAAATGAAATCATTGGTCAATCACTTGGGTTCGAACTGGAGACCTATCACTTCTAGAGCTGCGGGACTGTTCGAAAAAGATACCGTGGCCCTGGAACACAAAGGGCTAAGAAGGAACATGGATGGGTTTTAGTCAGTACAAGTCTGACACTCCCTCCCGCTCCACCCAGAGCGGGGGGGGGGGGGTTATTTGATGATTTCCAATCCGTAAAAAAAAGAAAAGACCTATGGCTTGGCATTCCGACTATTACATCACAGCACTGGGTTATCACTGCTTAGGTTTGGTTATCAATGAAACTAACGAGTATTAGAGTGGAGCATGGAAAGCGTAGCGTGGGGGGTGCCCAGCAAGATAGACCGACGACGTCCTGCAGTGCACTGTGTCAACTGATAATCTATGACGGAGCATCACTTGAGGACGGCTCAACTAATTTGGCTGTTTTTGTATTATTGTATTCGTAATTTTCAGGACAACGGTTGTATGATCGTTGGGAGCCCCCTTAAATATTTATTTTATTTTGTTTTTAGTATTTGTTGTTATAGCGGCCACAGAAATACATAATCACCGCCAGCTAACTATCACGGTTCATGAGATACAGCCTGGTGACAGACGGACGGACGGACGGACAGTAAGCGAAGTCTCAGTAATAGGGTCCGGTTTGACCCTTTGGGTACGGAACCCTAAAAACGACTGTCACACCTGTAGGTACGCTATACAAAGCTGTACTTTATTTTGTACAAAACTGTACTTTTACAACAAGCTACCATCTTCCTTTCTAGATATGCCATTTAATGCGTTTAAAGTTAAACTGAAATCTAACCTTGTTTCAAAGGCCTACTATTCCATTAACGACTACTTAAACGATAAGAATAGGTTGGTCGCTGGGTTGAACTCAAGACAATGTTAATGTTCTTTCTCCAATTTAGCTTACTGATAAATTCATGCATAGATTTTTTTTCTTTACTTCTTTATTTTACTTTTTTTTTTTTTCGTCGGTATCCACGTGTAAGCGGGCAAGCCCTTTATGTCTGGACGCTTTGTTTACTCTTAAGTATATATTTTAATATTTTATTATTGGTGTGTGCTAGCTGACATACAGTGACAATGATGATTCTTTGGTTCTATAAACTTGAACACTATTGTATAGAATCTGGTTCTTCTAGCCTAACAGACAGATGTGTTGCTGAGGAGTTTGTTCTGCCACTTCTTCTTCCCAGCTAAAACACTAGGAAGTGGCGAAGGGCGGGCGTTTTAGGGGACTATCTCTTGTAATTTTGACGTTCAAAAAGGGCTCATTATCAGCCTAATTTGAATAAATGACTTTTGATTTTGATTTTGTAGCACTATGTGCCATATTTATAATAACGCGATCAGGTACAGGACCATAATTTGTTACAAAAAATTGAAAGCACTCGATGCAGCTGTGTTTTAGCTCGACGACGAAAATATGAAAATTCCTCGGTCGTTAATTATTATGACATTTAATTCTCCAGTAGATATTTTCCAGCAGCGTTTCATTACTGAAAGTGTCGATATTCACTGGATACCGATACCGATAGCCATGCCATACGGGATTATTGTGCCGACTCCATTAAAAAGTGGGACGCTTTTTAAACCGCAAAGCGAATGGTGATCCAATTAAGTTTATTTGCACTTACTTTATTTATTTTCCGTTACATTTTAATTGAAAATATATGGACTATGGACTCTTGTAATTAAGGGCCCTGATATTGTTATTGGACAGTTTTGAAGTTTCGTAATAAAAAAACATACCGTCGAATTGATACCCTCCTCCTTTTAGAAGTCGGTTAAAAAATAGAAAAGATAGGAGATTACAATACGTTTCTATTAAAGCACGTTGTTTGTACACGTTATTTGAACTTTGACAGTCGTTTGGTAGTCAGTGGCCCAAAAGTCTGAGAACCAGTAGGTACTAACTGGGCTGTTGAAGTCAGATAGGCACATAGGTATACGTATTCAAAAAGTGCTGATTATCAGCCTAGTTTGAATAAATGACTTTTGATTTTGATTTTGATACATTCGATCCGGTTAGACTAGAAGCCAACGCAAAAATAGTTGGAAAAAGGCTAGACACATAATGAACTCCTAAACTAACTAACAAGAAATCCTTGTTTAATTATGAACTAAACACCATAAGTTTTTAGGGGGGGGGGGGGGTTAGGGGGGGGGTGTAGTTGCTCATCTCCTATAGTAAAGGGAGGATCCTCCGACCAGACTGGTGTTATATCTGGTGGGCAACTGGCTGACATTTGTTGTCGGGTTTTTCTATATATAGTCTTAAGTCGATGTAAACGAAGCTTGCGAGATTTAGACCATATTCGTTCTTCTGTTTCCTCATAGACGGTGCTGTAGTACTTTTTGTTGTGAGTTGCTTTTTGTTGGTCGCTACAAGTTCATAATTAAACTGCAGTATAAATTAATTTTCACTAGACCTGCAACATCACCAAAATGTAGAAAACACCAAGCCATGAGCAAATTAATTCCAGCCAAAAAGCCAAAGAGCCAGTAAATTGCTGGGTCACGTCAAGTCGGCTTCTAACGAGAGTCAACTTTGACGTCAGGCCTGCGGGCCTAACGACTGGAAACAGGCCTAACAATGCACTGCGGGAAACGAAACGCGAATACTACTTAGTTTTTAATATAGGGTTATTGAGAAAAGTGCACTTTTTGGGAAGGCAATTATTGGCTTTTCGGCCATGAGCTAAAATGCGGCAATGTAGCATGTTAGATTTCAGTGTATAAATGTACGACAGTGTTATCGTCTCTCTAGATTTACCGCAACTACTAGGTGTTGTTTTGCATCCTCGCCAAAATTCAGGATGTTGTCACAAAAAACATAAATAAACAATATAAATTACAGTACCTAGTTAATTTTTAAAAAACCCTTTTCTTTAAAGTTCAGAATAACCCCCTTAATGTGGTTAAGGGAATAAGAAATTAACGAATAAACGTTTGCAATTTTTTGTATGTGTGTAAGCGAGGTTATAAGGCGAAGATCAGACGGGACGCGTTTAAAACACGGGTGGTTCACACTAGTTTGCCGATTTCCGTAAATAACACAAAAAAAAATACCTACACATTTTATTATTGATTTGGGTCGAGAATCATTAGGATAGTTATATCCTTGAATTTGACGAAGATGCAAACACCTTATATGCAAGGTGGGACGTACACCGACGCTAAAACTGCTACCACGTATTCTGTACATCATTCTGAACCCTGGAGTACAGTCCCAGTCACAAGGCATAATAACTTGTGAAAGTACTGTAGTTGCCCATTCCGTAGCGTAGATCTCTATGGAGAAGAATGGGCAAGAAACTCCATGTACACTCTTTTAAATCAAAATATGTTACAAAATCTTGTTCATGTTAAGAATTACAAATATATAGAACGATGTAGAAATACGGGCAATTTAAGAGCGTCCAGAGTAAAAGATTAAATCAGTAATTAAAAAATAAAGTAATTAAAATGAACCGTGGCAGCTAAGCAAGCTAAGCAGCGTGACAGCATCCCGCGATGATCGCGGAAAATATCGATAAGCGATAGTGTATATAAGTTCAGTTTTAAACCGTGAAAATTCCCCAAAGTCCCCCAAAACTTCTACCATCGGACATCTAGACGCACTGCAAGTTACCATCCCTACCTTATTGCTATTCCACCAATTCGCACTAAGCGTTCTCAAACGTCTTTCATAATGCGCACAGCAAAGGAGTGGAACTCTCTGCCTGCGTCTGTGTTTCCGAACGCTTACAACCCTAACCTCATTAAAGTTAGAGTGAACAGGCTTCTTCTGGGTAAGCTCGTACCATCGTCGACTTTGTCTCTGTCATCTCTGACCTAGACTAGAGTCAAGACCCTACCCATGGGGAAAAAAAAACGCCTGCCTTGATACTCTCCCTACTTTTATAATCTATATAAATAAATATATCAATCCAAAGTAGCTGACCAGCTCCAATATTCCCACCGCAGAATTTCCGCTTAATTTCTACGACACTTCATAGATTATTTACCTACCCTGTTACTGCCTCGCCGTTCCTAACTATTGGATTACATGAGGAGCGCATTACTTATTTACTAACGTGCGATACGGTAACGAGACGCTATCCACAACCTGTCTGCTAGCTATCGAATAGTGCCGAGAGAAAATCTAGAGAAATAAGTAAAAAGTAACCTGATTTAGAACTGTGGTGGCATTTATTTCTAATGCTTTCATCGGTATTTACGTGAAAGTATTGAAAAAAGGTTTTGGAGTTTAACAAGATGGCGACGACAATGCGACAATATATGAAAACACTGGTAGTACTAATTCATAGGAATGCTTTTTATCACATATTATCACATATTAAATTATTATCGAAATTAAAAAAAAAAAAAACAACTAAGTAGCTTCAAACAGTTTACAAATAGAACAGTAATATTGGTTTACTAACCTTTTTTTTTTCCGGATGGGAAATCATCAAATTGCTTCTCCCGCTCTGGGCGGAGCGGGAGGGAGTGTCAGACTTGTACTGACTAAAACCCACCCATGTTCCTTCTTCGCCCTTTGTGTTCCAGAGCCGCGGTATCTCTTTCGAACAACCCGCAGCCCTGGCAGGTGGTTTACTAACCTTAGGTATACTTTGTACTAATTTGTATCTTGAAATCCAGTTACCAATTTGGCATACATTTTTGAAGTAGCGAATTGGCAACATGTGTTTAGTGTTTATACCGATGCAGGGGTTGTTACCTGTCGGGGCTACCTTATTAATCCACATCATAATGCTGAAAAATGATTTTTTGTGTGCAGACTGGGAATGTCATAAGGTATAGGCATTGTCGGCGCTACCCTGTATAAACAAGAGCTATTGGATCTAATTTTATAGACAAGTTTAGCTTTTTATAAATTGGTGGTGGCGGCTTTTTCGTGGTAAAAACCGCCTTAACAACATTTTGTCAACTGAAGCGTGGGATGTTCTAAGTTAAATGGATGGACGACGTGTGAAGATAAGTGCTAAAGAAAACAAAGTTTCAAGACCCAAACAAAAACTAAATCTGTTTTTTTTCCAACTCTTGTTAACACCTACAAGTGCAAGACAGAATAATTTAAAACGCATTTTTACTATCAAAACCAGCCAGTTTTATTCTTTTCACGTATCAAAAATTCTTAAGAGTTAAAAAGTCGCACATCGCCTCATTCGATCAGACTTTAATGGCTATGGGTGTCATTTTATCAGAAGACGAGGCAAAAACTGTGTGGGTGTAATTACTTTACCAATATCGTGAAAGTTTAGCGTCTAAGTGTGTGGGAGACTATAATTTGAGGGTGTGAATTTCTAGAGCGTAATTGATGCCGTAAATAGGAGCAGATAATTTACGTATTACGGTTTAAAGCTGCGAGAAATTACAGAAAACTAGCTTTTTCTCCCAAGGGAACTCACTCCTGGGATAAAAAGTACCCTCCTAACAATCATGGTCTACCCGTGCGGCAAATTTCATCGAAATCCGTTCAGTTGTGAAAATTTTACAGACAAACAGGGTAACTTTCGCATTTATTATTTTTAATATTTATGTGGATTTGATAAAAATTAAACAGTTGGTTATTGGTTAACAGACGAGTAGTTGCCTGAAGCCGATGATCTAACGATTATCATTGACATAGGCACTGGTTAATGCCACCATAGAGGCAAAGGTAACAATTTCATTTATTAGGAGTTTAAAGACCTTTATTGGTTTTTAGGGTTCCGTACCCAAAGAGTCAAACGGGACCCTATTACTGAGACTTCGCTGTCCGTCCGCCCGTCCGTCCGTCTGTCACCAGACTGTATCTCATGAACCGTGATAGTTAGCCAGTTGATTTTCTACAGATTATGTATTTCTTTTGCCGCTATAACAACATAATATACTAAAATCAGAATAAAATAAATATTTAAGGGGGCTCCCATACAAAAAAGATGATTTTTTTTTATCGTTTTTATAAAAAATGGTACGGAAACCTACGTGCGCGAGTCCGACTCGCACTTGGCCGATTTTTTTATTTATGTTACAGATAGGATGCTATATTGACAATTCTTTTGATATTTCACTTCTAGGAAACAGTAGAATAACGATGTAACTTACCTTTAATTTTTCCGTTTTAAATAACGGTATGATAAGAGTACCAAGCTATCCTACTAATATTATAAACGCGAAAGTTAGTAAGTATGGATGGATGGATGTTTGTTACTCTTTCACGGGAAAACTACTGAAGGGATTTGGATGAAATTTGACACAGGGGTAGTTTATAACCTGGATTAACACATAGGTCAATTTTATCCCGATAGTACAATCCCGAGGGACAGTGATCGAACTCCACGCGTGCGAAGCCGCGGGCATGTGCTAGTTTTAAATATGTTATGTTCGCATCCTCTCTACATGTTTCTTACTTAAATGCTTCGATTGCGATCGTAAGAGCTCGAGCGTGAACGTTACCGAAGCTGCGAAGTGACGATCTTATGTGGTGAAATGGTATCGGTAACCACTGAAGCTTACGACAAAGGATTGCGGGAATCACATGTCAAATCAGAATTATTACTGGACTAACAGTTTCCCGCGACTTCGTTGGTGCGGCAATGTATGTATGTGTGTGTAATTGTGAGTAAAATAGTAATAGTATCTATATTTATTTGTCATTGGATTATAGCCATATATAGCCCCCTCCCTTTCACAGAGCAATGTGTCATCATGATCATCATCAGCCTATAATGTTCCCACTGCTGGGACACAGACCTTCTCTCTATGAGAGGGAGTGCGCTGTAATCCACCACGCAGGCCCAGTGCGGGTTAGTAGATGAGAATAGAGAATATTGTTACAGAGTTGTAACATAGTTATAAAAGTTCATAATATTCTGTCGTTTCCGGCATACAAATACATTTTCAGGGTTTTGGTTAGTTTGTTAGATGAAATTGAATTAAATAAATCAGGATAACATTGAAATTGCGAATTGGTCAAATATTAATTGTGAAAATGTCAAAAAGATTAAATTACAAATGTCAAAGAGATAGTATGAAGAGAATGATTGTATCGTTAAGATTGGTTATAGTATCATTTTCATTCAACGTGTTTGGTAGGCTTGTCATTGTGGTATCGAACAGAGTGGACTTATTTGTGAAGAGATAATCTAGTGAATTCGCCCGTCGTGGCTTTCTGATAGTGATATTTTCTACTTCCATTTCAAAGAAAGTCATCGGGCTTTAGTTTTAATGTTTACAATTTTAAGAAAATAATAACACAGAGCTATTCGCATGCGCTTCGTGCGGTGTCGCGGCGCTCTCCCGCAGATTGTATAAGAAAATAAGATGAAAAAAAAAAAATTGTGCGTGGAGTCCCTCCGCGCGGAAGAAGTGAAACTTCGTAATACTACACACATGCGTTCGAGTGCCACGCATTCACTCTCGTTATTTTATTGAGCTTCTTAATAATATTTTGGGTGAATTTCAACAAATGCCATTTTTTTTATCATATCGGTGAACTTTTTCATTTATATTTTTTTTGTATATTTTTCAGGTTTAATGTAATCTTTAAGATATCAAATATCCCCAAATTTAATATCATCAACGTATCACTTAAGATTAAGGAGAAGATTCAGTTTGAATTCTGGTTTCCACCGATATGACAAACCGGCACCGATTATTTTTTCTGTACACCGGTATGATAAGTTTATCCACCGAAATGATGTACATATCCAGCGATATGATGATCTATCACCCTTTGAACATCAAAAAATGAAATAGTTAGTAGGTACCTATATATTTTTACAAGGGTGACTTAGAACTGAAGACCTGAACTAAGGGTCTTATGTAAGTAGATCACATCAAAAGAGAACTGAGTTCTTAGAAATTCAGTTGCAATATATTTTTTTAAATGATGTACCTATTTTATTATATATACTTTCTTTTTTATTATATTTACTATAGGTACTATGAATTAAAAAAATGATTATTTTTATTATCATTGTCTTTGTAATAGTATTATACTTTACTTAACGAAATGAAACGGGATCTACCGATATGATAAAACGAATCACCGATATGATAAAACGAATCACCGAGATGATAAAATGATCTAGCGATATGATAAAGTAATCCACCGATGTGACAAAACTGTGCGTTGATCATGAATCAAAACACCGATATTAGATATAAGACACCGATTGGTTTTTTCGGTGTAAATTATCACATCGGTGGTAATAAAGACCACCGATTACAGCGATATGAGAACAGCGACGTGAGAAATAAAACACTTTTTTGTAAATTAGAAAAAATGCATAATATCTAGGATATATTCAATAACAGTCAATGAAGCTAATTTACTTACTACCTGTGTTAGAACCAAACAACAAAAATAAAACTACTCATTACACTAGAAAAATGCAACCACCGATACTATAAAATAATTGTCCGGGAGCAACTGAAATGGCGTACTTATGTTATTGGCGAGAATATGCAGCGATTTGACACAAATCCGTCCTGACTGCGCACTAGCACACACTAACGAGGAAAATAAAATTGGGGTGGGGACGCTGTCGGACTCGTCGATGTAAAGTTAGGTTTAAATTACTTTTGTCCAGCGATATGAGAACATTTTGCAGGACAGGTACGTTTGTGCCTCTCAGTAATAATAATCGTTAATTATGTAATAAAATATGCTATATATTAATAACAAAACTAATATTCTATAAAATAGAATAAGTTATATACTTAACTTACTTATTTCTATTAGTGTATAAGCTTTTTTGTTTGTAAAAAAAGTAGAGGGACAGCACAGATTTGAAAAAACTAGAGGTTTATGAATTTATTTCAACCTTTGTAAATAGTCCTAGGCAAATTATATTTTTGCCACAACCCAATAACTACCTATTAAATACTAAAAAATATAATTCAGAACGATATTCCTTTTTTCAAATACTAATTTCACCGAAGACAAAAAAATAAGTCATTTGGGAAATTCACCCTTTTGTTGTATTATTATTATTACATACATTTACCGAGGTTATTCTACTCATGGAAATTGAGCATAGGCTGGTCACACCGAAGAGTCGAATGCATGAGTTTGCACGCCATCTTGCGTACCTAGTTTCTACTACGTAGTTCTCTACGTAGTCACAAATATTGTAATACTGCCATCTCTTAGTGCTCATTTACGCAGGCGCGGCGCGTGGTGCGGGGCGGTGCGCGGCGCGTTCCGCTTTAAATTCAAACATATGGCGATGTATGAGAGCGTTTACGGAGAAGCGGTCTGACGCCCGTTTGCTTGAGATATAGGCGGCCGACGCGGCGTTATGTCAAACGGACAATACAAGCAAACGGCAGTGCCCGGGTTCCATTCCCATACGGAACGAATTTACAACGTCGTAGTTTTATCCGAAAATAATCATTTTGTTTTTATTTTAAATTTTGTAGTGTTTTTTTTTCGTAAATTGTTCAGTTTTTACTAGCTTTTATTTAACTTGCAATGTATGTATGTATGTTTGTTCGGGTTGAATCTTGGAAGCTAAATTAGAACCACTTCCCGATGTTCGATTGAGCTGAAATTTTGCAAACACCTTTGGTTGTAAGAACAGACTATTGATATGACAAACATAACTTAATCCTGCAGCCTGGATCGTCTCCTCACGAGAGAACTCCTCAACGGTTAATAGCACAGATACGAAACTTTGCATACGATTTCATACTTGATGGATAATTACGATTTGTATCATGAACTTATCCTGCAGCCAGGATCGTCTTCTCACGAGGGAACTCCTCAACGTTTATTAGCACAGACACGAGACTTTGCATACGAGTTCATAGTTGATGGATAATCAGGATTTGTATTATGAACTCATCCTACCGCCAGGATCGTCTCCTCACTAGGGAATTCCTCAACGGTTAATAGCGCAGACATGAAACTTTGGATAATTATATACGCGTTCACTTTTAAAAACGAAATGCGACAAGTTTTTGTGAAAATTATCCTTTATCGCTTTCATTTACTCAAAGATTTATTTTCTTCTTTACAGTGCATCTTTATAAAAGCTTGTTTTAAAAGCTTTTTTAGTATTTTATTTGTTTATAGTCCTTGTGCATTTAATCGTTACAATAGTTATATTTTATCGTTATAATGTCTATATAAGTTATGAAAAAGGATCAAGTTGGTTGGATTGGTTTGTTCCGTATGGGAATCGAACCCGGGCTGTTCCGTATGGGAATCGAAACCGGGCACTGCCGTTTGCTTGTATTGTCCGTGTGACATAACGCCGCATCGACCGCTTGCAGCCCAACGTGGAACCATTTCCTTGTATTTGAGCGTTTGACATAATGCCGCGGCGGACGCGCGCGTCGAACGCTTGTAGCCCAACGTGGGACCATATTCTTCAACTGTTTGAAAACTGTCAATTTTCATCATGCATTAGAATAGAACGTCTATTTTGGCTGAGGTGTCAATGAAGTACATAGTCTAATGGTACTGTGACCGGACTGCGAATCAGAAGTTGCAGGATGAAATCCTGTCAAGTAAGGATTTTCTTTTTGAGTTTTTTTTTTTTTTTTAATGATGCTAAATATTACTTTTTAAAACAAGGACACTGTTTTATTTTAATGCATTATGTAGGATTTTCAAACCATTATAAAATATCTATTTTAAAATATACTAACAATATATAAACTGTTTTTTGAATGGTTCAAAAACTAAAGGTATATTAGTTTTTGAACCATTCAAAAAACAGTTAGATAATCGTGAATAACAAATAAAAATCGAACAAAATTTACGAAAAAAAAAACAAATAAAATTAAGATATAAACAAAATGATTATTTTTGGATAAAACTACGACATTGTAAATTTGTTTCATATGGGAATCGAACCCGGGCACTGCCGTACCTATGCTTGTATTGGCCGAGTGACATAACGCCGCGTCAACCGCTTGCAGCCCAACGTGGGACCACTTCCTTGTATTTGAGCGTTTGACATAACGCCGCGGCGGACGCCGCGTCGAACGCTTGTAGCCCAACGTGGGACCATTTTCTTCATTTGTTTGAAAACTGACAACCTTCAATTATCATATACTAGCTGTACCCAGCATGCGTTGCAATGCACTTTTTACTACCCACCTACCCTATCCGACCTACCTACCCTATCCTACCTACCCTACCCGACGCTACCTACCTACCTACTCTACCCTACTCTACCTACCTACTCTACCCTACCCTACCCTACCCTTACTACCTACCTACCCTACCTACCTACCCTACCCTACCTACCTACCCTACCCTACCCTACCTACCTACCCTACCTACCTACCCTACCCTACCTACCTACCCTACCCTACCTACCTACCTACCCTACCCTACCTACCTACCCTACCTACCTACCTACCCTACCTACCTACCCTACCCTACCTACCTACCCTACCCTACCTAACCTACCCTACCCTACCTACCTACCTACCCTACCCTACCTACCTACCCTACCCTACCTACCTACCCTATCCTACCTACCTACCCTACCCTACCCTACCGTATCCTATGTCCTTCTCCTGGCTCTAAACTACCTCCCTGCCAATTTTCAGCTAAATCGGTTCAGCCGTTCTTGAGTTATAAGTGAAGTAACTAACACGACTTTCTTTTATATATATAGATTACAATAGAACGTCTATTTTACACTTAGTGCCAGTGAAGTAATTGGCCTTGTGGTACTGCAGCCGGACTGTGAATAAGAAGACGCAGGGTCAAATCATAGAAGTTGCAGGTTTTTCTTTTTGTTTTTTTTTTTTTTATGCTGTAAAATATTACTTTTTGTAACTAGGTGTACTGTTTTATTTTTATGCATTCTGTATGATTTTCAAATCATTATAAAATATTTAGTTTAATAATATATACTTTTAGTTTGTGAACCATTCAAAAAACAGTTAGGTAATCGTGAATAACAAATGAAAAAGAACCAAATTTTCGAAAAAATAAATACATAAAAAAAAAAAAAAAAAAACAAAATGAGTATTTTTGGATAAAAGTACGACATTGTCAATTTGGTTCGTATGGGAATCGAACCCGGGCACTGGGCTTTTAGGCTTGTATTGTCAGTGTGACATAACAAATCAAATGGTCCCACGTTGGGCTTCAAGCGTTCGACGCGTCTCCGTAAACGGCAAAAACGCCAGACGCGCCGCGCGACGCCTATTGCACCGCCCCGCGCCACGCGCCGCGCCTGCGTAAATGTGCACTTAGTGAGTTATAGAAAATATTCCCCCCCCCCATGGTAGCGTTAAACTTGTTGGAAGTTGTATAAGAATTTCACTTAAAAAACAGGAAAAAAGAAATACCAGAATCGATCTCTCGAACACTTAAATCGCCTACGAAGTAACGCGCTACTCCACCGTGCTAAGCAAACTATTACATAGCTGTTTGAAATACGTGTGTGCTTAGCTTGCGTTGCTTTAGTGATCAGGATCGGAGGACGAGATTCCTCCGTTTATCTAATGAGTTCAATGTCCGAAAATGAACCCATTACGAAAAAAAACAGTCCGTTTTGATATTAAAACCTCTCGCACACAGAGTGTCGTTATTTATTTTGCACTTAGTTTGTCACTCATTTACTGTATGATATGTTTAGTTTTGTCATATGCACTTTTTACTTAGTTTTAGAATTAAAAACACGGAGGTCATTACAGGCACGTAAGTGCGCGGAGGCGTCACGGACGGAACTCCAAAAAAAGTATCCTATGTGCTGTTCCAGACTATAATCTACTTCTTCCAGCAGCAGTCACCTCCTCTCTATCCATGTCATCCTTCTCACAGTCCATCCACCGTTTCCTTGGTCTTCTCCCACTCTTATAGCCACATTCAAATTGATATTCAAAATATTCCTCGCCACACTCTACTACTTCTTCTTTTTCAACCTTTGGCCACCCAATGCTGAGTGTAGGTCTCTTCCAAATCTCTTCACTTTTGGCAGTTTCATTAAGTTATCATTAATCATCGCACATTCCTATTAAAACCCACTTAATTTCAGGGTACAATAATTCACAAAGCCACAAAAATTAACAGAGTAGTCCCAGATGTTCGCTAGGCTCGTAAAATATCTCGCCATACGGTAACTTATCCCAACTTTGCCGTAACACTGTGGGACACAAATTGATTTTGCAAGCGAACTCTGTCGGGAAGTGGTCCCTTCATTAATTTGATTGAGTTATGGCGTCCGTGTTTCATCCGGGAGCTATCCTTTTACTTGAATGATGATATTCCTTCGCGTGAAATTTGTATAAAAAATATTGCTTCCCTTTTTGAATCGGATTGTGTTACTTTCAACGGTTATAAATTGTTTGCAGCGAACCTTAATTATTTTTCAAAAATAAAAGTAGCCTAAGTTACTCTTTATAACATCAGCTATCTTCCAGTAAAAGATAAATCGATCAAAATCGGTCCAGCCTTTTCGGAGATTAGAAAAAACAGACAGAAATTGAAAAAAATGTGTTTTTGTTATAACTACTGTATATACTTTCATACGCATTCAGTAAAAAGCTCTTATTTTTATACCGCAAACAGACACTCCAATTTTATTTATTTGTATAGATATAGATAATACCCTGGTTTTGAGTGGATGTTAAGTAAATCCAGCTGCTTTGTGTTTAGAAAAGGGTTGGTATGGAGATTTCCTCTTTTGTTCCCTAGTCATTTTAATATTAATATTTTGCTTTATTAAAGTTTGTAATGGTCTTGTTATTTGGGTAAGGACATACATAATACATAGTTGGTACGCACGACCAAACATGCCATGATTAACCAGTATGTACACTGATCTCCCATTGCACCGGAAGCTGATACAAAGCGAGGTCAGGTTATACTGGATATGTTTTGGTTGGTGTGACGCGGTGTGTACCTACAAAAGTCGCGTTAATATAATGAAAGAGTTTCGTACGCAAGCTTAGTTAATCTTTAAAACTGATACTGGAATAGACAAAGACATGAATGGAATAGATAAACACACTCTATATAGAAAAAAAATAGTCACAGTGTTTCTACAAAGTAAAAATAAAGTATATGCTCACTAAAACCTAAAGTCTATCAAAATAACAGAAAACTCCGAAACAGTCCGAAATTAAACGAACATGGAAAGTAAGAAAGTTTTCTCGTTAATAAAACTTGCAATGGACAATTGAGTTAGTCGATCCTCGCAATAATTCGATTATAACAATCGACTTGGTTCGCTTAGTTTAGGAGTTCAATAATCGAGTATATTCGGAAGAGACTGGATTATCTTAGAACGCACTGGTAAAATTAACTTACTGTTTTATACAAGGTGTTGTTTTGCATTCTCGTCAGATTCAAGGAGGTAAACTAATGATTCTCGTCCTGAATCAATAATAAAATGGAAAGGTACTTTTTTTTTGCTTATTTACGGAAATCGGTAAGTGTGAACCATCCGTGTTTTAAGCGCGGCCCGTCCGATCCTCGCCCTATAACCTGGTTTACACACATACAAACAATCTCAAAAGTTTATTTGATAATTTCTTATTCCATAAACCACGTTAAGAGGGTTATTCTGAAATACTGACAAACTTAAAAAACCAAAAAAGTCAGCGTCTATTAATAATTAACTTGGTACCGTAATCTTAATTGATTATTTATGGGAAACAAACTAGTAGAAAATCTTCACAGCTGCAACCCCCTGTTAGCCTTGTTCTGTTCTGTCTCCTGCTGATAGGGAGTGAAGTGCAAATTATATTTTAAAGTGAAACTTGTATTACGGCGTCTCAAACTTTTTCGTCTGTGTGTTGAATGTCGCGTGACGCTGGCTGATGTCCGCGCTATAGTGTGAAAAAAAGTTTCACTTTTACCGTGGTTTCATAAAACCACACAATCCTTTTTTTTTCCTACTCCTCCGCTCTTATTTTCTGATTAATTTCGTTGCGGGATCCAAGACAGGTAAATTGTTTCTCTGGGACTTCGTCGAGCTTCATTATCTCGGCGCTTTTCTGGTGGTCGGCTTACAGGAGTTGCAGTGCTTTGGGAATAGTGTGGAGATATATAGACACTAAAATTAATAAATATAGATCCCTTTGTTAGTTTCTAAGGCGTTGCGTAGCGTTTGTGTTTGGAGACATCAAGATGCAGTAAATATTGTAAAATGAGGTTTCATTTTCTTACAAATCTTGCTAAGATTTGTGCTTTTTAATCCGCGTCGGTTAATTCAGTATTAATACACAAAGCATCCTTATTTATTTCACCTTTCTCAAAAACCGAGCGAGCTGTCATACCTGCCAATACAGTTAAATAATCTGATGATATTTAAAGTTGGTGTTCATAGTAGAACATACATGCAGACGTACAGAACTTAGTTCCTTTCAAATGGTCATACATAGCTTATCACTGATGAATGCTCTAAAGAAAGACTGAAGCTGTGGCGAGAAAATGTTCCACTACTCGACTCATTTGTGCCACTTGCTTAAAACCTCCTACCTGGATACGAGTTGCCATGGCTGAACTAGAAATCTATACTCACTCTAAAAATGTTGACTCAATATCGACACACTAAGAAGAAGAAGGAAGAGCTCGTGGATAAAAAATAACAGCCGCGCGGGTCGATCTTGCTGTGCTTACCAAGGTTGGTCCGTGGATGGGTGACTATAATTATATAACGAGTTTCCTCCGTGTCTTGGAAAGCACGTTAAGCCGTTGGTCGCGGCTGTCATTTGTAGATCTTTGACAGTCGTTACGAGTAGTCAGAAGCCAAAAGTCTGACATCCAGTCTTACCAAGGGGTATCGTATTACCCAGTTACTGGGTTGTGGAGGTCAGATAGGCAGTCGCTTCATCGTAAAATACTGGTACTCAGCTGCATCCGGTTAGACTGGAAGCCGACCCCAAGATAGTTTGGGAAAAGGCTAGGCAGATGATAATGACGCTATGAAGAAAAACGCTTATGAATTCCCATTAATCTCTGATCCTCATCCTGATTAGACGTTTAAACCAGAAAAGTTATCTTCTAACACATATTATACGCTAGTTTCCGAAAGAATAATAGCGAACCAGTAACCTTTAACTTCCAGATAAATGGATTTACTCTATATCTTGTAGAAACTTTCGTGAAATTGAATTTATGCCAAGTCCCTATCAATGTATTCTGTAATAGACTCAATAAAACAAGTTAGAATCAATTGTATTAAGTTAATCGAAGCATTGGCTTGGTTACCAGCGGAAACTATATTGTTTTAGTTTTGTGTTAGGGTGGCGTGGAAATAAAGCGAGATTATGTGGTAGATTGGGATGAGAGAAATAGTTAGGGTATTGGCTCAACGTCCAGCATAAGTTAACAAAAATCCTAAAGTCGAAAATATACGCAACTAGCTGTGCCCGCGACTTCGTCCGCGTGGAAATTAACAAAAAAGTAATTATAATTTATTTTTGTAAAATAGTAGTAAACTAAGTTATTCCTTATTACATCAGTTATCTGCCAGTGAAAGTCAAAATCGGTCCAAGTGTCACAAGACTTTTACAAATAATAATAGATCAATCTGTCCTCCGCACGACGGCCGTTTGAAACTTCGATAATTCGCAACAGACCAGCGGCGGCTCTGCAAATACTAGGTATATGGCTTGTTTGCGACAATAACGATATAACTCAAAAAATAAGAAATACAGGACAGCGTTTCTTTTAAGTTGGACTCCAAATGTTTTCATTATGTTGCCAATATGTTTTTGCTTAGAAACCTTTTATCAAAAAACCGGCCAAGTGCGAGTCGGACTCGCGCACGAAGGGTTCCGTACCATTATTTATACAAACGAGAAAAATATCACTTTTTTGTTTGATGATGGATGCCCCCTTAAATATTTATTGAATTCTGTTTTTACTATTTGTTGTTATAGCGGCAACAGAAATACATAGTCTGTAGAAATTTCAACTGGCTAACTGTCACGGTTCATGAGATACAGCCTGGTAACAGACGGACGGACGGACGGAGAGCGTAGTCTCAGTAATAGGGTACCGTTTGACCCTTTGGGTACGGAACCCTAAAAACAGAATTAGGTTCCAAGCAACCATACTTCTCTACCACTTTTTTTACATTGTGGATATTTTCGCTTATGTCTCAAGTGCAAGTTTGGTATTTCTCAAATAAATTTAATTCTGGGCATATAAATTGGTAATCGAAGCAATAACACTAACGCCTTCCACCCAGGGTGTTCATCGAGTCGCTTTTACAGCAAGCACGTAAATAATAATATCATTTATTTCAGGCTACGATGGCCCATTGATATACACCGTGTAAATCACCTCATCACGAAGCCGTCAACCAAGCATTTTGTTCATGAAACTAAGTAACTTTACGCAAAAATTATTGCTGGGAAACAACGTTTTTTTGGGGGGTGTAAACTCATGTTTTGTGGTAGAACTCAATGTAACGCACCCACAACATTGTGCTGATGGACGGATTGAATATAACGGGGGTCGTGGAGGTGTTTAAAATAAAAATCTTACATTAAAAACTTGTATTAAAAAAAATACTTGTCAAAAAGTTGGAACTTTGACCCCTAATATCTCCGTAACTAGAAGGTTCCCAGGTATGGTGTAGAACAAAAAAATGATCGCAATGACAGGGAGAACCAGTGCCTTTCGGCTTCGTTAAGAGGTGTTTTACACCCTTTATACCTTATAAACTAACATATATAAAGTAGTAAATCAAACTTAACTTAAAACTATGTTAGGTGCACTTCACTTGTTCACACTTCACTTGTGCTGACTGACCAGTGGAACATATCCGCGGAAAAGACGGAACACCACGACCTGCGTCCAAAAGTCTTCCTGCATCACGATGGGCAGATAAAAATTCGGTCCTCGTACCACATAAAGACATGGTGGTCGTAAAGACATGGTGTTGCGTATTATTGTAACGGAAATCACATACCCAATCAGATCTTTCAGTGAGCTCCTCTGCTAGGGTAAAAAATAACAGCTGCTCGGGGTTAATCTTCAAATTAAGCCGCTCTTGCCTAGGTTGGTCCGTGGATGGGTGTCCCATTAGATACTGAGTTTCCTCGAAAAGTATGTACATTAAGCCATTAGTCCCGCCTGTAATTATTAGATCTTTGATAGTCGTTAATGCTAGTCAGTGGCCCGAAAGTCTAAAAACCAGTCTTACCAAGGGGTATCGTATTACCCAGTACTAACTCGGTTGTGGAGATCAGGTGGGCACTTACAGACAGACTGCCTATGTGACCTGCCTATTTGACCTGCCTATCTGCCTTGCCTATCTGACCTGCTTATCTGACCTGCCTATCACCTGCTTATGTGACCTGCCTATCTGACCTGCCTATCTACCGGCCTATCACTTGCCTATTACCTGCCTATCTGACCTGCCTATTTGTCTATTCAGCTGCATCTGGTTGGTCTCGAAGCCAACTCCAACATAGTCAGGAAAAGGCTAGGCAGATGTGGTTAAAATGGTATCAACGATAGCTGACGTCATGACCATAAGTTTCAAGTCACTCCCAATCAAAGAATTTCTGTTGCATGAAAACTATCCAACAAGAATAATAAGGAAAATGGAGAGGAAACCGCACCTCTCAAACAGCGGTCACGAACTTAAAACTTGGAGAATTGAAAAAAATTACATTAAAAGTTTGGGTGTTTGCTCCGTGTACGCATGGGAGGAAACCGGCGGGTTTCCGTGTAAGGGTGGAGACAGATGTGGGTTCCTGCTATTGGAAAACTGGTTTGTAACCTCTATTTTTTATAAAAAAAAACTTTGCCCCATAATAGGAATTTCTCCTGTATCGTAGGTGCGTTTTCAACATTTAAACTCACATACACAAACAGACCCGGAACAACTATCAGTAGGCCATACAAATATTTGTTCCGTGCGGGGATCGAACACGCGACACGCAGCGCAGCAGTCGATCGTTCAACCACTGCGCCAACCGTGCCGTAATCTTAAGGTAGTGTTTTGACAGCATATTTTGCGCAGTGGCCTCGGTGCCTCGTTGATATAATGGTAGCAAGAGCTATTTCTGAACCTGGAGTCATTTATTTTCACTGCCAAGTAGCGCAAAATGTTATTGACCAGCAATTCCACCAGCCCGGAATTGAGACTTGGCTGGTTGATGACAATAGACTCGCACCCTAGACATGGGACTTCAACATAACTGGCATTAAAAAATTAAAAAACCCCCGACACAAAAAACCTCTAAAATACCTAAAATAAAATAATCCAAGCGTCTTAGCGTCGGGGATCCGCTTTGTTATGTGCTTGTACTAAGCGGTCTACTTAGCGATTTTTATTCATGCTTTTTAAACTTATATTGTTTTATCTTAGCCTTCACTGTCCGAATACTGGGCATAGGCCTCCCCCATTGCTTCCACTTTTCTCGGTGTTGCGTGTCATCTCGCGAATTAACGAAAACAGCAAAAAAAAAACTTTCTGCGGGGGGGGGGTACCACCCCCCCTGGCAATGCCCATGATGACAAGTGACAAGATTTCAAATTTCGAATCGATCAGACCTGTGGAAATTGCTAATTTCCCTTCAACTAGAAAAGAGGTGATGGCCTTCAAACGGCTGATCATATTTTATCGAAACATAGCTAAGAACACTCTCGATTAAAACACCTTTAAACGAAACTAATTTCAACAAAATCGGTTCATCCGCTTAGGAGCTACGATACCACAGACAGACACACAGATACACAGATACACACGTCAAACTTATAACACCCCTCTTTTTTGAGAACACGCCTCTGTCTAGCGTGATGTTGTCCTACCTGCATGCGTAGCATGACCACTGTAGAAACGAGTTTTGTCTGCGGAAGAATCGACATAATGACAGATAGACAGTGACATTGTGTCAGTGATAATGTCAGTTGATTCTTCCGTCGACATAGGCCGTTTCTACGGTGGTCATGCTACGCATGCTGGAGTAATGGCGATGGTGTGCTTTATAAGACTTTTTGCACAGTGTTGCTTGGTTTTCTGCTGGACGCAAAGTTGATTCCTCCTCAAAGAAATATTACACTGTATGGTCAGATTATTGTTTCAAGTTAGTGGGTGTATCCATACTAATATTATAAATGCGAATGTCACTCTGTTTGTTTGTTTGTTACCTTTTCACGACTAAACGGCTGATCGGATCTTAATGAAATTTGGCAAGAAGATAAATTTCAACCTGGGAAAGGACATAGGCTATATATCATTACGCTACAACCAATAGGAGCGGAGCAGCAATAAAAAATGTTGCGAAAACGGGGAAAATGTGACGCAAACGAAGTTGCGCGGGACAGCTAGTACCAAATAATCTGGTTAGAATAATCTTGTTAAAATCTGAAGCTTGATTTCCTTTTTTTCAGAAAGCCTTTTTCATTCGGATCAATTGAAAAGTTAGCAGAAGTAGGGAAACGAATAGCCTTGTTTGATCATTCTGAAATAAGTTAAACGAGGTCTTAGCAGCTGAGATCTCATCAGACTTTAGCCTTACGTTACCCCGTTGGAGTTACAAACGTTCCTTATTCCGAATTCAAAGATGGCCACGATTGTGAAAATCACGGGCGACTTTTCTTGTGCGATAGCATTCTTTATTTGCAAGCGCTAGTTTCAGGTTAGGTAAGCAGAAATTAAATTATTACCAATGGTACCTATACATGTTTAATGTTATTAAACCATTAGTTTTAGGTAATGAAATTGATTCTGGTTGTAATATTACTGAACTGTAATCAGATCTTTGTTATTGTTTAATGTAACTAGGAAATAAATTAATTGTTAAATTATCATATTTATGTGAATAGTCTCATTAATGTTTTAGATCGTTATCTGAACACACCAATGCATATTAATATGTAATTACTTTCAACTAATGACATTAATTGCATGTGTGTAATAATAGTATGAATTCTATTTTCATAATAATGTTAATAATTGGTAGGGCGGTAATTAATTGATAACAAATTTATTATAACAAATGTACAGCCTGGTTCATTTTAAGGCTTTAGTTAACTGATCCCAAACAGGTGGGCCCCGCGGGTCAACTCGACCTAATTCGCTTGTTTGAATTGGTCAACTGGACCCGTTGACTAATTTTGTCATTTGTATAGTCAAGTAGAAAAGTATCGTGATACTTTTTTTTTTTAATTTTGACGACTTACAAAGTTGATAAGTGATAAATGAAAACTGTTTTATTTTATATTTTTAATACTTTTATTCTCTGATTATTTAGCTTTAGTTCGTAAGATTGTTACTACTTTTATTGTTTACTTATTTTGTGTTGTTTTAAATTTGTTTTAGTTTGTTGTATATTTTATTAAAGACTTAATATTAGGTAATTAGCTGCAGTAACAGTAGTTTTTATAGTCAAAAAACTACAATCTGCACTACTTAATGTGTTAACATTATTTGTAATTTTGTACGCTTTGCACGGTAGTACATAGTGAGACATAACTTTATTGATAACACCATGTACTTACTTTTACCTATGTGGCACGAATAAACAAATTTGAATTTGAATTTGATATATCTATGGAGATTCTCACACGACTCACTCTCACTCTGATTTTTCGGATTCATGTGCGTATTGTATAATAGGGGATAATCCTATTTTTTTTTTCTTTGTTCGTCTTGTAGTTTATTGAAAAGTATTGGACACGTATTTTTTCTTTTTTCACGTGGTCTTAAAATTACGGAGATATATTGAGTTGAAAAGGCGCATGACGTCAGATGTAGGTAAGTTTTATACCTACTTGTGACGTAGTAAGCCCCCACTCTCCAACTTTAATGAGTTCTAACTAAGTAATTTTTTGATATTGTTATAAAACAAAAATACGTGTCTAATATTTTTGTATTACCTGTCTGACGGACAAAATAGAATGTCTTTTTCTTTACCCAGTCCGATCCCCTATTAGCACTTGCTTCGGTGAAGGAAAACCTCGTGAGGAAACCAGCATGCCTGAAAGACATTTCTCGACGGCATGTAAAGCCAAGTCAGGATCCTATAAGCGGCGTAAAAACTCTGACACCAGGGGGCCTACTCTCTAAGTCCGTCAACAAAAATTACCGTCCGTCCGTAACTAGTTTTATACTTCGAAATAAACCTTAATCCTTAATATTTTCGGATTCATGAGTTTTGAAAACACATCGGGAGTAAGGACAACTGTCCGATCGTATTGTCATTGATTTTTAGTTTGGGCGCCTAACGAATCTTATGTCCGTAAGTGATGAGGAGTAGGAAACGACCGTAACTTCGGCCGAAACAACGGATTTCGTGCTAAGAGAGTAGAATAGAATAGAATAGAAAATATTTATTTTCAGACTAGCACACATTAAATGATATAAATCTATATTATGTTAGTAGGCAGATATATAGGTACTTAAAGCTATGTTAGTAAAATTTAAAATTAATATAATTTTAGACATGCATGAGCGACCAATGCCTCAGGATTTGGCTGTCCACTCTGTCCGACACCACGCTCAGAAGTGTGTTAGTGCTACTTTTTACCCGGGACCGCAGGGACGGCGTTCTTATGTGTAGCACCGCCTGGAAGCCGTCCGTGCTGTGGTCGGCGAACATGCCGGAGGCACTGCACCGCCATGGGAGCCCCAACAAACCCCTGAATGCGTTGTTATACTGGACGCGCAGGGCATTGCAGGCTTTTTTAGTGTAATTGCTCCACAGGTTGCACGTGTATAACGTTTGGCAATAGCTTTTAAACCCCTAGACCCCCAGACCCCCAGGTTAGGCACTAACCACACGAAAACGAAATGACGACTGAAGTTTTACTCTTTTACTACTTATTCAGATAAAATACTTATCAAGTAATTTTATCCTACTCAATCAATCATATTCCAGGCACGAAATAATTTTATTGCAATCTTCAAGGCATTATTATTTCAACGTCAACATCACAAAAACTTAATCTGAAGCTTGATTTAAAATTATTTTACTGTTCAGACTTCCATCGGAATAAAGATATCTCATTTAGTTCAAACTGAGTGGACGGCATTTCGAAGTCTGACTTCATTAATTTGTACTAACTAATAATATAAAAGAAAAGTGAGTTTGTTTGTTCAGGATTCTGCTTTTAGTGTTTTCATTTTTTATTTTTCTTTTTATTCGACAAGAGAACTATATTTTCTGTTAGAGAGTTTGTAGCGGTATTGTCTTTTATTCTCTTCTTTTTTTTCTGTTGGACTAGGTATGAGTATGGCCATATCTTGTAGGTATTTGAAAGAGTTACGTTCAGGCCTTGTGGCCTAAAAATACAATCGCTTTCAAAGCTCTTCGAATTTCTACGAAAACTTCCATATGATTGTATAAGTTTTTCTCTAGGCCAGGCAAAGCTTCTTGTTCTTGTACGTCCGTCTTATGACGACAGGCCGTGTCGACGGCGCGTTTTCTACGCGCGCCTCAAGGAGATGTTAGCAAATCGGAAGGGTTCCGAGAGGGCCGATGCCTGCTAGGGCTGCAGCAATGTTCGAAAGAGATACCGTGGCCCTGGAACACAAAGGACTAAGAAGGGACATAGATGGATTTTAGTCAGTACAAATCTGGCACTCCCTTCCGCTCCGCCCAGAGTGGTAGGGGTTATTTGATGATAGCCCATCCGTAAAAAAAAGCATAGATTCATAAATTCCACTACATCCCTTCAAACCTGCCCGACGGCGACGCCCGACGCAAACTATGGGCCCCTCCCACTCCCTATCTACCACCAAGGCATCTTCTTGCCAACTTTCAGTGGTCACATGGACGTCCCTGAACCGCTTGCGGACCCAAGTGGGAACAAGTTATTCCTACTTCGTGTCTCGGGATGAAATCGCGCCACAACTCAGTCACTTTATAACAATAGCTTATGTCTTTTTTAGAGGGTAGGTGACTGGCGGACATTATTTTATAAATGGCCACTCATGGAAACTTTTTCTTTAAAAGACCATCTCAGACACTAGTCATGTGTGAGTTGACCAAGATTATTTCTGGACCTTGAAAGAGACTATGACCTGACTGACTTTGTTTCGGTTGTTTCCTCTAGATAGGTATCTCTTCCTCAACTAGTTTAAAAAAAGAAGACGCGTAAAAGTGCTTGTAAAAACCCATTTGAAAATTGAGCATCATTTATTTAAAACCACCCTAGTTTCTGTCTTATATTTATATAAGTTTTGCTATATATATATATATATATGAATTTGATGCCTTGGCATCCATCAATCTGCGGTTTTAAATTATCTAGACGCGAGGGAAGAAAAACGAAAAGTTATTCTCCGTACGTAAAGCCGCAGGCAAAATTTAGTTTGAGAATAAATTACATTTGAACAAACTCCACTTCCAATATCTCAGTTTTCTTTTGGATTTAAAATTGGAAATAAGTGCCGGAGTGTACTTGCGTTTGGGTATTTTTGTTTTGAGATTCTTATTAACTTTTCTGAACTACGCTGATTGCACTAATATTATAAAGGCGAAAGTTTGTGTGTCTGTGTGTATTTGTTACTTGTTGTGTTTGTCCTTCACGCCTTAATTTATGAACGAATTTGGATGAAATTTGGTATGTAGATAGCTTATACTCTGGATTAACACATAGGTTACTTTTTATCTCGATCTGCGCGAGTGAAATCGCGGGGCGCAGCTAGTATTTTAATAATGGTTGAAAATGGTCATACTTCTTCCTATCAGAGAGTTACTACGAAATAACTAAATAAGACAAGCAGTGTAAAAAAAACAAGTTATTCCATAACCTAGCTTACTATAAATTTTGGTACGGTGCATATTATAATATACCTTTGGTCATATATTTCTGTTCTTGTCTTTTTGTCTGCACTGATGTATTGTAAAACAACATTTTTTTTTCAAAATCTTACGCACCTATGTGCTGAATCTTACCTTTAAAATATAACTCGATTTCCTCTATTGGGCACTAAAGACAAAATGAATCCAAGCCAGGCAGAACTTCCTAATGTTTTATTTACAAAAAGAAGAAAAATCGTTTTGTTGTGGCATTAAAGGATTTGAGCAGCTTTGGAAGTAACTAAAATCGGTATTATTAAAGTCAGACCAAAAGAATTGGATTCAGACAATATTCTAGAATAAAACCAGCCTCGAAGGTTTAATTTTAATGGCTTAACTATATTTTGAAATAAGCTTAGGTATTTGTGCAGGGATCCCTTCTTTTCGCATAATGTTCTTTGTCCTAATATACTTCGGCATAAAGATTTTGGCACAATTTGTTTTGGCATAATAATATTTCGGCATAATTTTTTTAGGCATACATTTTACGTTGGCATAATCGTCTTAAAGACTAATTTTTTTTGGCATAAATTTGATTCGCATAACGTTAGTAGGCCTAAAAATTAAACTAACTAGGTTAAAAATGTAATATGCTGTGCAACAAAAGTTAGTGACAGAACCGAATTGCTGCAAAACCGACTCCACGTAGTCTTGTTTGTCCTACCCCTAGAGTTTAATTTAAAATCGCGTAGGCGCGTAGGGGCGAGGCGGCCCGCGGGCTAAGGAGCAGGCGGCTGCGAGCAAGACGTCTGCGACGATTTGCACGCGTGGGGCCGCCGGAGGCCCGCAGTGCCGGAGCCGTGACAGAAACCCTGCCTGCTGCATGTTGCATGCTTGCTTGAATGCTGCATGCTGCATGCTTGCTTGCATGCTGCGTGTTTGCTTGTTTGCTGCATGCTTGCTTGCATGCTTGCTTGCATGCTGTATGCTTGCTTATAAAAAAGTTATGCTTTAGAACTTTAAGCGTAATACATTTATGCTTTAGAATATTATGCTTAATCATTATTATGGTTAGAGAAATTATGCTTAAAAAAAATGCGTAAGCTGTTATGCGTAATTATATTATGCGAAAATATAATTATGCCAAACAAAATTATGCTAAGTTATATTAGGTCTAAAAATTTTATGCAAATGGATAGGGAACCATTTGTTCACATAACTAAGGTCTGGGTATATAGTTAAACCATGTTTTCTGAAAGGATTATAACGTATTCCGCTACATTTTTTCAAGGTTCCAAGTTCCAAGGATTTTTCGTAGAAGAAGTTAACGACTTAAAAGTGGAAAAAACTTCGATGGTCAGCTTAATCAAGTGAAGATAATCGCCTAATCGAGCATAGTTAATTGATCACATCCCTAGTAAGGAAGTCTACGTTTGCGTTCGATGATCGGACTACGTTTTCTTCTTCTTCTTAGTCGTTACGCTCTTGACAGAGCGGTCGTGGTCGTCATGAAGTGTTGCTACTATTTGCGGCAGATGTAATACGCCTCACAATGTCCCGCCACCTCGCCCGATCAGAAGTCATCCGGGTACATTCGTGCACGGGACCGCCCACAGCAGACTTGATCTGGTCGGTCCAACGCATGGGAGATCTTCCACGCGGTCTAGTGCCCTCCACTTTTCCTTGGACAACTAAGCGCTCTATGGACTGACTGTCTCGCCTTGAAAAGTGTCCGAAGAAAGTGAGTATTCGGGACTGTACTATTGTGGAGAGACGCTGCCTGATGTGAAGTTCTAACGTTATACAAAAAGGCATTTATTGAGGCTGATATTAAAAGTCAGTTTAGTTAATAATGAACTTTTGAAAAATATTTTTTTAAGCGTTGTTTATTTTACAGCAGTTTATATTTTTTTTTCAAATCAACGATAGTAGTGTTTTCTAACATCACTACTTTCATTTGGTAGTATTGTTATGTTACACATCTGTTGTACAATAAAGTATATTTTATTCTATTCTATTAATTTAATATCTCCTGTCCCATGCTTCCAAAGTTGGTGAGGCATTACAAACAATTTATTAATTTAATAAAGTTATTAATTTATTTAAGTTTGCACCATTGATTCGTGCAGTACATATTTTCATGCTCTTTGGCGGAATTCCAGAGGGTGACACTTAGTATGTTGACCACTGTGTAACTTGTGCTTCTATCCAGACCCGTTACTTGGGACTGGACAGTTGCTAATTTATGACTACTTTTGTTAGCTTGGGTCTTACCTGTAAAAACAAATGTAAGTGTTAATGAATAAAATAAATTATCAGATATTATTATGCAAATTATAACTAGGTAGGTAATGAACCTAGAAAAGGGTACAATAAACCTTAAAAGTCAAAATCAAAGTTATGGTTTGTAATAAGAAAATTTAGTTAGACTTGGTTTCCTCAACTAGAAATGTCGTGAATGGTTTAAATTTTTACTGATACACTTTTTTTTTAGGTTCAAATTTGCGTCAATGTCAAAATTGGTACCAAAAGCCTTTCCTACAAAGGATTCAGCCAAGTTTTTTTTCCAACAGATTTAAAAAACATTCTATTTATCGTTGAAACGAAATTAAAACACTCCATTCGCTTATTTCCAACAAAAACATAAAAACAATTTGGGAAATTGAAAAATATAAAACGTTTGGCAACACGAAAACGGCTGGGAAGTAAAACAGCTGACAAATATAGATTCAATAATAGAAAATGTATGTGTTTAATACCTACCATACAAACATAACAGATTCCTCTCTTTAGGGTTCCGTACCCAAAGGGTGAAACGGGACTCTATTACTGAGACTTCGCTGTCCGTTTGTCACCAGGCTGTATCTCATGAACCGTGATAGTTAGCCAGTTGAAATTTCTACAGATTATGTATTTCTGTTGATGCTATAACAACAAATACTTAAAACAGATAAAATAAATATTTAAGGGGGCTCCCATACAAAATGTTAATAAATATTTTTGCTAGTTTTTAAATAATGGTACGGAACCCTTCGTGCGCGAGTCCGACTAGCACTTGGCCGGTTTTTTTTTGTTACAAGTCCAAGTGATGCGACTTACGACAAAACTTGTGTCAAGGGACACTAGTACGATTTAATGACGCGTCCATCGCACTACAAACTCGTGTGTGGTATTCTATAAAAGTAGTCACAAACTGGCTCTTGTAGTACATGTCTTCTTAGTACAAGAGCCAGGGCTACACAGATAATTTATAAGCATTAAAGTGCTGATAAAGGAGCTCGTGGCTAGATTACCACGTCCGCTTGTAGTCGAACTACAGGTTAGGTTGGTCCGTGGATGGGTGACCTATTACATAGGTCACCCATCCGGGTTTCCTCCGTGGCTCAGAAAGCACGTTAAGCCTTTGGTCCCGGCTGTCAATTGTAGATCCTTGACAGTCATTACCGGTAGTCAGTGAGGTAAAAGTCTGACAACAAAGTCTTACCAAGGGGTGTCGTATTACTGGGTTGTGGTGGTCAGGTAGGCAGTCGCTCCATGTAAAATACTGGTATTCAGCTGCATCTGGGTAGACTGGATGCTGTCTACAACAGAGTTGGGACAAGGCTAGGCAGATGATGATGAAGTGCTGATAAAGTAATTAAGTATCATTCAGTCTTAAATAAAATATCAGGATATTAAGCTAAAGCAAACATCAAGAGCTTACTAACTATCAACAATGTCAATAGCTTGTATAATTTAGTTTAGACGGTTTGAAGCGAATTCAGTCAATAGACGGTCGGGAGATTATTCAATTAGAAATGTGTGCAATGAATCGCTTTCAGCGCAAGACAAAGCGCTGACTTCGCTTACGGAGCTATAGCTTCTAGAGAGAATAATAGTTAGTAGATTCTAGTAAAGCAGAGTAGGTAAATCTGACGTAAAAGCTTTTCTGTTACAAATGGTGGAACTTATAAAATTCGCTTACTGCATTCAAATCTAAAATATTGTTTTAAAAAATATTGTTTTAAAAAATATTGTTTTACACTAGCTCTTTTAAGGCTAAGCTAAAAGTATTTCTGTTGGATAGAAATTTGTCCTCAGTAGACGAACTGTAATTTATAATTCCATTTTCCTATTTCCTATCCTGTTATTGTTCTTGATCATGTATTTTTTAATTTAAATATTTTTGTCATGCGTGTTTGTATGTTTTTAATTATTGTTGCATGTCTTATTGTATGCCACTTTAGAAGTTATATTAATATGATTAATTATGATGTTTGTAATGTATCAAACTCAATTTATTGTTCCTGATAAATAAATAAATCCGTCACTACTTTTTATTAGTAATTTTTGTCGTAGAGCCAGTACATTTTTTTTTCTATGATACGCGTAAGTGTGTGTGTATTCTTGGATTAGATATTATTACATAATATAACATCACGCCTGTAATCACAGATGGGTAAGCCATAGGTGTACCTATTATTACACCCAAATTTAACAAGTTATGTTTAAGTCCCATGTAATAGGGGGCGAGCCTATTGCCACCAACCGGGTACCTACTAATCCAGACTGCTACTGAGAAATTACTGACGGAAAAACATAATACCACTTTGCCCGACCCTGGAATTGAACCCAGACCTCAGGCTCAACGAGGCAGTCAAAGAACCTACCAAAAAACCTTTTACTTCTCTTACCTTTTAATGAACCTACCAAAAAGTACTATAAAACTTAAAAGCAAAAATCAGCCAGTTTTTCAGACTCACCCAGAGAATTTAATATACTAGTTCGCTACGATATTCTCATCTGAACTCCATATCACAATATGAACCTGAAAACCCATTCATCCAAATACAATTAACCGGACTTTAGTTTCTGTCAGAAAATAGACAAAACGAAAAATACGCCAATCCACATTTCCAGTGTATTTTTAAACTACGCCATGCCGGATTCGTATTCCGATTAAACAATGGTAGCCGGTAATGGAATGCGATATTTTATTCCAATATTAGCTTTGAGCTTGGTTTTGCTTGAATTTTCGGAGCATTTTATGTGATGAATTTGAGTATGCTGAAAAATATTTGCCATTCACACAATTTTTACTTCTGGTTTCTATTGGAAAAAAATATTTTGTTTTTTTAATGATCAAAGCCGAAGAAATTCCCGTAGTTGTTGTCAGAAAAAGAATCTATGCTCCACAGTTCTGAGATCAGCAGTGAGTCATTATAGAAAAAAAATCTTTTGCTGCTTCATGTTGCAATTAATTGATTTATTAAAAGGTGGCTTACAAAATTGTACTAATTTCTTCACGTTTTGATGGTGGCTAGACACTTTCGACTGAGAACTCTCTTTGTCTCTCACGAGACGTCTTCTAAACAATGACTCAACTTGGAAACTAGACGAGGACGTGGAAGCTGTACCAGCATTCTCGGCGAGACACCCCTATGCAAGGCGAGTGCGAGAGTGTATACCTAGGTTTACACTCTCGTGCTCGTCTAGCTTCCACCGAAGACAGACGAGCGCTCCTCATTTGCTGTCCGCCCTGTGTCAATTTATTCGTCCATCCTGAATCTGCGAGACGTCTCGAATAGCATTTCTATGTTATAAGTATAATTATGATTTAATATTATACATGTGCATTTACTCACAATATACATTTATTATTTTTGTAAAACATCTTTGTACTTGATAGTACAATTGATCAAAAATTGCTTTGAATTAAATTAATCAAATCGGGGGCGTCGGCCACAGGTGCCTTGACCACTGGGGGCCTATGCCACGGACCCGACGTCTCGGGAGATTTACAAAAAGAGTTCTCGGTCGAGAGTGTACAGGTACCTAAAAAACGATACCAACTTATTTTGTTTTTTTTTTTTTGCAGTCCTCGCCGTATGACGCGCTCTTGGTAAAGAGTTACACTAACTGGAACATAAAAACGCTACTTGGCTGAAGAAAGATGTGGGTAGTACTAGGTACATACACCGTGTAAGACACCTCATCACGATGCCGTCAACCAAGCATTCTGTACATGACACTAAGTAACTTTAAGCAAAAATTATTGCTGGGAAACGACTTTTTTCTGGGGGCTGTAAAATCATGTTTTGTGGTAGAACTCAATGTAACGCACTAAAAACATTGTGCTGATGGACGGATTGAATAGTACGGGGGTCGTGGAGGTGTTTTAAGTAAAAATCTTACATTAAAAACTTGTATTTAAAAAAATACTTGTCAAAAAGTTGGAACTTAGACCACTAATATCTTCGTAACTAGAAGGTTCCCAGGTATGGTGTAGAACAAAAAAAAATATCGCAATGACAGGAAAAACCGGTGCCTTTCGGCTTCGTTAAGAGGTGTTTTACACCCTTTATACAAGATGTTGTTTTGCATCCTCGTCAAATTTCAGGAGGTGGTCCCAAAAGAAATAAATAATAAATTAAAATTACGGTACCTAGTCAATATTTCAGATTTACCCCCCGTGGTTTAGGGAATTACAAATGATCAATTAAACGTTTGAGATTGTTTGTATTTGTGAAAGCGAGGTTATAGGGCAAGAACCAGACGGGCCGCGTTTAAAACACGGGTGGTTCACACTAACCGATTTCCGTAAATAAGAAAAAAAATATAAAAATTAGCTATCCATTTTATTATTGATTCGGGACGAGAATCATTAGCATAGTTATCTCCTTGAATTTGACAAGGATGCAAAACAACACCTTGTATACTTAAGTATTCTGCTAGCCAGAGCATTAAAATATTGCTGTTTCAGTATCCTGCCCTACATAGGCATGACCTTGTTCCCTAACAAGATAGACATACTAAAAGTAATAAGTCCTTAAACTTAGTTCTAAGTGTATGCGTTAGCCTTGAATCCAGTCTCTGGGCTCATGAAGTTTGTCTACTTAGTTAAATATGCTAGGGTTATGAAACTAACCAAAGACGACTTGTGTGAAACTGTAGCTTGTCTGGTTTTGGGTACCCATGGGGGTTAGATTTCCGTACCTGTAAAAACTCAAAAAGAAAGTTTAATGTTTAAAAAGAAACGATTGTTAGCGTGGCATTAATAGTGGTTTTGTTTGTTTTGACAAAACGAAAAAACCCTGAGTAGTCAGTTCTTGTGAAAGTGATTATGTTACTAATTCCTTTAAACTAAAAGCTCTTTTCGATCTTTGATTAAATTGTATTATGTGAACTAGCTGTCTCGCGCAACTTCGTCTTCGTCACATTTTCCCCGTTTTCGCAACAGTTTTAATTGCTGCTCTTCTTCTATTGGTCGTAGCGTGATGATATATGATGATTAGCGCGTTCAAGCAAACAAACAAACAAACTCTTCAGCTTTCTAATATTAGTGTAGATTTAATGTCGTATAGTTAATAATTATTATCATACACGGTGTAAATCACCTCATCACGAAGCCGTCAACCAAGCATTCTGTACATGAAACTAAGTAGCTTTACGCAAAAATTATTGCTAGGAAACGACTTTTTTTTGGGGGATGTAAAATCATGTTTTGTGGTAGAACTCAATGTAACGAACTCAAAACATTGTGCTGATGGACGAATTGAATAGTACGGGGGCCGTTGAGGTGTTTAAAGTAAAAATCTTACATTAAAAACTTGTGTTTAAAAAAATACTTGTCAAAAAGTTGGAACTTTGACCCCTAATATCTCCGTAACTAGAAGGTTCCCAGGTATGGTGTAGAACAAAAAAATGATCGTAATGACAGGAAGAACCAGTGCTTTTCGGCTTCGTTAAGAGGTGTTTTACACCCTTTATAGTTGGTTTGACCAAAGGCTTGAAGTATTTGAAGGCAGATAATCCTCATGTATATGTCCATATGTGTAGCCACCTATTTACACGGTAAAGAAGGAAAGACCCCAAAGAATAAGTAATCAGGGGCTCCGTAGGTCCAACTTCACGTTTCACTCGATCCCCTGCAATCCGCTTTCTAAGGATTATTTCCATTCACGCGGTATGTGTGACAAAATGTCCGTTTTACCGAGTAATTTCTCACTTAGAAATGTATGGTTTGGAGAAAAGTTTTGAAGAAAAGGGGCGGTTCGGAAAGGTAGTGCTTTTGTTGGGTAGATAAGTACCTACAAGGATTTTGAAGAATTGTATAAATAACTAATGGTTGCTACAGTTAATGGAGCTCGTGGTTAGTTAGTGGAGCTCGTGGATAAATAATAACAGCCACACGGGTCGATGTCATAATCACATACCGAGTTTCCTCCGTGCCTCGGAAAGCACGTTAAGCCGTTGGTCGCGGCTGACATTTGTAGATCTTTGACAGTCGTTACGAGTAGTCAGAAGCCAAAAGTCTGACATCCAGTCTTACCAAGGGGTATCGTATTACCCAGTTACTGGGGTTGTGGAGGTCAGATCGCTCTATGTAAAATGCTGGGACTCAGCTGCATCCGGTTAGACTGGAAGCCAACCCCAAGATAGTTTGGGAAAAGGCTAGGCAGATGATGGTTGCTCAAGTTAACCGAAACATGCGTACGCAATGCTTGCTTTATGTCCGTGGTTGCTTTAGTCATTAGGACACGTCATCATTTTTCGACTTTATCACAATTTGTTTGTGGTTGGCGCAGCATGAATTTTTCTTCCATTCTTTTCTATGACTCATCTCAGAAGACAACTCTTTTTTTGCCATATCGTCCTGCACATAGTCCATCCATCGTTTCTTTGGTATACCTACACTCTTTATTAAAAAAGGACTACCAGATGATTATAGCAATAATTGCAATCCTTAAGAATCTATCTGAAATTAGTGTATAAAACATATGATAGGAATGATTACGAGTAAACTGTGTTTAACATTGCTGTATTGCTTAAAAAAGACTCAAAACTATGCCATTAAATTGATCTTTTATCATCATTAAAGGTTTTTCAAATTTCGACGAAATTCATTTTCTTTGTCTTAAAACTCTTTTATTTATCGATTATACTAATTTTCTTTAATTTAAGGAATAAAGAAATTTTCGGACCACAATAAACACAATTGAACTGAACGCACCTGTACATCAAACATATCTGCTCAGTCCAATGAACATTCTGTTGCTAATCGGTTTAGAGCCGTCTTTGTTCTGAAATTCTGTTATCGGCTGTACACACACAGCGTACATTCAAGGAGAGACTGAGATTTACTTAGTTTCGTTCAAGCCTTTGAGCATGGCTAATACGTCCCTAATTTCTCTAGCATTGTCACAAAAATCTTTTGATAAAATAATTTCTTAAAGAATTATATCCTTTGATCCTGTTGTAATTTAATTATTCACTTACATTTTTATTTTTACCTTTCCTGTTTCTGTTCCGTTGCCTTTTAAAATAATGATGACAAAAGAAAAACTATGGAATTGGCATCGTTTTTTAGGGATCCGTACCCAAAGGGTCAAACTGAGACTTCGCTGTCCGTCCGTCCGTCCGTCTGTCACCAGGCTGTATCTCATGAACCGTGATAGGTAGCCATTTGAAATTTCTACAGATTATGTATTTCTGTTGATGCTATAACAACAAATACTAAAATCAGAATAAAATAATACAAGAAAGTGTTTTTTTTTTGTTTTTTTGTTTTGTTTTTGTTTCGTTTTTATAAATAATGGTACGGAACCCTTCGTGCGTGAGTCCGACTCGCACTTGGCTGGTTTTTTTTTAAAACCGGCATCGTCTTTATGTTTAACATAATAAAAAGTCTTGTTTTTCAATAAAAATAACCATTTTTCCTTGGCAATTTATGTCTGGATTCTTCCGTTCACATTTACTGTAGATGGTCTCTCCGAGGTATAGGTTTAATTTTGGGACAAGTCCGCCACATTATTCCCTAACCACTGCAACTCCTGTGCGCCAGAATCAACAGTGGCGACCACCAGAAAAGCGGCAAGACAATGAAGCTCGATGAAGTCCCAGAGAAATAATTTAACTGTCTTGGAGCCTGCAATAAAATTTATCAGAAAAGAATAACGGAGGAGTAGAAAAACATAGTTCTACTTACCTACACAGAACTCTTAATATACATACTGCCTTAAACTTATGTTAACCTAGTACCTTTCCTGGTTTATTACAATTTCTAACTATTTTGACTGGTCCCGCCTTTGCGGGATCAGTTCATTAAAGAGCTAAGATGCCAGCTTAAAGCCACCCTAACTAAACCATTTTTGGTCACGCCTTTTTTCCACATATTATTATATTTTAAAACGTTTTTATCTGACTGTACTAAGCACGTTAGACCGATGCTCCCAGCTGTGATTTTTAAGTTTTTGACAGTCGTTACGAGTAGTCAGAAGCCAAAAGTCTGACATCCAGTCTTACCAAGCGGTATCCGAGAGAAGTCAGTCGCTTCTTGTAAAATTCTGGTACTCAGCTGCACCCGGTTAGACTGGAAGCCGACCCCAAGATAGTTTGGGAAAAGGGTAGGTAGATGATGATGAACTGAACAGCTTCAATAATTTGATTGTGTCCGAGTTGTCAGTGGAAAAAATAAGGAAAAAAAAAATTAAAAAGTGTCAACTCGGATACTTTGTCCGAGTTTTTAGTGTCCGAGTCGTCAGTGACTCGAACTTCCAACTTGTGAGTTCATCAAATAATAGTAATGACAAAGATACAGAGATAAAAAGACAATGATGTAACTCAAACAAAGTTTTGCATTAAAATGTTTTATTGTCACGTAGTCCTTCAGTTACAGTTTGCAAACAAACGCAATGAGTCATAAAAGCATCCCCTACGCGTTAACGTTTATCACTATCTGTAAAGTATCTTAAGACTGTGAATACATAATAGTTTATGATGATAATTTTCTCATAGCATAAATTCGTGATAAGTTAGTGCATTTTCTGTTTCTCGAGCTTGCTTGATAGAATGTGACTATAGGAAATCTGAGATATTGCCTAAAGTGGTGACTTTAGAAGGTGGAATAGAAGGTGTTCTATCAGCGATATAACGTATAGTCAAGAATGTATTTGAGTGATGTAAGCTGAACTAAGTGATGAATGTAAATTTTGATTGATGGAGGGTTAGAGGAAGAACAAGGAAACGATGAATTGTGAAAGAAAAAGCAGTAAATGATAGCGTGATGGATGACAGAGGAGAATGGAAGAAAAAAACGTAAAAAGCTTATGTCACAGTCTGGTTGAATTCATAGTAAATTAACGAAATGTTTTGGAAGTATTTAGCACTAGTAAAAATAGGATTGAGGACAAACGCAAAAGAACCAAGGCTCGGTAGCCTTGGTACTCTTGCGGATTTTTTACGTCTGTACGTAGCCCGAAGAATTGCCAACTTAAGTGGCAGCGGGCAGGGCACATTGTCCGCAGAACGGATTGGCGATGGGCCCGAAAAGTCTTGGAATTGCGACCGCGAACCGGAAGACGATGCGTTGGAAGACCTTCCACTAGGTAGTAGGACCGATGACCTGGTGAAGGTTATGGGGATCTGTTGGATGTGAGTCGCACGAGATCGGTCAATGTGGCGACACTTGGGGGAGGCCTATGTCCAGCAGTGGTCGTCTTTCGGCTGAAATGATTATAATGAAAATAGGATTAACTTGAGGAACTACCTTAGGTTAGCAATTGATTCACAAACAATGTTGTATGTGTTAAGTTATTTTAGATAGTTTAAAAAAGGACCACGCTAACGCATTACGAATTACCTGTAATGTTACTAGCGCAAACACTACTAACATTACAGGCAATCTCTAATGCGTTAATAAATAATAAAAAAATGGCAATATTTTTAGAGCATGGTAAAATGTTTATATTGTAAAGGTTCTTAAATCTTTGACTTTTATGTACTTCTTTTCATGTCAAGAATAGAAAAAAAACATTGCAAAATAAAAATAAGACACTAAAAAATCTAAACCGAGTTGAAAAAACGGCGTCAGTTATATTTCTTAATCCACAGAGTTCTTTACAGAGATTTCTCCAATCGAACGAGCACGACGGATTTGTTATTGTTGTACCCACTTTCCTAATGGTTCGGTACACTCAGACACGATATTTTATGGAAATTCAATTTTTTACGTGACACTTTTTATTCAGAACTTTTAAATTTCATTACTCCAGAGTTAAAAGAAATGTGGTTTGAATACAAAGTGATAGTTTCAAATCAAGACGTTAATCAAATTGTTATAAATTCAATAACCTTTTTGATTCTGCAGTTTTTTTTTTGACTAATGTTGGTAGGGTTAAAAGGATCTTGCCCTTCGCAAAGCCGAAACTTTACCGATTCTGTATATATACCCAAGTCGAACTAAATCCTTTTTTATGTCTACCTGTGAATAGTGTTGTGGGTTATACAAGGTGTTGTTTTGCATCCTCGTCAAATTCAAGGAGGTAACTATGCTAATGATTCTCGTCCGGAATCAATAATTAAAATGGGTAGGTAATTTTTATTTTATTCTTATCGGAAATTGGTAAGTGTGAACCACCTGTGACCTGTGTTTTAAACGCGGGCCGTCTGATTTTCGACCTATAACCGCGCTTTCACACATACAAACAATATCAAATGTTTATTCAATAATTTCTTATTCCTAAACCACGTTATTCTGAAATACTGACAAACATAAACAACCGAAAAAATCAGCGTTTATTAATAATTAATTTGCTACCGTAATTTTAATTGATTATTTATGTCTTTTGTGACAACCTGCTGAATTTTGACGAGAATGCAAAACAACACCTTGTATAGCCATTATAATTGATTTTATTAAATTAGTTGTAAGTTCTCATAATGTAACTGTTTACTGTCCATTTGAATAAAAATAAAGTCGATCGCGGAAACAAATTAATGATAAACATCATCATCATAACATCACGCCTGTAATACCCGAAAGGTATGGCAGAGGTGTACCTAACAGTACACCCATATTTCGTCAGTTATGTTTAAGTACCATGAAATAAGGGGCGAGCCTATTGACATCAACTGGGCAAGAATACAGACTTCGTGGCTACTATTGAGAAATTCCTGATGGAAAAACCCAATACAACTTTGCATGACCTGAGAATCAACGGAGGCATTAAACGGTGTGCCTATAATGCAAAAGACAAAGCATACAAAACTTTCGTGTGACACTGATACCGATATGACGAGCATACACAACAAGACCTATTCTGATGTACATATATCACGAGACGAAAGAAAAAGTTTAGAAAAACTAAAAGTTTAGTCTAATGAAATATTTATTTCACTTTATCATAATCAAACAACAAACGCATACAAAGGAATTAAACGCGTAGGTACGGAATGATAATTGGCTTACAAACAATTCGATCTATTACTATCACTCCCTACTCGCTTCCAAAAATAGGGACGTTCGCTATAACTGTACTACATTTATTTGAGCTCCAATGCTCCAAGCAACGGCCTGAAGATAAAACAACCTTGCGATTCTAGTGATTTCTACAAAACAACTTCAAACAGGATATGTTTCGATCATCATCATCATCATCATTAGCCTATAATGTTCCCACTGCTGGGACACAGGCCTCCTCTCTGTGAGAGGGAGAGGGCTGTAATCCACCAAGCGGGCCCAGTGCGGGTTGGTAGATGTCACATGTCTTCGAATTTTTTGTTCTAGGACATGCCGGTTTCCTCACGATGTTTTCCTTCACCGTTTTTGAGGGCAGAAACTTATGTTTCGATAGTTGATGTTAATCAAATACATTTTGAACTTTATCACCATCGTTATCGTTTATATGGTTTATCGTACTCTGTAACCAGACTCAATGTCGTTCAGGAACAAAGATATTTAACAAACAATTGGCTACAAGAAAAATATCCTAAAAACAATATGATGCTATATTTCAACGAGGTTTCAAAACATAATTGCCAAATCTGACAGATTAGACTTGTACCGACAGCAACCAGGTGGCTATTGCAAGTACGTTACGACTATTCACGTCACCCTGTCTATTATAAGTTTTTTTTTTTTTGCTGAGGCGATAGCGTTTGTCCTCTAGCGCCCCAATTAAAGTTGTCACACTATATCGACCCCCTCTATTTCTGGAGACGTTTTTGTGAACCGGATGTGGTTGCGATAAATTGGATCTAGTCGTTCACTAAACAAGGCTTCTACTTCGTGACGTCACTAACGGTTAGTTTTATGGTGTTGTGTTCCTGTTATTCCCAAGGTGTAAGGGGAGATAGAAATATTTTTTCTGTACGGGGAATTGGAGTTAAATAAAAGTATATAGATAGGTATACAAGGTGCTGTTTTGCATCCTCTTCAAAATTCAGGAGGATAAGACATAAAAAAAACTTTTATTTTCTTTATCTAATTACAATAATATCATAAAATTTCTTGTTTTTTGCTCTCAAAAAATACATAGTTTCTATCAATGGATTTATGTTATTATTCAATTTTATGGAAGGGCCAATGTTCAACGACTATAATATGATAAAAAAAAAACATTAAAATTGAAGTGAACTGAAAATTATTAGTATACCAAAACTTACAGTTCATATACAGACCCGCCTGTCATATTTCCTTAGTGAATGCCTAGCGGTAGTAGTAGGACATCGGAATATCATCAATTGTTTTTCAGATTTTTCACTCGCACAATCTGTCTATCGCGCTCATGTTATGTCGTGCAGGATGCTCTACTTAACAATTTTAGCCGATTGCAAAGAAAAGAAGGGTTTAGATTTTATCTTCCTATTCATCATTCATCTAAAGAAATTGTACCACTCCTTCAGATATCTTATGGTTATAATGGGAAATAGAATAATGCAAAAAATTGCGAAGATCGATAAAATGATAAACTTTGAAACGCTTTATCTCGGAAGCTGTTGGGTCTACAGATACACTTCTTGTATCATATTGTAGCAAATTTAGTCTCCTTTCTTCTAGAATGTACTATGAAAAACTAGTCCTTTAGGATTAAATTTACCAAAATCTAAAAAATTCGAAATTTTCGCAGTTTTATCAATTTTTGACTAAGTTGCGTTCGGCACTCGACGTCAAAAACTTCGATTATTCATTACGCCTACATCATAAACAAGTCTGCAAAAAAATATGGCGCAAGCTCTGTTGTATCAAGTTACTGGACTAGAATGGTATAAATAAGTTTTTCTGTTTTTTCCTTTGGGAGTAAGAGAAGCGAGTGTTTTCCTAGGAGACTTTACTGATATTTGATGCTATGGGAAGCTGTGAGAACGTCGTACATATTGAATTCAGATAGTTCTGTATTTTTCCTACTTGATTTGTGATGGAAGCGTAAAATAATTGTTTTGTAGTTTTGAATCTACTGCCTTCGGTCCGTTTACCATTTATTTGAAAGTGGAATTTCTATCTATACCCAACTTTTCTAAAGAAAATAAAATACCATTCGTGAAAAAAAAAGTTTTTCATACATGCATCGAAATCCGAAATGATTAGTCTGCTTGTGTTGTTTGGGGATTTGTTTTATTTTTAAGAATCGTATACGATTTTCTTTGGGGAAGTCGCTTCATGTAAAATACTGGTACTCAGGTCCGGTTAGACTGGAAGCCGACCCTAAGATTGTTTGAGAATAGGCTTGGCAGATGATGATAAGACTTTTTTTGGGAAAGTTGTTTAATAGTTGTTTAGTTTTTATGACGGGTAGACTCCTTGATGGATACAGCAACTAAATCGCCAACCTGTATATTCTGAGTTTTAAAAAACGATAATTATTCCTATTCTTATGAGCAGCGGTGGGTCGACTTACGCCATCCACCAATGCTCTCAAAACGGTAAAGAAAATAATCATTAGCAAACTGGGATTTGCTCTAGAATGATGAAAATGATTTGATGAATAAGTTCACTGTTTTAACTTAAAGTTATTAGCCGTAGCCTGCATGAAAAGAATAGAGGCTGTTAAAAATGTAAAAAGGACAATTTTCGTAATCTGTCATTAAGCACCCAAAGTATGCCAGAGCAGCCATTTCAATTTAAATTGGTTTATTTTGCAGTTGTCCTATTAAACTGTATTCATATACACACTTTCTTATCCACATTTTAATTATACTAAGCCCCGTGGAGACAAGGAAAGCGTCCACACAAGATAATTACGTTCCAACTAATGAAATTGTAAGTGTAACGTCCACGGGGTTGTACCTTGTACTCCCTTGTGGTACTTTATAGTGCCGTATTCTTTGTTCTTACCTTGATGCACGTAGGTACACAGAATACGGCACTATAAAGTGGTGTGTATAATTCAGTATAGCGTTTATGGTATAACACGGGTGGTTCATACTTACCGATTTCCGCAAACAAGAAAAAAAAACAAAATTACCAACCCATTTTATTATTGATTTGGGACGAAAATCAGTAACATATTACCTCCTTGAATTCGACGAGGATGAAAAACAACACCTTGTATAAGTCTTTTAAATCTCTTTGGCTACGTCATTACTTTGAAATTAAAGTTCAGGGATAAATCCACATGTAAATACCTTTCTTTTTTCACAAATTTGCCCCACTCTAGAAATTGCTCCTGTATCGTAGGTGCGTTTACAAACATTGAAACGCACATACACAAACAGCCAGACACGGACGAACTATCTGTAGGCCTTTCAAATATTTGTTACGTGCGGAGTCAATCGCTTAGCCACTGCGCCAACCGTGTCGTCAAAATTACAACTTTATTTAAATAACTCCAGAGAAATTTCAACGTTTAAGGTAATGGCAGAATGGTACTTAACCTTATCATTAATCTTGAAACTACTTTCAAGTTAAAATAGTTTAATAACTGAATGTTTTAAGTTTAAGTTAAGGTACACTTTTTTAATGTAGCATGTAAGTAGATCTTAAACGAATGTGTAAGTAACTAAGTTATAAAATACTTTCCTTCTTAAAGTTAGCTATTATAACTTGGTCGCTTATCTAATGTTTTAAAAGTAAAGTTGTTAATTTATCCAACTTTGTATTACCCGTAGGTTCTAAAACTTTTTTATTTCTTCCATTATTCTTTTTTGAATTCTGTTAGTTATTTCTTGTAATAATTTCAACTATAGCAGAAGATATTTTCTGGGTCGACATTGGGTCTATTTTACAACCGACAAACTTTAATGATTGGGGTAGTTCCTACCTAAACTAAGTATTTGTCACTAATTACCAGTCATCCGATATGTATAAAAGAAACTGACTAAACTGACTGATGACTACCTCACTGGTCTAGTGGTTGCAAGCACGAATCAAATCAAATCAAATCAAATCAAAATCATTTCAATCAAATCAAATCAACATCTTTTTTTTCTCCTGTGGCAACACTACAGCTAACAGCTGATTTTAAATTGTCCTTGTATTTTTTAACTTTAAATGTTAAATTTCTTTGTTTTTAAAGCATATTTCCAATTACTCATCAAGTAAAAAGCTTATTAATGTGTTTTTTTGTGTTAGATTCTCGTAACAAGTCTAGGAAAGTGCTAAAATATTCATGTGAATCAGTGACAGTTACCGGCTCAAGGAATTTTTGCATTGTCATCTTGTTAACAGGTACAATACTATATTCTACTTGCTATTATATTGTTTACGTGCTATAACTTTACCAGCAATTAAATAGTTCACCTTTTTATTTCGTTAACTTACGATATCAATGAACTTTGGAACGTAAACATAACCTTGCTTGGTTTGGTGACAGAACTCGCTGTTAAGCTAAATTTATTTAATTTCCCTTCTTTATAAAAACCTCCTAAACCTGCTGCCACAGTTACCTACTCTCTTCCAGTTTCATTTCTTATCCTTTTCCTAACTTTTATCATGACTCTGACACGTTCCGCCCACGCTCGCCAGGAAGAACTTAAAATGGCTCTGAGCGAATTAAAGGCGTCTAAACAGTCCTGTGATCAACTAAGTAGGGAACTGGATGACAATGAAAGGGTTCTCCTTGAAGCCCATGAAATAAATAGAAAGTTAAAAAAGGAAATGGCTCAGATATACAATCAATACACTGACGCCATAGAAGACAGGGATAGGCTCCAAGTTATTGTGGACGGGTTCAGCCAGTGTAGCGCAGAGTATGAACAAACTCTAAATCAGAAGTGTATATTAGAACAGCAGCTTCATGAGGCTAGAAGTCATATAACAGAACTTGAGACTACTAATAATAACATCACTGCCTCGCTGAATCATAGTCTGTTCAGTGAATTGGTGCCTATTGCCCCGTCAATGGTTTCTGCCACTAAACCCTCCTTCACCATAGATTTGACAGGTGAGGATGATTCAAATCTATGTAGTTCAGTGAGGGCAGTCACAAGTAAAAATAAAATTAAAAAATATATTAAAATCAATAGGTACATTAAAAAAACACAAAAAATGGTTAAAAGGGAGAAATATTTAATTAAAAATGTTAAATTGAATAGAGAAAGACTAAATGTAATAAAACAATTGGATATATATTCATCTAATTTGGAGCAAAGCACTAGGAGGTACAAAATTGACACAGAACACCTGCAATCAAAACTTGACCACCTACAGGAGAGGCTAAGTTCAATGACTAGCAAATATAATACCTCTCAAAATGTTATGAGGGAATATGTGTTGGCGATGAATGATTTGGTAAACTCACAAACAAACAACTGTGAGCATTGTCAATCAACTTCACATGTAAATACACCGGACCACTCGTTGACAACATGTAATACCACCTTATCGCAGCCATGTGTTGTTTTGCATACTCCTATGAATAGTTCCCAGAAACAATATAAACAAATTATAAATAATGACATAGTAATATTTTGTGATGAGATTGGAAAAGACCTAGGTAATTTGTTAGCAGATGAGTATCCAGGACACTCAGTAATAAACAACTGTATGCCCGGATGTTCTCTAAATCATATTATGAAACAAATTATTAAATGTAAGTTTAACCAGGACACCATATTATTAATTTTAATAGGTAATAGAGGAAAGGTGAACAAAGGAGAATTGCTCCAGTATTATAGAACTTTGACAAACTTAAATTTAAGAAAAATTGTGTTGTTTACATTTCCCTATAGTAACAGTTTGCCACAGGAAGAAAATTTATATAGATATAATATTAATAACACATTGCATAATTTGACATACAATAGTAATGCAATTCACTTAATTGACATCAACAATTATATTGGCAGAAATTTTTATTTGACAAAAGATAGATATTGTGTAGACAGGTACTATCTTCCAAACTATTGTAAAAGACAGGTAGCTATGTCGCTATCATATTATTTTTCTATAACAGCCAAGAACTTGGCTAATCCAGTTGCCTCTGTTGATCAATGCAATATTAAGTTAAATTACTCTGCCAACAGTTTGTCAACAATGAATGAATCAGTAAATCATTTAAATTAGAAATTGAGACAACAGAGGCAACCTCTTGCACTATTATAAGGAAGCCAGACAGTGAATCGGGCGAATGTTTTGAGAATTTTAATTGTATCAACCTGGTTCATCAAAATATTCAAGGATTTTTGAACAAAGAATTAGAAGTAGAACTTTTTATGAATTGTAACAACATAGATATTCTTTGTATAACGGAGCATTGGCTCAAATGTCACCAATTAATGTTCAATTTTAGTAATCACCAGGTTGGTAGTTCATTCAGCAGGGTAAATGCTATACATGGCGGCGCATTAATCCTAGTAAATAATCAGCTAAAATTTAAAGACCGTAAGGATATTGTAAGCCTATCTGTTGAGCGAACAGTTGAAATAGCCTGTATAGAATTGGAACAGTTTATCATATTAAGTGTGTATAGGCCTCCTTCAGGATTGTATGACTGTTTTGAAAAGGTAATGGATGAAGTGTTCCATAAAATCTGTAATTCTAAGAAATCTATAATAACTTGCGGTGATTTTAATATTAATTTGTTAGAAAATTCTGGGTTAAGTACTAAAATTATAAGCCTGTTTCATTCATACAATCTTGAAAACAAATTTCTGGAGCCCACTAGAATAACCCCAACTAGTGCCACTTGCAATAAAATAAAATAAAGATAATAGCTTGCTAGATAATATTTACACTGATGTTATACCTACCCACAAAGAAATTATTAACTTATTAGATTCAGATCATTGTGGGCAATTGATCACAATTCCAAATGTAGACAAGAAAGTCGCTAAAAAGGATATCACTGTTAATCCAAAAACTAAAAGTCGCCTGGACACTTTTAAAACTAAGCTGTTGTCTAAATTACCACTATTGCCAACTAATGATGATCCCAATCAACATTATAACGATTTTTTCAGAATGTTTTGCACACAGTTTAATACCACGTTTATTCCTAAGACAATCTCGGTTAATAGTAACGCATCCTTCAACGACTGGGCCACTATTGGTATTCATAAGAGTCGAAAACGTCTTTATGAGCTGTATGCAGAGCGGACCTATAAAAACAATTTAGAATTTAAGTTATATGTTAAGAATTATTCTAAAATATTTAAAAAAGTTTGTTTTTTTGACAAGGCCACGTTACTTGAGTTCAAAGATTAAAAACAGTACTAATGTAATTAAAATGACATGGAACATTATTAATAGCGAAACGGGAAGGTCTTGCAACCGAAATAGTGACTACAGCCTTGCTATTGGCGATACAATTTTAAATTCAGACACTCAAGTTGCCACAACCTTTGAAAATTTCTTTGCGGATATTCCTGTATCGACTACCAAATCCCTAAACTCATAATCTGCTGCTGCCGAGTCTTTACTTAAGGAAAGCGTTCCAGCCTGTAATTCCGAATTTAATTTTCAATATGTCACTTGTGAAGATGTAATTAAAACTTTTCACACCTTAAATGTTAAAAAGACCGCCGATCTATGGGGTCATTCCGTGGACGTTTCTAAGTCCATTATAAACATTGTAGCTCCTTCTTTAGCTGTAATATTTAACGATTGTATTGACAGTGGTGAGTTTCCTGATTTAATGAAAAATAGTAAAATAATACCATTGTTCAAATCGGGTAGTACATCAGACCCCACTAATTATAGACCCATTTCAGTACTACCCACATTTAGTAAAATTTTTGAAAAGCTCATTTTGGAACAAATGCAACATTTTTTTAATAAACATAAGTTATTACATAATAAACAGTTCGGATTTACAAGGGGTCGTTCAACTACTGATGCAGGTGTTGAACTTTTAGGCCACATTTATAATGCATGGGAGGACAAATGCGATGCTTTGGGCATCTTTTGCGATTTGTCTAAGGCTTACGATTGCGTTCTTCATGAAACATTAATCAGAAAACTACACCACTACGGAATCCGTAACGCCTCTCTGGATCTTCTTACTTCGTATTTGAGTGATAGGATTCAGAGAGTTGATGTTAATGGAAAAAGATCTCCCGGATCCGTTGTAAGAATGGGGGTACCCCAGGGCTCAATTCTTGGCCCATTTTTGTTTCTTATTTATATAAATGACTTGCCTTACCTCATAAAGGATAATCATGACATAGTTTTGTTTGCAGATGACACTTCTCTTTTATTTAAACTCAAACGTCAGCAGATAGTTACGGACGAGGTTAATAACGCCCTGGCAAAAGACGTTAATTGGTTTAATGTTAATAATCTACTCCTAAATGAGAAAAAAACCAAATGTATTAAGTTTACGATACCCCATGTAAGACAAGTAGAAACTAGGGTACTAATCAAGGATGAAGAGTTGAAACCGGAAGATAGCACAGTGTTCTTGGGCATAACTCTGGATGCCAAGCTTCAGTGGGGCCCGCATATTGATAAATTGTCAAAAAAACTTAGCTCTGCAGCATACGCCGTTAGGAAAATTCGTGGTTTGACTGATTTAGAGACAGCCCGTTTAGTTTACTTTAGTTATTTCCATAGCGTGATGTCGTACGGTATTCTCTTGTGGGGCAATGCCGCCGATATTCAGACAATATTTGTTTTGCAAAAAAGGGCAATTCGTTCAATTTATAAATTAAGTCCCAGATACTCCCTCAGAGAAAAATTTAAAGAGATTGATATTCTTACTTTGCCCTCTCAGTTTATCTATGAAAACCTCTTGTACGCACATAAAAATATTAATTTGTTTAAAAAATACAGTGATATCCACAACGTAAATACGAGGAACAAACACAAATTTGTTGTTCCTGCAACGAGGCTCAAAAAAGTAGGGGGAACGTTCAGATGCCAATGTATACGTTTTTATAATAAGCTTCCGAGCCATATTCAAGCACTAAGCCTAAATAGATTCAAATCGTTTATAAAACGGAAGCTATGCCTGAAAGCCTACTATCATGTTAATCACTATCTCGAAGATAAAAAGGCTTGGGATTAAACTGCTCCAATGAAATTTGCTCTGTGAATGTAGAAATTTCGGACTTTGCTTGTTCATTGTTAATTCCTTATTTTATATACTGTGACATTTTTTTTTTTTTTTTTTTACCTTATTTTTTTTACAGTTTTTATTTTTATTTTATTATTTTAAGTGACATTTACCGATGTGACATGAATACTTATTTCAGTATTTTTTTTTTTTTTTTTTTTTACTTTATATTTTATTATTTTTATGTGACATTTACTGATTTGACATGCATATTTACTTTTTTATTATTATTGTGACATTTATTGATATTCGTGATTTGTAAAATTAATTTCGTAAATTATTATTAATTACATTTAATTATTGTGAATGTGAGGACCATGCAGGTCACATTATTTTTCTCCCACCACTATCTGGCAGTTTGAGTACCTTAAGCGACCTACCCAAATGTCCTTTCTTTGGTATTGTTCGTCGTTTCGTTGAGCTCCTTAAGTTATAAGTCGAGCTACACGATAACAGACAAATGCTTGCACTGACTGGACAGGTCCACTCAAATCTGTGTGGTTCTTTCTTCTAAAGACCATTTCAGATACTAATCTGCAGAGTCCTCATGTAAATTGAGCAATGTCTGGACTTTAAAAGAGTAACAAGTTAACAGGGAACCTCTGAGTTTGTTTCGGCTGTTTCTTCTCAGAGTAGTCAGGTACGAAACACCGGCCCCATCTAGCTTAAAAAAAAAAATGACGTGTAAAAGTGTTTGTAAAAACCTACTTGCAAAATAAACATCATTTATCATTTATCATTTATTTCAAGTAAGCCTTTACCATGCACTTTTGAATAGTCAAACAACAATAAAAATGAAGCTACAGTCCCAGTCACAAGACATAATAACTGTGAAAGTACTGTAGTTGCCCATTCCAAAGCGTAGATCTCTATGGAGAAGAATGGGCAACGATTGCTGTTCATAAGGTCCTAGGGTCGATTCCCAGGTTGGGCAAAGATCTGTTGGGTTTTTCCATCTTGGATTTCTCAGTCGCAACCAGGAAGGTTGGATTCTCGACCTATCACAAGGGACTTAAAAAACATGAGTGACGAAATGTGGGTGGGTATACTATTAGCTAGTAAGTCTTATGCCGTTCCGTAATTTAAAAAAAAAAAAATGTTATTACTAGCTGTCCTGCGCAACTTCGTCTGCCGTTTTCGTAACATTTTTCATTGTTGCTCCGCTCCTATAGATTGTAGCGTGATGATATATAGCCTATAGCCTTCGTAGATAAATGGGCTATCTAACACTGAAAGAATTTTTCAAATCGGATCTGTAGTTTCTGAGATTAGCGCGTTCAAGCAAACAAACAAACTCTTCAGCTTCATAATATTATATATGTATAGATAGTAAAGATTCAGGCAGTTTCTATAAAATCTTTTGAAAAGTTTAATTAAAGAACAATAATTGCATTTCGTTCTATAAAAACTCCTTTGTTACTAAAACCAATAGATAGCCAAAGTAAGTTAAAGTAATAGCTTCACCGTTTGAAAGTTATCCAGACAGTAACTTATGCAAAAAGTATATCTAGAAAAAGTTCTTGAATGCACTTTTTAGGATTCCGTAGCCAAGTGAAAGGAACTGCCAAACAATTTAAATAGTGTGATCGAACAATTTTGTGGGGTATCGTTAGGCGCCATCATGTACAGATTAGGATGACCTTGTAATAGTTTTTGGAATACTTCTCGTTACCAGTGCAAATATATCCATGTTTATAAAAGTTTCTTTAATTGATCATAAGATAAACATAACATCACGCTCATGTTTTACAATAGGGGCGAGCCTATTAACATCAACCGGGCACATATCCAGAATTCGTGGCTGCAACAGAGAAATTACTGATGGAAAACCCAATAGCAATTTACCCAACACGGGAATTGAACCTGGTAGGTACCTCACGCTTAGCAGTCAAAAATATTGTACATTTGTGTAAAAATCATTTCGTATGCGGAATCTTTCACTGTGCGTGACCCAACACACACTTGGCAGGTTTTATTTTAATCCCCGATAGTGTCTTAACAAAGTCGTTTAAAGTCTTTTGCTTACAAAACTTTCTCCTTTTTTCTAAGAATGCAATTTACTTGGATTAATTGAGCAAAGTTTTTTGTTTGCTCAGTCCGCTGTCGAGACAGTCGTGACGAATGAAGTGGGCAGGATTATAGAGTAGCGAGGTTTTGTTAAGGAAATATGTAATTTTAAACTTGGAACAGGAAAAGCAGAACAAATATAGTCGCATTGTACAGATTAAATTAGTATTATACAAGGTGTTGTTTTGCAACCTCGTCAAAATTTAGGAGGTTGTCACAAAAGACATCAATAATCAATTAAAAATAGGGTACTAGTTAATTATTGAAAAACGCTGAGATTTTTGGTTGTTTGAGTTTGGCAATATTTCAGAATAACCCCCTTAACGTGGTTTAGGGAATAAGACATTATCGAATAAACGTTTCAGATTGTTTGTATGTGTGGAAGCGCAGTTATAGGGCGAGAATCAGACGGCCCGCGTTTAAAACACGGGTTCACACTTACCGATTTCCGTAAGTAATAAAAATTACCTACCCATTTTATTATTGATTCGGGACGAGAATCATTAGCATGGTTACATCCTTGAATATGACGAGGATGCAAAACAACGCCTTGTGTAATTGCATAGCACATGCGTGAATACTATGTACTGTAAAGCCACCATTTACTGAGTAACTACATCTTTCATTGACGCGAGTTTACCCTGGTGGTTGAGTGAATGTCATGCTCACTTAAATGTCACGCTGATGGTGGCGGGTGTGTCGGGTCATTTAGTTCCCTTCAATATGGTTGAGTTGAATGATGGCTGATACATGCGTCATGTTTGTGAATGGGCGCTGTCAGTTGTGACTGGTCATCTCTTAGCTGCCACGGTTTATTTTGATTACTTTATTTTCTAATTACTGATTTAATATTTTAATCTGGACGCTCATAACTTGCCCGTATTTCTACATCGTTCTCATATTTTTGTAATTCTCAACATGAATGATGTAACCAAGATTTTGTAACATACTTTGATTTAAAAGAGTGTCCATGGAGTTTCTTGCTCATTCTTCTCCATAGAGATCTACGCTTTAAAATGGGCACCTACGATACTTTCACAAGTTATTATGCCTTGGGAACTGGGACTGTAGCTTTAGTTTTTGTATTTTGACTTTCAAAAGTGCCTGTAATGGTCTAATTGAAATAAATGCTTTGAGTTTGAGTTTGCAGATATCCACATACCACTGTTGTCTCGTCTCTGCATCACCTAAAGGTTGACTGGTAGGAAATGTCTATGGCATTAAGTCTACCTCTGTACTATTTGTTGTATTGTGTTAAATAAATGGATTTATAGAAGCGGAGGAGGTTTTTTTTTTTTTTTTTTTGTGAATGGCATCTCGCAGTTCAACCTATGAGGTTGTCGTCTGCTTAACCGGACTATCCTGTGGGTGCCTTAAGAGTAAGGCCTCCAGCCAGGGCATAAAAACTTACAAACTAAGCGACCGACTGCACGCTAAAGGCACCCCTGTGGGGTATGAACCTCGGCTTAGGGCGTCGCTGGGGGAGGACTGCATGGAGACAGGCTGGATCTGAATGGTATAATTATTTAGGGGCTGATTTAAAACTACTGGCACAGCATCGCGGGCTGGCTCGAGCGAGAGTCGGGGAGGGCATGGACCGGGACGTCGCGATGGACCTCGACGGCGAGGTCGGAAAGACGGCGGTTTGAGTCGGAACTTTTTAAGAGTGCTAGTCTCTTTGCTACTCTCCTGGAGGAGGGTAATAGCATCATCTGGAGTGACGAGGGTATGCCTAGGATGGCGTAGTGTACTAATGCGCGAGGGTTCGTAACGGGCGGCGCGGAGGAGGTTCTGAATTCGGCTGTTTTTTATGTTTGTTATCTCATAACTCCGTGGTTACTGGTCCGATTTACGTGATTCTTTTTCCTGTTGATTGAAAATTAATACTCGACAAGAATTTGTGTGAGATACCGTCATACCAGCTCAAAATAAAAAAAGAAAGAATGCAGCTCAAATCAAAAAGCAAGCTCAAATAACAACTTTCAAAGTCACCGACTTCGGAAGTAACGCTATTTTCCACGTTTTTTGTGTTTTTTTGGAAGTCGTTTATTTTTTTTTTGTAAAATGCGTTCGGAAGTCAATAAGCCACAAAATATTTTGCGTTTGAAGGTCCTTTAATAATAGGCGCTGACCCAAGCGTTGAACACCCAACAGTGCCTTTAATTAGGTATCGCTTAAATTGGTGAAAAACATTCAAGTCACATGTCTAAAGCATGTATTAACACTATTAACATACACATACTATTGATAATTATAATTTTGTCACTATAAAATCAAGTGTGCACTTATCAACTGTTATCACACAGCTTCTTGGACCTGTGACCTAACGCGTGCTCATTAATATAATTTGTAGACATCCCATTTCCAAAGGTCCTTGTCCTACACAATTGAATTTTCAATCAAATAGCTCCAATACATAAAGTTCATTATACATGAGAAACAACCAATAGGGGATAATCCTATTTTTTTTCTTTGTCCGTCGGGTAGTTTATTGAAAAGTATTGAACACGTATTTTTTCTTTTTTCACGTGGTCATAAAATTACGGAGATATATTGAGTTGAAATGGCGCATGACGTCACAAGTAGGTAAGTTTTATACCTACTTGTGACGTAGTAAGCCCCCACTCTCCATTTTAATGAGTTCTAACTAAATAATTTTTTGATATTTTGATAAAACAAAAAATACGTGTCTTATATTTTTGTATTACCTGTCTGACGGACAAAATAGAATGTCGTTCTCTGTACCCAGTCCGATCCCCTATTAATCAATCAACAGCTAAAGTGATGGCACAGTTAAATGCGCATCAATTCATTTAATCGAATTAGGATCTATACGATGAAGACATTGCCTTATATTATTCCCATTCCATATCAAACCTTATCATAAGGAAGTAAGAGTCAATTCAGCTTGTAAATACATCTAAGGGTGAGAACACAAAGAGGCCACCACTTTTAAACGACGTCTTTACCATCGTCTTTGTAATTTTCAGTCGAGTTTCATCTGTTCAAAGTCTTTAAGGTGAAGATAATTTTGAATGGGGATTTAAATGTATTATATTGTGAGGTTTTTGTTGACAAAAATGTGTCATTTTATGAAGGTATCAGTCGTTTATTTTATTGAGGAAGTCGTGAAAATTGAATGAGGAAAATATTTTTTGGCTGTAAGATTGGCGAATCTTGTCAGTTACATTGCGGTGGTGGATAATGGGTCTTTTAACTTACTTTAACTCAACGCATTAGGTACTTTAATGAAACCAATTACAGACCGTTTTAAATTATCGATGAGTCGATCAGTTAGAAAGATGAAGTTCGAGGAGAACCCACAAGAGACATCATTGTGGACAGTCATTTGCCTTGCCTTTCCCAAGTATGTTGTGGTCGGCTTCCAGTCTACCCAAATGCAGCTATGTGACTTCCATAACCCAGATACTACTTAAAAAAAAAAAATGAAACGAAAACTTAGATTACAAAAACTCTGTGTTCGATAACAACTGCATTAGTATAAAACTGTGTCGCAGTCATTAACGTTTTTTTTTTTTTTTATTTTTTTTTATTTATTTATTTACGCCCACCTCCAAAAGTCGATACAAAGCAAAGCAAAACAAAAAATAATATACTTGGTAATACAATACCCATTGCTAAGGCTGGTTGTCAGAATTTCAGGCCACTGAATATCTGAAAAGTCTGTCAAAGATCTACAAATGACAGCCGGGACCAACGGCTTAACATGCTTTCCGAGGCACGGAGGAAACTCAGTAACTTAGCCTTTATTCCCACTCACTACACATTTAGTTTTAGTTTTAAAACAGCAAAGAGTAAAACAACAGTGAGTACAAAATCAAGTCACTCACGCTAACATTAATTAATGTAACCGTCTTCGTCTCAACTCGGAACCGCTCGGCTCCCTTCGGCTTTCTGGTAGATAACAAGCGTTTAATTGACAATAATGAGCGTGGAATAAAAAATCTTCTTCATGGTACGGAAAATTGCAAAAAGATGGATGCCTTTGTGATATTTTTGCTTGAAAATTATAACTTTATCAGTGCACAATATAGATACAAAGTTTAGTTATAGCAGTTGAAGGGAAATAAAGAAAATATTCACAGCTTAGTTTAGTGAATATATACTTATACACATGACGAACAATCAAGCTATGCCAAACCAGTTCAAGCTAATCTCTCATTGTCCAAAAAGTTTGTACAAAGCGAGGTCAGGTTAAACGGGTTTTGTATAGTTTGATATGTCCATCCATGTCCTTCTTAGCCCTTTGTGTTCTAGGGCCACGGTATCTCTTTCGAACAGTCCCGCAGCCCTGTCAGGCATAGGTCCTCTCAGACCCCTTCCTATTTGCTGACTTCTCCTTGAGGCACGAGAGGAACCCGAACGCGCCGTCGACACTGCCTGTCGTCATAAGACGGACGGACGACAATAGGGGACCGGACTGGGTAAAGAAAATGACATTCTATTTTGTCCGTCAGACAGGTAATACAAAAATATTAGACACGTATTTTTTGTTTTATCAAAATATCAAAAAATTACTTAGTTAAAACTCATTAAAGTTGGAGAGTGGGGGCTTACTACGTCACAAGTAGGTTTATACCTACTTGTGACGTAGTAAGCCCCCACTCTCCAACTTTAATGAGTTTTATGTGACTTCCACAACCCAGGTACTACTTAAAAAAAAAAAAAAATTGAAACGAAAACTCAGTTTACAAAAACTCTGTGTTCGATAACAACTGCATTAGTATAAAACTGTGTCGCAGTCATTAACATTTATTTTTTTATTTATTTATTAACGCCTACCTCCAAAAGTCGATACAAAGCAAAGCAATACCCACTGCTAAGGCTGGTTTTCAGACTTTCTGGCCACTGACTATCTGAAAAGTCTGTCTAAGATCTATAAATGACAGCCGGGACCAACGGCTTAACATGATTTGAAATGGCGCATGACGTCACATGTAGGTAAGTTTTATAACTTACCTACATGTGACGTCATGCGCCATTTCAACTCAATATATCTCCGTAATTTTATGACCAAGTGAAAAAACAAAAAACACGTGTCCAATACTTTTCAATAAACTACCCGACGGACAAAGAAAAAAGAAATTGGATTATCCCCTATTAACAAAAACCTCACCTCAAAATATTCGGGTTCAGTTACCTTGAGTTTTGATAAGTTTTAAGGACTTTTAGAAATAGTTGAATATAGTCAACGTTATTCAGCCGACGAATGTAATTTTTGTCACTGTTTTTTTTCGTGTGTGACAATCTGTATCATAGATCTATGGTCTGCCCTAAAAAATCATGTTCTTTAACAACGACCGCGTCATCATCTGCCTAGCCTTTTCCCGAACTATCTTGGGTCGGCTTCCAGTCTAACCGGATGCAGCTGAGTACCAGTATTTTACATGAAGCGAGTGCCTATCTGACCTCCACAACTCAGTAACTCGGTAATACGACACCCCTTGGTAAGACTGGATGTCAGACTTTTGGGCTTCTGACTACTCTTAACGACTGTCAAAGATCTACAAATAACAGCCGGGACTAACGGCTTAACGTGCTTTCCGAGGCACGGAGGAAACTCGGTATGTAATTATGGTCACCCATCCACGGACCAACCTCGGTTAACAACGACCGCGTACTTTACAATGATTATTTTTGAAGGCAGAGTTGTCAAGACTATACAAAGTGTTGTTTTGCATGCTCGTCAAAATTCAGGAGGTTGTCACACAAGACATAAATAATCAATTAAAATTACGGTATCTATTTTACGTTTAAAACACGAGTGGTTCACACTTACCGATTTCCGTAAATAAGAAAAGAAATAAAAATTACCTTCCCATTTTATTATTGATTCGGGACGAGAATCATTTGCATAGTTACGTCCTTGAATTTGACGAGGATGCAAAACAACACCTTGTATTGTTATGTAACTATTGCTTGCAGCAATCCAAGTTCCATGAATCTAATGAAATCTACAAAAGACATAACTGAGTCTGGTCCTGACTGAGTCTGAGTTATGTCTACACAAACGTTCAAAATAAAAGCCCGAGGTTTTACTCGATATCAAAATGAAAATGTTGACCGTGTTAATCTAAGAAGCGAGAGTAGATACTGTATTTATCTTCCCCTCAAGCCATAAAGATCGTCCGAGGAAAGTGGATTTCTATGAAGTTATATTAGTATTTTATGAAGCCAATGTTTACGATGCGGTTTAATAAAGAATGCCTGACTTCTTAGTACACTTAGGTTCCGTATGAGGTTATAAAAGTAAAGCAAGCTTATTGAAGTCATTGCTTTAGAGTGTATAGTATGTTATAAAGGAAAGGTTTCAAGCGTAGCAAGTAAAACTGACAGCGTAGCACGCATAGTGCGTAGTGCTACGCCAACTTTATGTTATGCTACGCCGTAGCAGATGAACGTAACGTTCAATGGCTGTCCATGATTGTAGCGCTACGCTTTCCTTGTATTATGCTTTACCGTAGCAGATGATGAACCATTTATTTAAGTAACAACGTAGCACACTGAGCATGAAGCGTAACGCTTGGCAATTCTAGTGCTACGCCGTAGCAACTCCCGAGTTTTTGTTTACTGAATGTTCAGGTGGCATACCAAGCATTTAAGCTTTTTTCCTCGTACTATGCTACGGTATGCCGTAGCAACTAATGAGCGTAACGTTAATTTTTGGCAGCAGCGTAGCATACTGAGCTTGTAGCGCTACGCTTGCCTCGTATTTTGTGTCAATTTAAGGCGCACCAATTTGATTGACCGCTTACATTTTGAGAAGTTAGCGTAGTGTAGCATGTTGTCAACCACTTGTAGTGTTATTATTATATACTTTCTATTGCTCAAGTTAACTTCAAAATAAACACATAAGTACACCGCATAGAAATTAAACTCGTATAAAACCACGCGTAACTAAATCATCCCAACATTGTAACCTCTCCCAGTTATCTTAGCCAGTTTATTTGCCACATATCCTTTATAATGCGACAGGCAGACAGGTATGAAAGAAATCGTTTTACCTGACATTACTTTAGATCGTAATCTTACGCTGGTTTATGACGATGTTATTACATTGTTAGGGGTAAGGGTTTAGATTGTGTGGTCTGTTGGATGTTTTGATTATGTTGAGTTAGAAATCTGGATGTTTTGTGGCTTATCTATACATACATACATACCAATAAACAAAATTGAAGTATCCGTTTGTAATATTAAAATAACCGCTTTTTACTACGTGCATATGAATGTATAAACAGTACATATACCAAAATTTTTTTTTTGTCTGTCTGTCTGTTCCAGCTAGTCTCTGGAACGGCTGGACCGATCTTGACGGGACTTTCGCTAGTAGATAGCTGATGTTATAAGTAGTAATGTGGACTATTATATTTTAGAAAAAGATTTAGGGTTACGTGTTAAAAATTAAAGACAGATTCAAATAGCGAAGTAATATTTATATAATCATTTCACGCGGAGCGACGAACACTACGGGCAACAGATAGTTACTAATAAACCTCCCAAGCATCCGATCCCCCTTAATTTGCTACTAACTAATTGTAACTTTATCTATATAACGGGACCGTCGACTGCAGCCGCGAATATTAAACTTTGATGAAAGATTCTTCACTAATTGCATCGTCGAAAAGACGTCTTTCCCTAACCACGTATAGCCATTAATAAATGTTTTGGATGCCATCTTAATTTAGTCGTATTTAAACTTTAATTGATAAAAGAATTAAGTATACAAAGTGTAAACAGACACTTGACGAAGCCTTCAACCAAGCATTCTGTACATCAAACTAATTAAAATCTACGCAAAAATTATTGCTGGCAAACAACTTTTTTGGAACGAAGTTCCTTATCGCGCGTTGCGAAAGGGGGCTAGACGAAAAAAATTAAGACCAAAAGTTGTAACGACACTTTTTGCTATAGTTGTAAGCCGTGCGGCGTGCGCGTGTTTCTCTGTCTGTCTCTCTTTCTCTCTCTCTCATAGAAAACAAGCCATTTATTTTCGTTTCGTCTTTCTATTTCGCATTGAACAGTGTGGTGTCGCGACGATTATTTTTTTTTGTTGAGTGTATACAGGTTTTTTGTACATAATAAATTTATTCGTTCCATCCGGGTGTCCCTTGACACCTCTAATATTTTTTCAGATAAACGTTTGATCATTTCTATAATATTTGTCCCTTTTATCGTCAATCTGTCACAGTTCTTAATTAAGGGATGGAATTTAAACGAATGAATGTCATTTCAAATTAAAGGTATGGCTTACTCAAATACTAAGTGGGCGAGTAACTATTAGTGACTATAATAATACCGTTTTGATGCGTGGCTGATATTTTGAAAATCATGAGTACTTATTACAGTATGTCAGTATTAGTCGCCAGTTATTTTATTATTCACCCGGTTACTTAATAACCCTTCAAATATTGATTTAATAAATGGTAAGTGAAGTCACGCGTGTTTTCTTTGATTTGTTTGCTAAAGTCTTTAATGCTTTTTCCTGGAGAATCTGAAGGATAATTCTTTTATTATTTTCTGATGCTCACAGAAATACAGAGATCAAATTTACAGCTTCACTTAAAGGCTGGTTTGAACACCAAATTAATTCGAGGAATTTGATTTATTAGGTTACCGGAGAAGATTTATGGTTGCTTTACGTTGTTTTTTTGAATCGATTAAATGAGATTTAAACGGCACTCCCTTTCTTCTCCTAAAATTGTTTGTCCGAAAATCATTATCCATAACACGTTTGCCATAAACTTCAGTAACCACAATGTTCAAAAGCCCGAAATTTTGTTGGACATAATTATCTTTAGTTCTAATAGTATTCTGTCATAATATCGAATACTATAATAATTGAATCTCCTAATTTTACATGACCTAAAGTCATATGTCCTAAGTATTATGTTAAATAATAATAATAATAATAATCTTTATTCAGAATTTTAAACGGTAAAATACAATTTGAATCCGAAATTAACAGTATAGGTATAATAATGTTAGATGCCTGTACTAGGAAAATCCTGTATCACAGGCTGCAGGAGCTCAAACAATTTGCTATATGTAGGACAGAAGATTTTTGTTTAATATTTAACTTTACATAATGGCAAACTTATTTTAATTAACTTAAACTCTAATACCTTAGAACTAAACACATAATTATAACAGGAAAGTATTTGCGTCAGCAGAATTATAAAACTAGGTTGCAAAAACACAATCGAGGCACTCTTGTTTATATTTGATATTTGCACCTAGAGACTATAATAATGTGCTTGTAGATTAAAAATTATCGATGGAAACTGTGTCAGCGCAGTGGACTTTTATTGTTGTGTCAGCAACATGTGTTCAACGCGGACGTCCAACCTAAAGTATGACGCTTTACGCGCCCTCGTAGTCGATGGAGTTGATGTACCTATATTCTGCTATCTTCCTAGCCGGGCACTCAACATCTCCCGTTTTATGGTTGTTAGGCTTTTTAAACCGCGAGCACGTTGCACATTTAGGTGTGTCCGCTTTCTTCGCGCACTCAGTCAACGAATGTCCTGCTTCTCCGCAGTGACCACACGAAGAAAAAAAACACGAAGAAATAATGTGTATCATTCCGAATGTTCATTTATAGTATTTTTTTTAGTCCTAAAACATTTGCTAAAAATTAGGTTTTAATGGCAGAAACGAATCGCTGTAAATCCGACTCCACGCAGTCTTGTCTGCTCTACCCCTAGAGTGTTATTTAAAATCGCGTAGGCGCGGAGGGTCGAGGTGGCCCGCGATTTGAGGAGCAGGTGGTTGTAACACTCGCGGTGGTGAGCGTTAAACCCATCTGCGACGACAAACTCGCGTGGGACCGCCGGAGCCTCGCAGCGCCGGAGCCGTGACAGAAACCATGCCTGCTGCACGTTGCATGCTTGCTTGCATGCTGCAAGCTTGCTTGCATGCTGCATGCCTTCTTGCATGCTGCATGCTTGCTTTCTTGCTGCATGCTTGCTTGCATGCTGTATGCTTACAAAAACCACATGTTCACAATCAACTGCTTTATTGTGTACATGTATAATAGAGAAGTTCATACTCGTAGCAAAAGCTTTTTTATACAAATTTGTTTTAAGAATATTATTATTATAAATAAACATGTAATTTGAATTTAGGACTTATAACTTTTATTGAAAACGGTTTTATGTCTTTTGTATATTGTTGATTGTAGTATTTATGACAAACGGCTTTAGGAAATATTATATTTAGGGATTCAAATTTTATGGCATGTGATATTATGCGATATTAAGTTCGGGTAAGTAATCATTCAGACAAATGATGATTAGGACAAAAAAAGTTATGGCACTTTAAATTATGGTTAAAAAAGTTAGGTGACACAATAGAGAACCGACTTAAACTCATCATAATTCTCTTACCCTTGTCCCAATTTATTTGGGGTCGGCGCAGCATGTCTTTTTCTTCCATACGTATTACTTGTCATCTCATGAGATAGCTCTTTCTTGCCATATCACCTTCACAGACATACTATATGAGACTAAAATAAACATGCAAAATGTAACGGATGACTGTCGTGATATTATGTATTTTTTTTTAATAGTAAGATAACTTTATACTGTGAAGTTTATGATTATTTACAGATTTCTTTCATTACTTTTTTTTGGGTCTAGTCCAGACCTTAATAAGGGCTCATCATCCGACAATCACATAATTACTTTTTCCAAAAACTTAATTTTAATTTTAAATCAAATTTATATATAATTTAAATCAAATTCATTTATTTGTCCGAATATGGTACTTTACATAGTCTTAAATTGAATAAATGGTCTCATCACGCCACGTGGGGAACGCAAATATTACACCCACAAGTTAAGACGTTAGAGTCGTAGATAAGTTAACACAAGATAAGATTTCTGACTATGACCGCTTATAAGGATTGCTAATAAACTTAATTATCTAGAAATCTTAATTGCCAAAGTTACACGAATGGACTGGTGTCGCTAAATTCAGCAAAGTTCAGTACATTCGAAATTAGCTGAACAGAGTGCCAACCTCAAAGTTCTAAAAGGAGAAAATCTGAAACTAATATTTTAGTAAAATTGCGCTCACCAATACAGAGCGAGTAATTTTCGTGAACCTTTGTGCAAACTTAAAACTTGTCAAAGCTGCAATTTTCATTTGGGTAACTTGTTAGAAACTTGTAGTTTTTTCATTCAAAATTTCATGTACGTAATAAAATATTCGGTTTTGTTCATTTATTACGCCTGCACAATATGTGAACTGCGTTTCAAGAATCTTATTTCAAAGAATACTAACGACCCGGCCCAGTTTCGCTCAGATTTTTCGGCTTGACTGAAAAATGAGTTTTTTTATTAAGAAGTTTTACAAAGGTGATACACGTTTGAAGTAAGTCTGCTTAATGATGGTGACAATGCATTACAATACGTTGCGCAATTGAGAAAAAAACACGGTCGTATGGAAGGTCACGTAAAGCGACGATTCATTTATACTCCTTATGTAAAGCTTAATTTTATTGTTAAGTTATAGAATATTCTCTTAAAGATGGCGTGAAATGAATGTCTAATTTGGAAACGAGATAAATCCGGACTGGTCCCGTGTTGAATTAAATTATTTTTCCATTTGAAAACAAAGCACGGTCCTGCTGAATTTACATAAAATATGCCACACGTCACGTGGAGAGGGTACAGGTACCTAAGCCTTATATGTATATACAGATCTACTGTCTAATCCAAGACCTTTATAAAGTTAATGTGTGCTCGTAAAACTGCACTTATATTAAGATATGGTGTAATATTCTGCGCAAATCGGTAGTCAAGGAATTTGTATACAAAGCCCAGAAGAAATGCATCAGAGCAATGAGCCATCTAGAAAGTACTAAAAGCTGTCAACCTTCCTTTAAATATTTAAAAATCCTGACATTACCTTCCTTGTGTACATATACAAATTAAATATATTTGTAAAATCGAATCCAAGCTATTACAAGACTGCTGCATAAAAGCTATTATAGACAATTACGAGACAAAAAGAGGTTAGATGTAGAAATACCGTATGGGGAAACAGCACTTCTCAATAAAAGTATTATTTGTATGGCATCACTGATTTATAACATATTGCCTGATGACATTTAAAAGTTACTTACTCCTCTATTTAAGAATAAATTATACACCTTCCTAGTTAAAAATGTTTTTTTATATAATGGAAACTGTATAATGTATAAAAGATTATTTAGAAGATAAAGATATTGTATTTTAATCATAGAATTTATTTGTGCAATCATTCAATATGATGGATAGTATAATTACTTTGACCTATGACATAATTAATTTGCTGCTGTATAATTTCACATGACATTGTTAATTTGCATGACTTTATTATTACTTATAATTTACTAATTCAAATTAAATTATGTGTAATGAAATTGACCATCTTTAACATGAATGACGTTGTAATTTAATAACCACTGAACATGAATAATTTTAATCTCATAATTTTCCTCATATATTTGCACACCTCGTATGGTTATGAACTTTTTGTAACACGCTCTGAACCTGTTTTATGCAAATAAATGATTTGTATTTGTATCATGCAAAGTTTCATGACGTATTTTTAACAATAAAATCATTATAGACAATAAATCTAATAAAATCACAAAACAAGTAAGTTGATAAATTGTATAAATAATTTCGAATATTTACTGGAGCTCGCAGGGTACGGTTATTTCTAAATTCCTTTCCCCAAGTGATAACCCCATAGTCGCCTCTGAAGGGATATTTCATTCTTTGAAGGAAACCATAATTTCAAATGCGTGCTCCCACACATTCAGACAATTCCTTGAGGGATAAACTTGAGCACAAAAGCACGGATCAAAAGGTTACGGGTTCGAATTTTCCGGGTCGCTAGCGCATTACCCAACAATGGTCTTGTTAATGTGCTGACCGTACCTGTAGGTCAATGTGAATGTTTGGACAGTCATGTAAGTTGGTGAAGCGTTTGTATGTACGGAAAGCAGCGAAATTAAAAAAAATAATGAGATATATTTTTATGTTAAGTGGCGCATGAAACGGAAAAAGTAAACATAACATTGTAATGTTGATTTTTATGAGTTATTCTTAAAGCTGGACCGTGATAGGTATTTCATTTTGGTTTAATCTGATATACCTTTTTTCACTACATTCGGTTTTAAAATAATCTATATATTTTGTCAAAATCTAATATATTTTGACAAAAATAATCTAAACCTGTTTAAGGTCAGCAGAATTAATGAGAAATTATCGGTATACATCTGCCCAAACGTTTGGAAATTGCAAGTGTGATTGTATGTTATTTTATTGTGCATAACAGCGAGATATTTTCAAAATTATTTACTACGAAAAGTAACTAAGTGTTTTATACTTGGAACGTTACAAAATCCATCTATAACAGAAATCAACGAAATATTTTCATCAAACGCCTACCTAATAGAAGCTATAAAAAACTGGTGTTAAATTTCAAACAAAATGGAAGTTGATTACTCTGTGGCATTTAAGCTTTTCAGCGAATTTAGTTATTTGGGCCAAAGTCGCTAATGTCACAAAAGTGGGTCTTGACGCAGAATGTCTAGTTCGCAAAATGTCAAAACATTTTATCTTGACATTATCTACATATTAAAATAACTAAAAAATACCTATAGAAAATCTCACGTCGCACAAATATCAAAGCAAAACATTTACCCCTAAGTCATTTTGGCAACAATCAAGATATCCACCTGACAAAACAATGCTGAATAAACTTACAAAAAGATTAAGCAAAGCAATACAGAACTATCATGATGATGCTACAAAAGATTACCTTAGCCAATTAACAAGTAGTGGAAAAACAGAACACTCACTATGGAAAACATATAAACGTTTAAATAAGCCCATTGTCCATGCTTCACCCATTAAAAAAGGAGATGGCAAATGGGCCATGAGTAATGAACAGAAAGCAAATATATTTGCAGAACATTTAGAACAAACTTTTCAAACCAGCGGTGAGGAAGGCTCTGAAAACATAACACTAGATGTCACTCAACAGGATGACCTCAATATAAAACTAGTTACACCGAAAGAAGTAAAAAATATGATAAATAACTTAGCCAAAAAGAAATCGCCTGGATACGACCTTATCACTGGTGAACTCCTTCAAAATCTGCCACGAAAAGCCATAGTTAAACTTACAACCCTTATAAATGCAACATTCAGATTAAAACACGTGCCTGATATCTGGAAAGTTGCTGAAGTCATAATGATCCCCAAACCTGGAAAACCACCCCAGGAAGTAACATCATACAGACCTATATCACTTTTACCAATCATTTCAAAATTATTTGAAAAACTACTCGTAAGACGCTTAAAACCTATAATAGAAGACAGAAAACTGATTCCAAATTACCAATTCGGCTTCATAGAAAAACACTCCACGATAGACCAAGTACATAGAATTACCACCATTATAGAAAAAACTCTAGAAGAAAAAAAAGTCTGTTCTACAGTATTTCTAGATGTAGCACAGGCATTTGATAAGGTTTGGCATAAGGGTCTTATTTATAAGGTAAGGAAAATGCTGCCAAAACAATTTGCAGACATTTTAGAATCCTACCTATCAGAGAGGACGTTTAGAGTCAGACATGAAGATGCTTATTCCGATCTCAAGCAAATAAAAGCTGGTGTACCACAAGGAAGTGTTCTTGGCCCAATCTTGTACCTATTGTACACCTGTGATATCCCAGAAATGGAAAACAACTTCATTGCAACCTTCGCAGATGACACAGCCATCATGGCTATAGGTGTCACTCACAAAGAAGCCGTAGATAAAGTACAAATTGCTGTCAACTCCATCACCAACTGGATAAAAAAGTGGCGAATTAAGTTAAATGAATCCAAATCGACTCATATAGACTTCACAAACCGAAGACCTAATTATACACCGGTATACATTAACGGTTGCGTAATACCTTACGAAAATACAGCCAAATACCTAGGTATGACGCTTGACGCAAAACTTCGCTGGAAGGCTCATGTCAAAAAGAAACGCCTGGAGTTAGATCTACGCTACAGGAATATGTACTGGCTACTTGGCAGACATTCATCATTGTCAATGTACAACAAAGTACTTCTGTACAAACAAGTACTTATGCCTGTATGCCCATACAGGCATAAGTACTTGTTTGTAGTACGGTATACAGCTTTGGGGCTGTACAAAACGCACCAATATTGAAATAATTCAAAGATTTCAAAATAAGGTACTTCGGAGCATAGTAAACGCTCCCTGGTACATTAGAAACGAGGACATCCACCGGGACTTAGGAGTGGACCTTGTCGCTAAAGTTATAAAAAAATACGCCGAAGCTCATGAACAAAGACTTCATAAACATGTGAATGTCGAGGCTATTCAGCTCCTTGACACCACGGACATAGTAAGGAGATTGAAAAGGACTAAGCCTTTTGAATTAGTTTAGTGATTGTTACGGAGTGCAGTGAGTGCTACCTTTTAAGAACACAAAAACTAAGTGTTCTTCCGTCATAATAGAGACAATAAGAAAAGTGCCAATGGACACATTCTTTAGTATAAATTTACTAGCAAATTAAGTTAAATTTAAATTACTTATTAGCCTCAAGGCTAGATTGTAATTGTTATGAGGTAACCATTCGGTTACAACATAATGAAAAAAAAAAAAAAAAATCTACATATTAAAATAACTAAAAAATACCTATAGAAAATCTCACGTCGCACAAATATCAAAGCAAAACATTTACCCCTAAGTCATTTTGCAAATCGGACATATACCGATCTTGAAAACCTACGAAACGGACCTTTCAAGAATATGACATTCTGCAAATCGGATATTCTGTTAATATGTTTTTTTTGCAACGTGACATTTTGCGAATCGGACTTTCTGCGTCAAGACCCAAAAGCGGTGTGCGTGTTATAAATTGATTCGGAGTAATCGACGCCGGGAATTTTAGCTAAAAGGCTTGATCTGACGAAAATGTTCGTGACACGCCTAGAGTAGCTATTTATAGAAAACGCTTTGTAAAGCATTTACTGTAAAAATGTGGGGCTAATGGAAAAGGTCATGTGAGAAATTATTTTAAAAATGTCAACGTAGAATTTGTTTTGTAAATTGGATTCAGGGCCGGACTCAACCAACGCGGAGATGTGCTAAGCGGAAAAGAGAGGAGATGCTTAGGAACTAGGGTGTATCCACTTACGCTGTCTGGAGATGCGTAGGTACTGGCTAGATCGGATCAGATATATGTGTACTCGTACAGGTTACTCACGCCCAGTTTAGCGCAATCTGACCCAAAAGGCGACCGCTGCACGCCGCTCACCGCATCTAAAATCTAGTGAGAATTACAAATACTGAATATTGTCAAAGCATTTGTCCCTATAATTTAGAAAATTTCATGTAAACCAACTAACTGCGAACCAAAGCATAAAGTACCACATCGAAGCTAACTGATTATCTAGCAATACCATTTCACGTATTGCTTTTCTATAAAGCACGTACGCAACTACTATCAAGAAAATTTAATCCTGATCCAACTGCTTAATATTAAACAGACTTGATGGTTAAATTTTGGTTTCTTAATTTATTTCTCAAAAAATTGTGTATGTTTTTGTAAAACATTTCTTGAACCCGAACAAAGGGTAGCATTGCCACTTTTATTGTGTGAACCTTCTAGTCTGTGGAATTTACTGCTGTTTTGTTCCCTGATCATTATAATCTCGATTTCTCCAAAATGCAAGTGTATCGGTTTCTTCTAGGCAAGCGTGCTCTACCCTAAGCCGAATCATAGCTTCACATCAGGCAAATACTTAAACTTACATATACACTTCAGAACTATTACAATCCGTCTTACGAATTTTACCTTTTTGTTCAAACCAAAGGTTTTGTTTGTGCATAAGATAATTATACAGTTTTGGAAACCCAAACTCAATGACAGATGTCATAGAGTTCAAATTCCTTCGTACCCTAATGTCAATCTGTCTTACGAATTTTCGACCAGGACACGTGACCTGACGCGAGTTTAACATTTTTTACCCATCACAAAACTGCACAAAGGCGCTAAAGAAGTTTTCACTTCAAAAAAAAATATTATTTGCTGAATGGGTCAGTTTTCCATTTTGCGCACAGTACGTTCAGTAAGGACACGTTCGTTCGTTTCGTACGGCCACTCCGGTACGTGCAAAATACGTCTTTAAAATTTAAGTAGCGTTCACACTGGACCCCGTACGTGAGTGTCAAGATTTTGAGATATGGCTAAGTAAAATGTAATTTTATTGATGTGGGGATGTTTGTTATCGTTTATCGGTTTTAAAATTGGTTTTTGAGTAGCGTTTTGAATTTATTTTAGTGTATAGCTATTAGTTAGTTTAGAAGTAAGTAGATTTTCATGAAGCACGTTTTTTAACGTTTTATTTGTAGCCGTTTTAGTAGTGTCAACAACACTGTGGAAAGTTTTTCATCCTCTAAAGGAAAGGGAGCAGAGCTGAAGTGGGACTGGGCTGCCCATGTCTGCCGTATGCCCGACAAGCTGTGGGCCAAAATAACCACGATGTGGAGCCATGACATAGCCAGAAGGTGACGCGGTAAACCTCGCAGGAGATGGCGGGACGAGCTGGACAGAACCAACGACCAGTGGTCCACATTGGCCCTGGATCGAAAGATTTGGAAGGCGTGGAGGCCTTTGCCCAGCTGTGGGATGACATAGGCTAACAGTAATAGTAAAGAAAAGGGACCAAACGAATGTTTTGTCTGGTGGGCTACTGCCCGACAGTTGTTGGCGGGTTTTTCTATATACTCATAAGTTGCGGATAACTTTAATTGCGCGATTTAGAATTTTGATGTTAGTTCTTTATTTGTGTCAATAGATTGCACTTTAGTACATTTTGTACTATGTTGCTGTAGTACTTTTTTGTAGTGCAGTGCACCACCGTGATTTCTGAAATGACTTTAATGGTCACATACTTACCCTCCTACAGTTAGCGTTCCCTTGAATTTAATCTGACAAACGATAAAAACGAAGTAGGTTCGAAGATCTAGGCACACTAAAATTATAGTTTGTGGTAATGGAATCAATGTAATTGTTTCCTTTCGTGCTAGGCTGTCAGTCCCTTTCCATGTTTTATTGTATTATGTATGTTGTTTTGACATTCAGATTGAAGCAACAATTACTGCATTAAATAACGCTTCTACGAAGGGGGTTAGGCAGAGGTGTATTTATCGCACTCACTTCGCAAGCTATGGTTATGGGAGAAGCGCTAGGGTAGTCCGCGAAATTAGAAATTCATGAAATAGTCACTCATCACCATCTACCTAGCCTTTTCCCAAACTATCTTGGGGTCGGCTTTCAGTCTAACCGGATGCAGCTGAGTACCAGTATTTTACATGAAGCGACTGCCTATCTGACCTCCACAACCCAGTAACTGGGTAATACGATACCCCTTGGTAAGACTGGATGTCAGACTTTTGGCTTTGACTACTCGTAACGACTGTCAAAGATCTGCAAATGACAGCCGGAACCAACGGCTTAACGTGCTTTCCGAGGCACGGAGGAAACTCGGTGTGTAATTATGGTCACCCACCACGGACCAACCTCGACAAGCTCGGCTTAACCTTAAAGATCGACCCGTGCGGCTGTTAGTATTTAGCCACGAGCTGCTCCATGAAATAGTCACTCAATGGGATTAAATTAACAAAGGGGGTCGTATTGATGATTATAATTCTTTGCACACATGCGTGTTACGTTTGCGAATCATATTGTAATCAACAAACACTCTGATACTGACCTGCAAATTGCAAAAATCGTAAGAAAAATTTAATTCAAATACAAATCAAAAAAATTTATTACATAGGCCTACATGGGCACTTATAAAACGTTGACAAAAGGTGCACGGTTCGGGTCGGTCGTTTCCTTTGGAGATGAACCGGCAAGAAACTCCATGGTTACTCTTTTAAAATTATTTGGTTTTACGATATTTGAATTTTACAGCGTTAGTACTTAAGTATGGGAGGACAGCGTAGGCCCGACAATAAGCCGTTGCTTACTACAAAAGGTTGAATAAGATAAGGCAAAAAAAAGCCTACAATGTCCACACATTCGTAAAAAATCGGTACTTAAATAAAGAATCACACAACTGTTGACACAAATGTTGTCATCAGTGCTATTTTCTCGGGCTAGCTTGCTGCTTTCACTTGAAGTCCCATGTAGTATAGGCTGACCTAGAGTCTGGACTGATACTGAGAAATTTCTTAATGCAAAAACCAAATATCTCTTACAGCAACAACCACAAGTAAAACGAAATGTATTTTTTTTTCCATTCTTTTTAATCAAATGTTTTACAATAGTTTCTTAATCATTACAACATTTTGTTTAGAATAGTTACAGCACGGATAACAAAATTAGTGTCGCTTGTTTAATCTAGTCTTTTTGTAATAATTTCTTTTTTTTTATAGACTCTTTTTCTTATTTACCGATTGTTTGTGAATGTGGACATTGTAGGCCTTATAGATTCCTAGATCCTTGGTAACTTTTGATCTTGTTCTACGTGTTGTAGTATTAAACAACAACTTATTTGTCGGGCCTACGATGTCCTACCATACTTAAGTACTAACGCTGTAACATAGAAGAATTGTAAAACCTAATGATTTTAAAAGAGTAACCATGGAGTTTCTTGCCGGTTTTTCTCCTTTTTGTCGACGTTTTACAAGTGCCCTCTGTGAAGTAAAAATATGTGTATTTTGATTTGGATTTTGAAACAAATAATTTAATTAAGACTGACTATGAAAGCCGTAAGATTCGTAAGTCAAATTAAAAGAAATAAAATTCTATTTTCAGCCAGTAACCTACCACAAGGAAAAACCTCGACATACCCACAAAAAGTGTACAAATAAAGGGCCAATTTAACAGTCGGCTGGTGAATCCGTCGATGTCTGACGAGGGTAACAGTAAATACGTACTAAAGAGATTTTCATTATTTGCCTCGCTTCTCTGTGCTACCTACGTCATCCGCAAATGTATGTATGCGCCTAGTGGGTGTTTTAAAAAGCCCCCGTTTATTGTATCGGTCTGATTTGGGTTGAAATTCCAGAATATTGAGTGGGTAGAATTTTCTGGAATTCGTAGAAGTAATGAAGGTTTCGGTAATGTAATTTTGTGGAATGGGAATATTACGTTTTTAACAAGATTGGAATCGTCGGAAAAGCTTACGTACCTATTTATACAAATGTGATATAAGCTATACCGAGTTCACGATTTAGTTTCTAAACATGTAAATAAATGTATTTTTGAATCAACAACATAAAGTTAAAAACATTGTTATGACTTTTTCGGCATTAATAAATTACCATACCCTCACCTTAAAATGAGACCACCTACAGCTATAGGTACCCTACAATGCCGTCAGCGTCTGACGTACGCTTTAGAGCACTTGAAAGAGCAGTACACCAAATTAAGCTCTCAACAACCACCCTAGAAAGTCATCGTATTCAGTCCCAGTGGCCGAAATCGGCTTGATGGCATAACCATCATCAAACCCTAACAATAACTTACCTGCCGTAAATAAAGATGATATTCGTTTAAGTGGAGATAGGACAAAATGGAAACAAAGACTTAAATAGAATTTACTTGTACTCGTCACTTGTTTCGTCCACAAACGCGTGACGTCACGTCACTGCGTTAGTCTGGTTTCTCTCGAAATGAGACATCTCAAAATTAACGAAAATATTCAACGCGAAGTGTTTAAGTGCGTTAAGTTATTTCTCAAGTATTTAATTTCTCTAGAAACATTTTTGGAAATTGTTGGTTGCTAAACAAGGCACCTATCTGTGCGAGTGTACGTACCAATAATTTACTAAGGTACCCAAAACCATTTATCACAAAAATCACACAATTTTATAGCCACGATGAGAGCCAACGATCTAAACTCGTGCAAATGGAGGTTAGGTATTAAAAAAAGTCATTTGAAATATGGCGGACGTTACAGGACACGTATGCAGGGACGTGATCAGAAATACCAATGTTTGTTAATCGCTTATAGCATGTGATTGTAATGTTGCTCGCTTTTTAATTGATACCTTTGGGTTTTATTGCTGTTTTGTTTATCTAACACTCTTTTTGTAGGGTAGGTGGAATTTTACAATTAACAGCTCCATAAAAGAATAAAGGTCGTTGGGGCAAACGAGTCAGGAGGCCCTAGCGTAACGTAAATACGTCGATTTTTGAACCGAAAATACACTCATCCTAAAGCATTTTAGTTAAATGGTTTGCAACAAGCACAATCTGGTTGTTCCAGATAATGGAAATAAACAAATTCTTAAAAAATTAAAAATATTATGTATGTTTTTTAAAATTTTAAAATTGACTAATTTTGGTTACGTTTACGCCGCGTGATCGTGAGAATGCGTAACGGCAAGCGTGTGAGATGCCTTCCCAGCTAGATAAACGGAATACTTAAAAAAGGTGGCTAGGATATACAAATTCAGAAGGTACAAGTCTGGGTATTTTGGTGCAACTTGGGCTCTACCATATAGGCCATAAGCCTCAGCCTATGTCCAGCTGTGGACAGTGAACTGCGAGTAATGGCTGTTACATCACGACGCCCCCGGACACCTAACATGTAATCAGTTAATTGATAAATGCCTAAACTAAACAAATCGCGGTTCCATGTGTGGTAAAACTGGGTACTGAAAAAACATTAAAGAATATATTCATCATCAACCTACCGCAGTCCACTGCTGGACATAGGCCTCTTCAATCGCTCGCCACTTAACCCGATTCTCGGCAACTCTCATCCAGTTGCTACCAGCTACCCTGCGAAGATCATCGCTCCACCGAGCCTGAGGGCGTCCCACCTTACGCTTGCCGATTCGCGGTCTCCACTCAAGAACACGTCGACCCCAACGGTCATCAGTTCTACGGCTAATATGGCCGGCCCATTGCCACTTCAGCTTACTTATTCTGTGGGCTATGTCGACTACTCTGGTTCTCTGTCGGATCACCTCGTTCCGGATGCGATCCCTCAAAGAGACTCCAAGCATAGAAGAATATATTATTAATCTATAATAAAACTTTAACAAAAGCATCCTTATAGATATGCTAGTAAAAGATGGCTTCCAATCTACCCAAATTTAGCTATGAACCGGGGAAGAAAACAAAACACTACTCAAAACAAACTCTTCAAAGCGAGGACGACTTTTTTACTAGGTATTCTGCGAACTCATTAGTATTCCATAAGAAATGCGAACGTCTCCCGCTTTTCATGTCAAAGGAACTATGACTAAGTGTCAAATAAAATTACCTAAAAACACAAGTTTCATCATGTTGTGAATGCAATGCGTTTTAAAGTTATTGTCACGCAAGTGAAAAAAAAACTTTCTACTTTAATTGATGACACTACGGAGGCAGAGCTGTACTTGGTACATCCAAATTTTGCAGGATATATTTAAGTCCCATTTGAAAGGGGGCCGGCCTATACCTGAGGGGGACTGTAGTCTGAAATAAACTGACGGATACACGGTACGTTTATGGTACGTCGTATATGGTAAATATCCCGTTGCAAGTTTTATTAATAGTGGTGACCATGTTAGTTTAAAAACTTAAGCTGCAGTCTGATGCAAAATCTTTATTTAAAGGTCACCAGCGCCTTCTGAAAACTGTCATTAATTTTATTGTTATTTCATCACAGATAGGATTTGCAAAATATTAACAAACAACAGAAATGCTACATGGCGGAAAAAATAGGTGCTTACGGCAAATGTACGTTTTCAAACGTCATCATCATCATCATCAGCCTATAATGTTCCCACTGCTGGGATAAAGGCCTCCTCTCTATGAGAGGGAGAGGGCTTTAATCCACCACGCGGGCCCAGTGCGGGTTGGTAGATGTCACATGTCTTCGAATTTTTAGTTCTAGGACACGCCGGTTTCCTCACGATGTTGTCCTTCACCGTTTCAAACGTATCGTTTCATAAATCATTAGGTTCTAATAAACCAAACAAACCAATCGACAAGCATCAGTAATACGACAGTTAGGAACTAACAGCATCAAAATTGGATCATAATCTAAGCTCATAGTCATTCGCCATTCACAGCATAACGCAGCTGAAATATATTGCACGCATCGCACACATTTATCGGATAGTGTGGAATTATCACGTATCGTGGAATAATCGCGTAGTACGCGATTATCGTGTGCTATTTATTGACAACGCGTTCACTTTACATCACAAAGAGCTGTTTATAATTAACATCGTGTTATGTCACACGTGCGATATATAATGAATATTGTACGGTTTGTACTTGGGATCATTTGGTGAAGTAACTTAACATATATGGTGAAAGAAAAAAGGTGAAGAAACTGGCACATACTAAAACCAAATTAACGAAGACATCGGCCGACCTATATACTCATACACACGTGATTAATTACAGCCGATTCTCTTTCACCTATGCCCTAGCAATGGGAACGTCACAGGCTGATCATAATATGTAGTATTAATTTTGAAAAAAAAAAGAATTAAAGAAGAGATTTTCATAAAGACTACAATCGACTGAGCTCTTTTTAAATCATCAAAAAACGCAGGGCGGGGCGGAAGGCAGTATCAGACTTGTACTCAGTAAAACCCGTCCATGTTCCTTCTTAGCCCTTTGTGTTCCAAGGCCATATATCAGGAGGTATCTCTTTCGAACAGCAGCCTGGCAGGCATTGGCCCTCTCGGACCACTTCCGGTTTGCCGACATCTCTTATGAGGCGCGCGTGGAACACGATCGCGCCGCAGACACGGCCTGTCGTCATAAGACGGACGGACGGTGAGCTAGCCCAGCACTCACCGTCCACAGGCCCGCGCCTACGGTGGCCCCCAACGCCCGGGGCGTCTGCAGCGGCGACTGGGACGTGAAGCTCTCTCCCTCTCACGTTCCGCCATCTTTTTCGCCAGCACAACTGCTTCGCAGAAGGAGTTGTCGGCTTCCAATCCCCTCTCGGTCCGGACCATGGATGAAGAAGCGCATCCTAAAGAAAGCATTTTTATTTGTTAAATCTGTGCAAGCAAAAATAACTCTACAAAGGCGAACTTAACCGAAATATCGGTCAAGTACAGCACCGCGATACTCTAAAACCAATTTCCTTTTGGTGTTACAACGATAAGAATAAGCAGCTCACACAATATGTGTACTTGAATATGCACTTTAGAATATAAAGTAATATGTTCGAGAATATTTCAAAGGAGTCTGTGTACGGTCAGCGATAAAAGTGAACTAACACCAATGCGTTTTCATAATATCTGAATTGCTCAACTTTGTTTTTCAGTACAATATTCCATGTTTTACTTGAAAAGGTGATTGGAACAGATTGGCTCTAGAAGACCAAAGATAATGTGTTGTGGTGAAACTTGGGAGAGGCTTTTGCTTTTAAACCGCGCACAAACCAAGACTCCGAGGCTGCTATTTAGAAATTCCTGATAGAAAAAACCCGATAAGACTTTGTCCGACCCGGGAATCAAACTCAGGACGTCATGCTCAGTTTGACTAACGAGGCAGTCATAGAAAGAAAGAAAGAAAAAATATTTATTTGTCGCAGGGACGTGGCGTGCATACAAAATTACAAAAAATAAAATAAAACAATAAACATAGGTACAACGCAAGAAAAAATAATAACATTAAAAGTACAAACAGGACAGATCAAAAATACAAATTTATCCTAATACTAGCTGCTGCCCGCGACCTCGTTCGCGTTATTTTGATGGCTTTTAGGGAATATAGATGTTGGCCGATTCTCAGACCTACCCGATATGCACATAAAATTTCATACAAATCGGTTCAGCCGTTTTGGAGGAGTTTTGTAACAGACACTGTGACACGATAATTTTATATATATTTCGGCGCGAGTATGGCCGGACTGGATTATCGGTGACGGACACTGAATTCTTACGGGGTCCATGTCGTGTTGAGCATGGTCATTTGCCATTATTTTTAAAGAAAATCAATATTAAATCAAAACATTTTAATACGAATTTAAAAATGATTACAAAATAATGAATTAAAACAATAATTAAATTTAAACTGATGATAATATGATTCAGGCGTGAACCGTGTCACAATTAGAGTTGTGGACGGGTCGCTCGCTAGAATTGGAATGCCCCGCATCGCTCGGCGCTCCGTATTATAAAGGCCGACCCCTTCCACAACTCGCCTGATTCACTGAGTGGTGCGATGATGTCACAGAGTGTTCCGTTTCGTTTTAAGTCGTAATAATTTGCTCACGCCGACACGGCCATTCTGCTAAAAGGTCGTCACTGACCTCATAACTCTGCAATAAGAGAAAAGATACCACAGTATCAAAACATCACACAACTATCACGATGAACGGGTCATCTTTGCCTACAACCAAACATATTATCAAGAGAAAGGAGGCCCCTGGCCTCAACAAAATCTCAATAATAACATGAAATGGTTACAACTCAAACACATTACTAAGAGCAAGGAGGCCCCTGTCCTCAACGAAATCTCAATAATAACATGAAATGGTTACAACTCAAACACATTACTAAGAGCAAGGAGGCCCCTGTCCTCAACGAACTCTTAATAACACCGTCAAAAATTCGGAGGCCCCTGTCCTCAACAAATTTTATCAGTCTCAGTTTGGAGGCCCCTGTCCTCAACAAACTGGTGTTATTAACATCAGCCAAACATATTATTAAGAGAAAGGAGGCCTCCGGCCTCAACGAAATCTCAATAATAACATGAAATGGCCATAACTCAAACACATTACTAAGAGCAAGGAGGCCCTCCGTCCTCAACGAACTCTTAATAACAGCATCAAAAATTCGGAGGCCCCTGTCCTCAACAAATTTTATCAGTCTCAGTTTGGAGGCCCCTGTCCTCAACAAACTGGTGTTATTGACATCAACCAAACATATTATTAAGAGAAAGGAGGCCTCCGGCCTCAACGAAATCTCAATAATAACATGAAATGGCTACAACTCAAACACATTACTAAGAGCAAGGAGGCCCTCCGTCCTCAACGAACTCTTAATAACAGCATCAAAAATTCGGAGGCACCTGCCCTCAACAAATTTTATCAGTCTCAGTTTGGAGGCCCCTGTCCTCAACAAACTGGTGTTATTAACATCAACCAAACATATTATTAAGAGAAAGGAGGCCTCCGGCCTCAACGAAATCTCAATAATAACATGAAATGGCTACAACTCAAACACATTACTAAGAGCAAGGAGGCCCTCCGTCCTCAACGAACTCTTAGTAACGGCATCAGAAATTTGGAGGCCTCTGCCCTCAACAAATTATATTAGTCTCATGGTTTGGAGGCCCCTGTCCTCAACAAACCATATCAAATAAAATGTTTGGAGGCCCATGTCCTCAACAAACTTAAATAAGTCATTACAGAACACGGGTACAAAATGCAAATAGTGTAAATGTAACTTAACTTGAGTTCACCTTCCAATGTTATAGACTCATCTTTCGCCGACACGGTACCCTGGTCGATACATTCTCCAAGTTTCGGTGCTAACCGTAGCTGGTCATGTGCCACTTAGTTTGGTCTTCCTCTGAATAGTGTTATATAGGTAATAGTAGTTAGTTTTCCTCTTCATTAGTGAAATCGGTTTCCAAATTGCTTAAAGCGTCCTCAGTAGCTTGAACCGTTGAAGGCGAGCTTCTTACTACTTAAGCATTTTGTTAAGTAACCAGAATATTCAAGCCAGTGCCTTTTATGATTACAGTTCAAATCATTAGATCATATGGTGTTTCTTGATCATCGACAATGTGAAACGTAATGACAGCGAAAACATTCTTTATCCAATGCCATTGGGGTAAGTATTTCGTCATGTTCCAGTGCTACATTGGCTTTTTCAGCTTCGTTTGTCATCTTCCTAAAACATTTCTCTTCAATGTGTCCAGTTTTGTTGCAATAATTCCATTTGAGTTTTGGGCGTTCCGTTCGAATCCCAGACTCCTCTCTGGTGTTTTCGCTCAGTAATGGCTTTGGGTCGTTCAGTTTGCCATTTGCTTTGTTGCAATTTGCTTGAACTGTCTTGCCACACTTGAAGCATACTATCGGTTCTTCTTGATCGTTCCTAAGCCTGGGCCGTTTGGCAGGCGGTTTGCCTTGGCGTGGTTCTTGTGGCCTGATTGTGGCTGCAACAGAAATTAATTCGGGGACAGTTGTGCACTTACTGGACAGCAATTTTGAGCGAGGATACTCATTATCCATGCAGCCAATAACGGCTTCAACAGGCGCTACGCATTGTGGATGGTGCAGGGAATACGACCTTTCAGTCAATCCCACTAAAACTGAATTAGTCATGTTTACCCATAAACGAACTTTAGGGCCTTATCGCCTACCTAAATTATTCGATACAGAACTTCAGTCAGCTACCGAAGTCAAACACTTGGGAGTCATCCTAAACAGTAAGTAAAACTGGAGCAGTCACTTACACAACAAAATTAACAGGGCATGCATCACCCTCTGGCAGTACAGGAGGATCATAGGTAAGAAGTGGGGCCTATCCCCCAAAATGATACTTTGTCTATACTGTGTGTTGATCCGTCCCATGATCTCGTACGAGGCAGTGGTCTGGTGGCCACGCATCACACTAGTCTCAGCATCGTAAAAACTTCAATGCATGCAGAGGCTTGCCTGCATGGCAATTATAGGCTGCATGAGGACCACTCAGACAGCTGCTCTTGAAGCCATGTTGGAGCTTCCGCCGCTCCATCTGTTCATACAACAAGAAGCAACAATGGCGGCCGCACGCCTCAGAACACTTTCAACTCTGGTGTAAAAAGACACGCAATACACCGCGGTACTGGAAGGATTCTACAACGAGTTCCCCCTGGTGAGAGCCATAAACGATCTAGTACCAGCGTCGAGCTACACGATAACTGACAAATGCTTGCACTGACTGGACAGGTCCACTCAAATCTGTGTGGTTCTTTCTTCAAAAGACCATTTCAGATACTAATCTGCATAGTCCTCATGTAAATTGAGGAATGTCTGGACTTTAAAAGAGTAGCAAGTTAACAGAGAACCTCTGAGTTTGTTTCGGCTGTTTCTTCTTAGAGTAGTCAGGTACAAAACACCGGCCCCAAATAGTTAAAAAAAAAATGACGTGTAAAAGTGTTTGTAAAAACCTATTTGCAAAGTAAACATCCAAACAATTATACCCAAACAATTTATATTCGACAAAAGTACAAGATCCAGCTCCATGAGGACCACCACTGTGAGGGGTTAAATCCAGCTGAGCTGCGGATCTTCACGTATACCTATAGCCGTAACACTGTGGGTCCATAACACGGTATTTCAGGCAGAATGCACGGGTATTTCCCTAGCTGCATCAGCCATCCTAGCAAGAAAGGTCGAGGACTACTATTCGCATACTTTTAGACAGCAGGGCTGAACTGTTAGCACTAGACAACCACACGGTCGACTCCGGGTTAATATAAGAGTGTCACCAGCGCCTAAACCAGGTCGGTAATCACAACAACATAGCCATACAACGGATTAAAGGTCACAGCGATTCCCGGGGCAACGATGCAGCGGACGAACTCGCCAGAACGGGTTCGAGCATGGCAGCAGTGGGTCCAGACTCCTGCCACTGTCCTTCGGGTATCTACGAACTCTGGTAAGGAAATGCACCAATGAACAACACCACAAACTGTGGCAACACCACGGTGAGTGTAGGCAGGCCAAGGAAGCACTTCCTACTATAGACGGCCGCTTTACCAAGCGAGCTCTCCGGCTGACAAAGCTACAGCTCCGCACAGTCACAGCCGCCATCACTGGGCACAGCTCCTTTAATAAACACCTCCTTGTCCTAGGAGTCACAGATAGCCCACTGTGCAGAGCCTGCATGGAGAAAAACGAGACAGCAGCCCACGTGCTTCTACACTGCCTAGAGGTTGCAACTTAGAGGGCAAAGTACTTCAGTAACCCTCGGGGAACTAGGGTGGATCGAATAAAGTTCCCACCCGTACGCAAAATACGCGCTTTAGACGTGGAGTTGCGGAAACCAGCCCGCTATACAATACAATGCAATGGCTTCCACAGCGTCAGTATCTTTATTGCCGCTTATCACTCGTTTTCAACTATGCCACCTTCGGTTATCGATTCTGCTAGATTAGACATCAAATTAGAAGTTGCTCACCTTAAGGACATCAGTGGAGTAACGTGCTTCAGGTTCGAACGTTTGTATCAATGCTTCTCGCATCTCCCTCCAGACAGGTGATTTTACAAGCCACGCATCACCAATAGTCTTGGCTCGTCCTTGCAATAGACTCGCTATCTTAATACAAACTTCGTGGTCAGCCAACTCCCGGTGTGCTTTGGCTCGATCGACGTGCTCGCACCAATCTCGAATTGGGACATCACCATCTGGATTGTAGGATGCTATATAGATGTCACGTAATCTTGGTCTTCGCGTCGGAACTACAGTCTTATTTATCACCCGTGGCCAGCATCTGTTTTGTGCTAGAGCCTTCCGTTTCTCCATCATTGAGGGTGGATGGGACCGAAGATATGTCCCGGTTGATCCCGCTTCTGATTTCGGCGCGAGTATGGCCGGACTGGATTATCGGTGACGGACACTGAATTCTTACGGGGTCCATGTCGTGTTGAGCATGGTCATTTGCCATTATTTTTAAAGAAAATCAATATTAAATCAAAACATTTTAATACGAATTTAAAAATGATTACAAAATAATGAATTAAAACAATAATTAAATTTAAACTGATGATAATATGATTCAGGCGTGAACCGTGTCACAATTAGGGTTGTGGACGGGTCGCTCGCTAGAATTGGAATGCCCCGCATCGTTTTTTTTTTTTTTTTTTGAATGGCATCTCGCAGTTCAACCTATGAGGTTGTCGTCTGCTTAACCGGACTATCCTGTGGGTGCCTTTAGAGTAAGGCCTCCAGCCAGGGCATAAAAACTTACAAACTAAGCGATTGCACGCTAAGGGCACCCCCTGTGGGGTACGAACCTCGGCTTAGGGCGTCGCTGGGGGAAGACTGCATGGGGACAGGCTGGATCTGAATGGTATCATTATTTAGGGGCTGATTTAACACTACTGGCACAGCATCGCGGGCTGGCTCGAGCGAGGGTCGGGGAGGGCATGGACCGGGACGTCGCGACGGACCTCGACGGCGAGGTCGGAAAGACGGCGGTTTGAGTCGGAACTTTTTAAGAGTGCTAGTCTCTTTACTACTCTCCTGGAGGAGGGTGATAGCATCATCTGGAGTGACAAGGGTATGCCTAGGACGGCGTACTGTACTAAAGCGCGAGGGTTCGTAACGGGCGGCCGCTGCGATCAGGGGATTACGGTGTTTAATGGCGTTATCGAAGAAACGCTTCGAAAGACGTTTCATAAACTGAAGGACGGTGGGCATTCTAAGGTCTACGTGTAGACGGTCATTACGGACATAAAAAGGGGCTCCCGTGACTCTACGTAAGAACCGGTTCTGTAAAACTTGCATCCTATGGATGTACTTAGGCTTGGTGTGAGCGTACACGACGCAAGCGTACGTCATAATGGGGCGGATCACCGCGGTATAAAGGCGCAACTTGCACTTGAGTGACAACTTGCTTTTTGCCGAAATCACGAAATGAAGCCTACCCATAGCAAACGCAGCTCGGTCGCGAGCTGCTTTGATGTGCGCCGCGAAAGACAAGTGGTTGTCAAGTATGACTCCTAAGTACTTGGCTTGCTTCTCCCAAGGGATAGGCTTACCGTACATAGTGATCGGGCTGAGCGCGGGTGGCTTAATTTTACGCTGTTTAGAGTAAAGAACTGCCTGGCTCTTGTCGGGGTTCACCTCGATTCTCCATTTCCGGAACCAAGCGCCTAAGACGTTGGCTGAGGTTTGGAGGGTGCTATAGATAGCGTCGTGACTGCGGCCAGTGTAATAAATGGCCGTGTCGTCCGCGAACAGGGCTAACTGAGCCTTCTTGCTCTTGGGGATGTCACTGGTGAACAGAGTAAAGATAAGGGGAGAGACGACGGAGCCCTGAGGGACTCCGGCTCTAATGGGGTGGGGGGAAGACAGTGCCTTCCCGATGCGATAGCGGAAGGTGCGATCCGACAGAAAGTCTCGTAAGATGAGCACGAGACGGTCCGGCACTCCCAGTTTGTACAGCTTATATAATAAGCCGTTGTGCCAGACTTTGTCGAAAGCCTTTGCTATGTCGAAGTACAACACACCCGTCATCGCTCCACGCTGGAAGCTAGCGCTCAAGTGTTCTACGATGCGATGGGCCTGTTGAATGCAGGAGTGTCCGGTCCTGAAGCCGAACTGCTCGTTGGGGATGAGACTCTTAGCCTCGGCGAAGTCTTTGAGTCGCTTATAAATAAGTCTCTCGTAGATTTTGCCGAGTGCGTTCAGGAGACTGATAGGTCTGTAGCTCGAGGGCTCAGACTTGGGTTTGCCTGGCTTGGCGAAACCGATGACAGTGGCCTCTTTCCATATTTGGGGAAAGGCGTTGTTGCTCAGGGCACCATTGAAGATGGCCGCCATTAACACGACGAGCTGAGCGGGGAGGAGTTTTAACACCCTATTGGTGATTCCGTCGGAGCCGGGTGCTTTCCGCGGTTGAAGCTTATTAATGATGTCTTGCACTTCGTCAGCTGTGACCGAAGGCAGAGGATCATCAGGGTCTTCTACGGGAGGGAGGGCGGCTTTACGTTCGACGAATGCGTTCACCTCATCGAGATGTCACTTGTCTACTGGTTGAGAGCTGGGGGAGCACTGGGACTCTAGGCTGTCTGCTAGGCATTCGGCTTTCTCAGAGTCGTCGAATGCAACGCTCTTATCGGGTCGCGTGAGGGGAGGCATCGAAGCCTCTTCGGTGGAGCGCAACTTGCGTTGCAGCTGCCAGAAGGCTAGGTGGGTAGGCTCAAGCTCGCTAAGCGTCTTGTCCCATTGATCTGAACGATGCTCACTAGTGCGCTTCTTTACAGCACGCTGTAAATGACGCATGTGAGCTTTGTTCGCGTCGCAGGGAAAGTTGCTGTAGGCACGGATGGCCGCGTTCTTCTCGGTTATCAGTTCACGTACGTCAGCGGGTAGTATCCAGCGTTGATCGCTCAATGCTGGAACTTCTCGTGAGCAATCCTTCAGTACGGATTGCACGTGTTCTGTAAACGAGTTGATGGCGGCCGTCGTGTCTGCGACTGAGACTATGTGGCCGGGGATGGACTCCAGGTGAGACGACGTGGTGGATTTCAGCTTTTTGCTGACTTTCCTCCAGTCGGTTATCACTTGGGTTGGCGGGGGCTGGCTGGGGTCAGAGGGACCCGAGCGGGGAACTAAGTGCATGAGCACTGGTCGATGGTCTGAGTTAAGCTCATGTAAAGTCTCGATGGAATGCAACTTAAGGTTGACATTCTTGAGTAGCGCTATGTCGAGAACGTCCGGACGTTGGTCGAGGTCGTGGGGATAGTGAGTGTGCTCCATAGGAGCGATGGGATCGAAGTTGAGGGACTCACCCAGGTTATACACGTGACGTCCTCTGGCAGAGGTCGTCGTGCTGTTCCAGGCGGGGTGTTTGGCGTTGAGGTCGCCCGCTATGATAACGGAGTCACTCAAGCCGAAGAGGACGGCAAGGTCTTTGGTGAACAGAGTGTGCTCCTCGGACGTGCCGCCGGGAGGGATGTACGCGGAGGCGATAGTGATCGGTTGATGACCGGTCATGCCTAGTCGACACACTGAAGTCTCGAGTAGAGACTCCATGGGAGGGGGATCTAAGGGGATGCAGTGCAGTTCTTTTCTATAATAGATTAGAGTACCGCCCTTGTGGCAACGTGACCGATCGTTGCGAACTATGCGATAGTTGGCAATTCTCGGATCGCGGTGACTGGGCTTGAGGAAGGTCTCCTGTATGAGGAGGATATCAATTTGATGGTCACGGAGGAAGGTGGCGATTTCATCACGCTGGCCTCTAATGCCATTGGCATTAAAGTACCCTAATTTAAGGGATCGGGGTTTGGTACACGTTAATCTCGTATGATCCATTGAAATTAAAGATTGATGCCGCTGAAGGCTTCGCCTAACTTGATTAGGGACTTGAGGATAATTTTAAGCTTATCACCGTCAGTGTTAGCCTCCCTGAGATCTGCCGCCATGCGGTCTGCTTCGGGGGTGACTAACTTTGCTAACGTTTCTAAAGTTACGTTAGGAGAGGAGACCGCGGCCGCGGGGCCGGGAGGCGCGGGACGAGCGGGCGCCGGTGCGCTCGCTTGGGCCACGGGTGTGGGGACAGGGGCATCTAATAGCCCGGGAATGGGGCTGGACTTTGCTTTGCCGAGTGCCGGGAAGGCTCTCTGGTGGTTCAGCGAGGTCCAGGGAGAGGGCCTCTGAGGGCTGAGTCTCTCCGGCATCTGTGCAGTTGGTAGCCTCACCGATGGGCTTTCTCTCTGCTGGCGGGCGTTTACACGCTTCGCCAGTTTAGAGGAGGAGCCTTTGGGGGCTTTCGGGCAGCCGCGGTAGTTAGCCGGGTGGCCCGACTGGCCGCAAAGCACACAGCTCGGTGGCTCCGTGCATAGCGATTTGTCTTTGGGACGGGGGCAGTCTGCCGTACCATGGTCGCCTAGACACTTTACGCATCTGTGCGGCGCATGGCAGTTGGCTTGGCTGTGTCCGTACAGCTGGCAGCGGTGGCACTGCCCTACTACGGCTGAGCGGTAAGGCTTCTCTATTGAGATGCCTGTGAGGGAGCATACTGACTTCACTTTGAAGATCGGGTGGTGTCCTTTTACTGGGTCACAGATGACCAGTACCATATCGTACTGGGCTCCGCCTCTCGCCTTATGAAGGCGGTGGACGGCTGCGACCGGGATGTCCTGGCCTTGGAGGTCATTTAGGATGTCCTCCGTGGATATCTCCTTCGGGATCCGCCTGATCACCACGCGGGTGGGCTTCTCCTCTGGAAGGGAGTAAGTATGGAAGGCTATGTGCCTTCCGATCAGCTGACGGGTTAGTTCCCTGAAGTCAGCGGTCGTTGGGACCACCACTTTTATGCCCTGTTGTGTGCTTTTTGCGCTTGTATATTGTATGCGGCGCTCAACACACATTTTGGACACGTCTGTCCATTTCCCTTTGTCCTGAATGAACAGCAGAGGAGGGGGCTTCAGCTTCTTTGAAGAAGCGGCTGAAGGGTGAGCCTTAGGGCTGGCTGGCCTGCTGGTATGAGCAGCGGCGGACGTTGGTACGGGGACCGGGGAGGTGGGACGGGAGGCCGCGGGAGAGGGGACAGAAGGGAGCGCGACGATCTTTTTAGCCATGGCGGCCTGGGAGTTTTTGCCCTTCTTCCTCTTGCCCTTTCCGACGACTTGATAGTCGTCTTCAGAGGACGAGGCGGCAGAACACGAGTCTAAAATTGACTCTGAGTCGGAGACTGGCTCAGTTGTGTCCATGTTCTCGGAAACGGGAACAATGGACGCAGGTTCGGACTGATCCTTTGTTTGCGAAACAAAAGGTTTCGAAACAATGGGACTCGGTTTAGCCGGAATCGCGGCGGCGACGGCTGGCGGTAAGCCTTTGTCCATGTTCTCGGAAACGGGAACAATGGACGCAGGTGCGGGCTGGGCCTTTGTTTGTGAAACAGTGGGCTTCACAACAATGGGTCTTGGTGTAGCCTTAATCGCGGCGGCGACGGCTGGTGGTAAGCCTCTGTCGGCAGGCGGCGGAGACAAAGGGCTTTCAAGTGCGTCACTGAAGTCAGTGACGTTATCACTGGTTTGCCGGATAGCATTAATTTCAGACCCATATTTTTTAAAATTTGGGTCTGTCGCAACGATGCGCAAGAAAAAGCGCAAAAGGGCTTTTTCTGTCTCGTCGAGGGACGACATTTCATCGGCTAAAAGTTAGCGGACATTTGAGTGAAGCTCAGCGCGCTTAGCAACCTAATTCCTTGAACAATTATGTAGGGAATTTACTGGGTCAGCGACTCACCCGTTTCAACCTTCCCGCAGCCACAGTCCGAAGGTCCTGGCTTGGTAGCAACTCCAACCCCAGTCTTAGGAACTTGCTTTCAGGAACTTGTTAAAACGGGAAACACTAGCACAGTATATCGGCGGCACATGTGTTCGCGACGGAGTCCAATTTTTCACCTAGACCCTGAAGGGGTTAGGCGGGCGGATTGGGTCACCACCCTCTCTCGGTTTCGTTGGCACCGTTAGGTTTCCCACCAAGAATCTCGAAACTGAGGACTTTTCCCTGATGGGGCAAAGGAAGTTAAATCGGAATAATATCCGAAGCAAATGAGCAAGTGATGTCTTAATAAAAAGACAGCAATTGTTCGGGGGTGTAGTCGAGGGACTACTGATGACGTCACGACACTGGGAAGCGACGAACCGATGACACACACTGATAGCGAGCGGGAATGCGAGCAGGTAGCGGCACGTCCGTACGCGACGGCGGTCAGGCGGCGAGTGCCCCGCACGAACCAGTGGCTTTCGCAACGTCCCCGACATGGGGGCGTGGCGGGCGGGATATGGGCAAGCCCTTTCCCCGCGGAATCATTACTGTGCCCGTAAATACGGGCACCTCCTTTGATTGCCTGTATAGGCACGGTTGTGGCGAGCGCGTGTAAACGGCGCAACTCGTCAATGTGTGGTTGTCATTTTGTCCGGTAGGAGGCGCCAGCGGCGCTAGCGCTGCGCGCTTAGCTACGGTACAACGTTACCGTAGCGAGCGCCGCTTTCTTCGCGCCACCTCGGCGGTCTGTCACCGCCAGGTGAGACCTCCGGTTGCCCGGAGGAGGCCCAGCGGATGACGACCTGCGACGGAGGTGACTTTGTTGGCGCATCCTACCGCTAAGGATGTTGGCCCCCGTCCGCAGACGCTCTCAGATCTAGCCGATCACGCTCCAGACTAAGGGGCCGTAATGAATGTGTTAGAGCGGCATTGTACTGTGTGACGCCGCTCTTGTATGCGAATGAGTAGCGAGCCCGCGCCGCAAGTTCATCGCGTAAGTTAGGATGTCTGTTGAGTAATGAGTGCGTGTTCGATGCCCGTCTCTCCTATATTAACTTAGGTAGCGACGTGCTTCGACAGTGTGTGTACTGTGGTGTTGTGGAGTCACATTGATTGGGTAGGTCGCGTGTAGGTGAGAACGACCTACCCGGGTGGGTCAATCCGGGGGGGGGGGGGGGGGCTAAACCACGTCCGCAGGCACGAGATCGCGCGGCAGGCGGCGTGTGCGCCTCGCGCACCCCGCGTCAGGCGGGCGCGTGTGCCATGGCGCTATTTGCGCCAAGTGGGGCCAGGCAGAGGCATCTGCACGCGCGAACATGGAGGACGCGAGGCGGCTACAAAAGTCGTCCAGGCTCTCAATCTTCATGTCCCGCTGTATTGTGGTGTTCCTCACGTAGCGAGGGGCGGCGACAATTGTCCGCAGCGCAGAGTTCTGTTGCGCGCGGAGGCTCTTCTTCGTGGTCTCGCTCGTGAGGGCGAACCACGCTGGGGCGGCGTACGTGATGAGCGGGCGGACGTACGCTTTGTACACGCCCAGCTTGGCACGCAGCGGGAGGCGGGACAAGAGCACTGGACGAAGCAGGAAGCGGGCTGCCCTGCATTTCGCGACCGTGCTGCGGACGTAACTTACCATGGAGAGTCGACGATCGATAGTGACCCCTAGGTATTTTGCCTGAGGCGACCATGCGATGTCGGCTCCCTGTAGCGTTAAGGGTGGTGGGAGCTTGGTGCCGCCGGTGGCCAGCGCCTGTGTCTTACCCACGTTCACCGACAACCTCCACTTGGACAGCCAGTCGGGAAGTAGGTCTAGCGCGCGCTGCATCTTAACGGCCGCGTGCCGCGTGTTAAGCGAAGTCGCTATGTACGCGGCGTCGTCGGCATACAGCGCGAGCGTGGTGTCAGGTGTGGTAGGGATGTCGTCGGTGTAACATGAGTAGCAGTGCGGCGAGACGCAGCTACCCTGCGGCACTCCTGCAGCGATCGGGCGGGCGCCCGATAGCGCGCCGTCGACCACCACCCGGAAGGTCCTGTTGGTGAGAAAGGAGGAAACCACCCTTACCAAGCGACGAGGCGTGCCGGCCTGTGCCATCTTGTACAGCAGGCCGGCGTGCCAGACCCGATCGAATGCCTTCTCCATGTCGAGGAATACTGCTACTGCTTGTTCCTTTTTATTAAGGGCCGCGGTGAGCAGGTGCAGTACCCTCGACAACTGGAGCGTCGTGGAGTGTTCGGACCGAAACCCAAACTGCTCCGCCCGTGGAGAGAAGTGCTGCTTCAGGTGTCGCAGCAGGAGTTGCTCAAACACCTTGGAGGTGGTTGAGAGAAGCGTGATGGGCCGATAGCTCTCCGGCTTCAGCACATTCTTGTGCGCCTTGGGCAGCATTATGACGCGCCCCTCCTTCCACGAGGTCGGGAAGGCGCCCGTGCGCAGTATGCCCGTATACAGGCGCGCCAGGGCCGCTACCGTACGGTAGGGCAGGTGGCGCAGCACTGTGTTGGTCACACCGTCCGCTCCAGGGGCCTTCCTCAGCTTCGTATTGAGGATAGCGCGTCTGACCGCGCAAGGCGAAAAGAAAATTGGGTCTTCATCGGAGGCTATCGGCGTGGAGAAGTACTCTCCAAGGTGCCTCTCGACTGCTGCGATGTGCTCGATGTTAGCAGTCGGGTTTGGTACGAATTGACGCTCCAGGTGCTCGGCAAAGATCTCTGCGCGGTCTGACGCAGTGTATCTCGGTGCCCCGTCGCTGTGGAGTAACGGTCGTACCGGAGCCGGGGTGTTCGTCAGCTGACGACACAGCTTGTGCAGCGACGTCCAGTCTCCCTCTGCGGCGTCGATGCACTTTTCCCAGCTCTCGGCATTGAGCTCCTGAAGCTTGGCCCTAACCTTCTCCGCGAAGCGGTTGAGTTCGCGTTTGTCGCGCGGGCAGCCTGTGTTTTGCCACCGCTTGCGAAGGCGCCTCCTCTGGGCGATCATCCGCTTTAGGTGGGTAGGCAGAGGCTTGTAAAGGAGCCCCTGCGGTTGCGTAATTGTTATTGTCGCCCTTTCGTAGGCGCGTTGAATGCAAGCGGTTACCTCTTCCGCTAGCCCGTCGACATCCGCTGCGGTGGCGATGGGCCAAGCAGGAGTGGTGGTTTCCATCACTTCGACGAACTTGGTCCAGTCCGTCTTGCGACGTGGCGCTGGAGGTGAGAGTCTCGTTGGCATTCCGGATAGGACGACGAGTACAGGTTGATGGTCCGACTGTAACTCGTCGTCTATGACTTGCTGCGCGATCTGGCATCCCAGGCCCGTGTGGATGACGATGTCCAACACGTCCGGTTGGTGTGCCTGGTAGTCTGGGTAATGGGTGGGTGCTTCAGGGCCGGACACCGCGTATCCATGGGACTCTGCGTCTGCGAAGAGTCGCCTCCCCCCGGTATTCGAGTGCCGGCTGTTCCAGGCCGGGTGTTTCATGTTCATGTCACCGGCAAGGAGAGTCGGGTGCGATGACTGGTGTAGTAGCGCCCGTAGCTCCGCTAAGTCGAGCGGGGCCTCGGGCGGGCAGTAGCATGCGTAAATGCTTAGGTCCTTGCCGGCGACCTGTAGCTGGGCCCCTAAAGCGTAAAAGGAGCCCAGTGGCGTCGGAGGGAGTGGCTGGTGCACGACTCTTCGGCTTATCAGGACCGCCAGACCGCGGTAGATAATGCCTTCTGGAGACTTCTCATCCTGTCTATACAAGACGTATCCCGGGAACTTGGGCCTGTCTGCAGGCCCCAGGAACGTCTCGCTGATGAGCGCCACGTCAATGCGTTGGTCCTTAAGGAGGAGGCGGAGTGGGGCAACCTTACCTCTAAGGCCGCGGGCATTCCAGTGAATAATCCTTAGCGAATCAGCCATGGTAAAGTTTAAATAACTTGGCCAATCCGTCAAGGATTATAAGCTCCGCGTCCTGGCCCTCTCTGATGGCCTTGATCAGGTCCATCAGTAGGTTAATGGCGCAGGCGGTAATCTCCCTTGTGGGAATGTTGCGACGCTGTTGTCGTTGCTCTCGGGCGCCGGCTAGCGGCTGGGAAGTGCTAGTCACCGCAGCTGGTTGTGCGGCGACTGTAATAGTTTCTGTGGGTGGGGCGGGTTTCCCCGCCCGCTTCCCCTTCTTCTTGCCGGCGCCGGTTGCAGCGTCGGTGGAAGTCTTTAACGTCGCTGACGACTGAGTCGTCGCCTGCGCCGGTACAGGGCCAGGGTCCTGCCTAGGTTGCGGCGCGGAGGATTGGGGCTTTTTCCCCCTCTTCCTCTTTTTCCCCCGCGGCCTCTTCCTCCGCTTTGAGGCGGGAGCGTCTTGTTTGGTGTGGGGCCCGTTAGCTGTCGCCATCAACGACTTGCTTGGGGCCTCGTGGTCATCTGAGTTCACGGCTGCAGCAGGCTCTTCTCGGCGCTGCTGCGTGATGGCGACAGTGCCCGCTCTTCTGTTCCGGAGTTCCCTCCGGAGCACGGGGCACGCGCCGCTCGACGCCGGGTGGTCACCTGCGCAGTTAACGCAAGTGGCCTTTTCTGTCCGTGGGCGTGGGCAGTCGCGGGCCGCATGCTCTTCGCCGCATCGTACGCATGCGAGCGGGCGGTGGCACATGTGCGAACTGTGCCTGAACTTCTGGCACCTGTGGCACTGTGCGGGCCCCTTTTTGCTCCGCCAGGCATCAATGCGGACGCCACGCATGCACATGAGCACGGTGACGTCATAAATTGTCCTGATCTCTGGCTGCCTCCTGAGGACAACATAGAACAAGCATCCGGGTCGTCCGCCGCGCGCTTTTATGTTGCGGACGTACTCGGGCTCGTATCCTAAGGTCCTCAGCTCCTCCTCTATATCGGCAGGGTCTGTGTCAGATGGCAGCCCCCTGATGGCCACCTTGATGCTACGCTCCGCTGGTAACGAATACGAAAACCAGCTTAGGCCCTCCGACCTCTCTAGGTCTGTGAGGTACCTCTGTACCACCCTGTACTCTTCCTCAGTTTCAGGCATGAATCTAATTCCGCCCTGATAAGGTCGAGCATTTGGAGGATGGCCCAGTTTATCCCTCACGGCCCTGAAGTGGAGTGCCCAGTTGGGCATCTTTTCCACCACCAGCGGAGGGTAGCGCGGCCTGTCCCTTTCCTTCTTCTTGGCAGCTGCGTCTGCGCTCGTGCCTTGGGCAGGGGCTGCGGCGGCGGCTGTCGTCGATGGGATGGTGTCGAGTCCGGTGGGCGGGCGGCGAGCCGCCTCGGCGAACGTCGGCGATCCGACTCCGGCTCTACCGCGCGGGTCGCGCTGCGGGAGCGGGGAGTCGGGGCAGACGCGCTTCGCCTCTTCGGCGGCCTCGTCGTCCGAGCTGCGTGGGCGGCGCTGGGCACGAGTCTCGAGGGAGACATCGCGCTCGCGCGCCGCTGGGTTTGGTGTCTTAGTAAGTGAAGTAGGGGCACCTACCTCAATGTCTTCTTGTTCCATGTCGCTGTCCTCCTCGCTCGAGTAGTACGGCGACATGGGCGCAGGTGAGTCCTGGGCTGCGTTGCGGGGCGGGGGCGGTGACATCGGTCCCAAGGCAGACGTCGCTGCGGCGGCTGAGCCTGCCAGCAAGTGACGCGGTGCGGGTGATGTCGTCCGTCCAGCCTTCGGCGCGACGGCGGCAGCGGTAGGCCGAGTATGTGATGCACTCGCGACGGGGCGCGACGCGGCAGGCACGGCCTGTTTGTTGGAGACGGCGGAGGTTGGGCGCGCGATGCGCGGGTCCGCGGCGCGGGGTGCTTGTGTCGCGGTCGCCCGATCCCCCTGCGCAGAAGAGCGTAGGGCGGGGGCGACAGCGCGAACAGCTGGCGCGCGGCTGCTGGGCCCAGGGGGGCCCGTGGGTTGCATCGGCACGGGACGAAACGCCGGCGGACGAACTGGTACCGTCGATGCTCGTACCGATGGTGGCGTCTTTATAACAGGGCTGCGTCGTGGCAACGGCGAAGGAGGCGATGCCGGGAACGGCCTCCTCCCCTCCACTTCTGGGTCGGCAGCTTCTTCATCGGAGACGTCGCTAAGCGTCGGACTCCGAATGGTCGGGATCGACGGCGCTCTGTCTCCTTTGGGCGGTGGCGGCGACTTCCTAGGCATCTTGATTGGGTGTGGCCTAAACCGCAGCCGCTACGGTGCAGCTGCACCGGGCAGCACGGGAGGCACCCGCTGCGAACCCGCAGGCACTAGGTACCCATGGGTACCCAACGGATACCTCTACCGTAAAGTTTTTTAAAATATTCGGCTCGGGCGGTATACTGTTAATTTTTTATTTTCGCGCCTACCCTCAACCAGTTTGATTAAAATGGGAGGTCGGCCAATCACAACCCGCGCCTAAGGTGGCGCAGGGGACTTCGGTGGCGGCCAGCGGAGGCCTGCACACGTCGAACTGCGATTGGTCGATACCTTACGGTTTATAGGTCGCGGCACTAAAAACTAACTAGCTCGTGGAGAGGCCACAAGCTAATCCGAGTGCCCCGCATCGCTCGGCGCTCCGTATTATAAAGGCCGACCCCTTCCACAACTCGCCTGATTCACTGGGTGGTGCGATGATGTCACAGAGTGTTCCGTTTCGTTTTAAGTCGTAATGATTTGCTCACGCCGACATATATAAGATTTAAAAGCTTTTCATTATGATTCCATTGAGTATATCGACTTTTCTCGCTGACTGTACCACCAAAGATCCGGGAATTTAAAAACAACAGCTTCCGTAAGAATAATAAGAGTATGATAGAAAATTAATATCTATAATGTTACAATATACCCAGAAAGTACTCTTTCAAGAAAATTTATAACATGATACATGATTCAAATTCTGCTCAAAGTGTGTCACCATAATTATGGTGTCAAATAACAGAGAGTTTCGCATGTGACTAAAGAGTGATGAATTTAAATGTTGAAAGATGGAGAGGAAGTGAAGACCAAATAAACGGTGGATGGAGTGTGTGAGAAAAGTAAGCCAACCTTAAGTCAAATGTGACAAGGGCAGAAACGTTATGAATAGCAGAAAGGATATAGTCTCTGTGTATATTTGAAACGCATATTCACACTAATAAACAAGCTGTTGTTTTGCATTTTCGAATAGGGGATGATCCAATTTTTTTTTCTTTCTCCGTCGGGTAGTTTATTGAAAAGTATTGGACACGTATTTTTTTTTTTCACGTGGTCGTAAAATTACGGAGATATATTGAGTTGAAATGGCGCATGACTTCACATGTAGGTAAGTTTTATACCTACTTGTGACGTAGTAAGCCAACTTTAATCAGTCATCGACGGACTACTATACGTGACGCACGCGCGGACGCTAAGCTAACTTATACGTATACCCTCAGCTTTAATAAACATGTCTAAGTGCGATAATTGTAAAAAAAATATAACTAAAAGTTCACCGGGGTTAGAGTGCGGTAAGTGCGAGCGAATAGTGCATTTGAACCCAAAATGTACGGGATTAACCAACAAACAGATCGTTGCATTAAAAGCCGCATCCAGCCTGCAGTGGACATGCCACGACTGCCAGCAGGAATCCCCGAGACGTAACTCATCCATCATTATACCTGAAGAGGACGATGAAGAGGACGATACATCAGTTCAAATTAACGCAAAAACTTTATTAAGCAATATCACTAAAGAGGTTGAAAAAGCAATTAAAAGTGAAATGGCACAACTAAGTGATTCCTTGCAGTTCCACAGCGATAAACTTGATGAAGCAATGGAGACTATGGAAGCTTTCAAGCAGACTATCAAGGCTCTTGAGCGTAAGAATGCGGAATTAATAAATAAAAATAATAACATGGAAACCCGTGTAGGTGTATTGGAACAACGTCTGCAAGAGATGGAACAGGAGAAGCTTGCAAAATACGTAGAGATTGCAAACGTGCCTAATCAAAACAATGAAGATGTCAGAATTCTGGTGGATAAAATTGCAGCTAAGCTGAACCAGCCTAAAGAAGAGATCAAAAGTGCACGCAGACTCCGTGGATGGAAAGAACAGTCGGCCAACATACTAGTGGAGCTCAAAGACGAAGACGTTCAGGAAAACTGGATTTCTGCCGCTAAAAGTGTCAAACCAACTGTTTCCGATGTCCTTCCTAGCGAAAACAATAACATAAATGTCGTATATGTGAGAGAAGCCATGACAAAACATCACAAGCAACTATTCTGGAATGCCAAGCAGGAGCTAAAAGTCAATCACAACTTTAAGTACGTGTGGTTCAAAAGAGGATTTGTCAAAGCTCGCAAGGAAGACGGTGGAAAAGTTAGTATCCTACGCACCATGAATGATATACACGGACTAGCTATCAATAAGTAGTAAGTCGGAAAGTCATCGCATCCGCAAGTAAACAAAGCACTAACAGAACATCTTAATAAAAATGGCGACTTATTTTTGTGATATTAACGAGATTAATGACTGTATAAATGTTAACGACTTTATAAACTGTATCCCTTACCATCAATTTAATCTATTGTGCATGCATATTAATATTCGATCAATAATCATAAACTTCTCTGCATTAGAACAAATGGTCCATAGTTCAAAAAAAAAACATCGATGTCATCATTCTAACTGAAAGTAATATATCAGAAAACAATAGTGTTCTGTATAAAATAAGCGGGTACCGAATGTACACAGCATTGCGCAAGGCTCGAAGGGGTGGTGGTATTATAGTGTATGTGAATAATAAACATAAATGTAGCCAAACAAATGTAAAAACTATACACTTTGAAAGCTTATTCTGTACTGTCACCACCCAATCGAACTATACTGCGAATTTGTGTGCGGTATATCGACCACCAAGCTCGAGTAAAATTCTATTTATTGACGAACTACAAACTTCACTACAAAAATTCACTATAAACACAGAATTGTACTTATTAGGAGACACTAACATAGATTTAAAAACGGATAATCCTGTAAGGCATAAATACAATAACATGTTATGTAGCATGGGCCTTTTGTGCGGGATCACTGAACACACCAGAATAGCATTATCTAACGGAAAAATAAGTAAATCTTGTATTGATCATATCTATGCGCGATCCCGTACACAAGACCTATTTACGGCGGCACTCGGTACCACACTGGCTGATCATCGCGCTGTGATGCTCGCATGTTCTGGCACGCGTTTACAGGTTGTCCCAAAATACAAGACCTGTATAAATAATCATCAACTTAGTAAATGTTTCGATGGAATCCAGTGGGAAAAATCACAGGATATAAAATGTCCTCTACTTTTATATAACTTCATACGTACACAGTTCAAAGAATGTTATGAAAAATCAGAATATAAAACCAAAATTAAAACAAGCGCATCGCGTAGTAAAAATGAATGGGTGAATAAAAAAATTATTAAAGCCTGTGAACATCGGGATAAATTATTCATGAAGTGGATAAAGGACTCCAATAACTTGGTACTAAAACAAAAATATAATAAATCAAGAAACTATGTAAATACTTTAATACACAAAACTAAAAACAATAACATAAAGTCAGAAATTGTATCGAGTAAGTCAAATACTAGTGGTGTATGTAATAAGGTTGCAAATTGCTTGACTGGATTTTTGTGAATGAAATGCGTGTGTGCTTGACAACAACTTTATTGCTACTAAAAAAATCAACGCTGGTTTGCGTATATATAGTTACAACATACCGGCCCCCAAAGGACTATCGAGTCCTTTCAAAAAAGAACATAACAAGCAAAATTGTATTATTAATAAAGGCTAGTATTGTGATTTCTAAAGCAAGTTTATAGGTAAGTACATTTTAGAAAAGTTAAGAATCATCATTACAGTTTATAGGTAAGTGACACAATTTAGTAATGCATCGTTTAATGACGCTATCTCCACTCTTTACACTATAGACCCTAGTCAGACCATCTGGTCCAGGGTGTTTTTCAATTATTCTTCCTAATTGCCATTTTCCAGGTGGTAAGTTGTCTGTTTTTATAAGTACTATTTGTCCCTTTTCTAATTCTGTTTCTTGTTTCATCCATTTAGGTCTTTGCTGCAGACGTGTTAAATATTCTGTTTGCCATTTTTTCCAGAAATCTCCAAGAAGCCTCTGCATGTGTTGCCAGCGTGAAAGGTAAGTGGTTTTTATATTTTCTAGGTTTGGGTGTGGCACAACAATTGGAGATTCTCCAATGAGAAAGTGTCCTGGGGTTAGCATTTCTATTGCGTCTATATCTGACTCATCTGCAGGGGTGAGAGGGCGGGAATTTAAACAGGCTTCAATCTGACACAGTAAGGTTGTCAGTTCTTCAAACGTTAGGTTTGTTGTGAGAACTCTCTTCAAGTGGTGTTTAATTGATTTCACACCTGCCTCCCAGAGACCGCCAAAGTTTGGACTGTACGCGGGTATGAAATGCCATTGGGTTCCGTCCTTTGCTAATGTGTCTGCTATGTCTCTTGGGAGCTCACATTGTGCTGTTTGTAATGCAGCTATGAGTTCTTTACTACTGCCGACAAAGTTCCTGCCTTGATCGCTCCATAAGTGGGCGCATTTGCCTCGTCTAGATGTAAATCTTCTAAATGCAGCAATGAATGCTTCTGCTGTTAAATTGCTGACCAATTCAAGATGCACTGCTTTGACTGCCATACAGATAAAAATGGCTATATACGCTTTATTAGTTCTAGCGCCTCTCCCTTTTGATATCAATACCTGAACTGGCCCTGCAAAATCGACTCCGCTATGAAGGAATGGTCTGGCTGGGGTAACACGCTCTTTCGGTAGATCACCCATTAGTTGTTGCTTTGATGTGGCACTATGTTTAGCACATACCAGACATTGTCGGATGCATGCCTTCACGACGTCTTTGGCTCGTAGTATCCAGTATCTGGATCTAATGTAGGCCAACATCAATTGCACTCCTCCATGAAGTGTTTCTGCGTGTGCATTCTTCACGATCAATCGACTCAATTCATTTTTATTTGCAAGTATGATTGGGTGTTTACTTTCTAATGCAATTTCTGCATTTCTTAGTCTTCCTCCTACTCTTAAGACTCCTTTGGCATCTACATAGGGGTTCAAAGATTTTAAAGGGCTTCTTTTCTTTATTTCATTTCTGTTTGTTAGTGTTTGAATTTCCTCTTCAAAATCGTTTTGTTGTGCTATCTTTATACATCTATGTAGTGACTCTTCAAGTTCCTCTGTCGTGACATATTTCTGGTCTTCAGACATAACTATGTTGCGATTATAATGTAGAAATTTTCGACAGTAGCTTATGGCTGTAAGTAGTTCCTTTAAATTATTAAATTGTTTAAACTGATCTATCATTTTTGTGTTATCATTTTCAGTGTTATTTATTTTTAAATTTGTTTGTAACTCTTTAGTTGTTTTCTTTTCTTCATCAGTTTGTGTGTTTTCCAGCCGACTGAATTTGATTTCTCCCGTGCTCAGCCAGCTTGGCCCTTTCCACCACAAATGACATTCTTTCAATTCTTCTACAGGTAACCCTCGAGAAGCAATATCGGCAGGATTTTCATTAGATAGTACATGATACCATTGATTGCAGCTGACGTTGTCTAGTATCTCCACCACCCGGTTTGCCACAAATGTCTTCCACTTGAAGGGCTCGCCAGACAACCACGCCAGGACAATTGACGAATCTGTCCAAGCAAATGTTTGTGATTTTTGTACTTTCATTGCCCCACCCACATGAGTTAATAGTTGTGACAACAGCAGTGCTCCGCACAATTCGAGTCGGGGAATGGAAATAGTTTTTAAAGGAGCGACTCGTGTTCTTGCTGCCATCAGATTGGTATGCGTTTCGCCGTTAGGGCAAGTTACTCTCACGTAAACAACTGCTGCATACGCACGTGATGATGCGTCGCTGAATCCATGCAACTGAATGCGTTCTTTGTTTTTGGCTGTTGTATGTATCCATCTATCTACGCTTATGTCATTTATATGTTCCAAATCAGATCGTATGTGTATCCATTCATCTTCTAAGTCTTGACTAATCTGATCATCCCAGCTCACTTGTTCTAGCCAGAGTTTTTGCATTAACAACTTAGCTGTAATTACGCTTGGCGACAACCATCCCAAAGGATCATATAATTTTTGCACATTTGAGAAAATGTTTCGCTTGGTTGCAGCGCCTTCTGTAGGTTTCAAGTTAAATTTATATTCAAATTTGTCTGTATTCAGGTTCCATAGGACTCCCAGCGTCTTTACTTTTCCAGCGCTATTCAAATCAAGAAATGCATTTTTAGATCTTTCGTCTGGCGGTATGGATTTCATGAAGTCTACATTGTTTGATGACCATTTCTTTAACACGAAACCGCCTCTTTTCATCATATCCCTCAGCTGGTGTCTGGCTTCAATTGCCGTTTCTACAGTGTCCGTTCCAGACAGGAGATCGTCGACGTAAAAATCTGACATCATCTGTGTAGCGACAGGATAATTTTGACCTTCATCGTCAGCCAGCTGAAGTAAAGTTCTGCATGCCAAGTAGGGTGCTGGAGCTGTGCCAAACGTTACGGTAAGTAGACGGTAATCTTTAACAGGTTCAGATGGGTCTTTTCTCCACAGGATACGTTGGAAATCTGTATGGGCTCTGGACAGTCGTACCATTCTATACATTTTTTCAATGTCAGTCACAAAGCAAACTGCATGCATCCTCCATCTCATTATGATGCTGCGAAGGTCGTCCTGTACTAAAGGTCCAACTAGCAATTCGTCATTAAGTGAGGTGTTGTTGGAACCCTTACAGGAAGCATCATAGACCACTCTTGTCTTGGTGGTCTCTTTATCATAATTGACAACTGCGTGGTGAGGTAAGTAGACCGCTTTTTTTGTGTTAATTTCTTTTGCAGGTACTTCTTCCAGGTGATTTAGCATTGCGTAATCTTCCATCACTTTTACATATTCTTCTTTTAAGTTAGGTTGTTTTGCAAATTTTCTTTCTAATTGTAATAATCGACGCATTGCTATTTCACGTGTATTACCGTCTGGTGATTTAGGGTTTTGTGTTTTGAAAGGTAAGGTAACGACGTATCTACCATCTTCATTTCTTGTATATGTTTTTTTGTAAATGTCTTCGCATAACTGCTCTTCTTGTGAGTATTTTCTTTTCGTATCAGTGTCTATTTCCCACAGTGCTTTTAACATATTATCCATATCTACGTGATGGTGCATGACAAGAAAAGAGTTGTCTTCGTCTTTGTTTTGTATTTCTCCAAATAAAATCCAACCCAGGCTGGTTCGTTGTGCGCATGGTGTGCCTGGTGGACCTTTGATTAGCTCCGGTTGTAAAATGTCTGCATATTCTCTCACTCCTAGCAGAAGATCGACCGACCCTGGTAAATGGTAAGTCGGATCTGCCAGTTTTAGACATTTTATGTGCTGAACATCAGTGTATACAGCGAGTTTTGGTAATTTAGTGGTCAACTGTCTATTCATCACATAGGCTTGTATGTTAAGACAGAAATTGTCTTCTACTCTTGATATAACCTGTAGCTGAACCACTTGCTTGACATCTGTTTTAGTAGATCCCACTCCGATTACACTGCCTCTCGCTGACTGCCTTTTGAGTTTCAGAAGCTGAGCCGCCTTCTCACTAATGAAACACGCTTGCGATCCTTGATCGATAAGCGCTCTCAGTACAACGGTGTGTCCTTCTTCATTCTTACATTTCACCATTGCAGTTGCTAGCAGCGCTGTCATCTTTGTATTGCTGTGTTGTGCCGTCATTGTTGTTGTTGTATTGTCTTCCATGGTGTGATTCACAGACACATTTGAAGTTGCAGTAGATGTGGTAGCTGTCTCATTCTCTGTCTTTGAAACGTCTTCCCTTTTCTCGTGAAGGAGAGAATGATGTCGTTTATTGCAGATACGGCAGTTCGTAGGAACTCGGCATCTGAACACTGCGTGCCCCGGTAATAAGCAATTATAGCACAATCTATTTTTCTTCACATACTCGTTCCTGTCTTTAATGTTCATGTCCGTAAACTGTTTGCAATGACACAATGTATGTAGTTCTTCACACTTTATACATGATTTTTCAGTTGACGTAGTAGCCGTGGCAGCAAATGATTTTTCTTTAGGTTTTTCTCTTGCAGGTGCAGCTGGTGACACAAGCTCGAGTGTGCGGAACTTCGACTCTAAGAACCTTTTCAAGCTGTCCCATTTAGGTAAGTCCTCTAAATCTTCTTGATAGGAATATTCCTCCCAGTCTTTGTGAGTTTCTTGGTCCAATTTCTGTACGACAAGAAATATTATCATAGGACTCCAAGACTCCGTGGAAACTGATATATTATTGAGGTTATTAATGCACTCGTGAGTTGTGTCTAACAACGATTTAATTTGACTGGCACTCTGCGTATTCATTTTTCTTTGATTAAACAATCGTGTAATAATTGCATTCACTATAATTCGTTTGTTTCCATATCTTTGTTTCAATGCTGTCCAGGCTTGCGAGTAATTGCTTTCCGTTATCTGAATATGTCTCAGTAGCACCTCTGCTTCACCACCAATGCTAGCTTTTAAGTAGTGTAATTTTTGTACGTCACTAATTGAAGTATTTTTGTCAACTAATGATATAAATAAATCGTGAAAAGAGGACCATTCTTCGTATCGTCCCGTAAATTTCGGTAGTTCAATATTCGGCAATCTAAGTTGTGATGTAAACGTCCCTGACGATTCATGTGCACCTGAACTGCATGATGGGCTGGCGTGCGAAAGTTGTAAACATATGTCTTTAAGGTCCGCTTGCATAGATAAATAAAGATCTTCGCATACATAATAGTCTTCGTTCGCAAAATAGCTTATTGTATTTCGATTTTCCTTTGACGTACTTTTAACTAATTCTTGGTGGGTGGTAGTAAATTTGTTCCAATAGTCTTCTAAGCATTTTAATCGTGTCTCAATATATCCTCGTGTCAATTTCTGTTTAGGACATTTCTTTAAGTTAGTTTGTGTTTTTTGTAATATCTTGGCTATTTCTTCTAATACTCCCAGTAATTGTTCTGGCGTAGACATCTTTGATAAACACAAATAACTCGATAATCTTCAAAAACAATGTGATGTTAATATGAACGATGCACAGATTTCTCCGTTTTATTATTGTAAATAACTTGCACAAAAATCCTTAACTCGTTAGCTAATGACGACTCGGGCTCACTTCTTATCTAAGGAATGCGGCAGTCCTTTGTTCTCGACACCCGAACACGATCACTACTTTGCACTACAATCCGGCTCGATTTCGACCATATGGTGTATGTAATAAGGTTGCAAATTGCTTGACTGGATTTTTGTGAATGAAATGCGTGTGTGCTTGACAACAACTTTATTGCTACTAAAAAAATCAACGCTGGTTTGCGTATATATAGTTACAACAACTAGACAGTTGTGGCAAATTCTTAATCGGATCACAGGAAGAATAAAAAACTCTATTGATGATGCTATTCAGAATTCATTTAATAAAACTAATTTAACTTCAACAGATATTGCTAACAATTTTGCAGACACTTTCGTTAAAAGCGTAAAGCTAATTATTCCTAAGTGCTCGAAACCATTGTTAAATAAAACTGAGTATACAATTCCAGCTAACGTTACTATGCGTATAAAGCCTGCGGAGCCGGAAGTAGTTAAAAAAGTCATCATGTCTTTGGACAATAATAAAGCCCCAGGAATAGATAGAATTAGAGCCGTAGATATCAAAATGTTGAGCACGACAATCACCTCAGTGATTGCAAAATTAATTAATCTATGCATACACACATGCAATTATCCATCAACACTTAAAACAGGGATTGTCAGACCGATTCACAAAAAAGGAAGTAGGCTGGATTACAACAACTACAGACCTATCACTATATTGCCTACTATTGATAAAATAATAGAGAAATATATTTGTAAACAAATACACGAATTCTATGAAAAAAATAAAATACTAAACGACAAACAATATGGATTCCAACCAAAAAAGAATACCACACAGCTGCTATCAGCGTTCACAGATAGTATTCATAAACACCTAGATGAACAAAAACACGTCTTAGTAGTATTTATAGACTACAGCAAAGCATTCGATACGCTCAGACATGACCGGTTAATAGAGTGTCTTCATGACAGTGGAATTAGAGGCAGGCTGCTCGATTGGTGCGTGAACTATCTTGAGGACAGAAATTACATGGTCAAAGTCAGTGATGTGACTAGTGAACCGGTTACCGTAACGGAGGGAACGGCGCAAGGCTCGGTCCTTGGGCCACTGCACTACCTCACTTACGTAAATAGCCTTGTTAATGTCATAAAAAAGTGCGAAATCTTCCAATTTGCCGATGACACCTGCCTTATAGCCGCTGGAAAGAGTGTTAGTGATGCCCAAAGAAAACTACAGGAGGACTTTGTTTTGTTGGCTAAATGGTCTCATGACGCCGGTTTAGTATTAAACGCTAGTAAGACCAAGTTAATGTACATCAGTACCAGTCAAAATAGAAGCTCGTCCTTGCCTAAACTAACAACTCACTGCCATGAGTGTTTGCATGATAATTGCACAAATAAAGTAGCCAAGCCTTGCAATTGTGACTCCATAGATCTCGTAGATAGCCAAACATACCTAGGACTTACCATCGATAGCCACCTTAATTGGAAGGAGCACATTAACGGGGTGTGTGATAAGCTAAGATGTACAAAGCCCTGGCCGAATCATCGATATCTTATGGTCTGTCGAGCTATGGTAGGACATATAAGACTCATCTTGATAAAATTTACGCACTGCAACTACGTATATTAAAAGCAATTGTCCCGCATAACATTAAGAAGAAATTCAAAAATGACTACCATAAATTATTTGAATTCTGTAAGATCTTACCTGTACATGAAAAAACAAAATATGTACTGTTAAAAGAAGAGTTTTTCAATGAAAATTTAAAGAAAACCAAAACCATTAATAATAATGAGATAAAAAGGGGGGGGCCTGTATTTATGCTTTCACGGTTGCACAACGACACGCTTTGCCTACGCTCTGCATGGTAGTATAGATGCAGGCCTACCTTACTGCCTCCCTCAGAGGTGGTAGGGTGGCGGGGTCTTGAGGGGGAGCGCTACGGTCGTGTAGATCCTCAAGGCAAGTCTGGGGAGTTTACCTTCACGTGGTTGCCACCCTGTTCTTGGTCTAATTCCATAAGAAATAGACGCAACAAAAACCCCCAGGCGCTTTTTCGAACTTCTCCTGAAAGCCAATATCCCAGGCCTAAGGTAATCCTTCACCCCACTCCCATGATCCTATGCCCAGACACCCTCCTTCCTATTTTCCCTTTTCTCCTTTCGGTCCATGAGGACGGGTAACCTCAACTCCAAAAAAGCCCACCCAACCCAAAAATAATATGCAGAAAGGAAAAAATAATATTCCCCAGGTGGGTCCCGGCAACGCCGGGGAATCCCACACCGATTCGTCGGTCTGCCCCCACCGTAATCTGGGGGGGGGCACCAATCTGCCATTTAGTGCCGCGCCTTCTGCGCGGCCGGCCATAGCGCCAACAGCACAGGCTGCGGATCACGCGCCGACAGTACAGGCTGCGGATCACGCGCCGACACCCACAAAAACGGCTGCAACTTCTGCGCCGACTGACCCAAAGACGACTACGACTTCGGCGTCAACGACACTGACGAACGCTACACCTTCCACGAGTGCCTGGCAACAGAGTATCGTACGGAACAGTGTAACCAACAACCCCGAAAATGACACCAACAAGGCAAGACTATCCAGCCTTAGCAGCGAACTCCGCGCGCTGGCACTCCAGCGCGAGAAGATCGAGGCAAGGCTGAAAGACATAGGCTCTCTCGGGACGGGAAAGGAAGCGGAATCTGGTGGTTCTGGTTTCATCTCTGTGGACGAAGTACGCATGCTGAGAACAAAGCGCGGAAAGATCCGGAACAGAGAGAGAGTACTCAACGACCGTTTGCGCAGAACCCGCGAAGGCAATAGCCAGCGCGAAGCGCAAACGGTGAGTTGTAAGGGAGTACGCGACCAGCTGCAAACACGCGAAGGGGTAACTCAGCGCGAAGAGCAGCCGGACGCGGAAACGAGCGAGCAGAGAACAGTACGCGAAGGGGAAACTCAGCGCGAAAAGTCACTGCCCGCACCAGGACCATCCGGAGGAAACGACCGGAACCGCACCGACGAGGTGACCCAGGACCGACCACGCACAAGGCAGAAACGGGGCAAGCGGGCTGGGTCCTCGCGCAGGGTATCCCTGGCGCATAAAAGTTCGCCAAGCGCCTCAGAACCACAGCCCGGCACAAGCGGCCGAGCAGCGGCAAAGAGGGACCGACCGGACGACTCGGCCTCACCGAGTATGCTCCAGGGGGACACCGAACGCGTCAGAACCCAGATCGCTCAAGGGGAGCAGAGAACCTACGCACGGGCCACACGGGATATCCCTGCGCGACTCGCCGTAGCGATCTGCCTCTTGCCTCCATCCCGAGACATGACGACCGACGAGGCGGAACATATAAAGCTAAGTCTTGAGGGCCTCATCATGGACACGTGTGCCGACCCCTCCCAATCCATCATCCCATCCTTCCGCGGGTACCCCAGGGTAGCGGATGGCACGGTCCACGTATGGTGTGAGGATGAAAACGCCCTGACTTGGCTGACCCAGAACGTGCCCAAATTAAGACTGCCGAATACTGACGCGACCATGACCGTCATGAAGCAGTCCGACGTACCGACCCGGGTCCGAGCAGCGCTCTTTGTACCTAGGTACAATGGGGACATAGCGCGGCTCCAGACCATTTTGACCCGACAGAACCCCTGGTACACCGTCGGTAGGTGGTCACTGTACAGGGCGACATCGGTCGGTGGTGATAACTATGGGACTTATTTGACCCTAGGAATCCCACCGGAAGAAGTCGAAAAGGTCTTGGGAAGGGAGCGGCGGGTGTCGTACCTTCTTGGGTCGATATACGTGCGCTTCTTCCCCAACACCCATCCCTCCGACACCCCGACAGACACTGAACTGACGAAACCGGCACCGACTGTACTTGACGTGACGATGACGCAGCTGGAGGAGGAGATGGCCAGAACGGCGATGGCTGATGCCGACGCTGTGGGGATGCCAACCTCACCGTCGAAGTGGACGGAGCAGCTGCTCTCGTCATCACCGACACCGAGCGAAGACCGGCACGGACTGACGGATGGGGGAGAACTATCCGATGGATCCGTCTCCTCCTAACTCCGCCCCACTACCCCCCACATCTCGCCCCATAAATATCATCCAGACCAACCTCCAGCATAGCCAGTCGGCTACCGCATGCCTACGCAGGGCACTGGAGATGGAACCCCGAACCATAGCACTTATCCAAGAGCCGTGGATCCGTAATAATAGAATATGCGGCCTCGGTAACATTGGAGGTAAGCTGATCCTCGACACTCAAGGCACAGACAAGCCACGAACCTGTGCCTTTATACCCAAAGATATACCTACCACCACACTCACGCAACTATGTTCCAGAAACCAAACAGCCGTCAGGCTCAAAACCGGCGGCGACGCACCTGATATCGTCCTAGCCTCGGTTTACATGCCAGGCGAGGATGCTGACTGCCCATCGAAAGAGATGGCCGATCTGGTAAGGCACTGCGAAGAAGCCAACCTGGACCTGGTCATCTGCACGGACTCGAACGCCCATCACCCACTTTGGGGTTGCAACAAAGCCAACACTAGAGGTGAGGTACTATGCACATATCTGTTCTCCACAAACCTTAATATCGCAAACCGCGGCTCGGAACCCACTTGGGTCACATCTCGCGGACAAACGATTATTGACCTAACGTTGGCGTCGGATAGCGCGATAAAACTTATCACTAACTGGCACGTATCAAACGAGCCTTCTTGCTCTGATCATAGAAGGATACGCTTCTCACTAGTAGCTAATATAGATAAACCCGAACCCAGGCGCAACCCACGCCGTACCAATGTACCCGGCTACAAGCGGCTGCTAGCCTCCCTACTAATACAGCACCAAACGCCACAAACCCTAATGGACCCCAAACAAATAGAAGACACCGTAACAAAACTATCTGAATATATAATCGAAGCATACCACGCCTGCTGCAAGCTAAGGGATTCAAACACCAAGAGCAAGGGTAACTCCTGGTGGAATGCGGAACTTAGTAAGCTCCGGCAAACCATGCGCAAACAATTCAACAGAGCTAAAAACTCCAGACTACCTGAAGACTGGGACTCATACAAGAAAACACAACACATCTTCAAGAAACAAGTCAGGAATGCCAGTAGGGCAGCCTGGCGGAAATTCTGCGAAGAAATCGAATCAAACAGCGAAGCTGCGCGTGTAAGGAAGATCCTATCTACTGATCAGGATCGCACCCTCGGCTCGCTGAAAACCTCGGACAACACCTATACCAAGTCGGACCACGAAACAAGCAAAGTCCTTTTGGAAACCCACTTTCCAGACTGCAATCTCTCTGAGGACAGAACCTGGGCAAACGAGCTAAGGCACACAACAAATGACCAAGACTGGGCCAGAGCCCGCACCATAGTAACCGCAGAGAGAATAAAATGGGCAATAAAGAGTTTCAGACCATATAAATCCGCAGGCTTAGACGAAATCTTCCCAGCCCTGCTACAATGGGGAGCAGACGTCCTAACACCATGGCTGACCGTCATCTTCCAAGCCTGTATAGCACAGAAATACATACCACTTTCATGGCGAGAGTATAGTATCTGCTTACTACGGATACTTTATACTCACACTTATCATCCATATTCATACTTTTATTTCATTTTTATAAATATTTTCTAATCCTTTGTTGTGACATGTTTACTTCAAGCATATTTGTCAGATGTCATTTACTTTTATTTTTGATTGTTACCAGCCAAACTCTCTATGAAGGTTTCATTTAGATTATATATTACTAAAAATTATTATCATCAATTCGTGAGTTCAATTATTGTATTTTATATTTAATTGCGAATATTTGCTGTGTAAAGATATTCTGAGTTATTTTTATAAAAATATTATGCGCAAGGTTTTTGACCAATTGTTACTGGCTGCTTTGAAGACTGGCAGGTTGCGTCTTACTAGAGCGCAGCAGTTTTGAATCTGAAAAAGAAATTTGAAGAAAAGAAACGGAAGATCAGGGTATAAAAGGGATTTCTGACAGATGCCCTGGTTCTAGTCTGGAGTTAAGAGTCGGTTCAGTCTGGACACGAGAAATCAGTATAGTCTAAAATCAAGAAAACAGCTAAGTCTAGTTTGGAGTCAAGATCTGTCATATCTTGAGTTTTGAGCACAGCCTGGTGGAGTCAAAGAGCGGCCTTCGTTTAGTGCTGCCGTGGCTGTTGCTAACTGTCTGCTGGAAGCTGCTTTGCGAACTGACGAGCCTGGCACTGGGGCTCATTACCTGTCTGCTGGAAGCTGCTCTTCGAGCTGACGAGCCTGGCATTGGGCGGTACGTGTCTGCTGGTGGGTCCTACCAAATCGCCCTGCATCAAGTTCGTCGTGGTCAAGCTCATCTTAATCAAGCCAGCTTTCTACGACTGCAAGTTTGTCTTCAGTTACTATCACGCTCAGAGATTTGCGGAGATATTTAAAACGTTCTCGGTTAACCTGCCCTTCACTTTTGTACTAATTTATTGTATTTTTCATTTCATCATTTATTAAATTCATTTTCCCCTAATTACTTTTTTAATGTATAAATCTGTTTACTCCTTTCATCAAGGAATAAGCAAGTTTGTTACATTTTGGCGCCTAACGCAAAATCAAGTCTTGATCTTAAACATATTCCCTAAATTCTAAAACAACTTCCACAAGAGATTATATTTGGTAACTATTTTCATCATATTTTCATCATATTACATCACTAAATCTCTACTTATACTCTTAAACACTTAATTCATATATTTATCTATATCTTCTATGAATCTCATCAAAAAAGGTTTAGTGTCGTGGGCTCGAACTATTATTGGCGCTGTTTGCGTCCTTCTTAATAATAACTCAGACTCTCTTGACTCTCTCTCTCCCTTTTAATTTTATCTACTTTATTTTTAACTTTTTTATCTTATACTTACTCATGACTCATCTTCCTCTTCCCTTCTTCTAACTGTAGAGTTTTATTCGGTCTATTTAAACTCTTAAGTTTTTATTTTCTTTGTTCATTCATTGGTTCTTAAACCATTAAAAGATTATTTTTAATCTTCTTCTATATCTGTTCTTATCAGATAACTCTTTGAAGTGCTTTTAGGTACAAGTTATCTAACCTTCTATTATACTAACTGTACTATAAGTTGGTATAACTATTTTCTTATCAACTCTAAAAGTTGACTCTGAAGCGGGTTGCGACTTCCTTAAAATAAGCCTTCGCTAATCTTCAACTCTAAAAGTTGATTGAAGCGGGTTGCGACTTCCTTAAAATAAGCCTTCGCTAATCTTCAACTCTAAAAGTTGACTGAAGCGGGTTGCGACTTCCTTAAAATAAGCCTTCGCTAATCTTCAACTCTAAAAGTTGATTGGGGTGGATCCCTTATTATTATTTTTCATCTTATTATGGGTTTTAGACGCGAGCGGATTACAACTCCAAAAATAAGCCTACTGTTATTGATTTATCAGGCAGAGTAGTGATCATTGAATGTGAATCCTACCTGGCCTAACTTCGTAAGATGTCGGTGTGTTTGAATGAGTTATGAAAGTTTTGTGAATGCTGTAATACTTTAACCTTACCAAAATTTTTGTTCTAGGCCAAAAATTTTCTCGGGGTCGTTGGGGAAATATAGTATCTGCTTACTACGGATACTTTATACTCACACTTATCATCCATATTCATACTTTTATTTCATTTTTATAAATATTTTCTAATCCTTTGTTGTGACATGTTTACTTCAAGCATATTTGTCAGATGTCATTTACTTTTATTTTTGATTGTTACCAGCCAAACTCTCTATGAAGGTTTCATTTAGATTATATATTACTAAAAATTATTATCATCAATTCGTGAGTTCAATTATTGTATTTTATATTTAATTGCGAATATTTGCTGTGTAAAGATATTCTGAGTTATTTTTATAAAAATATTATGCGCAAGGTTTTTGACCAATTGTTACTGGCTGCTTTGAAGACTGGCAGGTTGCGTCTTACTAGAGCGCAGCAGTTTTGAATCTGAAAAAGAAATTTGAAGAAAAGAAACGGAAGATCAGGGTATAAAAGGGATTTCTGACAGATGCCCTGGTTCTAGTCTGGAGTTAAGAGTCGGTTCAGTCTGGACACGAGAAATCAGTATAGTCTAAAATCAAGAAAACAGCTAAGTCTAGTTTGGAGTCAAGATCTGTCATATCTTGAGTTTTGAGCACAGCCTGGTGGAGTCAAAGAGCGGCCTTCGTTTAGTGCTGCCGTGGCTGTTGCTAACTGTCTGCTGGAAGCTGCTTTGCGAACTGACGAGCCTGGCACTGGGGCTCATTACCTGTCTGCTGGAAGCTGCTCTTCGAGCTGACGAGCCTGGCATTGGGCGGTACGTGTCTGCTGGTGGGTCCTACCAAATCGCCCTGCATCAAGTTCGTCGTGGTCAAGCTCATCTTAATCAAGCCAGCTTTCTACGACTGCAAGTTTGTCTTCAGTTACTATCACGCTCAGAGATTTGCGGAGATATTTAAAACGTTCTCGGTTAACCTGCCCTTCACTTTTGTACTAATTTATTGTATTTTTCATTTCATCATTTATTAAATTCATTTTCCCCTAATTACTTTTTTAATGTATAAATCTGTTTACTCCTTTCATCAAGGAATAAGCAAGTTTGTTACAAGAGGTGAAAGTCATTTTCATCCCCAAACCAGGTAAACCAGATTACACACAGCCAAAGGCGTACAGACCAATAAGCCTGACATCTTTTTTACTGAAGACTCTCGAGAGACTCTGTGATCGACATATCCGGGACGGACCTCTTCGGGAGCGGCCACTTCACAAACAACAACACGCGTATTCCACAGGAAAATCAACAGAATCTGCACTGCATAGTGTGATCTCGAAGATCGAATGTGCAGTGGACCACAAATGCTCTTCACTAGCTGTCTTCATTGATATAGAAGGCGCTTTTGACAAAACTATCTTTCATAGCATCAGCGCAGCCCTCGAGGAACACGGTGTGGACTCGACCCTGCGTGGATGGATCACAAACATGCTTCGACTAAGAGCCGTACAAGTTACGGTAAACGACACAACTAGAGCCATAGTAGCGAAGGGCTGCCCCCAAGGGGGTGTCCTTTCACCGCTACTATGGAACCTTGTAGTAGACAGTCTCATCAAGCGTCTCAATAGCAGAGGCTACTACACGGTGGGCTATGCTGACGACCTGACCATAATAATAAATGGAACACACGAAAACACACTGTGCAACCTTATGCGCCAGGCTTTGAGGATAGTAGAAGACTGGTGCAAGGAATATAAACTGGCAGTGAACCCTACCAAAACCGAACTCGTCCTCTTCACAAAGAAAAGGAAGCTGGCAACATTACAGTTACCAAGCTTCTTTGGGACCACACTAAGCCTATCGACTGAAACCAAATACCTGGGCATCTTTTTGGACAAACAGCTGAACTGGGCGAAACACACTGATTACATCACCACAAAAGCCAGTATAGCCTTATGGCAATGCAAAAGACTACTTGGGAGGAATTGGGGCATAAGCCCCAAAGTCACCTACTGGCTTTACACCACAGTTATCCGACCAATCATCACATACGGCTCTTTAGTTTGGTGGCCCAGGACCAACCTAAGTACAACACAAAAAAATCTTGAGAAACTACAAAGATTCGCCTGCGTAGCAATCACCGGCAGCATGAGAACTTCACCCTCTGCCGCCTTACAGGTGATGCTGGGGCTACCACCTCTACACCTTGTCGTAAGAGAGGAGGCGACCATAGCGGCTTTCAGACTCGAAGCATCCGGCACCTTAAGCAATGATTCCAGAATTAAACATACACGCATCAGAGTAGATGCCATCAAAGAACAACCTATGATAGCATCACCCATCGACAGAACCCTGAAGTCCCACTGCTTCCAAAAACACTACGACATCGAACTCACAGCGGAGTTGTGTGACTACTCAGGTACAAAAGAGTTAAGAATCTACACTGATGGATCAAAAACCGACGACGGGACAGGTTTCGGGGTTTTCTCCGAGGACCTAAATATAAAAATATCCAAACCACTTGGAATGCTCAACTCTGTTTACCAAGCAGAGTGTGTAGGTATTATCCAGGCGGCACACGCTATAGAGGCCAGAGAGGTTACGAATACCAACATTCGTATACTTTCCGACAGTGCCTCAGTTCTCCAATCCCTTAAAAGTAACCAGATCACGTCGAAACTAATACTAGAATGCCATAACGCCCTAGAACGAATTACGGTACTAAACCACAACACGGTGACACTACAATGGATCAGAGGTCACAGTGGATCCCTGGGGAACGATGCGGCGGATGAACTTGCCAGAAGAGGATCCAGTACAAAACCCTACGGACCCGAACCCATTGTGCCCATTCCATTCAAGCAACTAAAAAACTGGCTAAAGGATCACACTCGAACACAAGTGGAGAAATGGTGGACCTCGACACCTGGGTGTAGGCAGGCCAAAGAAGCCATGCCATCCCCTGATACAAAGTTGACCAGGCGCCTTCTGCGTCTGGACAGGGATGGTCTGCGTCTGGTGTCGGGGACCATCACTGGACACTGTTCACTGAATAAACACTTCTACACTCTAGGAATCACTGATACTCCCCTGTGCAGAGCATGCATGAATGCGGAGGAAACGGTGGCGCATGTACTGCTTGAGTGCACCGGCGTTACCAAGATTCGCGAGGAGACCCTGGGAACACCGAGATCCCTTGCGGATGCCCTGAGAAGACCGGGAAGTGTGATCTGCTTCTGGAGGGAGGTGGGCTGGTTGGAGTAACGGCCACCATGGCTCACGCACAATGGTCCACTTAAAGGACTAAGTGCGGAAACCTAAACCCCATAAAGAAGAAGAAGATGAGATAAAAACTCGCAGTCCACAATGCTATGCTGTTACTTCCAAAGTACACGAATCTGCACGGCAAGAGATCGCTAAAGTATATAATACCTTACCTTATTAATCAACTACCTATATCATTGAGGGATAAATTAACTCAGAAAAACATAAAATACAAATTAAAGCAACATTTTTTATTAAATATATTAAATTTCGAAGATTGATAGTTTGAATATTAATAAGAAGGAATAAAAATAATTAAATTTCTATTCATTATAAAATTATTCTAACACACAATGAAGGAAAACGTACAATTATAAAACAAAGCAAAAAAAAAAAACACTTAAGATATACTTCTTGGAACAACCTGTATCTGTCACTATGAACGGACGGTCGGTTTGGTCACCGAAGTTCGCTCGTTAGCATCAGACATTTTTGACGAATACCCGTTATAATTTAGTTTTTTTTTTTATATAAGTACCTACTTAGGGGGTTATAATTATCTAGATTATGTAGTCGATGATCTTGGTGCACGGTAAAACTCGAATGAGTTTATGCTGGCACCATCTCAAACGAAATAAATGTATGTGTACTACTGAATAAATAAATAATAAAAAAAAAAAAAAATGAATTTTAACTAAGTAATTTTTTGATATTTTGATAAAACAAAAAATACGTGTCTAATATTTTTGTATTACCTGTCTGACGGACAAAATAGAATGTCGTTTTCTTTACCCAATCCGCACCCCTATTCAAGGAGGTAACTATACTAATGATTCTCGACCCGAATCAACAATAAAATCGGTGTTTTTTTTGTGTGTGTTTTAAACGTGACCCGTGTGATCCTCGCCCTATAACCGCGCTTTCACACATCCAAACAATCGCAAACGTTTATTCGATAATTTCTTATTCCCAAACCACATTAAACGTGTTATTCTGAAACACTGACCAATTTATACAACAAAAAATAGCAGCATTTTTTAATAATTAACCAGGTATTGTAATTTAAATTGATTATTTATATATGTCTTTTGTGTCAATTATTTATATATGTCCTGAATTTTGACGAGGATGCAAAACAACACCTTGTATAAGGTGAATGGTAATTAGTGGTAAAAGAAAACATAATATAGGGTGACTGGTAATTATGGACCGATACTTATACGCATGATTGTACTCATGATCACAAGCAACTTACCCAAAAGGTTTTTTTTAAACGCATTCTCTTTTATCACAATAACACAACAGCCATTTACAATTCGGGGTTGCGAGCCGTGCGGGTGCTCCGCTTACCCACTGTGGCACGGTACGATAGTAATGAGACAGAACGGTATCACGCGGCTAACAGCTGATAACACAGACACACGTGCGCGCGAATTTTATACCTCTGTTGTGTTATTGTGAGGAAAGTGAATGTGTTTCTTTAGGAATGTTGTTTGTTATCATGACCACAATCATTTGTTTAAATATCGGTCACTAATTACCAGTCACCCTATAATGTTTACTTCAAAAGAGACTTTACAAAAATTTGTTTTTGAAGCTAGAATACAATTTCAGCGGTACGGGGAATTATTTTTCATCAGAAAAAATAACGAGGTGATATAATTTCTTCGAAAAGATTCTTCCATAACCTCCTAATCCTGTAATTGGCTCTGCGTAACTTATGAAATTGTTATCCATCTGATATAACTGTTGGTTCTTCGAATTAAAACAAAATTCAAACCTCCATTTTTCAACACACGTCCTCGATTTATCACTGGATTTAAACGGTGAAGGAAAATATCGACAACACTCGTTCATAATAAAATGGGACGTGCTTCTTACGTGTAAACTAAAGTGCTGTCAACACAACTATTGATAGATATTACAATAATACTCAACCACTGGGTGTAGCAGGGGTTAGCTGTATTGCATATGAATAGACAACTTTAAAAGCTTATACGAGTTTTGATGACTGGATTTGTAAAATCCCGGCCGTATTGTCACCATTATGGTTTGTCAAGGATTTCGTGGACTGTCGCGTGTTGTGTTTTAGCTAATGATTTATTAACTTTTATAAAACCTAAAATTATCAACATCAGCATCTCCATAAGCCTTTTCCCCAACTTTATTGGGGTCGGCTTCCAGTCTAACCAGATGCAGCTGAATACCAGTATAAAACCTATATGACGGCGGGAGCGATGGCGTTACGATAACATTCATCGATTGTTTCATGATTCGGGCTCCATGAAGAAGGTGGGACTCGAGCAAACCAGTGAAACGTAGGTTTAAAAACAAATCACAGTCACATTTATTACTCAGTAATTACAAAAACTAGCAATTTAAGGAACTGGGGCTCGAATGATCTCAACAGAACAAAATCCCAGTCTAGTATAATATACTGTATATACTGCCCGCGTGTTTTGGCGGTAAAGACTCAAGCGCCACCTCACGGCGTCCACTGTACTAACTAATCAACCAATGAAAATCAAGTAACAGTTTGACCAACATTATGAAATCAACGGGCTGACTTCATAATGTTGGTCAAACTACCAACTTGGTAGAAATAATAATAAAAAAAAAACTTGAGAGGTGTCAAGGGACACCCGGATGGAACGAAGTTCCTTTCACGTACATAATATCAATACATTTTAGATTTAAGTTAGTGTGCGAAAAATAAAATATTTAATTTAAGGAAGATTAATTCTTAATTCGAAGCAATACGTCTTACTTAACTGCACAACCGAATTTGTACTTTGTAGTTCGGTCACTCAAAATAATAATCATATCTATCCTTACTCACATACACACCCCAATTGTACGTAATTTAAGGAAATTTCAACTTTATTTTAAAGAAATAAAGCTTACAATAGCTTACTATAGCAAAAAGTGTCGTGACAACTTTTCGTAAGATTTTTTTTTCCGTCTAGCCCCCTTTCACAACGCGCGATAAGGAACTTCGTTCCAAAAAGGTGGTCGTCTTGAAATCGCTTGCGACGACATGTATATCAACAAATTCATTTCGTTGACAAGATGACCCCACTGGTTCACTCGTGTAAACTAAATATTTAGTTACAGTCTACAAACATTCGCCAAAAAACACTAAACAACAAAATCCTCTCAAAAAAGTTTTAAAATACGTAAGTGTCACTACAAAAATCTATTAAAACTTGACAACTTTAAGAAGTCCTTATAAATAATATAATGCCTCTCCCACGTAATAGAATAGAGCTTGAATAGTTCTTTCAACATTTTTTCTCCAAGTATAGAGCGAAGTAAACTCGTTAAGTTACTGAATAGATAATTTTCTTCACAACACGCGCTGGAGCGTTGTGTTAAAAAATTGTGAGAATTCAATTTTCTACCTTTTTAAAGGTGGCCATGCTTGTTATTAACCACCGACCAAAAAAGAGAGGTAGTAAGTTTGACGTGTGTATCTGTGTGTCTGTCTATGGCATCGTAGCTCCTAAACGGCATAAATTTTGATAAAATTGGTGTCGTTTGAAAGGTGTTTTAATCAACCCATATCTACTCCTATATTGTACTTATATGAGGTAAAATAAAATAAGCAACCCAAACTTCGAAGAAATGACAGGTATCGATATTGCTTTATCATATTTCGATACCAATACGTCACAATAATTAAAACCTACATGCTTGGCTGTCAGTTTTCCATAGACCGAGTGATTTTTTTCAATTGCTACCGGAGAGGTCACACTAATAAATAAAGCCTCCTCCACCTTGCTAAAACCATTCTTCAGCGTAATGTTGATACAAAAACTTTTGTTAGTATTTTGATTGTTTTGTGGTACTTTCCCAATATTTTCTTATTAGACATCTATCATAACTCCGAACCCAAGTCGGCCGTAGCAAAGACAATCTCTTTAGATGGGGGTTCATGTACGGCTCAGATCTCAAGTGTGTATGAGGCGTGCCTCCTCAGACAATGGCCCGCCTTCAATCTTGCGCTGCATGCCCTGTCATCTGCTTACTTGAGGATCTTATGACTGCATCAGCGAGCGGAGTTCGCTAGGCTCAGTTTTGGGCTAAACAAATTTTGTGATGGTCGACACGGAAGATCATAACTAGAACATCTGTCTCATTTCACATCGATGTATCCAAAACCAGGTCCACAAATACAGGGCTAACAATCTCTGCAGCACTCAATATACAAGGTGTTGTTTTGCATCCTCGTCAAAATTCAGGAGGTTATCATAAAACACATAATCAATTTAAATTACGTAAGTACCTATTAAATTATTAATTTTTTTGGTTGTTTAAGTTTGTCAGTATATAAGAATAACCTCCTTAACGTGGTTAAGGGAATAAGAAATTATCAAAGAACGTTTGAGATTGCCTCCATGTGTGAAAGCGCGGTTATAGGATGAGGATCAGACAGGCTGCGTTTAAAACAAGGGTGGTTCACATTTACCTATTTTCGTAAATAAGAAAAAAAAAAAACCTTACCCATTTTATTATTGATTCGGGTCGAGAATCGTTAGCATAGTTACCTCCTTAAATTTGACGAGGATGCAAAACAACACCTTGTATTTCCGTAACCATAGTGTGTACAGGATGAGCTCTTGTTAATAAACCAGAGCGCTGTCAACAATCGATACCGCAGACAAACATAGAACCAGTAGTGTTTACTTATTACATTGTGCTGATAGACATTTTAATGTGATTAAAGTCATATTGTTAAAAGAAAATAGGAGGAGAGGAGCTCCTGGCTAAATAATAACAGCCGCACAAGTCGATCTTTAAGGTTAAGCCGTGCTTGCCGAGGTTGGTCAGTGGATGGGTGACCATAATTACATACCGAGTTTCCTCCGTGTCTCGGAAAGCACGTTAAGCTGTTGGTCCCGGCTGTCATTTGTAGATCTTTGACAGTCGTTACGAGTAGTCAGAAGCCAAAAGTCTGACATCCAGTCTTACCAAGGGGTATCGTATTACCCAGTTACTTGGGTTGTGGAGGTCAGATAGGCAGTCGCTCCATGTAAATTACTGGTACTCAGCTGCATCCGGTTAGACTGGAAGCAGACCCCAACATAGTTTGGGAAAAGGCTAGGCAGATGATGATGTTGAAAGAAAATGGGACAGGTCCACTCAAATCTGTGTGGTTCTTTCTTCAAAAGACCATCTCAGACACTAATCTGCATAGTCCTCATGTAAATTGAGCAATGTCTGGACTTTAAAAGAGCAACAAGTTAACAGAGAACCTCTGAGTTTGTTTCGGTTGTTTCTTCTCAGAGTAGTCAGGTACGAAACACCGGCCCCATCTAGTTTAAAAAAAAATGACGTGTAAAAGTGTTTGTAAAAACCTATTTGCAAAATAAACATCATTTATCATTTAACGTTCTGACGAAACCGACATGTCTTAGAACTTAAAATTCAAAGACATACCATAATAACAGTACGCCCCGTAGCTAATGGTTACACTCACATTTCGACATGTTATGTTTAAGTTCCATGTAATAGGGCGAGCCTATTGCCAACAACAAACCTAATGACAATTTGCCTAGCATGAGCATGCTCAGGAGTTGCAATTGCGATCATAGTACTGTACTATTAGGTTCACCTCTGCCTTACCCTTCGTGGATTACAGGCGTGATGTTTTAAACGAGACTTCCTAGAACTAAAACTTAAACGCGACCCAAATTAAAACACGTGTACTTATCTACAAAGTATTGCTCTCGCACTTAGCGAATTCCCGACCGCTTTGATCGCCTAGCAACGCATTAACCGTTAGCCTAATGTGGCCTCAATTCTACCCCCCCTATTACCCCTTACAACGTTAATAAGAAGACGTTATCTCCTTTACGTCGCTAACATCAAAAGAAATAACTTGATTTCGCTAAGGATACATTTACAAAATAATTTCTGTATTCAATTCTAAAGTTAATGGCGCGTGAAACGGCATTGATGTCAGAACCAATACAGTTAAAAAGGCGAGAACATTTCATCTTGTCGTCCTTCGAGATAAAAATACCCATTTTTATAAAAAAAAAGAATACATTGTCACGCGAAAAAGGTGATAAAAGCATCTGGTAATAATTTACAGGTCTCCCGACGCCACCTTTATTAAATTTTTAATTCTACATTCAAAAAGCCTTTTCGCTTAAAAGGAGAAAGTTCGAGATTATTCTAAGGAACATCTGTGTTTTTCAATGGTGGAGCTATTAAGCTTTTTAAATGTTAAATTCTTTCGAATTAAGAAAGATCTTTGAAGAGTATTTTAATGCGGAAATGTGGGAATTTTCTCCCTCGTATCTTCTGTGTAGTTATAGAAGGTTTTTTTTTGCATAATTATGTGGATGTTATGCGAGTAACACGACATCTGCGTAATGATATTTTGAGTTTACTTTGACTCATAATTTGCTTTGGCCTAGAGGGTAGAAGGTTTTTTTTTCTTTTTTGTATAAATAGGCTGTTTGTGACGTGATCATTCGCGAAGCCCTAATTTCTCTCTGATTTATGAAAAAAAATTGCTTAGCTAGCTCAATACATTTGAACATGACTGTTTACTATTTTAGATCATGTGCCCGGGAGGTTTTCAGCTCCCACGGATTAACGTACTTCCTGGGGCATAAGCCCTCTTTTGAAACCTTTTTTACAACCAAATCCCCGGCTATCTTTAGACCTACATGCGAAGGCGCATTGAGATTACCGGAGCTATTCTTCCTCCCCCTTCCCCCTCCCCCTTTGGACACCCTCGTGCAGTACAGCAGTACGTGACCACCACCTTCTGTGGGAGTCATCTGGGGGTCACTTAGTGAACGTTCTGTGTACAGTTGTACACAGAACGGTTACGACTAGAATTTCGTCTGTTAACTTACTATGACGATATAGGCACTTTCATTTCTACTGTTATTTTCATTTTTCCATATTATTTTTCGGGGCTTCGACGCAGAACGTTCGATTCACAAAACGTCATGTTGAAAGAGTCTGATTCGCAAAAAAGTACGCTTACTTTTTTGTTGCCAGAGAACCAGTGTTACTTTTTGCGTAGGTGTGAATTTCATGTATCTAATTGTATGAAACATTCCATAGCAGGTAATAAAAAAAGTAATTAAAAGAAATAAAAGTACGTTGGTTTGTACATATACGTACGTAGACGTATCAAACTATTCAAAACCAGTTTATCTGGATCTCTCACTGTACAGGAAATTTGTACAAGACGAGGCCAGTTATACTGGAACTGTAGTAGTTGGATGTGTCGCCATTACGTAGTGTAAGCACTTTCAGTTTTCTGTCCGGGAACAGGCACCGCGATAAGTACTTTGCCTTAATTGCGGCGGTTAAAAGAACAAGAACATTATATTCCTTTTATATACCACGATATTATAACAGTCATTTGTGTAGAGTATCAGTAGTAGTTGGAGTAGAGTAGAGTATGCCTATCAGACCTCCACAACCCAGTGACTGGGTAATACGATACCCCTTGGTAAGACTGGATGTCATACTTTCAGCTGCTGACTACTCGTAACGGCTGTCAAAGATCTAATTAATCAAATTAATTAATTTCTAATTTTCTATTTACACCATGGGATATTAAATTATAAAATAAACAAAAGCGCGTATCCATCGTGAAAGGCCTGTTAACGAACAAAAATAAGATTTTGTTAAATTGATGAAGCCTAATAAAAACATGGGCGGTATTCTGCACGTTATTATATTAGCTCAACCATTTTATTATTAACTAAAATTTGGCCGCGGTTTCGCTCCCTTTATGTACTAAAATTAACCCACGAGAACGGATAATGTAGCTTCCCGTTTGTTAGAATTTTCGGACTCGGGTCAGTGGTTCTGAAGATTGCCCCTACATACATTGTAATCAATTGTATTTTTGGACATTTTATCGTAATCTATTGTAGTTTTGGACATTTTATTGTAATCGATTGTATTTTTTGACGTTTTGTTGTAATTTATTGTATTTTTGACATTTTATTGTAATCTATTGTATTTTTGGAATAATTGTAATTTGAAATTGACATTTTTAATAATAATAATAATAATAATAATAATAAACATTTATTTCAGACTATGTCCATATTTTGTTAGTAACAATGTTCTTAAAACTATTGTTAGTAATTAAGCAAAACAATATTTATATTAAAACATGAAGCCGCAACCACCTTTGCAGCATGGGGGACTCCCACCGATCAATAAAAACACCCAGTATAGTGTTGGTACTGCCACGAACGCGAGCGAGTAGGGAGGCGCACCTTTTCCTAACGATAGCGGCAAAGCCATCCACCCGTGCCTCAGCAAACATCCCTGACGCACTGCAACGCCATGGCAGCCCCAACAGTACCCTGAGAGCATTATTATATTGGACACGCAAGTCGCTGTATGCCCGCTGCGAATACCTGACCCACAGGCTGCAGGTGTAGAAAGACTGGCAATAAGATTTAAAAAGCGCGAGTTTAACTGCATTCGTACACCGTGCAAACCTGCGGGCCAGCATGTTACAACGGACAGCCAGCGACCTACGTTCCCTTTCTATGTCAAAATTATCACATAAATCATCGGTAACCCAGTGACCCAAATATTTAAATTTAGACACCCTACGCAGAGGAGTGCCATACAGTGTTACATTGGGAAAAGCTGGGTAAGAAAAACCCCGGGCCTTAAAGAGCATCAGTTCACTCTTCCCAACGTTATATTTGAGCCCATGAGTCACCGCATATGATTCACATATCGACACTAACTTCCTCATAGCACTGATTGATGGACTCAGCAACACCATGTCGTCTGCGTAGCTTAGATTATTGATACACACTCCGTCAATATGACATCCGACCTTGGTGCTGCTGAGCTCAACAATCAGCCTGTTAATGTACAGGTTGAACAACCTAGGAGAGCTTAAACCGCCCTGCCTCACCCCGCATTCCAACCGGTACTCACTCGACAAGGAACCGTTCCACCTTACACAATTGCGTTGATTGCCATACCAATACTTGAATATTGATATAATTTCAACTGGTACAGAAGTTTCAGACAGCAATTTACTCCACATCACGTCATAACTGACAAGATCGAAAGCCTTCGATAGGTCCAAAAAACAGGCAAAGACAGGCGTTTTTCTATCCTTGTAGTACTGCACAGTCTGCTTGAGACACAAAATAGCGCTTTCAGTGGACAGCCCCGGCCTAAAGCCAAACTGACCGTCATGCAATGTTAGATGCTTACCCAATTGCGCATCAAGCAGACTGTCCAGCACCTTGGCTGAAACAGTTGCCAAGGATATAGGCCTGTAATTTGAGGTATCAGAGGCATTTCCAGTTTTATTTTTAATAACAGGTACCACAACTGTAAACATGAAGTTATTTGGTAAATAACAGTGACTGATACACAAGTTAAAAAACATGGCAAGTACACGTGGCAAGTGCACTCCAGCGTATTTCAGATGTTCGATACTGAGGCCATCGTGACCTGGTGACTTACCTCTTTTCATTGATTTTACCACCAATGCAACTTCCTGAGGAGTAAAACGAACGTCAATGTCCCCAGAAAAAGCCTCAGTATCGACAACCCGTGTCGTTCCAACAAGTGGTGACTCAACCTTAAAGTGCTGCTTAAATAAATCAGCTATTTCTGTTGGCTCATGCACGCCCGCCACGCTCACAGGAAGACTCGACCGCGGGTTCAATTTATTTGTTGCCTTCCAAAATGCACCAAATTGCTTGTCAGTCTGATTTTTAGCTATGATATCCATTTTTATTTGCTGCTCATTATCCTGGCAATATTTTAGCTTATCTTTAAAAACCTTCCTGGATTTACACATATTTGTGTAAATACACCCCGACGTGGGTTTGTTATGCAACAACCACGTTTGATAATGCATGCGAGCCTCCCTATGAGCGCCACGAACATGCACATTCCAACCAGTCACATATTTTCTATTACAACGCCGGCTATCAGAACCTATGTATGAAGTATCAGCACCTTCTTTCAAAATACTTATAACAGTGTCGTACATCTCATCTAACAGTCTGTGGTGGCTAGTATCAGAGCACATTCCATGCGAACAATCACGAAATTCCGTAGGAAAATCTATTAATCTTAATTTTGAATGACAAAAGTTTAAATATTCATCTATTTGTTTTGCATTTCTTTCACCCCAAATGACCTTGTTACAAGAGTGGGTTTTGCTCACTAACTTTGGTATAATTAAATTTATGTTACACTCAATAACCAAAGGAATGTGGTCTGACGAGTAAACATCATAAAAAACAGCTGCTTTCATTACTAATTGTCTCGCCGCACTACTCACCACACAATGATCTAACCAGCGCAGCGCACCGTTAGCTGTGCTTTTAAATGTATAAGTATCATTCGGTAACAATTCCATGTCCACACACGACCATGATTGCTCCGTACACACTGTTGACAGTTCACTTGCAAAACGTTCGCCCGGGTGAGCATTGAAGTCTCCTAATATGCACACCGTCTCCGTATCACTATTCTCAGTAATCGCAATAATCTCACTCAAACATGTAGTAAATTCTATTAAATTATCACTCGAGTCAGTAGGCATATAAACCGAGAATATTAACATAGAACGATCCGTGTGATCAACACTAATGGCAACTAAACGATCGCTATTACACGACACTACCGACACATTTGAGAAGGCCGACTTCCTCCACAATAGGGCAACTCCTCCGTAGGGTCTGCCTATGAGCACTCCGGCAGACGTATCGACAGCAGACTTTCCCGTATACGCGAAGTCATCATGCAATGTGCCTAGGTAGGCTAAATCATGAGGTAACAGCCAGGTTTCCTGCAGCGCGATGACGTCAGCCACTCCACATAATCTTCTCACACAATCAGCTGATCGAGTGATATTTTTGCAATTAAACGTCGCTAGGTATGTGTTCTTTATTTCCTTATCCATTAATCTGAGATGCGTTTACATTTAAAATCCTGTTGTCTATCCTATTCTTGAAATGTATAAATCTTCTGAAGGCAATACCCTCAGGCCACAAGTTATCGTCTAAAAACGTATTTATTTTGTGCTTAGGAACAAACAACTTGAATGCATTATATTGCCTATCAGCCTTCATATTAATTCTTTCCAAAGTCACCACTTCGTTAACTTTACTTTGTATATAGTCAGATATATCTTCCTCTGTAGTTTCTTTATTTACATATGATATAAACAAAGGTATTTTCATATCTGCAGCGCGAAACTTGATTGGTACATTTGAGACAGCCCTCCCTGTCAAACCAGTAAAACGGTTCCTATGTTTAGATTTCTGCACTAGTGTCCAACCATCATCTCTTTTATTTTCTTTCCACTTGCCATTGCTTACTATCTCTGCCGTTGTCAGCTGTTTCGCAGCGATCGCACAACCGGTCGGGCGCTGTGGGGCGGGCATGACTGGTAAAATATCTGTATCGCTTGCGATGCTAGCCAGCGGGACAGCACTCGAACGTTCATGACTCATACAACTGGGGCTTCGTTGACTCAGGGACGGCGCGCAGAGTGTATTACGCGATACATTCAACGACTCTGACTCTGAGTTACAGTTTTCAATGTACCCTCCTCTTTCAACATTCACATTTAAACTTGGTAACGGCGCCGGCGTCGAATTGCTTGTATTCAATTTTATGTTTTCCAGCTGATCTTTGGTCACATAATCACTTTTGATTGCGTTAATCTCTGACCGTAGAACCAATAAATCCTTCAGCAACTTCGTCACGTCTACGTGATCAAAGCAAACTGGTGGCAATTTGTGAAGGTCATATGCCACAAAAACCGGAATTTGTTCGGGATCCATTGTTTTAAACACCGTAATCATGTCTTCTAGGTCTTTCTGCTTTTTGTTCTTACGCCTCGACACAAGTTTCTGGCTTGTCTTCGTAGAAATAAACAATAACTTTTTTGCCTCATCAATGTCTTCTTCAGAAAAAGCCGATGAGCATATTTTTATTAAACTTTCGTTGTCCACTACATCATGTCTATTTCGTATGAAGGCCAGGACCTCCGAAATAACCACATTACAACTGGTACACTTGACCGTATTTACACTGTTCACAGACATTTTTAACGTACTAATCGGCGACCGCTCATTAGTGCGCGCGCGCGACGACTCGACAGTAATGACAGTTATTCATAATTATTTTCATTGACCAATTTATTTAATGACTAGTTTGACATTGAATTGTATCTGAAAAATATGCTTATTGAATTGTTATTATACATAATGTTTAATGAATAGTGATCGTAATTTTTATGAATAATATTAATGTTTAATAATAGTTAACGCATCATCTCTTCTTACCTATTTGTACGCCACGATATGCGTTGCTGCGTTAGAACTTTTCTGTATCCCATTATTATCTTGCATGCAATGTTTCATGTACACCATGTTTCAACAAATAAAATTGATTTACATACAAACTTACAATAAAATTTTACAACAACACTTGAAACTACTACTAATACAATTTTTTTAATAGTAATCATGGTATCGTTGTACATGGTTTCGATTCAAGTGTCAGTGACCATGTCTGTTTAAAAACTTATAGTATTACTTCTGTCAAAACAAACAGCCAAAATACTGAACATTTTGAAATTCAGTTACATGTTGATCGAAGTTCAGCTATATTTGTAGGGAGAGAATTGGTACAACTACGTCTAACATGGTCACCTCCAAAAAAAAAACAGTTTATTTCGGTCAAATCGATCGCAATACGGTAGGATCTTACTACATCCGGATATAACCCGGCGATCTGGTGGCCTACCATGACGTCTGAAAACATTATAGTTTTACTCCAGTGTGGGAAAGAGATGGCGCTAGACATCCTGTATAGCTCCGTCTCTTTCCCACACTGGAGAAAGAGTTACATTCGGATATAACCCGGTGATCTGGTGGCCTACTATGACGTCTTAAAACATTATAGTTTTACTCCAGTGTGGGAAAGAGATGGCGCTAGACATCCTGTATAGCTCCGTCTTTTTCCCACACTGGAGAAAGAGTATAACAATACTGCTTTAAGACGTCATGGTAGGTGATCTCATATAGAGGTCGTTCACCCTGTGAATCTAATCATAGAGAGATGCGTTCAATCGGCAATGGGATCCGGAATCGAACAAACTGTGGTAGCCTTTACTGTTATCGGATTTGACCATTGCGATATCACGACTGAAGTTTCACATCTATACAAATAAATAAAATTCATGTGTCTGTTTGTAATTTCATAATAACAGCTTTTTACTGAATGCATATGAAAGTATGTATAGGTAGGTGTATGTTTATGTTTGTTTTTTTTTAATATGTTTTATGTAAACATTTTTACACATGGCGACACATCAAACTGTACATTTCCAGTTTTTCTTTAATATTTTTTTATGTTTATTGGCCCGTTTTTGTGCCACTCCTTGGCAAAAGCCCCAGCACATTCCTTCTACTTCACCTGATTGTGTTTTTTTTCGCCAATTCAAGAAGAAGCATTTTATAGTGCCTTAAATTAACCATTCAGCTCAATCAAGCACAGTCCACTTTTACGCCTCAAAACCATGTCGTCCACCTTCCGCATTTAGACTGTCCCAGTGACCTTTTCAGAAGCTTTATTTTCTTAATAGGTTTAATAACAACCCAAGACACAGACATAGAAATATGTCGGAAACTTGACCGGTATGTGCATTTCGTATTACCGATTCATTCGACATCGTGGACGTATCGTACCCGTATCGTCAGCTCTAAGCAGCCACAATATCGTACACATCCATAACACAAAGTTGTACGGTTGTAGCGAATACAAGATAACTGCTCCGTGACTTCGATTTTATGCATAAAATTATATCTTCTAGTGTTACGGGTCTTCCTCCGCAAACCAAAACGCGGTAACTCAAAAAAATACTTGTTTTGAGTAAAATGGGAATATGTGACATATTTTTTTTAGTAAAAGAAATATGTCATCGTCATACTCGTCGTCATCATCATTTAAATAATAGTTGTTACAGAACATAAGTCACGCAAAAAAGTGTTTACACTAATATGAGCTCGCACATCCCGCATGAAAAGATAGATAGGATGTGCAGTATGAGTGAGGGAGACAATAATATCCAAATATCATTGTCAACGAAACAAAAACGTAATCATTTTTGGCGCGGTATGGCGAATCTATGGTTGAATGGGCGAATTTATACTCGTATGTATATTTGTCTTTAACTGGTGTTTTAAATATTGTGGTTATTTTCATTAGTCCATCTGATGCAAGGTGTTTCAAGTTAAATGAAAAAGCAAACAAAAAACGGATTTTCGTTTTTTTGAGATACTGTGTTTTCGGCTTCCAGAGCTAGTATGGCTGTTTCGTCGTTTATTGAGCTGTGTATGGCTCTTTTAATTGTGTTTCTGTTAGTGGCTGTGATTGGGTTTGTATGCCATATGCAGTTGCATAGTTTGGTTGGTTGGGACTTTCATCTGGGTACTTAACTTACAAAATGAATTTTATTACTTATAGCTAAGTAGCAGTATTTTATTTTTTATAGTTTTATTAAATTACACATTAACTTTGCGGAATAAATTCTCTAAATGATTGTGAAGACCGCATGCGTCTTCTACTTAGCGTATCGCGTGATTAGCCCAAAACTCAGCCACGCGAACTCCGCTTGCTGATGCAATAAATAGATCATTAAGTGCGCTGGTGACAGCCAATGCGGTGCAAGATGGATGATGGGACATTGTGTGTGGAGAGACGCCGCATACGCAATAAAAAAAAAAAAAAACAGCCACAAAGATAAAAACCAAAAGCGGCTTCAAGTTATTGGGTTTCTCCATCAGGAATAATTCAGTAGCAACCACAGAGTCCAGATTTGGGCCCGGTTGTTGGCAATAGGCTTGCCCCCTATTACATGGGACTTAAATAAAACTGGCGAAATGTGGGTATAAGGTAGATATCGTACTGCAAAACTTCCCAAATGTTGAAGTATATCTGTATAAGTCTGGCGTTTGCCCTTTTCGGAAAATTCGGAGTTCACTAGACAAAAGGTAAATCAACTTTGTTATCTCCCTACCCAGTGAATATACGTATAGGACTCATGTTCAGTTTCACGCAGCAATATATCAGGCACTGGGTTCTAGACAGGAACATTTTTCCCGCCCTTAGATAACTTGGAACAAATGTCACTAACGTACCGTAACGCCCTATGTCCGTTCCGTAGATTCCTTTTATTAATTTATGTCTAGCCATACTTTTTTAGGCATAAACCGAAAGTGTTTTTTTTTCCGAATGTGGATTGCGAAACATATTCGTACTCTATCAGTACCACTAAAAACGGAATTACCATGCTTAAGAGCGTTTACACATTACGCTAACTTTCAAGTCCATATTTTCCGAAATGACTGACCCAATTTTAATGAAACTTCATACGCATATGCAGGATACATAGGTCTAAAAAGTTACTAAAATATTTTCGTGACTATAATTACATACCAAGTTTCCTCTGTGCCTCGGAAAGCACGTTAAGCCGTTGGTCCCGGATGTCATTTGTAGATCTTTGACAGTCGTTACGAGTAGTCAGAAACCAAAAGTCTGACATCCAGTCTTACCAAGGGGTATCGTATTACCCAGTTACTGGGTTGTGAAGGTCAGATAGGCAGTCGCTTCATGTAAAATACTGGTACTCAGTTGCAGCCGGTTAGACTGGAAGCAGACCCCAAGATAGTTTGGGAAAAGGCTAGGCAGATGATGATGACCGTCCCTCTGCTGGGCAAACGCCTCCCCCAATTCCTTTCATTAGCTATAACGGCTGCTATGCCAGCGTGGGGTTTCGTACTCTGTCCTTATATCACTTTATCATTATATTGTTAAGTTTCCTCTTTGTTCGCTCTTGATTGGTTTTATAACTTATCTAAACCATCATCTCCAATCCTACAGCACGTACTAAAACAACCAAGAAAACAGTCCAGCGAAGTCGCTCATAAAACGAAAATCAATAAAATAGGCCTCCACATTCGATAGGCTAATAAAAGAGATCCGTATACTTTGTGGGGTTCAGATCACTTACGGTCTAGTCCGGTTCAAGTAGATGTATGATTTATCAAGATCAATTGATTTATATGTTTTAATTTGGAAATAGAGAAACGAGTCTACGTATGATAATGGAGGTGATAAGAGGCGTTCTTCTGGGTACTATAATTATTGAGTACCGCATGATTTTTTTCAGACAAACAAGGTTGGATGTCACAGGCGTATTTAAAAAAAATACTTGTTGACATCTCGTTGTTAATAGTCTTATAGTCTGAGGTCCTGGATTGGATTACCAGGTCGGGCAAAGTGTTATTCTTATTACTTTTAACTTTGCCCCACACTAGTAATTTCTCCTGTATCGTGGGTGCGTTTACAAACATTTAAACTGACATACACAAACAGCCAGACCCGGAACAACTATCTGTAGGCAATACAAATATTTGTTCCATGCGGGGATCGAACCCGTGACACGCAGCGCAGCAGTCGATCGCTCAACCACTGCGTCAACTGTGCCGTCAAATATATTGGGTTTAAATTTGGGTTTTTCCAACACAAATTTCTGAGTAGCAGCCACGGATTTAGATTTTTGCCCGGTTGATTCGACTTGAAATCAACTGGTGAAATGTGAACGTACTATTAGGTAGACTTCTGCCTAACCCTTCGGGGATTGCAGGCGTGATGTTATGTTATGTAGAATAATGAAAATGCGTTTAGACAATATGATTCACATGCTACAAACAGTATTTGAATTGACTTTAGAAGTTACAGCTACGGATATTGGGTAATTGTCTCTGTCATCTCAGACCTAGACTAGAGACTAGAGCCAACCCAACGCAAAAAAAATTAGAATTTTCACCAAATGCTGTTTTCATAATCCACAACAATTATCTATTACATAATCTACAGCGCGCTATTACATAAATCAAACTTCCTTGAAACTCTGAATTTGCCCGCAAGTAATTTGTATAATCACTATCGCAGTAATTTGGATAAACAGTCGCTACATGTAAAATTCTGATATTTAGCCGCCTCCGGTTAGACTGCCACCCTAATGACCTCAACATAGTTGGGCAAAGACTAGGCAAATGATGATATCATAATAAGCTTAAAACGTTCGTTCGTAAAAGGTAGTGGAACAAAACCCAACACCACGTGGAGCTGTGAATTCTGCATCGCGCAATTCAAGTTATCCGCGAGTTTTTTTTTTTTTTTTTAATTAAGATCTCTGTAATAAACCGTAATTAATCCTTTATACAAAAACCCGACAATTACCGTCAGGCAATAGCCCCCAGGCACAATACCCGTGTACGATCCTCCGACTAGATTTAGGTAATTTATATTTTTGAGGAGGATAAAGAAGAAGATAGCACTCGGTTCAACATACCTCTATAGTCACATGATACCCCCCTATCCTTGATCCTCCTCGACCCTCTATAGGATGTGGACGTAGTTTTTTTCCCCATAACCTTGATCTATCCCACTCCTGGGCAGGAGGCCTCCCCCATTTCATCCAATTTTGCACGTAGTAACAAAATAAGAAACCAGGAACTGTAGATCTTACATATACATTTTCAATCCATTTCCACCAATTTTTGCGCCCTAAATATCATTGTTTTAGCACAGTTCAGTTTGTTCATAAATACTCATCAGACTGGCTACCATTTGCATGGCTTCATGGTAATTCAAATATAACTTTTAAGTTCAAATACAGGCTGTCATATACTTTGTGAATGACAATGTCGAAAAAAACCATCGTGTGGAAACTGGCAAGCCAAAGAACCCAACATTTTAAGTCATGTTACATTTATCAACCCTCACTGGGCCCGCGTGGTGGATTAAGGCCCACTCGTTTCTGTGTCTCAACTGTGGGAACATTCGGTGCTAATACGACATATAAGACTAGGAACTGCCCTTTATCTGCAAAACCCACGTAGATACACGGAAGAAGACATTTCATTTACCCCAATTCACACACACAAAACATTGCCCCGTAAACATCACAGTTTTAGCACAATCCTGTTTGTACATAAATACTCATCAGTATGACAATACAAGCTTGCTGACAAACATTGGCATGGCTTCAAGACAATTATAATTTGTACGTATGCCAGTGTTTGTCTCTGTGAAGTGGTGACTGATGGGAATGTACGGGCTGGTAAAAGGGGCGGGGACGAGAGTGTTCTGTTTTGTGTCCTACATTAGCATTGTAATAATAGTCATTTGTTTTGTGTCGACGAGACTGAGACTTATGTAATAAAAAAAATGTATTTTCCTTTTGTGAGCAGAGACGTACAAAATATTAGCGCAAAAAAAAAACTTAAGTATCGATTGGAATGCTAGATCCTTACAAACAGCTTCACTACGCGTCGGAATAAATTATGAACTACATTTCGATCGCCAAAGATTTTTTTAGTTGATCTCTCTTTTCAAAGTCAAAAAGTATTAAGGATTCCTGATGTGTGTTTGGTGACTATTTCTCAAACCTTTCAATGGCTATAATAATATCATGGACTTTGGTATACTTTGAAGTACTGAGTTTGAACTCTCATCCAATCAAATCTTTTACTTCCCCTGTCATACTAATACTCAATATTGTGAACTTGGACTCTTCGACCAAGTTCATAGCGCGTCCGCCCCTAACCCAAATCCGTATGTTTCCAACCTAACCCAACATATCAGCGTATGCAATCTCATCGGTATGATACAATACTAAGATTTATTCTCTATTAGTTTGACCCGTGGCTTCACTCGGGAGTCTGACCACGACTCAACTGATCTGCTGAAATATGATTATATTATTGAAATATGTTGTGTAGGCGTATGTTATTGAGTGTTGTTAGGATAACGAAAATATGTTTGGGTTTATTGGCAGTTGCATTTCTTCGTGTTTTGAATACTGATGAAGTTATATTTATCAGAATCCGCTGAGTAGGTCGCTAGTTTAGTCTGTCATATTAAAAAAATAGACTATTCCTGCAGATACCGGACAATTACAGCGATGCAATTATTAGTATTAGATTAATAAGACTAACTGTTCCGTTTGCAATAAAACATATGTGTAGGTAATAATTACGCTAACCTTAATTAATTATCTTCATCTCATGAATTATGAGTGTAGTCTTGACTTATTAGTGACACTGAAAAGAGATAGAAAGCATTTTTAAGCTTTTGTTTGATAAAGAATTGAAAAAGTCACACATCACTTAAAAAATAACCGTCAAATAGTTTCATATGAAACTAATGAAGAAAATCAACACATGACAGGCCAGACGAACGAATTTTCGCTATCGCTACATCTGAACTAGAATATTAGTGCCTATCTAGATATAATTATAGCCATATTATTACTAAGTTAGAGTCTCCTTGAGCCGGCACAGTAATAAGATGTCATAACTTCTCGATATAATTTCCATGTATATTGGGGAGTGAGGGAATCTTATTTGATAACAGTATTACTATATGCTTTGTGTACGTACGTAGTTTTTTCTTGTAGAATTACTTTTTTTTTATGGATGGGAAATCATCAAATGACCCCTCCTGCTCTGGGCGGAGAACCCCTTTAAGTCCATTTAATCCCAATGAATTACTGTTTCATGAACAAGGCATTCTATGAGGTTAAATTAACTTAAAGGGGTTGTATTGATGACTTTAATGATTAAAACTCAGTAAAGCCATATTGAGAGCAGCGGTGGCCCAGTGGTGGCAGCCCCGACTTACAAGCAGTAAGCCGTGGGTTCGAACCCAGGCAGGCGCATTACTTTGTGTAATTTATTTCATCACCGCTGCCCTCAAAAACGGTGAAGGAAAACATCGTGAGGAAACCGGCATGTCCTAGAACTAAAAAATCGAAGACATGTGACATCTACCAACCCGCACTGGGCCCGCGTGGTGGATTACAGCCCACTCCCTCTCATAGAGAGGAGGCCTGTGTCCCAGCAGTGGGAACATAATAGGCTAATGATGATGATGATGAAAGCCATATTAGTTACGGCCGCGTAAAACCGGTTGTTACTGGTTAGTAACAACCGGTTTTTATGAAGCCCCAGTTGCTTTCGTCACCACCGTGTTCGAGCAGCTATTTTAAGAATTGAGGTGTGGTTCAAGGTAAGTATTCCAATTTTCGTTTAATCAATGGTAAATATCTGTGTGCATGCATGCATGCGTGAGTCTCCATGTTGGGAATCGCACCCAACAAACACGCGGTCGGCACGAGCAGCGTCACGCGCAAGCGACGTGACCGACCTACGCGTCATCGTCAACGTCATCGGCGAGCGAGGGGAGCTGCGGGCGGCGCCGGCCGGCCTGCAGACACTCGCTTCCTCGGACACCACCGCGACGGACGACCCTCTCAAACGCCTTCAAATTATTTTTTGTTTGTCCGGGACAGTTCAATATTGTAAATTTAATCGGCAATATACCAAGCCTATATACCTATTTATACAGTCCACTATTATTTCTACCCAACGAGTTATTAAACACTCCGTGTGTGTATTAACATAGATTTGCATGCGTGTGTGTGTTTGGTTTGTGGTGTGCTTCTGTGTGTGTATGTGTGGTGTGTTTATGTGGCTTTATTTTATACCTTTTATTGACTGGCTGGCGAAATGTGGCTGTAGAATTAAGTACATGTGTGGGAACACCATACGTTTTCATGTATAGTAAGCACTTTCTTATGGAATTGAACAAACATTTATTGGTCGTGTGGTTAGTAACGTGGTGTTACCTTACGGGAACCAGCATGTAAAGCCAAGTCAGAGGCCCATCTTCAAAAGACCATTTCAGATACTAATCTGCATAGTCCTCATGTAAATTGAGCAATGTCTGGACTTTAAAAGAGTAACAAGTTAACAGAGAACCTCTGAGTTTGTTTCGGCTGTTTCTTATCAGAGTAGTCAGGTACGAAACACCGGCCACATCTAGCTTAAAAAAATAATGAGTGTAAAAGTGTTTGTAAAAACCTACTTGCAAAATAAACATCATTTATCATGGGTGGCATAAAAACTAACACCTTATTATGCCACCCCCATGGGCCTCTGAGTTGGCTTTGCATGCCGTCGAGAAATATCTCTCAGGCATGCTGGTTTCCTCACAATGCTTTTCTCCACCGAAGCAAGTAACAACTACGCAATACGCACATGAATCCAAAAAATCAGTGGTACGTGTCTTGCGTTCAAACTCGAGACCTATGTCTTGGCAGTCTGATGGTCAGATCGCAAGGCTATCACTGCTTACAATGAAATGGCATGCTAAGTCAGTTATATACAAGCTGTTGTTTTGCATCCTAGTCAAATTCAAGGAGGTAGCAAATAATTCTCGACCCGAATCAATACTAAAATGGTTTTTTGTTAATCCGTAAAAATCTTAGGTGCGTGCCTTCGGTTCGAGCTTGAGACCTCCTTGAGACTTGAGACCGCAGCGGCCATGCCACTAGGCTATCACTGCCTAACGAACAATAAACAACAACAACAACTTATTGAACAATAAAAAATCTAGAATATTTCAGCCAACAATATTATTTAAGACTTGTCTATAATGTCGAATTAATTTAAGAAATTGGCTCATAAATAATTATCTCCCTCGAGGAGGAAAAACCGTAATCCTCGGAGTAATATTGAGGCCATCGAAATATTGGGACTTAGTAAATAAGGGCAGAAAATTGAGAATTTTATTTAAACCGAGCTATGAATAACTAATACATACTTTCTTTGAATTTGGAAAGTTTGTTTAGTTTAAGGTTTAATGCAATCGTCAAATGACATTGTAGTCGGAATTAATACGTACGTTGTTAGTTAGCGTTAGCTTGTAAAAACATCAATTGTTCTCGAGAAAAATCTTATTTGGAAGGTAACTTACAAGGTCTAAGTACATTTCGTTCTTTATTTTTATTAGTGTATAATAACAGTTTTATTTTTTGATACCTGGATCACAGTTTTTTCCTGGCAAAGTTATAACATAATCATCTTGAAAACAAAAGGCTTACTAAGGTACCAGATTATTGCACCAATTTTGTGTTTCCTAAAATTTTCCTCGAAATCACATAATTACAAGCCGTGGAAGAATCAATATTTAAAACTTGAACCAACGGAAGGGACATGGGGTGTGTTTTTGAATTTTCAACATTAGATGCTGAGCCATAAGTTGCTAATTCATTAGCACGCATAATGTCCCTTGCGGCATTTACAAATCGCCGTCAAACCTACCTTATTACGTTTATGACAAAGGTCAACAGGGTGCACCTTGCGTACTAAAAATATTGCTGATCATACGTCACGTTCTACCCTGACCCTATCCATCCCTTATCTTGGGGTAAGCAGAAAATATAAGACGACGTATAAGTCCGGCCCTGCATACCCCATTTATCAATGTCTGCATACGTTGATCTACTTATGAGGTTCAAATCTGAGGAAAGTAAAAATGTTGAAGTAAATGTGGTCTGAATTGGGTTCAAATAGAACCCCTATTTTAGCACGTAAAGTATTTCGGATTTGCTGTCAAGCTATCTCTAAGATGTACAGGATAACCGAGGTAAACTTTGTTTTTTAGCCTATTTTGTCCTTTATCTGGGCAACGGCCTGCCCATTCTTTTCCAGTTTTCCTGTTATTGGCCTTCTCCAGCCAATCAGTTAGCAACGGTAAATGTGCATCAGACATTGCTCCTAGTTTACAGTCAAATCTAGATTCATCATTTGTCTAGCCTTTCCTCAACTTGTCGGCTTCCGGATGCAGCTGAATACCAAAATCAATTAAAAAAAAAAAAAACTTTTTTTAAGTAAAGCGACTTCCAACAAGTTTAACGCTACCATGGAGGGGGAATATTTTCTAAAACTCACTAAGAGATGGCAGTATTTCAAGATTTGTGACTACGTTATTCTACTAGGTACGCAAGATGGCTTGCAAACAGTCTTACATTCGACTCTTCGGTGTGACCAGCCTTCGCTCAATTTCCTCGATAAACTTATGTAATAATTATGTAATAAAAATAACATAGCAAGAAAACAACAAAATATTAATGAGAAGCTCAATAAAATAACGAGAGTGAATGCGTGGCACTCGAACGCATGCGTGTAGTATTACGAAGTTTCACTTCTTCCGCGCAGAGGGACTCCATGCACTATTTTTTATTTCACATATTCCTTCATGGGCACTTATAAAACGTCGACAACGAGGTGCTCGGTTTGGGTTGTTCGTTTCCTATGGAGAAGAACCGGCAAAAAACTCCATGGTTACCAGTATTTTACATGGAATGAATGCCTATCTGACCTCCACAACCCAGTTACTTCTGCGTTATATAATTATGATATCTAAGTCAAATATAAATCACATAACATCACGATTGTTATTCTCTAAGCGTTATGCAGAGGTGCACCTAATAGTACACCTAAGTAAGCTAAAGTCCAATGTAATTAAGGGGTGAGCCTATTGCCATTAACCGTGCACAAATCCACTCCTTGACTGCTACTGAAATATTCCTTTAGACAAAACCCAAAAATAATTTGCCCGACTCGGGGATCGAACCCAGGTCTACATGCTTAGCAGCCGCACTTGTGACCACTACATCAACGCTGTAGATTATTGAAGTGAAACTTCTTATGCGACTTCCAACAAGGTTGCGTTAAACGTTTAACGCTACCATGGAGGGGAATAGAAAGAGACATAGCTAGAGTGAATGCGTAAATAAATAAATAAGCTCTTTAACAGTACGTATTACGACATATATTCTTCATGGTATGATTTGCGAGAGATTTATATTTAATCATTGATTATTTTGATTGTGTTTGTGTTTAAATTTTATTTTATTTTTGTACACCACTTTTACCATTTTTTTTTATTTGTAATTGAAGAGCACAGGTATATAATTTACTTAAAAGGAGGTCCCAATGTAAGATTTACTGTAAAAGTTGTACAAGTTTCTGCAATAAACCTTTTTTTTTATTGTTTTAGTCAGATCTGTAACTACCTATTAAATTTTACTATGGCTAATAATAATCGCATAGATGGCTGTATCTATAGTACTATTTAATTCAAACCTAATATGTTGCATGCCGTAAGGTAAAATTTATCGGGACACTTAATAAATATTCCAACTCACATATATGTATACCTACATTATCAGCAAATAAATGATTTCTTTCCCTCTTTCTTTCTTTCACTTCTTCCGCGCGGAGGGACTCTCTCTTTTCTCCACAATGTCTAACTCGATAAACAACGCTTCATATAAGTAGGTAAGCTTAACCAAAAACAAATACATATTACATAGACAACCGAAGATTTATTATTTATTCGTATTGTTTCCCTGAACATCCCTAGAGAAACCTTTGATTTCGTCAACGTATTTGCTCAAGAGGCTTCTTTTGTAAATCTTTATTTTGTGTCGCAATACTGTTAAATAAATAATATGTTATTTTGTAGATGATTTAGGGTATATAAGGATAAGCATACAAAGGTAGGGATTATTTTCTGAGCTTATTTTGGTTCAATGGTGTGTTATATAGGATTATTTTCGTTTTTAACCCCGACCAAAAAAGGTGGGTGTTATAAGTTTGACGTGTGTATCTGTGTGTCTGTCTGTGGCATCATAGCTCCTAAACGGATGAACCGATTTTGATAAAATTGGTTTCGTTTGAAAAGTATTTTGATTGGGAGTATTCTTAGCTATGTTTCGAGAAAATCTCATCACCTTTTTCCTAGTTGATGAAGGGATATAAACAACTACTACGGGTGTGGTCGATTCGAAATTTGAAATCTTGTCACTTGTCACCATGGGCATCACCAGGGGGTGCACACCCCCTCCCCCTCGCCCTCCCCCCTCCCCCCTAAAAGCTCGGGATTTTTTTTATAACATTTCCTTGTTACAGACAAGAGGCTCATCACCGAGAAAAGTGGAAGGAATGAGAGGAGACCTATGCCCAGGAATGGGACAGTCAAGGCTAAGAAATACTAATTTATGTTTGAAAAGCATGAATATAAGTAGACCGATAAGCACAAGCTCAAAACAAAGCGGACCCCCGACTCTATGACGCTTGGATCAATTAATTTTTTGGTTTTTAGATGTTTTTTCTGCCGGTGGTTTTTAATTTTTTTAATTTATTGAGAAATGTAATAAGGATCTATTTTTTATAAGGACATGTTTATTCTTGGACTGCTGGGCGGGTTCGATTCCCAGCTCGAGCAAAGTTTGATTGGGTTTTTCCATTGGATGGAAAACTCAGTAGCAGCCACGGAGTCTGGATTAATGCCCGGTTGATGGCAATAGGATCGCCCCTTCTACATGGGGCTAAAACTTAACTTGTTAAATGTGGGGGTACTAATAGGTACACCTATGGACTGGACCTCTGGACTTGTACTCGGTTGATGGCGATTGGCTCCCTATAGCATGGGACTTGAAATATAACTGGGGAGATGTGGGTGTATCTACTATTAGTAACCTAACCTTTCGGGGATTACAGGCAAGATGATATGTAAGGTTCAGTTTGAGGTTAATGACCCTTTTCACTTACACTTTTACAGCTAAATAAATCACCTAAACATAAAAGCTGGCAGTTCAATTTTTAACTTTCGGCGGTGTGCTGAGCATTTAAAATCGCAAAGCACGCTTTTATTTTGGTAATGCCTAATTTTGGAGAAAATGGACAATAGGCACTCTTGGCAAGATCAATTATAAAACATTGAAAAAAATGGACCAGTAGGCAGCAATTTTCTTTTGTTTCTAAGTAGGTTTATTCCAATGAATTAGTTAAAAAGTACGGAAAACATAATGTATTGCAATTGCGACTCTAACTTCTTTCATATAAGACTCAGAATTGTAAGTGAGGTCGAATTTAGAAAATGGAAAGAGTTAATAAATTTTGATAAATACTCTAATAATGGCCTAAAAGATTCTATAGTTCAAGGATCTTATTAAAACAAAAAGCCTTTTGTTATCCAAAATACAGAAAAAAGTTGTTTAACAACGTTTTCTTTAGTATCTAAAAATAACCTCAATTGCACTGAAAAATGAAGTAAATTCTTTGAAAATAACTATAACATTTAGCAGCTGGTATGTTTCTTAAGCAATTTAGAAAGACCGACGTCAGTACATAGTACATTATTAATTTGAAAAGACGTGTCAAACAAGTTTGTTTTCATTTTTAAATGCGGTTAGAGAGTGTCCAAAAGTGGTTTCTTTACCATCTGTGCTACGGAGATCACTTAGCTAAACAACCGACTAGCTACTCTGATAGGTTGAAACATTATCATTTGGAAACACTAGCCAGTCGTAGGAAGAAGCTGGACTTTATCATCCTTCACAAAATATTTAGTGGAACGATAGATTGCAGTGAACTTTTGGGCTCATTAGAGATTAAAATTCCAACTCGGACTCCCAGGCATAATACATTTATATTTTGACTTATTCTACATTCCTGGCTCAAAAACAAAACTAGGTCATTACGCCGCTGTGCTAAGACTTTGTAGGCAATATAACACGCTATCTAAAACAACAAAATAAATTTTGACATATGTGAATCTCTTGCAATATATAAGAAATGTCTTAAAGATCTATCTAATTGTTAATTTTATTCTTCATTTATTTAATTAAATCTGATGTGTTTTAATTTTAATCGTTTTTTTTTTTATTTTTTATTATATTTAAATAGTTTCATCAGTTTGTTAGCAAATGTATATTCTATCATAAACAATTTTGACATACAAGAATCTCTTGCAATTTCTAAAAAAGAATATCCTATTGTTAATTTTAATTTTCAATTTCATTTATTTAATAACTTTAATGATGTGTTTTTAATTTTTAAATTTAATTCTCTTAAACTTTTTAATATATTTGAATGGTATTATTTTGTTAGCTTAGATGTAAATTCAATTATGCATGCTGTGGTCTCCTGTAAGTGAAGGAGTTGACCTACGTGATACTTTTTAAGTGCAGCCTATTTCACATGATCTGTGTACATCCTTTGTTGGAGATCCTAAATAAATAAATACATTTTCCAATATTATTAATCAGAAAGCCAATAATTATAAACGTTCAAAGTCCAATCGCAATCTTATCTTGTAATTGTATATGTCAAGAAATTATATGTATCGATTTGATATTAACATGCGAACGTTCGAACTACGGAAATTACCCGCCAGGAGTTAACCCCATAGACTCCATGGCGTTAATTCTTGGAGGGTAAATTATTGGGGGAATGACATGTTTTGATCTGTGGCATAGAGCAGAAGACTCTATGCCACAGAGGAATAGGAACGTAGACAGCTTAACAAGAACCAAGTTACGGGCAAAGAAAATGTGAAAAGGTACCTACTTTATTGTGTAAAAAGAAACAAATTAACATTGATACTCTTGTAGCGACCTACAAAAAGCAAATTATAACAAAAAGTACTACAGCGCCATCTATGAACAAACTGAAGAATTAATATGGTCTGAATCTCACAAGCAAAGTTTACATCGACTTAAAACTAAATAGAAAAACCCGACAGCAACTCTTGGGCAGTTGCCCACCAGACACCTGTCGGGTCGGAAGATCCTCCCTTTTCTGTAGGGTACGAAGAACTTTCCGCACTGTTCCTCAAACTCAAAACTAAAGTACTTACCTTTACATTTAAAAAAAAGAATGACTTAAAAAGTCGACTATAATTCCAGCCAGTCACATTTTCAAAAACAGAACACGGCCTCCACTTTCCAAAGACAATACCCCCTCTAATCTATATAAGGTGGGTACACAACAAAGGCGTCACCCAAAATGACGCCATATCTCAAATATGACGCGTCACTAAGGTGAATTTCTAAAGAGATAAAGCTGTGGGTACACGAGCTTAACAATACAAATTGCGGTATATCGTTGACCCTCGTCATTTGTAGCTTAGTCATCGATATAAAGTAGCATTTTGTCTTGTCTTGTAGAGATGACCTGCGGAGGTTTTTAAAGTGAAGAATGGTTGTGTGACCCTCCGCCTCCCTCCCCCTTTAATTCCTATTATGAATGTATGTGACATATATTGTGTTAAAGCTTACAAAAGGTAACCGAGGAAAGGGTCTCGCTGGTCCTGATTCAGGACGGTTTGTGTTAGAGCCCGTTCTTAGGTGAGGATTGTGATTTATTTATGTCATAATAAGTACCTGCTACCTAAATTGGTACGCTTAGAGACAAATTGTACTGTCCCATGTATTTATATATGATTTGAACCTAGTTAGTATTGGATAATCAAAACCCCGTGGTAAGACTGGTTGCCAGACTTTCAGGCCACTGACGACCTGCACCGACTCAAAAATGACAGCCGGCCGGTCACCCATCCTCGGAGCAACCTTGTCAACCGCTGCTTAACCTTGAAGATCAAGCAACCCGTGCAGACGTTTTGATTTAGCCACGAATTTTTCCAATACTTGTCATACATATTTGATTTGGATGGAAACCATGAACCACCATGAAGAAACATTGACGAAATCCCACGATTGTCAAAAAATGACAATCAGTACCAGGAACCAAACGATTTATGGTTATCGAAGTAACCTAATAAAATAAAAGGTACATATCGGAACAGTTCACTTCCGGAAAACCGAATTTCGGTGAATCCATTACCCGATAATGGTTTTATTGCATCCGCAAAAAAAATGTGATCGTTTTCCGGGTGTTTTTAACTCTTGCGAATGATCAGAAAGTAAGGAAGGAGTAACGAAAAAAGATCTCGACTATTCCTAGAGTCATTTATATGTTATTGATTAAAGTTGTGCTATGTCATGTTGGAGTAGATTGGACGTTCAAAATTCACTCATTCTAGATAATAATAGTACTTCTTATCATCAATTACCTGGCTCTTTTCCAACTATATTGTGATAGTCTACAATGCTGGGGTGATGAGGAGAATCTGATTGTGGCACTCTTGCCAGAAGTGACGAGTACAAACACCGAGAGGTTGGTTTAGTAGGGATCCTAAATGGATAGGATTTCTACACTTAAAGGCTTCCAGGCTAAACAAATACAGCTGAATACCAGAACCTAAATAATAACAGCCACACAGGTCGATCTTCAAGGTTAAGCCGTGCTTTCCGAGCTTGGTCCGTGGATGGGTGACCATCTTTACGTGCCTCGGAGAGCACGTTAAGCCGGGACCAACCGGCTGTCATTTGTAGATCTTTGACAGTCGTTACGAGTAGTCAGAAGCCGACAGTCTGACATTCAGTCTTACCAAGGGGTATCGTATTACCCAGTTACTGGGTTGTGGAGGTCAGATAGACAGTCGCTTCAGGTAAATACTGATACTTAGCTGCATTCGGTTAGACTGGAATTCGACCCCAATAAAGTTTGGGAAAATGCTAGGCAGATGATGATGACCAGTACTGTGCATGGACTGACTGCCTTAATCCAGTATCTGGATAACACGATACCTCTAAGCTTGGCTGGTTGTTGTTAGCGGTTTAGTTTTATTATCATTTATCATAATCATTATTATCTACCTAACTTTTTCCCAATTATGTTAGGGATGGAGCCTGCTGATACCAGTACTTTACATGGAGCGACTAGACAGTCGTCAATTTTGAAAAGGCAGCCCGCGAGTTGAGGGTGGCAGGTGGATGTAACACTCGCCGCCGCAGCTGAGGCTAGCCGGCGAAGCCGGCCAGCCGTGCGATTCTGTAAGATCTCACTTAGAACTTCGAATCTGAATCCGCTGTGAGTTTCTTAATTGGCATTCTAAAAACCCGGTTGATAATTCGAATTTATACTAGCGCCACCCTTACGAGCGTGTCAGCGGGTTGAACCAAATTAACAGGGAGATTTTGACAGATAAAGTATGAGATGACGTAAGAAGTGGCATTCTGTAAGGTAATTTCCCCCGTCACTTCGACGCTCCCTTGGCTACAAAATTAAGGTCATTTTGAACCTTACGCGAAGTGACAGTGGATAGCGATGTGAGATGTGAGTTGTCGTCTGAATTTTACAGAATCGAAGTACAGCACGCCGAAGCCGCGGTGGTGAGCGTTAAACCCATCTCCGAACTCGCGTGGGACCGCCGGAGCCCCGCAGCGCCGGAGCCGTGACAGAAACCAAAATTAGAAGCGACTTCCATAATATAAACACACGCAGTAAACAAGAAATTGTAATACCCAAATTTAGATTTACAAAATCTAGCAAGTCATTTCTTATAAATAAGAAACGCTTTTATAAAGGTTCCAAAGTCAGATACAGACCTGACCGATAGAAAGTTTAAAAATTACATCAAACGTGTCCTTATTAAAAAAGCATATTACAAAATAAAGGACAATGTTGAAGATAGAGAAGTTTGGCTCTAGTTCCTTTTGATCATGCGGTTTCCCTGGTAGTTCATAAGCGACACAAATGTGTGGTGGATGTCTCTAACTATTCTCAATTTAATTTTTTCCATTCTTTTTATTGTATTTTTTTCAATAATTTCCAAATCCAATCCATTGTTCAGAATAGTTACAGCACTGATAACAACATTTGTGTCAATTGTTTAATTAGTCTTCCTATAATATTTTATTTTTTCTAGATTATTTTTTATTTAACGGTTGTTTGTGAATGTGTGGACATTGTAGGCTTTGTAAATTCCTCATTCATTAGGTTTTTTTTAATTTTCCATGTAGGCCTGTATTTTGTTTTTGATCTGACCTCAACAAACCAGTTATTACTGGGTAATACGATACCCTTTGGTTTTGTTCTCATTTTTAGTCAATATTGATTGACTTTTATACCTACTCTTATACAACTCAGGGAACAAATCACAAATCTTCACAAAATTACACAACATAATAATGCACACTCATATGCACACGCCCTAAAATCCTTTGACACTACAGTTTCTATCTCCGAGAAGACAGAAACGTCATTAGATAGTAATTTGCTAAAACCACTACGAACTATTAAGCCAACCACAAGCAGTCATTCGACACAGACTAACAGACTAGGCAACCGTTGTTATGTTGGTAAAATAATACGAAGCGCGCTTGAATGGAATTTCAAAGGTTGGTAGCTTGGTTTTAGAATTTCAAAGGGCTTGGAGCAGATAGATATGTGGTGTTATTGAAGTATGGCTCTTAATTTTGAGGTATGTGTAGGTTCAAATTTCAGGTATACGAGTAGGCTGTCTGAATGGCTAGACGGTTTGGAGTGGTCACCATAATACTGTGTTTGATCAAATCCATTGGTATTTTGGTCATGAACTGAACCCTACCCTATTTTTATCATTACTATGTTTGCAGTTTAAAAAAATATATATGAATCATAAATTCTAAGTAGTCCTATTTTTTACTGTTTATTTTTCAAATAATCTAACAATACATTTGCTTTAATGTAAACATATTCACACAAACACAAAAATGTGACAGAAATTAAAAAAAAAAAAAACTTGAGAGGTGTCAAGGGACACCCGGATGGAACGAAGTTATTTAATCAAATTAAATAAATAAATTAAATTATAAAATGCGAAATAGAAAGACGAAACGAAAATAACTGGCTTCCTTTCTATGAGAGAGAGAGAGAGAGAGACAGAGAACCACGCGCACGCCGCACGGCTTACAACTATAGCAAAAATTGTCGTTACATTTTTAGTCTTAATTTTTTCGTCTAGCCCCCTTTCGCAACGCGCGATAAGAAACTTCGTTCTAACAAATTCATTGCTTTATATCGCCTTTAACCTTCTACAAGAGGTGCCCCTCGACAAGGTGTACCTGTACAACGATAACAGTGTATTAGTGATACTTTTGATGAGAACGTCAAAAATGTTCCAGATTGCCATAATCTACCAAAATGCTTTTGCTAACTCTGATGAAACGCGTTTTATAGATACTAAACGTCTTAAAAACAATTGCCTGAACTTGTGTCGGCTCTCTGAATATGCCTAACCCAAACTCCCATACCTAATATAATTGTAGAAAGATCATTAGTTTGAGATCTTTCTCTTTCTTTATCGTTTGGTTAGAGCCTAACCTGGTGTCAGAGTTTATTGCCACCCATGGGCCACAGACTTGTCTTTACACGCTGTTAAGAAATATCTCACAGGAATGCTGGTCCTCTCGATGTCTTCATTGAAGCAAATGATAATTATACAGAGAATCCGAAAATTCTAGGGCGCGTGTCTTAGGCTCGAACTTGAGACCTATAACTTGGTCTGATGGTCCTACCACTAGAGTATCACTGCCTAAATAGTTTGAAATTAATAATATCTAGGCTCCAATAAGATTAAATGAAAATGCCAAAAAGTTATTTCTCAAAGAACATTATCAAGTAATCAGTAGTCCCTTAGAGAAAAAGATATTAAGTTAAGTAGTATTGTAGATACACCATTTACATATTTTAAAATAAAATATGAATCAAGAAAGAAACTTTTCTAGTACTCACTTGTTTTATTTATCTCAATAACAATACAAAGCTAAATCAGTAACAAAAACCTTTCAGACTAAAGTAATTTTATACGAACTAACTTCGAAGCCAAATTAGTACAAGACAAACGAAACTCTTGATATCCATAAAAATATATAGAATCACAACAAACATGCGATATTGTGATAAAAATTCACAACTGTGAATGTCGTTCTGTATACTGATGCCAATTTAGAAAATGTTTGATATTGGTATTCAGCTGAATCCGGCAAGACTGGAAAGCGACCTCAACATAGCTGAGAAAAGGCTTGGCAGACGATGATATTAAGATATTGGAATTATGATATAAGAAAGAAGCAAATGGGTTTATTACTTTTATTCGTTACGTCATATTATTTTTTCATACAGGGCAGAAATATGACTCGTAGGGGTAAACAACAAGTTAAAATGAGATAAAAGATGAATAGGACATCATCAAAATCATCCCATGATTGACCTGACGTTACGGAGACTGAAGACGGAATACCAGGGAACAACAAATCACAGTCCAGTCAAATCCTTTAGTTTGCTTTTTAATGATATAAAATGCAGTTACTGAAAACTACACTAATTATACAGTCTGTATTATCAAAGCCTCTGAATTGTATACAAAGGCTGGAACTGGAAGGGACCTTGACACACAAACTCTTACTACGTCATTTTGAAACAAAAAAAAAACGGAAAAGTGTGTAGAACAGCTTTTTTTTTAAAATTACCTATCTAATAATATCATAACCGGAATGCATTATAGAGAATTACCTAAATTATAATAATTTATGATGTTGTTTATTTAAAAATATTTTATTCATGGTAATAATTTCCTTGTTTATAGTATTTATCAGCAAAATTTGGTTTTGTGTTCGAATCTATTAAACTTAAAACATACTTTACTCAGTTACTTAGTTTAATGGTTTACATAAGTGTTGTGTGGTCAAATTAACGGCTTATTAATTACCTAATGTTTGTTGACCATCTAATAATAACCAATAAATCATTTTGACTTTGGCTTTTAATATTTCTATGTGGGGGAATGTTGTACTATATACGTGGTAGACGTTTGTGCATCGAAGTCTCTTTCCACAGTACCCTGTTTACCATACTAAAAAAGCTCAATCCTTACATACATGCAAATCCTTACCCACCCTACAGCCCTGAAATTAAACAATCCCAACCCAACACTACCAAAATAAAAAAGTTTGATCTAAAAAAGTCTGCACTTTACTCTTTAAGCTCTAAACGAGGTCAAAAGGAGAGGGTATCGTTAAAGTAGTGCATTTGCTGCGAGATGAGCTCGAAATAGCAGAGATCACGCGAACGTCGGTTCTTAAGCGTCCGGTTGATAAAAGACTGGGCACACTGTACTGTAAAATGCGGGTAGGTAGTGAGGTAAGGTAAGATACTCGGACTTTTTTCTGGCGACTAATGATTATTATACTTTAGGCTACATTCTAAGACTATTTTGAGCCAGCTATCCTTATTGGGCTGTTTTATAAATAACTAGTTCACTCGTGCAACTTCACCTGCGTCACATTTTTCCCAGTTTTGCAACTTTTTTCATTGATGCTCCGTTGCTATTGCTCGTAGCGTGATGTTAGTTACAGCCTGTAGTCATTTGTAGATCTTTGACAGTCGTTACGAATAGTCAGAAGCCAAAAGACTGACATCCAGTCTTACCAAGAGGTATCGTATTACTCAGTTACTGGGTTGTGGAGGTCAGATAAGCAGTCGCTCCATGTAAAATACTGGTATTCAGCTGCATCCGGTTAGACTGGAAGCTGACCCCAACATAATTGGGAAAAGGCTAGGCAGATGATGATGTTGCCTAGTCCTGTCAAAATCTATCGAAAATTATTATTATCACTTTTAGATTAGCTGCTCTTAGAGTCGAAGTATCCATATTCCTCAAAAGATCTTAGAAAATCGTGAACAAAAGTCGAAGCGGTACGTACATTCTAATACGATGTGTCAGCATGACAAACGGGTTTAAAACTGCAATTCTATTGTACATACAGACACACAGTGCTTCGAACTGAGACGTTAAAGTTTTAAGATTGTGAGGGAGACAAGATAGAAGGTGATAGTCAGCGAATTTTTGGAAGTTTTTGTTGAAAGATATGGCGATGAGGTAGTTGATAGGGCTTGTTTACCAGCTTTTTGCTTTAAGATAGTAGGTACTAAGATTCAGCATTCAGAATCAATATTCGGGGTGGCTATATAGTCACTCTGCATCTTTCACGTTAGGATTTTACCCGAGATGCTAATTTTTTTCGCTAATACAAGATGTTGTTTTGCATCCTCGTCAAATTCAAGTAGGTAATTATGCTAATGATTCTTGACCTGAATCTATAATAAAACAGGTAGGTAATTTTCATTTTTTTTTATTTTCTAAATCGGTAAGTTGCTTGTAATCATGAATTTTATCACGTGTTTAAGTCATCATCTGCCTAGCCTTTTCCTAAACTATCTTGGGGTCTAACCGGATGCAGCCGAGTACCTGTATTTTACATGAAGCGACTGCCTATCTGACCTCCACAACCCAGTATCTGGGTAATGGATGTCAGACTTTTTGGCTTCTGACTACTCGTAACGACTGTCAAAGATCACAAATGACAGCCGGGACCAACGGCTTAACATTCTTTCCGAGGCACGGAGGAAACTCGGTATGTCTTTATGGTCACCCATCCACGGACCAACCTCGGCAAGCACGGCTTAACCTTGAAGATCGACCCGCGCGGCTGTAATTATTTAGCCACGTGTTTAAGTATTGGTCACTAATTACCAGTCACCCTATATATGACAAGAATTTTTGTGGGAAATCTGAACTACTAAAAGATTTATAATAGAATATAATAGAATAAAATTTAGAATATATTAAGAGCGGTTACACCTTACGACATTTCATACAAACTTTCAAGTCGTTATTTTCCGAAATGACTGAACTGATTTTAATGAAACTTCGTAGTCACATAAGCAGGATACACAGATCTAAAAAGTTACTAAAACCATTTTCGAAAAATAGTGTTACAGTTAAATTAGACCGATTATAAATTTTCTATAGAAACAGAAAATACCAATTATCTCTTTTTTTTTTAAACACATTTTGAAAATATTTTTTTGTAACTCTTTAGACCTATGTTTCCTGCTTATGCGTAAAAAGTTTCATTTAAATCGGTTCAGTCATTTCGGAAAAAAAACGACTTGAAAGTTTGTATGAAAAGCGGTAAGGTATAAACGCTCTTAAGATTAAATGGTGGCAAATCACTACGTTTCACTGTTCGGTCTAAGGCAGAGTTTAGTTCTAGTTTGAATAAACTTAATCCAAAAGAAAAATAACCCTGGTACATTTCTATGGTCAAGTTAAATTAATTACTTGAGTTTAAATAATTACCTATGCAACCAAGTGTAAGCTTGATTAAAATTCATGTCTTAATTTCTATTAAATATTGTGCATTGTAAAAATACATTTGCCAAATTCATTATAAATAAGTTGTGAATTCTATCAAAACTTGTTGATTTACGGAAGTTTATTATTAATTATTTTACTTAATACAAACTTTCACAACATTAAACTATAAAATAATGATGTTTATTTTTACTTGTATTTTTAGAATAATCTTATATTTTATTTGTTATATTATTCTTACTGTTATATTATTCGTGGCTCAATTTTGACTACCGATACGGTGGTGATTTGCGCGCCATTACCGAATGGCGCCAATAAAAAAAAAGGAGGAGTAGTCGATTGAGTAGCAACTGCTGGAATTTTAATAATATTTTTTGAGCTACGAAGCTAGTTGTTCTTGGTTATCACCTTTTATAACAATAAAGTTATTTTGAAGGAGAACAGTCTTTGGATTTAATAAAAAAAGAATCTAACACAAGAGTCAAAAGCAAACCCTTCATGCAATAGACAAGAATTTAAACAAAGTAAGTACCAACCGTCAAAGAATGCAATTGTAACTTTAAGCAAGAACTAAGCTACAGAATAAAAATCGTATCTTAATTTAAGTCATTACTTTTATCTACTCAAGTAATCACTTTGATTTTCCGGGTGTGAGTCTTCTTTTCTGAGAATTTCACACTGCAATGCAATGCCCTTCAGTCACAACACAGTTTTACTAAACACCGTTAAACATAACAGTTACACAAACTCAGTTTAAACCCTGACATCTGTTATAAGCCTTAAACTTCGTCTAAGGGCCGTCCTAATCGTCAGAAACAGTGGCAATAAACAAACTATTAAGGCTGGACACTAGTCGTTACAGCATCCAATTGTACCAGGGTACCAAGAAGGGAAAATTACATTATACCGATAAAGGAGAGTGGTTTGTCATGTTGGAAATACGCCTGCAGTTATGCTTAAAGAAAGAAAGAAAAAGTATTTATTAGTCTTACACAGGACAAAAAAATGGTTACAATACAATTACCAAAAAACAAAATTAAGTATGTCGGAGACAGTCATTAGTACGGACATGAATCGAAAGCGCGCCAAAAGCGACCCACTTACCAGTCTACCCACACCTAAGCGCGCTTACTACAGAGTCGTGACGTTTCGAGCTCGCGGCGAGGAGGACAGTCAGTGTCTGATCGCGGCGGAGTCAAGACGTCCCGAAACTGTAACCCGATTCATTGTGCCTAGTGTTACTGTTTTAGGGGTATGAGGAACAGGGTGGAAAGTTCCTCGATACTCCATAGAAAAGGGAGGATCCTCCGACCAGACAGGTGTTATGTCTGGCGGGCAACTGCCCAATAGTTGTCATCGGGTTTTTCTATATATACTAAAGTCGATGTAAACTTTGCTTGCGACTTGTAGGAAATTTGATGTTAGTTCCTCCGTCTTGTCATAGATGGCGCTGTAGTACTTTTTGTAGTATGTTGCTTTTTGTGGTCGCTACACTGTGTTGGATTGTAATTTCAAGTAATTTGTTAGTTCGATAAAAGCAGTGTACTTTGTGTATAGAATCTGGTTCTTCTAACCTAACAGACAGATGTGTTGCTGGGGAGTTTGTTCCGCCACTTCTTCTTCCCAGCTAAAACACTAGGAAGTGGCGAAGGGCGGGCATTTTGGGGGACTGTCTCTTGTAATTTTGACATTCAAAAGGTGCTGATTATCAGCCTAGTTTGAATAAATGACTTTTGATTTTGTAGTGTGTGTTTTCATAGCACGAAACCCATGTTATGCCCACATAATAACCGAGTCTATCGAAATAAAATCACCTCACTACGACAAGTATATTATAGGTGACTGGTAATTAGTAACGGATACTTGAACACGTGATTGTACTCATGATAACGAACAACTTTTCCAAAGAAATATTTTTTATACTCATTCACTTTTATCAACAGCCATTTTAAATTCTGGGTTGCGAGCCGTGTGGGTGCTCTGCCTACCCACTGTTGAACGGTACGACAGTAATGAGACCGAACGCGGTCACGCGGCTAACAGCTGATAGGCAAAAGGCGCGCGCGCGCGTTTTTCAAACAGTTGTGGTGTTATTGTGATAAAAGTGAATGAGTATAAAAAAAATAGGGAAAGTTGTGTGTTATCATGAGCACAATTACGTCTTAAGGTATCGGTCACTAATTGCCAGTCACCCTATATAAAAAAGTAAAATACAACAAGTTAAAAATAAGACAAATAAAACTGGTACTGTTCGAGGCCAAGAGTTCCCTATCTCAGTATGGTGCTCTAACATGTTTTTTAAGTCACAGGCTTTTCAGATACACATCTCCTACTTAGCTTAATTTAAAACTTAAAAGGTAAAAGCCAGCATTTAGGTCTGGGGTAGTTACAACTAAGCTTTTTCAAATTTCCTTAAAAATGCTATGAGCGCTTGGACTCGATGATCTTAGGGTTTCAACCCCAAATTCCTTCTTATTTAGTTCAAATGTTAGTTTTTTGTTGTAAAATATTAAAATCGCATTAAAAGTCATCCGAAAGCATGGTTACATAACATAACAGCACATACCGGGGCTGTGATGGTATCCACATCTAGTAAGTACGATGTGGAACCTATCCCTCCCCGAAACATAAAAATAAATAGAACATTGTACCTAACCAAACTACTTCATTTCGAGATAGAACTTTAAAGCCAACTTCCTCAAAAATAACAATATAAAGTATGCAACTCACCGTAAATTGTAGTTACCTTATCATCTGCCTAGCCTTTTCCCAAACTATCTTGGGGACGGCTTCCACTCTAACTGGATGCAGCTGAGTACTAGTACTTTACATGAAGCGACTGCCTATCTGACCTCCACAACCGCCAGTAACTGGGTTATAATACGATACTTCTTGGTAAGACTGGATGTCAGACTTTTGGCTTCTGACTACTTGTAACGACTGTCAAAGACCTACAAATGACAGCCAGGACCAAAGGCTTAACATGCTTTCCGAGGCACGGAGGAAACTCGGTATGTAATTATGGTCACCCATCCACGGACCAACTTCGGCAAGCACCTCGGCATACTAAAGTGTAGTAACCTGTTATGATTAAAAACTGAAGACTCTTTTTGAGCCTCTAATCGTGTTGGTGTACTTCGTTCCACCTTGACGTAATAATTCCACCTATAATCTAGCTTCTACCTCTGCGTAACCTATAGCATCAGAGAAGAGTGTAAGTGCGAAGTAGTTACGACGTCATAAATATACATTTGCAGCCTTATCGTACCGTCGTACGTCATTGTAGCACGTGAATCTGTATGTAATGGCCCCGCGGGACAAAATATTCAGGAGATAAATACATATAAATCACATGCAAAAACAACCTTATTTGAAGTACATAGTTAAGTCATAAAGGGTACAAGCTCTTGGTTTTGTCTACTACATGTCATTCATTTGTATAATAATTATTATACAAGGTGTTGTTTTGCATCCTCGTCAAATTCAAGGAGGTAAATATGCGAATGATTCTCGACCCTAATCAATAATGAATAGGATAGGTCTTTTTATGTACGGGAATCGGTAAGTGTGAACGACTAAATGCGGCCCGTCTGATCCTCGCTTTTACATACAAAAGATTTCAAATGTTAATTCGATAATTTCCTATTCCCTAAACCACGTTAAGGGGGTATTTTGAAATACCGTCAAATTTAAACAACAAAAAAGCAGTGTTTTTTAATAAATAACTAGGGACCGTAATTTATATTGATTATTTATGTATTTTGTGACAACATCCTGAATTTTGACGAGGATGCAAGACAACACCTTGTATAGATTTATTTTTGTCACCAATTTTTTTTGTTGCATTGCACTCTTGAAATTAAAACTTTTTAACGTTATTATGTGGAGGTAGGTAATCGCCATTTTGGCAAACAATTGGTACTAGTAGACAAGACGCTGTTAGAGATTTTAATCAAGTAGATGGTGATGTTCATCAGAAAAGTCATCCGTGAATGTGTGCGTAGTGCAATGTTTGAACTTGGACGAAGCAAAAGCAGCATGTAAGTATTGTAGCAGATTATCTGTAGTAGCTATTATCTTTAGTAGTATTATATTATTATTGTAGCCTGAAGAAAAAATCGTGAGTTAAATGTATTTATGTTTTACCAAAAAACTTAAGCAAAGCTTTAGCCAACTTAAGAGCGTTTACACCTTACGGCATTTCATACACAATAGGGGACCGGACTGGGTAAAGAAAACGACATTCTATTTTGTCCGTCAGACAGGTAATACAAAAATATTAGACACGTATTTTTTGTTTTATCAAAATATCAAAAAATTACTTAGTTAAAACTCATTAAAGTTGGAGAGTGGAGGCTTACTACGTCACAAGTAGGTATAAAACTTACCTACATGTGACGTCATGCGCCATTTCAACTCAATATATCTCCGTAATTTTATGACCACGTGAAAAAAGAAAAAATACGTGTCCAATACTTTTCAATAAACTACCCGACGGACAAAGAAAAAAAATGGATTATCCCCTATTTCAAGTCCTTATTTTCCGAAATGATTAAAACGGTTTTAATGAAACTTAATACGCATACGCAGGATACATAGGTCTAAAAAATTACAAAAAAATATTATCAAAAATTTAAAAAAAAAGGGAGATTGGAAATTTCTGTTCATATAGTTAATTTAAAATCGGTCTAATTTAGCTGTAAGTAATTATTCGGAAATGTTTTTTTTTGTCATTTTTAACACGTATTAAGGGTACATAGGTCAAAAAATAAGTAAACAGTTAAAACGTATGAAGTTACATTAAAATCGGTTCAGCCATTTCGGAAAATAAGGACTTTGTAAGTTTGTATGAAATTTCGTGAGGCATAAACGCTCTTAAGATTCAAACCCATTCAAAAAACCCAAAATAATACGTAAATACATAAAACTGTCAAATAAAAAGGTAACAAAACAATTTGCAGCCCCACTGAGTACGCGTATACATCATCTTACAGAAACACTAGACAATGTTCAGGTAATCTCGGTCTAGATCCAGTATTTATTACACACACCTAATGTTCTGTGGATTTATACTCACGTATATTTTTTCTTGCCAACTTTTCTCTAACATGCACCATTTTCTTTACTAAAAGCGCTTGAAATCTCTTTTTATCTAATGTAAAGGAGTGTTTAGATTAGTATGAGTACAGTTTTATTATTTTGTAAAGTGACTTTTACTCCCTACACAACGTATTGTTATGTCGCCTGCTTTACGAGAACATTCTACGATTACCTTCGAGTCTAGAATGATCCAGAATATCTAGAAGATTCGAGAATAGTCCTAGAATGCTCCATGATGGAAATGTCTAGAAAGTTCGACAAGGTTCTGGTACTTTCTAGAAGGATTGGTTCTGGAACTGCCTAGGAGTTTCTCGATGGGTCGGCCATATAAATAGTCGATGGGTTTGCAGGAGAGTCAGTAGAGCACTTGAGCGCTGGCTTCCAGCGTGGAGCGATGACCGGTGTGTTGTTCTTCGACATAGCAAACGCTTTCGACAAAGTCTGGCACAACGGCTTATTATATGTATAAGCTGTACAAACTGGGAGTGCCAGACCGTCTCGTGCTCATCTTACGAGACTTTTTGTCGGATCGCACCTTCCGCTATCGCATCGGGAAGGCACTGTCTTCCCCCCACCCGATTAGAGCCGGAGTCCCTCAGGACTCCGTCGTCTCTCCCCTTATCTTTACTATGTTCACCAGTGACATCCCCAAGAGCAAGAAGGCTCAGTTAGCCCTGTTCGCGGACGACACGGCCATTTATTACACTGGCCGCAGTCATGACGCTATCTATAGCACCCCCAAAACCTCAGCCAACGTCTTAGGCGCTTGGTTCCGGAAATGGAGAATCGAGGTGAACCCCGACAAGAGCCAGGCAGTTTTTTTCTCTAAACAGCGTAAAAATAAGCCACCCGCGCTCAGCCCGATCACTATGTACGGTAAGCCTATCCCTTGGGAGAAGCAAGCCAAGTACTTAGGAGTCTTACTTGACAACCACCTGTCTTTCGCGGCGCACATGTAAGCAGCTCGCGACCGAGCTGCGTTTGCTATGGGTAGGCTTCATTTCATGATTTCGGCGAAAAGCAAGTTGTCACTCAAGTGCAAGTTGCGCCTTTATACAGTGGTGATCCGCCCCATTATGACGTACGCTTACGCTCACACCAAGCCTAATACATCCATAGGATGCAAACTTTGCAGAACCGGTTCTTACGTAGAGTCACGGGAGCCCCCTTTTATGTCCGTAATGACCGTCTACACGTAGACCTTAGAATGCCCACCGTCCTTCAGTTTATGAAACGTCTTTCGAAGCGTTTCTTCGATAACGCCATTAAACACCGTAATCCCCTGATCGCAGCGGCCGCCCGTTACGAACCCTCGCGCATTAGTACAGTACGCCGTCCTAGGCATACCCTCGTCACTCCAGATGATGCTATCACCCTCCTCCAGGAGAGTAGCAAAGAGACTAGCACTCTTAAAAAGTTCCGACTCAAACCGCCGTCTTTCCGACCTCGCCGTCGAGGTCCGTCGCGACGTCCCGGTCCATGCCCTCTCCGACCCTCGCTCGAGCCAGACCGCGATGCTGTGCCAGTAGTTTTAAATCAGCCCCTAAATAATGATACCATTCAGATCCAGCCTGTCCCCATGCAGTCCTCCCCCAGCGACGACCTAAGCCGAGGTTCGTACCCCACAGGGGGTGCCCTCAGCGTGCAGTCGCTTAGTTTGTAAGTTTTTATGCCCTGGCTGGAGGCCTTGCTCTAAAGGCACCCACAGGATAGTCCGGTTAAGCAGACGACAACCTCATAGGTTGAACTGCGAGATGCCACACACAAAAAAAAAAAAAGGAGAGTCATTCTAATTACGACTACGAAACGAAACGATCGAAGTGAACTACTAGTGCGATTTTTAGTGAATAGTGATCAGTTGTGCATTTCTGATTAAGTTTTAAGTGTTTAGTGTTGAATAAAGATTTTTAGTGTTTAGTTGGTAGTATATTAATTTATCCTTTACCCAGCTCGTAACAATATGTATGTCATCATCATCATCATCATCAGCCTATTATGTTCCCACTGCTGGGAGAAACGCCTCCTCTTTATAAGAGGGAGTGGGCTGTAACCCACGTACGAGTTGTTAGATGTCACATGTCTTCGAATTTTTAGTTCAAGGACATGCCGGTTTCCTCACGATGTTTTCCTTCACCGTTTTAAGAGCAGTGGTGATGAAATAAATTACAGAAAGTACCGCGCCTGCCTAGGTTCGAACCCACGGCTTACTGCTCGTAAGTCGGGGCGGCCACCACTGGGCCACCGCTGCTCAATATGTTTGTATAAGGGTATATTTAGCTATTTATAATTTCGGATAACAATATAAACTAGTCGTAAGTCTTAATTTTGGAAGGCGACTCAAATATCTGAGTTACTTGTTTACTAAACGAACTGTTTATTTTTAACCGAGTATGAACAAAGTAATCGGTACAATGCTTCTAAATCATTAAATAGAAGCCTACAGTCGTTTTACAGAAATAACATCCAGGGCAATAACCGTCTCTCAATATTATAATTACACATAAAAAGAACAGTGCATTGTCGTTTGCTCCACTTCGGTTGTCAATTATAAACATTAATAGTCATGATTTATTGATAAATATATTTTTTTCTAATGAAATATTAACAGATTAAACAGGATATGAACAGCAGTGGCCCAGTGGTGGCAGCTTCGACTTACAAGCAGTAAGCCGTGGGTTCAAACCCAGTGCATTATTTTGTGTGAAGGCAAACATCTTGAAGAAACGGGCATGTCCTAGAACAAAAAATTCGAAGAAGTGTGATCTACCATACCGCACTGGGCCCGCGTGGTGGATTACAGCCCACTCCCTCTCATATAGAGGAGGCCTGTGACCCAGCAGTGGAAACATTATCTGCTGATTATAAAAACAGGATATTTAGCTACATCAATAGAGGTATTGTATTACCCAGTAACTCGGTTGTGGAGGTCAGATAGGCATTCGTTCCATGTAAAATGCTGCTTCTGCTGTATCCGGTTAGAATGAAAGCCGACCCCAAAAAAACTGGGGAAAAAAAAATACCTTTATTTACCACAAAACAAACTTGACACAAGTGTGTAAAGTCCCCAACAAGACATATCTCGAATACAAGAATAGAGATTTCTGTCCCACAAAAGAATAATATATGTGGATGTTACGCGTGATTCATCGAGTTCACTTTGTATCCGACTGTACCACGTATTTTTATGTAAAGTGACCGGTTTGGCGGGGACTGTACTCTGTATATTATTTTTGTATGGTTTGGCAACATATTTTACAGAGCACTTTAGTGTAATTCTAATGGTGTTACCACACCAATCGATAGTTTTACCTAGTAGAAACTATCGATCGACGTCGACTAATCCATTCTACCATCGATCGACGATCGATCGATTGGTATGGGGCAATATCCCGTTTAGGCACTCCACGATTATCATAATTTTAGTTGTTGAAAAAAGGGATTATATCATTGTAATGAAAAAAAACGCATTGCGTTTTCAGGAATTAGGAAGTTTTAAAAGTTTTTCATTTCTTGCTTTATGACGTGTAATACCAAAACAAATGTCACCAATCTACCTAGGCCATGTGATCTATAAGTATGGTCACGTACCGTACATCTTTATAAATAAGAAAGAATAAAATAGCAAGGTTGTATCTTATACAGTAAACACATTTAAAGTCATCGACAAAAGGATACTAACGTTCAGGTAGGTAGATTCTCTCAAAAGATCATCAAACGAAATAAACTGACAAAACCAGTCACAGATTTTCCAAAAACTATTATACGGTCCTCGCTGTCAATTTGGCGGAACAACAAAAACTACAAAGCCCCAAAAATCGGCTTCCAAGCACTTTTCATTTTCCGTGAAGGCGTATATCGCGACGTCCATTACTGGGGAACCATAAATACGGGATTTGGCGCAAATCGGGCCGGGAAGGTGAGCAGAAATCATAGAGCACGGAGACATCAATGGCCGCTGCTAGAGGTGGCATTATCAACATTTTACCAAGCAAGTTTGTTTATGGCCGTCACTGCTACAGCGCTTTTATGATTTTTTACGATGGAATTAAATTGACAAGGGGATTTTTGCGCATTGTCACTTAATTCGATGTACAGAATATTTGGTTGACTGTTTGCGGCCGATAGTGTTATGGTTTCAACTGCGGTAGTAACACGGGCATTGGATAATGACATCCTAAAAAAATTAAAGTCCTAACACTAGTCTGATCCGTTGGTTCCTTAAGTGGAATAAAATCTTAGACAATAAATTATTCCACTTAATTCAAAATCAAAATCAAAATCAAAATATTTTATTTTACTACTTATAAAACGTCAACAAAAGGTGCACGGTTCGGGTTGGTCGTTTCCTATGGAGAAGAACCGGCAAGAAACTCCATGGTTACTCTTTTAAAATCATTTGGTTTTGCAATATTTGAAGTTACAGCGTTAGTACTTAAGTATGGGAGGACAGCGTAGGCCCGACAATAAGTCGATTGCTTACTACAGACGGTAGTAATAGGGAGAAAAAAAAAAATACAAAGCCTACAATGTCCACGGTTCTCTATTGTGTCACCTAACTTTTTTATCCATAATTTAAAGTGCCATAACTTTTTTTGTCCTAATTATCATTTGTCCGAATGATAATTTACCCGAACTTAATATCACATAATATCACATGCCATAAAATGGAAATTCCTAAATATAATATGCCCTAAATCCGTTTGTCATAAATATTACAATCAATAATCTAGCACAGGTATATAATTTACTTAAAAGGAGGTCCCTATGTAAGATTTACTGTAAAAGTTGTACAAGTTTCTGCAATAAACCTTTTATTTTTTTTTATTTTTTTTAATAATATACAAAAGACATAAAAACGTTTTCTATAAAAGTTATAAGTCCTAAATTCAAATTACATAATGTTTATTTATAATAATAATATTCTTAGAACAATTCTTTTTTATTTTTTTATTGTACATAGATAAATATATTATACATCTACTCAATAAAGCAGTTGATTGTGAACATGTGGTTTTTGTAAGCAGGCAGGCAAGCATGCAGGATGCAAGCAAGCATGCAGCATGAAAGCAGGCACGCAGCATGCAAGCAAGCACGCAGCATGCAACATGCAAGCAATCATGCAAGCATGCAACATGCAGCAGGCAAGCAATCATGCAAGCATGCAACATGCAGCAGGCATGGTTTCTGTCACGGCTCCGGCGCTGCGGGGCTCCGGCGGTCCCACGCGAGTTTATCGTCGCAGATGGGTTTAACGCTCACCACCGCAGCTTCGGCTTGCTGGCCGGCCCAGCCGGCCAGCCTCAGCCGCGTGTTACAACCACCTGCTCCTCAACTCGCGGGCCGCCTCGCCCCTCCGCGCCTACGCGATTTTAAATTACACTCTAGGGGTAGAGCAGACAAGACTGCGTGGAGTCGGATTTACAGCGATTCGTTACTGTCACTAAAACCTAATTTTTAGAAAATGTTTTAGGACTAAAAAAATTATTATAAATGAACATTCGGAATAATACACATTATTTAACACAATACTTAGGACATATGACTTTAGGTCTTGTAAAATTAGGAGATTCAATTATTATAGTACTCGATATTATGACAGAATAGTTTTAGAACTAAAGATAATTATGTTAAACAAAATTTAGGGATTTTGAACATTATGGTTATTGAAGTTTATAGCAAACGTGTTATGGATAATGATTTTCGGACAAACAATTTTAGGAGAAGAAATGGAGTACCAATGTCCACACATTCACAAAAAAATAGGTAAATAAAAAGAATATATACAAAAGTAAAAATAAAACAATAAAAGAACACTAACTTAACAATAGACACAGATGTTATCATCAGTGCTGTAACTATTCTGAACAATGAACGAAAGGTGCAATTATTGAAAAACTATTGTAAAAAAAAAAGAATAAAAAGAATGGAAAAAATAATATTGGGAATAGTTAGAGACATCCACACATTTGTGTCGTTTATGAGCTACCAGGGAAGCCGCATGAGCAGAAGGAACTACAGCCAAACTTCTTTATCTTCAACGTAGTCCTTAATTTTGTAATATGCTTTTTTAATAAGGACACGTTTGATGCAATTTTTAAACTTTCCATCGGTCAGTTCTGTAACTGACTTTGGCAGCTTATTATAAAAGCGTATACTGTTTATAAGAAATGACTTGCTAGTTTTTGTTAATCTAAAATTATACCAGCGAAAAACTATTGATAGGTGCCGTATGGCCGTATTGACAGGTGCCATTCACTCAGATATCATTTAAACGAGTGCCCAATGTGGAATATCTCGTGAACGGGCGCTGTCAGTTGTGACTGGTCATCTCTTAGCTGCCACGGTTTATTTTAATTACTTTATTTTTTAATTACTGATTTAATCTTTTACTCTGGACGCTCTTAACTTGCCCGTATTTCTACATTGTTCTCACATATTTTTAATTCTTAACATGAATGATGTAACCAAGATTTTGTAACATATTTTGATTTAAAAGAGTGTCCATGGAGTTTCTTGCCCATTCTTCTCCATAGAGATCTACGCTACGGAATGGGCTACTACAGTACTTTCACAAGTTATTATGCCTTGTGACTGGGACTGTAGCTTCGCGTTTTATTTTGTTTTTTTGACTTTCAAAAGTGCCTGTAATGGTCTAATTGAAATAAATGCTTTGACTTTGACTTTGACTCTGTATTAGAAATTGTTTCATGAAATTGAATAGATTACAACAGAATAATAATAATAAGTTTCAATAATAATAAGTTTATTTATTTCCATAAAAATATTAAAGTTGAACCGAATTTTAGCAGTTAGAATTAAGCAAAAATAATAAAATGTGAGCAACTGCGCCCGAGCTAGGCTGAGCCTGTATTTCAGGTCACAGTTCTCTTCCCAGAGTTATGAACGGTAATAACAATGGTTGAACATTTCAGTTAATCGTTTTTTTTTTTTTTGTTTTTTATACAGAAATAATTAAAATCAATTTCCATCAGACAATTCAATAAAAAAATAAATATAAAAAAAATAGGTAAAAAAACTTTTTAAGTTAAACGGTTTTATGTTAAACATACGTTGCAATGTTTAAGATAAATGTACTAAAAACCAAAAAATTATAAAATAGATACAGTCGTGGGAATTATAAACATATGCATAGACTAGACTAAAATAAAACCGTGGAGCACGTCAATTGTCTACAATCGTTGATTAAAATGTTTGTTTTGTAATGTTACACTATAATTAGGCAGTTGTTCAACCGACAACGATGGACGTGTGATAAGTAGGGCTAGAATGTGGAAAATAGACAATTGACGTGCCCCACGGTTTTATTTTAGTCTAGTCTATGCATATGTTTATAATTCCCACGACTGTATCTATTTTATAATTTTTTGGTTTTTAGTACATTTATCTTAAACATTGCAACGTATGTTTAACATAAAACCGTTTAACTTAAAAAGTTTTTTTACCTATTTTTATTTTCTAGTTTTTATTTCGCATTCTGTTCAATTCATTTAGTGCTTCATTATTGCAAGGTTTCTTGCCCGTTAGTGTATTGCAGTCCAACTCCTCTATACGTAGTCCCTGCAAAGATCTTACTCTACTAAGAGCCACGTAGGCTTGACCTTCTTCAAACAGTTTCGCACCTAAGTATACGACTGCGTGATCCACAGTGCTGCCCTGCATTTTATGTATTGTAGAAGCCCATGATAGTATTAAAGGCAACATTCTTCTTTCAGCCGTCCCGTAATTGTACTTAGCCTGGAAACTGTATGGCTTTCGGGTGTATAAGATGTACTCCGTCTCTTGCGAAATCAATTCGGACGGAAGGTACATCTGTTGCATACATCTGAGTTCGACGAAATTGAGGCCAAACGATTTCGTTGATGTAGCCTATAGCGCCATTTACTAATCCCTTTGAAACGTCAATATTGGACCGTAGCCATCTTGGATTTTAATTTTATATAGTACATTGTATTATACTGGTTGAGCACTTTCATTTGATACCCATATTGATGGGATCGATAAAACCTACGTTATCCGCCATTTTGTAGCGGCCGCCATCTTGTATTTCAATTTTTTATAGTATATTGTATTCTGCTTGTTGAGCCCTTTCATTTGATACCCATATTGATGGGATTGATAAAACCTATGTTATCCGCCATTTTGTAGCGGCTGCCATCTTGGATTTCAGTTTTTTATAGTATATTGTATTCTGCTTGTTGAGCCCTTTCATTTGATACCCATATTGATGGGATTAATAAAACATAAATTATCCGCCATTTTGTAGCGGCGGCCATCTTGAATTTATAATGATAATGAATAAACATAATTGTATTTTCACCAAAATCCAAAGTGTATACAAAATTTCAGATTAATCGGTTGACAGGAAGAGGGTGAAATTTGAATTACTAAATTTGACCCAAGAATAATAAATAAAACAAACGGGGTGAGCTAAATAAAACCGTTTAAAAATGGTTTGATTTGATGTGTGTTGTGTTTGTGTGTGTGTGTCAGTGTGTATCGTGGGTGTCGGAGCAGATAGTGTGTGTGTTGGGGGTCGGTGTGTTGTGTGTCAGTGTAGTGTTTTGTATGGACGAGTGTTGACTTTTGTTTTTTTTTTTTTATCTTAAAGTTTTAAGAATATCCTCAGTAGTTTGATAATGGCATGTGAGTAGAAACTCTAATAATTTGGTTTTGCATTCTTGTTTGTTTAGTGTGTAGATGTTGAGTGTGGTATTGAGTTTATTGTAAAGGAACGGACCGCAGAAACAGAAAAACCTATGTGTAAATATGTGTTTGAATTGAATAGATCGTGGGACTACGGCATTGCGACGTCGTTTAAGCAGAATACTGCTGTCTAAAGGTGTGAGAGTGTGTTGTTTGAGGATCGTAGTTAAAATGAAGTGTTGGCGGACGGTAGGTAATTTCCAAGATTGATATAATAGATGTGTAGGGTAATAAATTGGTCGAAAGGAGCTTACTTTAAGGATTGCCCTTTGTGCTATTTCTAAAGGAAGAAGAGTGGTTTTCGTGTACGTTACCCCAGCAAGAAAGTATCTCCTAGAGTTATATGAGTAGAACGTATAGTTGGTGCCTTATCTGCTGTAAATGTGCCCCCACTTAAAAAATGTGTGCCCCCTGTCGTTTTGGAAAAAAAACGGAAAAACGATTCTTGCTGGGGTAACGTTTTTCTAGCAGGAAAATTCTAAACGAATGATCGGAGAGAGAAAAATTGTGCATGGCCAGAGAGCTTATATGTGTGCCAAAATGTGCCCCCAAAAATAAAATCTGTGCCCCTTCAGATTTTCGAGATATTGCATTTCCTGCTGGAGTAACGTTTTGATGAATCGTATATCTCTAAAACCATTGCATGTGCCCCTGTAGAATAAACATACACGAGTAGCTCTTAATGTGTGCCCCTATGTGCCCCAATTTAGATTTAAGAAAATATTTATAGTTTTCAAGTTATCGCGGTTTTATGAAAACCCGAAAAAAACATCGCAGCGCTTAAATGAGACAAGGTATAAGTTCGCTGAAAACTGTATTCGGTCTTTCATGACGCTAATAATAACCATACAAAGTTTCAAAACTGTTCATGCATGCGTTTTTGAATAATCTTGCTAAAAGTCAAAACGATGGTGTCATAACTTTGACGGCAAAATACAAGGAACTGGCTTAATCCCAGATGTGTCGGTGTAAACCAAAATAGTGTGCCCTTAGTCAAAAATATATGGTGAAAATATTGGGCTTGGAATGTATCGCATTAAGTAAATATAAACAAAAAACCAAAATATGTAAAAACGGCTGGTTATCCGACCAAATTCCAATGACTACTAAAAAGCGACGGTTTCATACATATCGATGACCTTCTTTATTTTACACACGTGTTGTTGTGCCTGAGTACACTGAAGTAGAAAAGTAATAAGAAATAAAATAAAGTTGTTATTGAATTATATTCTACTAGCTGTTTCTATGACCACATGATTAAGTACATTATAAATAGTAGCCTAAGTGCTATTCCAAGGTAAGCTATCTTCTCCATTCTAAATTTCATTAAAATACATCTAGTAATTTGCCAAGTCTTTGACCCAAAATTGATTGGTCCCGATGTTTAAAAAAAAATTGTTCATGAAATGGGTGATGCTACTATTAAAAAGAGGTAGCTCTTTTTTGAATATAAAAAAAAAACCCGTACTTGTTTGTATATATTTATTGATAAGCCGTAGGTTAAAGTAAGTTTTTCATCATTATGTAGTTACAAAATTATAATCATCAAAATCACCAATACAACCCTCCAAGTTCATAAAGGCGTAGTAGGTAGACGTAACAAAAAAAAAACAGAAAAAGTAATTCCTACAGCTTTATAAACTTAGAGCGTTGTATTGATGATTTTGATGATTATAATTCTGTAACTACATATGTCTTACAGCCGCAAATAATATTTTAATCAACATACAACCTAGCACTGGCCTGAAAATTGCAAAAAACGTAAGAAAATTTGAATTTCGCGGGCTGGTTGGAGCATTCATCTTAACCCTGTACAATTTTGTCTGTTCTACTATGTAGACTATTACATGTGGCATAGTATTATATTTCCCACGTCGTTGGATTTTACCATATAAGTCATCATAACATTCAAATAAATTAATATATATAGCCAGCAGATGATTTGTGCACATTCGATGTTTTCTGTTATATCTTTATGCGGTTTACTATACTAACACACTTTATCTGAATCTATGTATAAGCAAATTACTCGTAAAAAAATTATTTATGCTATTTCAAATTTAATATTTTTTTTACACAATATTATACTTAAGACTGATCTGTGATTTTTTGTGATGCGAATTTACTAATTATATGTTAGACTTAGGTGAAAAACTGATCTATGATTTAAATGACTACACAACGTGCAAATAAATTCTAATATTTCTAATATTTATAGGTAGGAAATTTTAACTGTGATTTGATGCAATAATTACTTTAAGAATATATATAGTCACAGGGTGCATTTAATATATTTTTTAATTAGCCCCCAAAACTTTTGAACGCGACTGTACGGACAACAGCTTAGGTATAATACGTCCAATAAAGAAGGTCATTGACATGTATGAAACCGTCGCTTTTTAGTAGTCATTGGAATTTGGTCGGATAACCAGCCGTTTTTACATATTTTGGTTTTTTGTTTATATTTACTTAATGCGAAACATTCCAAGCTCAATATTTTCACCATATATTTTTGACTAAGGGCACACTATTTTGGTTTACACCGACACATCTGGGATTGAGCCAGTTCCTTGTATTTTGCCGTCAAAGTTATGACACCATCATTTTGACTTTTAGCAAGATTATTCAAAAACGCATGCATGAACAGTTTTGAAACTTTGTATGGTTATTATTAGCGTCATGAAAGACCGAATACAGTTTTCAGCGAACTTATACCTTGTCTCATTTAAGCGCTGCGATGTTTTTTTCGGGTTTTCATAAAACCGCGATAACTTGAAAACTATAAATATTTTCTTAAATCTAAATTGGGGCACATAGGGGCACACATTAAGAGCTACTCGTGTATGTTTATTCTACAGGGGCACATGCAATGGTTTTAGAGATATACGATTCATCAAAACGTTACTCCAGCAGGAAATGCAATATCTCGAAAATCTGAAGGGGCACAGATTTTATTTTTGGGGGCACATTTTGGCACACATATAAGCTCTCTGGCCATGCACAATTTTTCTCTCTCCGATCATTCGTTTAGAATTTTCCTGCTAGAAAAACGTTACCCCAGCAAGAATCGTTTTTCCGTTTTTTTTCAAAACGACAGGGGGCACACATTTTTTAAGTGGGGGCACATTTACAGCAGATAAGGCACCAACTATACGTTCTACTCATATAACTCTAGGAGATACTTTCTTGCTGGGGTAACGTACACGTGGTTTTCGAAGCTCCACCCCAACATGTAATGCAATAGGTTACTACTGATTGGCATAGTGCCTTGTAAACTTTTTTTAATATCTCAATGTCGGTCACATGACGTAAGTTCTTAAAGATATATATCAATTTCCTTAGTCTAGTCTGAAGCAATGATATATGAGCTTTGTAGTTCAGAGATGAGCCCAGAATGGCGTGTCGCTAAAATTTAAAATAAGATGGCGGCACTAGTCCGATTTTGGACACACGCCAAAAGATTTAGCACTACCTATACTCCAAATGAAGAGTAGTAAACACGGGTTTGACTGACAGCCCGTGACACAAGTATTGCGCTCAGAGCAATTTCGGCACAGACTACAAGTACAGAAGAGGCACTTGGTAAAACAATTAATAGAAATAGCGACTCTTGCTACTAAGCAACAAAGTGCTATTCAGCTCACATAAGCGTTCAGTGCCTAACGCGATATTCACCTAATCGATGCTGCTCTCTTCTAACGCGTGACTCTGTCGCTGTCAGGTGCTGTGTGACGCGCTAGCTGTGGCGCTAGGGTTGTCGGCTTGCCGCTGCTACTATAATATTCATCGTCTGTCTACCTATTTGACCAGTAGTCTATCCTATGTTTGATGCGTATGATTACACGGTCAATTAGGTGGATAAACAATGAATATTCAAGTCCGTCATTTGTGATTAACAAATGAAAACAAAATTTTATTCTTTAGGCTACCAAGATACCTATTTGTTGAACATTCCTCATTAACTTATAATAATAACATTTTCGCATTTTGCATTAATTAAAATTTTCGTAGAACAAAAACAATAAAAATTCTGGTTGTATATATTTTCACTAAACTAATTTTTAATTTTTCTCCTAAACGCGTAGACCGATTTACATTATTAAAACCGATACAATGGTTTTAGACCTTTAATTTGGACCAAAATCGTTAAAACATCTCCACAAACAAAAAAACACATTTCCATGTTGCTCTCGTAATTATATAAAAACGTTTTTAGTTTCATAGTTTTTAAATTAATTTAAATGTTTTATCTTTCCTCATCTGCCGGTAATGAAAAAAATACACTCTCTTGTCGCCTTGTTTCAACACGAATCCATCAAATGAGAAATGCTTTAAACCTGCCATTCTTGTTGTTCACTACTCCAAACTAATTCAAAATATAAAAAAAAAAAATACTCTGCGCGCTAGCGGTGACAACCGACTGGCGGAGTGGCGACGGCGCCACGCAAAAGTGTAGGAATTTATTGCTGTAGGTATGGTCGAGTGAATGAGGCCTGTTTTCGGACGCACGCATTTTACTGACGGCACGCGTAGCCTGGCCGCGGCCATTCTGTACTCTGTGACAGAAATGTATGTCGTACATAGTATAAATGTCACGAGAGCTCAACGGCGTTAAAGAGGGTGTTTTTAATGGATGTGTTTGATGTACGGATTTTGTCTTCGATTTCTTATTTTGGTGTAAATGTTGGTTTGTAAATATGGTAAATGGTTCGTAAAATGTTAAATGGTTTTTTCGATTCAATAAGGAGTGAGTTCGTTATTTAACTCTATGTTGTTTTTATTTGGCGTGTACATAGATAGTAAGTTTGGTAGTATAGATAGTGGCTAAATATACGAAAGTGTCCGTGGATGGGTGACCATAATTACATACCGAGTTTCCTCCGTGTCTTGGAAAGCATGTTGAGCCATTGGTCCCGGCTGTCATCTGTAGGTCTTTGACTTTTTAAGAGTAGTAAAAGCCAAAAAGTTTCCACATCCAGGCTTACCAAGGGGTATCGTATTACCCAGTTACTGGGTTGTGGAGGTCACATAAGCAGTCGCTTCATGTAAAATACTCAGGTACTCAGCTACATCCGGTAAGACTGGAAGCCGACCCCAAGATAGTTTGGGAAAGGCTAGGCAGATGATGGTGTACATAAATAGTGTTTCTTTTTATATGTTTATCTAAATGTTCTTAATTCAGGATAAAAGATGACCTTGTGTGTTACAGTACTGCCCATTTCCTCTCATAGAGAAAATACCTGTGACCCAATTGTGGTCATTATAGGCTATTTATGCTTATTTTAAATCATTCCTCTGACCTATTTTAAAACAATGACACGCATCCCAAACCAAAACACACATAGAAACCCGCAAGAACACATCACAAAACAAAATTGGCATCAAAGGATATTTGTTTTCAAGCATGCATATCCTATGGCAGTGTTTCAAAGGATCTGATACCGCCTCAGGCTAACAGTGACGGTACTTACATAAGATCCGTGGGGCTAGCACGAACAAGCGGAGTTAACGGTAACGGTAGAAAATTTGAGTCGCTTTATAAATATTATTTACAAGGTCTTGAATGAAGCTAACGACAGAGCTGTCCAGCCTCCGTATTCATAAACGCTCGGATTCGATTTCGACTCGGTAAGTCGTATGTCTATCTCGCTCGCTTTCGTAATGCCAAAACAAGATAGTCATACGACTTATCGAATCCGAGCGTTAGTGAATAGGGAGCCAGATCGCTACGTACTGGTCGGACAAAATCTTAGCCATTGATTCGAGAAGAAGAATTAAGAATTATTTTTTTCACTTCAGTAGCTCAAACGTGTAGGTTTTGCTGCCTGAAATCAGTGAGCAAAATGCGATTTTACTCACTGAGTGAGACAAAGTAACTTTTTAATATTGTTTTTCAGAAATCCGTGAATATCTTATTCAGCCTTGGGTTAATCGTACAATTCGAAACATTCACACTCTATCTCTTTCCCGCCATTAGAAAGAGAGAGAGACAAAGACCAGCCCTTTTGAAGTTCCGATTTTGAATTCGACCTCAAAGACAAACACGTTCGGAATTTCGTACTAACTAAAGAAAAAGATAAATATTATGTCTTTTAATGTAATTTATTGAATTTTTAACTTATTGTTGTATTTAAACGAAAATAAGTATTTACTGCAAATAAAACTGATATTTAACCTGTAAATATTTATTTCTAGTCCGAACACGCCTTAATTTAAATAAAAGAGCGGGAATAAAATTTCGTGGCTGGCGTAAAGAGTTGAATATGGTAAAAATATTAAAATAATCGTAAAATATTAGTGGAACTAGCGACGAGAACAGTATTTTAACACCGGAAGAGTTAATACAACAAGTTATTAATGCAAAATTAAGTTTCCTACCTGAGAAGTCTCGCAAGAAATATCTGAAAGCATACCATGTCTTCAACGATTGGAGACTTACAAAGGGCGCAAGCAGTTTTTCGGAGACGGTGTTATTTTTTAGATTTATCACAGACGAGGCGATCATCCATCTACAATGTTAATTATTTTGATTCACAATAAATAGTTATTTCAATCTATTCCTGTTTACTATTTAATCTCCTAAAGTGTTCTCGCTGTTGAAGTGAAAAGTTATGTGTGTTACACGAGAGCAAAGTTTTTTGCATCTCGTGCCTTTGAATCCCTCGCCACACTCAGGATTCAAAATCAGCACTCGCAGCAAAAAACGACTTTGCTCTCTTGTTGCACAAATAACTATTAATGGAGTGACTGTCTGTCTCACCGCTGTCGCACCCCAGTTAGTACTGGCTGTTACGATAAAGGCTAAACTATGCTTGTGCCCTTGTGCTTTCAGAGACACGGAGGCAACTCTGTATGTAATGGGTGGTCAGCCATCCACGGACCAACCTAGGCGGGCGCGGCATAGCTAGAAGATCGACCATAGTGGCTGTTATTATTTAGCCACGAGCTCATTAGAGATCCGTCCCAGCCGTGGGAATATTATAGGAGCGTTGCATTTTAGATTGAAAGTTAGTTCTAAATTTAAAAATCTTTGGTAACAGTTTCGTTTGAGTACATTGGTTTTCCATGTTGCTTGTTGCAAAATAGCATATTAATTTGTATTTTCGATTCAAAACTAGTTCGAATTTACGTCGTGTGTTCACACTAGGCCTCCATTCGTTCACGTATCCGCATGTCATGTCGACTTTCGTCGTAAAATACACTAGACGATGCGTACCATTCAAGTACAAGTCGTAACTTCACGGAACACGTCTTTGTACATAACTGAACGATGTAGGTACTTTTAGGCCATAATATGAGGGTTACGATATAACTGTATTTTGTTTACAATGCCTGGTTTAATATGCCTAAAGTATAAACAAGGTTATGCATTTTTCCCACGGGTAGGCAGTTATCATAATGTAACTTTATGACAAAGTTTTAAAGTCTTAAAACATAAATATCACGCATATAATATCAATCTATGTATATGTCGTAGTGAGGTGATTTATTCCGTTAGACTCGGGTATCATGTGGGCAGAACATGGGTGTTGGGTTGATCAACTTGCAATTAAAGTCATAGGTTGCTTCTACGTCTATAATTAGTTTTTGATATGTTGTTACAGAATAAACATATTTTGATCGAAGTATTTAGTTAAAAAATCAGTAAATCATGCGCAGACATGCGCGCTTAGCTTCCGTTGTCAGATTCGTCCAAAGGGCAGAAAAAGATGGCCGCCGCCGGCGCTTGCGACCCGTCGCGTTCCATCCGTCTTGAGACCGAGGTTTTTGGCGTCAGCGCGTTCCAACTCCGTTGCCAACATCCTCCCCCCCCTTGGGGACATGTTCCCCAAGGAGCTCTTGGGAATCTAGCAGAGATAGTTTTGAGACGGGCCTATGAATGACGCCGTTCTCAGTCTTCACGTCTACTACTCTGCATACGCCGTCAGCTCCCGGGTACAGCTTGGTGATGCGGCCCATGAGCCACTTCATGGGTGGCAGCTGGTCGTCTAGGATGAAGACCAGGTCACCAACACGAACATGGTCTTGTGCACGCTGCCACTTGACGCGTTGCTGGAGAGTAGATAAGTAGTCCTTTTTCCATCGGGACCAGAAGTGTTGTCTTAAGCGCTCAATCAGCTGGTATCGATTGATGCTGGCTTTTAGGATAACGGGTGAAGGTAGTGAGGTCAATGGTCGGCCCACAAGGAAGTGTCCCGGCGTAAGTGCTGACAGATCAGAAGGATCAGCAGACATAGAAGTAATGGGCCGTGAATTCATAATGGCTTCAATCTGTGCAAACAGAGTATACAATTCTTCAAACGTTAAACTAGAGTTACCCGCTATCCGTTTTAGATGATATTTAGCTGTCTTGACTCCCGCTTCCCAGATACCGCCGAAATGCGGTGCATACACGGGAGAGAAATTAAATGAAATACCCTCTTTGCTCGCGAAATCGCTAACTGAACGTTTATTCTCCTTGATCAGTCTGTTCAGTTCGTTACTAGCTCCTACAAAGTTTTTACCATTATCACAGTATATAGTGTGAGGTTTACCTCTTCGTGAAATAAATCTACGCAAGCACAAGATGAAGGCATCGCTACTTAAGTCGCTCACGACTTCCAAGTGCACAGCTTTCGTGCTGAAACAAACAAATATGCATAGATAGCACTTGGAGGTCTTGGCACCGCGACCCTTTCTATTTAAGATTAAAAAAGGTCCTGCAAAATCAGTGCCACAAGTCGCAAATGGTGGAGCAGGAGTTACACGAGATTCCGGTAGATTACCCATTATGGGTTCTAAAGGCTTTGCTCTAAATCTCTGACAACGAACACACTTTCTGACAGTAGTCGCAGCTAGTACTTTCCCACCAGTAGGCCAAAATTGCTCACGAATAGTATTTAAAAGTTGCTGAGGGCCACAGTGTAGGAGACGAAGATGTTCTTGTTCAAATAAAAGTTTAGAGAAAGTGTGTTTGGGATCTAGCAATATGGGATGCTTTTTTTCATAAGGACAGTGAGGTGCACTGTCGATCCTTCCACCGACACGCAAGACACCGTGTCGATCCAAAAAAGGGTTCAAAGACAGAATCCGTGACTTAGAATTTAAATTTTCTAAAGTTTCAAGTGAGTGAATTTCCTTTGAAAAGCATTCTCTCTGTGACGCCTTAGCTAGGAGTACCAGTGAGTTGTTTAACTCAGAACAGGTAAGTTCACCATTTAATTTAGTATTTGATTTTTTAATATTGTTTATGAATCTTAGTATGTAAGCGAATATTCTTTGTAGTTTGTATAGTTTAGAATATTTTTCAAAGGGTATTATGTCATTAGACAGAGTTTTAACATTTAAACTTATTTTTATTTCAGGTAAAGTAGAAGAAGTAGATTTAGATTGGGGCCATTCATGTTCAGACTTGGTCAGAAAGAAAGGACCATGCCACCAAAGAGTATTATCATGAAGAAGACGTGGTTGAATGCCCCTGGACGCCATGTCCGCAGGATTATGTTCAGAAGGTACATGACGCCATGTAGTTATGTCAGTTAATTCTCGAATCTGTTCAATCCGATTACTTACATAAGTTTTAAGAGTTTTAGGTGGAGTGTGTAACCACCCTAAGACTATGGTTGAGTCCGTCCAAAATACTGAGCGTGCAAATTCAATTTTTAAAGAGTGAAATACTTTAGAGTATAGTTTTGCACCAAGTAAAGCGCCTAACAATTCCAGACGGGGAATTGTTTCCGATTTCAAAGGAGAAACTTTAGCTTTAGCGCATAATAAGTTACAGTTAACTTCACCTAAACTATTAGTCGATCTTATATAAACACATGCAGCATAGGCATTTTGCGAAGCGTCAGTAAAGCAGTGAGCCTCTATGTAAATAGGAGAATTACAAAAAATGTATCTAGGTATCTGAACATGAGCAAAATGTTGCGTTTCGTTATAGAATTCTATCCACGAGTTTTGAATTTCTTTTGGAATTTCATCATCCCAATCTATTTTAAGTAACCAGAGCTTTTGCAGTAAGATTTTATGAAAGATAGTGCAGGCAGATAAGAGACCTAAGGGATCAAATATTCGACACGAGTTCGACAGTATAGAGCGTTTCGTAACCTTAGGAATAGGTTTATTTTCGACTGAGTAGTGCAAAGTATCAGAGATCGGTGACCATTTTAATCCCAAGACAGAAGATTTTTTACTAAAGTCTTGAGATTTGTCAGTTGTAAGAATGCTATCAAAAATATCAGGTGCATTTGTTCTAAATTTACGCAAAGGGAAACAGGCTTCAGCAAGTTTGGCAATCACTCCTGAAATTTTAGCCTTTAATAGAGATTTTGAGTCTGAACCGGTATTCAGGTCATCAACATAGAAGTCATGTCTTATAGTATTGGCAACAGCTTCATCACTACACTCCTCTGCGAGTTGGACAAGACACCTGGTACTCAGATAGGGAGCTGAAGCTGTTCCATATGTGACAGTTTTAAGTTGCAAGGTTTTAAGTGGTTGACTTTCATCTTCCCTCCAAAGAATAAGCTGTAAATAACGCTGTGATTCATTCACCATAACCTGCCTATACATTTTCTCAATGTCACCTGTCACCACATAGGTATATTGACGGAACCTGAGCAGAATTGCCATCAAATCGTCCTGAACTACTGGTCCAACAAATTGGATATCATTTAGTGACTTATTAGTAGAGGTTTTACAAGAGGCATCAAAGACTACTCTTAAGCGAGTGGTTTCACTGCTTTCGCGAATTACTGCATGGTGAGGAATGTAATATCCAAAGCTAGGACGGCTTACTTCAGATAAGTGCCCTAATCTTTGATATTCCTTAATAAAATCAGTATATTCATTTTTAGTTTTAGATTTATTTAGTTTCTTTTCTTAGTTAAAGAAGCGCCTTTTAGCAATAAGATAAGAGTCCCCTAAAGCCTTACTGGGGACTTCACGCAGTGGAAGTTTTACACAAAATCTCCCATCAGTCAGGCGGACAGTGTTCTCAATAAAATGGTTTTCACAATATTGTTCTTCATTGGAAAACTTAATATTTTTAGTTGGCAGAGCAGGAATATCCTCAACTTCCCAGAATCTAGCCAGAGAGTCCCTGATTTCCTGAGAAAAGTTCGAATGAGTAGTAGTAGTAGGGCTCACACCGGTAGGGCCTGACACGAGCCAACCCAGTTTAGATTTTATTAGTGTAGGTTTATTTTTCCCTAACCTAATTTGCTTAGAATCTACAATTTCCCAATAAATATCAGCTCCTAGCAGTAAGTCAATTTCAGAGGGCATATAGTAGGTAGGATCTGCTAGTTCTATAGATTTAGGAAGATTCCATTCAGAAGTGTTAACCCTTGAGCTGGGCAACATGCCAGTAATATCAGGCACTAAAAGACATGAAACATTCGCATGGAATAAGTTAATCCGCGATTTAAGTTTAATGTTACACCTTTTAGTAGTATTAGTTAACTTATTATTTATACCAGCAATTGATATATTGATATTAGAACAAGCCAAATTCATTTTTCTTTGCATTCTTTCAGTTATAAATGAAGACTGGCTTCCATTATCCAACAATGCTCTCACAATGTGTGTTTCAGAAGACCGGCTATCAGTTATTTCTACTTGAGCAGTACATAAGAGGATCTTGGGCATTGCCACGGAGAGTGATACAGGATTAAACATGGCAATAGTAGATGTCTGAGAGGAACTAGCTTCTTGAGGAAATGATGTAGAAGAAGTATTAACAGGTGAGTTTGTCTTAACATCATTGGACTGTGGTTTATGTAGCAGTAAATTGTGTCTTTTGTTGCAGATTTTGCAATAATTATGTTTGCAGTGAGCAGAGTAATGACCAGGACGCAAACAGTTGTGACAGAGCTTATGCTTATTAACTTCCATAAATCGAGCATCCAATGACATGTCTTTAAATTTATCACACTTGTATAGTAAATGATCTTGTGAACATACAACACAGCCTGTTTTATTTGTGTTTGAAGAAGAAACAAATGATTTAGTTTGTTTATTGTCTTTAGAGTAAGTACGTTTTTCAGTTTTTGTAGCGACATCATTCTTGCTGTACTGTAAGGTTTCTAAAACATCAGCACGATTTCGCAAGAAATTATAGAACTCTTCGATTGTTGGCGAAGCAGCAATAGTACTCCTGTGTTCCTCCCATATGCGACTTGTGGCGCCATCTAGTTTGGACACCATAATATGTACGAGTAAAATATCCCAGCGGGATTCAGGATCATTTAAAGAAGATAGGGCTCGAACATTTTTAGAATAGTGATCTATCATAGTACGAAGTGACTTGTAATTTTCTTTAGATATTGTGTCAAAATTGAAGATAGCGTTTAAATGATTATTGGTAAGTATCCGATTGTTATCAAAGCGTTCAGTGAGTAAATTCCAAGCTAATTTATAATTGGCAGCAGTAAACCCAATTGGCTTGATTATATCAGAGGCTCCTTCCTTTGAAGAGCGGAGGTAATGAAACTTGTTAATTTCTGGAATAGTATCATTGTTGTTGATTAAAGAATCGAAAGTGTCTCGAAATTCCATCCAATTTAAATAGTCTCCATTAAAAGAAGGCAGCTGAATGGTAGGCAACTTAATATTATAGCTGCGGCTATCTTGGTTAAGATTCTGACAGCTTGATATTGAATTACAGTTCCTAATTTCAGGTATTTTGTCACTAGGAGCAAGACTTTCAATGAACAGTTGAGCTTTAGCAATGTTAGAGCAAAATTCATTTTCAATTATGTCATTTTCTTCCAACTGATCAGGATCAAAACACTCAATTTTAGTTTTTAAAGCATCAAACTGTTCGAACAATTCTTTGAATCTCGATAGTTTTATTTCAGTTTCAACAAGTATTTGTTTAGGAATGCTGTCAGTTTCTATGAGTTTAATAGTATTTAAGTATTTAGAAAATATAGTTACTCTAGCCTTTATCGTACCACGTTGTTGAATAAGAGGTTTCAATTCAACCGACATGGTGAACACTTATAAGAACTGAACAGACCGTCAAGTATTAGCTATGCTGGTATTGAATACCGCATGTAAAATTAAGAATATAAAGCCAAACCGTATATGTCGCGCAATGGCAACGACAACAGCTCGTGCAGTCAGCGACTCACACACAAGCAAAGCAGGTTACACAGCGCAGGATGCAGGTAGCAGCAGTTTTAGTTTATAGCAGTGCATTCCAACGGGACCCAAGAAGCAGGCAGCACAGCTAGTCTGGAAAATGCCAGGGTGGTCCCATAAGCAAAGTGAAAGAAAAAGAGAAAGGAGTTACTAGAAAGGCAGGTCTGCTTGTCATTTAATTAGTAAGTACCTCCTTACTAAGCAACTTTGTCATTTAATCTGACTCCATAGGGTGCAAGTTAAGTAGTTAGGTAGGCAAAGTTGTCATCTAAGTAGTACCTACCTAAAGAGAAATCATTTGCAAGTTATGTACCTATGTGTCATTTAAGTGTATAGGTACATAGGAAATTATAATTAATTCAAGAGAAAATAGTAGGTCTGGTGCACAGAAATCGGCTGCTTTATCAATGTAGGACATGTAGGTTAAGCATAGATACCAAAATTGGGCGTACTTCCCTGTGAACAGACCAAATCACTCACTACACAGGACCGCAGGGTAGGTGGGTCATCAGCTCGTTGCACAGACAGGAGTTGCAGCCATCAGCCATGCGCGTCAGTAAAGTTGCTCGTCAGTCAGCAGTTTATCGTTGGCTGGCACCACGCGGTCGCATCTTCAAGTTGATCACGTCGTGGTCTCCAAATGTTGGGTTGATCAACTTGCAATTAAAGTCATAGGTTGCTTCTACGTCTATAATTAGTTTTTGATATGTTGTTACAGAATAAACATATTTTGATCGAAGTATTTAGTTAAAAAATCAGTAAATCATGCGCAGACATGCGCGCTTAGCTTCCGTTGTCAGATTCGTCCAAAGGGCAGAAAAAGATGGCCGCCGCCGGCGCTTGCGACCCGTCGCGTTCCATCCGTCTTGAGACCGAGGTTTTTGGCGTCAGCGCGTTCCAACTCCGTTGCCAACATGGGTTTTGTGCTATGAAAACACACACTACATACGGTACACTGCTTGAATCGAACTAAAAAATTACTTGAAATTACAATCCAACACAATAACACTACAGTTCCGGGACGCCTTGATGCCGCCGCGATCAGACTCGCAGCTCATGACTGTCCTCCTTGCAGCGAGCAAGAAACATCACGACTCTGTAAAAGCGCGCTTAGGTGGGTTTAGACTGGTAAGTAGGTCGCGTGGTGCCACCTTTGGCGCGCTTGCCGATTCATTTTCTGTCCGTACTAATGACCGGATCCGACATATACATTTCGCCAGTTATGTTTAAGTCCAATATAATATCAACTGCACACCAATCAAGACTACGCAAGGATGCTTCTGAAAAATCCTGGCAGAAAACTGACTTTTGACTTAGAAATTGAACCATGGACCTCATGTACGGTAGTCGAACTTGCGACCACAATACAAACGAACCTTTATAAATTAGAGATTATTTTAAAATGATTGATGATCTAAATGAATTAAAACAAATTAATGACTGAGAAGAGCAATCTAACCATGGACAGGTACAATCATGATAATTTAAGGACCAATTTATTGACCAAGAAGGTCAATTGAACAACAAAGAGATCATCATCATCGGCCTAGCCTTTTCCCAACTGTGTTGGGGTCGGCTTCCAGTCTAACCGAATGTAGTTAAGTACCAGTATTTCATTTGAAGCGCCTATCTGACCTCTACATCCCAATAACTCGGTAATACGATACACCCCTTCGTATTCGTAAGACTGACTGCTTGTACGACTGTTAAAGATTTACACATGACAGCCGAGACCAACGGCTTCACGTGCTTTCCGAGGCACGGAGAGAACTCGGTATGTAATTATGGTCACCCATCCACGGACCAACCTCGACAAATACGGCTTAACCTTGAATATCGACCCGTAGGCTGTTATTATTTGGCCATGAGATAAAAACATGAAACAGATCTCATACAATATTATCAACCATAAAGTTACCTAACTGAAACTTGAAACCCATCCGTTGTTTATGGGATGGGCCATTAGCGTTACATTTCAAGTTCCCAAGTGTGAGAAAGTAATAAAACAATTCATAAATAAGTGGGTAAGTAGCTATCTAAAACACTGTAACAGGATTCAAGTACCCACATTATGTAAAAGTTAGGCTACAAAGAGATTTATTTGCTACATAGCCGTAAAAAGTAGCTCACATTTGTAACAATAGAGTTCTATTACTTACTTATAAGTAAAAAGTTTTATTAGGACTAAAATTGGTACGTTTTTCTCATTTTTTCGCTCGTTTTGTATAACTGTGTATTGTAGGTGAAGGAAAACATCGTGAGGAAATCGGCATATCCTAGAACTAAAAATTCGAAGACATGTGACATCTACCAACCCGCACTGGGCCCGCGTGGTGGATTACAGGCCACTCCCTCTCATAGAGAGTAGGCCTGTGTCCTAGCAGTGGGAATATTATAGGCTGATGATGATGATTTATTGTAGGTTTATTTAGGGCTTGAGTCATTTGATATGTAATAGCTTATTTCATATGTGATAGCTTTGATTTTGATAAGACTTGTTGAACGTGTTAGTATCGGTGATTGAATTAACGCCGACAAAACTGTCAGGGAGTGGCTCATAAATATGAGCAACTTTTAATAGGACTAACTCTGAAACTAACTACCTAAAGTTACTTTTACTTTCGAACAGTTAAGTAGACCGCTTAGCACAAGCATAAAAGTAGGCGGACCCCCCATTTTTAGAGCTTTTTTGTTTCGGGTGTTTTTTTTAATTGTAATTTAATTTAAAATTTATTTCATGTTTTTAAACTTATATCATTTTTCTTAGCCTTGCCTGTGCCACTCCTGGGCATAGGCTTCCCCCTATTCCTTCTTACTATTTTCGGTGTTGCGCCTTTTTTCGCCAATAGGGGTGCGGCCTGGGTAAAGAAAACGACATTCTATTTTGTCCGTCAGACAGGTAATACAAAAATATTAGACACGTATTTTTTGTTTTATCAAAATATCAAAAAATTACTTAGTTAAAACTCATTAAAGTTGGAGAGTGGGGGCTCACTACGTCACAAGTAGGTATAAAACTTACCTACATGTGACGTCATGCGCCATTTTAACTCAATATATTATTATCTCCGTAACTTTATGGCCACATGAAAAAAGAAAAAAATACGTGTGCAATACTTTTCAATAAATTACCCGAAGGACAAAGAAAAAAAAATGTGATCATCCCCTATTAACGAAAACAGAGTGAGTTATAACTTTTAATCAAATCCTGAGCCTTTACGGGCTTTTGCAGTAGAAAACCAGCATGTTACATGGAACGATTGCATATGAGACCTCCACAACTTAGTTACTGAATAATTGAGTTGCAGAAGCCACATAGCAGTCGCTTACCTTTTCAACTCGAGCCTGACCGCAACTAAAAGTTATACCTGCAGATAATCTACGATCAAGGATTAAATAAGTGGCTTAAACATCAGCTTTCAGGAGAATACAGCGTGAAATTTAGTAGTCTGGAGAAACTCCAGTTATTATGGATGCAGGAAATGAAATAAGTTTCTTTATGAAGTCGAAAGTGAGTTTAAGAGCATGTAATTAGTTCCTTGCAAGCGCAGTTCAACTGAACACTTTCGCGGAACGCTTTCACCAAGTTTATTGAAGGAACAACAAACGCAGCATTATATCTATACTAATATTATAAAGCTGAAGAGTTTGTATGTTTGTTTGCTTGAACGCGCTAATCTCAGGAAGTACTGGTCCGATTTGAAAAAATCTTTCACTTTTACATAGCCTATTTATCGAGAAAGGCTACGTTCAATAGGAGCGGGGCAGCAATGAAAAATGTTGCAAAAACGGGGAAAATGTGACGCAGACAAAGTTGCGCGATTTAAAAAATGTTTTGATTATATTTGCATTTTTTTTTTAAACTGTCGCTTTGTCATATAATGTGAAGGCCCTTGCCTTGTAGTGCGAAAATCAATGGTAATGGTTCTATTAAGTTAAGGTGTTATAAGTAAATTTGAAATTATTAGGACGGAACGTCGTACTAGGACTTAAACTAAAAGGTATTTTAATTAATATGAAAACCTCATGAATATCTCTTGTGTAATAAAAAAATCTTAGTCTCTTGTTGAAGAGAAACAAAAAATATATCTGATCAAGCAAAAGGACGCGGACGATGTCGCGGGTAGCAGCTAGTAGCTAGTCTTTAGCTATAACAAGCATAGATAAAGAAGAACATTACCACTTAGAAAACAGTTCAACACTCCGAAACGTACATCTTTTCAGCAACTGAAGCATCGTTTGTTAAAATAAATCGAATGGCAACGTTGAGTCGAAATCGCTTGAGATTGAAATAAGACTTCCACTTTATCTAGATAATGCTTTCTGATATTTGCACGGACATTTGTCATTCTAATAGGTTTGTAACTCTTTTGTTTGGTGAGGACCGGGAATTGGTTAATGTCTTAAGATCGGAAATAGCTCTATTAATAACACTTACTACGGGATATTTACCATGTGTATTATTTGTTTCGAGTTCCCGATATTTCGGCGCTCTTGCAAACGCCATGATCACGGATAAACTGATTTATCCGTGATCATGATTACACATGGTAAATATCCCGTAGTAAGTGTTATTAATAGTGTTAGTGACCATGTCAGTTTAAAAACTTATATCGTAAAATAGCTATCCATTTGAAGTTGCTAAACTTAAAAAGCTTATTTCTTGGACGTGAAACGCTTTACAAATACTATTTACACAAGCTATTCATTAATGAAAATAAAATTAAATTGCGGGCAGTTGGGCAGGCTAGGCTTAATACAAAATTAGTTAGAGAAACAATTTACTGGAAAAATATTTGATAATTTTTGCATGGTTTTACGCTTGTTTTCAGTGAAAATGTTCATTATTATCCGTCAGGAGAAGAAAATGACCAAACCTTTTATAAATTTTTTTTCAGGTTGCGATGAAACGTACGAATGCGCGTGTCATGTGAATAATAAACTATTTAATATTATTGTTTGAATTTGCAAATTATTGACGACATACAAGATATCAGGGCGTGTTAATGAACACGTTTATGATTTATGAATGTTTTAATTTTAATTAATTTGCAAATTGCATTTAAACAACCTTAATATTGCAATCAGAGTGTTTTTTTAAAAAAAATATAATTACTGTTATATATATATCTATTCAAAATGCAAATTGCTATTGGGCTTTTCTTTTAGGAATTTCTCAGTAGCAGCCATGGTAGTCCGACATCATTTGTGCCCTGTTGATGGCAATAGGCTCGCCCCCCGTTACGTGGGACTTAAACATAACTCGCGAAATGCGTGTGTACTGTTAGCTAATATGCCCAACCGTCAGACATTACAGGCGTGATGTTTATGTGCTTATATGTATTTTAAAAATAAATTTTAATTAAATAAGGATAAATCGGCTATCTAAATCGATCTGGAGGAGAGGAATGACGAACATATTTTATATTAAAAAATCAAGCCAAAAAGCTTACAAAACCTTTACAGCCAGAATGCTTAAGCCTCCTTCTCTTCAAAAAAGGAACACTCAATATCAGGCTGCGAAACCGGTAGCCAGTGTCCATATATTAAAATGTTTTCGTCGCATAGAGTGTTCTAGATTTTTTTCAAAAGTGATCGTAAAAAGTAAAATATTGCGGTGTACTTCCTCGTTGGGTATGACGTTTATTTTTTCAATATATTGGCGCTTGGTTAGGTTTAGCCTGAATGTGATGATATTTAAGTACATCGTTACGGAGCTGGAGTATTTTATGCCGAACAAAATAAGGATTTAAAAACTGATTCTTTTAGATAAAATGTTATGCAATTATAGCATTTTAAGTATGATGCAATCTCAGCACTTTTTTTTTTATTTTAGCCTTGTTTAAGAACATAGTTCAGTGACAAACAAGCAATAGCATAAAATCTTATCACATATATATTTAAAGAGAAGCATCAGTCACAATCTCGTTTCTTGTAACCATGAAACGACTGAATTTGTCTTTTCTTTTCGAATTTCTAGTCACGTTGAAGTAGCGATCAATGTGGTTACCATCCAAACACTTTCGCTTCCCATGGGGTGAACAGACATTACCAAAATCTTACAAATGTTTGTTAACGCACTTACACGAGAGGGAGAGACACGAGAAGTTCTTAGTGTAGGGCAAAGTTATAAAAAATATCTTACATAGACTGCAAAACTCTGAACCCTTCCTACCAAAACCGTAGTCGAAGACCAGTTTCTTTTTTACTGAAGTAAGTTATTGAAATGGTGAAATTAAAAATTACTAAAATTACTTTGGTTTCAGATTTTCAATATTTGCTGTTTGTTGTAGGACTGATGTTCCATAGAAACAAAAAACTTGAGAGGTGTCAAGGGACACCCGGATGGAACGAAGTTTCTTTCACGTACATAATATCAATACATTTTAGATTTAAGTTAGTGTGCGAAAAATAAAATATTTAATTTAAGGAAGATTAATCCTTAATTCGAAGCAATACGTCTTATTTAACTGCACAACCGAATTTGTACTTTGTAGTTCGGTCACTCAAAATAATAATCATATCTATCATTACTCACATACACACCCCAATTGTACGTAATTTAAGGAAATTTCAACTTTATTTTAAAGAAATAAAGCTTACATCGTGACAACTTTTCGTAAGATTTTTTTCCGTCTAGCCCCCTTTCACAACGCGCGATAAGGAACTTCGTTCCAATAATAAGAAACAAACGATATTTCTTTTAATATATTTAATTACTGTAGACATATTATAGAAACATAGGTACCTCTATTTTATGTATCACATTTAATATTCTTGTCAACTAATTAAGAGTAACTAATTATACTGTTTTAATAAAACGTAAAAGAAAATGATTAAGAAGAAGAAATATCGCCATTGTTCTAAAATAAAGGAGGAGAAATTGTAGCACGTCTTTGACATGTCGACGAAGATGCTACTTAGAACGAATTTTACAAAAAAAAAAAACTGATCGCGATCAGCATGTGGAATTGAGTTAAAGAGCTGTAATATAATAATATGTAATATTCCGTATAAATTAGTATTTTGAGTAATATTGCGTAATAATTATGGTTTAAATATCATAATCACATTCAGAATCATAGACTGCCTCTTAGAATCATAATGCGTTTTATTTGGACAATTATTCATGTTATGGAACAATGGATTCTGATTCTTTTTGCTTTGTGATGTGCAATTGGTGTGCTGGTTTCATTGCAATTTGAATTTGCAAATACAGGAGTTATATCATGCAAAACATGAGTGTTTCAAAGCGTGTTTCAATGAGTGGTCGGAAATGCGACACCTAATGCAAACTATTTCGCTCAATTACCAGAAATATCTACCGTTATTTTACAGCGCACCAGTGAAACGCAGCAGAAATTCTACTAATCAGCTTACAATCTGCCGATACAGAGTAATTTTCCTCACTACAAACTGAACTAAGCCCGCAATAAACGCACTGAACGAAGCACTAAGATTAAGGTAATGTTCGAAAGGGCGACTAAACGCAGCACAGTGCTCCGCGCAATCTCGGCGAATGTTTCCTTCAAACTCATTTTAAAATCCATTCCGTTTCTATGTGCTGTAGGTACACGGTTAAATATTCTATATTTTGTAAATATATTTCGCTGTGTGCATGGGTTTTGTTAAATTTTGTTTCATTTTCAATGGTAGTGCGTGTTTTTTCTTATGCTACGTTAGTATTTCCCATCCGTTCCGTCCCTCAGTTTTTTGATTCACATTTCTTTCACGTAGATATTGGATAAAACTGCCCTATGTAAAATGTCTATTATTTTCATACCTGTTCTTTGTATGGTGTAAATAATAAAGAGTTTACTACACATCTGTCTTTCCCGAATAGGTAAGATTCGACTTTCAATCTAACCGGATGCAGCAAACCAGTATTTTACAAGGAGCGACTGCATATCTGACTTGTATAAGGAAGTTCCTAGGTCTCGTTGGTCAAATAAATAGATAGCTGGTATGGCATGTATCGTATATTATTTCGATTGTGGTTACAAATGTAAATCTGAAAAATAGCAATTTTATTTCTTTACGCACAACGACCAATCCAGCTATGCAAAACTATTTTATGCGGATCTCTCATTGTACGGGAAATGTATACGAAGTGAGTCCATGTTAGGTTGGAAATGTACAATGATTAGAATATAAGGTACTGCACTAGTAGTTATCGTATACATGGTGTGGAAAAATCAGTGGTGTGACAAACGAGAAAAAAATTCCTGTTAGTCACACTGGTGTGATAATCTGGTGTGACTACGAGTCGGCAATGGGTGTGTCGCCGTGTGTCTCTATCTGCCTAGCCTTTTCCCAAACTATCTTGGGGCCGGCTTCCAATCTAACCAGATGCAGCTGAGTACCAGTATTTTACATGAAGCGACTGCTTATCTGACCTCCTCAAACCAGTAACTGGGTAATACGATACCCCTTGGGAAGACTGGATGTCAGACTTTTGGCTTCTGACTACTCATAACGACTGTCAAAGATCTACAAATGAAAGCCGGGACCAACGACTTATAACGTGCTTTCCGAGGCACGGAGCAAACTCAGTATGCAATTATGGTCACCCATCCACGGACCAACGTCGGCAAGCACGGCTTACCGATCATAAAGATCGACCCATGCGGCTGATAATATTTAGCTTCGAGCTCCTCGCCTCGCGATTTGTCGCCGTGACGTACCTACATGCAGAAAAAGCACTATTCATATCAGAGACTTAAAAGTCATCTTTTAATTACCAAGCAGCCTAAACACGTTATTGAAAACAGTTCAAAGTATTTTCTTCATACTTAAAATATTCAATATAAATCATTTAGTTAATTAACAGTAATTTAAAGCTTTAGACACATTGTTGCTATGTACCTTCACGGAAATTAATTATTTTGCTAATTGGTAGCCTACTTCAATGTGTCGAGTTAACGCCTTTTCATACAACTTTTAATGAATGACACTTTTGATTTGAATATACAACCTGTTTTTTTATATCCCTTATCTCTAGGATATGATTGAGACCATATCAAAGAATCAACTGGCATATGAATTATGTTTCAATCATACTTTTTTTTTTCTTTTTTCGCATTTTCTTTAAATATGAATTTGGTTGAATAAAAAGAATTACTCGTTTTATTCATGAAACTACTACTATTTTACTACACTACTGCGAAGTTTGGCAACCTCGCAAATATAAAGATTCGTCATACTGGTGAAAATTTTGACCTAAGTAAATTATGATTGATGATATCTCCAAAACTATGAATTTTCGGACCACCTATTCTCGGAGTTTTAGTATTATTTTTGACGTGACAACGTCTTATAAATTGGTTTGCCGGGTGACACTTCAAGAAACTGCGTTACGCTCCGCTCACGTTATGCGCTCACAATGAGAGCGAGTGAGAGGCACGCGTCCCTTCCACTCGGGCATGGTTAGCCCGCCTAAGAGCGAGAGAGACAGACATAAAAAGTGAAAGGCACGCGCAAATAAATGTTTTAAATTGTTACTATTATTTCATCCTTCTTCCTACTATACGAATGAATATTCACATTAAAATTATTTTACCACTCAAAGTCGTTGTCACGTAAAACTTTCGCCCGTATACCGACTTTACAGGCAACCAATTTTTTACCTACAGAATACAACCCTAGAGTTATGGGATATCAAAACGAACAGGTTGTATAGGCAATTGAATAGGCAAAGAATGCATAACCTTTTCCCAAGTATGGTGACGTTGGCTTCCAGTTTGTGTGGATGGATGTAGCTGTATACCAACTTAAAATAGAGCGACTGCTTATCTGGCCTCCGCAGCCATATTGCAGGGCAGCACAGTGTCTTCGGAACATCATTTTAGCTTTTGTGAATCATACACTTATAGTGGCATTAGTAGTAGGAGCAAAAGCTACAAAACTAAGAAAGAAAGAAAAAGAAAGAAAAAACGTTTATTGGCGCAATTGCCACAAGTACACACAATATATAAAAAAAAAGAAAAACAATATAAAAATAAAAACTAAACAAGAAATACTGTGTCACTCACGGCAGCGCCAAATAGGCCCAGTTCAGCATAATGCCAGACAACTAGTGCCCGACGCTGGTTTTCAACTGAACCTAAATTGTGAGTGTACGGATGTCAGTAAATACAGTAAATAAATAAATAATGTGATATGATAATATTATGTAGTGTTTTATGAAAATAAATTAAAATAATGGTAAAAATAAAACTATTTTAAAACTGGGAACAGGTATTTCATAACACACCATTTTAGTCCGTCGCAACACACTGCGCCGCACGCGGCCGAGTGTGATGCACGAACCACCGATGGCGTTGGCTTAAATTGCACATCTTTTATTGTAGTATTTTTTTTGTAGCTGCGGGTATACTAATAAATATATGAAAATGATGAAAGATATTTTTGTGAGCTAGAAACGAACATGTTACATAAGTTAATTTAGACCGCTCAGAGTGATTTAAAATTAACTACTGGTAAATATTCCAAAAGCAACTAAGTATACCAATGATTATGAAAAAGTTTTGCATAACATTAACAGACCACAACAACGGGCAAAGCAGGCAGGAATAGTTCACGTGACTCAGGAGTAAGAATATGCTTTACATTTTAGAAACTATTATGAAGCTACATACGGGACTTAAAGATGACAAACTGAACTTACATATCTCATTGGTTCTAAACATATGAATAAGTAGGACAATAAGGACAAAGGAAGAAGTTGTAACCAATAGATATGAAAGCTAAAAAATAAAAATTATTTATCGTCTTTACAGAAAATACTCACTTTGCCAAATAAAGAAGTAATTTTCTTTAGAAAAACGATTGTAACTTCGAGATTAGATCTAGATATTTCATTACAGTATGGGTTCTAAAATACTATGTGGGTAACAAAATAAAATGACAATCAATACTGTACGAGAAAATTATTTATAAATGCTGCGCAGTCTGTTCGTCATATTAGTTCTCGTAACTCTAGATTTAAAAAGCAGCACAATAATTGAATTCTGTAATTTTAACACATAAATTTACAGAGACAGATTTAATGCCATAGGCATTTGCTACCAGCAAACCAATTGCTAATAAAATATGAAAAACAAATTCAGCACAAATACGAAATTAAACAATTCACACACAAAACTTTAACAGCTCATTATAAGAAACTGAATTAGCGAAAAGTCAAACGCAGGTGGGACGAGTGACTGAAATCTTTACGATCTCATTCGGAAACAGTGAGCGTAAAATGAAAATATTAATTCCGAACAATTTATTGCCTGAATGTAATCTTGAATTTAAATAACATTTAATGCTCCATTTGACGATATTTTGTTGTTTATGATCCATTTACAATTTTGTTTCCTGGACGTTAATGCTAGCGTGTGAAAGCACATGATCTTGTGTGTGTGATATTTCATGTTATGCATTAAAACTTATAGAAATACAGGATTTTAGGGCCCTCGCTCACGGCGACTTTTTGTAGCGATGCTGTCGCGCGTTTGCATCGATACAGTCCCGATACTGCTCGCTTCTGTAGCGCGTTGCAAATGCGACTAACCCGCGTTGGTAGCGATGCAGTCGCGCATTTCGTAAACGCGCGTCAGCATCGCTACAAAAAGTCGCCGTGAGCGAGGGCCCTTATCTGTACAAATCAGCAAAATAGCCAAAATTTTGAAAGCCGTCCTATCAACGACATTCGAGACTGGAAAAATCCTTGTATCACAGTAAGTCCCAAAGACGTAGATGTTGCAATTGACCGTCCAGAAAATCAAACGTCGTCCTGCTACTGAATTTGTATTGGAAAAACCCGGTAACACTGGCTTACCTGGAATCAAACCTAAGACAATATTCACGCTTGCACTGGTTACAAGCGTTAATACTGTCTTAGTTCACCAACGCGTATTTGAATTAAATTTAAATGAGATTACAATTTAATTTATTTGATTGTTCTTGCTGTTAAGATAATGTGATTAATAAGGAAGCGGGTGGCGATTGGAGATGGTTATCTTTGTGATTTGTTTCCCTGTTTGGGGTAGGCAGAAAGTTTAGTGGTGTCGGAATTTGTTTATTCAATCCATTTTGAGGGAGAGTAGAAGTGGGTCGTTAACGGAGGGATCTTTATGCTGGTGTTGGGTTATCTTTATTGTTGGAATATGTAGTGCAATTATCCGAATTTATAATAAAAAGATCTGTTTTTGTGGTTTGATTTATGAGAATTAAAGTCATACACTTAAAAACAATTTAAAATTTTGTTTAAACTGTTTAAAGGGTTCTCAATTGGAAATTCTAGGAAAATTGGGAAAAATCATCCCTGTTTTCTACCCTTAGGAGATCATTCTGTTTCAAGAATGCACCCTGATTTCTATTTTTAAATTTGAAATGAGACCAAATTTGAGATATAAGTTCTATAATAAAAAATAATCATTCAAATTCATCAGAACAAATTCAAATCAGAACTTCTCTCTGCAATAAAAACTTTACTAACTTGACTAGGATTAAAGTGAGATACCACAACTGAAAAGGCTAAAATAAAAACTTTTTTACAAAAAAAAAAATAACAGACTTCCATAAAACACTAAAAAGTGGCAAATAATTTTAGTTTCGGAAGTCGGTGGCAAAAAAGTAAATGAAACAAACAAGTCACCGACTGCCGAAACTAAAATTATTTGCCACTTTTTAGTGTTTTATGGAAGTCGGTTATTTTTTTTTTGTAAAAAAGTTTTTATTTTAGACTTTTCAGTTGTGGTATCTCACTTTAATCCTAGTCAAGTATAATTTTTACATTTTAACTAGACACCAGCACATCGTCCATACATACGACAAAGGTCAAAATACATAATAAAGAGGATGACTCAAAAAGTACCTAAGCAAAGATAATAAAATTCATATGGCTCCACCGGGCAAGCTTTCTCTACCAAATGAATGAAAAATCATCTAAATCGGTCCAGTAATCACGGAGAAATCGGTGTACATACATGAAAAACTTACATGTAAAAAAAAATGTTAATAAAATGAAAACTATATGGCCAAACTATATTATTTTTTTATGGGACCAAATGGCAGCTATTCCACATTAAACTAAAGAAGAATCACGCAAATCGGATCATAAATCTCAGCGTAATCGGTGTATACACCTGGAAAGAGCATACCGTTACAGTTCTAACAAGCCAAAACACAGCTAAGATTCATTGCCTTGTTATGGAGTTCCGAAGCCTGTCTCTTGGATTCATCATCAGATCTGATGGTAGAATGGTTCTTATTGGACGCAAATGCTTCACTTGTTGTAGAAAATACCAAAATCACTGTACGTTTTCCTATAAAATTTGAAGAGTTCCCTCGATTTCGCCAAGATTCCATCATCAGATCCCGACTTGGTGACTGTGGGACCATTTGGGAAGTATACCCTTTCCAACAAAAAAAGAATTTTCCAAATCGGTTGGCAAGCGACGGAGTAATGCGCGAACAAACATAAAAAAAAAAAAAAAAAATACAAACATCCGAATTGAGAACCTCCTCCTTTTTTGGAAGTCGGTTAAAAATAAAATGAGAACCTCCTCTTTTTTTTGTCGGTTAAAAATATTTAAAGTCACATGCACATTGTACAAAATTTTTTAGGGTATATATTATTACTTTTTTACATCAACCCACTTGCTAAAGTTGTGATAGTGCAATTGTAGATTTCACTGTGAGTACCTACGTGTACCTATATTTTATTCTTCGAACTTTTTGTCCGTGTGTCACGAATCCATGTTTAATCCCGAAATGTTGGCAAAGCGAGATTTACCTACTTAGCTAGGATTTAGCCCGGATACCTGGAGTATGCAGTTATGCACTAAATGTTACGTCCTTGGAATATTACATAATTTTGAGGTAATATGATTCAGCTTTATTGAACTTCTTGAGTTATACGATAACTGACAAATGCTTGCACTGACTGGACAGGTCCACTCAAATATTTATGGTTCTTTCTTCAAAAGACCATTTCAGACACTAATCTGCATAGTCCTCATGTACAACTCACATGAGGACTATGCAGATTATTGTACATTTGTCCAAGACCTGTAGTGTCTTGACCAAGATGTCTGGATCTTAAAAGAGGCTATGACCTCTTGGTTTGTTTTGGCTGTTTCTTCTCAGAGTAGTCAGGAACGACACCAGCACAATCTAGTTTTAAAAAAAATGGCGCGTAAAACTGACCAAAAACCTATTTTCAAAATGAACATCATTTAGGATACATGTATTTTCTATAAAAAAAAATCGTCATATTTACGTTGCCTTTACACCGCGCGCTCGTGCTAGAGCCTCTTATCATCGTTGCAGTATCTTACTCGAAAAACATTTAATTTTCTCTTTGCTACGTTAGTGCAATCATATATGTATAAAAGAACAAAATATAACATTGCAAAAGTTTTTGACGTAATGAAAACTGTATTCATATCTTAAAATTATGTGAGGAGTTCGTGGCTAAATAATAACAGCCACCCGGGTCGATCTTTTAGGTTAAACCGTGCTTGCCGAGGTTGGTCCGTGGATGGGTGACCATAATTACATTACCGAGTTTCCCCAGTGCCTCGGCGTTGATCCGGCTGTAATTTGTAGATCTTTGACAGTCGTTACGAGAAGCCAAAAAGTCTGACTGACCAGTCTTACCACGGGGGTATCGTATTATTCAGTTACTGGGTTGTGGAGGTCAGATAGGCAGTCGCTTCATGTAAAATATTGGTACTCAGCTGCAACCGGTTAGACTGGAAGCCGAACACAAGATAGTTTGGGAAAAGGCTAGGCTAGGCTAGGCAAAGGAAAAAGCTAGGAGTTTAAAAATAATGCACAACAATGTCAATAGTAAAAAAAAAACAAATGCGAATACGAACATGACCCCATGGAAAGATTTATCGAAACCATTTTATCATACGCGCCGTATCGAATGACTATATAACCAGTGATGTATGCCGAACATTCGTCATTTGTCAGATTATATTTATTTTAAGCCGATATCGAATCGGAATTGTATGTCAAGTGCAGAACTTGTGGGATTTGTTGGAGTTTAATGTAAGATTATGTTTTGGGGAAAATGTTTTGGTTTTATCCAACTGCAAGGACGCGGTTTTGTTTTCGCAACCGGCTGGCGTGCGTGTATGACCAAATGTCTGGACGCTCTTAACTTACCGGTATTTCTACATCGTTCCCACATATTTGTAATTCTCAACAAAAATCTTGGTTACAACCAAGATTTTGTAATTTAAAAGAGTGTCCATGGAGTTTCTTGCCCATTCTTCTCCATAGAGATCTACGCTTTGGATTGGGCCTACATACTTCCACAAGTTATTATGCCTTGTGACTGGGACTGTAGCTTCGCGTTGTTTTTTTGTTATTTGACTTTCAAAAGTATCTGTAATGGTCTAATTGAAATAAATACTTTGAGTATAATGATGACGAGGCAAAATGAGTATCTATCTAAAGATCGTAGCAAGTGGCGTTATGTGGCTTCTGCCAAAAAGGCAAGAGTTTATGTATGTATTTTGGTTTTATTTTGAACTAATTGTGTGCCATGAAGAGGGCCATGCTCGGAATTTCCTTGCGTGATCAAATCAGAAATGTGGACATCCGCAAGAGAACCAAGTTTACCGACGTAGCCCGAAGAATTGCCAAACTTAAGTAGCAGTGGGCAGGGCACAATGCTCGCAGGACGGATGGGCAATGGGGCCGAAAAGTTCTGGAATGGCCACCGCGAACCGGAAGACGATGCATTGGAAGGCTTTCCACTAGGTGGCCTGATGACCTGGTGAAGGTTGCAGGAATCCGCTAGATGCGAGTCACACTAGACCAGACAATGTGGCGACACTTGTTGGCCTATATCTAGCAGTAGACGTCTTTTGGCTGAAATGATGAGTTGTCTGCCTCTTACCTAATAAACTTTTCGAAGTTGTGTACAAAATTTTATCCCCTACTTCACCCGTTTAACGGGCGATTTTTCATAAATCCTTGTTGTTGTGTAAAACAGATTTAGGCTTTTCGTTTCTGTCAGTGAGTGAATCATCATCTGCCCAGCCATTTCCCAAACTATCTTGGCGTCGGCTTCCAGTCTAGCCGGATGCCGCTGAATACTAGTATTTTCCATGGAGCGACTGCCTATCTGACCTCCACAACTCAGATAGTACTGGATAATATGTTACGGTACCCATCTGACAGTAAGTGAATGAATGAAGTTAAGGCTTGAATAAGTAGATTTTGGTTATTTCGTTCAGCTCACTGAAGATAGAAAGTCTGTTTATTTGAAAGCTAGAACTATTTTCAATTTATCGTTTATCAAGAAAGCCATTTTTTATTACTAAAGATAAAACAATATTGCAATTTAGTCTTCTTCCTGAGTCATGATAAGGGTGAAACAATAACGATAGATTTTAGGCGAGGTCTGTTTATAAGCGAGCACAACTACTTAAATAAAATTATAAGGAAAAAGAATCGACTCTTCTGTTTACCATGAATTCTGTACATGATTAAAGTCCTCAAAAGCATTTCTGAATGGTTTAAAATATGTCTGACTCATTGGTCTAGTGGCGACTGCTGAGCGTGACCTGGGTCCAATTCCCAGGTCGAGCAAATGTGAAAATGTTATTGGGTTTTTCCTTAGAAAAAATTTCAGTAGCAGCCACGGAGTCGGGATTTATGGGCGGTTGATGGCAATAGGCTCGCCCCCTATTACATGGGACATAAAATAAAAACAAAATGAGGGTGTACTATTGGGTACACTTCTGCGTAACCCCTCGGAGATTACATGAGTAATGTAAGGTTATGTAAAAAAAAAACTATGCGAAACTGTTTTAGAACTATATATTTTTAACCCATATTTTTTTGTTGAAATACCGATTATATTGAAAATAAGAACTGCCGGTCTACCCCCATATTCACCAAAGCCGAACCGCTTCGAATGACCTCAAACGTCAGTCCCCCAACGCGGAAATGTGCGAAAATGCGAACGGTCTAAGATGAACGACGCAATAATAAACTTGGGCAGTTTCGCCTTCCGGTCTGAATGGGGGAAGGCTCAGCCACGATTTGCGTGAGTTCGGAGTAATGCCAATTTTCCGCCGTTTTGCCCCTAAATGTACCAATTTTGAGACTTTGGACGTTCAGTTCTGTACAAGGACTTATTCATTCATTCATAATTTTATTTCAGATAAAGTCCATAGGGTTAGTAACAATTTACTTTAAAAACTAGTGTTAGTAGGTACAGACATTTGTAAATATGGCCTTACTTAAGGACCCTTTTTTTTCGGATCGGAAATCATCAAATGACTCGTCCCGCTCTGGGTGGAGCGGAAGGGACACTTGACCTTGCAATGTTCTAAAGAAAATGCATCTTTTCTTCATGGCAAGGTCTCTCTCTTCGTTAAGCTAGATCTAAAATAATGTATATGTTATTAGTCAAAACTCGTTAAAAAATAATATTCCTTTTTCATCTTTTCAGATCTACATCCGTAAAATTGTTAGTAACACAGATTTCTGTGTTATGGCTTATGAGAAACTAATTTTAGTAATGACAAGACATGACACTTTAAAAACTTAATCCTACCAATATTATAAATGCGAAAGTTTGTGAGGATGGATGGATGTTTGTTACTCTTTCACGCAAAAACTACTGAATGGATTTGGATGAAATTTGGCACACGGGTGTTTTATTACCTGGATTAACACATAGAATACTTTTTATCCCGATAGTATGTTCCCGTGGGACAATTATCGAACTCCACGCGGGCGACGCGACGGCGCGGGCATAAGCTTCTACACAAATAAAATACCATGACCGATTGGATACTCCGATACTCGTGCGCATGTTTATTTGACTATGTGTGGTCTTATCCAGCGCTCAAGCATTGGAGAACCACATCGGTCCGACAATACGCACAGACAGGACAGAGGAACGACGCTTGCGCATGATTGCAGCGTAGCTGTCCACGTGAGCCTCTTCAAACATGCCCGTGGCACTGCAATACCGCAGCCTCATCCGCATACTGAATGCATTGTTGTACTGCACTCTCAGGTCACTATATTATGCCCTCTGCAAATAGCCAACCCACAATCTGCACGTGTAAAAGGACAGTACGCTCTAAACAACGTCATTTTTACTTTGTTTGTACACTGTGCAAACCAGCCCCACTAGCATGACCGTTCTATCTCTATTCTACCAAGAAACGACAAGAGATCTTTTCTATACAACTTGACATTTCTTCTGGCCGAGCATGGCGCGCCTTGTCGACTCGCGTTTCTACGAAGACATAGACAGAAATTCTTTCCATAGCAACGGGGACGTATCACGTGATGTTTATATTCCCTGAATATTATTACGTTTAGTTAACAAAAAAAAGTTGGAAATTGTACGAGTTTTTCATTTTTCGTGGGCTGGATGGTGTTGCTGCATCCTGGATCCAGGCCTGGATCTTTTTCGCGAAATTAAACCTATATATTTTACATAACATTTCAACCTTTTGAACGTAACTCAACGCAATAACGAAACGTATTTCTCGTATTTAGTTTTTAATACGACTAGTTTGACATTTGTCAGAAGTAATGTTTCTACCCCCAAATGTCAAAAGAAGAGAAAATATGGTCGTCATGCTCGACATTGTAGACTTGTGTCGACTGAAGAAAAGAAACATTTCTTTTCTACAATCTTAATATCGCCATGCTTGGGACGATAGAAATATCTGTCAAATTGTCTATTCTTCCGTTGACATAGCCCGTTTCTACGGCGGTCATGCTGGCAGCTAACATATTACATTGTATAGACAATGACCTGCGCTATGAATGCCTCATTTATTATTTACCTAGGATTATAAAACAACACGATATGTTACAAAGAGTCACAAAAAAATCTAACAACCTAACGAGTTTCTAAGTAAATGTTGGTTATTGTTAAAACAGTTTTGACCAATGAACAGTTTTGACTGTGACATACATATATATTTCGACGTCCAACACGATTATACCAGGACAGATCGACACTGAAAGTATGCCAGCACTAATATAAAGAAAAGTCTCTTTTGGTTTACGCATATATTTGACCAAGACTTCAATCCACAAGATTCAAAAGCCCTCCTTCTTACGCTACATTTACCACATAAAGGGTGTAAATCACCTCTTAACGAAGCCGAAAGGCACTGGTTCTCCCTGTCATTGCGATCATTTTTTTGTTCTACACCATACCTGGGAACCTTCTAGTTACGTTCCAACATTTTGACAAGATTTTTTTTAAATACAAGTTTTTAATGTAAGAATTTTACTTTAAACACCTTCTCGGCCCCCGTACTATTCAATCCGTCGATCAGCACAATGTTTTGAGTGCGTTACATTGAGTTCTACCACAAAACATGATTTTACACCCCCAAAAAAAAAGTCGTTTCCCAGCAATAATTTTTGCGTAAAGTTACTTAGTTTCATGTACAGAATGCTTGGTTGACGGCTTCGTGATGAGGTGATTTACACGGTGTATTATTCGTCACGGTAACCGCCAACGCATTACTTATTGTGAGAATACCGGATCAGTCGTGCGTCCCAATTTGATCCTCTTAGGCATTGTGAAACGTTAGTCCACTACAATAGTTACAGTACAAGTTCCACTTGAAGAAACGCCTCAGTTAACCGTTGGCACAAGGTAGATACCAACAGAAGACCAGCTGAAGACAACGAGCGAAAACAGGAGAACATATCATCCTTTTCTTGTCCTTGTCTTAATTACTTGCGTCGGTGACACACGATTTTTTTCTTTTATATACTGTGGTCTGGGAATCAGAAAGGCGAAGCCTTTGTCCAGCAGAGGTACAGAAAACAGTCTATGAAAAAAAAAAACTAGGGTCTTAAACTATTTGAGAAAAATATAGGCAAATGCATACTTGGGGATGTCAATAATAAATGCTACTTAAAAATTCAATACCCTGTTTTGATTATTTATACAAAGAAATCATGTTTAACAAGTTTAGCTAATAATGTAACCTAAATTGTTTTAACAATTATTAAAGCGAAATAAGGTTTGTGACCTTCAGCGGAGCAGCGGTAGCCCAGTGGTGGCAGCCCCGACTTACAAGCAGTCGTAGGCTCGAACCCAGGCAGGCGCATTACTTTTTGTAATTTATTTCATCAACGCTCCTCTCGAATCGGTGAAGGAAAACATCGTGAGGAAACCGGCATGTCTTAGACCTAAAAATTCGAAGACACGTGACATCTACTAACCCGCACTGGTCCCGCGTGGTGGATTAAAGCCCACTCTCTCTCATTGAGTGGAGGCCTGTGTCCCAGCAGTGGGATCATTATAGGCTGATGATGATGACACCTTCATCAAATACTTTTGGCACTAACAATTGATAGGTATGGCGATATCGGCTTGCGTTCAGCCGCAACTGCGCTTGCACTTGCCGTACGTGAAACATGAGTATGTGTGCGTGCATAAACACTCGCCGCATGAATTCGACCTTCTGTACCCATATTTTGTACTGTTGAGTACATTTTAGGTTAAGAGCTGTGGGTGTATTAATACGTACGGTGTATTTAGACAAGTGTTATTGTTGAGTATGTATGTTTCGGCTAAGTATTTTGGGTTAGCTATTGGAGAATAGTAACTAAGGGTTTATTCAAGACCTTTAGGGAAAAACGACTGGCATAGTGTGTGTTGGTATAGTTATACAGGGTGTAACGGAAAGGGTATATACATCCTTAAGGGTGTGCTACAGACCATCAAACTGAACATGTTTCTCGACATAAAATTTTTTTTGCAGCAAAAAAATATATCAGCTGCCCCATAGAAAATTACAATACCTATTCGACCCAAATGCAGCAGGCATAGCATATGGCGGGTATAGGCAGCTGATATTTTTTTTTGCTGCAAAAAAAAAATTATGTCGGGAAACATGTTTAGTTTGATGGTCTGTAGCACACCCTTAAGGATGTATATACCCTTTCCGTTACACCCTGTATACTTTCTGTTAATTATTAAGACTGTTGTTCTACACAACACCAATGCATTAGTAAGACCTTGAAACATTTATTTTCGAACATTAAAACCTTTCATTAATATTTAAAAAGCAGATATGAGTTGTCAAAGCCTTTTTTGGTGATGACGGTGAGAAAGATCAGGTAGGTATACATATAGTACACGAACTGGCGTCCGTGCAAGACCAATTGTATGAACGTGGAACTTCGGACTATGTAAGGATTAAAGCAGGTAACTTTCTGTAGTTTTTAACTACCCCCATGGGGAAAAAGCGTGTGTATATGTAAAGCGTGTGTATAAATAATAAAGCTGAAGAGTTTGTTTGTTTGCTTGAACGCGCTAATTTCAGGAACTACTGATCTGATTTGAAAAGTTCTTTTACAGTTAGGTAGCCCATTTATCGAGGAAGGCTATAGGTTATATATCATCACGCTACTACCAATAGGAGCGGAGCAGCAATGAAAAATGTTGCGAAAAACGGGGAAATTATGACGCAGACGAAGTCGCGCGGGAAAGCTAGTGTATGTATAAAATAATAAATTCACAAAATTTACTCAACGCCCACTCTCAACGCGACCTCACCCTAGACTCTTCGGAATTTTCATCTAAAAAAGTATCTGAAAATATTCTCTTCACTTTTAAAGAACTCATAATGATCTTCAAAAGTAAGCTTTTAAGCAAGGTAATGAAGCGTCACTTTTTAATATTCCGCTTACTATTTAATCGTCAGATTACGAAGAGGGACGGAAAGAAACTCGACTACTTAAATCATTATCTCTTCCGAATTTGTCATTTGTTTTATGAAGATGAATAATATTCTGGACGTTTCTTTAGATGTGATGCATAAAGTGCGGAACGGGAAGTCTGTTATCGTCTCGACGTTTTCACGCATCGAATATCAAGACGAAGATACCAATTAACATAATTAGAATTTTCGCTCATTAACGCAATGTTTCGCTTGTAAAAAGAAATGACTACTAACATTAAAACATAACGTAACATCACGTTTGTTGTCCTCGAAGTGTTAACAGAGGTGTACTTCATAGTGCTTGTGGACGGTGAGTAATGGGCTAGCTCACCGTCCGTCCGACGGCGCGTTCGTGTTCCACGCGCACCTCAAGGAGATGTCAGCAAACCGGAAGTGGTCCAAGAGGGCAGATACCTGCCAGGGCTGCGGGACTGTTCGAAAAAGATACCGTGGCCCTGGAACACAAAGGGCTAAGAAGGAACATTGATGGGTTTTAGTCAGTACAAGTCTGACACTCCCTCCCGCTCCGCCCAGAGCGGGGGACGTCATTTGATGATTTCCCATCCGTAAAAAAAAAGGTGTACTTTATGGTACACCCTCATTTCATTGGTTATGTTTTACGAGCGAGCCTATTGCCATCAATCGTATACAAATTCAGACTCCTTGACTGCTTTTGCAGAAATTCCTGACAGAAAAACCCAATAGCAACGCCCGACTCGGGAATCAAACCCGCATAAACTACACATCGAAAACCAAACAATTCCAAAATGAATCCAGTTTGGGAACCACCACAAAATTGACATCACAAAACATTGTTAGACCAAACAAAATACTACAACTTATTCTCACAATCTTCTTAACTTTTTCCAAATCACACCATAGACACACAGTTTCATAAACCGTTCCATTGAACCGTGTCCGGGCCGGTCGGCCGCACAGCCGGTTTCCGGATAAGCTTCGCTCAACTGTATCGGGGTATCGGGACTATCTAGTTATGGGATAGTTAGTCTATTGTTCTAGAATGTTTGCTGAATACAGTAGGTGAGAGTAAATAGCAAAGCTGACTGAGGCTAGCTATGTTCGAGGCGCTTCAGACTTTGATGGAGGTTTCAGTTGACAAAAGAGAAGTTTTATTAAACTTCTAGCCTATGCCCGCGGCTTCGCAAGCGTGGAGCTCGGTAATTGTCCCACTGGATTTTACTACCTGGATACTAAATATCCTATGTATTAATCCAGGTTATAAACTACCTGTGTCCCAAATTTCATCCAAATCTGTTCAATGGTTTTCGCGTGAAAGAGTAACAAACATACATACTCAGAAACTTTCGCATTTATAATATTAGTAGGATTAGAACGATAGGAAGTAGGAAATAAGACAAAAGAAAAGACGAACGTTTTTCTGTATTTACTTTTTTTTTTTTTTTTTTGGTGTAACTTTGTTGCGTGACTGATGACAGTCTTTCAAAATGCAAGCTATTAAAATCCTTGTTTCCGATAAGTAAATTCCATTTTTATTTGAATTTATATTAACGTAAATCTTGTGTGAAATCATTTGTTTTTAGAATTGATTGATTTAATGAAATTGCGGCGCAAACTGAACCATACTAATAAGTATTAAAATTAAATTGCAAATGCAGAAAAATAAAATTATTAGTTTATATTGTGAAAAATGTGGATACTGCAAACGCGACACACGTGCTCAGTTACATATTAATTTACTGTGAGCATCGATAACGAACTATGTTACAAACACAGAAAATTGATCGCTTCGCTGGCTGTTGCACGTGGTGGCCATTTGTCATAGAAGTCAGGGGTGCTCTAAAGCTCGGTAATTTACTTCATGACACACACGTGTCACTCCAGCAGGGTTTCAACCCTGAGTGATACTTTTAACTACTACTTTTAAAAATTAATAATTAATAACCTGCCTAGAGAAAATATGTTCTGAATCAAGGAAATAATTTAAGATAATATTTTGTTGTGTTGGTTTATAGTGTTAATATTGTAGTACTATAATTTAATTGTTCATGATTTGTAATAAGTAATAATGTCACTCATAACTATAATTATATTAATAATTATACTTACACCGTGTAAATCACCTCATCACGAAGCCGTCAACCAAGCATTCTGTACATGAAACTATGTAACTTTATGCAAAAATTATTGCTGGGAAACGACTTTTTTTTGGGGGGTGTAAAATCATGTTTTGTGGTAGAACTGAATGTTACGCACTCAAAACATTATGCTGATGGACGGATTGAATAGAACGGGGGTCGTGGAGGTGTTTAAAGTAAAAATCTTGCATTAAAAACTTGTATTTAAAAAAATACTTGTCAAAAAGTTGGAACTTTGACCCCTAATATCTCCGTAACTAGGAGGTTCCCAGGTATGGTGTAGAACAAAAAAATGATCGCAATGACAGGGAGAACCAGTGCCTTTCGGCTTCGTTAAGAGGTGTTTTACACCCTTTATATTGCTGTGCCCTAACAGGGTCCATAACATTGGTCTTAGCTTTAAGCCTTTTATAACACCTTTAAAACATTGTGGAACGCAATTAAATGAATATGAATATGAACTATGTACAAAGTTACATACTATCAGCTTTAACGATGTTTGAAGAGTCAAAAATGCATCGGTTTCACATAAGATACCGAAAAGATTAAATCAATAGGGGATGATCACATTTTTTTTTCATTGTCCGTCGGGTAGTTTATTGAAAAGTATTGGACACGTATTTTTTCTTTTTTCACGTGGTTATAAAATTACGGAGATATATTGAGTTGAAATGGCGCATGACGTCACATTTTGGTAAGTTTTATACCTACTTGTGACGTAGTGAGCCCCCACTCTCCAACTTTAATGAGTTTTAACAAAGTAACTTTTTGATATTTTGATAAAACAAAAAATACGTGTCTAATATTTTTGTATTACCTGTCTGACGGACAAAATAGAATGTCGTTTTCTTTACCCAGTCCGCACCCCTATTCTGTTGACACACGTTTCTGAAAATGCGAACTTTTCCTCACTTGGCTCTGCCTCATTGGACGGTGCATATGACGGTGCGGTGGATGATAATAGCAACGCCCAAAAATCGAACCCAATAGAGGTATTGGGTTCAATTTTTGGGCGTTGCTATTAGGTTTGTCCATCAGGAATTTCTCAGTAGCAGCTAAGTCTGGATTTGGGCCCGATTGATGGCAGTAGGCTCACCCCTACCACATGGGACTTAAACATAACTGGCAAAATGTGGCTGTACTGTTAGGTACATCTCTGCGTACCCCTTCGTGGATCAATGGCGTTATAGTTATAGGAGGAACAGGGTGTAAAGTTACTCATAAAAGGAGGATCCTCCGAATAGACGGGTGTTATGTCTGGTGGTCTACTGTCCGACAGTTGTTTGCCGGGTTTTTCAATATAGTCTTAAGTCGATGATAACTGGTTATGTATAGCGTGTTTGGATGCCGTGCATCATCATCATCATCAGCCTATATTGTTCCCACTGCTGGGGCGCAGGCCTCCTCTCTATGAGAGGGAATGAGGGAAAATCCACCACGCGGGCCCAGTGCGGGTTGGTAGATGTCACATGTCTTCGAATTTTTAGTTCTAGGACATGCCGGTTTCCTCACGATGTTTTCCTTCACCGTTTTGAGAGCAGCGGTGATGAAATAAATTACACAAAGTAATGCGCCTGCCTGGGTTCGAACCTACGACTTACTGCTCGTAAGTCGGGGATGCTACCACTGGGCCACCGCTGCTCCTATGATGCCGGAGGATGCCGTGCGTACTGAAGGATCTGTCACTGTCCAGTATCCTAACCTGATCCGCAATCTGTATATCTACGTACCGGTTTGGTAGCACCTTCAGGTTGGTTTACAAACCTAAGGTCAAAGTACAGCAGAGACTTAACTTTTGTTGTCATTTAGGAATTATGTCTGGCACATAGTAAATAAAAAAACAAACAGTAAGTTTGAAATTAGAATTTAAAAAAATTGAGTGACAGGTGTGCGTAAAAGTGAGTGCCTTGTAAACACATGGTTTTATTTTATATCTAATTAACAAAATTATTTGAGGAGCTCGTGGCTAAATAATAACTGCCACTGGGGTCGATATTTAGGTTAAGCCGTGCTTGCCTAGGTTGATCTGTGGATGGGTGACCCCCATACATACCGAGTTTCCTCCGTGCCTCGGAAAACACGTTAAGCCGTTGGTCCCGGCTATCATTTGTAGATCTTTGACAGTCGTTGCAGGTAGTCAGTGGCCCGAAAGTCTGACAACCAGTCTTACCAAAGGATATCGTATTACTCAGTACTACCTAGGCTGTGGAGGTCAGATAGGCAGTCGCTCCATGTAAAATACTGGTATTCAATGTATCCGGTAAGACTTGAAGCCGACCCCAACATAGTTGGTGAAAGGCTAGGCAGATGATGAAGTAAGAAGCTATTCGAATCTGCCCCAAAACGCCTTTTTATTTATCCTCAAATACACTAAACCCACACATGACATACAGCCGTTCTCAACTATGAGGTCAATACACAGCAACCTTCAATTGTTTTTAACATCAAATACCACAACCTCGCTATCCATATTTGATAAAAGACGCAAAACGAATTCATACACATTCTGTACTGTACTGTTCGTCCCACGGGATAAAATATAAATAATTTGTTCAACAAATAAAGGCTCGTTGCTTTTGTTCGGGAGTTTGCTTAGGACCATTGTTTGATTGTACTCATAGAGTAACGTTATTATTGACACAATGCCGTGTGTGGGGAACAATAATTATTTTATAGTAGCTCTGTGAAACGGAACGTGACGGAAAGTTCTTTGAGCTACTTCATTTTTAGCTATGGTACATCAATGGTAACAAGTTAGGCTGACTGCCCCGTTGTGGTCTAATTCACTAACCGTTATCTCAATTCATTTGCATGTCTTCTTCTTCCATACTTTTCTATAACTCGTCCTCAAAATTCAGTCAAATTTATTTTTAATTATATATTTTATTATATATATATATATATTTAATTATATATTAATAAATATTTTTTATTTAATTTTCAATTTCTTGTTGTTTACAATATTCTGTACCTTGTTTTGGCCTGGTGACCCATAACACAGGTATTGTATGCCTATTTGGGGCACCAGTTTCTTACAAATGTTTACCCGTGTCTTAGATTAAATAATGGGATTAAATATAATGAGCACCAAAAAATACTTTGAGATCCTAAGCTACGTTACCCAAAAAAAATACTAAACGCCAAAAAAATTGTATTCAAAGACCAAATTTAGTAAATGATCACCAAATATAGTAAATGATCACCAAATTTTGTGGCATGAAGAACTTAGGAAGCAAGTGCGAGCAAAGCGAGCTCGGGATATTGGGCACCCCGACTCGGACAGGTTAGGTTCGAAGGGGATGGCGGGGTCTAGTTAGGTTACTTTAAACCCTGCAGAGAAAAATAGGAGCCCCGCGTAGCGGGGCTCCGTCGACTACGCCTTAGTTCGGAGCTGTGATTTTCAGGTTTTTAATTCTGGTGATCATTTACTATTTTAGGCAGTATAAAAATGATTTTTAAGGTTATATTTACTTTATCTGGTGTTATGTTAAACATAAGCCTTAAATAATTCCCGTTCACTGTAATGTTTGTGATGAGAAAGTAAAAAAAAATATTGTTATTTATTATTTTTCTTGCCATATCATCCTTCACACAGTCCATCCATAGTTTCTTTGGTCTTCCTCTACTCTTATACCCATCCACATTCATACTCAAAACTTTCCTCACGACATATTCCACGTTCATTTTTTATTATAAGTCAGCTGACTAGAAGGAACATTCACAATTATTTCAGACACTAAATTCGCTCAGACTATGATCGAAGATCGACCTTGAAATTATAACAACAATTTGCGTTTTGTAAATTCTGATGTAGGTATTTGGTATATCAGAGTTTACAAAACACAAATTAGTATGAGAAAGTTACATAACATTATAGAAAGTTGATAAATGTACGTACATTGTTGTAAGGATAGGTCGTGGTTACAACGGCTTGCTTGGATCCGTGATATATTGGTACATATATACACATTATATGTACATGTAATTATACATACGGCCGTAACGTATGGCACTTGATTTATTTCGTTAGGCGCTTGTTGAGAAATTACGTTGGGTAAAATATTATAAATGACTTTTCGTGGAGTTTACTGAGGCTTCTGTTGGTATTGTGTGCCAAGAATATTTCAGTGGTAATCTTCTCTTCGTATTTATAGAGGGTTTTATACAGAGTGGATCGAACACAGACGCGACGCACAAATGGTAACCAAGTTTTTGGTACATCATTCTGAACCCTAGAAACAATAGAAACTATGAACTTTAGAAAATTTTCATCGGTGACGTTAAAACAAATCAGCCGTTCTATACACTTTGCACGTGTGGGTGGTGTCGGTTGTCTCATTCACCTTATACAAGGTGTTGTTTTGCATCCTCGTCAAATACCAGGAGGTAACTGTGCTAATGATTCTCGAACCGAATCAATAATAAAATTGGTAGGTAATATTTTATTTCTTATTTACAGAAATAGGTAAGTGTGAACAACACATGTTTTAAGCGCGGCCCGTCTGATCCTCGCATACACACATACAAAAAATTTCAAACGTTTATTCGATAATTTCTTATTAGATTAGACCACGTTAAGGAGGTTATTCTGAAATACTGACGAATTTAAAGAACAAAAAAAATCTGTGTTTTTAATAAATTAACTAGGTACTTGAACTACTCATGTTCTACGCAAGGGTTATTAGACAGGGGCAAATTTTACCCTTTCACCCTCACCTTAATTTCCATCTAAATAATTTTTATGGTTCAACCTACGAATAAAAGTCTACTACTTTGTATGAGCCGTCCTATAACTGAAGTGTTTAGCCAATAAACTTTTCAGACGTAAGTAAAAAATTGGTTGTCAGTAAAGTTGGTTTCCGGACGATGGTTTAACGTGACAACGTCATAACAAAACATTGATGCGGCGCAAGCGTACAATGAGCGTAACGGGACAATCAGTCATCCTTTTTCGTGCATGCAGCCGGCCTTCATCGATTTATTAGACATTGTCACGTCAAAATAGTCAAATAATTTGCGCCAAATCCGGTGGTTGAAATTTTTTGCAGACTTGTTTATGATTTAGTCCAGTGATTTTATACATTAGATATAAAATTACTGGACTAAAATATCGATATCTAGAGTGACGATAAAACTAAAAGCAATAAACTTTAAACTAATAAATTTCTAGCACCAGCTGCCGTTGACTCCGTAATCAGTTGTAATTACTTGAAATTATGAGCTTAGGAATAATGGTCATCGATATTGACGCGAATTGATTGGAAGTTTATCGGTTAATTTGATTTAATGTTGTGGATGACCCACAAAATGTATTGCTGGACTGAAATTTATCTGAATATTTCTGATAATGCCTAATAGTATCACCTGCCCAGCCTATTTCCCATCTATGTTGAGTTCAGCTTCCAGCATAACCAGATGTAGGTGAATACCAGTATTTTACATGGAACAACTGATTATCTGAACTTCACAACCCAGTTAGTTTTGGATAATACGATACCCCTTGGTACGACTAAATGTCAGACTTCGGGTTGTGGATTACCCGTTACGATCGTCAAGGAACTACCACTGACATCCAGGACTAATGGTTTAGCGTGCTTTCCGAGGCACGGAGTAAACTCGGTATGTAATGGGCTGTCACCCATCCGCGGTTCAACCTGGGCAAGCACGGCTTAGCCTGAATATCAACCCGATTTGTTATTATTTAGCCACCTGTCAGTATAAAACTGACTCATCATGTTTGAAAGTAGGATCGGAGCAACACGTTTTTTTCTTTTTGATGTACCTTCATCATCGTCAGCCTATAATGTTCCAACTGCTGGGACACAGGCCTCCTCTGTATGAGAGGGAGTGGGCTGTAATCCACCATGCGGGCCCAGTGCGGGTTGGTAGATGTCACATGTCTTCGAATTTATAGTTCTAGAGTGGTCCTCGGCTATGTTACTGACTAATAGCACAAATTTGATACCTTATTAAGGGGTCATCCGTTTTTTAGGCTACTTTTACAGCCCCCCCCCCCCCTCACCCTTGGTGTTACGTCATGAGGTTCTAGGCTACATATTTTTAGATATTTTGATGAAAATATCCTTGCATGGATTGTTAGGCAATAAATCGATTGCCCGGTTTTAATCCAGCATTAGTACAAAATATTTTGCACGCCACACATCAAATTCATATTTTTCAACTAAACTACTTATTAATATAGTTACCGAACATTCTAAGCGCTAAGCAATTTTGTTCACTAATTTAAACTCAACTCTAACACATAATATAAGTTGGGGCCAATTTTGAACGAAGTATGCGCAATTTTAGAGTGCACACAAAATCCTGGCGCGGCTCGCGGATGCTGGATTTTGTGATATTATTACGTAGTCATAACGGTAAACTGCGCCGCGTTACATCATACGGTGAAATAAGCCTGTTTATCCGACTGCACATGGAGGTTATGATTGTTTTTTATATATAATTTTTTTGGAAGTGTAAAAATGTGCTTGTCGAGAATATCACGCCACGCCGCGGACGGGGAGCTGAGGCGTGGCGGGGGCACTCGAGCTGCGACCGCGCACCGGCCGGCTCGGCACTGCGTCATCATCCACATTACTGAGCGCTTACCATTTTTAGGTTTCCGTGCCCAAAGGGTCAAGCGGGACCCTATTACTGAGACTTCGCTGTCCATCCATCCGTCCGTCTGTCACCAGGCTGTTTTTCATGAACCGTGATAGTTAGCTAGTTAAAATTTCTACAGATTATATATTTCATTTGCCGCTATAACAAAAAATACTAAAAACAGAATAAAATAAACATTTAAGGAATAAAGAGCTCCCATACAAAAAAAAAAAACGTTTTTTATAAATTATGGTGCGGAACCCTTCGTGCGCGAGCCCGACTCGCACTTGGCCGGTTTTTCATTCTCGCCGATTCAATCTTTCGACCGTTTGTTAAACTTATTGTAATATATAGTCCACAATTTAAAGCCACCGAATTTTAGTTCTCCTACCCGCTGGAGAATAATATGGTTACCAATTCCAGTTTATGTCTGTCTGTTACATATTTGGTTTGAAAGTATTATGTGCATTTGATCATAATATCACATAATACCAGTACAGCTAAGGGCTAGACAGGGATGTAGGTACACCTACGACTGTAGTCATTTAAATGTGAGCGAGCCTAATCATAACCATCAATCCGGCACATATCTAGGCTCCAGCCTGCTAGTGAAAAAATTCTCGTAAGACACCCAATAACACCTTTCAATAGCGAGTACCTAATAGTGCATAAAAACTACATAATTACTATTATAATTCACATTATGGTTAATTGTAATAGGTTTCGGCCTTGGTTCAATCCATGGTCCCGAGTGAGAGGGAATGGGAAGCCGTCGCCTCCTTCTGTGAAGCAGTCATGCTAGCGAAGGAGGTGGCGGAACGTGAGAGGGAGAGAGCCTCACTTCCCAGCCGCCGCGGGAGATGCCCCGGGCGTCGGGGGCCACCCATTGGCCGCAGGCCTGCGGATGGTTGACGGTGAGTAATGGGCTAGCTCACAGCGCTGTCCGTCTGTCTCATGACGATAGGCCGTGTCGACGGTACGTTAGTATTCCACGCGCGCCTCAAAGAGATGTCAGCAAACCGGAAGGGGTCCGAGAGGGCCGATGCCTGCCAGGGCTGCGGGACTGTTCGAAAGAGATACCGCGGCCCTGGAACACAAAGGGCTAAGAAGGAACTTGGATGGGTTTTAGTCAGTACAAGTCTGACACTCCCTTCCGCTCCGCGCAGAGCGGGAGGAATCATTTGATGACATCCAATCCGAAAAAAAAATGGCTTCGCTCCCTTACATGGGACTTTAACATAAATGGAGTAATGTGGGTGTACTATCAAGCATACATATATATAGTACACCCACATTTTTCCGGCTAAGGCAGAGGTCTGCTTCAGCCTTCGGGGATTACAGGCATTATGTTATGGTAAACAGTTATTTGGTTGTAGGAATGTCTCGCGTCCTTATTATGGTAATAGCAATGTATGCACATTGGCAACTACGCTAGTGTGAGTAGCAAATCGAGCCGAGTAGAGCGACTAAATTGCCAATATGCAATCAGTTGCATTACGTCACAGATTGTGTCAATAGCGAATATGGCTGGCGTTTCGACTAAGTTAGGTTAATTGTAATTGACTACATGTTTGGTTACACTTTGATAATCGGAGAGCAGCTGCTGTGGTCCAGTGGTGGCAGCCCCGACTTACGAGCAGTAAGCCGTGGGTTCGAACCTAGGCGGGCGCATTACTTTGTGTAATGTATTTCATCACCACTGCTCTTAAAAACGGTGAAGGTAATAATCGTGAGGAAACTGGCATGTCCTAGAACTAAGATTTCGAAGACATGTGACATCTACCAACTCGCCCTGGGCCCGCGTGGTGGATTACAGCCCACTCTCTCTCATAGAGAAGAGGCCTGTGTCCCAGCAGTGGGAACATTATAGGCTGATGATAAATCGGTTTGTAGGGTCATCATTCTTGCTCTTCCTGACCTTTTTATGTGAGTCAAGGTGACAAATTATAGTTACACATAGTACAGAATATTTTGTCAGTTGTCGCTGTTTGTCAAATATTGCCGTGCCATGAGAGCGTAATTATGATTACCACCTTATCCTAATTTATTTTGCTACGTGATAATTCTGCGCATTGTGTCTGCTTAGCCAGTGAACAACGCGGAAAGACAACCGACTAGGTGAATACACGATCTCATTAAAGTGAGTGGAAGAAACTGAATAGCCATGAAACTGAAGTGTATGTATGCTCCCTAATAGTACATAGCGAAGTAAGTAAGCTCCTTTTTAGAATATAAGAATAATATTAAGCTAAGTTAGCACTTTACTCTAAAGCGCATAATAAAATATATTCCCATTATTCAGTCATTATAGTACATTCGATCGAGTTGGTTGTCTGATTTAATAGACCCTAGAACTCCAAACATTTCAACACAAAACCGCCAAAAGTGGAGAGGTTTGGAAGAGACCTACACTCAGCAGGTCGAGGAAGAAGAACCCAGTGAACAGAGGAAGTGTCATTAATATCTAACTTTTCTGCCGCAGGCAGGTTAAAATGAAGACATCAAGCATTATCAAGTAGTCTGTCCTTTAGGTCAAACATACGGTTTCACAATAACGCAGGAATTGGTTAGTTAGGTACCTACCGTATTGGTTTGTCTAAGAAAACTAGCAAAACATAAGTATTAGGGGATAATCCAATTTTTTTTTCTTTGTCCGTCGGGCAGTTTATTGAAATGTATTGGACACGTATTTTTTCTTTTTTCACGTAGTCATAAAATTACGGAGATATATTGAGTTGAAATGGCGCATGACGACACATGTAGGTAAGTTTTATACCCACTTGTGACGTAGTAAGCCCCCACTCTCCAACTTTAATGAGTTTTAACTAAGTAATTTTTTGATATTTTGATAAAACAAAAAATACGTGTCTAATATTTTCGTATTACCTGTCTGACGGACAAAATAGAATGTCGTTTTCTTTACCCAGTCCGATCCCCTATTATGCATAGCGGTTGGCAAAATATCATATTATTATATACTGGTATTCAGCTTCATCCAGTTTGACTGGAAGCCGACCCCAACTTAGTTGTGAGGCTAGGCAGATGATGACTTGGCAAAAGATACTTTAAACAACGATTCCTATAACTTTATCACTGTAATCATTTTTGCCTAGCGTTTTCCGAACTATGCTGGGGTCACCTTCCAGTCTAACCGAATGCAGCTGAACACAAGTATTTTATATGTAGCGCCTGCCAAACTCACCTCCACAACCCCGCTAATACTGGGTAATACGATACCCCATGGTAAGACTGGTTGTCACTGACTACATGTAACGACTGTCAAAGATCTATAATTGACAGCTGGATCCAGCGGCTTAACGTGCTTTCCGAGGCACGGAGAAAGCTTATTATACAAGGTGTTGTTTTGCATCCTAGTCCAATTCAAGGAGGTAACTATGCTAATGATTCTCTTCCCGAACCCAAAATAAAATTGGTAGGTAATTTTTTTTATTCTATTTTACGGAAATCGGTAAGTGTGAACCACCCTTGTCTTAAACGCGGCCCGTCCGACCCTCGACCTATAACCGCGCTTTCAAACGTACAAACAATCTCAAACTTATTCGAAAATTTCTTATTCCCTAAACCAAGTTAAGGGGGTTCTTCTGAAATACTGACTAACGTAAACAACCAAAAAAATCAGCGTTTATTAATAATGAACTAGGTACCGTAATTTTAATTGATTATTTATGTCTTTTGTGACAACCTCCTGAATTTTGACCACCTTGTATAATTTGTGGTCACCCATCCACGGACCAACCTAGGCAAGCGCGGTTTAACTTCAAGATCGACCCGAGCGGCTGTTATTATATATCCTCGTGCTCCTTTAAACTTTATCTCTGTAATCACCAACGCATAAATAATCACCTGCTCAAAACAAGCCCGGCTAAAGAGAAAATATCCAAACTCGCGACCTCACCCTAATTTTTTGTCGGACGGAGACAAATGGCCGTCAGCCTGTGACGGCATCCATCGCGGTGATAACGACTTGTCAGGGGGCCAGAATTTTTACTGATAATCATTATGATGTACGGTTTTATGAGGTAAAGTATGACCTATTAATGCAGTGACCGAAAATGGGATGTGTGTTTGTTAAAAGTTTAGTGATTACATCAAAGAATAACTTCCTTTGGTACGTTGTATTTACAATAAAGCAGTAAATCTACACGAACCAAGGCAATTAGAGGCATATTTCTTTTAAAAGTTCTATTCCCCTACTGTAAAGGACACAACAATCTGCTAGCCTACCATGACGTCTTATAGCAGTATTGTTTTACTGTTATTTCAGTGTGGGAAAGAGACGGAGCTATACAGGATGTCTAGCGCCATCTCTTTACCACACTGGAAAAGGAGTAAAACAATAATGTTTTAAGACGTCATGGTAGGCCACCAGGTCTCAGTATAAATATAAGATACTAACTTCTGCCCGCGGCTTCGCCCGCGTGGAGTTCGGCAATTGCCCACGTATGCGTTAACCCCCCAAAATAATGTCGAAAATAGTCATTTAAATGTTATAGATAATAGTTGTTGCCCGCGGCTTCGCCGTTCTCACTTAAATCAATGCCAGACATAGCCTAGGGGAGGATATTCAGACAATGCGTATTTTAAATTTTATTATTTGCACTTAGGAAATGAGGTCATCATTTTCGCTATCGGCGATGCTGAAGTCCACAAAAACGACACCCGTGAAAGAAAAACCGAAAGTTTGCCTAGGCGTCAATTTGGTCAGCGACCCCGAAAACCACGAAAACGACACCAATGAACGAAAAACAGGAAATTTTCCTCGGCGCCATCTCGGATTTTCATTTTCATTGCCAGCGACCCGCTAAAACCACGAAAACGATACCCATGAAGCCATTGAGTCGCGCAAGTATCCACTGTCCAGTCGCGTGAGTGTCTTTCGCGCAAGTATCCATGCGCAATATATTTTCGTCCCGCAAGCGTCCTTCGCACAAATGACCCAGATTCCCTAGAAGTGTGAACTTATATGAAGTTTTTTTAGCGTATTGGTCCATACAAAAGTGCTAAGTGAGGGGTGGATTTTCCAAAAACATTGATACGTGTTTATCAATTCCATCGAGCAACACAAATAGTAAATTTCAAGCTGTGCAGACTATATTTGTTTTACTAATGTTTCCACCCCTTTTCTCCCTTTTGGGGTCGAATTTCCAAAAACGGCCAAATACGTGTTCATTTATTTTTGCTCAGAAACTTCAATATTGAATGTCATTCTTGTTACTTCAAAAATGACGGATTCCGCATAAAAACTTTGAAGCCCCATCTCACCCTGTTAGGGGGTAATTTCTCGAAAACGCTAAAATATCTATTTATTTATTTCTAACCAGGAGCTTGTATATGAAATTTCAGCCTTCTAACTTTAAAAATAACGATTTTCCATACAAACTTTCATCCCCTATTTAGGTCCCTTAGGGGTTGAATTTCGTAAAATCCTTCCTTATTCCTTGTCTACATTATAAAGGGAACCTCTGTGCAAAATTTCAGGTTTCTTGGTTCAAAGGTTTGCACTGGGCGTTGATGAGTCAGTCAATCAGTCAGTCAGGACTTCTCTTTTTATTTATATATATAATTATATATATATATGTAAAGAGAATGTATTCTCTTTAGTTTTAATAAAGTTGATATTGCTGGCAGGCCGCAATGTCATATGTCATGGTCGTGTCAGATCCATCAGAAAAAATATTGTATTTGTTGGTTAGAAATTGTAAACTATAAATAATAACATTAAATGTCGTTTCTTTTATAAAAAGAGAAACTCAGTTGTGTATTATTGACGAGACAAACCTAACTACAGAAACAAATACCATTATAAAACGACATTTCTTGTAAACATCAAGAAAATGGAGAAGCTAAAATTTGTATTCAAATCAAAAGCTACAAAAGACGGTAAGTCAACCTATATCGCCATAACCTCAATTGTTACACAAGACGATAGAGTGTTCTTAATCCCTGAGGAGTATGAAGCAGCTTCACTTCACAAACATATTCTCACAACCAAAGCTTACAATACAGTGCGAAATACAATAAAGAAAAGACACCAAACTAGAAGTGTTTGGATAAAATTGACTGAGGATATGGAAAAAGTATACTTTGATGAAGACGAAAATATGATATTTGAGAACCAATACCTGGAGGAAGTGACCCAAGAACAATGGGCGAATAGCAGCAAAACCAATTCAGAAGACAGTTTGGTGAAAATTTTGGAAAAATTAGTTGAAAGCCAACAAAGAAAAGAAAAACAAAGTATAAAAAAATTAGCCGACAGATTTGTGCTAGAAAAATTTGATGGCAAGAATGGTAGTGCATGTCAATGGATGGACGTTTTTGAAAAAGAATGTACAAGATTCGAAATAATAGAAAATGAAGAGAAAATTGAAATATTCAGATTATTTCTTGAAAAATCATGCACAGATTGGTATGCCTCCATGATGATCAAGCATAGTTTGCAATCAGAATGGTCAGAATGGAAATCAAACTTTGTAGAAACCTACGCAAATAAGGGTTGGACTAATAGCAAATACGCGATAGCTTTTAAATATCGATCAGGAAGTATATTAGAATATTCTATGAAAAAGGAAAAACTTCTACTTGAAGTAAGAAAAACAATTGATCAAGGGACTTTGATTGATCTAATTGCTGCTGGTTTGCCAGACTTCATAACGGATAGAATCAACAAAGAAGAAATTTTAGAAACAAAAGATTTATTTAATGAAGTGGGTAAACTAGAACATTTGGTTATCAAAAATAAATATATGAAAAAGAAAGATGATAGTAAGACAATAAAAGAAAAGATGCAAAAATGCACCATTTGTGAAAACCTAAAGAAAGGAGTACGCTATCACTCAGAGGATTCATGCTGGTTTAAAGCAAAAGATAATAAAGAAAATGAAAAGAAACAAATCAAACTTATTAATAACTCAGAATTAGAATGTGAACTGCAGTGTGAAGATCCAAAAAACTAATAGTGCCGCCATTAATTAAAGTAAGGTTAGTATTGAATAAAACCCTTGAAGTATTTGGTATCTATGATTCAGGCTCAAATGTGTCTTTAATAAATTCAAAGTTACTAAAACTTAAGCACAGAACATCAGGCAATTATTATAATACTAATTTAAAAACAATTAATGGCGTTAAAAAAGCAAGAGGGTTAATAACACTGGATGTAAACATTTTTAATGTAGAAAAAAAAACTGATATATTTGTAATAGGTCAAGAAAATTTTGATTACGATTTTTTAATCGGGCTAGACTGTATAAAAAAATTCTATTTAAATCAAAATGAAAATTTAGAAATCAGTCAAAAAGTTCCAATCCAAAGATTTGAAAGTGAAAATTCAGAGACAAAGAACATTTCCAAGGAAATGGAAAGGATAAAGTCGATGAAAAATGAAAAAGGTTCTATGGAAACTAAATCAAAAAGCTTTGAAAATGATAACATTTCTAAGGAAATAAAAAATAATGAGTCAGAAATAAAAGACGAAATAATTACAAAGAACATACAATTTGGAACATGTGAAAAAAATGAAAAAAATCTGATAAACTTTAACGAAAATATAAGCAAAGATAATTTCAATATTTTGATAAACCATTTGGACTATAACAAACAGGCATTAATTGATGACTTAATAAAGAACAATAAATCCGTTTTCGCAAAAGATAAATATGATATCGGCACGGTAAACGGATTATGAAGCGCATATTGATCTAATAGTAGAAAAATATTGCAGTAAAAGACCATATCGTTGCACAATCGAAGATAAAAAGGAAATTGAACAACAGATTGCACAGTTATTAAAAAAAAATATGATCGAAGAATCTTATAGTCCATTTGCAGCACCAGTAACATTAGCTTACAAAAAAGATGAAAACACAAGATCAAGATTGTGCATAGATTTTCGAGACCTAAATAAAATTGTTGTACCACAATCACAACCATTTCCTCTTATTGAAGATCTAATGATCAAAACAAGAGATTGTAAATACTTTTCAACGCTAGATATAAACTCAGCATTTTGGTCAATACCTCTACGTGTCACAGATAGACACAAAACTGCATTTGTCACACAAGAAGGGCATTTCCAGTGGACTTGTTTGCCATTTGGTCTGAAAACCTCGCCCGCAATATTCCAGAGAATAATGTGTAACATAATCAGAAAACACAAACTTTCAGAGTTCACAGTAAATTACATTAATGACATTTTAATATTCTCCAAAACTTTCTCAGATCATGTCAGGCATCTAACACAGCTGTTTCAAGCAATTAAAAGTGAAGGATTCAGACTCAAATTTTCAAAATGCACTTTTGCAGCTGACTCAGTAAAGTATCTGGGTCACATAATACAGAATAACGGAGTTAGACCTCTGAAAGACAATTTGATTTCAATTAAGAATTTTCCTACACCAAAGTCACAAAAAAATGTGAGACAATTTTTAGGAAAAATTAATTTTTATCATAAATATGTACCAAAAATAGCAATCAAATTGGATCCATTACATAACCTTTTGAGAAAAGGACAGGCTTTTCATTGGACCAAAGCATGCCAAGAATCATTTGATGAAATGAAAAAAATATTATGTTCCCAACCAATATTAACTATTTTCGATCCAAAATTGCCTATACATTTCGGCGCGAGTATGGCCGGACTGGATTATCGGTGACGGACACTGAATTCTTACGGGGTCCATGTCGTGTTGAGAATGGTCATTTGCCATTATTTTTAAAGAAAATCAATATTAAATCAAAACATTTTAATACGAATTTAAAAATGATTACAAAATAATGAATTAAAACAATAATTAAATTTAAACTGATGATAATATGATTCAGGCGTGAACCGTGTCACAATTAGAGTTGTGGACGGGTCGCTCGCTAGAATTTGAATGCCCCGCATCGCTCGGCGCTCCGTATTATAAAGGCCGACCCCTTCCACAACTCGCCTGATTCACTGAGTGGTGCGATGATGTCACAGAGCGTTCCGTTTCGTTTTAAGTCGTAATAATTTGCTCACGCCGACACGGCCATTCTGCTAAAAGGTCGTCACTGACCTCATAACTCTGCAATAAGAGAAAAGATACCACAGTATCAAAAAATCACACAACTATCACAATGAACGGGTCATCTTTGCCTACAACCAAACATATTATCAAGAGAAAGGAGGCCCCTGGCCTCAACAAAATCTCAATAATAACATGAAATGGTTACAACTCAAACACATTACTAAGAGCAAGGAGGCCCCTGTCCTCAACAAATTTTATCAGTCTCAGTTTGGAGGCCCCTGTCCTCAACAAACTGGTGTTATTAACATCAACCAAACATATTATTAAGAGAAAGGAGGCCTCCGGCCTCAACGAAATCTCAATAATAACATGAAATGGCCATAACTCAAACACATTACTAAGAGCAAGGAGGCCCTCCGTCCTCAACGAACTCTTAATAACAGCATCAAAAATTCGGAGGCCCCTGTCCTCAACAAATTTTATCAGTCTCAGTTTGGAGGCCCCTGTCCTCAACAAACTGGTGTTATTAACATCAACCAAACATATTATTAAGAGAAAGGAGGCCTCCGGCCTCAACGAAATCTCAATAATAACATGAAATGGCTACAACTCAAACACATTACTAAGAGCAAGGAGGCCCTCCGTCCTCAACGAACTCTTAATAACAGCATCAAAAATTCGGAGGCACCTGCCCTCAACAAATTTTATCAGTCTCAGTTTGGAGGCCCCTGTCCTCAACAAACTGGTGTTATTAACATCAACCAAACATATTATCAAGAGAAAGGAGGCCTCCGGCCTCAACGAAATCTCAATAATAATATGAAATGGCTACAACTCAAACACATTACTAAGAGCAAGGAGGCCCTCCGTCCTCAACGAACTCTTAACAACGGCATCAAAAATTTGGAGGCCTCTGCCCTCAACAAATTATATCAGTCTCATGGTTTGTCTCATATCAAATAAAATGTTTGGAGGCCCATGTCCTCAACAAACTTAAATACAGAACAGTCATTACAGAACACGGGTACAAAATGCAAATAGTGTAAATGTAACTTAACTTGAGTTCACCTTCCAATGTTATAGACTCATCTTTCGCCGACACGGTACCCTGGTCGATGCATTCTCCAAGTTTCGGTGCTAACCGTAGCTGGTCATGTGCCACTTAGTTTGGTCTTCCTCTGAATAGTGTTATATAGGTAATAGTAGTTAGTTTTCCTCTTCATTAGTGAAATCGGTTTCCAAATTGCTTAAAGCGTCCTCAGTAGCTTGAACCGTTGAAGGCGAGCTTCTTACTACTTAAGCATTTTGTTAAGTAACCAGAATATTCAAGCCAGTGCCTTTTATGATTTCAGTTCAAATCATTAGATCATATGGTGTTTCTTGATCATCGACAATGTGAAACGTAATGACAGCGAAAACATTCTTTATCCAATGCCATTGGGGTAAGTATTTCGTCATGTTCTAGTGCTACATTGACTTTTTCAGCTTCGTTTGTCATCTTCCTAAAACATTTCTCTTCAATGTGTCCAGTTTTGTTGCAATAATTCCATTTGAGTTTTGGGCGTTCCGTTCGAATCCCAGACTCCTCTCTGGTGTTTTCGCTCAGTAATGGCTTTGGGTTGTTCAGTTTGCCATTTGCTTTGTTGCAATTTGCTTGAACTGTCTTGCCACACTTGAAGCATACTATCGGTTCTTCTTGATCGTTCCAAGCCTGGGCCGTTTGGCAGGCGGTTTGCCTTGGCGTGGTTCTTGTGGCCTGATTGTGGCTGCAACAGAAATTAATTCGGGGACAGTTGTGCACTTACTGGACAGCAATTTTGAGCAAAGATACTCATTATCCATGCAGCCAATAACGGCTTCAACAGGCGCTACGCATTGTGGATGGTGCAGGGAATACGACCTTTCAGTCAATCCCACTAAAACTGAATTAGTCATGTTTACCCATAAACGAACTTTAGGGCCTTATCGCCTACCTAAATTATTCGATACAGAACTTCAGTCAGCTACCGAAGTCAAACACTTGGGAGTCATCCTAGACAGTAAGTAAAACTGGAGCAGTCACTTACACAACAAAATTAACAGGGCATGCATCACCCTCTGGCAGTACAGGAGGATGATAGGTAAGAAGTGGGGCCTATCCCCCAAAATGATACTTTGTCTATACTGTGTGTTGATCCGTCCCATGATCTTGTACGGGGCAGTGGTCTGGTGGCCACGCATCACACTAGTCTCAGCATCGTACAAACTTCAACGCATGCAGAGGCTTGCCTGCATGGCAATTATAGGCTGCATGAGGTCCACTCAGACAGTTGCTCTTAAAGCCATGTTGGAGCTTCCGCCGCTCCATCTGTTCATACAACAAGAAGCAACAATGGCGGCCGCACGCCTCAGAACACTTTCAACTCTGGTGTAAAAAGACACGCAATACACCGCGGTACTGGAAGGATTCTACAACGAGTTCCCCCTGGTGAGAGCCATAAACGATCTAGTACCAGAGTCGAGCTACACGATAACTGACAAATGCTTGCACTGACTGGACAGGTCCATTCAAATCTGTGTGGTTCTTTCTTCAAAAGACCATTTCAGATACTAATCTGCATAGTCCTCATGTAAATTGAGGAATGTCTGGACTTTAAAAGAGTAGCAAGTTAACAGAGAACCTCTGAGTTTGTTTCGGCTGTTTCTTCTCAGAGTAGTCAGGTACAAAACACCGGTCCCAAACAGTTAAAAAAAAAAATGACGTGTAAAAGTGTTTGTAAAAACCTACTTGCAAAATAAACATCATTTATCATTTACCCAAACAATTTATATTCGACAAAAGTACAAGATCCAGCTCCATGAGGACCACTGCTGTGAGGGGTTAAATCCAGCTGAGCTGCGGATCTTCACGAAGGATCTCAAAATACATATAGCCGTAACACTGTGGGTCCATAACACGGTATTTCAGGCAGAATGCACGGGTATTTCCCTAGCCGCATCAGCCATCCTAGCAAGAAAGGTTGAGGACTACTATTCGCATACTTTTAGACAGCAGGGCTGAACTGTTAGCACTAGACAACCACACGGTCGACTCCGGGTTAATATAAGAGTGTCACCAGCGCCTAAACCAGGTCGGTAATCACAACAACATAGCCATACAACGGATTAAAGGTCACAGCGATTCCCGGGGCAACGATGCAGCGGACGAACTCGCCAGAACGGGTTCGAGCATGGCAGCAGTGGGTCCAGACTCCTGCCACTGTCCTTCGGGTATCTACGAACTCTGGTAAGGAAATGCACCAATGAACAACATAGACGGCCGCTTTACCAAGCGAGCTCTCCGGCTGACAAAGCTACAGCTCCGCACAGTCACAGCCGCCATCACTGGGCACAGCTCCTTTAATAAACACCTTCTTGTCCTAGGAGTCACAGATAGCCCACTGTGCAGAGCCTGCATGGAGAAAAACGAGACAGCAGCCCACGTGCTTCTACACTGCCTAGAGGTTGCAACTTAGAGGGCAAAGTACTTCGGTAACCCTCGGGGAACTAGGGTGGATCGAATAAAGTTCCCACCCGTACGCAAAATACGCGCTTTAGACGTGGAGTTGCGGAAACCAGCCCGCTATACAATACAATGCAATGGCTTCCACAGTATCTTTATTGCCGCTTATCACTCGTTTTCAACTATGCCACCTTCGGTTATCGATTCTGCTAGATTAGACATCAAATTAGAAGTTGCTCACCTTATGGACATCAGTGGAGTAACGTGCTTCAGGTTCGAACGTTTGTATCAATGCTTCTCGCATCTCCCTCCAGACAGGTGATTTTACAAGCCACGCATCACCAATAGTCTTGGCTCGTCCTTGCAATAGACTCGCTATCTTAATACAAACTTCGTGGTCAGCCAACTCCCGGTGTGCTTTGGCTCGATCGACGTGCTCGCACCAGTCTCGAACATCACCATCTGGATTGTAGGTTGCTATATAGATGTCACGTAATCTTGGTCTTCGCGTCGGAGCTACAGTCTTATTTATCACCCGTGGCCAGCATCTGTTTTGTGCTAGAGCCATCCGTTTCTCCATCATTGAGGGTGGATGGGACCGAAGATATGTCCCGGTAGATCCCGCTTCTGATTTCGGCGCGAGTATGGCCGGACTGGATTATCGGTGACGGACACTGAATTCTTACGGGGTCCATGTCGTGTTGAGAATGGTCATTTGCCATTATTTTTAAAGAAAATCAATATTAAATCAAAACATTTTAATACGAATTTAAAAATGATTACAAAATAATGAATTAAAACAATAATTAAATTTAAACTGATGATAATATGATTCAGGCGTGAACCGTGTCACAATTAGAGTTGTGGACGGGTCGCTCGCTAGAATTTGAATGCCCCGCATCGCTCGGCGCTCCGTATTATAAAGGCCGACCCCTTCCACAACTCGCCTGATTCACTGAGTGGTGCGATGATGTCACAGAGCGTTCCGTTTCGTTTTAAGTCGTAATAATTTGCTCACGCCGACATACATATATACACAGATGCTAGTATATTAGGAATGGGAGTCGTCCTAAAACAGCTGCAAGAAAACATGGAAGAAAAACATGTAGCATACTTCTCAAAAAAATTGAATGAGGTGCAAAAAAGGAAGAAGGCTATATATCTGGAATGTCTAGCAATTAAAGAATGTGTAAAATATTGGCAACATCTGTTAATAGGTAGAAAATTCATTGTTTTCACAGATCACAAACCGTTGGAAAATATGAACATAAAATCACGGACGGATGAAGAACTAGGAGATATAACATACTACCTATCACAATATGATTTTGAAATTAAATATTCTCCAGGAAGATACAACTTGGGAGCTGATTGTCTGAGCAGGAATCCAGTCTTAGATGCCAGTGAAAATCAGGAGGAACAATTAAAGGTGGTCAATTTAATAAAACTAAACGATATCTTAGAAGATCAAGAGAAAAACGTGTATATACAGTCCAGAAAAGAAAAGCTAAAATTAGATCACAATGTTTATTATAAAAAAAATAACCATAAGGATAAGATAATTCTCTCGGAAAAATTTAGTATTGAATTCATTAAACGAATACATAAAGACCAAAGTCACTTAGGAATAAATCAAATGCAAAAATCAATAAGTTCACTGTATACAGCAGAAAATTTAACAAAAAATATTAAAAAAAACCTGTAAAGATTGTACAGTATGTATAAAAAACAAATCGAGAGGACAAAACAAATTTGGAATGATGTCACACTTGGGCCCGGCCACGAAACCTTTTGAGATATGTTCTATTGATACAATTGGAGGATTTGGAGGGTCTCGGTCTACAAAAAAGTACTTGCACCTGTTATCAGACCATTTCACAAGATATGCATTTATTTTAACATCTAAAACACAAAATGCAAATGATTTTATTAAATTAGTGCAGAAAACTGCAGAAACTGATGATATTGGTATGATTCTCTCGGATCAATATCCAGGTATTAATTCTAAAGAATTCAAAAAATATTTAGAAGATAAAAATATTCCACTCATTTTTACTGCAGTAAATTCACCATTTTCGAATGGTTTAAATGAAAGATTAAATCAAACATTGGTAAATAAAATTAGGTGCAAAATTAATGAAAAGGAACACAAAGTGGCATGGACAACAATAGCACAAGATTGTGTAAAAAAATATAATGAAACGGAGCATACTGTCACTGGATACGCTCCTACGTATTTACTAAATGGAACGAATGTTATGATTTTGCCAAATGAGCTAAAACCAAAGAAATCAAAGACCGATTGGATTCAAGACAGAAAAAGAGCTTTAGCAAATTCTCTTCAGTCTCACAATTACAACAAGACACTTTACGACAAAAATCGTAAACCCTTTGACTTCAAAGTGGGTGATATGGTGTTTGTGGAAAATGGTAACAAACTAAATAGGAAAAAACTGGACGAATTAAGAATCGGACCATACAGAATCGTGGACAAATTATCAAACACGATTTACAGGATCAACACTGGCCGTAAAAAACCAGAGTCAAACTTTTTCCACATCTCGAAGTTGTCTCCAGTCCCAAAACTTGACAAAGAATTATAGAATAAGTTCATAATAATTATGTTAAATTTATTACTAAGAGACTTATATTTTGTAACTATTACCTTCCCCAGGGGGGGTGATGTAAAGAGAATGTATTCTCTTTAGTTTTAATAAAGTTGATATTGCTGGCAGGCCGCAATGTCATATGTCATGGTCGTGTCAGATCCATCAGAAAAAATATTGTATTTGTTGGTTAGAAATTGTAAACTATAAATAATAACATTAAATGTCGTTTCTTTTATAAAAAGAGAAACTCAGTTGTGTATTATTGACGAGACAAACCTAACTACAGAAACAAATACCATTATAAATATATATATAAAATAAAAAAATATATAGATATATATAATAATAATAAATAGATAGATAATAATTAGAATTCCAGCGCAAATTCGTCTGCGTCACATTTTCCCCGTTTTCGCAACATTTTTCATTGCTACTCCGCTCCTATTGGTCGTAGCGTGAAGATATAAGCCTATAGCCTTCGTCGATAAATGGGCTATCTAACACTGAAAGAATTTTTCAAATCGGATCAGTAGTTCCTGAGATTAGCACGTTCAAGCAAACAAACAAATAAACTCTTCAGCTTTATAATATAAGTATAGAAGCATAGATACACCGTCAAATTTTGATCGTTTAAATCCCTTTGACGGGTAATTTAATTTTCAAAATACTAATCATAAACAGCTAACACAGCATTTTATCTCTTAAAAAAACTAAAAGCGTTCTGTTTTCTGCCATTCGGCTACGGAACCCTAAAAATAACAAGTGATAACGTAATATTTGCAAAATGTGTGTGTGGTGACATCATATGGTACGAAACGAGTTTCAAATGGTACTACTAATGGTTTACATTGCTTTTTCACTAATGCAAAAATTGGTTCGAGGTTACAAAAAAGGTAATTATTTTTGATTTTATCACTACAAATCGATAGTGTTTCATGTATGTACCGAATCGACCATCCACGGGATTAAAACGATTAAAATGTAACGGTGTATACCGGTGCTCACAAAATATCTTTATTAAAAAAAAGTGTTTTAGGCATGGCGTCTGTAATTTTATAATAACATTCCAAACAGAATCAAGGAGCAACCTTTGAGAATTAAAAAAAAAACTGTTTTCATGTTTATTAACGCAAAAATGTTTTTATTCTGTATCAGATTTTCTAACAGATAAAATATACCTACTATTATTATGTTACCTTTTTTTGACTTTCTTTTTTGTTACATGAAAATTTGCTGATTTGTTGTGATAGTTTTTAAATTGAAGCCGTATAATTGTTTATGAGTATACATTTTTGCATGCCAAATGGTAGAATGTACCAGGAACAAATAATTACTACTGTAACAACTCATATGTACTTACATTGCAATGCAAATAAATGATTTCTATTCTTTTTCTATTCCATTCTATGAAAGCTAGGAAACAAAATGCAGTTTCCGAGGCTATTATAATTTACAACTTTTCTTATGTTTTTCTTAACGACTGTTCAACCTGAGACCGCAGAGAATCTGTAAGTGCTTTGCAAAAGACCACATTTGGCATGCATTCAAAAAACTAAGTACTTGCAAACTTGAGTCCAAAACTTAACCCGGCAACTTCGATTGTTACAACGTTTCCGACTTCTCTGGCGACTGAAAATATCAGTTCTTACGTCGAAAATTCTTACCTTAGAAAATAGATTTTCCACATAATTGCCACATATCCTCACACTTAGCCTACTGCCACAAATTTTTACGTTGTCAGCAAGAAAAATAGGTTTTCAATATCACCGGGTGCGATCGATATCTGAGAATCCACTGAAAAATTATTTTGCCCCAGTTTTGCACCACAGAATAATACTAACAACAGAAGGTCAGCTCCGCACAACGATCGAAAACAGGCGCACAAACACCATGAAGGAGCAATGATGGCGCAATGGCCCTGACTTACGTGTGGTCGTAGTTTCGGACCCAGGAAGGTACTTTACTCGGTGTAATTTCATCACCTATGCTCAAAACGGTGAAGGAAAACATCGTGAGAATAGTTCGAAGATCCAACAACGTACACTGGACCCATGTGGTGGATTACGGCTCTCTTCCTCACACATAGAGAAGGCCTGTGACTCAAAAGTGGGACAACAGTCGGTTAATTATGCTTATGATGATAGTCGCGTACATACAGCAATCTAAATTTAATCCCCGCCGCAAGTGCGCTTGCACTCGATATACGTGAAAGGTCTATATCCTGCAATGGACAAAGTTGATTGATTGTTAGGGTCTAACCTTCTGTAATCTATCTATTCTGCGTCAGCACGTTAATTTCAAAGGCGAAGTCGGGGCAGTTTCTTTTGTATCCAATCCGGTTAATGATGGCCGTGAAGAAATAAGAATATTGCTTTGTACTGGTCGCCAGTGTTAATGGTTTGATCTCTTTGAGTTGAGTTGAGTTGAGTTTCAGTTAAAAGATTTTTTTTATTTTTTTATTTGTGGAATAATTTTGTGCTGGATTTACTTTGAGTTGTTATAAATAGCTTGGAGCAGCGGTGGCCCAGTGGTGGCAGGCTCGACTTACGAGCAGTGAGTCGTAGGTTTGTACTTAGGCAGGCGCATTACTTCGTGTAATTTATTTCATCACCGCTGCTCTCAAAACGGTGAAGGAAAACACCGTGAGGAAACCGGCATGTCCTAAAACGCAAAATTCAAAGACACGTGACATCTACCAACCCACACTGGACCCGCGTGGTGGTTAAAGCCCACTCCTTTCTCATAGAGAGGAGGCCTGTGTCCCAGCAGTGGGAACATTATAGGCTGATGATGATGAAATAGCTTAGTTCTTTGGGAGGTAGTTTATTTTTGAATAGTAGTTTTAATGTCGACTACATTAAAACTACTATTCAAAAATAAACTACCTACTACTATTAAGTAATGCAGTATAGTTATGTATTAAATAAGTGCCTATTGAACTGTGTCATTATAATTATTCACTGATTGTGATACGTTCTAATTTGTGAATTGACCTCGACAAGTTTAATGAGTCAGTTACTTTGTGTGGCTGGCGATGAAATGGAATTAAATTGTAACAAATTCACAATTATGTTTTATCCATACTATTAATATTATAAATGCGAAAGTCACTCTGTTTGTTTGTTTGTTTGTATGTATATTTGTTTGTTTGTTACCTTTTCACGACTAAACGGCTGATCGGATCTTAATGAAATTTGGCAAGAAGATAGATTTTAACCTGGGGAAGGACATAGGCTACCTATTATCACGCTACAACCAATAGGAGCGGAGCAGCAATGAAAAATGTTGCGAAAAAAAAAACGGGGAAAAACGCAGACGAAGTTGCGCGGGACAGCTATTTTTTTATAATTCTGTCATCAAGAATATTTCAGTAGCAGCCACGGAGTCTGGATTTGTGGCCGGTTGATGACAATAGGCTGGCCCCCTATAACATGAGACGTAAACATAACTGGCAAAATGTGGGTGTACTATTAAGCTCAACTCTGCTTAACCCTTCAGTGATTACAGGCGTGATGTTATGTTATGTGAAAAGAAAAAATACAGTCTTTAATGATGAGCTTCAAACGGCTGAGCAGATTTCCTCGAAACATAGCTAGGAACACTCTCGATTAAAATACCTTTCAAACGACACCAATTTATTAAAATCGGTTCATCCGTTCAGGAGCTACTATGCCACAGACAGACACACAGATACACAGATACACACGTCAAACTTATAACACCCCTCTTTTTTGGTCGGGGGTTAAAAATAAGTTACCATACCTACATAATCCGCACATCACAGAAGTGGAACTCTCTGCCTGCGTCTGTGTTTCCGAACGCTTACAACCCTAATCTCTTCAAAATAAGCGTGAACAGGCTTCTTTTGGGTAAGCTCGTACCATCGTCGACTTTGTCTCTGTCATCTCTGACCTAGACTGGAGGTAGGAGCTAAACCGTCGCAAATCCTAACTAATATCCAAACTAATATTATAAATGCGAAAGTAAGTTTTTTTTGTTACATTTTTACGACTAAACGGCTGATCGGATCTTAATGAAATTTGGCAAAAAGATAGATTTGAACCTGAGGAAAGACATAGGCATATATATCATCACGCTACGACCAGAGCGGAGCAGCAATGAAAAATGTTGCGAAAATGGGGAAAATGTGACGCAGACGAAGTTGCGCGGGACAGCCAGTAAAAAAATGTCACATTTTTAGCACAACCCTAGTACCACAAGTCAAAAATTAAAACTTCGTAGTGAAAGCCAAGTCTTCCTCGCCGCAGTACAGTTGGGTCGCGTTTGACGATAGTTACTTGATTGCGTTCTCTTCTTCTCAAACTTCTAACACGTAGTTTCGCGGCATCTTTGACATTTGTCGTCTGAATAAATGATTAGAGTTTCAGTTCAAATTCTTACTCGTGTCTCTTAACTTAACCATCATGGTTAAAATAATTTTACAATTTTATCAACCGTGTGCACCAAAAAGGAAAGTGAGGAAAATATTGAAAGGGCGTTTTTAATTTTGTGTGGGTGTACATTTTGGAAAACAATTTGATTGTCCGAGTCAAAGCCTTTATTTCAATTAAACCTTTTTTTTAATGGTTTAAGCACTTCTGAATTGTTAAAGAGTTGGTCAGTTAGACAGAAAGTTCCGAAGAACGGACATGAAACTCCACAAACCTCTTTATAAATCAAGTAAGATATTATTATTTGTAATATTTTATTGACATTTCGTTTTTGTGATTTTATTATTTTTCCAATTTGTATTATTTAATTTTATTTTTAGTTTTCGTTGACATTTCGTTTTTGTGATTTTTAAAATTTTATTTTTAATTGACATTTTATATTTGTTATTTTTTATTTGAGTTGACATTTTATCTGTAGTATCAATTGATTTATTTTTCTTTATTCTTTGTATGTCTGTAACGACCTAACATTGCAAGAGCTTTTATTATCTATAATATCCTTAATGTTTATACCTATGTTTAACAAATACATGATTCTGATTCTCAAAAAATCGTCTGAAAATTCCTTCGATTGACTTCGTGCACTCGTACTTGTACGTCGTGGAAGTTTAAAAGTTGCGCCAGTTACAGAAAAGTTGAAAGGGAATCGACTGTCATGGTATAGGCATGTGATGAGGAGGGTCGAGTCGCATGTGACATAAAACAGTGATCAATAGAAATCTTGATGGATGGAGAGGGATTAAAAGACCAAGGAAACTATAGATGGATTGTGAGGAATGATTTTAAAGAAAAAGGAGTAAGCGTGACGGTTGACAGAGGAGGATGGCAGAATAAGACCCCGAGTAACATGAGGCAAGGGCAACAAGGTGATGATGACTTCGTGAATTCAGTTCTCTGTTGGAATAAAAACCGTACTTAAATCACTATCAACTTTATGCAAAATTTTCCTATTTCAAGTAAAAAACTTCAAATGATACCAAACAAACTGAATCAAGTAACTAACTTCCCTGAACATTCAAAGCCAGTAACAGCATTCAAAACAGGAATGTTTTAATCAAGAATTTTCAGATGCAAATTAGTTTGCAAGCAACGTGCAACGGTGCAACAGAAATAGCTAAGAGTCTTCAATCAGATGCGGCTAGCCACTGCTCATGAATGCAGATCGCGGGAGTTTAAGCGAATGTAGTCTAATCTTATATTAACATCCGTTGGAGGTAGCATTGTTCTAGATTAGTTATTGGTTCCTGCTATTCGACTTGGTGATTATTGGAGGCGCAGATAGGAGGCTTATTTGTCGCTGTTAAAGAACAAATAAAAATAAAATAGTTTAATAAAACTAAAAAACACACTTTTTATAGAAAACCGAACAAAAAAATAGAAAATAAATTTGAATAAATTTAAATTAAGAAAAAAAGCGTGGGGATTAAAAATTCTCTTTTGTATTCGAAAATTTCCTAATATTAGATAAATCGGTTAAAGATAATGGTTTAAATTTAAAATCAACATCAATTCCTGCCTTATCGACTATAGATGAAAATTATATAAATTAACAAAAAACTTTTTTTGCAAATTGAAAAATTGAATAATTTTATCAAATTAATGTATTGTCATCGGTCCTCGATAAATCTACAAAGTTTGAACCAGGGCTTTAAATAACGGTAAAATTTTCGTAACGTTACCTTCATTTGTCAGTGTTACCGTTAATATTAAAATAACGTTAATAGATTTAACGTTATTTTTGCAATTTTTTATCGTTAATTTTATAACCGTTAATCGCAACAAACTTTGCGAACGCCGCATTTCGTGGGTCGCTAGGTCATGGTTGAGGGAGTCAGTACATGGTTAGCAACTTAGCATCTCACATACCACACACAACCTTGAATGTGACCGGGTTTTAGCTAAATTAACGGTACAGTAACGTTATTATCGTATATTAGGTTAATTGTATTTAACGTTAAATTACTGGTAATGTTATCAATTAACGTTATATTTTTGTAAAGTTAATAAGGTATCACATTGGAATTAACGTTAAGTAACGGATATTATTTTGTTAGTTGGTAACGTTAACAAGCCCTGGTTTGAACGAAATCTGGCCGTTTAAAGTGGGTCAAAATCGTGCCCAAAGGAGTCGGTTACTTCCTGCCAGGGCTGCTTGAAAGAGGTTTGGGTTGTTCGAAAGAGATACCGCGGCTCTGGAACACAAAGGGCGAAGAAGGAACATGGATGGGTTTTAGTCAGTACAAGTCTGACACTCCCTCCCGCTCCGCTCAGAGCGGGAGAAGTCATTCGATGATTTCCCATCCGTAAAAAAAAAAAAGGAGTCGGTTACTTACAAACAAACATGACATACAGGTGAAGCTAATAAAAAGCTTGTAAAAACAAAATACAGTGTCTTTAAGCTCTGGTTATTTGGGTTAAAATAAACCAGTAGTTACCTATACGTACAAATACAGACTCCGTTTCTGCAATAGAGAAATTCCTCATTGAAAAACCCATTAGCATTTTTCCCTACTCGGGAATCGAGCCCAGAACCTCATGCTTAGCATTCGCGCTTACGTCTACTAGACCAACGAGGTAATCGATCGAAGAAGTCTATATCACAAGGTACTTAACACAACTAGCGAAATGTGGGTGTGCTATTAAGGTACACGTCTGCCTAACCCTTCGGGGATTACAAGCGAGATGTTATGTTTTATGTGTCGAAATAATAATAATGAATATCCTTACATTTTAAGTATCTCATCATCATCATCAGCCTATAATGTTTCCACTACAGGGACACAGGCCTCGTCTCTATGAGAGGGAGTGGGCTTTAATCCACCATGCGGGCGCAGTGCGGGTTGGTCGATGTCACAATATGTCTTCGAATTTTTAGTTCTAAGACATGCCGGTTTCCTCACGATGTTGTCCTTCACCGTTTTGAGAGCAGCGATGATGAAATAAATTACACAAAGTAATGCGCCTGCCTGGGTTCGAACCCACAGCTTACTGCTCGTAAGTCGGGGCTGCCACCACTGGGCCACTGCTGCTTCCCTTTAGTATCTCGTTACCACTAAATTAGGTGTTCTTGCAAGTTTATCAACAAAGAAACTGTCCTACTAACCATGCCCCAGATTTCTAAGAAAAAGAAACACCCACCATAGCACCTGTGGGTGACAAATTGAGGACATAATTTTGTAAGTTTTTGCCGCGCCCTAGAAAAGTTGGGATAATTATGAGAGCGTCGGGTACAGTGCACCACTAAAGTTGTTGTTAATGATAAGGAAGTGTTTGTGAAATGTGTGTGAATTGATAGGAGGACTGGTTACTAAGCGTGTGCGGTAAGTGACTTGAAGAATTTATTCGCGAAGAAGGAGGTGTAATTTTCTGCATTACACCGTGTCAATTTTAGACTGCGTTCATGGCCAGAGATCAGAATAGGTACAGTTCTTTGCCTAAACTTCAAGAAAGTAAGTGATATGTAGATAATACCCCTGTAGCGACCACAAAAAGCAACATACTACAAAAAGTACTACAGCGCCATCTATGACACGACGGAGGAACTAACATCAAATTTCCTACAAGTCGCAAGCAAAGTTTACACCAACTTCAGTATATATAGAAAAACCCGATAACAACTCTCGGGCAGTTGCCCGCCAGACATAACACCTGTCTGGCCGGAGGATTCTCCCTTTTCAATGGAGTGTTGAGGAACTTTACACCCTGTTCCTCATAACCCTAAACCCCTTTTTTTACTGATGAAATCATCAAATGACTTCTCCCGCTCTGGGCGGAGCGGGAGGGAGTGTCAGGCTTGTACTGACTAAAACCCATCCATGTTCCATCTTAGCCCTTTGTGTTCCAGGGCCACGGTATCCCTTTCGAACAACCCGCAGCCCTGGCAGGCATCGGCCCTCTCGGACCCCTTCCGATTTGCTGACATCTCCATGAGGCGCGCGTGGAACACAAACGCGCCGTCGGCACAGATAATACCCCCTTTTTTTTTGGGGTTGGTAAATCATCAAATGAGAGTCAGACTTGTACTGACTAAAACCCATCCATGTTCCTTCTTCGCCCTTTGTGCAGGAACAACCCGCAGCCCTGGCAGGATACCCCCTACCCCCTCTGATTCAAATTTATCATTGAATTTAAAATTTCATTCGGGATTTTATTGAAAGGTATTATCCATAAATATGTTACTTCCTTAAAGTAAACAATGAAGTAAAACATCCCTCTCATAGAGGAGGTCTGTGCCCCAGCAGTGGGAACATTATAGGCTGATGATGATGGAGTAAATCTCTAAATATAATCCATATAAATCATAAATTATTAGAGAATTCAGTCTAGAAATTTATAAATAATATTTATTTATGACTTTCATCTTTAAAATTCATTGCAGGGTGCTCTTTCAACGACAATAACTAGAAACTGCAACCGAAAATTTCGAAGACATGCGCCGTCTATCAACCCACATGGTCAGCGCGAATCAAATGGATTACAGTACTTTTTCATAAAGAGGAGGTCAGCGTCCCACTCCCACGTAACATAAACATTACACCAACATCGTGAACATAAACATAACAAGATATCACGCCGTGTAATGGGGATTGGGCAGAGGTGTACTTAATAGCAAAACCATATTTCGCCAGTTATGTTTCAGTCCCATGTAGGTACCTATTACCTACATGGGCGAGCCTATTGCCATCAATCGGGAACAAAGCCAGACTCCGTGGCTGCTGCTGAGGAATTCCTGATGGAAAAAACCAATAACGCCACCAGAGAATCAAACCCAGGACAAACTCATGCGCAGCATTCGCGACCACTGGACCAACATGGCAGTCAGATCATGATAATACAATACCCAAACATACATTACACACTTTGTAATACAACATGCGTCTGTATGTTTAGCATTCGTACCAACAGCAAACAGGGCACTACCCCACTTAATTCTTACAATACAGATGATCCATGTCCGTTACAGGGTGCCCTATTTGCTCGGAACAAATATTTGCAGGCCTCAAGACATTTGTTCCGACTCTGTATGTTTGGATGTTTGTCCACGTGGGTTGGATGTACTTGTGTAGTGGCTAAGCCGAAGGGTATCCTTGCGGTGTTTGTGTGGGAGGCGTTTATTTTATTTTCTGACTTACGGGCTGTACTTAGAGGGGTTCGGAGAGTATATGTGGTGAATAAGAAAAGAAAATTGTGTGGTTCGGGAAAAGATGGCACATATCTATAGATCTGGAAACGTGCTCGATTTCGATACGATGACGATTTCTGTGACATACCCAAATTACCGGTTTACCGATTACCGGTTATCGGTTATGATTTACCGGTTGCCGGTTATTGTTTACCGGTTGTAACTGATACGAATACTGTTAGCCTGTGTCATCCCTCTGTTGGGCAAAGGCCCCTTCATATGACTTCCAGTTGTTTGATCCAGGGCTAAGGCCGGTCGGTTGTTTTACAAATGTAAGTTATGATATTTCCTAGCATACCTAATAGAAAGCATAGTATTTTCCCTAGCGGGTCTGGATAACCATAATACCACGTGAGTGAAGTCAACGTTAATCTACTTTGTGATAAGTAGGTACAATCGAACAATCTATTTGATGAATAGGCAACTTTGAAACGCCATTTTGACAGGATTGATGGTGATTTTGACATTATTGTTTTTATGATTTTGACATTTTTACTTTTAATTATTTTGACATTGTTAATAAGTATAACCAGAAATTTCAATCAATTTATAATTATCTACTAACTGTAGTACTTAAGTGTGTATGTATTACTAACAAATTGGATTGTATGATCTGTTAATAAATGATTATTATTATTATTATTATTATTAATTTATGAAGTGAGTGTGTACTTGGGTCGTTTTTTTTACTTTACAGGGTGACTGGTAATTAGTGACCGATACCTAAACACGTGATTCTACTCATGATAACAAACAACTTTCCGTAAGAAGTTTTTTTTTTATACTGCTGCTGGCTGCAGCTTACGGGCTTGCGAGCCGCGCGGTTTCTCTCTCTGCCTACCCACTGTTGTACGGTACGATAGTAATGAGACAGAACTGCATCACGCGGCTAACAGCTAATAGGTCACAGGCACGCAAGCGCGAATTTCATACGGCTGTTGTGTTATTGTGATAAAATTGAATGAGTATAAAAAAAAAGTTTTTTAGGGAAAGTTGTTTGTTATCATGAGTACAATCACGTGTTTAGGTATCGGTGACTAATTATATATACATATATATATATATCACTGGCTTAGCATGCCATGCCATTGTAAGCAGTGATAGTCGGACTGCCAAGTTATAGGTCTCGAGTTCGAACCCAAGACCGCACCTTTGATTTTTCGGATTCATGTTTTTTTATTTTTGCGTAATTATCACTTGCTTCGGTGAAGGAAAAGATAGTGAGGAAGCCAGCATGACTTAAGAGATATTTCTTGACGTACTGTGAAACCTTATCAGAGGCCAATGGGTGGCATAAAAACTCTGACACCAATTCCCGTATTCACAAACACTTCGATTCGATTTTGATTCGGAAAGTCCTATGTCCTATCCTTTTTGCCATAACGAAAGCGAGCGGGATAGACATACGACTTTCCGAATCGAAATCGATTCTAAGCATTTGTGAATACGGGGGCAGGTTAGCCACTACTACTAACCACACGATAAAGAAAGAAAGCATGCCATAAGCACAAAACTATTATTTTTGCATACGATATAAATAAACATAGCCGTGTGGTGTGCCAACAAACTAAGTAACTTGTTTGATTGTACCTAGTGAAATAATTTGTACGCGGATAATATATACTGGGGATTGGCCTGTTTTCGTATGCAGTAAGCTCAATGTTGGCGGAAATTGAAGCTTTGTTAGATCAAACCAGGTATTGTGGTTAACCGCAAAAGAGATGAAAGAACGAACTGGACAAATATAAGTGACAGTGGAGTAGCAGTGGTATTAGTTTGGATTACCTGAGGTGACGCTGAAGCTGTGGCGAAGTTTGAATCGGGAATAAGCTCATAACCAAATCAAAGGTTAAATATTTGCTGTAATTATCTTTAACTAGCTGTCCCACGCAATTTCGTCTGCTTCATATTTTCCCCGTTTTCGCAACATTTTTCATTGCCGCTCCGCTCTTATTGGTCGTAGTGTGATGACATATAGCCTATAGCCTTCTTCAATAAATGGGCTATCCACTTTACTTTAGCTACTTTTATTTGAAAAAAAAGGATTAGGGTCCCGTAAACTTAATTAATTGAAACCGTTGAAATTGTTGACAAAATCCGATTCAAATAGGGTAGTAATATTTTTATAATAACAATTTCACAAAGACGAAGGTCGCCGGGCACAGCTTGTGCTACTTACAAAAACTTTCATAGGCGTTTCACGACTATTTTCTACACGAACATAACACTAATCAAAATATATTTCAGGTTAAAATAGAATTCCAATTGTAATCTATAAATAGGTATAAACATCCCAAGGGCCTTCATAGCTACTTTTAATGCCACACATACCAACAGCTAGGATTCTCTTGATAGACAAATTGACACTTTTGACGATCGAGACCCTTGTCACGCGACAAAGGAGTGTTGGGAGCGACATTGTGTACCTTTCAGGTAGAGGGTAGTTTTACAGAGATGCGGAAGAGAAGAATGGATGTGTAAGGGCGGTTTTGTAGAATAGTTTTTTTTTTCTTTGAGCGTGTAATGTTACATTGTGGTTTGAGGGAAAGACGTGGTGTTCGTTTTTTTGTCATGTCGTTGCAGCTATTAGATATTTGTATTTGTAAAATTGACAGCGAGACGGATGACGGGGTAGAAGTAAGTACCTACTCACCTCACGTTTTGAATATTTTTGGCGAAAAATTTTTACTAGCAAAATTAATATGGATTAGTATAGGGGCTGCTTGCGGGCGCTGTGTGCCTGCTGCGGCTAGGCTCCTGTGGAGTCCAACGTAAAACTGCGTGCCGTGAAACCGAACACCCCGGTGTATAGCTCTCGTCTGCACTACACCTCTGAGGCAGAGAACATCGAGGAGTACGTGCGTCAGAGATTGAACTACACGCCAAGAGTGCAGCTGCTGGAGTCGCGCCGCAACGTCAATTTCAAGGCGTGCGCATACCAACATGTTATCTCCATTTGGTGTTGGAAGAAAGTTTTTGGCCGCAGGATGTGGTGTTCCGTCGCTTCCGCGGACAAATTCCACTCGAACACACACAACATCGTGCAAGTGAAGTGTTACTAACATAATTTTAAGTTTGATTTACCAGCAATTGTTATAACCTGAAAACACGTTGTAACCTGAAAATAAATAGATTATTATATTATTATTATAGGTCTATTTAAAGTTCGAGTGAATCAGTTTCTTCTATGCAAGCGTGCTCTACCCTAGGCCGCGTTATCGTTTTAAATCAGGTGAGTTGCGCCCAAACGCAACCCTATTTAGTATAAAAAAGGTGCTTTTTGCTATCTCCACAACTGTCTTCTTCCGATACCGAAACAGTTTTATAAACAGTTAATCAGTCGGCATAAAAGTTCAGTCAAACCGGCTGCAGATATCGAACTCAGACAGATACTTCGGTACTTTATTTTTCATAGTCCGATCCTTAATCTCCGGTTTACTTAAAGAGCACCCATGATCGTTGAAAAAAACTTAAAAGAAAAAGCATTGCGAACCGGAAGAGAACTTAATTAATTTCTTATGAAGTTACGGAGTAAAAAATAAGTGAAATTACTTGAGAGTCCTCTTTTTTTCACACGTTTCTTTCTGTAAGAAACTGCTCAAGATGTAAGAGTCTCAGTGTAAAACTTCAGGAGTTGTATGCACCGCTCTTTCAGTCGGGTGGGCTTGCAAGATGAAGTGAAAAGTGCTTGAGAGAAAAATTTTAAGATACTTGCAGTTATTCACGTCAATATCAGAAGTAGCGCTGAGATTTTTGTAAAGCGTGTTAAGTTAAACTCATGAAAATCATCATCATCGGCATCGTTTCTCTGTACTCATCCCAATTTATTTGGGGTCGGCGCAGCATGTCTTCTTCTTCCATACTTCTCTATTAAGAGTCGTCTCATCAGGCACCGCCTTTCTTTCCATATCATACTTCACACATATCCATTGTTAATTTGGTCTTCCACTACTCGTAGTTGTTACCTATGAAAATAAAACTGAGATCGCGAAGCACGAGCGGAAAAATGCTGTTTTTTTTTTTTAATACAAAATAGGCTTTGCGTTTTGCCGTATCTGGCCTGATATGAAGCGATGATAAAGCCTAGCACGATTGCCTTGAAGAACGCGATTGACTCAAATTTTAAAGAGATCCAGATTATAATCATAAGGGAACAGAAAAGCCGGCAGTTAATTCCACAGACGGAGACGGCGGTTCGAATAATAAATGCTCCTTTAAATCACTCTATGTTAATTTACTGTCATTATGACCAAAATATCGTAAGATTTGGGCGTACATTTGTCCGCTTAGTGACCGAAATAGAAAACCCATGATGAGCAAATGTGATGCTTATTAACGATTGGAAGGACAATAATTCTGCATGAGATAACGCGTCTTCCTTGATAATCATACATGTAATAGGATAATTACAGGCTAATTATTATTAATTACAATCTATTCACATGCGGAAGTCACTAAGTAACGCTCATCCTCATCAAATTACATTCCCCTATGACTCCCTAACGAGCAATTTAAGGCTTAAGCACATTCATTCATAAACTCCATTCATAAATATGTTTACCACCATACATAATGAGATTATTACAAAACTTTTGTTGTAAAATCTAATTTAAATGCGAATCTTAATTAAAATTTACAAACAATAGAAGATTTAGGAGAATCTGCGTGGCAGGAGCGTTTCTCGAAATGTTTTAAATTAATTGCCTTAGTTTAAATGTCTTGTTATGTTTATTAATTAATTTTTGGTACGTTATTTAATGTGATGTTGTACGTTAAGTCTACAGGAGTAGGTTTCTAAATCAACTGTTAACAGCTAAATAACAAAACTATTGCCTTGGTATTGTTATTGAAAGGTAACAGATAAGTAATTATGGAAGACTGTCAGAATATAAAGCATAAAAAAACTGGCCAAGTGCGAGTCGGACTCGCGCACGAAGGGTTCCGTACCATTATTTATAAAAACGAGCAAAAAAACACTTTTATGTTTGGGAGCCCCCCTTAAATATTTATTTTTTTAGTATTTGTTGTTAAAGCATCAACAGAAATACATAATCTGTAGAAATTTCAACTGGCTAACTATCACGGTTCATGAGATACAGCCTGGTGGCAGACGGACAGTGAAGTCTCAGTAATAGGGTCCAGTTTGACCCTTTGGGTACGGAACCCTAAAAATTAAGTGATTTTTATGCGTCCATACATAAACTGGTCTCACTAATCTAGTTTGTTAAGGGCATCTTTATACACAATGATGTATACTTAATCTTTGATAAAAGTTTGTATCACGGCGTCCTTAATATCGTGCATGGAGGCCCAAAACGAGCGCTTATAAAATTTTCATAATTTTAAGAATTTATTATTATCTATTATATTTTACAAATTAATATTATTTTTAAAACTAGATAACTAAAATAACAACAAATTATAAAAGGGCGTCAAAAAACTCCTCCTCGACGCTGTTAACTGGTAACGTGCCCAAGAGACTGGCGGCGTTGCCACGTTGTATGGCAATATAATTATATATTGTTGTATATCTAGGATGATACTGATTAAAATAAAATTAAACTAAAATCCTATAGGATAATTGCATTTTCAACAAAAAAAAACCGATGTACTTACGTTACGTTTACACTAAGCGCTCGTGCCTGAGAACCTTAGATACTGAAATAAACTGATTATAACGTGAAGTTCACGTAAAATATGCTTTGAATGGAAGAAATAATAACAGACATAACATCTAGTAATAAATTATTTCTAAGAAAAATGGATTGTTCTGTTTACAATGCAATGTCGGTACTAACAATATTGTTCTCAGAAAAATGAAGATTAATTAGCCTTACAGCTGTACGTCTCTATTGTGATGGAAGATTTTCTCTTGTAGAAATATTGTAATGCCTTTTTATCGTTTTTAATGGTTTATCGCGTTTGTTCTGAGGTTAAAGAACGAACTTCTTTGAGTTCAAGTCGTTGAGACAATTTGGCGCAGGATAGTGAACTTGGGAGGGAGAATGATTATAATGCTGATAGCGAATTTGATTATCATAGGCTTTCAGATTATTTTGAGCTTGATTTGATTTTAGTGTTACCATTTATAAGAAATAGCAACTGTAAGTAGATTTGCTCATTTTAAAGTTTAACAAGATCAGTGTCGTAATTTTATATGTTTAGAGGAAGACCAAAGAAACGATGGATGGACTGTGTGAAGGACGATATGGCAAGAAGGGAGTTATCTGATAGCAATAGAAAAGTATGGAAGAAGAAGACAGGCCGCTACGATCCCAAATGAATTGGCATTAGGACAATAGTAAAGATTTTTTAGGGTTCCGTACCCAAAGGTTCAAACGAGACCCTATTACTGAGACTTCGCTGTCCGTCCGTCTGTCCCTCCGTCTGTCACCAGGCTGTATCTCATGAACCGTGATAATTAGCCAGTTGAAATTTCTACAGATTATGTATGTGTTGATGCTATAACAAAAAATACTAAAAACAGAATGAAATAAGTATTTAAGTGGGAGCCCCCATACAAAAAAGTGATTTTTTGCTCGTTTTTATAAATAATGGTACGGAACCCTTCGTGCGCGAGTCCGACTCGCACATGCCGTTTTTAGGGTTCCGTAAACGAATGGCAAAAAACGGAACCCTTATAGATTCGTCATGTCTGTCTGTCTGTCTGTCCGTCCGTATGTCACAGCCACTTTATTCCGAAACTATTAAGACTACACTGCTGAAACTTGGTAGGTAGATGTATTCTGTGAACCGCATTATAATTTTTGTACAAAATTAAAAAAAATATATAGATAAGGATATACCCCCATACATGGAACTGAAACTAAAAAAAACTATCAAACCTATACGTGTGCGATGGCTATAGATAGGTCTTTAAAAATGACATTGAGGTTTCTAAAACCATTTTTTTTCAAAGTCAATCTTTTGAAAGATAGACACTTCCAAAGTAGTAAAAAGTGTGTCCCCCCTCTAATTTCTAAAGTAATAGGAGAAAAATTCTAAAAAAAATATGGGGATGTAGAACGTAAAAAAAACTTTCAACGAAAATTGGTTTGAATAAGATTTGATATGTAGTTTTTGAGATATGGGACTTTTTCACCAAACTGCAGCAGTAACTTAGTTTTTCATTAACTTACTATGAAAAACAAATTTAGTTTTGCGGTTGGGTGAAGATTTACTAATGAATGACCATTCAAAACATTGTTATTAAATTGTTTGGGGCTATGGAACCCTGTGTGCGAGTAAGACTCGCACTTGGCCCGTTTTTTTTTTATATCTTGGCCAGTTACAGATCACATAATTTCCACAATCCCTACCAAAATAATGCAAAACATAGCCATGATCCCTACTATATGCGAGTTCGCGTTAATACCATTAGCAAGATTTATACTTGACTCGTATTTATGTACAAAGTTGTGTGTAAACAGTAAGCAGGAAGTGAATCTGAAGCCGTCTGTCATTCCGTTACATTTGAGATTAGAGGACAAACACAGAACTTGCTTATTTACACAGATCTGTTAGGGATGAGTGATGGTTTGGAGACTTCGAAAAAGTTTTGAAGAAACAAAGCTATTATAGAAATTGAATAATTTATGTAGGTACTAACCTTATTATTATATAATAGGGGTTAAAGTATGAAATTGCCGTTTTATTGTAATACTCGTCGGTACTTCGAATTTGTAGGCGCGAGCCTGTGGCGTAGGCGCGAGCCTGTGGACGGTGAGTAATGGGCTAGCTCACCGTCCGTCCGTCTCATGACGACAGGCCGTGTCGACGGCGCGTACGTGTTCCACGCGCGCCTCAAGGAGATGTCAGCAAACCGGAAGGGGTCCAAAAGGGCCGATGCCTGCCAGGGCTGCGGGTTGTTCGAAAGAGATACCGCGGCCCTGGACCACAAAGGGCTAAGAAGGAACATGGGTGAGTTTTAGTCAGTCGAGTCTGACACTCCCTCCCGCTCCGCCCAGAGCGGGAGAAGTCATTTGAAGATTTCCAATCCGCAAAAAAAAAAAAAAGGTACTTCGAATTGACATAGAACCTTCATGGTTTGAGATTTTTGAGTGAAACTTTTTTCACATGGTACCTATGAAGTTCTTCTTTTAAAAAATGGGCAACATTCGATTATAGACTTTTAGTTCTTTTTTTTATTCAGCTTAGACAAGAAAGATGGATACTTCGAAAATTCGAGTGATTTTCGAACACGAGTTCCGACGCGGAACTAACGCGGCAGAAACAGCTCGCAATATCAATGTTGCGTTTGGAGAGAGGGGGACTGTTAATTAACGCACCGTGCGATTTTGGTTTAAACGCTTTCGTGATGGAAACTTTGATTTGAAGAACAAACCACGTGGAAGACCACCCACACAGGTGAATAACAATAAATTGAAAGAGATAGTGGAAGCCGATCCAGGCCAAACTACCCAGGAATTAGCGGCCTGGTTTAACGTTACCTTTACAACAATATTTACCATTTTGCGTCAAATCAATAAAATAAAAAAATATGAAAAATGGGTGCCTCATTATTTGACTGATCTGCAGAAAGAAACGCGTGTTAATACTTGTGTTGCCTTGTTGAATCGATACAGAGATAAAGGAATATTGGATCGAATTGTGACATGTGATGAACAGTGGATTCTTTACGATAAACGTAAGCGAAAAATGCAATGGCTAACCCCAGGTCAAACGCCGCAACAGTGTCCTAAAGCAAAGCTTACCAATAAAAAGGTTATGGTAACTGTTTGGTGGTCTCAGCATGGTGTTATTCTCTAACTTTACAGAAACTGCAATTAGAAATTCCATTCGTCACCCTCTGTATTTGCCAGACCTTGCTCCAACGGAATACCATATTTTTTCGAGATTTGGAAAATTTTCTACGTCATAAAAAGATTTCTTTTAATTTAAATTTTTCAGTGCAAATCGGAAATTCTAATACTATTAGTATTTTTTGTTGTTTTAAATATTTAGTTTAAGTTATTCTATAACTAGCTTTAATTTACTCGTGTATTTATTTACTAAACCAATTATTATTAAATATATTTAAAATCACTAACTACTTTTTTAAATTTAAGTTTAAAAAAAAATTCTTTGCATTTTAAATATTACGCTCTGCTAGTTTCATTCCGGGTTTTTGAAGACACCAGAAACTATCAAGACTTAACCTATAGATTTGATCTCAGTAAAAAATCATCCTTAAATGAAAAGAAAAGAAAAGTAATGTGTTAAAGAATTGAATTAAATATCCGAGAAACCAGTCCTTAGGCAGCTACATCGGTACTTATCAAAAAAATATACCGAAGCCAATATAAAAATGATGTCTACTAAAATAATAATGAAATTGGGTCAAATTCCCGCAATAATTCGAGCGATAATGGATCACGACATTTGATTGACACCTTCGCATTAGCAAAATGAAACAGTTGTCTTTAGTTAGGGCTAGAGCAGATGCTCAAGAAATTGGCCTAAAAAGTGTTTTTTAGCTTTCATCATAATAGGAAATAGGATTTTATAGCTTCATGCACAAAATATTATTATTTTTTGGATGTTATAAAATGTGCGTGCAAAACCTTTATGCAAAACAAAGTTCCAGTCTAAGCATAACTTTATTTTTCGACCGTACAAGCAAAACTGTGCATGCACAACCTATCGTTTATTGCGCGCTTTACATAAATAACATATGGTTAAGCAGATAAGATAAAGATAATTTTATTTGTCTAAACATGCGTATACATGCCAATGAAGCATGCAGGATGTCACAATATTAATAGTACGTACATGTTTCACCCGCAAGGCGTACAAATTTATAAAATTTACAAAATAATAAAAAAAAACAATAATTAATTACAAAATTAAAACAAAATAACAAAGTGCCTTCAAAACCCACATAGTAGTCAGTCATACATTGATAGGTCATAATTATAAAATAAATTATCCGAAAATGTCAAAAAAAAAAAACAAGATTAATAAAATATGAAAAAGAAAAAGAAAAAAGAAAAAAATGTCAAACAGTGTCATTCAAAAAGTCATTTATATTATAATAACATTATTAGTTAATAAATTTCGATCCTTTTTTTTAAACAAATTTACTGGCAATGCTTTATAGGCCTGTGGTATTTTGTTATTTTTAGGAGCCATACAAAAAACGCTTTTTCCCATTAATGCAGTCTTTGACGTATGCGAACACAGTTGATTATTATCACGTCTGTTACGGGGGAAGGTGTCTGCTAGTCGTGGAAATAGAGATTGATTAACCCTAACAAAAACTGCAATTTCAAAAATATACAGAGACGGTAAAGGCAATAATTTGTGTTTTTTAAATAATGGCAAACAGCTGTCGGTCGCTTTCAAATTAAACATAGCACGAATGCATCTCTTTTGAGCCTTAAAAGCTGACTTGTAACTAACAAATACATCCACAATTTATGTTTAAGTCCCATGTAATAAAGGGCGAGCCTATTGCCATCAACCGGCCACAAATAAAAAATGTGTGGCTGCTTCTGAGAAACTCCTAAAGGACAAACCCAATGACATTTTGCACGACCCGGAATTCGAATCCAGTACCTCAAGCTCAGCACTTGAGCTTGCGAACGTTAAACCAACGAGACAAAAATACCTAGACAACGTAATAGGAAGAAAAATAACCGATAGGATGAAATCATTGCTGAAAAAAGTTTTAGCCTGTTATGTGCCTATAATGCACACTATTTCAAGCCTGTTAAAGTACGTAGGTCTAGGAATGAGCTAAACGCGACTACTAAAACAACACACTAAAATTACTTTTCAATTTGAACTTCCTACTCCCTGAGATTAGCGCGTTTAGCCAACTAAACAAAAAATAAACAAACTCTTCAGCTTTATAATATTATTGTAGATGGAGCGATTGCTGAATTTCATACCCTAGTTATTAGGTAACGGGATGTCCCTTGAAAGTAAAGTACAGACAGAATCAGTTTTATTTTTAAATTAATCGATACTTTTTATCGATATTAAATGAGTGTCTTACAAGCCCTTATAAAAGTAATTAATTGCGAGTATTAAATTATTTTATCGTAATATCGGCCATTATAATTTATGCAGGGAAATGGAATTGAATTTTTATTTGAAGGCCAATTTAAATTTTGTAAAAATATCTAATTTAATTTACCTTCATTGCTACGTTATTATATCGCAGGACTTCAAAACTATGTACTGTAGTGCACTATTTTAAATTGAATTTAGTACATTATTTGCCTTCAAGATAACAAAAAAAAATAAAAAGATCCTACGCTCACTTCTTGTTAGACAACAAAATTGACAGTATGATATTAATTTTCTTATTCCTAGATTCATATATTGTTGATATAGAAATCTACCAAAGCCAACCTAACTACGCGACGTGTCCAAAGCTCAATTATTTATGACAAAAAATAATATCGTTCATCCGATAGCAGGAAAATTAATAAAGTATTCGTTATTGACACTATGATTGATTATATCAGGGACGTCACTGATGATTGATCAGTGAGGACAACACTAGCGTGTGGACAGTGTTGGGTGGGGGATTTGTTAAGTTCCATAAGTTGGTTGTTTTTAACACTGTATGAGTAGTCAGAGGTTTTTTATTGTTTCCTTTTTTTTACTAGTTAAACTTGACCCGTCACACCCTTTCTAAATGTTAATTTATTGATTTTTCGCTTCTTATCTAGCCGTTTCCCAGAATTATATTGGAGTCGGCTTCAAGTCTATCCAGATGCAGCTGAGTACCAGTAATTTACATGAAGCGACTGCCTATCTGACCTCCAGAACCCAGTAACTGGCTAACACAATACCACTTAGTAAGACTGGATGTCAGTCTTTTGCCTTCTGACTACTCGTAACGACTGTCACAGGTCTAAAAGTGACAGCCGGGACAAACGGCTTAACGTACTTTCCGAGGCCCGGAAGAAACTCGGTATGTAATTATGGGCACCCATACACGGACCAACCTCGGCAATCACGGCTCTACCTTAAAAATCGACCCGTGCGGCTGTTATTATTTAGACAAGAGCTCCACCTTCATTAAAGTATGAAGCATTAACTCCGCCTTTGTACAGTGTTTTACTTCTACTTGTGCGTAAAGTTTTAATATAAATAAATAATATAAATAAAATAAAAATGTTTATTTCTTCACTTAACGACTTAACTATGCTAGGTTTGGAGTCACCTTTTAAGCAAAGATTTGCTTGTATTAGGTGGTTCCGCTCCTCCAGTTTACAGACATTCTACAGATGTGTGAGAGATAAGCAATAATTTTAATTTAAGACTAATTGATAATAAATAAATAAACATTGAGAACGTCAACTTATTTATTTGAATATGGTTTTACAATATCCTATTCTCACAATTGAAACGTAAAATCTTAAGTTGGAAGCGCGAGAGTCTCCCGTAACATTAAAAATTTCTTACTTTTTTTTGCAATTTGCCGGCACATGGCAGGCTGTTTGTTGAACAAAATAGGATTTACTGCGGCATTACGCATGTATTAACAAAATTATAATCATGAATACATCTCTCTAAGTTCATTTAACCCCATTGAATCGCTTTTCATGAAATAGTCATTCAATGAACTGAAATATTGTATTGATGATTTTAACAAATTGTTTTTATTAGATTTAATGTACATGTATGGCCATAATTATTTTTGTTTGTATTAATTTTAATAGCGTTAATGCCCATTAAGTATATCATAAATATATTATGATATACGTAATGGGCATTAACGCTACTACGAACTCATACTAACTTATTTCACAATTTTGTTTTTTCACTATTATTTTAAATATTGTTAAGAAATCTTGTCCAAATAGTAGTATTAGAATCAGCCGCCTGTGATACAGGTTTGACCTAGTACAGGCAACGAAATTGGTAATACCTTCATTATTTCTAAGATTTATCTGTATTTATTGCGCCAATATTAATTTTGAATAAATAAAGGGTGTAAAACACCTCTTAACGAAGCCGAAAGGCACTGGTTTTCCCTGTCATTGCGATCATTTTTTTGTTCTACACCATACCTGGGAACCTTCTAGTTACGGAGATATTAGGGGTCAAAGTTCCAACTTTTGGACAAGTATTTTTTTAAATACAATTATTTATGATTTTTACTTTAAACACCTCCACGACCCTCGTACTATTCAATCCGTCACCAGCACAATGTTTTGAGTGCGTTACATTGAGTTCTGCCACAAAACATGATTTAACACCCCCCAAAAAAAAGTCGTTTCCCAGCAATAATTTTTGCGTAAAGTTACTTAGTTTCATGTACAGAATGCTTGGTTGACGGCTGCGTGATGAGGTGATTTACACAGTGTATATTATTCCGTTTATTTAATGATTATAGCTCTGTTGTTACGACCGCTAATCATACTTTAATCAACATACAACCTATTACTCACCTGCTAATTGTAATTTAAGAGAGTAATCAGACTAATCAGTCGAATTTTGATAATTTTCTTGAATCAGAAAATGCCACGTGAGTGTCTGATCTTTATGTTTTGGGAGGCATATTTCATTTCTAAGCAATAAGTAATGTTATGGCTATGTGGTTTTTAAATTACTTCGGTACTGATTTGTATTGATTTTCAGTTATTTTGGTCCATTTAACTTGGCGAAAGGAATTCACAGGCTTATGATACACATTTTAATGTTACCAAGTTTTGTTGATGTTTATTCGTTTAACTCAGCTTCGTCGAACTATATGTATAAGTTAAATAAATACCTTGTTTAGCCCAAAACACATTTAAGTCCAAAACTAGGTAGGTCGGTACTTAGAACTGCCCCAAAACGGAAAACCAGTGGGAAGTAAAAACACATTAATTACGACTGAACTAAACAAAAGTAAGCTCAGTTTTTGTTGTGCCTTTTGCTTTTGAAATTTAAATATTCGTTTGTGGAACATTTTGGTATCGTACTTTGTTTACAAGTTTTCTGTAACAAAAACTTTCACACTCTGAATCCTACCTTAACTTTAAAAGAGCAAAGTTTAAATTCATTTGCGTAGTATTTTAAAGAAATATTACAACTATTTCAGATGTTGAAATATTGTTGGTTTAACAAACTGTATTTGACCGACGTAATCCCTCGTTGCCAATAATTTGTGGTGAATGTGGTAATTTGGCCAATACTTTGTGGTTGGCTAGTTTTGCCAATTGAGTCATACTGGTGCTGTATCATTTACAGATTGGCTCTTATGAAAACTTTATTAGACGAGTGTAAATTGAGTTTATTCTAGCTCATAATTTCAGGAGTAGGAAGATTAAAACCACTGTTGTATGTTATTTGTCGTGTTTAAAGATAAGCGAGACGAGGTCGGTCTGTGTTTTTTTTTACGTTTTTCGTCGTTTCTGTTCATGAACGGTGTCTGTGTCTCGTTAAGCACGGCAAACCGATGATCTTTTTATTTTTTACGGATTCGAAATCATCAAATCCCCCTGCTCTGGGCGGAGCGGAAGGGAGTGTCACACTTGTACTGACTAAAACCCATCCATATTCCTTCTTACCCCTTTGAGTTGGTTCTAGGGCTATGGTATCTCTTTCGAACAGCCCCGCAGCCCTGGCAGGCATCGGCCTTCTCAGACCTCTTCCCATTTGCTGACATCTCCTTGAGGCGCGTGTGGAACACGAACGCGCCGTCGACACGGTCTGTCGTCATAAGACGGGCGCACAGGCCCGCGCCTACGGTGGCCGGGGCTCACTGATGGTTTCAGTCATTCATCTTTGTTGTGAGTTGTCAAATGTTTGAAAGTCTGAAAACCATGCAGTCTTACCAAAGTGGTACCATATTACGCACTAACTGGGTAGTGAGGATCAGGAATGCACACCTCGCATGGTTATAATACAGTGTACCTTATGGACTTTTTGTAACATCCTCTGAACCTGTGTTATGCAAATAAATGATTTGTATTTGAATGCAGTCGCTCCATGTAAATTACTGGTATTCAATACAGCTGTATTCACCTAGACTAGAAGCATATTCCAACAAGAGGTTGACGCCACACCTTTTTTACTAGATGAAACTGTATCCTTATTGGAAAAAGATACAATAGCAGTACTGATTACCAGTGACATTAACTAAATAATAGTAACAGCCACATTCATCCATTTATATTTACAATAACCGTTATCATAACGACAACATAGATACGAGTATAATGAACGTCAAAACGTCACTTAAGCCTGATAAAGTATAATTGCAACGTAGCATTAAGGATAATTTATCAATTTGCTGCTAGATGTGACAAACGGACCCTCTTAATTTCATAACAGTTGTGTGTGGGCCGACATGATAGATGTTCCGTATAAAACAAGGACGTTGTGTGTTGTGGTTAGGGATGGGAGTCGATTTTCTCTGAATATTTTTACTGAATTGCTATTGGATTACTTTTTAGGGTTTCGTACCCAAAGGGTCAAACGGTACACTATTACCGAGACTTCACTGTCCGTCCGTCTGTCCATCTGTGATCTCATGAACCGTGATAGTTAGCCAGTTGAAATTTCTACAGATTATATATTTCTGTTGGTTTAACAACAAATACTAAAAACAGAATAAAATAAATATTTAAGGAGGCTCCTATAAAAAAAAGTGTTTATTTTTGCTCGTTTTTATAAATATTAGTACGGTACCCTTAGTGCGCGAGTCCGATTTGGACTTGGCCGGTTTCTGTTTATTAATTTACTAATTTTGGCCACGGTTGAACCCGTGTGGGAGACAGGAACTTATCCTGAAATCTAAAACTAACACTCACAAATCTTATGTTCTAACCCATGTCATGTATGTATGTGTTTAATTTTCAAAATTCGCTTACGGCTTTACCTGCGTGGAAGTAGGGAATATACATCGGGAACGTACCGTAAAATCGAACTCACAAATCCTATTTTCTAACCTAGGTCATGGAAGAGGAGCTCGTGGCTAAATAATAACAGCCACACGGGTCGATATTTAAGGTTAAGCCATGTTTGCCGAGGTTGGTCCGTGGATGGGTGACCATAATTACATACTGAGTTTCCTCCATGCCTCGGAAAGCACGTTAACCCGTTGGTCCCTGCCGTAATTTGTAGATCTTTGACAGTCATTACGAGTAGTCAGAAGCCAAAATTCTGACATCCAGTGTTACTAAGGCGTATCGTATTACCCAGTTACTGGGTTGTGGAGGTCAGATAGGCAGTCGCTTCATGTAAAATACTCAGCTGCATCCAGTTAGACTGGAAGCTGACCCCAAGATAGTTTGGGAAAAGGCTAGGCAGATGATGTCATGGTCTAACTGTGAACTACATTTTGAAGGGCAACAGATAGGCTGACAAACAGACAGATGGTCAGACAGTTACTTTCACATGAATTGTACTGTTAGTGTGGACATATCCGTGATGGTTAATCGGGTTGGCAGAAATAAGGATGATACTGCCTGATAACACATTGCCTCTTGTCCGATAAGCTAACCTTTTGATCCGGGATTGTCAATTTGGAATGCAAAACTCTCGATGTAACGAAATACAACCAAGTGCTCTGATTATTTGTATTTTGATAACTTTTGAGTGGTTCATTATATACGATAGTTTTCTATAAAATAGCGCTATTCACGCTAGCCTTTTTCCATTAACTTTTCATATAAGTCGAATTTTCGCCTCCCTATTAGAAACGCTTGGCCGAAACGCACTTAGAGCGGAGCGCTAAATAATAGCTGATTTTACCCTCGAAAAGAAAAAAGTAGAACAAGGAAATGCGTGGTCCGTGTCTGGGGCTGGTTTTTCAATTTCAACATAAGTTTCACTGATGAATACTACTGTCAATTTGACAGTTTTTGTACAGAAACAATCTCTGCAAAGTACGAGTGAATATTCTTCTTGCCAAGCGTGCTCCACACTAGGCTACATCATCGCTCCACGTGAGGCTTAGCGTGAGGTTAACCAAATAGACTAGATAATATATTTAAAAAAAATGTGATAAAAGAATACAAAAATTATGGTCTTTATATTTGTCAATAAGTAAAAAGAGTTTATAAAAATAGTATCAAACACTCTTAAGTTTTTGTGGCTGAGAAATAAATCTGTGGGTTTTTGTAATGTATTTTTATAATAATGGAAAAAGAAAACACCGTAAGGAAAATAATCTCAAGTGTCCACGGCCGCTTCTGTTCCCAGGCTGAATGTCGACATACGTTTGCCTCCAATTGTGTATAATCTGTATTTACAAGCGGCGCGGCCATCATAAATAATGACCCTCTCAAGTTATGGGAAAGGACATGTGCCATTGTTTATGGTAACGCAACCCAGACCAGTGGCTTCCAACCTTTTTTGACCAGCGACTATTGGTAGTGTAAGACAGAAGTCTTATAGTAGATTGTTTGCTAAGGGAGCAAACAACTATTTTTAAGGCGAGAGTGTTTCTTTGAATCCAGAGCGGAGCGAGGGATTCAAAGTACATCATCACTCGAGCTTAAAATGGTGTTGCTCCCGAGGTGAACACTCTACTTTTTATCACCCTCTATGAGAAAATAAGTAAGTGCAAGTTATGAATAAGAATAGTACGTTTATTTATTTCATTTTTACTACTTGAAGAATATACAGTCATTTTTTATTTAAAAAAAAATTAAATCCGAGTATGAATAAACAATATTGCGAACAAAGACGGAATGAATTTGGCGCGTTTTTATTTTTTCACAAACTTTTTTTTTATTTCGTTCGCGCGGGGTTTACTTTTTTATCATACAGCCTGAAGCCGGGTCCAGATATGTACCATTGCCCCGATCCGATCACCGTATCTTACAAAAACCGACTCGACATGGATCGGGTCGTATCGCGTACCGTATCAGAGCGGCGTATCGAGACTGCATATTAGTGCGTATCATGATCGCGTATCATCACCCATCCACATAGGCGATCGGGCAGATGGCAGATCGGGCAAGTGATACATATCTGGACCCGGCTTTACTTGTTCATACAATATTCTTGATTGATCTCTTTGGTAATTGGAACTTTTACTTAAAATATTCACATTCCAAATTCAAATCACTTTTAGTTCCTAGAGATTAAAGAGCGATTTTAGTCGCTGTTTACGAAGAACAAACTAGCTCTTTTTGAATAGATGCGATAAAAAAAAATTACATTGTTCTCATCATCGTGCATCGTTATATAACATAATGTCACGCCTGTAATACTCGAAGGTTTAGGCAGAGGTGTACCTCATAGTACCTACACCTAAATTTCGCCAGTCGTGTTTAAGTCCCATGTAATAGGGGGCGAGCCTATTGCCATCAGCCGGGCACAAATCTAGACTCCTTGGCTGCTACTGAGAAATTCCTGATGGAAAAATCCAAAAACACTTTACCCGACCTGGGTCTCAAACACGTTCTGGGTTCGATTCCTCATGCTTGGCAGTCGCGCTTGCGACCAACGAGGCAGCCATCATCGTTATTTTCCTGCCCTTGTCCTAATTTATTTTGGGGTCGGTTATAATTAGCTCGTGGCTAAATAATAATAGCCCCACGGGTCGATCTTTAAGGTTAAGCCGTGCTTGCCGAGGTTGGTCCATGGATGGGTGACCATAATTACATACCGATTTTCCTCCGTGCCTCGAAAAGTGCGTTAAGCCGTTGGTCCCGGCTGTCATTTGTAGATCTTTGACAGTCGTCACGAGTAGTCAGAAGCCAAAAGTCTGACATCCAGTCTTACCAAGGGGTATCGTATTACCCAGTTACTGGGTTGTGGAGGTCTGATAGGCAGTCGCTTCATGTAAAATATTGGTACTCAGCTGCATCCGGTTAGACTGGAAGCCGACCCCAAGATAGTTTGGGAAAAGGCTAGGCAGATGATGTAGCATAGCTTTTTATTAGTCAATTTTGATATAGTCTTTATAACGTTTGAAACGTTACACGTCAACAAAACGTATCATTGTTGCAGTTTGCATCAATGTGAATTTCAAACCCAACTTTATTCGAGTTAAAAGGTGCGGTTAAAATTTTAATAATTTAGCAGACCATCAAATCAAATCAATTCAAAATATTTTTATTTCACATAGGCCTACAACTACATGGGCACTTATAAAACGTCGACAAAAAGGTGCTCGGTTCGGGTTGGTCGTTTCCTATGGAGAAGAACCGGTAAGAAACTGCATGGTTACTGTTGGTATGGTTACATCTTTAATCATTCAGACCACTGGCGGTCCCTGTACCATAGACCGTAAGTAGGTTGGAAACCAATAGTCTATGATAGACAAAGATAAACAAAGAATGTAATGTAGTTTGTGTTTCTGGACGCATCACTTATGGTTAATTCATATCATGCCATGGGGTAAATTACGAAAAAAGTTTTAAGTGGCCGGACAATTTCGAGTGTGAATTTTTGAAGCGATTATGTTTACAGTGATAAAGTTGGAGACGTTATGTGAGAGGACTCGGCAGTTTACTTTGGGGGGGCATTTATGGAAGTACGTTTAATACTACGAGTTAAAGGGTTCGAGGGAGGTTTGGCGATAAACTATTTATATAACTACTAGCTGTGGCCCGCGACTTCGTTCGCGAGGTTTTTTTTTTTTGGTATGGAAAATAGATGTTGGCCGATTTTCAGACCTACCCGATATGCACACAAAATTTCATACAAATTGGTTCAGCCGTTTCGGAGGACTATGGTAACTAACATTGTGACATGAGAATTTTAAACATTAGATGTTTTTTTTATTTTGTGATTGATTCACATAATAATCCTATTTTTTTTTCTTTGTCCGTCGGGTAGTTTATTGAAAAGTATTGGACACGTATTTTTTCTTTTTTCACGTGGTCATAAAATTACGGAGATATATTGAGTTGAAATGGCGCATGACGTCACATGTAGGTAAGTTTTATACCCACTTGTGACGTGTGACGTGTGACGTAGTAAGCCCCCACTCTCCAACTTTAATGAGTTCTAACTAAGTAGTTTTTTGATATTTTGATAAAACAAAAAATACGTGTCTAATATTTTTGTATTACCTGTCTGACGGACAAAATAGAATGTCGTTTTCTTTACCCAGTCCGATCCCCTATTGAAACAGTTGTAAATATCCCATTTAACTTTACTTTAAGTATCGATGGCAAGCAAAAGTTATTATTTCAGCTTAAGTCATTATACGTACCAATGGCCCAATAAAGAGGCTAAGGGCGGAAACAGCCCCGCTAACCTAACCTAACCTAAGTCATTACTTATGCATTTTTTTATGCAATACACACGTGTTTAAGCGAAATAAGAATCGTCAAAGAAAGCAAAGCTAAGAATTCCAACTTTTGACAGTTCTAACTTCAATAATTTACTAAACTACATAATAAAAATCGTATCTTAAATAATTGCTTTTACTCAAGTAAACACTTTGACTTGTTAATAGATGTAAACTTTTTAATTGCCCATCCTTACCTTTTGCACTGTATCGCTCTAGCTTTTTACATTATTAGGTATTTATTTCAGTTGAAATTTGTCATAGATAATGATTTGTAATAGTTAACAAAATGAGCATGAAGCCTTTTTTCCAAACTTTGTTGGGGTCAGATTCCAGACTAACCGGATGCAGCTGAGTATCAGTATTTTAAGAGTACATGAAGCGACTGCCTAACAGACCTCCACAGCCCAGTAACTGGGTAATACGATACCCCTTGGTAAGACTGGATGTCAGAATTTCGGCTTCTGACTACTCGTAACGACTGTCAAAGATCTACAAACAGCCGGGACCAACGGCTTAGCGTGCTTTCCGAAACTCGATACATATGTAAAGATGGTTACCCATCCATAGACCAACCTCGGCAAGTAGGGCTTAACCTTGGAGATGGACCTGTTTGGCCCGTATTATTTAGCCTCGAGCTCCTCATTACATATGTACATAATAATTTAATGTGAAACTAATTTGCATACCCTAAACAGGCAAAATATACTTTGTGTAAACATCACCAACTTTTGTATCTAGTAGCACCTGTATTTTATGCAAATAAATGATTCTTATTCTTTGGACCACAAAATATTTGTTTATCCATCGTTAACGAAAATACCTAATTTCATACCTTATCACATACTACCATCATAGCCCCGTAGAAACGTAACCCAAAATGCATAAAAATCTATTCTTATCCCAAACTGCCTTATAAAAACATACTTTGAACATAAAATACATTTTTAACCCCATAATGCGTCCCAATTCTAATCAGATTGTAAGGGGTTGTAATCTAAATTACGCACCCCTAATTACGTTCTATGTCCCTCGTGAATATTAACACCCTGTACATGTATACAGGCCGGGTCGTTATACTAAGTGATGTTTAAAATTTATGACCAAGGAGCTTGAAATTATGGTTTCAAAAGAAAATGTGGTGTCTATTTTTGTATTCATTAAGACAAGACCAATACAAGACAAATTCATTAAGAAAAGACAAATGGGCGTTCTATTTTCAATTATAACAAAAGAGTTACGTATCAATTAATCCGAATATCTACCCTAACGTTTCATATTGTTTTTAAACCATTCAAATGAAATAGTACTTGATAGAACTCAAACTCATGACATTGACTAGGTTGTTCTAATTTCGTTTGCCAAAGTGTTTACATTGAATTTATTTGAATAAATTGAATGTAAACAAAAAGTGATTAGTCCTTTAGGACTATTACTTTAGGAGTTTAGGAGCGTATCTCAGTTAGTGCTACGGCGTAGCTCAGTTGGCGCTACGGCGTAGCTCAGTCTACGATACGGCGTAGCACAAACATGGTGTCTAAGATCAAGTAGTCTGCATTTTAAATTCCTTCAAATTTAGTAGAAAAAGTATATATATTGACATTAACGCTAAGTTATCAATAATACTCGCACTTTATGTCATTGCATCGAAAATTAATTGAATGTCAGTTGACAATAAATTGTGGACAAATATGTTTGATGAATAGAACTAGTACATATACTTTATTATCTTTGTTAAACCAAGCGTTACAGTCATCATGATTAATGTTTCGTATAAAAAAATAGACATTTTCAGCCCATACATAAAAATAAATAACCACTATTAAGTTGTATGTAATTATTTTGTGAATTTACTTACTTTAGGTACCTACGTCATGAGAATTTTTATGAACACTACACATTATAATTGTTTTCGTGATGGAATATGTGTGAAATAATTACTATAGCTCAAGTTATTTTCAACTTAAGTGAATACAAAATAAAGTTTAAAACCCTGTGTTTGTATTAGTTTGCGTATTTTAACTTCTTGTGGACTATTTTTAGGAGTTATAAAGTGTAGGTTTTGAGTACAATTTTATTGTATTGTGAAGTTGACAGAGTCCTTACGGACTTGTTTTGAAGTCCATTTTATTTTTTTATTTTTTAGAAAATATTCTGTTTGTGCGTAGAGTAGCGGATACAAATCAAATATTTGATAAAAATTTGGCTTAGAATTCTGCTGTAAAAACACCCATATAAGTTAAGTATATAAGTTGAATTATTTATTTGTAAAATGTAACTGTTCCAAAAACTTTAAATACGTATAAACTATAAAAAATATCGGCAACTTTTTTCTTTTAAAATATAATAAAGCAACACGCCTACAATCTCTGAAGGGTTTGACAGAAGTACGCCCTCATTTCTTCAGGAACACTGAAACCCATGGCTGCCACTCAGAATTCCTGATGGAAATAAAAGTTTTTTTCTTCCATCTCTCGTAATAATAACACGATAAAAGACAAATTTATTCTTTTCCCCAAAAAAATATTCCATCTGCAAATACATTTCAATCCGCATCCCACAGAAAACGCCCCAAGATATATTATTCCATTTTAAAATAGCAGAAACAAAATTCTCTTAAAATAAAACCGTAGATACCGGAGGCCGATTCAAATTACACTGTTTGGTTAAAGAACGCCAAAAGGGCTTGAAATAGTACAAGATCCTGACTAAGATCGACCTTCACCCATCCGTTTACCAAATGAAAAATATTTTTTAGCTATCTTAATTCATGAAAACATTGCAAACATTGCCTGATGACATTAAGCCAAGACTATTGTCTAAGTGAGTCTTCACCGATTTTACTTAGGCAACCTAATACCTAAACTCCTGAACTCAAATCGCTGATGCAGCTCATAAGTTACAAGACTGAAACAGGACTAGGTAGGCCATATCTGCCGGATGCCGGCGCAGCTGGTGGATCGTATCGGATGGCTTCCTCATTGATTGGTGAGAAGCGCAACATCGAGATAAGTGGAAGGAGTGTGGGCATTTGCCCAGGAGTGGGAGAACTTAGGTAAACAAAAAAAAAAAAACAAATACCATCGCATTTGCAATAAAACTATCTTTATTTTGAAATTCAGTAAACAAATCAATTCAGTGTGCAGGCCAATTTTAGTCGGGATCTTAGACTAAAATACCTGCCCAAATTGGATCAAAACTAGGCAGTGGCGAGATAATTGCCTAAATAAACAACTGGATAGAGCATTTTCTCCTTTGTGAAACAAAAGCGTGTCTAAAGAGTTCGCTGAATAAAAATCAAAGGAGGTTTTGTATAAAATTGTTTTTTGAACAATTTTCGCCAGTTGGAACGAGGAAGTTGGGTTATTTGGAACTTCTTACTTTAGACGGTATTTGTGTAGGAAGTGTTGCTGAGGTTTGGCAGGTTTATGACCTGAAATTATGGTTTTGAATATTTAGACATTACAAAGTTCGCGCAGTTTTGAGTGGGACGAGTTTCCCCATTTTTCATGATTTTGGCATTTATGACATTTTACAGAATTTTTCAGATACGGCTTTCAACGTAAGTGATTTGATAGGTTAAACTATTTAATTTTTTTTCTTTTAGTTTTTTTTGCTTACCTCAACTAAAGGCAGAATTATCATCTGCCTAGCTTTTTTCTAAACTATGTTGGGGTCGGCTTCCAGTCTAACCGAATGCAGCTGAATATCAGTATTTTACAAGGCGCGACTGCCTTTCTGACCTCCACAACCCAGTAACTGGGTAATAGGTACACGTTACCCCTGGTTGTCAGACTTTCGGGCTTCTGACTACTCGTTAACTACTGTTGAAGATGTATAATAATTTTAATAATGTAAGTATGATAAATTGATCTACTAATTTATAATAACATTATTGTACTGAGAGAAAGAGGGCTATCCTCTCTCCCAACGTTGCTGTGCCTAACAGGGTCCATATTGATCGCTTATCTGATAACACCATCTTTCTAATATGTACCTACATATGGAATGCAATAAAAAATTGAGTATTGAGATCGACAAATGACAGCCGGGACCAACAGTTTAATGTTCTTGGAAAGGCATGGAGGAAACTCGGTATGTAATGATGGTCACCCATCCACGGATTGACCTAGGAAAGCACTGCTTAACCTTGGAGATTAATCCGTGTGGCTGAGTATGACATGTAGTCACGAGCTCCTCAACGATAGCCGTGGAAGGAAAATTCGGGGAATCTCCTGTAGGCTACCCAAAATCCAATTATTTATTGTTGAGTGTTGTCGTTTAGTGACGTTCAGAAAACGTGTAAATCTATTTACTTTTCATTAATTTACTAACTATTCCAAAAACATGTAACATACAAATTCGGAACTTCAGCCAAAAGAAAGCAATTAAAAAAAGTGCTGTGGACACATTAAGCGGGCAGCTCTATCCGCAAGTTTGCTCGGATCCCACGCTCGAATCAACTGTGTTGACGCAATCATACATTCAGGATAGGTTCCCTACGTATTTCAAGTCTAAAAGGATAGATACTTTAGTTTAAATTTAAAACAGAATATAGGATGAATTCCTGTTTTACATAAGGTGGCTTAACATAATCAGTGAAATGTCTGTGTACTATAGCTACACTTCAAAATTGATCTCAGAGAAAATACAGACGTGAATTTTGTTACGTGATCAAAGAAAGAAAGAAAAAAATATTATTTGCCACAATGACATGACGTGCATAAAACCGGCCAAGTGCCAGTCAGACTCACGCACGAAGGGTTCCGTACCATTATATATAAAAACAAGCAAAAAAATTTTTGTATGGGAGCCTCCTTAAATATTTATTTTATTCTGTTTTTAGTATTTGTTGTTATAGCGGCAACAAAAATACCGGTTCCGTTTGACCCTTTGGGTACGGAACCCTAAAAAATGATAAATAAAAACATATAAAATGCATAACAAATATTTATAAATACAACACGGAACAAAAACGATGATCAACTTTTTTATTGCCATTTTTAGAACTTTGAATGATTTTTATAACATATGTGACTAAAAGAGTGATGAATTCAAATGTGGATGGATGAGAAGGGAGAGGAAGACCAAAGAAAAGATGGATGGATTGTGTGAAAAAGGAAATGAAGGAAAAAGGAGTAAATGATAGCAGGACGAATGACAGCGGAGAATGGAAGAAAGAGACGTTTTGCGCCGACCCCAAATAAAATGGGATAAGGGCAGGAAGATCATGATGATTCATTTTTAATGACAAGGAATTTTCAAAAAACGCCTCTTGTTTGACACAAACTTCAAAGCTCCTCAATAAAACTGTATGTTAGAGAGAAACGAGATAAAAAATGTCTTCAATTTCGTTCAATGCTAACTAAATGTTTTTAACGTAACTGGGGGCCTACTCTCTAAGTCCGGCAACGAAAGTAGGTACAGGTCCGTCCGTAACTAGCTTCATACTTTGAAATGAACCCTACTACCTAATATTTTCAGATTCGTGAGTTTTGGTAACACATCGGGAGTAAGGACAACTGTCCAATCGTATTGTCATTCATGTTTAGTTTGCGCCCCTAACGAATATTATGTCCGTAAGTGATACGGAGTAGGAAATTACCGTAACTTTGGCCGAAACTAGGGATATCGTGCTTAGAGAGTAGACCCCCAGACTCTAAGTGCCCATTTACGCAGGCGCGGCGCGTGGAGCGGGGCGGTGCGCGGCGCGTTCCGCTTTAAATTCAAACATAAGGCGATGTATGAGAGCGTTTACGGAGAAGCGGTCTGACGCCCGTTTGCTTGAGATATAGGCGGCCGACGCGGCGTTATGTCAAACAGACAATACAAGCAAACGGCAGTGCCCGGGTTCGATTCCCATACGGAACGAATTTACAACGTCGTAGTTTTATCCGAAAATAATCATTTTATTTTTATTTTAAATTTTATAGTGATTTTTTTTCGTAAATTGTTCAGTTTTTACTAGCTTTTATTTAACTTTCAATGTATGTAATATGTATGTATGTTTGTTTGGGTAGAATCTTGGAAGCTAAATTAGAACCACTTCCCGATTTCCGATTGAGCTGAAATTTTGCACACACCTTTGGTTGTAAGAACAGAATATTAATATGACAGACATAACTTAATCCTGCAGCCTGGATCGTCTCCTCACGAGAGAACTCCTCAACGGTTAATAGCACAGACATGAAACTTTGCATACAAGTTTATATTTGATGGATAATCACGATTTGTATAATGAACTCATCCTGCAGCCAGGATCTTTTTCTCACGAGGGCACTCCTCAACGGTTAATAGCACAAACATGAAACTTTGTATAGATACGTGTTCCATTTTGTTGAATAAACATAATTCCTGTCGTTTCCACGACCAGGATTTTTTCTCAAAAGTCCTCAACGGTTAATATCACGGATATGAAAAAAGTGTTGCGATAATGATGTGACAGAAACGATTACAGCAAATATCAAAAAAGTTTAAAACAAACTTTTATAATGATGCACCGAAAAGAAGATATCTAATCTTGGAGTAATTGGAAACGATAAAAGATAGTTTTATAGCATTTACCATTCACGCGACCAGCTTATGTGAAAACTATTCTTTATCGTTTATGTAATGTTTAATTTAAGTAATGTTACAACAAAAAAAAACACAAAAAATATATTCTTAATGCCTGTGATTTGATCCTGCAACTTCTGATTTTCAGTCCAATCGCAGTGCCACCAGGCCATTTACTACGTTCTATTCTAATACATGATAATTATGACGATTGTCAGTTTACAAACAGTTGATGAATATGGTCCCACGTTGGGCTACAAGCGTTCGACGCCGCGTCCGCCGCGGCGTTATGTCACTCGGACAATACAAGCATACGGCAGTGCCCGGGTTCGATTCCCATATAAAACAAATTTACAATGTCGTAGTTTTATCCAAAAATAATCATTTTGTTTTTATCTTAATTTGATTTGTGTTTTTTTTCGTAAATTTTGTTCGATTTTTATTTGTTATTCATGATTATCTAACTGTTTTTTGAATGGTTCAAAAACTAAAAGTATATATTTTTAAACTAGATATTTTATAATGATTTGAAAACCCTACATAATGCATTAAAATAAAACAGTGTCCTAGTTTTAAAAAGTAATATTTAACATGATAAAAAAAAAAATCACAAAAAGAAAATCCTTACTTGCTAGGATTTGATCCTGCACCTTCTGATTCACAGTCCGGTCACAGTACCGTTAGACTATATACTTCATTGACACTTGAGCCGAAATAGACATTCTATTCTAATGCATGATATCGACGGTTGAAAGGCTAATTGACCTAAGCGCCATTTAGTAAAACTTGCAAGAGGATGGATTAAATTTTTATTTTTTGGAAAAAAAATCATAATAAAAAAACTATTTAATAGACTTTTATTTATTTTATACAGTATATCCCTAATTAAGTAAGGGTTCTTTTTAAGCTATTACTGTTGTTAATTGTGTATTATTTTGGAAATTTTATGTTGGTTAGCCCAAAATGCATCAAATTTAGTATTTTTTTGAGAAAGGCAAAATGGTTCAAATGCCTGCCGTAAAAAAATAGCTGACAGTAAACTGGCTCAAGCATCGACTTAGAATAAAACAATAAGAGAGAAAATGAATTTAGCGCCATGTCAACTGACAGTTGAATAAGCACAATGATTGTAAGCAACATGATGGTGTTACACCAGAGTGAAGTAGTTTGATGCAGATGCCCATTAGAGGGACTGCAGGATGAAACAAAATGACCCCTCACTAGAATTTTAGTAGATATTGAAGCTTAGGCCATCATTCAGCATCATCCATAAGATATTTTTGAGCTTGGTATGCAACTTTGTACAATTTTAGACAGTACCTTGTATATTTTTATAAAAAAAAAAAAACATTTTTGTGTAGAGAAATCATTCAAGATGTCCTTTGTGTCTCCGAACATATCAACCGAGCTAAAACTAAGCTGATGTTTATGGATCGATCCGGTAAATTGCAACGGACTGGAGAGCTATCCGACCTGGACACCGTAGAGAAATTTGCCTACCTTGGTTCCATGATAACTACAGATGGCGATTGTGAAGTAGAGGTAGTAAGAAGAGCCCAGATCGCAAAGTCAGCGGTAAAGCAATTAGAGAAGATTTGGAGAAACAGAGGAATCAGCAAAAGGACTAAAGTTAAGTTAATGCGAACCCTGAACTTCTCTATCTTCTTGTATACTTCTGGACACTGAAATCACGCATTCGTTACATAATTGATGCGTTCGAAATGTGGTGCTGGCGCAAAATGTTAGGCATTCCGTGGACGGCGCGCCGCACTAACGCCTCGATTCTGAACGAGCACAAAGTTAAATCTCGCCTATCCACTATCTGCATGAAACGACTCCTACAGTACTTCGGACACGTGGCATGGAAGGAGCCTGATACCTTGGAGAGGCTTATTGTGGCTGGTAACGTGGAATAAAAAAGGGGCCGTGGAAGATCACCAACCCGATGGACAGATGCGGTGAAGGAAGTCTGCAAAGGGAATTTCCAGGCATCTGTCCGCATGGCCGAAAACCGTCCAGCATGGAGAGCTTTGGTGGAAAAGACGACGACCTCATGTGGTCACGACCCTCAGTCATGAGGAATCGAGGAAGAAGAAGAAGAAGTCTTGGAACAAGGTGGACCGGAGATCCTGAGCAAATTGGAGAAATGGCAAGAGAAGCTGGAGAATGTTGGCCTGAAAATCAGCAGAACTAAAACCGAATACATGTTCTGCGATTTCGGCGGTCTCTCCAGCCCTGGTGTCATAACGCTAGATGGCGCGCTTCTCCCTGTCTGCTCCGACTTTCGGTATCTCGGTTCACTTGTCCAAAGCGATGGCGAAATAAATCGTAGTGTAAAGTACAGAGTAAACATTGGATGGATGAAATGGCAGCAGGTCACGGGAACTATCTGCGACTCCCGCATTCCTCTTAAACTTAAGGGGAAGATTTGTAAATCAATGGTTAGACCTGCTGTCTTGTATGGATCAGAATGTTGGGCCACAAAAGCGATGAATGAAAGGCATTTGCATGAAGCTGAGATGAGAATGCTAAATAAGAAATGAGTACTTAAGGGGCAGTCTGAAAGTGGCGCAGGTGACTGAAAAGATGTGTGGTAATCGGTTGTCGTGGTATGGGCATGTGATGCGGAGGAATGAGGAAAACGTCGTGAGAAAAGTTTTGAGTATCAATGTGGATGGTTATAGGAGTAGAGGAAGACCAAAGAAACGATGGATGGACTGTGTGTAGGACGATATGGCAAGAAAGGAGGTGTCTCATGAGAAGAGAGATCAATAGAGAAGTATGGAAGAAGAAGACATTCTGCGCCGATCCCAAATAAATTGGGACAGGGGCAAGAGAATGATGACTTGTTATAAATCAGAAGTTGAAAAAAAATAATAATCTTTTTCAAAGTTAACTTTCTTTATCAAAGAATAATAGAAAATCGACATTCTTTATAAGAAAAAAAAACAAACAATTATAGATCATGAAAAAGAAAAAATGTGGGTAACATTCTATAAAAAAAAAAACCAAAATTTTAAATGTTGAGATTAGATAGAAGCATAAGTTTCTTTACCTTATGCTTCTATCTCATCTTCAATATCTGTATCTATCAGAACATCTTTACCAACGCGGTGCGGAAAGTTTGTGTATTCTTGGTGAAAAAATTTGGGAATAACCCCTGTATCACATAACTTTTTGAGATCTTTGTATTTGGCCGTAGTTATAGGCAAAGATGTTTTATACTTCGGCTGCACTACCTTTGGTCTTGAAATTATGGCTATAGAATCGGTCTCAGCATTTTTATCCATGCTATATTTGACAGCCATGACATTGGGTGACGACTTTTTGAATGTCGCCACCCGAGCTTTACTAATCTTTCCGGCTAAATTTCCTTTAAAATACTTTTCGGAAAACTCTTCGTAATTCATAAAATCGTTGTGCGTAAGACTTTCTACGAAATATGGGCCGGGATCTTTACAAGCCAACTGAAAGACAGTTGCCCCTGCGACGGTGCCCATATTATATGTAGTATTTCTTAGCTGAATTTTCGATTGTGGCATGGATGCTGTCTACGGTCATTTCCGTATAGCAGATAGTTAATTTGTATGGTTTCAATGTGTGTTTGTTTAAAGCAGTGCGCTATGTATGGTGGCTAAAACAATTTTGTTTTTATTCTGCCTTGGGCATGAGTCTGAATAAAGAATTAAATTTGTTATAGAACCACGTGAATCGACTTCAGCAATAGTTTTTTTTAAGATTGTAGCTATTTCATTGCTTCCTCTTTTCCCTTCGGTTTCTCCCCACGTATAACAAAAGCTATTTCTATTATAGTACCAGTTTCATAAAAACAAAGGTTGTACTCGTAACGGACACTTACACAGACTGCGCAATAAATTGAACTTAGATCCAAGCGACTAAGGAATAGCTTACCTCATTAATTTATTAGACGGCCTATGTGTTAAAACCGATTTGATAAAATGATGGGAATGCCAATTATACAAATAATGAGTTAAATCAAAGTGCTTCAACCGTCATAACATTAATGAGATAGTTAGGTCAAAATAACCGAAGTAACATTAACCATTATCCTTAATACAGACTAAATGAGTCAAGAGACATTGTTAATTAATATAACTTAATGCAAAATGGTTCAAGCGACCCGGTTTTTTTATGTAGTTGAATGCAAAATGGGCCAAACGACACAGCTTATTGTTTTGGTTTAATGCAAAATAGGCCAAACGACAAAACCACAACTACGGCGAAAAAGCCAAATGCCTTAATCGTCACTCCTCATAAAAGTTCGAAAAAACAAAATAGCCTAAGTCATCGAGTCCTCAAATTTGTATAATTTTGTGTCGTATAGATCAATGAGCTTAGAAATGAGGTATGTTTTGCTGTAGGTGCTAAGCGCCATAAAAGAAGTAAAAAAAAATTGAAACCTGACTCAAACGACGGAGAAAAATTTGCTGATTCCGAATATGTATATAACTCAATATCGCAAAAAATGTCGCTTGTACCAATTAGCCTTTCAACCATCGATATGAAAATTGACAGTTTTCAAACAGTTGAAGAATATGGTCCCACGTTGGGCTACAAGCGTGCGACGCGGCGTCCGCCGCGGCGTTATGTCAAACGCTCAAATACAAGAAAATGGTTCCACGTTGGGCTGCAATCGGTCCACGCGGCGGTATGTCACACGGACAAGTTTCCAGCATACGGCAGTGCCCGGGTTCGATTCCCATCCGGAACAAATTTATAATGTCTTAGTTTTATACAATAATAATCAGTTCATTTTTATTAAAAAAAAAAAAAAAAGTTTATTTTTTTTTGAGCGTTTGTATATCTGACCTCCACAACCCAGTTAGTACTGGGTAATACGATACCCCTTGGTAGGACTGGTTGTCAGACTTTCGGGCCACTGAAATTATTAACTAGTGATTGCTGATGATAAAAACGTAAAGTACGAACGAAACTTTTTTTCGAGAATTTAGCTAATATGGCAACATTCATCGTCAATCAAAACAAAAAATACCATATTTGTCATAAATATTGTCACTTCTCTGTCTTGATCAATTAAAATCGTAATGTTTGGTTTTGTTGTGAATAGTTTTGCATATTATTTATTTACCCGTCTTATTTGTTTCGTGGTGAAGTAGACAACACGAGAATGTTAAGGTGTGCAGAGATGATGGCGACTAAAACAATGCCAAAGATTACAGTTGTGGCTAGCATGTCCCCAACATCGTAATACGATGTTCCCATACTATGGGGAATATGGTAATGCCGATGCTGATAGAATGCCCGCGACGCCGGGCTCTCTCTTATTTGAAGAAATTCTAATAAGTTCACAATGATATGCTGCTTAAAATAAATGTTTTATTCAACTTCGTAATTCATGTTTTATTTTTGCCTAGTCCATGGCGCAATTATACTTGGTCGTTGCCCGAATTCGATTGCCTTTGGAATTCATCAAACGACCAAGTGTAAATGAACGCGGCCGAGTACGCGAACACACTCGTCCAACTACATTTTTTTTCCACTATTGTAAGCTTCTATGTATTCCATTGCGATGACTAGTGTAATTACGCCATAGAAGAATCACCGCTATATGGCGGTGATTCTTCTAGGCTAGGCAGACGCCTAGCCTTTTCCCAGCTATGTTGGTGTAGTGGTATGTAACCCACACGGTCGATTTTCAGTCTATGCAGATGCAGCTGAATACCAGTATTTTACATGGAGCGACTGCCTATCTGATCATTAAAGAGTAAGCTACCCAAAATCATTAAATATCGTGATGAGTTGTGCAAATGCTCCGCAGCATGGATAACAAGACAGGCCTGAAATTTTACGTAATTAGGTTACATTGGATTGTAAATTAAGATGAAATTATCATTCATCTTATAATAACAATTATAAATTGTCCAATTTACGATAAAAAATAAACACCATTTTTTTTTTTAAATAAAAATAAAATGGTAATTATTGGATAAAACTACGACATTATAAATTTGTTCCGTATGGGAATCGAACCCGGGCACTGCCTTTTGCTTGTATTGTCCGTGTGACATAACGCCGCATAGACCGCTTGCAGACCAACCTGGATCCATTTCCTTGTATTTGATCGTTTGACATATCGCCGCGGCGGACGCCGCGTCGCACGCTTGTAGCCCAACGTGGGACCATATTCTTCAACTGTTTGAAGACTGTCAATTTTCATATCATGCATTAGAATAGAACGTCTATTTCGAACCAGATGTCAATGAAGTACATAGTCTAGTGGTACTGTGATCGGACTGTGAATCAGTAGTTGCAGGATCAAATCCCAAAAAGTAAGGATTTTCTTTTTGTGTTTTTTTTTGTTAATGATATTTAAATATTACTTTATAAAACTAGGACACTGTTTTATTTTAATGCATTATGTAGGATTTTCAAATCATTATAAAATATCTATTTTAAAAATATATACTTACTTTTAGTTTTTGAACCATTCAAAAAACAGTTAATCGTAAATAACAAATAAAAATCGAACAAAATTTACGAAAAAAAAAACACAAATAAAAATAAGATAAAAACAAATTGATTATTTTTGGAAAAAACTACGACATTGTAAATTTGTTTCATATGGGAATCGAACCCAGGCACTGCCGTATGCTTGTATTGTCCGAGTGACATAACGCCGCGTCAACCGCTTGCAGCCCAACGTGGGACCACTTCTTTCAAGTATTTGAGCGTTTGACATAACGCCGCGGCGGACGCGGCGTCGCACGCTTGTAGCCCAACGTGGGACCATTTTCTTCAATTGTTTGAAAACTGACAACCGTCAATTATCATGTATTAGAATAGAACGTCTATTTTACACAAGAGACAGTGAAGTAATTGGCCTTGTGGTATTGCGGCCGGACTGTGAATAAGATGATGCAGGATCAAATCACAGATGTTTAAATAATTGTTTTGGTATTTTTTCTTTTTGTTCTTTTTTTTTTATGCTGTAAAATATTACTTTTTGTAACTAGGTGTACTGTTTTATTTATATGCATCTGTATGATTTTCAAATCATTATAAAATATGTAGTTTAATAATATATACTTTTAGTTTGTGAACCATTCAAAGAACAGTTAGGTAATCGTGAATAACAAATAAAAAAAGAACCAAATTTATGAAAAAAAAACACTAAGAAAATTAAAATAAATACAAAATGAGTATTTTGGATAAAAGTACGACATTGTCAATTTGTTTCGTATGGGAATCGAACCTGGGCACTGCTTTAGGCTTGTATTGTCAGTGTGACATAACAAATCAAATGGTCCCACGTTGGGCTTCAAGCGTTCGACGCGTCTCCGTAAACGGCAAAAACGCCAGACGCGCCGCGCGACGCCTATTGCAACGCCCCGCGCCACGCGCCGCGCCTGCGTAAATGAGCCCTAAGAAAGTGCTACGGACCTGTGTAAAAGTGCAAATTGACACTGTTCTTATTCATAAAATTATTAAATTAGAGTTAATTATTGGTCTGTTCAGGCTATAGTGTTATCAATTATTAAGAAGTTTCGTGTTCATAAATAAGGAAGAAAAAAATAGTGTTTGGTAAGTGCAAGGATATGTTTTAAACAATATACTGGAAAACACAAACATAAATACACACATCAAAAGTGTCTAGGGATCAACATATATTTTTGCAATAACTTTTCTCCTGATTGATATTAATTAAAATTTTCTTTAAGGATTCATCAAATAAAGTGTTTTCGTTTGTCACAGTAACGATAAACCAAGTCACCTTTGCATTAATAAAGAAATTTGCCATTTTCTAATAAAGGGATTTTTGACATTTGAACCACTAACATTAAAGTTCGAAAAAAAGACTGAAATAACAGTTTTCTTTAAAATTTTATTGGGTAACTTAAACAATTAATAATCCGTGTTTCTACCGCGAACACTAACAACACAAGAACATCGGTTTGGCATACTCAAAATGAGTTCATCCAAATCACGCTGTGGAATGGCCGCCCATGTTCGTTGCAACAACAAAAAAAGGTCTTCTTGCGACTGGATACCCTCCATATTCGGCAGAGCTCTTCTCTGTAGCATATCCCATGCATGCTCAATCGGGTTCAAGTCTGGCGACTGAGCAGGCCAGGGCAGGACATTGATGTTAGCTGCGGCTAGAGTCTGTCTTACAACTCTTGCGGTGTGCGGTCGTGCATTATCATGCATTAACTGAAATAAGGGACCGATTTGCACTTGTAGAGGAACGATGACGTCTGATACAATCGTCTCAGCATAAATTTGAGCGTTGAGGTTGCCTCTGATCCAAATCAACTCAGTTCTTCCGCCGATCCAAATACCCGCCCATACCATGATGGTTCCACCACTATAAGGATGGACTTCCTGGCAGGATTTTAATCGCTGTTGGCGTCCAGGGGTTCTCCAGTGTCGTATACGTCTTGTATCCGGTCTCATACCAAAACGAGACTCATCAGAAAAGCACACGAAACGCCATTGTTCTTCTGCCCAATTTCTGTGTTCAAGAGCCCATTGATATCGAATCCTACGATTGTGCATTGCTATAGGTGGTACCCGTAGCGGTCTTCGGGAATGAAGGTTCACTTCATGCAAGCGGTTTCTGACTGTTTGGTCGCTAATTAAGATCCCTGAAGAGTGATGAAGCCTCACGGCTAACATCATGGCGGTTATTGTTGGAGCTCTTCGAGTTAAGATTTGAATGTATCGGTCTTGTCTCCGTGTGGTGCAGCGATACCGTCCTCCATGGCGCTCAGCCACGGTACCAGTGCTTCGGTAACGTGTCCAAAGTCGACTGATAACACTCTGACTTGTATTCAGAGCTAAAGCCACAGTACGTTGCCGGGAACCAGCTTCTATCATTCCCACGGCTCTGAGCATTTCTTCCCCGCTTAAATGACGTCGCCGCTCCATAATAACGTTGGTTTTAATCAGTAGTAGGGAAACAGTAGCACTAATAATGTCTTCAATGCGTTGTATGTTTTTATAGGGAAAATATTGACAGCTGATTTTCATCTTTTACTCGAATTTGATTCACAGTTCCTGATTCAAATTATGAAATGCACCAAAAAGGATCCATATAAATTTATAAAATCATAAATTTATTACAAAGCCACATCTCAATCTCAAGAAATCCGCATAAAAATGCTTGATCCCTAGACACTTTTGATGTGTGTAGTAAGCTATAATCTAATATAATGCCCGTTCCAACATTTAAAAAGAATAAACAGAATAGAACAACGCAAAGTCAAACTTAACTTTTACTTAACAAATAAAAACAAGGCACATTTGTAAAACACAAATATTGTTGTTTCAAAAGTTTAAGCTCGCCTCCCCTTAGTCGGACGATTCGCGTTACTTTCACAAAATAAACACAACTTGAAGAGTTCAAACTCACTTTTCATGTTTTGGTGGGTATTTGTTTTTATAGGGTTTGTTGAAAAATATGGTCGGGGTTAGTTGAAGCGGATCAAGGTTCGGTCAAACCAGGAGCTCGTCGCTAAACAGTAGCAGCTGTTCGGGTCGATTTTCAGCTTAAGCCGCGCATGCCTAGGTTGGTCCGTGGATTGGTGACCATACATTACATATCGAGTTTGTTCCGTGCCTCGGAAAGCTTGTTAAGCCGTTGGTCCCGGCTGTCATTTGTGGATCTTTGACACTCGTAACGTGTAACTCAGTGGCCAGAAAGTCGGACAACAGTCTGAACAGATTTTTTTTTGTCAAAAGCCCTAAAGTCTGACATCCAGTCTTTCCAAGGAGAATCGTATTACCTGGGTTGTGGAGGTCAAATAGGTAGTTGCTCTATGTAGAATACTGGTATTCAGTTGATCCAGTTAAACTGGAAGCCGACTCAAATATAGTTTGGAAAAGGCTAGATAGATGATGATACAGGACCGATCAAACCGGTTTTCACTCATTGCGAACTCGATTCCAGTCGTTGGACATGGAGACTTCTTCTTAGTTAAAAACGTTGATATATGTTTGGACTAAAATCCTCTACAAACTCTCCGCTCACTAATGTAGATACGGTCATCAAGTGCGAAAGGCTCAGGGCACGCAGCGTAAGATTGAATACTGTTTGTTTGCGTGGTGTTTGCAATTTTTCCGTAATAGTTCGACTACTCCTTAACTGCGGACTCAGCAGTTTTAGGTACAAGGTGATGGAAAATATAGTAAAGAAAATATATTCTCTTATAGCCAAGAATAAAATTCAAAGTCATAAAGATATTAATTTATTGGTTCAAGACTTCAGCCTAATTTACAATAATTGCACCTTAAATTGGGCTTATGTAAAAAAGAAAGAAAGTAGTCATGTTACTACTATAATCCACCAAGCCACAGTGACCCACTCCATCTCTCAAAGAGCATGAGTTCCAGCATTGACAGCGTATTATGCTCTGTGAGATGAAGAATGATGGAAAAAATGAAAAGTGTTCAAATAAAAAATCGATGTCCTTTTATTTAGCAAATTTCCACTCAGTATAACTGTTTGAATGAAACTAATACCTTTTTAAAGTATATAGGTTTTATCGAAAATATTACAGTAAAAATGCACATAACGAGTAGTTACAAACAAAGACTTTTCCTAAAATATATGAAAATACACGTAAGGACTTAATGTGGAGTAAAGCAGCTTTACATCTGTTTTTAATAAAAAATAACAACTCAACAGCTTATTTTCTTGTTAAAGTAACATTACCTTAACGATAAGCCATAATATACGTAAGTGAAGCTTTAGACCAGGGGTCCTCAACATGAGGTATGCGTTTTTTTTAAGCTTTATATCTGACTAGCCTATGCCCGCGGGTTCGCACGATTTGAGTTCGGTAATTATCACACGGGATAGTACTACCGGGATTAAAGTATCTTATATATTAATCCAGGTTATCAAATACCTTTTTTTTCTTTTTTTTTACGGATGGGAAATCATCAAATTGTCCCTCCGCTAGGCAGATCGGATGGGAGTGTCAGACTTGTACAGTTACTGACTAAAACCCATCCATTTTTCTTTTTTCTTGGCCCTTTGAGTTCCATGGCTACCGTATCTCTTTCAAACAGCCCCGCAGCCCAGGTTATAAATTACTTGTATGCCAAATTTCATTCAAATCCGTTCCGTAGTTTTTGCGTGAAAGAGTAACGAACATCTATCCATCCATCCTCATAAACTTTCGCATTTGTAATGTTAAGGAGGATTGAAGTCCCATCTACCTTTGTATGAGCCAATAAAAAAAAATAGTTGGCTAAAAATATGATTATTATAAACGTCTATGCATGTTCTTAAGTTTAATGCTGTTTCTTTTAATAGTACTTAACATTGTGATCAATATTAAGGTAACCGAAGAAACAAAATTCGAATTAAAAATATAAGGTGGTAACAGATTCAAAAAAGGTTGGCAACCTCTGCTTTAGCACATACACGTACTATAATCATCTACCATATTACAGAAAATGAACCATGTCGTTATTTCTCGGCTTTAAAACTCCATGTAGGTCTCTCAGACCCCGCGGATTACTGTTAAAGGTATAATGAAAAGAGCACATAATATTGTTTATGGGTTTAAATGGAGATTTTTTACGATTTTCCTCCTCTAGAGATAAGTGAAAGTCTACGATGTAATAACATAAATTCATGGTGTTACACGTGTATATGTGGAACCGTTTGTTTTTATTTTACGTAAACCTTTGTAATTTGGACGCGAATAACGGGTTTAATGTGGGTTTTTTCTAACTTGAATTGGCTATGTGTATAATTTGATTGAAAAAGGTGAAGTTTTTGTTGTTCTAGCTCAGCTTTAAAAGTTTTGTTTTTAGGCTAATGATAATGTACCTCTTTTAATAATACTAAATTAACAAAACGTTTGTGTTTAAAGAAGGGTCCGCTTCGTTGAAATTGATACGGGTTTAAATGTTTTAAATCACCAACTATCGTGTCCTAATATCTAGCTCAAATAATCCAATTCCTCAGCTAACTTAAACTAAGGCTCTGCAAGATACTTTCACAAATATTTTTTAGTCCGCCATTACTTATTCTTAACGGAACATCCTAAGAAGATTATAATATTTTCAGCATAAAATCCTGACGATTCTTTAATGTCTAGAACCGAAACTTTTCAGATATCCTAACTACATTTTGAGTGTGGTTACCCTCGAAGAACAATTTACTTCGTTCAAACGCGAATCTGTCTGCCACGAGCATAGATTACGGTCTGGGCAATATTGGGCTATTTTCAGTAGTAATTTCTAACATCATCATCTGCCTAGCTTTTTCCCAAACTATCTTGGGGTCAGCTTCCAGTCTAACCGGACGCAGCTGAGTACCAGTATTTTACATGAAGCGACTGCCTATCTGACCTCAACAACCCAAACTAGGTAACACGATACCCCTTGGTAAGACTGGATGTCAGACTTTTTGGCTTCTGACTACTCGTAACGACTGTCAAAGATCTACAAATGACAGCCGGGACCAACGGCTTAACGTGCTTTCCGAGGCACGGAGGAAACTCGGTATGTAATTATGGATCCACGGACCAACCTCGGCAAGCACGGCTTAACCTTAAAGATCGACCCGGGCGGCTGTTATTATTTAGCCACGAGCTCCTCAGCACGAGCTTCAGTAGTAATGTCTAACATGAATTCATTTTGATTATGTAACATAATTCACATGTTAAATGTTTATTTTGTAATACAAAGCTCAGTTAGGTGTTGAATAATTTAATCAGATTGTTGATGCTTTCGGTCCAGGGTTTGTTAGTGAAATTCGTGAATACTGCCTTTTTTTCATGCGTTAATGCGCTCTCACAAAAAGGGGGCTCAAATCTGCGTATTAGAAACATTATAGACTGGATGCATAAACGAAAGAAAGAGAGAAGCATAGGGACAATGTTATTGATTTTTTCTTAAACGATTTTTTGTAGCACTTCGCAGTCTGGATTCATGACCGTTAAATAGCAAAAATTATTCAGAAAAATACGTAACGTTGCTTTAAAATTCAAAATACTCTTTTCTCATTTAATATTTTAACAATTTTAAGAATTTATTTATATCTATGGATGATGTGGCTTTTGCTTGTTGCAAAGAATTTAACTAAAATGCTATAGGATAATTGTATTTTCGATTCAAAACTCGACGTATTTACGTAACTAATACGTGCTATGGCCTCTGTCCCACACAACTTTATACGTGAAAAATGTTTTTGGTATATTTTCGGAAAATAGCGGCCGTTTAGTTTCTGAGCCGTCACAGTGCAATTCGGGTCATGAAATTCCTGTATTTTCATTTCGAAATTTGTTTGACAAAAAATATCGTTTGAAGGATTTATTTTCGTCATATATTTCGTTGAAATGAACAGCTGATCGAAAAGGTTTTTTTTTTTTACTTTAGCTTTAAAATTATAGCCTTGTTTGTCTTCCAGTCTAGGGTTGACCCCCGGGTAGGGCAAAGAGTTATTTGTTTTTTTAATTGGCAAATTCGCAATAGCAGCCAAGAATATTGTAAAATTTTGGAACCGGTGTTGATCACGTGACTGTTGAACGTGGATGAGGCGAAAGGAATATGTAATTATTGTAGTAGATGACGATCTGCAGTCTACCTACGCCTATGGAACAAAGGTTTTATTTATATTTGTGTCAACAAATTACTGATAAACATAATCGATCGTTTGATTTGTTCTTTTTACTTACATAGAGCTTTAAACAGCTCGAGGAGCGCGTGGCTAAATAACAACAGCCGCACGGGTCGATCTTTAAGGTTAAACCGTGCTTGCCAAGGTTGGTCCGTGGATGGGTGGCCATAATTACATACCGAGTTTCTTTCGTGCCTCGGAAAGCACGTTAAGCCGTTGGTCCCGGCCAGAAGCCATAAAGTCTGACATCCAGTCTTGCCAAGGGGTATCGTATCATCCAGTTACTGGGTTGGGGAGGTCAGATAGGCAGTCACTTCATGTAAAATACTGGTACTGAGCTGCATCTGGTTAGACTGGAAGCCGACCCCAACATAGTTTGGGAAAAGGCTAAGCAGATGATAAGAGCTTAGAACAAACAGCAAAAATGTGAATACTTAACCCGAGTGTCTTTAAAAAAGTGGTAGGTTAAGTCGGGTTTACAATTCCAAAACTAGAACTCCACATTATCTTTCCAACAAAGTTGCTATTAGCACAGAAATAAGTACCTACCAACCTACAAACTTAACTGCGGGTCTAGTCTTTTAAATTAGGTATAACGTAACGGAGGCTGGAATATTCTAGACTTTGTTAGGTCATAACCTCCGTAGAGAGCTGAGGGGAATTTAATCTAGACTTCGCTTTTGCGTTCGTGCGCTTGGAATTTGACGAAATGTTGTATGAGTCTCGTGTAACGCAGACTATGGTTTTAAGTTGTTTTAGAAGTCAAAGGGTTTTTGTTTCATAGGTTTTTATCGAATTCTGCTTCATCATATGCCTAGCCTTTTCCCAAACTATCTTGGGGTCGGCTTCCAGTCTAACCGGATGCAGCTGTGAACCTGTATTTTACATTAAGCGACTGCTTATCAGACTTCCACAACCCAGTAGCTGGGCAATACGATACCCCTTGGTAAGACTGGATGTCAGACTTTTAAGCTTGTGACTACTCGTAACGATTGCCAAAGATCTACAAATGACGAGAGAGAGAGATAGACAGTCGCCTATCTGACCTCCACAACCCAGTAACTGTGCAATACGATGCCCCTTGGTAAGACTGGATGTCAGACTTTTTAGCTTCTGACTACTCGTAACGACTGTCAAAGATCTACAAATGACAGCCGGGACCAACGGCTTAACATGCTTTCCGAGGCACGGAGGAAACTCGGTATGTAATTATGGTCACCCATCCACGGACCAACCTCGGCAAGCACGGCTTAACCTTAAAGATCGACCCGTGCGGCTGTTAATATTTAGCCACGAGCTCCTAAGCTCATCTTTTGATCGAATCCAGCTTGCGTGGTACTAATCCACCGCTGCATTAATGATGCAATCGAAAGATAATGACTGACTGTTTCCAATTTTCCTTAACATTTGCCTACTCCGAATAATCCATTAAGAATGAGTCCAGATCGTCACGCCAGCTTTTTTGGGCTTGCCTCGGGTGCGACCACCGTCTTCAAGCACCTACTTTGTGACTATCTTATACACTTATGGTACCGTAAATTTGTATGATTTCTCAAAGCATAACACGTACCTTTATTACGCAGAAACCTATCTTTATTATATTTAATGTCTCCTATAATATTCACATCTGTAATATTATACATAATTATATCTGTCCCACAGATATACATTTTTATTTAGAAATCGAAAAAATTGCATTTATTTTTACGATCAAGGAAAAAAATCAGCATAAGTATTAATGACTGATCCATGTGAAGCTACTTGCCTTTCCATTTCACTGGGTTCCAAACTTAACTCATGCACGTATGGACGACTCTATTACCATACAAATATGGGTGAGTTTACTATGGCAGCGACAAAGGATAAGTTAGTAGAGTGGTATGCCATACATGATTATGTCGACCTCAAAAGTAGGACAGTATAGTGCAGTATGTTGTCAGAAATGCGTCTTAAGGACATTATTTTATGATATTCGAAATGAGGCAACTGCTTTAAACTAGCGTTATGTTTTACGTTTTTTTTTATAGATTGTTTGTTCTTGATTACGAGGGAACTTTGATGGATTGATAAGGGGTTTTAATGAGGCAAGTTAGCAACCACTGCCAACTGCAACTGCCTTGTTGTGTTTGTTATGTTTCCGTTTACTTTATTTTTTGTAAAATTTCTTATTTCTAGCGAAAAACGCGAGTTATAATAAATATTATGTTGTGATGAAAGTCGATTTAAAAAACTTACTAATAAATCTCCTTACTATCCTGTCATATTCGATAAACTTACTATAGGTAAGTATATAAGCAAGTATTTTTTACTGAAACTCGTCGACAAACTCCATTATAAATGAGGTTCGCTAACGACCTATTCTTGACTAACACTATCTAGAATAACGCCCTAATGACACTAGATGAAGTTGTCTGAAGCCTCTGTGTAGGTTGGATATGCGTTTGGGATTTGTGGGACATGTCCTTATTCTTTTTTCAAAATCGTTGCGAGCACTTCTTATTTTCTTTGTATTCATGGGTGAGTTATCTTCTTTGTCTTTTTTGCATTGTCAAAAGGTACATGCACATACCCTTAAAATTAGTGAAAGTAGCTGTAAGATTTGCAAAATGTTTATCCGACTTGGACATCACTATTGCACAGAAACAATTAGTTCAAACAGTGCCTCACTCTAGCTATGCTTAACAGTCATATAACATTCTGGAAGGAATAAAAGAGAGATGCTAGGACGCAATATGTGCAATATATTCAAAACTCTAGTGAATCTGTTTCTTCTAGGCAAGCGTGCTCCACCCTAGGCCGCAACTTCAGTTTACATTAGGCGAGTTGCGGCCAAAAGCAAGCCTATTTTGGGTTGAAAAAATCTTGATTATTTATAGAGTACATTAAAAATAAAGTCTGTTCAGTATCTCAAACATCCACTTTCCATTTGCAAAAAAAAAATGTATCGAATAAAACCTTACAGAAAACTCCAATCAAAAACTGTCCCAAATTATTCACTCAGGCACATACACCCTACATCTATACAACGTGTTGGAACCGCGAACACCTTCAGTTATAAAGGTGTGGCCACGTCAGCGTTTATCGGTCGCGCGCTACTCATCAATCTTGCTTTCGTTCAGGTGATATGTCGCGCGTCCATTGAACACGATTTTGTGTGGGACGTATTCAACTAACGTAACAAATGACATTTTTCTGTTACGTGATCATTTGAGCGCGTTTTCGATAGTGTGTTCGGGGTTTATGATATATATTTTTTCTTTTGTTTTCCGTGATTGAGTATAGGTTTGGTTTTGAAGTGAAAGTTGTGTAGCCAAATATGAAAAATGATGCCTGGGGTTTAGGTTCAGTAACGTTTGTACCGAAAGCCTGAAAAAATATTTCGTTGGTTACTGTTGGCTGTCATTTGTAAATCTCTGACAGTCGTTACAGGTAGTCAGTGGGCCCGAAAGTCTGACAACCAGCCTTACCCAGTACTAACTGGTTTGTAGAGGTGAGATAAGCAGTGGCTCCATGTAAAATACTGGTATTCAGCTGCATACGGTAAGACTGGAAGCCGGCTCCATCACAGTTGGGAAAGGCTAGGCAGATGATAGAGAGAAGAGTAAACTGTTAGAAATGGAAATGTATAAACCAAACAATACAAGATGTGTAATTTAGTATTATATATGTCAGAGACAGTCATTAGTACGGACATGAATCGAAAGCGCGCCAAAGGCAACCTACTTACCAGCCTACCCACACCTACTGCAGAGTCGTGATGTTTCGAGCTCGCTGCGAGGAGGACAGTCAGTGTCTGATGGTGGCGAAGTCAAGACGTCCCGAAACTGTATCCCGATTCATGGTGCCTAGTGTTATTGTGTTGGATTGTAATTTCAAGTAATTTGTTAGTTCGACAAAAGCAGTGTATCGTGTGTAGTGTGTGTGTTTCATAGCACGAAACCCATGTTCTGCCCACATTAAGACCGTGTCTAACGAAATAAAATCAACTCACTACGACATATAGTTAATAATAATAATCTCTGCCTAATCCTTCGTGGATATCCCTCGAAGGGTTACACAGAAGTTTAATCTTAGTTTACTTAGTTGTTGCCTGTTATGTTTAAATCCGAAGTAAGAGAAGCCATTGCATTTACTTCCATTACATCAACTGTACACAAATCTAGACTTCGGGTTGCTACACAGTTTTTTAAGGCCTAATTTACCTCATACAAGGTGTTGTTTTGCATCCTCGTCAAAATTCAGGAGGTTGTCACAGAAGACTTAAAATAATCAATTAAAACTCGGTACCTAGTTAATTATTAATAAACGCTATTTTTTTTTGTTGTTTAAGTTTGTCAATATTTCACAATAACCCCCTTAACGTGGTTTAAGGAATAACAAATTATCGAATAAACGTTTGAGATTGTTTCTATGTGTGGAAGCATGGTTATAGGGCGAAAATCAGACAGGCTGCGTTAAAAGATCTTTGGTAAATTTTTATCTTGTTCTACGTTTTGTAGTAAGCAACGATTTATTGTCGACCCTACGATGTCCTACCACACTTAAGTATTAATGCTGTAACATAGAAATATTGTATAACTAAATGGTTTTTAAAGAGTAAAAAGTTGGAACTTTGACCCCTAATATCTCCGTAACTAGAAGGTTCCCAGGTATGGTGTAGAACAAAAAAATGATCGCAATGACCGGGAGAACCAGTGCCTTTCGGCTTCGTTAAGAGGTGTTTTACACCCTTTATACATCTGTTCACTCAAGTTGTCAACTACAACCTACTTAATATTAACCTCTGAAAATGTGTCTATTTTTAGCATCTGCTACTGAACTAGGTTTAAAGCCTGTGATTCTGTACGCAGCGCCCCAAGCCCTCATACTAAGTATACAATTTTTTTTTTTTTTTTTTAAACTTTGCCCCACACTAGGAATTTCTCCTGTATCGTGGGTGCGTTCACAAACATTTAAACTCACATACACAAACAGCCAGACCCGAAACAACTATTTGTAGGCCATACAAATATTTGTTCCGTGCGGGGATCGAACCCGCATCACGTAGCGCAGCAGTCGAACGCTCAACCACTGCGCCAACCGTGTCGTCAAAAATATGTAAGTATGAGCTCACTAAGGCAACAACTACATAACTTTTTCGCAACTATGGGTCGGCATCCAGTATCCGTATGCAGTTGAATACCAGAATTTTACATGGAGCGACTGCCTATCCAACCTTCATAATCGGCTGGTCCTGGGTAATAATAATACCCCCTTGGTAGTCGTACTGGGTAATCGCCCATAAGTCCCATAACCAATCTTGCTTGGGTCTTTACATCTGTAAAGATACTGGCATTCTCCATTCAGCTGCAAAAAGGCTAGACAGCTGAGGATACACTGTTTTTGATGCTTTATTAATTTTAATATGATAAAAGAATGCCATCAATATTTCAGATTAAAAACCAATTTTACGTACCGATCTAGCGTACCGAATTGAACTTTGGGGTTCGAATTTTCCTCTTCGATTTAATTTTAATTCTGTTCGATCAAGAAACGTTTCTCGTGAACTATGCAAACACTTCTTCATTAAGAGGGTCTTTGTGTTACAGTGTGGGGCTAGAAGAATTATCGGAAGTTGAATGTAGTATATTATAGCAAATGCCTAACAAGATAGCGTTGGGTGACGCAGACAACCCGTAACGACTGTCAAGTAATGACAGAATAAACGAAAGAAGTATGGTGTACTTCCTCAGGGGAGCACACAAAGACCTTTACTATTTCATACTATAAACAAACAAGTGGCTCAGGAATCCAAGGCTACCTTTCCGAGAATGTCAAATCTACTTGTAAAGGAAATTACTAACGTTTTTTATAATACAAACAACCATTTCTAAGAAAATCAATTTCAGTATATTACCAAAGCATCCAGGTTTAACAAATATGAATGTTCTAGAGATATTAATATGGTTGGCTAATAAAATTGATTTGGGAATTGGGGTACGCTTTTTAATAACCTGCATTGTCATACTGTTGGAGAAAGGTCTCCTCCATAAACTCCCACTCCTTTCTTTGTGCTGTTTTATCCGGCCAATCTATCATCTTTCATTTTCATAAAAAAAAAAATGAAAAAAGGAATTTGTAATAAATATTAATCTTCAAACCTACTATGTAATTTTTGCATTCAAGTATTAAAAAATTGGACCTTTCATAAACCGATCATTCTTAACCAAAATAAAACGTTTCTGAAACAGTTCTACGAAAATCCTATTTTTTTTATTTGTGTCAAATAAATTCTATTTACGGGCACAGAAATCCGCTTCCTCTTAAACTCACTTTTTCCATGGCCCAACAAAGTCTCGCAACAAACGAGAAAAATCAACTGCGAATCTAAATATTTTTTCCACGTTACACCAATGAGTAATGACTGATTGAACGAGCGATAAAAACTGCCTCTGAGCGTAGAAATAAGGGAGATGTGTTTTCTATGTAAATATTGAAAATGCTTTGAATATCGGGTCAAATTAAGTTAGCTAGCAAAACTCTGCAGAAGTAATGAGTAAATGTGATAAAACGACAAAAAAACGTTCGAATTTTTTTTTGGGAAGCATTTTATCGTTTAAAAAATCCCACCTGTTCTTGCTTTTATGGTGCCTCTCCAATTACCGAAGATTAGCTGTCAACTCCGAATGTTTCTCCATGTTCTTTGTGAGACGGAACAGCTCAACAGCACTCAGGATACCGGCCAATTCACGAATGTTTCTCCTGGCTGAGAAACATTGGCGAATTGACCTTTTTTTCTCTTGACAACACCGCGTTTGAATTAACACAAAGTGGTAGGGGCACTGACATACAAACGAATACAACGTATTCACTACATCATTTCAAACCCACGTCATAGAAATAATTATTTTTTATCGGCAATTAAAAAAAAAAAAAAAGTTTCCTACAGAAGTGCAATACCTACACTGTCAAAATGTAATATACAGCTGTCATTTTTATGGATTATTGTACATTCATCGGAAAGTAAACTTGCCACCAAAAAAAGTAAGCATGTGTGTTCGTCACATATTAATAAAATTTTGATCGTCAAATTGTTTGTTTATACTCGGACAGCAGAAAAATCAAACAACAAGTAGAAAAAAAAATACAGTTCTGACTTTACTTACAATTTTCTGGAGTATTTAGCTCGAGGCTGGTCTCTTCTAAGTGTTCAACTAAAATCTGCCAACATATGAGGACTGCTTGTGACCTAGACCTTTTTCAAGGCTAGAAATGTTCTGATGAAACCTTTCTCAACGTTCGCCGCCCACGGTTTCAGGTTCTCGGGTACTAGAAGCTACCACTAGATACAAGTTCGTTATAGCATGTGCAGGAGCGCAAGAAACAATACAGATGTATGGTAAGTTACTTAGTTCTCATTCTTTTTCGTAGGTTATCTTAAAGTTACAACCTGTTCTTTCATAATTTTAGAAATCATTATTTATTTTCCTTTCGACGGCCAAAAGTCAATTATTTTGCTTGCTGCCAGTATTTTAGCAAAAATTATGCCAATAATGAGGACTTGATCCGAATTTACACATATTTTTAATGCATGTAGCGAACTAATTTCCAATCTAGGGAGTTTACAAAAATGTGTCGAGTTTACTTTGTGACGAATGTACAATAACCCATTTTTACGCCACGCACGAACCACCCACGTTAAGAATGATGTACTGAACATTCATACGTGGTAACCATTTGTGCTTCGGTGTTCTATCCACCCTGTATAGAGTTTTTTTCAATCGGAAATTTAAAAAAAAATCTGCTGTTCCACAACTTGTTGACCGTAAAGATATTGCACTACTGTAGGAACAGGTATTTTTTTTATGAAAACTTCTATGCGGATGGTTTGGGATGAGTATAAGTATTTAAAAGAAGATTGGCCCGTTTTTATGAAATAAATCCAACCAACAATTTCTAGCATATAAGTAAAACGATTTGTCTCTTATTTTTATTATACCCAGAAAGCCGTAAAAACTAAAAAGTTTCGTAGGGTCATAAAAGTTAGAAAGTTTGAAAATTCGCTCTGTTTAATGATATTATTATAACTAGGTACTAGAGATAATTTACGACACTTTTAACGTCTGGTGTAATTTTAAACTAAGCCTCTCTCAAAAGTAAAGGAAATTATACCAAAATAAGTTTAATGAAAACCTATCAATCCGTCCTAATATAGTCATTTACTTGCTTGAAAAGACACTTCTGTTAAGCTATGTAGCTATGTAGTACAAACCTGTTATAGAAAAATAAACTATTTGTAAAATCTAATATTTACACTACTTTTTATGTTTCTTGCTCCGGCAAATGACGGGTTGATAGAAAATGTGATTCCATGCCAGAAGAGGCGCCCTTAGGGTTCCTTTCCACCAAGCGCAAAAATCCTTGCGTACTATTTTAATGTCACTGAATAACGGACTGTATCGGCATTGTCTTTAAGTACAAAATTGAGCGCTCGCGCATATGCGACAACAATTTTCTTCTACACTCCTGTTGTTTTACGTTTAACAAACAGCTACCAGATGCGAAGAAATAGTCAATCTGGTTTATGTAAGGGTCATAATCGACTTCTTCGATTTTTTGTAACTAAGACGTCTCGGTATCCTCAAGATATTTACTTTCACCGTTTTGAGAGTAGCGGTGATAAAATAAATTACACAAAGTAATACGCCCATGCAAAAAGTACACGGTGATTGCCGAAAGTCGGACGATGCCCCCGCCGCCGAGGCCAGCCCAGAAAGAAGTGGCGAGACGCTCTGGACGCGGTTCGCGAGGGCTGATTCCAGTAAGCACGGGAAAAAAGCTCATGGCAGAAATTGGGGGAGGCTTTTGCCCAGCAAAGGGACAGTACAGGCTAAAAAAAATGCTACTGGGCACCACCCACGACGAAATCGAAAGTCGACTCCTTTTTTTTACTCTTTTTAAATCCTCGATGGATGTCCTCCACCCTGGGGAGAGTGAAGGGTTGTGTCAGACTCGTACTGACTAAAACTATACCGGGTTCTAAGCACGCTTGCGTCAGGGGGCAGCGGGATCTAATGCGACTTCCATTGCCCCGGACTAGTCCGCTTGTCCTTTGCGGGCCTCTTCCCTGGGGGGAGTGAGGAGTACTCCACCGTTACGTTACGTCTAAGAGAGGCGCGCGTGGAACACAACGCGCCACCGTTTACGATGCATATCCCGAATCCGTCGCCCTTGGACCTGTTTAGGGTCGGAGCCTCCTCCGCCATTCTGCCACTATGACCCGTTGAAGCTGAGACCGGTGTAGCGTTATTGTCGCTGCACCAGCTTTTCGCTCCAATCCTTGGCGTACTCGTGCCACTGATGTAGTGTCGCCGGAAGTTGAAGACTACACTAACATTTGGACAAAAAAAAAATAGTTCTATTTTGTCATATCTCTCTTCTTTCTTCAATCATTGCCAACCGAAACATACGCCATACTAATGATCAATGAGTACATGTTGCTTTTTATCTAAATTCCCAAACAGTCGTAAATATATGCCAGCATTTTTTATATGGATGCGATAAAGTTTTTATATGCCAGTGTGGTAAACTCAACCACATGTCCATAGCACAAATTTTACATAGATTTCCTTTATGCCAGAACAGTAGAGATGATTTTCGTAGTTCACATGTAACATTAGACGGGCGTGTGGTTGACTGGTACTATGTTTATGTTTTAAATGTCACACATGTTTTGGCGGTTTTTATATTTATTTGATGGTTTTTACTGCATGTACACGCAGTTTTTATTCTGCTTGGTCGGATTTGGTGAAACATGATTTAGGCGGACTTAGAAGATGCCACATTTACTGTTTGACAGAATGTAACACTGACCTTTTAAGAATTTCACAAAATACTTGACTAGCCTGTTTCGTTAATCGGAACCGCTATTTCCGAGAAAGGGGTTTTGGGTTCAATTCTCAGGTCGTCAAAATGTGTTATAGGGTTGTACTATCAGGAATTTCTTTTTTTGGGCCGGTAGATAAAAATAGGCTCAACGCGTATTACATGAGGAAATGCATGTAAATTACTTCTGCCTAACACTGCGGTAGTTGCAAGGGTGATGATAGTTTGTTTTGTGATTCTAAGAAGCAATGTTTTCTAAGCAAATCTACGGCTGTGTGCAAATTGCCCATGTATGTGTGAGATTGCATGTGTACTCAAGCAATAATTCGTCTCCAAATGACTTTATACGCATTTCGCACACAATAAAACTAAAAGACAACGTAAAACGATTACGAGCGAAGGTTTTACGATGCCGGTGAAAGCGCCTAATTACATTTATTTATAGCCACTTAATCATTGCTGCCAGTTAAAGAAACAGTCTGTTGGTTATTTGAGTCGTGGATAATTAATGTTGGAAATAAAATCTTTATTTCGACGCCAAAGGGAATTCGCGGAAGGGCTTGTAATAATAAGTTGTGAAAAGTTGATTCTATGACTGTTTGATGTTAAGATTTTTAGAGATAAGATGGAGAATTATTACTTCAACAGTCTTGAAAATCAAATAAAGCGTTGTCTGCGATTTAATCGAAGTACTACGAATCTTCGTAGCAAAGGCGTAGCGTATTGACCGGGTTCTACGAAATTCGTAGCGACGTCGCGTCGTTGCTGATTGTGGGAACTTGATACTTATTCGTATGTAGCTTTGGTATTTATTTATTTATTAGTAGTTCAATGGGTCGGGCTTTGAACCTTTGCGACTTAGACGGCTCAATTGTTATTCATCTTTGATGTAAAAGCCGCTCTTATAGGTGATCATTAATATTGATGAACTAGTTAGTAGCGACGACCACATTGTTTATGTTTTAATTAGAAATTAAAGGATGTCTATTTGTGTAACATGGGTTGGGTAGGGTTTTAAATTTTAGCCTTCCATATAACGGTATTCTTTTTTTTTTTAATAACGTTTCCACACACTAGGAATTTCTCCTGTATCGTGGGTGCGTTTACAAACATTTAAACTCACATACACAAACAGCCAGACCCGGAACAACTATCTGTAGGCCATAAAAATATTTGTTCCGTACGGGGATCGAACCCGCGACACGCAGCGCAGCAGTCGACCGCTCAACCACTGCGCCAACCGTGCCGTCGTGGTATTTTGTTAATTATTCATCAAAGTGAATGATCTACTTAACAATGTCTGTGGTTTGTGGGGTGTTACACATACATTCGGCTTAGCACATTAGATCTAGCAGTATTTCTTGAAAAACAGAGCTGACTTGGAACAATCACCACACATATTTAGCCCAATCCGATCGGCAAACTCGTTCCGCATCTCACATCACTGAATCAAATTCGACCCAGGACGGTAATCTAACTTAGGCCGAGCAACTTTTTGCCGAACGTCTGAATGTCTACGTGGATATTCGCCCGACCATGCCGAAATAAAGCCGATACTTTTATAAGTTTTTAAACTGACATGGTCAGTAACACTATCATCGACACTGAAAACAGGATATTTACCATGTTTACTAGCAAAACAAAACAAATAATAAACATGGTACCTACCTAAATATCTCGTTTTCAGTGTTAATGATAGTTGAATCCGTATATATGATCTCGTGAAAATTTAGGATGTTGTCACAAAAGACATAAATAATCAATATAAATTACGATACCTAGTTTATTATTAAAAAACACTGTTTTTTGTTGTTGTTTAATTTTGTCAGTATTTCAGAATAACCCTCTTAACGTGGTTTAGGGAATAAGAAATTATCGAATAATAGTTTGAGATTTTTTGTATGTGTGTAAGCGACTTTATAAGGCGAGGATTAGACGGGCCGCGTTAAAACATGGGTGGTTCACACCTATCGATTTCCGTATATAAAAAGGAAAAAAAAATTACCTACCCATTTTATTATTGATTCGGGACGAGAACCATTAGCATAGTTACCTTCTTGAATTTGACGAGGACGCAAAACTACACCTTGTATATTTATATCACCTTAAGAATTTATCAATTTCTGTAAACATAATTTTTTATAAGAAGCCGTTTAGGAACTTTGACTCAAGATTAGGTATAATTATTTCAAGGTGACGTTTAAATTATTTGGAACAAGTTAAGATGGAACTTTTGCCAAGCTGTTAAAATGTCACGGAGCAGTCTAAATAGTTTTCAAGTTATTTTGATTGAAGTTATTAAAGCTTAAAATTATTCAATCTGTTTGAAATTTCTCGTTATTGAAACTGGCTTTAAAATAATTTCATGATTAATTTATCAGAATTTTGTGTAAAGGATAACGTTTAATTTTCTGACTTCTTATATCAGCAGGCAATCGGTTGAGAAGGTATGGTACTCTTTTATCAACCGTTCGGTCGCCAAAATAATTACTGGTTTTAGGTACATCAAACTTGCCTTGGCATGTCCTAGAACTAAAAAATCGAAGACATGTGTCATCTACCAACCCGCACTGGGCCCGCGTGGTGGATTACAGCCCGCTCCCTCTCATAGAGAAAAGGCCTGTGTCCCAGCAGTGGGAACATTATAGGCTGATGATGATGATGAGATACATGAAACGATGTGTGAATGACCGAACGTAGACGACAGAAAAAAAAGAAGCATGGAAGGATCGTACCTGTTGGCGTTCAGTAACTTCTGACTGCCCTATGGCCAAAAGGCATCAGTTTATGTGTGTATGTATTTTCATAGAACAGAAGCAGTAGTGATGCATAAGAGGAGTTCGTGTCTAAATAAATCAAAATCGAAATGTTTTTATTTCACATAGGCCTACATGGGCACTTGTAAAACGTCGACAAAAAGGTGCTCGGTTCGGGTTGGTCGTTTCCTATGGAGAAGAACCGGCAAGAAACTCCATGGTTACTCTTTTAAAATCATTTGGCTTTACAATTTTTCTATGTTACAGCATTGGCACTTAAGTATGAGTGGACATCGTAGGCCCGACAATAAGTCGTTGCTTACTACAAAACGTAGAACAAAATAAAAAGTTACCAAGGATCTAGGAATATATAAGGCCTACAATGTCCATACATTTACAAACAATCGGTAAATAAGCAAAAGAGTCTATACAAAAAAAAAAAAAAAAAGTGAAAAAAAGTTGCAAAAAGACTAGATTAAACAAGTGACACAAATGTTGTCATCCGTGCTGTAACTATTCTAAACAAAATGGTGTAATGATTAAGAAACTATTGTAAAACATCTGATTAAAAATAATGGAAAAAAGGAAATAAAAAAAAATAGGATTGAGAATAGTTAGAGACATCCACACATTTGTGCTGTTTTATGAGCTACCAGGGAAGCCGCATGAAAACAGCTGCTCGGGTTGCTCTTCAGTTAAGCCGCGCTAGCCTAGGTTAGTCCGTGATTGGATGACAACCCCTTATACACAGAAACTCCTCCGTACCACGGAAAGCATGTTAAGCCGTTGGTCCCGGCTGTCGTTTGTAGATTGTTGAAACGTCGGTAGTCAATGGCCCGAAAGTATGACAATTGTTGTCGCTGGCAACTCTATGCGGCCGCCAACTAACCCAGGCGCCGACAGAGGGCGATTGCGAGGCGACAACGAGACGGCAGCGGCGCACCTCGCCCCTTTTTGCTTTCGACTACGGAGCTGTTCGGTCATTCCTATCACCTTGTTTCGCGATCCTGGCTATAATATCATTAATTTTGTATATCATTATTTCACCGTCTAAATTGCAAAATCATAAATAACTTCCAAACTACAGTGTGTAATTTAGTTTGACATAAATAAGTGAAATTGGGCAACGTTGTTTCTTTTCTAATACAATCAGTCTTACCAAGGGCTATCGTATAACCCAGTACTAACTGGGTTGACGAGGTTGGATAGGCACTCGCTTCATGTAAAATACTGGTATTCAGCTGCATTCGGTTAGACTGGAAGCGGACCCCAATAGGGGGAAAAGGCTAAGCAGATGATGAGATGCAGAGTGACTCAGTCTCAAACCGTTTACCAACTGTGTATTGCTACACTCATCGAATAATGCGTCATGTTCGTGAACGGGCGCTGTCAGTTGTGACAGGTCATCTCTTAGCTGCCACGGTTTATTTTAATTACTTTATTTTTTAATTACTGATTTAATCTTTTGCCCTGGACGCTCTTAACTTGCCCGTATTTCTACATCGTTCTCACATATTTGTACACACACACATGGCTGTCGGTTCTACACAAATTTCATCCATGGCGTTACCCGACTCGTGGATTACGCGGGTAACAGGAAATCTCGTCAGTAATGGCTTATGGTAACTTAACCCGTCACCTTGGCATGAGACGAACGGTTTCATAAATAGGATGGCTGCCCGGAAGCTATGAAAGGTTTTTCAGTATGTTTGTAAGTCGATGACCTTGAGTTAAAGGAGGTTAGGGATCTAGATGAATTATTTAAATCTTAAATAACCTTCTATTATAATAGGTACTAAGCATAAATGCCCCACACTAGGAGTTTCTCCTGTATCGTGGGTGCGTTTACAAACATTAAAATTCATATACACAAACAGCCAGACCCGGAACAATTATCTGTAGGCCATACAAATATTTGTTTCGTGCGGAGATCGAACGCGACACGCAGCGCAGCAGTCGATCGCTCAGCCACTGCGCCAACAGAGTGCCGTCAATCTTACCTACTATGTGTGAGCAATTGCCGAATACTGAAATTAAGAACAGATTTACGTACTCGCAACCAGCGAGCGTGTATTACTAGACGTATGAACGTAGACAGAGCGAAAGGAGTTCTGTAGCAGGTAATGTTCTGTGGTTTCTGGCTACATCCATGAGAAAAAGGCGTTAGTTTTTAGGGTTCCGTACCCAAAGGGTCAAACGGGGTCCTATTACTGAGACTTCGCTGTCCGTCCGTCCGTCCGTCTATCACCAGGTTGTATCTCATGAACCGTGATAGTGAGCCAGTTGAAATGTCTACAGATTGTATATTTCCTGTGTCGCTATAACAACAAATACTAAAAACAGTTTTTTTTTTTTTGAAGATAGAGAAGTTTGGCCTGAGCCCCTACGCACATGCGGCTTCCCTGGTAGCTCATAAAACGGCACAAATGTGTGGATGTCTCTAACTATTCTCAATCTTATTTTTATTTTGTTTTTTTTTTATTTATTTTTTTATTTTTATTTACTTTTTCCATTATTTTTAATCACATGTTTTACAATAGTTTCTTAATCATTACACCATTTTGTTTAGAATAGTTACAGCACGGATGACAACATTTGTGTCACTTGTTTAATCTAGTCTTTTTGAACTTTTTTTTTTTTTTTGTATAGACTCTTTTTCTTATTTACCGATTGTTTGTAAATGTATGGACATTATAGGCCTTATAGATTCCTAGATCCTTGGTAACTTTTTATCTTGTTCTACGTTTTGTAGTAAGCAACGACTTATTGTCGGGCCTACGATGTCCACTCATACTTAAGTGCCAATGCTGTAACATAGAAAAATTGTAAAGCCAAATGATTTTAAAAGAGTAACCATGGAGTTTCTTGCCGGTTCTTCTCCATAGGAAACGACCAACCCGAAGCGAGCACCTTTTTGTCGACGTGTTACAAGTGCCCATGTAGGCCTATGTGAAATAAAAATATTTTGATTTTGATTTTTAAGTGGGCTCCTATACTTACAAAATAGTGAATTTTTTTACTCGTTTTTTGTAAATAATGGTACGGAACCCTTCATGCACGAGTCCGACTCTCACTTGGCTGGTTTTTTTATGTGGACATTTAACTAATATCTTGGAATATGAAAGCGTGTGTGGGCTCCTTCAATAACTATCACCGCGTTTAGTTACATAATTATATTTTATGGTGCCAGTAGGTAGAACAGACATAATAATTCTTAGTAAAAGGCCCGATTTCACGTGTAATTTATAACTACTTTTTATCGGCTCAGGCGCAAAATGTCTCTTTCGCAAAATGTCTACTGGTAGTAAAATGTCTCTTTCTCATAATGTCGCTTTCGCAGAATGACTCTTTCTCAAAAGGTCGCTTTCTCACAATGCCTCTTTCGCAGAATGTCTCTTTCGCAAAATGTCGCGTTAGTAACTTAGAAAAAAAATTAGCCTGGTTTATAAAAAGGGTGTTTTCTTCCAATTTCTTATTAAATGTTTACAAGTTTTACAAGATATTCAATCGTCGAGTCTGACTCGGCTGGGCAGAGTATGATTTGTTTTCATTTTTTGTAATTGAAGACTTATGATTTGTTTTCTTTTTTTTTTGTAATTGAAGATTAACAAGTAATTTTTGTCTTATAATACACACAAGAAAGGTCAATTGTCAGATGCGACTTCAGAGTAACTACACAATAATGAAACAAGTCAGGTCATCGACACATGGAAGCTTTAGCATACAAATCCGTATGTAGGTGGACCAATTTAACCCCTCTACCGCGATAACACGGTACAAAATACCCGAATAGCTCATGGTTTGGGATGGGAACACAAAATCTCATCATTCACGGCTTACTGTAATTCTACACGTCAAATACGAAGCTTTAGGGCCCGACTCGACCAAAGCAAAGACGAGAGGAGAGGAGACGTGTTGTAAACCACTAAAAGAATTTCATTATTTACATTTCTTGTTGTTGTGACTTTTAACAAATTACCGGCAGAATTAAAGAATATTCAGAATGTGAACATGTTTCGAAATAAACTCAGGACTTTGCTAATCAATAAGGCCTATTACGGCATTGTTGAATTTTGTAATGACAAAAATTTTAAAACTAGTATTAAAGGAGACGGGCGAGACTACATGTATTTTGGGACCCACTCTTAGAGGTAGCATTCATTATAGCAACTTATACGTAGTTGTAAAACGACTAAAGACTATTAGAAAACTAAATGGAAAGTAAGACGGAAAAGTTGGGAGAAAAGAGATATACGTCTTTATACAAGATAACCTAAAAATGTTACGATTAAGGTTTTTAACAGTGGAATGTCTCCGTAATTAAGATGAATCAAAATACAATAATATTTAAGACGACTCATAAAGGGAAATTCGAATAAACTACTGTATTTCCCTCGCAGTTTTAGTTCTAACTTTACGTGTTTTGCTTCTCGTCATAAGCCAAAACCCGAATTTTTATTTCATTGCCTGTACATAATTGATGAATCATAAAACTGCTAGACTGCAGCTAGAGACTAAACTGATTACCACTCCAGTAATTAGTTCAATCACTATTAAAACTATATCGTTACGATTTATTTATAAGCGAATTATAGGCAAGCAAAACGATTCTTATTACACTGAGAGAAAATAATATCGTTTTACATAAATTAGTACAGCTAAAGCTGACTAGCTATGTACAGCTTTTGAAAAGCAGGGTTTGTTGAATAAAAAAAGTATGAGTAATACATCTTATTTATTGGTATTTTTACATAGTTTTTATTTTATGCATCACAGACGTTACGATGGCCAAGTTGCTGTCGTGCTTCATTTTCAGGGTCGCAGCTTATCAGCCCCCAACATGCGTGACAAATGCAGTCGTCTCCTGTTATCTGGAATCAATTAATTATTTTAAAATAAATAAATTCACCTTAAGTGTAATAAACACAAAGAGTTCCAAGTATAAGTAACAAAAGTACCTGACTCGCAGGTCTCCAGGTCCCCACCCGAAAGAAAAACAGAAATGTCGTTTGATATGAAAGAGAATAATTATGACCTCTGATACCTGTGGAGCGGTATATAAATATTTTAAGACAAAATGCAACAGCCACTCATCTTCCATTTTGATGACAGAAAGATCTCAGTAAAATACACTACTTCTACTGCTACCTCGGCCAGTCTTTTACTGCAAACTGTTTTAGTCAGATAAAGTATAGGGCAACAGTAAGAATGAGTCTAATATGAGATTACAACAGTATGTATTTATACATATAAAAGCTAAACGAATCTCAGTTTGTTGTTTAGATAGATATCCTAAATAAGTTCTTAATTTATGTTATAAATACATGTTTTTTACGAATATACTTACATCGCGTGGATACACTATAGTATCTGCTTACTACAGATACTTTATACTCACACTTAATCATCCATATTCATATTTTTATTTCATTTTTATAAATATTTTCTAATCCTTTGTTGTGACATGTTTACTTCAAATTTGTCAGATGTCATTTACTTTTATTTTTGATTGTTACCAGCCAAACTCTCTATGAAGGTTTCATTTAGATTATATATTACTAAAAATTATTATCATCAATTCGTCAGTTCAAATTGTTGTATTTTATAGTTAATTGCGAATATTTGCTGTGTAAAGATATTCTAAGTTATATTTCTAAAAATATTATGTGCAGGGTTTTTGACCATTGTTACTGGCTGTTTTTAATACTGGCAGGTTGCGTCTTAATAGAGCGCAGCAGTTTTGAATCTAAAAAGTCATTGGAAGAAAAGAAACGGAAGATCAGGGTATAAAAGGGATTTCTGACAGATGCCCTGGTTCTAGTCTGGAGTTAAGAGTCGGTTCAGTCTGGACACGAGAAATCAGTATAGTCTAAAATCAAGAAAACAGCTAAGTCTAGTTTGGAGTCAAGATCTGTCATATCTTGAGTTTTGAGCACAGCCTGGTGGAGTCAAAGAGCGGCCTTCGTTTAGTGCTGCCGTGGCTGTTGCTAACTGTCTGCTGGAAGCTGCTTTGCGAACTGACGAGCCTGACACTGGGGCTCATTACCTGTCTGCTGGAAGCTGCTCTTCGAGCTGACGAGCCTGGCATTGGGCGGTACGTGTCTGCTGGTGGGTCCTACCAAATCGCCCTGCATCAAGTTCGTCGTGGTCAAGCTCATCTTAATCAAGCCAGCTTTCTACGACTGCAAGTTTGTCTTCAGTTACTATCACGCTCAGAGATTTGCGGAGATATTTAAAACGTTCCCGGTTAACCTGCCCTTCACTTTTGTACTAATTTATTGTATTTTTCATTTCATCATTTATTAAATTCATTTTCCCCTAATTACTTTTTTAATGTATAAATCTGTTTACTCCTTTCATCAAGGAATAAGCAAGTTTGTTACATTTTGGCGCCTAACGCAAAATCAAGTCTTGATCTTAAACATATTCTCTAAATTCTAAAACAACTTACACAAGAGATTATATTTGGTAACTATTTTCATCATATTTTTATTATATTACATCACTTAATCTACTTATAATCTTAAACACTTATCATTTATTTATCTATATCATCTATGAATCTCATCAAAATAGGTTTAGTGTCGTGGGCTCGAACTGTTATCTGCGCTGGTTCAGCGCAAAAGTATAGACTACTACACATGACAGTCCTTCAACGCTCTTGAATATTTCAAGTCGGCTATTTTAGAATCCTTCTTAATAATAAAACTCAGACTTTCTTGACTCTCTCTCCCTTTTAATTTTATACACTTTATTTTTAACTTTTTATCTTATACTTACTCATGACTCATCTCTATCTTCTTCCCTTCTTCTAACTGTAGAGTTTTATTCGGTCTATTTAAACTCTATAGTTTTTATTTTCTATGTTCTTTCATTGGTTCTTAAACCATTAAAAGATTATTTTTAATCTTCTTCTATATCTGATCTTATCAGATAACTCTTTGAAGTGCTTTTAGGTACAAGTTACCTAACCTTCTATTATACTATTTTCTTATCAACTCTAAAAGTTGACTGAAGCGGGTTGCGACTTCCTTTAAATAAGCCTTCGCTAATCTTCAACTCTAAAGGTTGATTGAAGCGGGTTGCGACTTCCTTAAAATAAGCCTTCGCTAATCTTCAACTCTAAAAGTTGACTGAAGCGGGTTGCGACTTCCTTAAAATAAGCCTTCGCTAATCTTCAACTCTAAAAGTTGACTGAAGCGGGTTGCGACTTCCTTAAAATAAGCCTTCGCTAATCTTCAACTCTAAAGGTTGATTGGGGTGGATCCCTTATTAAAAGTCTTTATATTTCATCTTATTATGGGTTTTAGACGCGAGCGGATTACAACTCCAAAAATAAGCCTACTGTTATTGATTTATCAGGTGGAGTAGTGATCATTGAATGTGAATCCTACCTGGCCTAACTTCGTAAGATGTCGGTGTGTTTGAATGAGTTATGAAAGTTTTGTGAATGTTGTAATACTTTAACCTTACCAAAATTTTTGTTCTAGGCCAAAAATTTTCTCGGGGTCGTTGGGGAAATATAGTATCTGCTTACTACAGATACTTTATACTCACACTTAATCATCCATATTCATATTTTTATTTCATTTTTATAAATATTTTCTAATCCTTTGTTGTGACATGTTTACTTCAAATTTGTCAGATGTCATTTACTTTTATTTTTGATTGTTACCAGCCAAACTCTCTATGAAGGTTTCATTTAGATTATATATTACTAAAAATTATTATCATCAATTCGTCAGTTCAAATTGTTGTATTTTATAGTTAATTGCGAATATTTGCTGTGTAAAGATATTCTAAGTTATATTTCTAAAAATATTATGTGCAGGGTTTTTGACCATTGTTACTGGCTGTTTTTAATACTGGCAGGTTGCGTCTTAATAGAGCGCAGCAGTTTTGAATCTAAAAAGTCATTGGAAGAAAAGAAACGGAAGATCAGGGTATAAAAGGGATTTCTGACAGATGCCCTGGTTCTAGTCTGGAGTTAAGAGTCGGTTCAGTCTGGACACGAGAAATCAGTATAGTCTAAAATCAAGAAAACAGCTAAGTCTAGTTTGGAGTCAAGATCTGTCATATCTTGAGTTTTGAGCACAGCCTGGTGGAGTCAAAGAGCGGCCTTCGTTTAGTGCTGCCGTGGCTGTTGCTAACTGTCTGCTGGAAGCTGCTTTGCGAACTGACGAGCCTGGCACTGGGGCTCATTACCTGTCTGCTGGAAGCTGCTCTTCGAGCTGACGAGCCTGGCATTGGGCGGTACGTGTCTGCTGGTGGGTCCTACCAAATCGCCCTGCATCAAGTTCGTCGTGGTCAAGCTCATCTTAATCAAGCCAGCTTTCTACGACTGCAAGTTTGTCTTCAGTTACTATCACGCTCAGAGATTTGCGGAGATATTTAAAACGTTCCCGGTTAACCTGCCCTTCACTTTTGTACTAATTTATTGTATTTTTCATTTCATCATTTATTAAATTCATTTTCCCCTAATTACTTTTTTAATGTATAAATCTGTTTACTCCTTTCATCAAGGAATAAGCAAGTTTGTTACAACACCCATCTCTGAACTTTTTCAAAGCTCTGAGCACCTTCATCAGAGAGACGACGCCTCCGTAAGAGCGCAAGTCGTAAGTGGAAATTAACGCAATGCATGTTTGTGGTTAAAATCAAAGTCCAAATCAAAAGCAACTCATTGTCCAGAGAAGAATGCGGTAGTCTAAGACAGGGTGCAGTATCTTCAGTTCAAGATGTAAAGACCAAGTCGTCGAGAATCTACAAATCGCAATGATAAACATAAAATCCCAGACAAAAATACAAACGTAACGATGTACTAGGTCATCACAGACAGATGTGACAGTGACAGTAGTGACGGGACCCAATCGATCATCATTGATAACGTTCCTTTATAAGATATACTACAAAATCGCCATAGTTCCATTTTTATTAGATGCTTTTGCATTGTTAATTAGCGTTTCAATATCAGGTTTGCATATTGTTCTTATTAATTTTTGACGTTATAGAATGTATAAAAACTAAGAGAAAGAACCTTTTATGGTAAGAAAACCCTTGAGCAAAATCACATGTCATTGGATTGGAACGTAATCGGAAAAAAGTTGCGTTTTGTAATTGCACGATTACTTAATTTGAGCAAATTGAAAATATTTATAACTTTTGATTCCCGAGTCCTAAAAATTCAATATTTTTTAAATAAATTTTTGTGTACCTGCTTTAGAAATATTTCGACACAAATGTATTTTTGTTACGAAATAAATAACTTGAACTTGTTTATAAACCGTGTAAATCACCTCATCACGAAGCCGTCAACCAAGCATTCTGTACATGAAACTAAGTAACTTTACGCAAAAATTATTGCAGGGAAACGACTTTTTTTAGGGGGGTGTAAAATCATGTTTTGTGGTAGAACTCAATGTAACGCACTCAAAACATTGTGCTGATGGACAGATTGAATAGTACGGGGGTCGTGGAGGTGTTTAAAGTAAAAATCTTACATTAAAAACTTGTATTTAAAAAAATACTTGTCAATAAGTTGGAACTTTGACCCGTAATATCACCGTAACTAAAAGGTTCCTAGGTATGGTGTAGAACAAAAAAAAATGATTGCAATGACAGGAAGAACCAGTGCCTTTGGCTTCGTTAAGAGGTGTTTTTCGGCAGTTCAGGTGGTCTACCATGACGTCCTAAAACATGATTGTTTTACTCCTTCTCCAGTGTGGGAAAGAGATGGTGCTAGACATCCTGTATAGCTCTGTCTCTTTCCCACACTGCAATAAGAGTAAAACAATACTGCTTTAAGAATTCATGGCCAGCTGGTGTTGCGTTGTTAGCGAGTAAATTTAAATTAAAAAAAAAACATGTTTTGCGCTTGGATATAAAAGAAATGAAGATCAATAAATAACATAGCTACTTTAACAATTATTTAAATTAAGCACACACACGTTTCTCTTTTATTTTCCGAAGAAGTAGACGTCAACATCAATTTATGAAATAAGAGGTCTATTTAATTCCCAGTATAACCAAGAAGTTTTAGAAGTACGTGCTGGTAATCAGAAGGCGAATATTGATCTATGTCATTTATTAGGAAGCAGTGGCTAATATACAATTCTAGTAAAAAGAAATCTAAATAAATAAGGTACGTTAATAAACTTAAGACAAACACAATTTTTAAATGACGGTAGAATGTGTCGCGCTCCCATCGTTATGCGAGCGTGATGATACAGCCGCCAGCCGCATTCCTTTCACCTTAGCTCGGTCGGCCAGGTTAGTAAGCGCGGGCGCACGGGTGGCGAACGGCCGACTGCACTCCTCTATTTTGTATGTCTATAATATGTAAGACTCGTATGTATGAGCTGCTACAAAGTAATCGATAATTCGGTCTGTGCTGGAGTCATTCATTATAGAAATTGCCCGACTTAATAAGTCCTTATAATCTCTTTGACCTATTAAGCGCTGTATTGCTATTAATAACGGACTATGTTCATAATGATCACCAAAGTTAGGCAGTAGCGTTACTTTGTGTTAAACTTTAAATTCTCTGAGCTGCCGTTTCTAAGGAAGTTGAAATGAGCTCCGTAAAGAAACAATTAGTTTTAGTACTAAAAAGTAAGTTAGAAATAGATTAGAAAACGATTTAAATGGAGAACAGTTTACAACAAAGACACTTAAATAAATTGTTTATCAGTTGAACGAATTCTTAGGAAACCCTAGAATGATTTTTTCAAATGAGATTTAGCCTCATTAATTAAGTGATCAAAGCTTTTCTACTGAACTTCTAGATCTACAACCCAACTTTGTTATAACTTAACTCTATCATTAGGAAATTCGAATAAGCGGCTTTTAATCTAAGCCCGAAAAATAATATTAAAAATCACCTCTTTTGGCATGGAATCTAAACTATCCTAACTAAAATTATAAATGCGAAAGTTAGTTTGTTTGTTATCTTTTCATGACTAAACGGCTGATCGGATCTTAATGAAATTTGGCAAGAAGATAGATTTCAGCCTGAGGAAGGACATAGGCTATATATCATCGCTACGACCAATAGGAGCGGAGCAGCAATGAAAAATGTTGCGAAAACGGGGAAAATGTGACGCTGATGAAGTTGCGCGGGACAGCTAGTAATAATATTATAAAGAGGAACGATTTCATTGTTTGTTTGTAACGATTTAACTCAAAAACTACTCATCCAATTTTAAAAATTATTTCACCATTAGAAAGCTACATCTTAACCCAGTGACATAGGCTATATTATTTCACAATTTTCGCGGACGAAGTCGCGGGCGAAGTTCTTGTTAATAATAAATCCAGTGAAATGTGGATACGTGGGTTCTCTGTTCCATGATCATCATCATCTTCCTGTCTTTGTCCCATTCTACTTGGGGTTGTCGCAGCACGTTTTCTTCTTCCATTCTCTCCTATCAAACATCACGTCATCCATCTCTTCTCTGTTCCAGGAGGTCTACTCTCTTTCTCCGAAACGTAATTATAAAATTATATAGAGTAGGGTCACAAACGTAATTGCGTTTAATTTACGTTCGTTGTCGAAGTTACGTTAAGGAGAAAGAGGTAGACCTCCTGGATCGACTTAGGAAATTTCAGGCGAAATGTAATATTATGTTACAGAGTAAAGTTAGAAATTTTACTGAATACTATATACCTGTAGGTACGTAAGTCAAAATTCAACCCTACATATTCCTTGGATACGATGATTAAGACGCTTATTCGTGTCGACGTCGGTGCGTTAACCTTTCAACGCGATGGGGGAATAAATCACGGCACGCAGGTACAAATGACCTTAATGTGCCGTGATGTGCAGGTGCCCCAGTAATGAAGGGTTAATGGTTTTAGTGTAACGCATTAAATTAGATTTTATAGGAAAATCTGTACGTGTGGAGTGGAATTTGTATTTCATTTAGTTCATTCATTTCAAAAGTTCAGTTGGCATTGCGGCTTGTTAAAAAATAAACATTAAAACATCATTCCATTCCATTCAATTTTGCGGATGGCAATGATTGACTGAATGTACCACTTTAGAAACGGTTATACTATTTACTTATTTTGTTCTTCAGAGAAAGGGCAAAGCAATTTGTTTTATTTAAAAAGAATATCTAATTTAATAGTCAGAATTAGGGTAGTAAAACAGTGCTTTAAAATGTACGCTATTTAAAAAATTGTGTCGTGAATATTATAATACACAAAAGTGAAACAAATAAACTTGCAACTAGCAATACTATAATTATTGTGATTGCGAAAACATTATTAATTATAGACTCGGACACACAGTTTTATAGAAAACCGATGAAAACACAAACACTATGAAATTTAATCAAGAACAAAACGTTCCACTGCAAATGTGACAAAAACTACATACAATACAAAATGCAGGACAAACCGAATCGCAGACTCCACAATAAATTGTAATGACAAAAGTAAATATGTTCCATTGATCTGTTTGCTTAAACCTGCCGAACAAGCGGCGAATGAACGAAACGAATGAATGTGTTTTTATTCGGAAATGAATGATTTGTATGCGAATGGGAAACAAGCATCCCAAATATTATACGAAATACGCGAATATTTAATGCGTCGTGAACGTATAGTAATTTATTTCGAGCTTTTAGGATAAATATTTCAATTGAATATTGAGACTGGTGAAAATCAAACTTTTAGAGTACCAATGATAATGCAAGTTTGAACCTTAACTGCTGCATATAATGAATCTTCTCCTTAGTTGTTTCTACCCGATTGAGGAGGGTAATGTTTATTTATAAAAGGTGTTGTTTTGCATCCTCGTCAAAATGCAGGAGATTGACACAAAAGACATAAATAATCAATAAAAATTACGGTATCTAGTTAATTATTAATAAACTCTATCCTATTTTATTGTATTGTAGTATTTTTTATACTCTTGCTTTCAGCTGCAACTCACCTGATGTGAAGCAATGACGCGGCGTAGCAAAGCACTCTTGCCTAGAAGAATCCGATTCAAACGAACTTTGAAGAGATCTAGATTATAATGATTGGGAAACAGAGAAGCCAGCAGTGAATTCCACAGGCTCGCCATTCGAACAATAAATGTGGACGCCTAGCGGTTTATTTATTTATTTATATTTAAACAACAAGTAACAAGACTCAGATTAAGTTAGTAAGTAAGTAACAATGTTTCTTAACAACTATGTTAGTACACTTAACCTACATACTTAACCTACACTGCCTTGTAGATATGAGAATCCCTGCTACAAGCTCAACAGCGATGTAGAAAGCTTGCAGCAACGATTCACACACAAACAGTCCAGTCTGCTCGCGGTTTGTTCGGGTTCATGGAACTTCAACCGCTTCGCCGTATCTCCGTTAATCCGATGTTAGTATGGGTAAGGTTAGAATTAGATAAAGCAGACTCCGAAATGCAACCGATAAAAAACCTATAGGCCGGCAACTTTGCGGCGATGTTTCTTGTCAAAGCCAAGCTCCGAGCCTTGAGCTTTAGAGCTTGGCTTTGACAAAGGAGTCGTTGTCAACAAGCCTCTTGGCACGTCGCTCAATAGCTTCCAACGCTTGCAGTTTAGTAATGTTCTACCCTCTGTTTATCAAAAATGATGGGCGCTTATTATTATTATATATTTATTAAAAACAAGGTTAATACAAATCTCTATTTAAGAACTTTGCCCCACAAAACCATTTTCACGGTTTGTCTTTGAGAAAGGAACAATATGTTTAAAGCAAGTGTTAATAGTACGGCCACTTAATTAATACTAATATTACTTGTAGCTAATTACTTTTTGTCCCTCCCCCAAATAAATAATAATAAATCGGTGTCCGTATGCCAGCTGTGCTTATATCGCAAATATAAGAACTATCACGCATGATGGACGATTAAAATTAGTTCGTAAATTATTCCGATCCATAATATCAGCCAATATGTCGTAACAAATTTGTATAAGGCTTAGTTCAGACCAAGATTTTTAAGACAGTTGTAGATAGAAATCAAACGGTCGAAAGACGATCTTACAGTGAAACTGGAATAATAATTTTATGCCTTTAGGGATAGCCAGCAAAATAAAAATTGTCTTTGGTTTTTTGCAATTTGCAGGACAGTGTCAGGAAAAAATAATTTGCGATCGGAATACGTATGCAGTTATAAAATAGTAATAATTCAAATCATCAATACGGCCCTATAAGTTAGTTCAATCCCACTCAATGACTATTACGTGAAAAACTTATTCAAGTGGATTTAATGAACATAGAGGGAGGACACCTAAGAAAATTTAAATTTCACGGGATATTATGGCACTTTCAATTTAAATGTATGTAACCGCCTGACATATTACAAAATATATTTTTACGGCACTCCATTTTTACTACATTATGCTTGTATTTTTTTGTGTCAATGTGACTCATATTTGTAAAAAAAAAACTGTTGAAACTGTGCATTTTATTTTACACAAAAATGTTCTTTTTAAGTAGCCATGTGAAAACTGCTTCCATGAATTCTAACATACCAAAACACCAATAGTTTTGCAATACTTTCTACAGTATTCCCGCCTGCACCCACCCTTAGTAGTTCCAATATAATGAGACAGTATTAATTATAGCGATACCGCGGCTATCATTATTTCGAAACGAATTAGAATACCCCTACATGATATAATTACTATCGTGGTGTCAAAAACATATTAGAAATGTATTTAAGAAAAAAAAATTGGTGATTTCTGTTTCTATACATAATTTATAATGGGTCTAATTTAGCTGTAACACTATTTAAAAAAAAAAAAAAACTTTTTAGACCTATGTATCTTGCTTATGCGTAAGAAGTTTCATTAAAATCGGTTCAAATTCAAATTATAATTCATTTATTTGTCCGAATATGTTACATTACATGGTCTTGAATTAATAAATGGTCTCATCACATTCTGCCACGTGGGGCGCGCAAATATTAGTTACATAAATAAAATTAGTATTGATATTATTAAAATTTACAATATAAGGCATGTCATTCAAAAATATTATAGTTTATGACAAAATATTTTTCAATGTCAAACCATCAAAGAGAGATGTCAAAGTGTAAAGATTACAAAATATGTCTATGAAAGATTAAAATTAAAATTAGGATGTCAAAGTATCATTCAGAAAGTCGTTTAAATTATAATAACATTTTTTACATAGCAACTCCTTAAGTTCCTTCTTAAACCAATTTAAATTTAACTGTTTCATTTGCTTTGGGAGTTTGTTAAAAACTTGCGGGGCTATACAGAATATGCTCTTCCACATTAATGCTGTTTTGGCTCTACGCCCGCGCAACATATCATAAGGTTCAGTCCTTTCGGAAAATAAGGACTTGAAAGTTTATATGAAATGTCGTAAGGCTTAAACGCTCATAAGTTAATTTTACTTTGCATAACGCCTTCGCAATTAGATAAACGATGTAGCAGCGTTTAAAATACGAACAAAAAAACAAACATTTTCACCACCACCAAGTACAGACACCAACGCTCTCGGTCCAACGAGGTTTGATGATTAGTACATAATAATTATATGAGAAAGGTTTAACTGCATTATTAAAATGCAGTCGAAGCTACCACAGACAAGCTACGAACCGAACACAGACAAAGCCTTAGTTTGTATAAGCGCCATTTTGATTTTGTTGTAAACTTGTTCGAATGTTTTCCGAAATATTGAGGTGGAATTCGTGTTGCCCAGGATGCGTCAAAGCATTGTTTATTAAACAGAAAATAGTTGTACCAAATATTTTGTTGTTTGTTTTAAAGTAGAACAGTTGAGTTTTTTGAAAATAATTTCGTAAAATATCCGGGATTACTTTTTTTTTGCCGTGGAGGTTGTTTTTGCTGGAAATTAATTTCTATGGGTGATGAGTAGACATCGAATTATATGCTTTTGTATGTTAGCATATGCAAATACATAAAACGCTTTTAATTTGTTGTAGCGTTACTGTATAGTTTGGTTCTTCTTCATTGATACTGCTTATTTCTGTATTTATATTATGTGTTAGGTGCGTTGCATAACGCTGTTCTTTATAAAAACAGACCCGGGATAGTTAGTACCCGCTTTAACAAAACTGTACGTCATGGGGGAAAAAATCGCCTAGAAGTGGGATGGTGCAGGCTAACAGCAATAAAAGAAAACTGTGAAAAATTATCCTGAAATTATTATTCATGCCAACAATCACTGCTCACTTCTCAGTCATATATTCACAAAAATAAATAAAAACAATCTTTTATTCATAAACGCTACTTTTAAATGGATCCCAAAATAGACAGCAAATTAATTTAGACAAAGATATAATACAAACACATTAATATACTCATAACTTCTGAAATTAATTAACGTCACATCATTCTGGATAATTAATTTTGTGAGAAACGAGTCTGTCGCCATATTGTCGTAACAATGATAAGATAATAATTTTAGTGAATATCTATTGAAATGAATTATTTTGGGACTAAAAATAAACTAAAGAATTGTAATTTATATTCTTTTGATCAATTACTAAGAAAACTATTACTTTTTGCACTAAAAATGTTTAAAAATGAAGAAGAATCATTATTATTCGTCAGTCCAATCTACCTCAAGTAAATACACTTGTAATAATTGCAATAATCAAAATTAGTGGTGTGATCGCATGGCTTGTGGTTAATTGGAAATAGCTTTCGTCAGATACTTAATTTGATGTGTGGTAAATTGGAAAACATTTTCATCAGACATTTAATTTGATTTCATAACCAGTGTAGAAATGGTTACCGTAAAGATGTGTGGTAATCGTTCTTCGTGGTATGGGCATGTGATGCAGAGGAATGAGGAAAACGTCGTGAGGAAAGTTTTGAGTATGAATGTGGATGGGTGTAATAGTAGAGGAAGACCAAAGAAATATTTTGACGGCACGGTTGGCGCAGTGGTTGAGCGATCGACTGCTGCGCTGCGTGTCCGGGTTCGATCCCCGCACGGAACAAATATTTGTATGGCCTACAGATAGTTGTTCCGGGTCTGGGTGTTTGTGTATGTGAGTTTAAATGTTTGTAAACGCACCCACGATACAGGAGAAATTCCTAGTGTGGGTCAACGTTAAAAAAAAAAAAAAATGGACAACGGACGCACTGACAGCTAATGGCTTGCTTAGTGCCCATACTAGAGCCTAGCGAGTCACCTTGCTAATAGCAAAGTGAAATTAATGTTCTAGAACTTTCGCACCCACCGCAATGCGCGCTACTTTGATATGCTTGGTGACTAGCGAAGGCTCCAAGTGCGCAATGTGGGATATACATACATACAAGGTGTAAACCAACGCTTCAAGAAGACGTCAACCAAGCATTCTGAACATCCAACTACGTAACTCTACGCAAAAAAAAAGCTAGGATACGACTTTTTTTTGGGTGATGACATCACGTTTTACGGTAGAACTCAATGTGAAGCATTCAAAACATTGTGCTGATGGATGCATTGAATAATACCGCGGTCGGGAAGGTATTTAAAGTACTATTATAACTTTTTTTTTAATGTTCTTAAATATAGGTATAGGATAGGTATATGCACATTTTTTTATTTGTATATATTTGTACTTATGTATATTTATTTTAAAAGGTATATTTTTGTTTTAAGCTCTAATTTAAATTTTCCTGTTTCGTCCTTTCTACACACTGTGTCTACATTTCCAATCCATGTTCCTCTCGCAGGTCTGCTGGAAGAAATTTCTTTTGCAAGAAGCAGTACCTTTGTGCTCTGTGTACTGTCCTTTTAAGTATTCTGTGTGTACATAAATAAATAAATAAGTATGTGAAAAAGTTGGAACTTCGACCTCCAATATCTCTGTAACTAGCAGGTTCCCAGGTAAAAAATATCGCAATGACAGGAAAACAATTAGTGTTCTTCGACTTCGTTAAGGGTCTTGTTACAACCTTTGTATGTATACCTACCATATCTCAAACTCAACTTAAAGTATTTACTTCAAACAGACCCGCTACAGGCATTGTTTGGTGCAAAAAAGTTTTTACACCAAATAATGTTTGTTTTATACCAATTTAGTTGTGGTATCTCACACAAATTCTCATTAAGTATCTACATTAATATTTTTACATTGTAACTATGAGTTATTAGCACATCATCCTTCATACAGAAGAAGAAAAAATATAGAGGCTCACTCATAAAGTACAAAGTTCCAAAAAGTACAAAGTTTCAAAGTTAATAAAATTAAATTTGGGATCACCACCCAAGTTTTTCACCAATTGAAAAATTATCACTTAAATCGGACCTGGAATCACAAAGAAATCAGTGTAATACATGAAAAAAAAAATATGATTGTCGAATGCATAACAACATTTTTAGGTAAGTAGTCAAAAAAATAAAGTTCAGCCATAAGGCACAAATACTGAAAAGGTACTGTGGTTGTTGCAAGACAGCAGCGGTGGCCCAGTGGTGACAGCCCCGACTTACGAGCAGCAAGCCATGGGTTCGCACCCAGGCAGGCGCATTACTTTGTGTAATTATTATTATTCATTTCATCATCGCTGCCCTCAAAAACGGTGAAGGAAAACATCGTGAGGAAACCGCCATGTCCTAGAACAAAAAAATCGAAGACATGTGACGTCTACCAACCCGCACTGGGCCCGCGTGGTAGATTAAAGCCCACCCCCTCTCATAGAGAGGAGGCCTGTGTCCCAGCAGTGGGAACATTATAGGCTGATGATGTTGATGATGACTGATTGTCTATTCAAAGGGTAGATCTCTATGGAGAAGAACGGGCACGAAACTCCATGGACACTCTTACCACACGCTATCCAAATAAAATCATAACTCGTTACAAAATGCTTTGATAATTAAAATAAATTCGCTTACGGTAACAGCCCTTCCTTTAATTTAAATCCTTTGAGAGATAATGAAGTTACTGCAAAGGGGTGTAGCAGTTGAAAGTCAATTAAGATGTAGTTAGCGTCTGATAAAAGCGGTACGCGTCTATCAAAGATGGTGTGGTCTATGTTGATTCATTTAATAAATTTCTGGCAGGGAAAATTAATGAACGTAGGTTTAGGTGGTTCGTGGAAATTGTTTGGGTTTTATTATATAATAATAATAATTCATTTATTTCAGACACAATGATCCATAATTTTGTTAGTAGGTACACTTAATAATATTGTTAGTACTTCAAAAATCAGAGACAATAAATACACACAACACAATACCATTATTATAAATTTAGAATCAAAATAGTATATAAAAATTTACACAATAATTAAAATTAAAATTAAAACTACTAACATTAAAAGTTAAATAATTAAAAATCAATAAAATTAACAATAATATAAATTACAATTTCAATCACAGTAAATATATATTAAAAATAATTAGTTAACTAACATAAATAAAATTAACACTACAATGATAACAAATTAAAAATGGAAATGGAAGCATTGAATTAGGACCGGACTACTCGTACATGCAGTTTTGTCCAATGCTCCATGAAGGAGCACTCCATGTCCATTCTCCCAGCAATGAGCTGCAGAAAGCTGTTGGTGCTGCCCCGTATTTATTATTACGCGCGTATTCAAGTTTAGTAGAAAAATAAGGCTTTTTTTTATATAAAAACGTTGGCATAGATGCCCCATACTAGGAATTTCTCCTGTATCGTGGGTGCGTTTACAAACATTTAAACTCACATACACAAACAGCCAGACCCGGAACAACTATCTGTAGGCCATACAAATATTTGTTCCATGCGGGAATCGAACCCGCGACACGCAGCGCAGCAGTCGATCGCTCAGCTACTGCGCCAACCGTGTCGTCGCTTTGATGGTTTTAAACGTACATTTTTAAATTTTTGCGATGGCAGTTCTACGCAATTTCAGATGTCCATTGACGGCGGTTTGCACAGAATTACCACGAGGTCCACATGTTTAATTCAAAATCGATAAACAAGATTTTGTCAAGAGTGAATAACGCTGAAGGCAAAAATAACTATAAATGTAATACAAATTGTGCTGTGGCCCTTGCCATGACACAATTAATGTTTTGGATGGGATCGTAATACCGGGATTAAAGTATCAAACATCCTAACCCAGATCATGGTGTCCCGATTTCAAATTAAAGTTCGTTCAGTACACGGACAGACAAAATTACTTTCACTTTTAAATAATGGAATTCTACCTACTACCAACGTTCTCGACGTCGGAGATGGCCTCTAAAACATTGTAATAAAGCCAAGACAAATCTGGAGAATATTTGAAAAATAGCCCTGTGCTTATATTAAAAAATTGTAGAAGACGAATTTACGGAACGACAATTCAAAATGGAGGCCCAGAATCTTGTAACATTTTTTATTAAAATAAAACAGCTGTAGAAAATGTAATAGACTTACCTGTTCAGAAATATTATCTTAATTAAATTTGTGTCCTTTTGAAGGTCTCTGTGAATAATGACTTAAAGCCCTATTTCTTTAAGGGCGGGTCGAATAAAGCGCTTTCATTGAGTTAAGTTCCAAGTTGATTCTCTCTATGTTTTTTTTTGACAGCGGTTTGTGGTTAGCATCCACAAACAACCTCAGACTAAATAGATTTTGAATATTTTTATTCTACCCGCACCCTTATAAGAATGGTTCTTGGCAGCTCTCGACAGAGTTACAGTTCATTTACAGTTATTATGCCTGTGGCTGGACTGTAGCTAGCTTATTTTTGACTATGCAAAAGTGACTATCACATGTCTATTTGTACTAATTGGTTTGAGTTTGAGAGCGAGGCGGGTGGAGGGTAGCTTGGGAGACAAAAGCTTCCCGTCCTCGTTCCAGCTCTCTCTCTCTGTTGAAAGATGGGTTAGGGCCCAGCAGTGGGATGGTATGGGCTAGTAATAATAGTAATAACTTGTACCCTCAGAAGTCCAGTGTATAGACAGTGGTCATTAATTCGCTAGACATTGGATGATTGGATTTTTTACCGTTGAACTTAGGAATCAAAGAAAGCTCTATTCAGAGATTTTTTGCAAAAACTCCAGTCGTGTTTATGATTCTCAGTTTTCTTCCTAGCATCAACTTATTATGTAGATTTCAGTGTTCATATTTTGGCATGTTTTACAAGGTTGCTTGAGAGTGTCGTTAAAATCCGTTTAGTAGATTTGGATAGGACAAACAAAGAATTATGAAAAAAAAAACATCGTTTTGGCTGTGTTCCTAAAGATCCCAGGCCATATTTTGTATTTTGTACTCGTAGGTACGGTTATAGCCCAGTGGAAAACCTCTTTGATTAAGCTTAATTACGTGGCCATTCTATTCACTATTATTTGTTGATTATAGCCCACTTTTCCTTGTAGAAAGGGCTTGTGTCCCAGCAGTGGGAATGTTGTAGGCTGATTGCTATAAGCAATGCACTTATGAAACCGAAAATCGTGTGAACCGCCAGCCTGGCGAATTCACTGCTCCCTCTCACTTTCTTTATTCCTTGATCTTTATAATTTGGATCATGATCTCTTCAAAGTTCGAGTGAATTGGTTTCTTCTAGGCAAGCTAGGCCGCATCATCGCTCCACATCAGGCGAGTTGCGGCCAAACGCAAGCCAAATTAGTATTACAAAAAAAAGCTCATGGACTCGAATGAAGTAGTCGCGAAAGACGCTGTTTCTAAAAACATTTTCACTGCCTCATACGCTCGAATGCTTGTGATTTCGATTTATGTTTTTCGAAACAGCGTCTTTCGCGACTACTTCATTCGAGTCCATGAGCTTTCGAACCTGTGAGGCAGTGGAAAAATTATTCGCAACAGCGTGTGTCGCAACAGCGGTGTTCGAAACAACATAGGGAACCCAAAAAAAACATCAGCTGATGAGAAAAAAGTTTGAGTACGAAATCGTAAATGTTTTCTGAACTACAAATGCAGGCAGGTGAATTCGAAAGTTAAAGGGAATTTACCACCAACCTTAACTTCAGCAGTTTTGGGCAGGCCTTAACTTACTATAGCCTTGAACAGTCATGTTAATATTAAACTATTTAACTATTCACAACAGTTTCCCTTAGTTGTAAGGGATTAATTTAATTCTATTTCGTACGTGGGTGGGTGCCATGCAGATTCATGAGTTAGATGAAGAATTTATTCTTGCTGATGATAATAATTTTCAATGATTACGTGTGATTAGTTTTATATGAATGAGAATGGGGTAAATGATGACGTGATATCTGACAGGGGAGAATGGAAGAAGAGTAAGTGTTGCGCCGACCCCAAGTAGAATGAGTCAAGGGCAGAGAAATGATAATGATGTGTGATGATGATGATGTGTGATAATGATAGTGTGTGATGATGATGATAATATGTGATGATCATGATGTGTGATGATGATAGTGTGTAATGATGATGCTGTGTGATAATGATTATGTGTGATGATGATTATGTGTGATGATGATGATGTGTGATGATTTTCAAAAACCAGCAACAGGCAAAGAAAGTTTCTATTTGTATATGTTTAACGTTCAAGATTCAATATTATTCGAATTTTATTAGAAACCGAAATTTCTTTTGCATTAAAACCATAGTTTAATTTTTAACCTCGTCTCAATGAGAAAATGACACAAAAACATTACGAATAGCAAAAAAAACAAATCCTTCTCACATTTCAAATATCCTTAAAATATTCAAATTGAAGTCCCTGCAGGGTGTCCTCAGTCCTCATAGGGCGTCCTCAGGCGAGGACTCTTAACTCAAGTGTCCCTGTTTCAAGTATACGGATGAACACATCTTCAAACGGTCTACTTAGCTTTTTTGTCCTTGGAGTTGCGACAAATGCTAATTCCGACTGCTGGAAATGTTTACGATGTGTATACTAATGTACTTACGTGGAGGGGGATACCATATTGATTCGTTGAAAAGGTTCGGGAGGGCAAGGACCTTTAAAGACAGAGAACCTCTGAGTTTGTTTCGGCTGTTTGTTCTCAGAGTAGGAAACACCGGCCCCATCTAGCTTAAAAAAAAATTGCGTGTCAAAGTGTTTTTTAAAAACCTACTTGCAAAATAAACATCATTTATCATTTATAAAGTAGCTAGATTATGTTTTTTGAATTGGAGTGTTAATTTACTTTCCCTACATACATTGTTACTAGCTTATCCCCGCTGCATCGCACTCGTGGAGTTCGATAATTGTGCCATGGGATCGTGCTAACGCGATAAAAAGTCAGGAAAAAAAGTCCAATGTGTTAATGCATGTTATAAACTATCAGTGCACCAAGTGGGAATACCTTTGGTGCTCTATGTATAGGTGCCCCAAAAATAGGTGCTCAAACGGGGATACTCCAAATTTCACCTAAATCTGTTCTGTTGTTTTTGCGTGAAAGAGTAACAAACTTCCATATATCTATCCTCACAAATTTTCGCATTTATAATAGTACCTAAGAAGTACGATTTCTGTTGCTGAAAAGTAATTTTCTTTAGTGTTCCAATTTTGTGAAATTCGCTCCGACATCTACAGCGCAATAATTGAGTTGTCATTGTGTTACAAGCTTATTAGAACCATCGATTTGAGTGTTTGTATGCATGCGGTTGTTTCGATTTGAAAGCATTTACGCTCATGAAGTATTTGTTTCATTTTGTAATGCGACATTTGGTATTTTAAGGGAGGTACACCGGGCACCCCCACATAAATAATTTTCATCGCTAATAGCGGATGATCACTTTTTTTTTTGTCTTTGTCTCTCGGGTAGATTATTGAAAAGTATTGGACACATATTTTTTCTTTTTTCATGTGGTCATAAAATTACCGAGATATATTGAGTTGAAATGGCGCATGACGTAACGTCTAATATTTTTGTATTATCTGTCTGACGGACAAAATAGAATTTCGTTTTCTTTACCCAGTCCGCACCCCTATTTATATAGCTTTACTATTCATTTTGATCGTTGAAACATTTCTACGGGCATGCTTACCACGTATTATAGTACGTCATTCTGAACTCCCGTTCAGAATGACGTACCGAATACGTGGTGAGCGTTTCAGTTTCGGTGTCCCTTCTACTCTGTATATTATGACTGCTGAGCCTAAGGTCCTCGGTTCGATGTCCGGATCGACATCGTGTTTTTTGGTTTGTCTATCACGAATTTCTCAATAACAGCCACGGAATCTGGATTTGTGCCTGATTGATGGCAATAGGGTCGCCCCCTTTTACATGGGACTTAAAGAACATTACTGGCGAAATGTGGGTGTACCATGAGGTACGCCTCTGGTTAGCCCTTCGGGGACTATAGGTGTGATGTTATGTTATATTATGACTCTATACTTATATTATTATTGTATTACCCAGTATTATGTTCGTGAACGGGCGCCGTCAGTTGTGACTGGTCATCTCTTAGCCGCCACGGTTTATTTTAATTAAGTACTTTTATTTTTTTATTATTACTGATTTAATCTTTTACTCTGGACGCTCTTACGACGCCTTGTGACGCCTTGTGACGCCTTGTGACTGGGACTGTAGCTTCGCGTTTTATTTTGTTTTTTTACTTCCAAAAGTGCCTGTAATGGTCTAATTGAAATAAATGCTTTGACCCATTTTTGAACTGCTTATGCAGTACCAAGTACCAAAAGTACCTACTAGTTGTCTAGTAGGTACTTTGAAAAGAGAAGCAAATGCCTCATTTCCTTTCTCTATCGCAATTGGTTCCCAATCCTTTAAGTTAAAAACGTAGGACGTCATGCCATCTTCGATTTGGGCGCAACTTATTAACCAAAAAAAAGATAATACTAGCTTTTAGCCTGTCAATCTTCCACAAGAAATGACCAAATAAGTAACAACATATTTGCCCTTCCAACCTAGAACATTGATATAATTCTCAGGAGGCGATTTCATGCCGATACGTCTTCTATCTGACGTTTATAAGAAGCGGCAACTTGACCTAAATACGATAAATAATCGAGGGTACACTCGTGTTTGGCCACGGATTTGTCTGTTAACATAAAATATTGTTATTTGTACTGTGTCGGAATGTTTGCTTTATGGATTCAGGCTTTGTTTAACTGCGTATTGCATGAATATGTTATTCGGACTGTTGGTTTGTTAAGGGACTTGTAGACACACATTTAGATGATATGGATGATATCGTGAGTAGTGAGATGTTTGATGGTCGCCATTTGGTGTGGAGGCGTAATCGCGATTATTCTCGAACCCCTCAAAAACGGGGCGGTGGTGTTTTGATAGCGGTAAGAAGTGCGCTTACTGGTGTAGAACGACATGATTGGCGAAGTTCTGACGAAGTCATTTGGGTCTCACTTATCTTAAAAAGATGCCTGCGGTAAATTATAATTTACACATTTGGGCCTTATATCTTTGTTTGACAATTTATATTATAATCAATTTGCAGATTTGGAGCAGTGGTACTTACGATAGGTAACTCATGAGTTCAAACCCAAGGCGCATTACTTTGAGTAAGAAAATTGTCAACTTTGTCCTTACAAAGTCAAATAGGGTCAAAAGACGCAACTTAAACAGTCTTTCTATAGATGCTAATAGAATCCAACTACAATCAACAATCCGATTGTCAAGCCTGCTCAATGCGAATGCTACCTTTCCAATCTATGAATCATTGTTGATTCCCACATACACTCACTACTAATGTGAAAGGGGCCAGAGACGCTTACCATATAATGATTAATGTTTATCTGTTCAAAGATAGTTAAAGCGATAGATTGTCAAGTTTTCATAAACGGTTCACTATCATCAATCTATAACATAAACTAACTAAGTTTGAGCCATGTCCGGACATTAATATCAACTCACAATATTTGCAGTTAATCATTTACTTATCGGGTGTATACATATTATTATGTACATATACGTCTTGCGATGGGAATATCATGGTTGTGGCAATATGGCTTCGCTGGATAATGTTGGTGTGTTATACAATTACCAAGTGTTACGCCTTGGGGAGTGGAGACAGCAATATACGGTCCGTAACCAGCGCTGCCCATACCCCAAGTGCAAATAATATCATGGCTGCGTTAGAAAACCGAGGAACTGTAACCTACAAGCAAACAAAGAGTGCAGTTCCAGAAGCATCAAAGAGACTTGCCCGCAGCATCACTAGACTGAAACGGGACAAAATTTTCAAGATTATAGGTATCATAGCCGGCCACTGTCCCCTAAACACCTATTTACCATAGGTGTGACAGACAGCCCTCTGTGCAGAGGATGCATGGAAACGGATGAAACACTGAACGGATGAAACAGTACGTGCACATGGAGTGCAGAAGCGTGGCAGACCAACGGACACGGACTCTTCAATCGCCGGCATCACTCCCGGAAGCCTGCAGCAGCCTGCAAAGGCTACTAGCTTTCTGGGAGGACCTGGGATGGTTGGAGTAACAAGAGTATTTTCAGACATTATGCGTCTGAAAATACTCTTGTCCCAATAAAGAGGTTAAGTGCGGAAAAACTTCAGGTTTTGAGAATAACTGATAATTTAATTTTTTAAGGGACCGTGCAGTATTTATTTACACTTAGGTAACATACTGAACTGTCTAAAATAAAGATCAATCTGTCTTAATCAATTCCCTGCCCTTATCTCAATTTTTTATTCGTGGTCTTAGTACTTAGTATGTCTTCTTCTTCCATACTTCTCTATTACTAGTCATGTCAAGAATCACTTCTTTTGCAGCCATATCATTTGCTACACATGCATCGTTTATGTAGTAGATCGTTAGATAAATCGGTGATTAAATTATTATAATATTTTGGTCGCTGGATAATCTGTGGTTAATAGCTTAGCTTAAAGATTATTAAATAAATTATGTTTCTATGGGAGTCGGTTTTATTTTAACATGCCTATCTTATCTCCAAAATATTGAAGTTTTTGTTAACTACATAACCCATGATAAGACAAAATTATTTTCTTATAATCCTTTGAAGCTTAGCTTATTTACCGTCGATTGTTAATACTACCACAATATTTGTAATTAATCACTTAAGTTATTGAGTTTACCAACACATGCTCCCTTATGTCTTGTGAAGGCAATTTGGCTCTGGCTTCTATTATGTATTGTTATTTGTATCTTGATAATATTGAACAGCCTTTGGCTGAAACTTAGGGCAATGACCTAAATGCTTTCTAGATTATTAGTACGTTTTGTTACAACTATCTTAAGAATAGAGCCTAGGGTAGTGGATTATTAGGTAATTTATTCAAGTTAGAAATCCTATTTTGGTTGTATAAGCTAACAAGAGATTTAATCATTGATTATTTTGGGGTATCATGACTTTATTCATATACGAACGCAATCGAAGCACAATTCAAAACCTGTTCACAAGCATCAACCCCCGTGGTAGGACTGGTTGACAAGACTGTTGGTAAGACTTGCGGGGGATTCTTGACTATCCGTAACAACTGTCTAAGTTCAACAAATCACAGCCAGAACCTACAGCTTGCTTTGGTTCTTGTTATACAAGGTGTTGTTTTACATCCTCGTCAAAATTCAGGCGGTTTTCACAAAACACTTAAGTAATCAATTTAAATTACGGTACCTAGTTAATAATAAATAAACTTTGCTTTTTTTTGTTTTTAAATTTATCTGTATTTCAGAATAACCTGTAAAGTAGGTTATTCTGAAATACAGATAAATTTGGGTATAATTGGTGGTTTATGGAATAAGAAATTATTGACTAAACGTTTGAGATTGTTTGTATGTGTGAAAGCGCTGTTATAGGGCGAAGATCATATGGGCTGCATTTAAAACACGGATGGTTCACACATGCTAATTTCCGTATATATGAACTAAAATAAAAATTACCTTCCCATTTTATTATTGATTTGGGACGAGAATCATTAGCATAGTTACTTCCTTGAATTTGACGAGGATGCAAAACAACACCTTGTATAGTGAATGGTAAAACAACTGTAAGTACACACAAAAGTCACGCCTTTTTTCCGTGGGGGTAGTCAGAAACCACAGAACGCTACGTGCTATGGTTTTTACAAAAAAAATTTTCCTCGTACATAAACGCACGCTTGGTTTACTCATTTAACTGCGTCGAATGTCTAGTTTTTGTAAGCGCTACTGAACACCATGAGGTCTCCTAAAACAGTTTCTCGGAAAATGTAATACTTAATCTATACATCTATACAAATAAATAAAATTGAAGTGTCTGTTGTGTGTTGTGTATTAAAATAACCGCTTTTTACTACATGCTGAATGTATATACGGTACATATACCAAAATAACTTTTTTTTTTTTTTTTAAACCTTGCCCCACACTAGGAATTTCTCCTGTATCGTGGGTGCGTTTACAAACATTTAAACTCACATACACAAACAGCCAGACCCGGAACAACTATCTGTAGGCCATACAAATATTTGGTCCGTGCGGGGATCGAACCCGCGACACGCAGCGCAGCAGTCGATCGCTCAACCACTGCGCCAACCATGTCGTCACACACATTTTTTACAATTTTTGTCTGTCTGTCTGTCTGTCCGTCTTTCTGTTTGTTCCGGCTAATCTCTGGAACGGCTGTACTGATTTTGACGGGACTTTCACTGGCAGATAGCTGATGTAATAAAGAGTAACTTAGGCTACTTTTATTTCAGAAAATTCTAATTCTACGCGGACGAATTCGCGGGCACAGCTAGTATACTAATAATAAAGCTGAAGAGTTTGTGTGCTTAAACGCGCTAATCTCAGGAACTACTGATCCGATTTGAAAAATTCTTTCAGTTTTAGATAGACCATTTATCGAGGAAGGCTATAGGCTATATATCATCACGACGACCAATAAGAGCGTAGCAGCAATGAAAAATGTTACGAAAACGGGGAAAATGTGACGCAGACGAAGTTGCGTGGGACAGCTAGTAGAAGATAAACGTAGTAGAAGGTAAACGCCTCGTTTTAAATTCTCCAGTAGCAAGGAAGTGTATGGCACTGTAACATAATAGCTATCCTGAGATTGGCAATAGCGAGCGTCATCTATCTAGTCGATATTAGCTAGTGCGCGACGCAGACAAATTGAGTGCATTCACAACGACGAAGACAGAAACTTGAGTTAGTACATGCTTTTGCTCTTAGATTGATAATATCTAGAACTGAAATCAATATCTTGGAATGTTTATTTTCTTTCCTGTTCATTTCATAAAAATGTCTTCTATGAGCACCCACGCTCTAACCTCGACTGTCAAAATGGTGATGCGAAAATGTCTCATGAAACATCGTTGTATAGATATAAATATACAATTTTCAACATAGATTTGATGGTCGCTGTTGGCTGCTACCTTCTATGTCTTGGTTAGGATGATGTCAGTTGAAAGATGAACCATATAAATTTTGTAGGACACAGTATACAACTCAGTATAGTGTTTTTTTTTGTGTTATGAAGGAATAAGTTACCAGTAAAAACTTTTGAATGGTGTTACCTAAATTTGCACATATCAGAAGACCTGTTATGGCAAAATATTTGCATTTACTAACAGAGTCTAATATATGACGGTGTGTTTGCAAAAAGGCTTCATTAGATTCACATTGCTAACTAAACTGTGACCACAGACGACAGAGAAGCGGTCTACAATTCTCTCTGGCGGAACGTCAAGTCGTTGCGGGCAGCCATGTTGACTTGTGTGGTTGTCAAGGAAGGTGCCGCGAAAAACAAGGCGTTGACGGATCGCCGACGCGCGACGTCTGTCTGCCTAATCTATTAAATCTGGTGCCACATATCATATTCTGATAGGGCGGGTAAAAGCCTTTATATAAAAATTTCTTGTCACAGTGTTTGTTGTCGAACGTGTTTGTTGTCCAACTCCTCCGAAACGGCTTGACCGATTTTTATGAAATGTAATGTGTATATTTGGTAGCTCTGAGAATAGGTCGTAGGCTATCTTTTTACTGTCGTAGTCTAGTACACAAAAAAATAATAACATCTGGAAAATGTACACACCCCGCAAAACACACAGAACGTAACACAGTTTTATACAGTCAAAACCAGCTCAACCAAAATAAAATAAACTCAACTCCCCAAATGTAAATCATTAAGATAAGTACCCTCGGAGTCGAGGCCTCCGATGGCCTGCCGAGGCCAATCGTCCGTGAACGTGGATTTATGACGAGTGGAGATCTCTGGCCTCACGCAGATTGTAAATTGTTAATCCGTGATAAATTGCACGTAAAATTGGCCTCAACCTCGGATCATGGAAACAAGAGGGATAAGCTGTACTGTCATGGGAAATTGAGGGCGCTTTGCCGCTATAAATGTCCAGTTTCTATCAACAATTTGTCCAGCTGGTGTCAGTGTACATAGAGCTAGTAGCTTCACTCAGTAACTTTTTGGTTTTGGTTACGCTAGAAATTCTACTGATTTAATTTAATAATATGTATGATATCTTTGAGATGCAAAAGCCCTGCTTGGTAGATGAACTGTATAGGGTATGTAATTTTCAAAGAAAAGAGAAATGTCCAGTGGTAACACTTTTATTTAGGCATTGACAAGTCAAAAGAAATTGTCTTGATATTTTTAGTAGCGCATCTAATTTGTTTCTATAATCTTTGGTTTGAACGCTCCATTTGTTTAGTGGCGAGCTACTCGAATTGGTGCAGGGTTCGATTTCCGTGTTAGAAATATAGGCTTTTTATTTTGGGAGATCACGCCAATTGTTCACAAGAAGAAGAGATAATACTATTTATCAGAGAATGGAGATGATTGCAGTCACGTACAAGTTTCCATAATAAAGGCGGAAACAAACTTACGTGTCATGGCGTGTCGTGACGCACCAGAAGCATTCGGTTTCATACATCGTTGCGACACGACACGCCATGCAAATATGTCCCTAACCATATTAAATGTATGAAACCGATTTGCTTCTGGCGCGTCACGCCACGCCACGACACGTAAGTTTGTTTCCGCCTTAAAGTTAATTTCGATAAGAAAATGATTATTTCACATTACATTACGCACGATCAGTCGCAGTCGCCTTTGCCAGTTATTGTAGGGATTTGTAGTAGGTTGTGTGCCTTAGGAAAACTGCTAGTTCTTGATAATGAAGATATATTTCTCACCAATAATCCAATCAGTCAGGCAGGAGCACGTTATACCAAAATGTCGACTTGTCGCGGCCCGACTCGTGAGCAAAGTGAACGAGAGTAACGAGACATTCAAATATAAGATATCTACTAGTGATGTCCATATTTATACTTAGTAAATTTAGTGTTGGGATTCCAACAGTTAGGTAGCACGGAACAGAAGAGGAGGAGGATGGAGGAATGGAGGAGCTCGTGGGTAAATAATATTAGACGCTCGGGTCGATCTTTAAGGTTAGGCCGTGCTTCCCGAGGTTGGTCTGTAGATGGGTGACCATAATTACATACCGAGATTCCTCGGAAAGCACGTTAAGCCGTTGGTCCCGGCTGTCATTTGTAGATCTCTGACGGTCGTTACGAGTAGTCAGAAGCCAAAAGTCTGACATTCAGTCTTACCAAGGGGTATCGTATTACCCAGTTACTGGGTTGTGGAGGTCAGATAGGCAGTCACTTCATGTAAAATACTGGTCCTCAGCTGCATCCGGTTAGACTGGAAGCTGACCTCAAGATAGTTTGGGAAAAGGCTAGGCAGATGATGATGATAAGGTAGCACGGAACAAATATTTTTTGTATGGCCTACAGATAGCTGGCTGTTTGTGTATGTGAGTTTAAATATTTGTAAGCCACCGACAATACAGGAGAAATTCCTAGGGTTGGGCAATGTTTTAAAAAAAAAACAAGTTATTTTAAATCCAGCAGCACTCTACTTGAAACCGGGGCCCAAATCGAGTCTCTAGGCTACTACTGAGAACTCCTTGACCCCAGTAAGATTTTTTCGAATGGAGAATATAACCAAAGACCGCTTGCTTACCAAACTGTGTAGTAACGCTTGCAATCACTAGTTCATCGAAGTAGTCGTGGACGTGTTTATTTAATGGCACTCAAGATGCACTTAACTCATTTATTTTTCCTTCTCTCTAAATTCGTCAAAAGTGCGTTGAAAAGCCGTTGGCAAGAAGGGGTCCTCAACATAATGACCCTTATCGGAAAGACTGACAATATGGTTCAAAACAGGAAAAATTTGCATAAAAGGAATTCTAATTTGTTCCAGTGGATTAAAATTATCGGGTCGTGAATGATGATGGATGATGATCCTTAAAATGATGGACGGAACCTTAAAATGTACACGGTTTTATTTGCATCCTCGTCAAATTCAAGGAGGTACCTTTGCTAATGATTCTCGACCCGAATCAATAATAAAATGAGGAGCTAATATATATTTTTTTCTTTATTACGGAAACCAGTAAGTGTAAACCACCCATACCATGGCCCTGAAACACAAAGGGCTAAGAAGGAACATGGATGGGTTTTAATCAGTACAATTCCACTCCGCCCAGAGTGGGAGGAAACATTTGACGATAAAACATTCAAAAAAAAAATGGTGGAATCGCCAACTTAGCCCGTGATATTCAAACATTCTCTTTTTTTTTTGGAATTTGACAATCAGTCTCAGGATGTATGCTGAACAAAATAAACGATTTGCAGCCATATGATAATACGCATGTATTTACAGAATAATAATTTATCAATTAATAACTTTTAATTACATTTACAGAATATCCAATACCTTTTATCTAACACTGCCAAATGCCAATGTTAAACCTTTCAATAGTCAATCAAAATTTAATTGTTCCCACAGTGCAGTTCTCCTCTCCGATAGATCGAGTTACATTTAGTTTAAGACCGATCGAGTTATACGAAAATGGCGACCATCTCTAAAATCATCTTGAAAACTGTCTATATCACTGTCAGCTCTGTCTGAAATTAAAATTATGCAAAATATTTCATTTAATTTGTATTAATCTTAAAGTTGGTTTTGTTTTTATTATTTTCAAATATATTTTTTTTGACAAGCTTATAATATAATAATACTTCAACACTGAAATTGCAATAAAACAATTGTTTCTTTTTGTTCAAGATACAACAGGTAAACATAAATGTATTTTTTCGAGATTTCAGTGTTATGAAATACCTTGAATATATGAAATAATGTGTAATGCTGGCCTACGGGCTAAAAAGCTTAAAAAGTATGATTAAATCTAAAACCCTTAATATTGGGCTGTCTCATTTGGCATTCAAAGTATCAGTATTTTACTGTTGAAATGCTGGTACTAACTTATTAAGCGAAACTGGAACGTACATTATTTTAGCCATACCATTCTTTGTTTTACGATACCCATGAAAAAGACCTTTGATAAAGGCTGCTGGAGCTAATTCTATTTTAATCTAATGAACTGAATGCAAACGTAAAAAATATATTCTAAAAAAAACTCGCTTTCGATTGCGTCATTTTATTTTTCGTATTTTCTCAGCCAATCCTTTCATTAGCTCATTACAATGCCCATATGTTGGGAATGCATAAAAAATAAGTAGTCTGCCATTTTTGGAGGTCCGCCATATTGTATTCAGAATGACGTCACTTAGCTAACTATGTATTGTCATCCAAACTAAACCTGTAAGCAAAATTTCAGCTCAATCGGACAGGTTAGGAAGTGGGGCAATTTTAACTTCTAAGATTGCATTTCCAGGAACACACAACTGAAGGCACACCTCTGGGTTAACTTTCGTGTATTACAAATGTGACAATGGATTCAAAATGTCAGGATGCGATTTAGGGTTCCGTACGTACGTTTTTAAGGGTTAAACGGGACCCTACTACTGAGACTTAGCTGTCCGTCCGTCCGTCCGTCTGTCACAAGGCTGTATCTCATGAACCGTGATAGTTAGCCAGTTGAAATTTCTACAGATTATTTATTTCTGTTGCCGCTATAACAAAAAATATTAAAATCAGAATAAATTAAATATTTAAGGGGGCTCCTATAAAAAAAAAACCATGGGGGTCCCATACAAAAAAGTGCTCGTTTTTATAAATAGTACGGAACCCTTCGTGCGCGAGTCCGACTCGCACTTGACCGGGTTTCTTATTACTTAAATTAGTATGTTCAATGACTCAACTGCACATGGACTCGAACTAGCACTCCTCTAACTCCTGAAAAATTTCTCAATTCAGTTCAAGCTTTCGAGTTCCCGAAACAACCAATAAGAGACCACGAAACAAATTAATCCGTAGCTGCAAATAGAGCGGTGGCTGAGCGGAGTGGTGGTGCGTGAAGCGAAGGAAGCGGAGCGAGCGAACTAAACGAGTCCTCGTTGCAGGCTGCAGTTATTTGTATTGGTTACTGGGTTGTGGGGAATGTTGAGTTTGGACATATCTAAATTAGTTAATTGGTTTTCGACTTCGACATCCCACATTGAGGAGGATGGGGGCCGCTTTGCAAACATTATCCTACATTAGTTTACAATGCGGTGCCCCCATAACACTTTATGTGAACTAATACTACTACCACGGGTTCTCTATTGGGTCACTTAACTTTTTTATCCATAATTTAAAGTTTCATAACGGTTTTTGTCCTAATCGTCATTTGTCCGAATGATAACTTACCCGAACTTAATATCACATAATATCATATGCCATAAAATTGAATTCCCTAAATATAATATGTCCTAAATCCGTTTGTCATAAATACTACAATCAATAATATACAAAATACATAAAACCGTTTTCAATAAAAGTTATAAGTCCTAAATTCAAATTACATAATGTTTATTTAAAATAATAATATTCTTAGAACAAATTTGTATAACAACGCTTTTGCTATGAACTTCTCTATTATACATGTACTCAATAAAGTAGTTGATTGTGAACATGTGGTTTTTGTAAGCATGCAGCATGCAAACAAGCATGTAGCATGCAAGCAAGCATACAGCAGGCAAGCAGGCATGCAGCATGCAAGCAAGCATGCAGCATGCAAGCAAGCATGCAACATGCAGCAGGCATGTTTTCTGTCACGGCTCCGGCGCTGCGAGGCTCCGGCGGTCCCACGCAAGTTTATCGTCGCAAATGGGTTTAACGCTCACCACCGCAGCTTCGGCTTGCTGCCCGGCTTCGCCGGCCAACCTCAGCCGCGGCGGCGAGTGTTTCAACCACCTGCTCCTCAACTCGCGGGCCGCCTGGCCACTCCGCGCCTACGCGATTTTAAATTACACTCTAGGGGTAGAGCAGGCAAGATTGCGTGGAGTCGGATTTACAGCGATTCGTTTCTGTCACTAGAACCTAATTTTGAACAAATGTTTTAGAACTAAAAAAATATTAGAAATGATCATTCGGAATAATACACATTATTTAAAACAATACTTAGGACATATGACTTTAGGTCATGTAAAATTAGGAGATTCAATTATTATAGTACTCGATATTATGACAGAATACTTTTAGAACTAAAGATAATAATGTAAAACAAAATTTCGGGATTTTGAACATGGATACTGAAGTTTATAGCAAACGTGTTATGGATAATAATTTTCGGACAAACAATTTTAGGAGAAGAAAGGGAGTACCCTACCACGACCTTAGATGATTCATCAAGTTTTATCAAGCGAGACGCGCGTGTTGAAACATGCGCGCCTCTATTTCTTTGAGTACCGTCACATCGCGGTGAGTTGCAACATGCTTGTAGCTTGATCATACATCTTGTGGCCTGGACTGAACCGCCTTTTTTGTGTTTTGATGTGCTATGCGCTGCGGACCGATATGTACACCATAAAGAAATTTAATTTAAGTTTCACTATGCAGACACATGTAAAAATCTTAGCGGGTCCAGATGACGAAATAATAACCAAGTGATAGTAATTTTAGTTTCACCAACTGGACACACGTGTATATATATATAGTCTCTGGTGTCGTGTTGGTGACAAACCTCAGTTTTCTCCTACATACTAAAGAAGTAAATTAGAGTCAGCTTCAATTATTTGGAATCCCTATGGAAGTACTTACGCCTTGCTTCTGGAGAAGATCCAAAAAATATTTCTTAGATTTTTATTTAAGAAACTGTTCGGGTACTATCCCTTTCTGTACCCCACAAAATTTTTACTTGGAATGTTGAAATACAACTCTCTTGAAGTCAGGCGTAATTTCTTTTTTATTAATGTTTGCTTGTCGAGTCCTTCGTGGTGAATCTGATTGCCCGGAACTAGTAGCTCAGCTTGTAAGGCTTTTTGTTCCCCCTGTGCCCAAATACCAACTTAGAACCCGTGGACACAGATTGTTTGACGTTCCGTTTGCACGCACAGTTTCGCATTCGGGTTTCGCTCCCTTGGGTCGCGCCCTGGCAATGCTGAACGCTCTTCTGACATCGACACCGGAGTGTGATTTATTTGCCTCGAGCTGGGTAAACGTATGTCGTGGATGTTTGAGTTTCTGTGAGAAGATGAACGAAAGATGATTTTTTTTTGTGCTTGCTCTGTGGGAGGATGCATGAAAGATGACTTTTTTGTTGTTGTAATTTTAAGTGCTTTTTTTTATTATGTTTACCATACTTTATTCTAAATATGTTTCTTTTCACTGTACAATTACTTGGATTTTCTGTTATATTGTACATGTCTTTTCAAATAAATAAATACTTTCATGTATGCAGGCAAAACTGCACATACATAACCTATTGTCTATGGCCGGCTTTACACTGAATGGCTATAATGACCTTCAAATTTCATTCAGAAATAAAAGTCATTCACTGTCCTGCATGATTATAGAATAATTTAAAAATGTAAATTAAAAAGCATTTTGTGCAAAGCATTTACATTCGAAAATTAAAACTATCCACATTATTGAACTTAATTTCAGAGCAGTTTTCTGTTTCAATAACCAATATTTTTATAATTTTACAAGAAAGTAGATTTAAATTACAGTCGTTACAAGTACAATAGAAAAAATATTGAAATTCATAGACTGTGTAATTTAATATTCTAACGGGATCTGCAATCCAGAATTCCCAGCAACTAAGCAGTGAAAAGTGAAATTGGATCTACGTGCATACTATTACAATATTGTCAAATGGTCGAACTTTTCGAATTTGGTTGCATTACACCATGTGCTACCGCTGTTAGCTTAATAGCATGTAATTTTGCTCATGCTGCTAGTTTCGATGAGGCTAGCTGCATACTGTATGTAGTTATATAGCTGTGTAGCTTTTTTTGAAGTTTTAGTACCAAAGCTTTTAGCTAGGCTAAATACTGGTACAGCATAAAAAATACAAGCGTATAGCTTGTTCCTGTTATTTCTGCGTCGAACCTCGTTTTTGAATTTAATGAGTAAGTTATTTCACTGTATAATTTTTGGATCACATGACAGTTTCACATGGCGTTCTTTTACCACAGTGGTAGGTTGACGTGTGATCCCAACGTTTTATTTTAACAATCGTAAAGGACAGTGCTGTTTGAATGGCCGCTCAGAATTGCAACGCTACACAAAACGCTTTTTTTGTATTGGTGACATTAACTACTTTATAAAAAAATACAAGCGTATAGTTGTTCCTGTTATTTCTGCGTCGAACCTCGTTTTTGAATTTAATGAGTAAGTTATTTCACTGTATAATTTTTGGATCACATGACAGTTTCACATGGCGTTCTTTTACCACAGTGGTAGGTTGACGTGTGATCCCAACGTTTTATTTTAACAATCGTAAAGGACAGTGCCGTTTGAATGGCCGCTCAGAGTTGCAACGCTACACAAAAACGCTTTTTTTTTGTATTGGTGACATTAACTACTTTATAAAACAACGTTTTAAGGTTTCCCGGTTTAAACTTACAGTGTCATTAACGGTATCATCATCTGTCATCCCGTGATTATGGCACTTGCAACAGCGTCGAAATATCGGGAGCTCACAAAAATAATATTCACGGAAAAAATCCCGCAGCGACAGTGTTACTGTACTTTATAAAAGTTAGAATACCTTTTGCAAACCCTAAACCTAAATAAACATACGCAATATAAGGTAAGCATTTCAAACAATTCGTTTTGCTTGCGTTGGTTGCTATTTTTACCTATAAGCCAACGGAATTCTCGTATTTTTCTACCTACGACTCTCTTGAACAGCTCACATTTCAAATCAAACATACCTTCTTCGGTATCTGTACGATCAATCAATAATATAATATAATATCCACTCAATCCCCGATTTGTCTTCAATTCGGAAGAATTTGGCTCCTTCCAATATTTGCGAACTTGCCAAGCAATATCCCAGTACTTATATTTATTTGAGCACTAGATATTAAATAAATACTGTTTTGATTTTGGCCTAGAAGTAGGAAAATATTGGAGGGAGCACTTGAATTGTGAGCATTAACTGAGAAAATGATGGTATGTTTTTGTTATAGGGAGGACTTTCAAGTATCCTTACTCTTGTATTTCTAGCCTAGTTGGTAGATATCGGTTTTCTTGGTGAAATGTTTTTGTACCTTCATTTTCAAGTGCTAGATCTGTCTAGGGAGTTCTTTCAAATTGTAAGAAAACACTAGCTGTTAAAAATACGTTATCACGTTTGACTTATTTTACCAGTCCTATTAGTCGAGTGAAGACTTTTTTGACGTGTAAAGAGAATCATGAACTTTAGGGGTCAATTTTCCACAGAACAGACGCTTTACTAAGCTACATTATAGTTCCAGCTCTGTTTTTAGTGACTCGGGGTTTTTGTGTCCCGGTTTGCATGTTTTTTCCTTTACAAACCTCAAACCAAACCTCAAAATACAATTGCAACAAGTTTCTGAAAGTAATTTTTTTTAGATAGTAATGCTGCCTAAATATATAGTTATGTGTTCAGGCCTCTTTTGCCTAATTCTAGGTAAAAGCTCCATTGGCAACTAACTACTGTTTAATAGGGATGATCCAATTTTTTTTTTCTTTGTCCGTCGGGTGGTTTATTGAAAAGTATTGGACACGTATTTTTTCTTTTTTCACGTGGTCATAAAATTACGGATATATATTGAGTTGAAATGGCGCATGACGTCACATGTAGATAAGTTTTATACCTACTTGTGACGTAGTAACAACCGCTCTCCAACTTTAATGAGTTTTAACTAAGTATTTTTTTTTAAATTTTGATAAAACAAAAAATACGTGTCTAATATTTTTGTATTACCAGTCTGACGGACAAAATAGAATGTCGTTTTCTTTACCCAGACCGCACCCCGATTGCTGTCCAATCTTGGTCATATTTCCAGCCAAAATTGATGCAATCAACTCATCATCTGCTTACTTACTTTTCCCAACTATGTTGGGGTCGGCTTTCACTCTAACCGGGTGCAGCTGAATATCTGTATTTTTCATGGAGCGACTACCTATCTGATCTCCATAACACACTTAGTACTGGGTAATAGAATACCTCTTGGTAAGCCTGGTTGTCCGACTTTTGGGTCACTGACTACTTGTAGCTGTCAAAGATTTACGAATGACAGCCGGCACCAACGGCTTAAAGTGCTTTCTGAGACAAGATACAATCAACCAAAAGTTAAATATTCAAAAGAACCAAAACCGTTCGCAGCTTAAACTGACAAAGTCGTGCTAAGCGTCGAGTTGCAGATTGCAGCCATTTGTCTCAATAAAAGTCTACACCTGATTCGTGGTGAATCAGTGACGTAACAAAATGGCGGCGACGTTGCTCTCATTGTACTCTTGTAAGTGGTTTGTGACGTCACAGTGTGAAGCTGTAATGTGAATTAATAAAAAAAAACTAGTTTGTGGTTTTGGTTTGAAACTTTTTTGAGCATTACTGTTAACTAGGTATATATATATACCTAGTTTTGTTTTATCACTCAAAATATTTTGGTTTTTATTAAGTACAGTCAAACGTCTACGTATAAATAACTGTGGGGTGTCTATCGATCGCTCTTGAAAAATGATATCGAGGTTCCTTGTAGGTATACTTTTTTTCTTAAGTCAATGTTGATAAGATATTTGCTTCGAAATTCGTCATCGTTGTAGGAAACGAACCTTTATAGAAAGGATGCATGCGTCCCAGCAGTGGAAACATAATGGGCTGATTTCCATCGTGATTTTTGTTAAACGCCGTTTAACAAACAATAAAAGAAATGGCCAAAACAAAATCAAGTATTCTCCAATGTTTTTCAACGCAAATAAGCTGAAAAGTAAACCCTGTTAAGATTCAAGATAAACAAAACTTCGCGAAGACCAAGAGCCCGTTGACAATGAATTAAAAAAAAAAAAAACAAATTCAAAATGGACGTCAACACTCTACTTTAAAAGAAAACAGATTCGTCTAGACGTAGAATATCCCCTAAGGGTAGCCTGATCGAATATCTGTCATTTTTTATTCAGGACGGCGATCTGAAGGAACCCTTACATTGTAAAATCGAAACGAAAGTGGGGTTGTTTGTTTTTGTTACGTTTTGATTGTTTTAGAAATATTTATAAGCTGCCCAGACATTGATAGTCTTTTACCTGCCGGTTGTCAAAATGTCAAAGTGCTTTGTTATTTTTTTTTATGACTCGTTTACCCGGAGTTTTCTTCTAATTTTTAGGGTTCGCCGAAGGGACAAAAACGGAACCCCTACAGATTTGTCATGTCTGTCTCTCTGTCTGCCCATTTATGTCACAGCAACTTTATTCCGAAATTATTAGAACTACACAGTTGAAACTTGGTAGGTAGGTGAATTCTGTACACCGCTTTACGATTTTCAAACAAAAATTAAGAGATTAAGGTGGGGCCCCCATAAACTAAAGATATTTTTTTCTAAAAATCAAACCTACACATGCGGGGATCTATCTATAGACAATAGATACTTTTTTAATATAAATGACATTGGGGTTTCTTTATTTTTTTCTCAAATTTAATCGTTTGAAAGATATACACTTCCAAAGGGGTCCGGACACGTGCTTCAACTAGGTTCTCCACCTGGTTGAAGCACGGACCCACCACAAATTGGTTTGGATAAGGTTTGATGTTTATTATTTGAGATATGGGACTTTTTCACAAAACTGCAGCAGTAACTTTGTTTTTCATTAACATTCTATGAAAAACTTTAGCTTTGCTGTTGAGTGTAAATTTACTCATGAAAGACGATACAAAACATTGTTTTTATATTGCTTGGTGCTACGGAACCCTGTGTGCGTCGACGACGAGTACGACTCGCACTTGGCCGGTTCGGTTTTTTGATCTTACTATGAAGCCGTAGCAGTCATTTGTGTTTTTAGGGTTCCGTACCTCGAAAGGAAAAATCGGAACCCTTATAGGATCACTTTGTTGTCCGTCCGTCTGTCTGTCTGTCAAGACACTTTATCTCAGGAACGCGTGGAGTTATCAAGCTGAAATTTATATCACATACTGAAATTTATTGTCCCTTGGAGCTGTGAAAAAATCAAACTTCTAAACCCACGCAATCAAAAGATACAGCCGTTTATGCCGCAAATTTCCGCAAATTTTCGACACACGCAAGGGAATCAAAACGTACAGGGTACTTACCGTGAACTCAGAATCTTGAAATTTGGTACGAAGCAACGTCTTATAGCACAGATAAAGGAAAAATTGCGAAAATCGTAAATTTTTGTTACATCGTATAATAAAAACATTTTTAATAATTTTCAAAATCGGATTTCCTACAGGTTTATACGGAACCCTCGGTGCGCGAGTCCCACTCGCCCTTGGCCTGTTTTTTTTTTCGGACGTTGTACGGTGCATACCGAACGGATGGAATTAAATCATACGTTCACACAACACGGTAATATCACCATAATTATCGCACTTAGCAGTGATAGCCTAGTGGTGTGACAATCGGCATCGGACTGCCAAGTCTCGAGTTCAAACCTAAGACTCGCACCTTTGATTTTTCGCATTACCTGAATAATTATCTCATTCTTTCAGTGAAAGAAAACATCTTGAAGAAACCAAACCAATATTCCTGAGAGATATTTTTCGACGGCATGTTAAGCCAAGTCAGAGGCGCATCGGCGGTATAAAAACTCTGACAACACGTGAAAAGAAGAAGACCAGATTGTTATACTACACGGTGTAAATCACCTCATCACGAAGCCGTCAACCAAGCATTCTGTACATGAAACTAAGTAACTTTACGCAAAAATTAATGCTGGGAAACGACTTTTTTTGGGGGGGTGTAAAATCATGTTTTGTGGTAGAACTCAATGTAACGCACTCAAAACATTGTACTGATGGACGAATTAAATAGTACGGGGGTCGTGGAGGTGTTTAAAGTAAAAATATAATATTAAAAACTTGTATTTAAAAAAATACTTGTCAAAAAGTTGGAACTTTGACCCCTAATATCTCCGTAACTAGAAGGTTCCCAGGTATGGTGTAGAACAAAAAAATGATCGCAATGACAGGGAGAACCAGTGCCTTTCAGCTTCGTTAAGAGGTGTTTTACACCCTTTATAGTCTTATGCTGTTTTCCTTCACGAACTGTTTCAAACAGAAACCGACAACTAGCCACATCTTGCAATTCCGAACAAAAGATCGTGCTCTGGGATTCTGCTAAAAGAATGCTTTAAGATGTTTTTCTGTTACTGTTCGTTTTTCGCTTTCATCATAATTATATTTATTTATGGCACTGGAACTTCTACGAATTATTCAATTATATTTTTTTTGGGGTACTGACAGTTTAGGTTCACTCTTGTTTGATAGAACAACGTTTGATATAATATTACTAAATCGAACAACGTTTAAGAAAATCATAACTTTGTATAATATTGTTTTTTATACCCCGACATTCCCTTCGTGTTAGGTTACTGTAAACCCTGCAGACAGAAATAGGAGCCCCGCGTAGCGGGGCTACGTCGACACGTTTTTTAGGCGAATGTAAAATGCTTTGAGGTTAGTTTACAATAATTAGTTTTTGTCAACAACGGTGCATTACCTTTTCATGGGAGTGATGAAAGAAACGAATTATTAATGAACTAAATATTCGATACGATCTTTCGACTAAATCATTATTAGTGTAGTGAAACATTAGTTTAAATAAAATTAGTGCATTTGAAAATTCGGCGAAATGAATTTAGTTCAAATGAAATTAGTTCAAATAAATAATTACGCTAAATAAAATTTACCAATGAATTATTCGGTCAAATGAATAATTCTTCGAAATGACTTTATTGCAACTAAAATTCGATTTAGTAATATTATATCAAACGTTGTTCTATCAAACAAGGGTGAACCGACAGTTTAAACTTAAAATCTAGAGTGTATTTGTCACTTACAATTAGTGTACATAGCACTTACATATTTCAAGTTTTATATTATTTAATACATATAGGCTTAAAAAAAACAAAGGTACATGAAAACAAAAAAAAACAACTTAATCTATTTTGTTGCCCCAAAGGATGACACAATCATTTACAATTTACTATACAGGGTGTAACACATCCTTAAGGGTGTGCTACAGACCATCAAACTGAACATGTTTCACAACAAAAAAAAATTTGCAGCAAAAAAAAAATCTGCTTCCTATACATTTGAGTCGAATAGGTATTGTAATTTTCTATGGGGTAGCAGATATTTTTTTTGCTGAAAAACATGTTTTATGATGAGAAACATGTTCAGTTTGATGGTCTGTAGCACACCCTTAAGGATGTATATACCCTTTCCGTTACACCCTGTATACTTGCAATCTGTATGATACCCAATCCTATGGTTTTCTTCATCGGTGTGTTTCAAGTTGTGCTCAATATGCAAGCAATTGAAAGACATCCATCACATCGTCACTTTAAAAGGCAAAAGAGCAAAGGCGCAAAGACGTTTTGCGGAAACTCCCAACAGACATAACAAACAATAAAACAACGACAATCCAATCCTGCATTGTGTCGTCGGTTCAAAGCAAGCTCAAACAGGACAGCGACACCTATCGTCGGGTTCCCTCGGGAGGATTATCCGAACATTGCCGAAGTCACTCTGAAACTCCGTTCCCTGTCGGGAATGAATTCAAATAAAATACGTTTGATTTCAAACGTCTGTTTTAAAATATTTACGTTTTGGGTAGAAGAGCTATGGAACCTATTAAATAAAGGATTGTATTGTATTACTGAGACTTCGCTGTCCATCCGTCTATCACCAGGCTGTATCTCATGATCCGTGATAGTTAGCTAGCGGCAATGCTTTGCCCTAAACACTCCCGGAAATCAATCCTTGGAGCGTGCTCAGCCTGCAGTCGTGCTTCTAAATACTAGCCCAATGAAGCAGTTCCTAAATAATTTAAATAATCAAGTTCAGTCGCTTTCCACAAATATTAAATATACATTAAGAAACCAGTCACAAATCCTCGTCTATTTATGGTGTCAACCTAGAAATGTATCAACAGTCCCCTTTCGTCAATCAATATCATACATAACAAACAAATTAAAGACAAGTCCATATCAATCGAAGAAGCCTAAAGAAACAATAATTTTGAAACGCCACACTAAAATCATGTTCAATCATTTAAAACGGTTAAACAATAATTCGGAAGCACGAAACCGCAAAATGCTGGCAGCCTGTGACAGTTCTTTGCCCGAAAAGCATTTTGACATCTGTCAGAATTGTTAAGAAAACAATTATTATGGCGGCGACGGCGCTTAGTCTGGCTCGCTTTCAAAATATTGGTTTTGAAAATGTACATTTTATTTTTTAAGTGATTCGCTTGTTGTGGTATTGTGTTTTATTAGTGTTTCATTTAATGTTTGCAAGATACATTTTATGCGCTTTCTCAGCTGCTCGGGTGGTTTCGACAGTGAGGTCTTGGGTTCGATTATTAAGGTGGGCAAAACGTTATTTGGTTTTTCCATAACTCTCAAATGTATATCTGGATTTATTATTATTACTAGCTGTCCCGCGCAACTTCGTCTGCGTCACATTTTCCCCGTTTTCGCAACATTTTTCATTGCTGCTCCGCTCTTATTGGTCGTAGGGAGATGATATATAACCTAGGTTACTTCTAATACCTCCAAAAATATGTGTACAAAGTTTCATGATGATCGGTTGAGTAGTTTTCGCGTGAAAGCGTAACAAACAAACTTACTTTCGCATTTATAATATTAGTTAGGATTAGTATAAGGATTTATTTATATTAGACTACATATTATAAAAAGGTCCACTGTTTTAGTAACAATATAACTTGGCCTATGTTAGTACTTAATAACTAGAAGAGATCGAGTGCGATTAGTTTATGCCAGCTTAATGGCAATAGGCTCACCCCCTATTATATGAGACTTAAACGTAACTGATGAAATGTGGGTGTTCCATCATACACATCAATCCAACTCCTCAGGAATTACAGGTTGAGAAAATGTAAATGGCCGTTTCCATGAACGTATAAAGCTTTCTACCGTATTGTTATTAGAATAGTTAAGTCAGTTACGTCAAAGCTAAGCACATAGGCATTGTAGTTAGAAAACAATCTCGCTCTTTATGACTTGCGATTGTAGTGCATAATTATATTGCTCATACACATAACGACATTGTTTTAAATTATAAACTATGGTGTTAGAGTTTAAAGTTAAAATCGATATAGCACGAATCGTATGGGAATATAGCGTTAAGTGGACAGTTAACGGTATGGTTGGTTCTACTTAGTGAACATTCAGCAAACAAATGTTTAAACCTATGAAGCAATAGATTACTAGTTTCCTACAAAATTTTCTTATCTCGAAGATTACTGCATCTAAACTTACAAATCTAAAAACATACAAAAGAAAACCCTCTTTACAATACTAGTATAGTTTTTTTTTTTTGCTTTATGCTGTTCTACCTTTGTAGTAAACAATTACTTATTTTCAAGCCTACGCTGTCCTCCCATACTTAAGTACTATATTAACACTGTAACTTCAAATATTGTAAAACCAAACGATTTTAAAAGAGTAACCATGGAGTTTCTTGTAGGTTCTTCTCCATAGGAAACGACCAACCCGAACCCTGCACCTTTTGTCGGCGTTTTATAAGTGCTCGTGTAAGCCTATGTAAAATTAACTATTTTTTTTTCTTTTTTGTTTGAGTTGTCGTATAAGCGCCCTAAACATTTCCCAAAAGTATCAAAGTCGTTGCACCAACTTAGTCCATTTTACCAATATAATATAGGCCAGTCCCAACTCAACCACAACACCCGGTGCAAAACTTATTTACCCAACAAACGCTAGAGAAACATTTCCCCTCGCAGACGGAATCTAAGCATCAAGCTCGATTCTGGAATATACTTTAAAGGGAATTTTGCTCTCAAGTTATGCATAGTGGTGAGCTTAGAGACTACATTGTATATGCATTGCATCGCTTAAGAGTCTGCTATCTTAGAGAATAAGTTATAATTGGACCATAGGGACACTGAGAGGTTTTGTCTTTAGTTTAAACTAAGTTAAAGTTGATCGTTGCAACGTGGCGTCTTAGAAATGTGTTGAGTTGCAACCGCTAAAGACAATGTTGTGAAAAACATTGCCCTTCTTTTGGGCTCCACCGCAACCGGGTAAAAATAACGTTGCAATATTGTTTTCTAATGGTGTTTGACAATGAAAATTATTACAGAACAAATTGGAGATATATGGTCAAAAATTCGGTTTTTCAACAAATAATGAATAAGATGCATTTAAGCAAGAGCGATAATATGAGCGCTCGTCAAAATCAAAGTCAAAATAATATATTTGCAGTAAAAGATTTAAAAAAGATAGTAAAAATAACAGTAGTGCAATGTCACATTTCGACGTAAAAAAACATGCAAACATTAATGAAACATAATAGAATAAAAATAAGGCTAAATATTGCACACCAACTAAGATATTATCTAAAAAAAAATACCAATCGAATTGAGAACCTCCTCCTTTTTGAATTCGGTGAAACGCGATTTAAACAGAAACAAAATTGTTTTTCTGAAAAGGTTTGCCTGCTAGTAGGTATACTTACACCTTTAATAAATTTATCATTATGATGAATTCCAAATGCATGCAACTACATGAAATTTAACATAACTCTTCGTCCTAAGAAAACGCTTCGTAAAAGCTACGGCACAGAAAGTAACATAATTTAATATGACACCCAACCTGTACCCTCAGTCCACTTTTACGTCATAAGACGTAAAAGTGGACAAAGGCATCCCATTTCTATGTTCTGATTCTGAGCAACGAATGCACATACGCGAACCGAATTTCTGTCCCGAATTTCAAAGCTTTAGCCAGTTACAGAGAACAATTAATTTCAAATCCATATATACTATCCATACTTCCATACTAATATTATAAATGCGAATGTCACTCTGTTTGTTTGTTTGTTTGTATGTTTGTTACCTTTTCACGACTAAACGGCTGATCGGATCTTAATAAAATTTGGCAAGAAGATAGATTTTAACCTGGGAAAGGACAAAGGCTATATATCATCATGCTACGACCAATAGGAGCGGAGCAGCAATGAAAAATGTTGCGAAAACGTGGAAAATTTGACGCAGACGAAGTTGCGCGGGACAGCTAGTATTAAAATTATCCTAACTAATATTATAAATGCGAAAGTAAGTTTGTTTGTTACCTTTTCACGACTAAACAGCTGATCGGATCTTAATGAAATTTGGCAAGAAGATAGATTTCAACCTGAGGAAGGACATAGACTATATATCATCACGCTACGACCAATAGGAGCGGAGCAGCAATGAAAAATGTTGCGAAAACGGGGAAAATGTGACGCAGACGAAGTTGCGCGGGACAGCTAGTAATTAATAAAATGGATGAATTTATACATTTACTACATTACTTACTACGTACTTTGATGCTTATTAAAAGGACAAGAATATTTTCATTTTTAAATGTCGAGCACGAATCTGTAATCCAAAGCCAGAAATCAGAAGCCTGAAAGTCAACCAAAAAATAAAAGCAAAGCGTTTTTAAAAATCGACCACTATTTGTGGTTGGAAAAATTCTAGCTAAATTTTGATCTATCAAAGATTGAAATCGAAAGACCACTCGAAAGAAAGTTGCGTTTATATTTCATTTTGACATCTATCGCACATACAATACGCGCATATAGTCATGAAAACCCCATACACGAGATGATAATTGTGTAACCTCACTTGTTTCAGTTTTGACAACTTTTCATGACACCTCAATAAGAACGATGTTACCAAAATCTTGTGATTCAAGAGAGTGTCCATGAAGTTTCCAGCCCATTCTTCTCCATAGAGATGAGATCTACGCTTTGGAATGGGAAACTACAGTAATTTCATTCACTTTTTTGGGTCTAAATCTCAGTCACAAAGCATAATAAATAGTAAAGCTTCATACTTGTTTTTGACCTTCAAAAGGGCCTGTCTGACATAAACGGTCTGATTGACATGATTGCTTTGAGTTTGACATAAATACAGTGATGGCAAATCAAACGATCTAAATCTTTGAGGGAGTAAATTAATTCTAACCCGAAATCATGATTTGGATCCCTTTATCATATACCTACTAGTATAATAAAATATTACACTAAAACAATAACGTTGTAGTAGAATAATAAACGTGAAAAGAACCTGAGAACGTAGTAATAAGATTATCACCTGTCTCGGAGAACTATCTAATAAATTGTAGTTAATTTAGCTGTACAAATCTAAGCAAGGCCTTGTATAAAATAAGTCTGTTTCTTATCTCTTATTATTGTTATCTTATTATGTTATTAACCCCAGGCAATGTATGTACCGTAATTGATTAATGAAATAAACTGTTACGTGTTAATTTTAAGTTAGAACTTAATTTGAAAACTTATTTCTTCAATTTTTTTAGAGAGCAAAGCAGCTTTAAGATCCGATTGCGCCACAATTGACTTAATACGTGTTTGTTAAGAGCGTTTACGCCTTACGACATTTAAAACAAACTTTCAAGTTCTTATTTTCCGAAATGACGGAACCGAATTTAATGAAACTTCATACGTTTAAGCAGGATACATAGGTCTAAAAAGTTACGAAAAACATTATCGAAAAAAATTGTTACTGCTGCAATGTAGGATATATTGCAGCAGTAACACTTTTTTTTCGATATTTTCTTATTATTTTATTTATTCGCTTATGCGTATTAAGATTTAATTAAAATCAGTTCAGTCATTTCGGAAAATAAAATCCTTGAAAACGCTCTTAGACGTACTTTTTATGGAAGAAGACATGCTGCGCCTACCCCAAGTGAATTGGTACAAGGTCAGGGGAATGATGCTGACTTAAACATCATTAGAATCTGCCCGCGATGTCATCTGCACGGAAAACTTAACCGGGAAAAAAGGATGATTAGTAGAATTCCAGGTTATAAACTATATGTGTGTTATATTTCATTTAAATCGGTTAAGCCACTTTTTCGCGAAAGAGTAACAGTGTTCCATCAATCCTCTCAAACTTTCGGGTTTGTAATATATAAGTAAGGAGTAAGATGCTATCTCTGCCATGTTTAAACAAATTTTCAGAAATATAGCAAAGTTTTAAAATACATTTAGTACCAAATGTATTTAGTAATTCTCGGTGCAAGCTTGCTTTAATGTGCTAATATTTATGTTATGGCACGTAGCATTTATCATTTTAATTGTCAGAAAATAAAGAGAGTTTTATGACAACATGGCCGCCAATTACTTAGTCATGAAACTAAAATTTAACAAAAATAATTTAGAAATACTTTATTAAATTACATTGAGCGAATTTCAATTATGAAATAGATTCCTTCAGATCTTGTAACAGGAAACAGGCATAATGCAATAGGGATGATGACTGGGTAAAGAAAACGGAATTCTATTTTGTCCGTCAATCAGGTAATACAAAAATATTAGATACGTATTTTTTGTTTTATCAAGATAACAAAAAAATACTTAGTTAAAACGCATTAAAGTTGGAGAGTGGGGGCTAACTACGTCAGAACTAGGTGTAAAATGTACTAAGCCGTGACGTCATGCGCCATTTCAACTCAAAATATCTCCGTAATTTTACGATTACGTGAAAAAAGAAAAAATATGTGTCAAATACTTTTTAATAATCTACCCGATACACAAATAAAAAAAAATGAGTCACCATCCCTATTATGTAGATCACTTGAATATTAATTAATTTACAGCTTGATTAATTGAATTATATAATTTTAGCAGCCAATTTGAAGAGTTACTTTATTTTCAAAATTTTAACTTAGAAAGTTTCTTTTTCATCTGAATTATTATTTATCATTTTAGTTAACCCCTTTCGTTCTGGGAATATGGTTTACTAAAATGCTATCAGTTACAATTCTGCGCTAATGCTTGACAAATCCCAAAACAGCCCAAACAAATGACAGTCGCTTTCTAACCATAATTACCATATTTCGAAAACGACTTTCAAACGGAATTGTATTTGCTTTTCGATACTATGTTACGTCATTTTTTTGTGAATGGTCAGCAATTGTGTAATAATTAATGTTTTTGTTGCTTTTTTATATAAAGCAGTTAACCATTCATCTTATTTTAAGTTATGTACATTTGATTTCTGTCTGTCTCCTGTCTTATTTAGTAATGTTGGGGTTGGCAACCCTTCAGGAGTGACAGGCCCAATGTTCTTTTTTTTTTAAATAAAACCAACGTATTATATACTAAGAATTCCTCCTGTATCGTGGGTGCGTTTACAAACATTTAAACCGACATACATAAACAGCCAGACCTGGAACAACTATCTGTAGGCCTTTTTATTTTGTTATTTTGTTTGCATGGGAAATCATCAAATGAGTCCTCCCGCTCTGGGCGGAGCGGAAGGGAGTGTCAGACTTGTACTGACTAAAACCCATCCATGTTCCTTCTTAGCCCTTTGTGCTCCAGGGCCACGGTATGTATCTGTAGGCCTTACAAATGGATGTTCCGTGCGGGGAACAAACCCGCGACACGCAGCGCAGCAGTCGATCGCTCAAACACTGCGCCAACCGTGCCGTCAAAAAAGTCAAATGTTATATTATGCTAGTTTAAAAAATCTGTTAACGCGTACTATGTAGGTATTTGTTCCATGCAAAATTGAAGCACACAGCCGTCTAGCCGAGACGAAACAAAAGGATCATATTAGGATCTTAGCAGATTGTGTTCTGTAGTTTCTGTCATGTGAAATAAGCGTGAATTTCACTAAAGCACTGCGATAGTTCAAGTTTAGTATTAAGGGTTGCACGACATTGGTCAAATCAGGTATTCGTCAAAACGGCAATTCGTCAAATTTGATATTGGTCAAAGCTGTAATACGTCAAATCGTATAATGTCCAATTACGAAATTTGCCAAATATGCTATTGGTCAAGTCCATGTACAGTCGACGAAAACATGCGTTTTGAATTCACATAACTTACTTGTGAGAACTTACAAAAGGAAAAGTCGCTTGCTTGCTGCTGGTTTCTGTTTACATCACTAAAATGTAATTGAGTATTCTGAGGTTAAATTTGTTTCGATTGTTACTAAGCAATGACAAAAAAGAAGTTCTCAGGACATGTGTGGTGTTGTGCAAATGAATTCCATCGGACCACCTACGCAGTCGAGGCTCCATCTAACATAATAAAAAATCCCAAAATAGAAAAAAAAATGAATGGAAAATTATATGCGTTAAAGTTTTCAAAACAGTTGTGTTGGGTATGAATTATGTAAATAAATATGAATTGAATAAACGAGTTAATAAAAAAAAACATGTGGTACTTTATTTTTACAGTTGATTGTACTTCAATGACTTGACCAATGGCGTATTTGGCAAATTTCGTAATTGGACAAAAAGACGATTTGACGAATTACAGCTTTGACCAATATCAAATTTGACGAATTGCCGATTTGACGAAAGTCTGATTTGACCAATGTCGTGCAACCCCCAAATCTGTAAAATCAACTTCGGCTAGTTTCTACCGCTGCTTTGTCACCGCTCTATAAACCCATGTTTGTACCTTTTACAACTAGATAATCCCAAGCTTAGAATTGGTATTTAAAGCCCTATTTGTCTAGTATTTGCCCGAGTAGACTGTCTCAATGGCCTGTATAGGGCATTCATATTCATGAGCCATCCGGTAGATCGGGCTGGAACGCCCAGCCATGTCGCACAAATGCTCACGTGGCGCGCAATCCTGGCAGGAATATAGATGATTTATGTTTTGTCCGTGTTATTTTCTGTATTTGTGAAATGGGGGTAGAGAAATGTCAGTTTTGAGAATGATGTAGGAGCTTGAAGGAAACATCTGCCCGGGGTAGGAAATCATTTATTGCTACCGAACTGTCTACGTCAAACAATCCGACCAAAAAAAAAGGACTTCTAAACCTTGCACTACTATTACTTTTAATACACATAACATCACGCTGTTATCCTCAAAGGGTTAGGCAGAGTTGTACTACATTTCCCCAGTTATGTTTGAAGTCTCATGTGACTAACACTCCCCGTGTTACCACTTTTTTTATAATTTGAAAAATATTCTCTTGGGTCCGGCTGTCTGTTTCATTTCAATTAATACTTAGGAGTCATTTTTGTAAATCTATCCTGCTGGCCTACCATAACGTCTTAAAGCAGTATTGGTTTACTCTTATTCCAATGTGGGAAAGAGACGGAGCTATACAGGATGTCTAGCGCCATCTCTTTCCCACACAAAAAAGAAAAAGGAGGTCATGGGAGGCCACCTGTTCACTATATTGTCTCCCATGGCAAGTAAATAGATTGGCTACTGTATTTTGGTCAACCAAGTGCAACGGTTAACTTGGCTTGTGCATTTGGCAGTTGATTTAATGGTAAGTGATTTTTCTTTTTGGATGTGGGTTTTTCATATCATCATCATCAGCCTATAATGTTCCCACTGCTGGAACACAGGCCTTCTCTCTATAAGAGGGAGTGGGCTCTAATCCACCACGTGGGCCCAGTGCGGGTTGGTAGATGTCACATGTCTTCGAATTTTTAGTTTTAGGACATGTCGGTTTCCTCACGATGTTTTCTTCACTGTTTTTGAGGGCAACGGTGATGAAATAAATTATACAAAGTAATGCGCCTGCCTGTGTTCGAACCCACGGCTTACTGCTCGTAAGTCGGGGCTGCCACCACTGCGCCACCGCTGCCCCCCTATAGCAAAGGATGATTCCGGACTAATATGATGATGATGATCATACAGAACAGAAACGACACCTAGGATTTTGCAACGACAACGGATTTTTTCTGAAGTAGGGTAAGAAAACCACACTGAAATGCCAAGCCAAGCAAAAGCCAAACGGATTCCCGATGGGGCCGCCACTAGGTGGACCGATGATTTGGTGAAGGTCGCGGGACTACGCTGGGTGCGAGTCGTACGGGACCGGTCAATGTGGTGACACTTGGGGAAGGCCTATGTCCAGCAGTGGACGTCTTTCGGCTGAAATTATGATGGTGATGAGGGTAAGGAATTCTTCCAAAAAATATTAATACCATTAATCAGTAGTTACCTGGTATATGCACACCATTATTCAACAGTTTCCTTTAATGTCCCATTCATTAATTTAATGTACCATTAATCAGTAGTACCCTGGTATATGTGTCGTACTGTATGGATCAGAATATTGAGCAGTGAAGAAGACGGATGAAAAAAGATTGCATGCAGCAGAGATGAGAATTTTGAGATGGATGTGTGGAGTGACTAAAATGGAAAAAGTTAGAAATGAGCATATAAGAGGAAGTCTGAAAGTGACGCCTGTTACAGAAAAGATGAAAGGAAGTCGTCTGTCTTGGTATGGACATGTGATGAGGAGGGATGGAACACATGTGACTAAAATAGTGATGAATATAAATGTGGATGGATGGAGAGGGAGAGGAAGACCAAAGAAAACATGGATGGATTGTGTGAAAAATAATATGAAGGAAAAAGGAGTAAAGGATAGCATGACGAATGACAGAGGAGAATGGAGGAATAAGACGTGTTGAGCCGACCCCAAATAAAATGGGACAAGGGCAGGAAGATGATAACCCGGTATATGCACAACAATACTCGGATTCATATAATATTTGAAATCTGAACCATACTGCAGTCCTTACTAATGCATAAGCATGTTACTGTCAGTAAAACTACGCATTATAGTCCATTATTGCTTAACAAGTATGCGTCAGTGCTTTCCAATCGCTAAAGTATTCATTACAAGGGAAAGGGTCGGGTATTTTTAGACTGAAACCACCTTAGCTTAGATACTGTTTCCACTAGCTTTATGTACTCGATTGACTTTTGTAGATTAAAGGTTGATAAGTATCAGTAGATAATCGACTGGCCGTCTGTAGTACAAATAAGGTGACCTTCACCTTGGTTAGTTTTGTCACCCTTAAAGGGGTGTTAAGTTTCAATCAGTTGACTTTTGTGGGTAGTTTATGAGTTAACTTAATTACAGGCATTTGGTACTCATAATAAGATTCTTGAGCGTGCTGATGATGATAGCCAACAGGTTCGACTGTCCTTACATGAGATGCTGCAGTGATAGTGTATGTTGTGTTGTATGGTTGGTGGTTATTGATTTGTTTTGTATTGGAATGTTTAATATATTGTGTGTGTGTGTGTGTGTGTGTGTGTTTAATGTATGAATTTTGAGTTATTTATTGAATTCTGTTTATATTAATGAGTCCTTGTTACTTGAACAAATAAATATAATATTATTATTCCATTGGACATTAGAAAATGCACCTTCCTATTTTGTCTTGTAGATCCTATCCTCCTATTTAAACGAAACGATTTATAATATAAATGGAAATAAAATCAACTATCTTGACATTTTTCTAGTTCAAAATTCACCAACATGTATGCGTAAAATTTTCCCTTTACATCATAACCGCTTTGCTCTTGCAAGAAAATCCGCTCAAACCAAATACGTTTTCCCAGATTTGAATATGGAAAATTTTTCAAAGTCCTCAAATGTCCGGCGAAAACGGCTCCACCAATGACGGCAGTTGATTTGATCCGTTGAGGAGACGGCCATGAATTTTGGACCCAAATTCGAAATTTGAATGAAACGGTCGATTTACGTACTTTTCATGAACATCTGGCCAGTATTTTGGTTCAACGATGTATGAAGGTTCAGCTTAGTCATTTTTTTATCTTTTTGGTTATTTCTTGTATTTTGTAATTTAGTTATACTAGTTAACGATTTATTGAAGCCGAGCGAAGAGCGTCCAGCCAAAGTAAAATATTAAATCAGTAATTAAAAAATATAGTAATTAAAATTAACCGTGGCGGCTAAGAGATGACCAGTCACAACTGACAGCGCCCGTTCACGAACATGACGCATGTATCAGCCATCATTCAACTCAACCATTTTGAAGGGAACTAAATGACCCGACACAACCCCGGGCCTTATGCCCGCCCAGCAGTCGCGCTTGCAGCCACTAGATCTAAGAAGAAGTCCATAATATAATTATAGTCACATAATTTATAATTTGATTAAATATCTGTCAAAATCCGGTGTCCGCAACGCAAGTCTGCTATTCGGTCCGCTCGGTTTGAACGAAGAAGTTTAAAACATGTGTCAGGTATGTGCAATACTGCTTGGCTGTAAAACATGGTGTAGTCAAGTATACAGTTGACCCAAATGAACTCTTTAACAATAATCTCTAACTACAAGAATCGTAGCTAATAAATTCATCGTCTTTCTTTCATGAATAACTAACAAAGTATTGTATATTTTATACGTAAGCAGTCCATAAATATTTCAGTACAAATAATTCAGCCTTTCTCGGATAATGGAAGCCTCGAGTATCGAATGTTTTCTGTCCAATCTGTCTATGTATTGTCAATGTCTGACATTATGTTCATAATCTCCGAGATTGGTTGCGACTGTATCTATGTTGCGGTCAAAATTCCTAACTAGACAAAATCACTATTGACTACAAAAGATATTTTTGTTAGGTACCCTAAAAAATAATTTGTTGTGATAGCAAGCGAGACTGCTTAGGGCTTAGAGTGTGGTCTTTGGTTCGATTCCCATGTTGGCCAAAGTGTTATTGGGTTTTTTCGTCAGCAATTCCTCATTGACAGCCTGGATTTGTGCCCGGTTGACATGCTTGGTCTTTTACATAAGACTTGGTCAGAAGTGGTAAAATTTATAAAAATAAATAAAATTGAAGTGTCTGTTTGTAATCGCTTTTTACTGCACGCATATGAATGTATATAATTATATACCAAAATATATTTTTTTTTAATTTTTGTCTGTCTGTCTGTTTGTTCTAGCTAATCTCTGGAACGGCTGGACCGATTTTGACGGGACTTTCACTGGCAGATAGCTGATGTTATAAGCAGTAACTAAGGCTAGGCTTTTTATTTAAGAAAAAAATCAATTTTTAGTAAAAAAAAAAAAAAAAGCAAAAACCTATTTTTTTTTTTTGTTTTAATCCACGCCGTCGAAGTCGTGGGCACAGCTAGTGTGTATATAAACACACACGGTGACACATCAAGCTATATATTATTTCCAGTATAACATGGCCTTGCTTTGTATAGTTTTCCTTTACAGAGAGAGATCCGCATAAACTGGTTTTGTACAGCTTATTGGTCGTGTGAACAAATACCTAGCGCTACGGGTCAATAGGTGTGATGTAATGATACTTTTTTTTTCTATTTAAAACTAATGCGTTCCATGAAATCAGGTTATAATACAGATACTGCGTTTATTTACGCGTTTGACTTAATTGCATTGACAGCAACCAGCCAAAAATAGTATTGACTGATTTTGGATTATGACTGTATCATCAAAACAGACATATTGGGATCAATAAAAATTCATGACAGAAGAAACAATTCTACGTTATATTTATTCATTGGGATATTTGATGCGTTATATTATATCGAAGTATAGAGAATAGTTTTCATATAGAAAGTGAAGACGCGGTGGAGTAGACGCACCAACTACATGCATTGGGTCCAGACCTTATATCATGTCTGTTAGCTAGACTGGGAACGTTCGGCTCAGGATATAGTGTGGGAAGGTAGCGAAAATTGGAATGGAGTCTTAAGTGATCACCTTTGAGCGTCCTTCGTGGTGTATTATTTTTTATATCGAGATTTAAAAGAGGCCTAACCATCATTCTGGTCACACACGGTCGCTGGTTGCGACAATTACTAAGTGCCTGACCTTTCTTAAGAAACCAATTTATAAGGTCAGCATACATAGTGTTCATCCAGTACGTCCCCTCCCTGCGTTATTATTCCGTCTACAACGTAAAACAATACCTTCGGTATATGTATTATTCAGTCATCATTCATTAATCAGTCACATCATAACTCATTTGCACTGCCTTTCCCCAAATATATTGGGTTCGGTAACCCAGTCTAGCCGGACGCAGCTGAATACCAATATTTACATCGAGCGACTGCCTATATGAAAGCAGCCGTGGCCCAGTGGTGACCCGCCCCGACTTACGAGCAGTAAGCCGTGGGTTCGAACCCAGGCAGGCGCATTACTTTGTGTAATTCATTTCAACACCGCTGCTCTCAAAAAGGGTGAACGAAAACATCGTGAGAAAACTGGCATGTCCTAGAACTAAAAATTCGAAGACATGTGACATCTACCAACCTGCACTGGGGCCGCGTGGTGGAATACAGCCCACTCCCTCTCATAGACAGGAGACCTGTGTCCCTGCTGTGGGAAAATTAGTTGATGATGATGACTGCCTATCTGACCACCACAATCCTGTTAGTACTGGGTATTACCCGTTGAATCTCACGAATAAAAAACATTCAACAGCAAATCCGCTCCCGCTAATCGCTACCGCTTCTCCACTGTGTCCCCAACCACAATCGTCGCCACATTGTCTAACATAAGCAGGGCGTGGATTTAACCGCCGCGCGGGTAAACCCCTTCGGATATTCAAGGTACGGCGGTTATACCCAGCTATATTCCGTTTTACGGTACCATCAAGCCGTACGCTGTATACTGCATATTGGGAACACATATTGTTAAGCAAATATCCGATGCGACAGGCCATCTCTAGTTTATGTTTTCTCATCTTTGCTTGCCTTTGCTTCGAATATATTGTGGTGGTAAGGATTTTGTTTGAGGTCGCGGTTGTGAATTTTTGGCGACTTACGATAGAGATAGAAAGATTTTTGTTTTACTTTTAAGATGGGTTCAATATATTTTTCAATGTAGGGTTTTCATTTTACAGCCACTGGTTTTTCACTGAAAATGTCCGCGACTTCGTTCGTGTGGAAATTTTGATTGTTTTTTTTTTATAAACCTATTTATAAAATTCAAACTCCTGACTGACTGAGAAATCAACGCACAGCCTAAACCGCTGATCCCAGTGACCTGAAATTTGGAGAGTGTGTTCTTTGTGAAGAGTAGGTATCCATCAAGAAAGGGTTGTCGGAAATTCCACCCCCAAAGGGGTAAAACAAGGGATGAAATGTTGTTTCGAAATCGGTTATTTTAAAGTTAGAAGCATGAAATTTCATATACAAGCTTCTGGTTAAACTGTACTGAGCTTATACCCATTATTCTTTACCACTATTATTTATATTAAAGTAGCTGCACAACGAATATCTCTCGAATAATATTTTAATAAAACTGAGACATTGTTTACAGTCTGCAAAAATTTAATATGCAAAGAAAGTTCATGTTCTCGTCGACTCATGTCATTTGTATAAACAATATCCATGACTTTCTATATTATTAATATTTATACAAACTTAGTGCAGTAAAAATCTTAAAAAAAATACGAAAACAGATAGAAATAAAAGTCATTGACTTTTTAAAAAAGAAAGAAGCTTTTGTTCAGCTGCAAAAAGTATTGACAAATGTCTAAGATTTCTTATTGAAAAGAATAAAATTTCTTTGTAGTTTCAAAAACCATTAATAATATATCTCCGAACTAACATAAGATTTTTCAATAACTTACAAAAAGAAAATCGAAAATGAGAATAAATCACTCTTAAATAATTTATCAACTAAGCTTATGTAAGTATTGTTTGATTTGGGTTACTTAACTTTGTGAAGGTCTTTTTGATGAAGTAGCACTTAGTATCTTCATAATTAGCGGTTTTTTTTTATATCTTTTTGACGATAGAGACCATCATGGTCTGGAGATCCCCAGTCTTATCTTTAATAATGTTTGACACCTCGTTTGCAGTGAAACGGACTCCCATTGTCGCACCTGGTATCTCAGGACCGAACCCCACAAGCTGGACCCAGTGGCTACTCTACAGAAAAATGATTTCTGAAGGTATTTGCAACATCCCTATGGTCACTTACCACGTCGACGCTCACCGGAAGACTAGGTTTTACGTATACCTTATTTGTACTCTTCCTGAATCCGCTAAATTCACCCTTCGATGCAATCTTGCAAGTGCGTTCATTTTTATTAGGTCTTGATATTTTTGGCATCATTTCAACCGACTTAAACTGTCTCCGGCTCTCACACATTTCATTAAACGTGAAACCGAACATAGGCCTACCACTGGATGTAGGTATCCAGTAGTAGTATCAGACTTAAACTGTCTCCGGCTCTCACACATTTCATAAAACGTGAAACCGAACATAGGCCTACCACTGGATGTAGGTATCCAGTAGTAGTATCAGACTTAAACTGTCTCCGGCTCTCACACATTTCATTAAACGTGAAACCGAACATAGGCCTACCACTGGATATGGGTATCCAGTAGTAGTGTACCAAGCCGATATTGGTACATTGGAGGGCAAGCTAAGTTTCCGATAGGTACCTACGTATTTTAGATGAATATAGATGATTAACTGTGCTTGCTCGCGGGGAGACCGTTAGACCATCCAAGTATAAAGTGCGTCACTCACCTGCTAGCAGCCTGTGGCTCTTCGAGGGAATCTTGTCCTGATGTGGCACGTGGCTGGCGTTGCACGACGACCGGCCGGACCGACTATCCACTCACAAATTGGTGCACCAAAGTCTGTACTGCACTATATGAGCCTTCAGGAGTCACAATTAGTCCAGATAAAAGCCGTTCAGAGACGATTAACCCTTATTCCAAGAATTTTAACCGGGAGCGCGCACTTAGGCAACGGAAAAAGCTGCCATCTTGGATTCGACTCGTTTCTCATTCGTTCGCAAGCACAGTGCGCGCATAGATAAAAAAGTATGGTTACGGAACATTCCGCCCACCAAAATACATAGTATTTTCACTAAGTTGAAAGAGCGGAACCCGAAAACAACGGATAAAACGAATGGATAGCTGATGTGATCGATTAACACTAATTAAAGTTAACACTAACCTAAACTAAACTAGAATCTAATGAATTGAAGTTACGGTAAACGGTCTTTCTAGTCAGTCTGAGTTGGCAGAGGGCACAACTTCACAAGAGGTCTCGTAAGAAGTGATCCAGTTGCCATACGCACGGTGGCCACACGTACCACGCCGTCAGGACCCGGATGTAATTCCGTGACCCGAGCAAGAGGCCAATGCAGCGGTATAGTGTTTTCGTTTTTGATGACCACGATTGAATCTACATCCAACGGTTTGCAATGCTTAGTCCACTTTGCTCGCTGAGTCAACGATTGCAAATATTCGACCTTCCAGCGTTTCCAAAAGTCTTGTTGGAATCGCTGGATGAGTTGCCATCTTCCTAACCGAGTAAGATTAACGCCTGATAAATCTTCATCAGGGACTGAAATAAGCGGCTCTAAAGTTAGGAAATGACCGGGAGTCAGTACGTTTAAGTCATTGGGATCTGAGCTCAGCGAGTAAAGAGGGCGCGAGTTTAGCATAGATTCGATTTGTACAAACAAAGTTGTCATCTCTTCGAACGTTAATGTCTGATCACCGATAATACGATAAAGATGAGATTTAACAGCCTTTATTTGTATTTCCCATACACCGACAAAATGACTACTAGCCGGAGCATTGAATTTGAATGTTATGTTTTCGATATTAGATGCGTCCTTCATGTACTCATTTAGTTGGTTGCAAGCGCCTACAAAGTTGGTTCCACAATCTGAATGGATAACGCTTACACGACCCCGCCTGCCAACAAACCGACGAAGCGCTGCTATGAAAGCGTCCGAAGTTAAGTCCGAAGCGACTTCCAAATGGACTGCTTTCGTTGTGAAGCACACAAACAAGCAAAGGTAAGCTTTACTTATTTTTGCTCCACGATGTCGTCCTAACTTAATGCGAAAAGGTCCGCCATAGTCAACACCGACGATTGAAAATGGCTTGGCTTGGTTGATGCGAGTCACTGGTAGATCGCTCATAACAGGCTCAAGCGGTGTAGGGCGCGTACGGAAACATTGTAAGCACCTTGACAAACAATGACGGATTGCGCGTTTTGGTGATAATATCCAAAATTGCTGTGTCAAGAGATACTGCATTAATACCGGGATGGCTGTTTTCACGATGAAGTGCTTCGATGATCATGAACGTTAGTTTAGAATCCTTAGGTAGCAGCGCAGGATGCTTATGCTCATACTCGAGCCCAGAACGGGATAAGCGACCGCCAACCCTAAGAATTCCCGATTTATCTAAAATGGGTTAAGTTTTTGCATAGGTTTTGAGTCTTTCAGACGTGTTATTTCCTCATCGAAATGCAATGATTGTACTCTGCGTACGAAAATCAATAAAGCGTTATGAAGCTCTGTTCGATTTAAATGATGGTCAGAACTTGGCGAAGATTTTTTACTAGCGCATTCCACAAAACGAATGCAATACGCGAGCACTCGTTGTGCTTTACGAATTGATGAAAAACTTTGGAGTAAAGGATCAATGACGTTGGTGTCGTTATGAACAAACAGAGAGACCGCGCGCTCTTCAGATAATACATCAGCTTCGTTAACATTGTCACTGTTGTTTGGCCAAGTGTTAGAAGGTTCAGCGAGCCAATAGGGCCCCGCCCACCATAACGAATTGTTGACCAACTCAGCAGGATAAAGACCGCGAGAGGCAATATCAGCTGGATTATCCGAACTGGAGACATGGTTCCAGCGAGCTTCCGGAATAGTATCCTGAATATGACTCACTCGGTTGGCGACAAAAGTCTTCCAACGTGACGAGCAAGATCGTATCCACGATAATGCCACCATCGAATCTGACCACGCACAAGTGTCAGCTATGGGGAAAAATGATGAATAGGTTTCTCTGATGAACTTCAGAAGATTTGCTAGGAGGACTGCGGCGCACAATTCGAGACGAGGTAATGATATCCTTTTTACAGGTGCTACGCGAGATTTTGAAGACAGAAAGAAGACAGATACACTACCGTCAACGCAAGTGACACGTAAGTAGATTACAGCTCCGTAACCTAACTCAGAACTGTCAGCAAAGCCATGGAGTTCACACGATTTCATATCTTTTACAGAAATGCATCGAGGGATCTCCAAGGACTTGATGACAGGTAACTGCTCCGTATAACAACGCCATTGTTCAACGATTTCACACGGCGGAGAATCGTCCCAATTAATACCCAACATCCACAACTTCTGAACTAAGCACTTAGCTAAGAGAGTTATAGGAGTTAGGAAACCCAAGGGGTCATAAATACGTGCGAGTTCACTTAGAATCGTACGCTTTGTGCATTGGCGATCGATAGGTTTGACCTCAAACAAGAATTTGTCTCTCCTGGGACACCATTCAGGCCCAGGATCTTCAGGGTGCTAGACTTTTCGATATCCATGGACACAAAGTCAGCGAGACAGTGTTCCGGCGGTATATCAGTAAGCACCTCTGGTTTATTGCTAGCCCACTTACGCAGCTCAAACTGACCTCTCTTTAAGAGTTGGATGACCTGAGTTTTGACCTGGATGGCGGTCTGGATATCAGAACTACCACTCGCGATGTCGTCAACGAATGTATCAGAAGTCATCACTTCGCGAGCGAGAGGTAAGCCAGTCTCATCCTCTACAAGTTGTTTGAGAGTGCGGCAAGCAAGAAAAGGAGACGATGATACCCCATAAGTTATGGTATTTAATCGATACTCTTGAATTGGGTCCGTCGGTTTGAATCGCCAAAAGATTCTTTGGAAATCTCGATCGTCAATCGACATAGTAATATTTCTAAACATTTGACGAATATCGGCTGTAAATACAACAAGATGTGTTCGGAAACGAAGAAGAATCTCAGCAATGTTAGCTTGCAGTTTAGGACCTACGAGTAAAGCTTCATTCAACGACACACCACGAGCGTCTTTCGCAGAAGCGTCGAAGACCACTCTTAGCTTTGTCGTTGCGCTGTCAGGTCGCAAAACGCAGTGATGAGGTATGTAATAACAACCCTGGTTGATTTCCTTTGAAGGAACTAGACTCATGTGACCACTTTGTAGATAGTCAGACATGAAGTCGCAGTATTGTTCGCATAAAGCCTCATTTGCCGCTAACTTGCGTTCTAGTGATTTAAAACGACGCAAAGCAGATTCTCGCGATCCAGGAAAAGTAAGATTCTTGTCTTTATCTTTGAAAGGCAAGGTAACGGTATATCTCCCTGAAGCATCGCGGGAATGTTCGGTAACGAATTTCTGTTCACAGAGCTCTTCGTCCGGTGTTAGCTTAGAAGACTGAGGAATGGTGTCCATTTCCCAGAACTTCTTAACCTGCTCATTGAGCAGATTATCGTTCGTAACGAAGAACGATTTTGGTAGTTCGTGATTATCACTGCAACTGACGTTTCCTAGTAGGATCCAGCCGAACACAGTGTTGATTGCAGATGGTTGCTGCAATCCTCCATTAACACTACCTGGTAACAGGAGTGAAGGGAAGACCTCAGCACCGAGAAGGACATCGATTTGACCAGGTAAGTGACAATCAGGATCCGCTAGGTTAAGATTTCGAATATGAAGCCACGAAGATTTGTTCAGCTTAACAACTGGCATATTGCCGCAGATCTTAGGTAATGTTAACGCTTCAATACTAAACAAATCGTTGTCGTGGACTCCTACGCTTAAGCAGATTGTACCACTAGCGGATGTTGAAGCATGACCTAGGCCGAGAATCCTACGCGTTGACTGCGTTCGTTGAAGACCCAAACGCTCAGCAGCACGTTCAGTTATGAAGTGGGCCTGACTTCCGGAATCAATCAGCGCACGAAAAGTTTGATAACGACCCGAGGAATCACGAATTTCGATATTAGCTGTGGATAGCAGAATCATGGAATGATCACCGATATTGGTAAGAACACTGACCTGTGAGGTAGTGGCGTTTTCGGTATTATCGGTTTTCGAAACGTCTAGATCTTGATGTAGCAAGGTGTGATGTCGTTTACGACACACTTGACACGTAAACATTGATTTACAGGTTTTGAGGCCATGTGATGGCTTCAAACAGTTGAAGCACCAACGATTGATCTTCACATAGTCAAGTCGTTCCTGAACAGATTTGTCAGTAAACGATTTGCACTGATTTATGGAATGTTCTTCTGCACAGAACGGACACTTGTACTTTCGAGGTTCAGTTGGTGGCACAAGAGCAGTTCGTGAAGAAGGTGACGATGTTGACGACGATGGTGCAGTTGCGTTCGATGTGGTTAAGTTCGATGATGAGGGCGCAACAGCAAGAGGTTTGTCAACTGCTGTATTCGATAGAAATGTCGAAGTATATTTTTTACTTGCGACCGCGGCGTTAGAATTCCGTGAACCACTCGGCTTATGTGGTTTTTCGTTGACATGGTTATCGCGACCACTTGCGGAGAAGTGTGTGTCGCGAACCAAAGCCTCGCTTCTGGTGTACAGAAAATCTTTGAGATCCTTGTAACTTGGAAACTCATGAGACGCAGTAACTCGTTCAAAAGCACAACGCGATTTTGAATCCATTTTCGATAGCAAAAGGTAACAGATTACAAAATCCCACTGATCCGTCGGTAGCCCTTGCCGTTTGAGAATCGATAGATTTTCGTTGAAAGAATCAAGGACACGTCGTAAATCAATGGGTGAGTTGGCCTTCAGGTTAACGTTCAAGATCTCCTTCCAGCAAGTAAAGGCAAGTTCCCGCTTGTCTTTGTACCGCGCAACCAATGCAGAGTATGCTTCGTGGTAGTATAAGCCCGTTACAGGAAAGGTTCGTATAAGTGCTAACGCATCACCAGTTAGACTAGAGACGAGGTAGTGCATGCGCTCCGTATCCGAAAGTGAACCATTCTCGTGAATCAGAGAGTTGAAAATATCGAAGAATTCGGGCCACAACTTTATGTTACCACTGAATTGCGGTAGGTTAATTTTAGGTAATTTTACTTTGAGTACACTCGACGACTCATCATGAGATTTATTTGGCTCATCGTTATATTCATTAGGCTCATCGACCTTAGTTAAGCGTCGGTGTATCGCTAAAATCTCATAATATCGTTCGTCGAATTCGGATCTGATGCTATCTTGTTCCGCTTGTTGTTCATCTGTAAGGTCGCCTAAGCTAAGTATATCATCATGGGCTTCTTCAAAATTATTTACTATTTTAGTTACGTCTGAGTAATGTGCCAAAAATTTACTTATATCACATTCATTATTTTCCGTTAAACGAGCGACTTCATGCGTCTTGGATAACCTATTGAACGCTAAAGTACGTTTTCTACGCAATACCGGTAAGTCGCGTTCAGTTGGGTATTCGACTTCAACTGATTTACCTTTACTCAATCTACGTAATGATTTTTTAAAATAATAAGGCATTTTGTTTATTTGTTAGCCTTAATAACGTTAAAACAATCTGTATTTCACAATAAGATTCTATAATGAACAAGTAATGGCACCGTTAAGTTCAAGTAAATGACAATGAAAAAATGTAAACAAACCGTTTCAAACTGAATCGAAACCCCAATCCGAACACCGTACGTCAACTGTTCAATCGCAGTTCATTCATGCAATCACCACAACGCTAATTCCAACAAATTAATATTGTCGCTGAATAGAAAGAAAACGAAACTAAACGTTAAACAAAATTTAATTTATCTATGGTTCAATTCAATTTCAAATCGTAGAACGAACTACTCGAACTAATATGGCGGCGATGAAAAATTACAAATTTCGAATGGAAGGTAGGTGAAAATAACTAGGCGAACCAGAAATTTACAAATGTTCTAAGTATGGTTAAATCGTGGTTATTAACGTTTCGATTTGATGTTATATCAACTTGTATGACAATTTCGATAGAATATAACAACGAAATACGTGCGGCTACACGAGTTTATAGCTAATGAACAAGAATGCATCGGACACACAAAGAATTTATCGACGATAAAATTATGAAAAGATCGATCCACGTTTGAAAATTCACTTTTTTGTTTTTTAACGATTAACGAAATAAACTAGTGTAATGTATAGCAATCGACCTAAAACGAATATGTATTGCCCAAAAGTGGGAAATAGTTGGGGGTAAGTGGGAAAAAAATGAATTTAATCTCTTTGTGCTGAATATTGAAAATTACCTAAGATTTTACGAGAACTTTACTGATATCGAGTAAACGAATGAATATTATCGAATTATATCCGTTATTCCCTGGTTTCGGCACCAAAAAATGTACCAAGCCGATATTGGTACATTGGAGGGCAAGCTCAGTTTCCGATAGGTACCTACGTATTTTAGATGAATATAGATGATTAACTGTGCTTGCTCGCGGGGAGACCGTTAGACCATCCAAGTATAAAGTGCGTCACTCACCTGCTAGCAGCCTGTGGCTCTTCGAGGGAATCTTGTCCTGATGTGGCACGTGGCTGGCGTTGCACGACGACCGGCCGGACCGACTATCCACTCACAAATTGGTGCACCAAAGTCTGTACTGCACTATATGAGCCTTCAGGAGTCACAATTAGTCCAGATAAAAGCCGTTCAGAGACGATTAACCCTTATTCCAAGAATTTTAACCGGGAGCGCGCACTTAGGCAACGGAAAAAGCTGCCATCTTGGATTCGACTCGTTTCTCATTCGTTCGCAAGCACAGTGCGCGCATAGATAAAAAGGTATGGTTACGGAACAAGTAGTATCAGACTTAAACTGTCTCCGGCTCTCACACATTTCATTAAACGTGAAACCTCACATAGGCCTACCACTGGATACCCATTCGATAAACTTCTTCCTGGCCGTCCGATGAGCCTCTCTGTTGTGACTATTCCAAAGAGCGTTCAAACCCGGGTCGGGCAAAAAGTGATTTTGGGTTTTTTCTATTAGGGATTCCTCAGTAGTAGCCCGGACTTATGGAAGTTTGTGGTATGATACTCCTTGCCTCGGAAAGCACGCTAAGCCGTTGGTCCTGATTTGTCTCCGGTCGCGTGAAAGTGAAAGAACAGACGTGCACCTGTCTCTGCGCACACACTTGTACGGTAATATTATCTCCCTCGCCAATGGTTTATTTTCATAAAAAATTGGCCGCCGTGACCGAAAACGGTGAGGAGGAGGCTTGTGTCCCAGAATTAGGAACTTATGTATATGTCATAAAGTCCCTGATTCTGGAACACAGGCCTTCTCTCTATGAAAGGAAACGCTTATTCGACTCACTGAACTGCCGCATAAGTGACACTTGCAACACCCATAGAGGATTTACTATGCTGCAGAATTTAAATGTCTTGTCCCTATACATATACACCTGTAACGTTACCGACTACGTTTCGACCTCAGCTGTGGTATATGCGCAATGTTAACATTTATTTTATTGTTTTATTGGCAACAACTGATACTTTATTTCTATTATTATTTTTATATAACAATAAAATTGAATTTATAATTAGAAGACGTAAATAATAAACTTCCATAAAATAATTTTTAAAATTCCATAAACTAATGGAATTAAGAACGCTTTTTTTTATTTTTTTTAGTGTTGCCTGAAGTGCTTATCTACAGAGAGCCTTTTGTCCCAGCAATGGGAAAGCTATAGGCCGAATTTGATGTATAACTTCTAACGTCTTCTTTGACCAAATTATTTTTCAAAATTGCCCGAACAAGTCAATTTCAAAGTAAATAAGGTATCTACCGCCCATTCTTATCTTAAGCTACTTTTCTTTTATCAGCATCATATGCGGTAACAAAAGAGTGCATTGGCTTCTCTCTAAGCGATTCAATAGAAAATGGAGCTTCGGAGGTGTCAATTTACACTGTAGTGCTAATGCCGGCGCCGCTTTGCCTTTGTACCGCTTTCAAATAGGAATTTTTGTTCGACAGATATCAACTGGCGAGTGGAAAAATTTACCCAGTCCATGAATTTTCTTTTATACTGCAATTCTCCTTTTTCATTATAAAAGCTGGACTAGTAGAAAAGCAGAGTGAGAGAGAGAGTGGGTTGCAGATTGGCAACCTAATCAACAGACGATTCGACTTTTATTTGGTTTTTATTAACCCATTAATTAACAGTTACAAAGATGTTGCCATAATTACCACGTTTTGGTGAAGTGAACATTAAGATATACGGGGAAAGGCCTTCTTTTGTAATATTTTTTTTTTGGTGGAAATAAAACCACAGATAGAGGCGGTTTAAGAAGATATGATAGATACTGTGCACCATGAATCTACACCGAAAAGGCATGGCGTTATGTATGTGTTTTCAATTAAATTTTTATTCATAGAAATGCGCTATTTAATTAAATCCTTAAGTATGACTTTTATCATTGGAGCTATTATGTAGTCCATTAATTAATTATGGAAAAGGACAATAATTAACGTAATCATCATGCTTGATAGACAGATCAGTGATCATAGTATGCTATAACCAAAACGAAAACGTTTCTGCCCCTCGAAATGTCTAGTTCATTCACCTTTTACGATCATTTTTATAATCATTGCCAAGTTCAATAGAAAATTGCTTTTTAAATTAACAATTTCTTTTAATGTCTCGTCAAATTGACTGGCGAAAATCAATTTCCTTTTTCACTAAGACTTCACCTTCAAAGAAAATTATATACTCATGTATTAACTATCAATATAGAGAGCTTAATAAACTACTTGATTTACGGCAAAAATCTGCGGACCTCAAAAAAATTCTATTGATTCCGACCCAATTCAATACAAGAATGGTAATGAAACCGATTGTATTCAAAATGGCCGCCGAACATAATACCGCGAAAAGTAAATGGGAAAAATAATAGAAATGCAAATGTTCCACAGTTATGTCAACTTTATTATAGGTTTTCAAATTAACTGAAAATTGTATGGGCTTTTTTATTACGAAAAAAGATAGTAATCGCCGAGTGGCATTCATGTATTTCGATTGTTTAAGAATTTAGTCGCATTTCCGAAATATAAAAAATAATATGAAAAGGACAAGTGTATCTACCACATTTTTACTCAAGAAAACCGTAAGTTTTCACTCAAAACAACTCAGATCAGAACGGCTGATTATTCATGATGCATAATTGCCACATTGCAATAAATTGCGCACAAGGATTAAGACCCCGTATTCTATATAAAGGGTGTAAAAGACCTCTTAACTAAGCCGAAAGGCACTGGTTTTCCCTATCATTGCGATCATTTTTTTGTTCTACACCATACCTGGGAACCTTCTAGTTACGGAGATATTTGGGGTCAAAGTTCCAACTTTTTGACAAGTATTTTTTTAAATACAAGTTTTTAATGTAAGATTTTTACTTTAAACACCTCCACGACCCCCGTACTATTCAATCCGTCCATCAGCACAATCTTTTGAGTGCGTTACATTGAGTTCTACCACGAAACATGATTATACACCCCCCAAAAAAAGTTGTTTCCCAGCAATAATTTTTGCGTAAAGTTACTTAGTTTCATGTACAGAATGCTTGGTTGACGGCTTCGTGATGAGGTGATTTACACCTTGTATACAGGGTGTAACGGAAAGGGTATATACATACTTAAGGGTATGCTACAGACCATCAAACTGAACATGTTTCTCATCATAAAACATGTTTTTCAGCGAAAAAATTATGTGCTGCCCCTTACAAAATTGCAATACCTATTCGACCCAAATGTATGGGGCAGCTGATATTTTTTTCGCTATTACGATATTTGTCCGATGGAGAAATATGTTCAGTTTGACGGTCTGTAGCACACCCTTAAGTATGTATATACCCTTTCTGTTACACCCTGTATATAAGTCGTATGTCTATCTTGTTTTGGCATCACAAAAGCGAGCGAGATAGACATACGACTTTCAGAATCGAAATCGAATCCGACCGTTTGTGAATAGGGGCCCAGATCTCGCAGTGAGAAAAAGCGTGCCATAATCCACCACGCCGGCCCAGTGAGGGTTGGTGGATGTTTCTTGATGGAGTTTGCCTTCAATCTTGAGTAAAAAACAGTATATTTGTGGTAAAACTGTAGCGGCCATTGCAAAAGGTACAACAAAATTCTGAATTGCGCTATTAAAGTAATCCGCGACTTAAGACCACATAGAAAAACTTGACAGCAAATGTCGAGCAGTAACCCACCAACAGCCGTCTGGTCGGAGGATCTTCCCTTTTCTATGGAAAATGAAGACCTTTACACGCTGTTCTCCATATTCCATAGGATAACTGTTGTAATTAGAACAAAACTCTCACTACCAATATCTTTCAAAATTTAGTAGAGGTCAGTCTCTTATTTAACAAGAACAAATAATGCCGACCAAACTATAATTTAATCTAGCCACAAATTAGACGCTGACTCACAAAAGCTTTCCGTCTAACATTTTGCCAACTCATTTAGTTTCAATCGCAGAAAAACTTGCACGAGAAATTTACTCTTTGCTCCTTCAAGAATAAAAAAAAACACAAACCTTTCCAGACCAAGTCTTGCGAGATTACATGAGACTTCTCTTACATTTTCTACGCCTAATTAGACTGGAAATTAGTCTTGGCGTGTTGGGTTGAAAATGTGAATGGTCCAAGTGCCATTGTTATAAACCTATTTAAACAAAAGAAGGAAGTTATTATATTCGGCCAGCACCTGTTTTTTTGTAAAATTTATGCTTGTTAGGGATTTGTATGAGATACCACAACTAGGAAAGGTAACATTTTTTTAAAAGTTATTTTCCACTTATTTGTTTATTTTTTGGAAGTAGGTAGGTAATTTTCTTTTCCAAGATTTTATTTTATTTTATTGTTTTTCAAAAATCATGATCACTGTCTGCAGTGTTGGGTGAATTTAACCAATAGAAATTAACGTGATCATTTCACTACAATTCACTAATTTCACCTTATTTATTTTTGAAAAACTTACATCTCGTCATAACACTGATATTTCGAATAATTTTACTTTTTTTTTTCTAATTTGTGCTATGTAGTACTTACCTAATATAAATGAATTTCAAAAACTATGCACGCTCAATTATTTCTAAACTGAAAATTATTGCAATTAAAAACACGGGCAAACATTTAACTCATTTAAATTTTAACAAAGTCAAACAAGATTTCAAACCATCCAATTTAAAAAGCCAATCGTACCATTGAGACCACAGAATAATAATTACAGAAAGCGATACTTGTATTAAGGCCGACATAGACGGCACGGCGCGGGGTGCGGCGTAAAGAAGACGGTTCAATTAGTGGTTCGAACGAGTGGTCCAATTAACCCCTCTCTCCCGCGTGTATCGCGAGCCACTCTATTAGTCTTTGATCTATGTGTTTTGTGGTACATTTTGGCTGTTGTAAAGGACAGGAATCGAGGTTGTTTTAATTGATGGTTAAGTGAAAGTTGAGGTGTCAGATTCGAGTTTATTTTTAACCGACTTCAAAAAAGGAGGAGGTTCTCAATTCTGTTGTAGGTTTTTTTTGTAAGTTTGTTACCTCCTGTCTCCGACATTTATGAACATTTTTTTTCGGATATTGGTTGAAATATGAGCTTACTTTGGTCATTCATGGTAATAAATTTGGCTAACGAACGGTTTCCGTTTGTTGTGTTACACAATGTTAATTAACAATTATTAATAAGTTTATTTTAAGTAAAAAACTATTGTAAGACGGCAAACTTTATACCTTTGGCATTTTCTACTATAGTCGCTTTTGAATTGCATTTATTTATTCAGAACTTGACACTTGAGTCTTTGACTATTCAACTGAAGACATCATGCTAGCCAGCCGTTGACCAAAAATACTTTCTATACGAAGCATAAGTCTATACATCTATACTACATACTACAAATAAATAAATTGAAGTGTCTGTTTGTAATATTAAAATAACCGCTTTTTACTAGATGCATATGAATGTATAAACGGTACATATACCAAAATAACATTTTTTACAATTTTTGTCTGTCTGTCTGTCTGTTTGTTCCGGCTACTCTCTTTAACGGCTGGACCAATTTCAACGGAACTTTCACTGGCAGAAAGCTGATGTAATATAGAGTAACTTAGGCTACTTCTATTTTAGAAAAAAAAATAATTTCACGTGGACGAAGTCGTAAATACGATAATAATAAAAAAAAAATTAGGTCATATGAACTATCTCGATTCAGTTACAAGCTAAATTAAAATCTACATAGAACTAATAAGTCTAGACGAACCACCACGTTTCCCTTCGGTCCAAACTTCAGTACCACACGCTCATTACGAGCAACATTCCCAGTTACATAGCGAGACCAGTTTACTGTACCACAGACCATTCGTACCACAGTTCGGGACGAAACCACATGCCAATGAAACAGCTGGGAATCGTCCCACGATGCAAGTTTAGACTAATCTAAAGAGTAGGTTTTGTGAAAAGTATTGTGAGACTGGGAATTGTGCTTTTCAGTTTTTTTTTTTTGAAAAAAATATTACCCCACACTAGGAATTTCTCCTGTAAAGTTGATGCGTGTACAAACATTTAAACTCACATACACAAAAAGCCAGACCCGGAATAACTATCAGTAGGCCATACAAATATTTGGTCCGTGCTGGGATCGAACCCGCGACACGCAGCGCAGCAGTCGATTGCTCAACCACTGCGCCAACCGTGCCGTCAAATAATTAGAGAATTAGAGAAGGAAAGCAGAAGTTTTCCAAAAAACAACATAACATCACGCCTCTAATCTCCGAAGCGTTAAGAAGAGGTGTATCCTAATAGTAAACCCACATTTTGGCCAGGTTTATGTAATAGGGGCGAGAATATTGCTGGCAACCGGGCATAAATCCAGACTTTTTAATGGAAACACTACATTTCCTTTTGCCCGTCGGGAATCGAACACAGAAACATTTTTGTTTTATTTTTTCTGATTGGAAATCATCAAATGTCTCCTCCCACTCTGGGCGGAGCGGGAGGGAGTGTCAAACTTGTACTGACTAAAACCCATGCATGTTCCTTCTTAGCCCTTTGTGTTCCAGGTATCTCTTTCGAACAGTCCCGCAGCCCGGGCAGGCATCGTCCCTCTAGGACCCCTTCCGCTTTGCTGACATCTCCTTCAGGCGCGCGTGGAACGCGAACGTGCCGTCGACATGGCCTGTCATCCTAAGACGGACGGACGGTGAGTTTGCCCATAGCTCACCGTCCACAGGCACGCGCCTACGGTGGCCTCATGATCAACAGTCGCGCCTGTGACCACTAGATCAACGAGTCAGTCACGACCAGGCTATTGAAAATGAAGTCTTAATTACCATTAGTCGATAGGTCGAAAGTACAAAAGAGTTACAGAATCAATTTAAACATGCTTAAAAGAAAAGTTTTTACCGAAATTTTTAATACTTTACTACGAAAAATTCAATATCTTTAATACTTAGGTAAAATGCGACAGTCACTGTCTGCGCGTTCCCTAGAAACATTTTCACGGATAAAATACGCTACCGATATTGGTAAAATTTGGCAGACAGGCATCCTAGAAAACGACTTTGGTACTAACTTTTTATTTAGAACATTTTCGAGGCAGGTTGTACCAGCCAGGGTGTAGCCACGGGCAGCAGCTAGTGTTTTATAAACAAGTTTTAACTTGTTTATAAAACACTAGCTGCTGCGCGTGGCTTTGTTTGCGAAGTAATTTTGATGTGTTTTTCAGAAATAAATTATACATTTAAACCTTCCTCTTAAATCATTTTGTCTTTTGATGACTACCGCATTAACATCCGTTGCGTAGTTTAAAAGATCTTAACGTGTAGACGGCGGGAAGCAACTTTGTTTTATACTATGTAATAATGAAAAGCATCACCTGCAGTGATCGTGAACATCTAGTGTACTTATCATTACATTAGGTGACTGGACTGCCTGATTGGTCTAGTGGCCGCGAGGGCGACTGCTAAGCAGGAGGTACTTGGTTCAATTCCTGTATCGGGCAAAATGATATGGGGTTTTTCTATCAGGAATTTCATTATTAAGTAACAGCCATGGAGTCTGGATTGTGCCCGGTTGATGGCAATAGGCTCGCTCCATATTACGTGGAACTGAATTGTAACATGTGGGTGTACTTGTTAGATATACCTCTGCCGAACCCCTTTTGGGAATTCTTAGAGATCCACGCTTTGGAATGAGCAACTACGGTACTTTCACAAGTTATTATGCTGTGCGTGCTTGTGACTGGGACTGTAGCTTCGCGTTTTTTTTTGTATTTTGACTTTCAAAAGTGCCTGTAATGGTCTAATTGAAATAAATACTTTGAGTTTGAGTTATGTTTTATTATTGTCGGATTCTTCATTTACGATGTTTTCTTCCACCGCTTCGAGAGCAGTAGGAATGAAAAACATACACAAAATAAAGTTTTTATGACTGTAACTTGTAACAATGTGCTTAAAGCACAATTTTAAGTGACCTGCCAGTGTACGTCACAGAAAATCGTACGCACTGCGATCGATCAAGCTGTACAAAACCACAAAAACATCATCTGCCTAGCCTTTTCCCAAACTATCTTAGGATCAGCTTCCAGTCAAACCGGATGCAGCTTAGTACCAGTAGTTTACATGAAGCGACTGCCTTATCTGACCTCCATAACCCAGTAACTGGGTAATACGATACCCCTTGGTAAGAATGGATGTCAGACGTTTGGCTTCTGACTACTCGTTACGACTGAAACCACAAAAACAGTAAACATTGTAAATATCCCGTTTTTAGAGTTCCGTACCCTAAGGGTCAAATGGGACCCTATTACAGAGACTTAGCTGTCCATCTGTCCGTCCGTCTGTCCGTCTGTCACCAGGCTGTATCTCATGAACCGTGATAGTAAGCCAGTTGAAATTTCTACAGATTATGTATTTCTGTTGATGCTATAACAACAAATAATAGAAACAGAATAAAATAAATATTTAAGGGGGCTCCCATACAAAAAAGTGTTTTTTTTTGCTCATTTTTATAAATAATAGTACGGAACAGTATAGTTACAATCTGGGGGTCTTCAAGTCAAGAGTGAATAGGTTTCTTCTAGGCAAGTGTGCTTCACCGTCGACCACATCGTCGCTTACCATCAGGTGAGATAGTGGTCAAGCACGAGCCTATTAATAATTTAAAAAAAAAGAACCCTTCGTGCTCGAGTCCGACTCGCACTTGACCAGTTTTTTAGTTTTAATGATAGTATACAAAACCAGTTTAATGCGTATTTAAATTTTTTTGGAGGAAGTCTATATAAAGCGAGGCCATGTTATACTGCGGGCCTGTGGACGGTGAGTAATGTGCTAGCTCACCGTCCGTCCGTCTTATGATGAGAGGCCGTGTCGACGGCGCGTTCGTGTTCCACGCGCGCCTCAAAGAGATGTCAGCAAATCGGAAGGGGTCCGAGAGGGCCGATGCCTGCCTGGGCTGCGGGGCTGTTCGAAAGAGATACCGTGGCCCTGGAACACAAAGGGCTAAGAAGGAACATGGATGGGTTTTAGTCAGTCAAGCCTGACACTCCCTTCCACTCCGCCCAGAGTGGCAGGAGTTATTTGATGATTTCCCATCCGAAAAAAAAGTCCATGTTATACTGGAAATGTATATCGAGATTGATCGCAGTGTGTACCATATTTTACTCAAGTCCATTCACACAACACACATTCGAAGCTTATGAGATATCCAGTAACATTATTCACTTATTACTGTCATATCCGGGTCGTCCTTTTTACCCGACTATCTAATCCTATTGATGTCCAAAACCTTAACAAAGTGCTGTAAACCTGTTTATCCGGGTGGGGACGACCCGGATATAAATGAGAGATTTTCCGGATGTAACGTCCAATCTGTAGGTGAGTTTCCGGTGATAATCCAGGTACAATTTTGATGGTTTGATGTTGAAAAAGTGCTTTCGTGACCCGGGTAAAACGGATTATATTTCGTTTTGAGTGTTTTGTGATTTTAGTAGATACGTTATGAAAATATGAGATAAGGTGAGTGTATAATGGAGTTTAAAAAATAAAAAATACATGTGTACTTTACTAAATCAATAGCATAAAGGGATATTTTTTATTTTGCTATGTTTTCTTTTGACTCTAGTCTAGGACAGAGATGACAGAGATAAAGTCGACGAGCTTACCCAGAAGAAGCCTGTTCACTCTAACTTTGAATAGATTATTGTAATTAGTTGTAAGCATTCGGAAACACAGACGCACGTAGAGAGTTCCACTCCTTTGCCGTGCGCATTATGAGGGACGTTTGAAAACGCTTAGTGCGAATTGGTGGAATAGCAATAAGGTAGGGATGGTAACTTAAAATGCGTCTAGATGTTCGATGGTAGAAGGCCAGTGGAATGAGGTTGTGAAATTCTTGGGTACACTCACGAAAGTACAGACCGATAAGCAGGCAACCTTGCGGCGGTGAGCCAAGCTGTGATGCTTGATATCCACCAATTTTACGTCGTCAATCAGCCTCTTTGCTCTACGTTTCATCGAGTTAAACGCGGCAAACTGGTATTTATCTGAGCTGTCCCAAAGGTGGCTGCAATACTCCATGCAGGATCGGACTTATGCTTTATATAAGTGTTAAAAGCTGTCCAGGCCTGAAGTATCGCTTCACTCTAGGATGCCCAGCTTTTTGGCCTCAGTTTGGGCTTTGTACTCAATGGTGGTTCAGAAGTTGAGACTGGACGTCAACTCCATGCCTAGGATCTCAAGTCGATCATAAATTCACAGAATCAGATGTACCACGAAGAGTAGGAGTTTGGTCGAAACGACTCCTCTATGATTCGAAATCAAAATAATATGGTAAGGGACTTAGGAAATTCATGAATAAAATTACAGATAGTAAATTCCCACCATCAATCAATTTTAATTTTTACGTAACATTACAAACCAAGCTAAACAACATTTGAATAATGAATCTTTTAATTTTTTTTTTTAAATTGCCATGAAAATAAATTCCAACATATTTTTTATTCTTTCCAATCTATTGAACAATGCATCTTGATCGTACATAAATTCAATGCACTCACAAGATTAGAAATCTTGTGATTACATTGAATTGCAAGCCTTAAAAACAAAAAAAAAACAATTTGAAAACCTGTAAAACCTAGAACTTTTAATTAAGTAGGTACTTCATTTAAATTTATCTCTCCCGAAAGCTATTGAAGATTGTTTATGGGTACTTAAGGGCTTGTAGGGGCTGTTAAGCCCTGACTTTCCACCTAGTCTAAATCAATCAGATCTAGATTGGATGCTCTTATTAAAGGGAACCTAAAGTAATTCCTTAGGGCTAGACAAAGTAACATTATGTGAGCTCATCTTAAAAGCTACAGAAAAGATTATTACGAAATGCTTCGAAAGTCAAAACCACTCGGTTCAGAATTGCATGCTTCTATTTATTAAGAGGGAATAGTCAAGGTAGATCGCTAAGTCATAATGATTTGAAACATCAATATACATATAACTCGAAAATAACATTATGACTAGCTTATGCCCGCGGCTTAGCACGCGCGGTGCTAAACGCGCGGTATTCGGTAATTATTACACGGGATCGTACTCATATGTCTAGCCTTTTCCCAAACTATCTTGGGGTCGGCTTTCAGTCTAACCGGATGCTGCTGAGTACCAGTATTTTACATAAAGCGACTGCCTATCTGACCTCCACAACCCAGTAACTGTGTAATACGATACCCCTTGGTAAGACTAAATGCCAGACTTTTGGCTTCTGACTACTCGTAACGAATGTCAAAAATCTACAAATGACAGTCGGGACCAACGACTTTACGTGCTTTCCAAGGCACGGAGGAAACTCGGTATGTAATTATGGTCACCCATCTACGGACCAACCTCGGCAAGCACGGCTTAACATTGAAAATCGATCCCGTGCGGCTGTTATTATTTAGCCACGAGCTCCTCTACACGGGATCGTACTAGCGGGATAAAAAGTATCCTCTGTGTAATACAGGTTATCAACTATCCCCGTGCCATTTCATCCAAATCCGTTCAGCACTTTTCGCGTGAAAAACTAACAAATATCCATCCATGTATCGATCCCTACAAACTTTCGCATTTATTATAATTATAATATTAGGATAATTAATCCAAAAAGACCTAAAAAAAATAGATTCTAATAAATATAATTTTGAGAGTTCATTATACTATAAAGCAAATAAGTTTAATATTTAATCGTATATAATTGCCATAAATTCAATTTCAACCAACATACAGTGTAAAACAACGCCGCAATTTGCGAAAAGCGTAATCAATTTTGTGAAATTTCGCGGGCTTCATTAAAGGGAACCTAAAGAAATTCTGGTGATTAAAAATATTTTTAAGGTTAGGTAGGTCAACCGTTATTTGATGAGAAGACATTTGGTTTTTGCTGTGAAGGTATTGGCTGAATATTTTTTGTCAAATAGAGGTTTTATGGAGCAGCAGAATTTTACCGTGAAAATTGAAAGAAACCTCAAATAATTGTGTTAGTTTTGTTATCGAAAGAGTTTTAAGTCACCTGAAGTCTGGCACTTTGTGATTGTGAACCGATTGTTAAGTTAGGAAACAGAAAAATAATACATTTACTGTTTATTGAATTTTGCTCTTTCTTTTTAACTGAATAGGGTTGCGTTTGGCGGCAACTCGCCAGACGTGTGGCGATTATGCGGCCTAGGGTGGAGTACGCTATTATTTAGCTCAAATGAACAATACATTATTATTTTGTTGTTTTAATTACCTAAAAAATCCATAAAGGCCCCAAAAATACTTCCAAAACCTAAATCAAGTTCTAAGAAAATAAATCCAAACCAATTCTTTAAGTACGTACGTTCAATTCAGTCGCAGATTTGTCACCAAAATGCAAGATTAACTGCTAATTATAGTGATTTGAGACCCTAGAACAGGATTATTAAGACAAAAGCTGATTGATTAGCGGGCAGAAAAAATCTCTTGAGTTTTTGGAAGGTTTTGGGCAAAGTGGTCTTATCACTTAATTAATTTTGCCTCTGATCTAAGAATAAGGGCTGAGTAACACCGACTGATTACGCCGTGGCCATCTGTGGATAAGTCTGGGAGAAACGTGTTTAGGGGATAATCCTATTTTTTTTCTTTGTCCGTCGGGTAGTTTATTGAAAAGTATTTGACACGTATTTTTTTCCGGTGGTCATAAAATTACGGAGATATATTGAGTTGAAATGGCGCATGACGTCACATGTAGGTAAGTTTTATACCTACTTGTGACGTAGTAAGCCCCCACTCTCCAACTTTAATGAGTTCTAACTAAGTAATTTTTTGATATTTTGATAAAAAAAAAAATACGTGTCTAATATTTTTGTATTACCTGTCTGACGGACAAAATAGAATGTCGTTTTCTTTACCCAGTCCGATCCCCTATTGCTGTGAGGTTTGATTAAGATGCGTCTCTCAATGTGTGAATATACTGTCAATGTAAATTTAATTTAATAAAGTCACGTGTACCTAATAGTACACCCAAATTTTGCCAGTTATCTTAATTTCCCATGTAATAGGGAAAATAATATAAACTTCAATCAATGTGCATTTCTAATTTGTTGAAAAATACGGGTTGGTTAACTTCTCTCTTCTGCCTTTTTTTTTACCACAAGCCAATTTTCCGATGAGATCACTTATAAGAAATTACATATGTTCATTCAAAATATAATCTTCGCGATGGTTATAAGAGTATTCTTTGCAAAATTTCTAGATTCAACGGCTGTGTGTTTTCTGTCAGTAAATAAATATATTCTTTATTTTAAAACGTTGCCCTACTCTAGGAATTTCTCCTGTATCGTGGGTGCGTTTACAAATATTTAAACTCACATACACAAACAACCAGACCCGGTACAACTATCTGTAGGCAATAAAAAATTTTGTTTCGGGGATCGAATCCACGACACGCAGCGCAGCAGTCGATCGCTCAACCACTGCGCCAACAGTGCCGACAACATAATGAATATATGAATTTACGATATTTATTTAAAAGAATAACCAACTGCCTCACGGTCTCCTAAATCATTCCTTTCATGTTAAACACTATGTAAACGTACACATACACGTCACAGCATGTTTGAACATCGTAAGCACTGCCAAAACCTTGAAACACTGTTTGGCATACAGTTCTCAGTTTCATGCCAATTTCTGCCGCAGTTTCTCACAACACTAGATAACCTAGCTGACCCAAAGAATACTAGAACTTTACCACTATTTTACCTCTAAACTGAAGAGATCAGTGGAAATCATTTTTAGGTTTCTGCACCTACGTTCAGGTATTAAAACTATTTCTGCTTAGATGAGGATTACTATTTATTTTGTATATTACATACTAGTGACCCGCCCCGGCTTCGCACGGGTGCAATGCTGATACTAAATACACTACAGAAGAACTGTGAACGTTGTATATAAAAACATAGCGGCCCGCTCTGGCTTCGCACGGGTATAAAATATACTCACTGAAAAAATGATTAAAATCGATCCAGTAGTTTTGATTTATTCATTACTGCCCGTGGTCCGTACGCGTTAAATTTTGAGTAAAACAATTCCCCTTTCCCTATACCATGAAGATTTCCTGCTATCTTTGGAATGTCTAAATTCATGCACTACATTTTTGCTGATTTGCTTTTACATTTTTACCTATTTATTTTATTTTTACTACAATTAATATATCACAGAATGTCTTTATATACAACGTTCAGCTTTCTTGTCATTAGACAATACAAACATTCCGCCCCGGCCGGCCGGTACCGTCGCAAACGCTACGTCCCGCAATTTTTAAATCTGTAATATCTTCGAAAATATTCATTCAAATCATATGCTGTAAAGAGCCATATAGATCTATATTAAATCAACAATGTATTTAAGGTATTTAATTGGATAAGGATTAATGCTGTATTGGTTAAAATAGCTTCGAAAATTAGCCATTATTTGTCGTAAAAAGTAAATGACAAAAAAATGTTATTGTGGGATATCCATAAGAGATAGACATATACCATTGAGGAGTTTTCTGTAGACCTTTTCAATGTGTACTGTTATATATGTGCCTACATATATGTATATGGCGACGGATGCATAGTGTAGGAGTGCGGGCTGCGCCCCGCACCTCCCCGCCGCGCGGGTACCCTCTGGTAATATATGATTCAGTGTGCAACCAACTAGCGAGTTTGATTGACTTCCGACACTTCCGTATCTAACACGTGGCGACGAAGGAACTCACTTTTCTAAAAATGACTTCGACTTATGGCGTTCTATCTACTTTTGATCATATGTCGCAAGAGTGGAATAGTTTTAAATTGCGAATAAACCAGTGGTTTATCGCAAATGACATAACTACAGAAACGGACAAGTCATCAATAAAACGGAGGGCGATATTGTTAACGTCATTGGCGGAATCGACGTTCAAACTTGCCTGCGACCTGGCGCTACCAAGCAAGGTGGAAGAATTGGGGTACGAGGCGATAATAAAGCTCCTCGACGACCATTTTACACCAAAAAGGTTTGGGTTTGCAGAGAAATCAACCTTCTATTCTGCAATACAGCGGCCAGGTGAGTCGCACCCTCAATGGGCGGCCAGGATAAGAGGATTAGCGACTCACTGCGCATTCAAAAACTTGGAGGAAGCGTTGCTGGACAAATTTATTATGGGCATGGCGGCAGGTCACGAACGTGACAAGCTCTTCATGCAGGACCAGCGGGAGCTGACCCTCGCGAAGGCCATCGACTTGGCGGAGAGCGTGCGCTGTGCGCGCCGGGCCTCGTCGCAGGCAGCGCTGGGCGCTAGCGGCGACGGCGCCGGCTCCGGCCCGGACGGCGTCTTCAACATTAGCAAGAAGGAAAAGTGCAGTGTGTGTGGATTCACTAATCATAGTTCTAACCAGTGTCGCTACAAACAATACAAGTGTAAAAAGTGTAATAAAAAAGGCCATTTACGTAAAATGTGTCCTAATGAGGGTAAAGTGAAATACGTAGAGGAAGGTACTGTGGATGAAGGAGACGACGGTGAGTGTTTCTTCAATATTCGGTGTGTGAAAGGGAAACCAATGACGGAGCGCGTGATGATCAGTGGTCTAGCTTTGGAGTTTGAAATCGATAGTGGTTCTGCAGTAAGCGTAATTTCTAAAAATACCTACGACTCGAAATTTAAACGATTGCCCTTATCAGTCACCAACAAAAAACTATTAAGTTACACGGGGGAAAAAATAGAAACGGTCGGAGTAGTTTTATTACCAGTGTCATATCTGGGGCGTACGCGTACCCTGAATGTGTACGTAGTGCATGCCGCCGGACCGCCGCTACTAGGCCGCGATTTCATTCATGAGTTCAGCCTGGAGCTAGCGCCGTCTCGCGTGCACGCTGTGCTCGAGCAAGCGCAAGCGGAATGCTATAACATGGATAAACAACTCACAAACATGTTTCCTAAAGTTTTCTCGGACAATCTAGGATCGTTCAACAAATATAAAATAGATTTACAGTTAAAAAACGATGCAAAGCCGATTTTTTTCAAAGCAAGACCGGTACCCTACGCACTGAAAGAAAAAATTGATAAAGAGCTCGATCGATTGTTAACATTAGGTATCATAAAGCCAGTGGATCACTCAGAATACGCATCTCCAATCGTGCCAGTATTGAAAAAGAACGGTAGCATCAGATTATGTGCTGATTATTCTGTTACAATAAACAAACAGTTGATAATTGATCACTACCCCTTGCCGACGGTAAATGATTTATTATCAAAATTACACGGGGGCGTACAGTTTAGTAAAATTGATTTGTCTATGGCGTACAACCAATTTTGTTTAAACGAGGAATCACAGAAGTTGACATGCATCAACACGCACCGCGGTCTTTTTAATTTCACACGATTGGTATTCGGGTTGTCCAGCGCACCAGCAATTTTCCAGCGCGCAATGAAATGCTTGCTCACGGGAATTGACGGAATAATTTTTCTACTTGATGATATCCTCGTAACGGGGTCAAATAAGGACCAACACAAGCAGAGACTCATCGCGGTCTTGGAGCGATTAGACGATGCCGAATTAACTGTACAGATGACAAAATGTGAATTCTTTAAAAATGAGATTTCGTATCTGGGACACGTCATAGACAAAAACGGAGTTAGGAAGTCGCCCGACAAAGTCAAAGCAATTTTACAAGCACCAAAACCAACAAACGTGTTACAATTGCAGTCGTTTTTGGGTCTTACTAATTATTACCGGAACTTCGTGCCAGACGCATCGTCCATATTATGTCCATTATATAATTTATTAAATAAAAAAACCGAATGGAAATGGACTAGTATTCACGATAAAGCATTCGTTAAAATAAAAAACATCTTGGCATCCGATAAGACATTAGCACATTTCGATCCGACCGCTAAGTTAATATTAACTGTAGACGCGTCACCGTCAGGGTTAGGTGCTATACTATCCCAAATAAACGTTGAAGGGTTAGAAAGGCCAATATCTTACGCGTCGCGGACGCTGTCGTCTGCGGAGAAAAATTACGCACAGATTCAAAAGGAAGCAACGGCGATCATTTTTGGGGTTAGACGCTTCCACCAATATCTATACGGTCGGGCCGAGCCGTTCGTCCTACGAACAGACCATAAACCCCTGTTGGCTATATTCGGGCCCCATAAAGGCATCCCTGAAGTGTCTGCCAACCGCTTGCAGAGGTATGCTATATTTTTAGCAGCGTACAATTATACGATTGAGTATATTAGTAGCAAGCACAACAGCGCGGACTATTTATCTCGGGCATGCGAGGAGGGTGAGGACGGGACGAAAGCGCCAGCAGACCTCGTAGATTGCGTGGAGCGCGCGTCCTACGTCAACTTTATAGTGGAAGGAGACTTACCGGTGACTCTAAGCGACTTGCGCCGCGAGACGGCTCGCGACACTCACCTGGCCACTGTTAAGCGTTATATTTTAAACGGTTGGCCTAGAAAAGTTAAGGACGAAGGCTTGAAACCATTTTTTTACTGTCGGGCACAGTTATCTATAGAAAATGAGGTCTTAATGCGCGGACATAAAGTCGTGATTCCCCCGTCCTTGCAAGATAGCGTATGTAGGGAACTGCATAGTTCACATTTCGGGGTGGTGAAGATGAAGGCAGAGGCTCGCAAGCGGCTGTGGTTCCCGAACGTGGATGCAGCACTGGAGCAAATAGCGGGCGCTTGTGGCGTGTGTTGTGCGCTGCGTCCCGCACCGCCGCATGCCCCTCTCGCGCCTTGGCCATTGCCGCCGCACTCTTTTCACCGAATCCACATAGATTTCTTGGGCCCGTTCCATGACTATATTTGTTATTAATTATTGTGGATGCATACAGTAAATGGGTAGAATGTTACGACATGTCCTCAACCCACAATTCAAAAGCGGTGATAAGTAAATTATATGATTTCATGTCACGGTTTGGAATTCCACACACGTTGGTGAGTGATAACGGTACGTCGTTTACATCCATAGAATTTAAGGAGTTTTGCAGTCTTAACGGAATAGAGCATGTCCTATCTCCTGTATATCACCCAGCTAGTAATGGGCAAGCCGAGAGTTTCGTGAAAATAATAAAAAAAGGGCTAAAGGCTATCATTTTGGAGGGCTGTAATAAAAAAAATATACACGGGAAAATAGCAAAACTTTTATTCGATTACAGGAACTCCAAAAATAGTACCACTGACAAGTCACCCGCGGAGCTAGTATTCGGGCGTGCGCTGCGCTCGCGGCTAGATCTATTGAACCCTATCGCGCCGTCACCTTCGTCCACAGATCTAACTCGAACCGTCGCACACAATCAGTCCTTACAGGGTAAATACTTCCGGGGAAAACAAAGAACAGACTTTAAAGAGAAAGAAAATGTATGGATAACTAAAAATACAAACAGTAAAAAATTCAGTTGGATACAAGGTATCATAAGGAGGAAAATCGGCAATGTAATGTACTTGGTATACGTGCCACACATAGGATGCGAAGTCACGAGGCACATTGACCAAATAAGAACAAGACTGGGCTCCTCACCGATGGACGACCAAGACTGGGACCCAGACGTGGTGCCAGATGTGGCGCCGCTTGTCGCATCTCACCCCGACCCAATGACGCAGCTTGGAGGGGGAGGAGGACCGGGAACGGACCATGGACTCGGGGCGACATCGCCGAGTACTCCGGTGGCCCCGCCACGCGCCGCCGCTCATGGCCAAAGGCGGCAGGCAATTAGTCCTATCTTCACGACACCTACCGCAAGCCCGTACGGCAGTGAAGATGATATTATTGAACCAACTGATACCACCATAGATTAAGTTAGAAGTAATAAGTAGTCTAGTAATTTTATAAGTAGTTTATTAGCTGTTATATAGGTTAAGAGTATTTCCTAGCTAGAGGGGAAGGGATGTTATATATGTGCCTACATATATGTATATGGCGACGGATGCATAGTGTAGGAGTGCGGGCTGCGCCCCGCACCTCCCCGCCGCGCGGGTACCCTCTGGTAATATATGATTCAGTGTGCAACCAACTAGCGAGTTTGATTGACTTCCGACACTTCCGTATCTAATACTTAGTACATTATTTGAATAAATCTCGTAGGGTTCAGCCTGCGTTTGCAATGTAAGCGGAAAAAATGTAATTATTTACGACATCACATTAGAAACCTCAAAAAGAACAGTATTTCTCCACTATTCAATGGATGTTATTATACATATAAACCTTCCTCTTTAAGCACTCTATCTATTAAAAAAAACCGCATCAAAATCCGTTGCGTAGTTTTAAAGATTTAAGCATACATAGGGACATAGGGACAGAGAAAGCGACTTTGTTTTATACTATGTAGTGATGTACATTATTTACAAACTACAAATAAATATAAAATAAAAATAAAATATCTACAAGTATCAAAATTACAGGGCGTCAAAAAATTCGTCGACATCGCTGTCGACAGAAAAAGTGCTCAGGAGGCTGGCCGCATTGCCACGTTGGATGGCTTCCCAAAAAATTTGATGTCGAGGCAATTGTCAAAAACTGGAAAATAATCAGAGCTGAAAATGAAAAAATCCTTCAGACAAAATTTTGCTCTTTTATAAATTTAGCCCAACCAGGTAAATCATTAGCTCAAAATAAACTTTTTTTTTTTTAATTAGTACTTCGTTGGTTTAGTGGCCACAAGCGCGACTGTTGAGCATGAGGTCCTGGATGCGATTTCCGAGTCGGACAAAGTGTTATTGGGTTTTTCCTTCTGGATTTTTATAGTAGCAGCCATGAAGTCTGGATTTATGCCCGGTTGATGACAATAGGCTCGCCCCCTAAAACGTGGGAGTTGAACATGACTGGCGAAATGTGGGTGCACTATTATTTGCACATCTACCTAACCCTTCGGAGATTACAACGCGTGATGTTATCTTATGTTATATGACCCCTAGATCAACGAGACACCCTAAGAGATTCAGTTCAACCTTCATTTGATTCACTGTCCACACAAGGCAAACCTCACGTCCAAAGAATAACGCTTTTATTCCGTGGGCGTTATGGTTGGTTTTCGCACGGCAAGTTTTACTAGTGACGTGCGGTTGTCCACGTAGATTCTGAAAGGCAATCTGTCACCCACAGGGGCACTTAATAAATTCTCTGCGCGAAACAAAAAGTCCGATATGATCTACAAAGCATCGCCTTATCTTTCTCAGTGGGGGTCTAAAGTCTGCGATTTTTCTTTCGTTGCAGATCATGTTTATGCACTTAAGAATGACATTATAATTTCTTCTTGGCATTCATTACGGTTTAGTGATTACCATTTTGGAAAAACAGCTGGTTTTCCATCAAAGACCGCCAGGACAAAATTTAGAAGCTTAGTTGTGTTAGCTGCGCGAATTTCGTGCGAATAATCGGAAAAACTAAAATAATAATCTGTCTATTTATTTAGATTTTCTAATTGTTGAGTTGTGCGACTTTCACGCGAAAATTTGGTAATTCAAAAATTAATTTAATTAATTTCTAATTTTTTAATAGTAACACGATTGACTATAACAATTGCTGTACATAATAACTTCAGTCTGTCTTTTGCTTAAACGACCAAATGTTGGCTTCACACAATGCTCAAAAGTCATTAACTTTATCACAAAACTCAAATAGCCAAATCCATAAAAGACAAAACGGAGACATTTCAACTCCTGTTATCTTAAAACAGCCTATTCTGTGGCCCCATCTTTTACGTAGGTGGGGTGAATATGACAAATGATAGCCAGCATTACGATGGGAATTTTTATCTTTGACAGATATAGGTGATCCCCGGTGGGTCGGAACGTGATATTTTCTGATCAAAATATAAAAAAAGATACTATTTCAATGTAAATAACATAAAGCCATCTGAAATAAAGAAATGTGTTAAGAAATTCTGAAACTAATATTTAAAGTGTCGTAAATAGGTCCTAACGTGACTTATTTGAATTTCAGTTTGAGGTTAAAGTGATTCTTATTTCTCCTTATTCAGATATGAAAAGCAATTTTCAGTCGAGAAAGTGTTAGTCATTTTCACTTGGCTGAAGAATTTCTTCAGGGAAATTAGGCAGCTGTTCCACATTGTCATTGACTCTGGAGATAGAAAATTATACCTTTATATGTGTCATTTGACTTCAATAGAAGTCTCTCTCTGTCTGTATTTTAAATTATACGTTCCATATATTCTGTATTAGAAGGTGCTAAACTTGTTCACAGGGTGGGTAGTAGCAGGTGGATGAGAGTTGCCGAGAATTGAGTTTAATGGCGTACGATTAGAGGGGTCTACAGTCCAGCTGTAGAATGCTGTTGGCTGATGATGATGATGGCTCTTGTTCGGATCGATACCTTCGATTCGGGAGTATTATTGAGTAAAATACTGACCTGAGGCAATTTTTACAGATATTTAACTAGTGCCGGTCGGAAAACCCGTTTGGCAGTGTGTAGGGCGTGTAACAATACGGGCCGCTGCACGCGCCTCGACTCCGTAAACGGCAAATACGCCCGACCGACGCGCTGAATCTCCGTAAACGGCAAATACGCCCGACCGACGCGCTGAATCTCCGTTAACGGCAAATACGCCCGACCGACGCGCCGCATCTCCGTACATGAGCACTAATAGTACCGACGCGAAAATGTCGGGAAAACTTATATCTACTGCTTTGAGCAATATTAATCTGTGCTATAATCAGTTTACTAAAAACAAAAGAAAACTGCAATAAATTTTCTGATAATCCACCCACTGAATTCAAACCAACCACTTTAATCTTTACACCCACAATGCATGTACAGTTCACAAAACTGCTTAACAACGTCGAACAGTACTACATGAATAATTCAAAAACAACATAGTATACGCAAGTAACAGAAGCATAATATTACTGTGCATAACATTACCATCGATTTACATTTATTTATAAAATATTATATTAAAAATTGTTTGTGCAAGGGAACATGAGAGCGATCCACCGATGAATGACAGCATGACAGTTTATTTTAATAACTCAGGGAAAAATGGGATTAAAATTGCTGGTTATTTTTCCAAAAATCCGTTTCAGTTATTTGTTGATAAAATGTTTTTCGTGTTTATTTAATATTCCAGTTATTTCAATAGAGCTTGGGGCAGTTCTGGTATGAGCGATTTCCTCATGTGAAAATGTATGAAAATTCATTTATTTAAAATATGTAGAATTTTTGGATTGCCTGAACGGATAATAACTCTGTAAAAACATTTTTGAAATAATTTTTATCTGTCTATTTAAATGTCATTTCGAGCCTCCGGTGATCAATGAAGGACGGTCACACGATGTTTTAATCGCGATTTTTTTTTTGTCAATAGTACGGCTACCCTGTATTATCACCATCATCTGCTTAGCCTTTTCCCAAATATGTTAGAGTCGGCTTGCATTCTAACCAGATGCAGCTGAATACTTTTATTTTACATGGAGCGACTGCCTAAGTGAACCTCACAACATGGTAAGTACAGCTTCCCTATAGAATTTTGGTTTAAATATTTGCTACAAATGAAATGAATACACCTGCGACCGAATGATTATTTTCGCGAATAGTTATTTTGAATTTAAAAATCGTTCGAATATCCGTTTATTCACGTTCGTTCACCACTTTTTAATTAATTTAAAATTTATTTAACAACAAATATCTACCTATAAAAGAATTAAAAAGCCACATTTATTCTACATTTACTTAAAAGCGTATTCAATTGAAGTTTACCAATACCTTTTCATACTAACAAAATTATAGAACCAAAGACTATACTTATCATTCTCTTTGAGAGTTTTATATCAACGCAGATCTTAGATACGGAGATGTTTTGAATTTTCATAGAAAGCTGGCTAAGAAAATCTAAATATCTGGAATAATATTTGCGTTAATTCGAGATTAAGATAAATGTAGAATATTTTTAATTTTGCATCATTTTAAAGGTCACTAACCTTAGGGAATGTTCGGGTAGTTTCAAGAATCTTGAATCTAGAAAAAAACAGAGGAAAGATTTTAAATTTAAGATTATCTACTGTTTGCCTGCTTAGGTTTCTCTCGTATCTTGGGAGAAATTAATTGAATTCCATACATTGGTATTTATGTTAATTTTATAACAAAGTCACTCCCTCGGCGCAATAGAATTTATAACTGCGAAACTGTCTGCAAATCGGCAGTAAGCCTTTTGGTGGAGTGGATACTTTTGCAGGATGGTTCATAGAAGAAGATAGTCCGGAAATCGAATGCCTTGTGTATCTTCCAGTTCAGCCGTCATCAGCTTGTATGCAGACTTAATTAAACTTGAATAACCTAACATAAACAATACTATACCTGCCAATCCCAAAGGACAGGCAGAGGTTTTCCTATTATAACATTACCTACAAGCTGTTGTTTTACATCCTCGTCAAAATTCAGGAGGTTGTCAGAAAAGACATTAGTAATCAATAAAAATTACTGAACCTAGTTAAATAAACGCTGATTTTTTTGGTTGTTTAAGTTTGTCAGTTTTTCAGAATAACACCCTTTACGTGGTTTAGGGAATAAGAAAGTATCGAATAGACGTTTGAGATTGTTTGTATGTGTGAATCCGCGGTTATAGGGCGAGAATCAGACGGGCCGCGTTTAAAACACGGGTGGTTCACACTTACCGATTTAAAAAGAATAAAACTGATAAGAAAAAAAAATTACCTACCCATTTTATTATTGATTCGGGACGAGAATCACTAACACAGTTACCTCCTTGAATTTGACGAGGATGCAAAACAACACCTTGTATAACATTACCAATAACATACTCCAGTCTCTATGTAGGGCTGACGTGACTCAGTTCTGCTATCTTCCGCAGAATCATCATATGCCTAGCCTATTCCCAACTTTGTTCGGGTTGGCTTCCAGTCTAGCTGGATGCAGCTGAATACTAGTATTTAAGTAAGACTGGTTGGCAGACTGCCAGGCTACTGACTACCTGTGACGACTGTCAAAAATCTACAAATGACAGCCGGGACCAACGGCTTTATCATCAGCACCACAAATACATCACAATAAAACACACATACAGTCGTACACCACAGTCGATCATTCGTAAATACGATTAAAATTGTGCGCGTCTGTACCCGCTGGAATTATTATATATCATCGCGACGAACACCTGTGCTCAGCAAACAGGGCGTGTGTTCTCGATTGTACGTGTTTTCCTGTGTTTTTTAGTATGGAAGGATTTAGGTAGTATATTTTCTGATTATTGTCATTCTATGTTGAAAGAGATATATTTTTTACAAGTTCGTTATGCAAGTTGTTAAAAGACCCTTGACGAAGCCGTGGACCAAGCATTCTGTATAAAACTAAGTAATTGTACGCAAAAATTATTACTGAGATACCAATTAATTATTGCTGAGATACCATTTTTTTTTCAGTTTTGTGTAGGACTCAATTTAAAATGTGCTGATGGATGCATAGAATAGCGCTGAGGTCCTTCGGTCCGTCTTATGGCGATAGGCCACGTTTGTGTTCCACGCTCGCCTCAAGGAGATATCAGCAAATTGGAAGGGGTCCGAGAGGGCCGATGCCTGCCAGGGCTGCTGGACTGTTAGAAAGAGATACCTTGGCCCTGGAACGTAAAAAGCTAAGAAGGAACATGGATGGGTTTTAGTCAGTACAAGTCTGACACTCCCTTCCGCTCCACCCAGAGCGGGAGGATGATTTCTCATCTGAAAAAAAAGGGATCGCGGATGTATTGAATGTGGGTAAACCCATACTATTAAAAACTAGTATTTAAAAAAAAGTTGTGAAAAAGTTGGAACTTGACCTCCACAACTGGCAAAATGTAGGTGTTAGGTACACTTTTGCTTATCCCCTTCGAGGGTTACAGGCGTAACGTGATGTTACGCAACATACCCTGCAGATAAGCCAAATAGTGATTTAGCTCTGAAAATATGCATATCTATGTCGCAGTGCAGTACCGCAGAGTACGGGCAGTAACTATTGCAGTACATGTAGTACATTGGACTTGGTTTAATTTAGTGTGTGTGCTTTAGACTCGAGTTATCCTTTATAGCATGGAGAATGGGAAAATCATATATTTTTTAAACCTGAACTTAAATAAAAGTGGCATTCAGAACTTATTCTAAGAGAGGTTTTATTTAAAGGAAATTAAAAAATAAAATCTTAATTTAAATGTATTTTATTCTTCTGGGTTTAAGAATAAAATTAATTTTAACCGCCCTATTATGAACCTATTATTTGCAAAATTTTTGAAGTTTCTATTGAATAAAAGCTCTTTTATAATAAGTTCTAAATACTGTATTTGGGATCGGCGCAGCATGTCTGATTTTTCCATACTTCTCTATGTTGTTTTGCATCCTCGTCAAAATTCAGAAGGTTGTCACAAAATACGTAAAACACCAATTTAAATTGCGATACCTAGTTGATTATTAATAACCGCTACTTTTTTTTGTTGTTTAAGTTTTTCAATATTTCAGAATACCCCCTTAATTTGGTTTAGGGGATAACAAATTATCGAATAAACGTTTAAGATTGGTTGTGTTGTGAAAGAGCGGTTATAGGGCGAGGAGAAAAAAATTACCTTCCCATATTATTATTATTGATTTGAGTCGAGAATTTACCTCCTTGAATTTGAAGAGTATGCAAAACGACAGCTTTGTATTATTTGTCATTTTAGCAGTCACCTCCTTTATAACCATATCATCCTTAACACAGTTCATCTATCATTGTTTTGATCTTCCTCTAATCTTATAACCATCTACACTCATATTTAACATTTTTCTCACGTTATTCTTCCGCATCACTTGCCATACCACGATAACCGATTACTTTCAACGACAACTATCTCAATGAAAACGAAACATACCCACATACAAGCGGAAAATATCATCAGGACAAAGTTAACAGTTTCCAATGAACAAACATACATATGCGCATACATTGCAGTCTTGTTCCCTCAAAACTTGCTTACTCCGTAAAAGATAAAAGCAAAAGATAACCAGAAACAGCACAAAAATGGCGGTACCCTTTTAAATAGATTGAGATATTCAAACCGATAGCTCTTTAGGTGTATGAGGAAGTATACGCAGCATTATAACATTTGAGACTACGTATAAAAATGAATGGCAAATTACTACGCTGCGGTGGTGATGTGCTACGCAAAGGGCTACGGCGTAGCACCGCTAAGAACGGACTATGAATTTGTAGCAATCTTGAAAAGCTACTAAGTCGTAGTCCGCTTTTTATGTGCGATGTTAAACTGTCCGTTATATCACTATTATTGTACTGACCACATTCACCTATATTAAAGTGTCTTAGTGTACGTTCATGAAACACTAAGTATCAAATCTTTTTTGTATATTTATAGCTTTTTCCTAGAAACAGAAATGCACTTCGGTTTTTCAGCTTACAGTAACAGTTAAAAAAAACTGAATATTAGTTCAATTAAAGGTATCTATATCTTTCGGTATAACTATGTGCTAAAGAAACAAACTCCAACAGCAAATATATATTTTTGTGAGGGTCAACAAAATGTTCTCACAAACATATACAAATGTATCCCATAAAATGACCATTGTGGGTTTTTTTCAGACCAAAACTACGTACAAAACGATTATGACGTCATTACACAGGATATTAGGGTCTTGACACATCAAAGTCAGCTGAAAAGGAATCACCGACATAAATTTTTAGTGACCTATAAATTGAGGTATTCGAGTAACGTGAAGTAGGTTTAGGGTTCCGCGGTCTGAAGTGTGAAACTATGTGCGAAGTTATTTTTGGAGTACGATAGATGTTTATATATTTAGGGCAATGTATGTGGGTTTGGCGTTAAAGTAAGTTTTGCTAAAAATGGGATAGTGATTATCTTATAAATGGGTTATGGGATTTTTTTTCTGCATTTTTATGTTAAGTACCTACCGAATATAGGCGAAATACAGGTCTCATAAAAATCGGTTAGATGAACGGTCAAAAAAAGTCTGTAATACACATTTTGATTGCCGTCATTAAGGTGCGTACAGACTATATAACATAACATGTTATACAACATTGCTATATAACATGTTTCAGATAATGTGGACACTGAATGTTATAAAACATGTTATTGATATGTACAACAATGTTATATAACTAATAAACTAGGACGAACCCAGCATCTACGATTTTTTGTTTTTCTTTTGTTATTTAAAAATACAACAGTCGCTGCCGCAGCCGGCAAAACGTCATCTCGTGTCGACATTGTGGATAGCACTGAAGAACGACAAACGACAATGGTTATATAACATTGTTATATTGCATTGTTATTCTAATGTGTACAGTATTGTTTTATGTTGTAAATAACAAGGTTACAGTCATAATGTGGACGTGTTATAAAACACAAATTATATAATATGTTACATAGTCTGTACGCACCTTTCAAAATCAAAATCAAAATCAAAATATTTTTATTTCACATAGGCCTACATGGGCACTTGTAAAACGTCAACAAAATGCTCGGTTCGGGTTGGTCGTTTCCTATGGAGAAGAACCGGCAAGAAACTCCATGAAATCCTTTACCCATAAAATCAGACTTCTATCTTAACACCAGTTTTACGCTTTGTAGTATTCCACAAAGGTCCGGTGGTCTGGTTGTTATTACAACCAGAGGCCCTGGCCAAAAAAGGGCAATGAAGACTGCCTCATTTAAGAAAAGTCTAAAGAGCCTTTTAATAAAAAAAAAAATTACTATATCTTAAACGACTTCTTACACGATAATTTTTCCAAACTTAAGACCTCAGAGTGACATCAAGTATTAACAAATTTTTGCATGTATCTTAAAATATTGTAATAATTCTAGAAATGACATTGAAAGAAATTAAATATTATTTTTAAATTATATCTGTATTATAACTGGACATTGCGTTAATTTAATATCTTAAAATATTTTGATCTAATTGTATATATTTAATTTAATGTCAATCTTGATTTTGACAAACCATGATTCTGAAAATTTTGCATGCCTTAAGGTAGAATCACTTGAAACATGTAAATTTTATAACACCATTGTAACAGTGTTTTCTGCAAAATAAATGATTTGATTTGACAAGCGCGCGGTGTAAAAGTAGCGCAAAAACGCCGATTTTGGAAAAAAAAAATATTCTATAGAATTTTAGTTAAATTGTTTGCAACAAACGCAATCAATTTCTCCCATAGGTATGAAATAATTATTATTATGTCAAACGAGTAGTTTTAATTTTACAAACGACGTATACAGTATGTTAGTTTAAACGAGGGACATATTCAAACCCATAATAGTACATGCTAACATGATACTAATAAAAATATAAAAAAAAAACACTGATAAATAACAGACAGAACCATACAAAAATTTTCGCAAATGTCACGCAACGTGTATACACCCTAGCGCTAGCGACTTAATACTATCGCAGAACATGTGAGCGGGGCAATGACTCTTAGGTATAATCCATTTTCCTCTCATACTTTAACCTTACCTGGCTTAGGACAGTCCAAAATATCTAGGCACTAAACAAAACATTAAAAATTCTTCTATATACGTTATAGGTTTTTTACATATTTGGGACGAGAATCGAATACTGAATACCCTCCCTCAATATGTCCCTCGTTTAACCTAACATACTGTATAAGATACATTTACACCGCGCGCTTGTTTTTTCCCGATGAATAATACTAAGTGATTCCCAAATCAGAAAGAAAGAAAATTGTCTATTAGACTCACCCAGGAAAAACAATAAAATATGAAAAATAACACAAAGCAAATAAAATTATTCGTTGGTCAATCAAAGCTTCATTATTCTTGCATTGTGCTAATATTAAATAGCACTGAGACGAGCGTTAAAATCCCATGCGTTTGTATTTGGACATTTATTACGGTATCTCCTAGTTTTACTAAACAGATATCAAAATCTTTGTTGTTGAATCATGGTGTTCATTCACAATTCTAATGCTTAACTTAGATCTTGTTATCTCTTTTCGTGTACTCGCTGAAGTATCTACTCGTTTATACAAACTTGTTGTCTTGGACGCAGGCCCTATAATTGCACTATAACCTTGCACTATAATATCTAGGGCACTAGACAGTGAAAGTAACGCAACATTTTCTTTAGAACCATACATCTTTGTAAGATTCGCACTTAACCAATGTTTTATACGTCTCATGGGCTGCAGCTATAACATTCAACGGGGAGCTGTTAGTAATGTGTATGTACCAAATATATATGTATTTTATATCAACATAAATCATTGTAACGCATGAAACAGGACGATATATGAAGTTGTATGTGTTCCATGCAAATGACGACACAGAACGTTCGTGGGGCAGCCATGTTGTTGGTTCTTTTGAAATGGAATATAAAACGCAGTTTTTTTTTTGGTGATAGCAGTTATAGGCGGTTCTCATACGACACCGCTAGTCCGCGCGGTTAAGCGGTGAAGAGGATCTCACGTCGCATTTGCTTGTATGTAATTTTTTGATGCCGAACACATGTATACCGCGCGGCACATTGCCACAAAATCCTTCATCGCCTCTGCCCGTCCGCGCGGACTAGCTTTGTCGTGTGAGACCCGCAATAAATACCTATCCCAGTTATTCACTTCAGAACTAGTATTTCTAATACAATCACAGAGGTAAGATATCAAGTACGGACTACAAATAGCTATTGAGCCTCTAGAGTAAGGTTCGAAACAGTTAGCATCAGTTCAAATCTTCATTTGTTTAGATTCGACGAAACATAAAAATCACGCAATGAGTCAAGGATTGGTATTGCAACGGCAATGGCGGGTAATTTGTTAATACACCACTTTTTTCTATTTATTTAAAAAATAACTCTATAAGCTTTTCAATAAGCTTTAAAAAGTGTAATTTGGATAGCATCAGCTACTCTCTTACTGCTGCATGTAAACTGTAATCATCTTCGAGAGAAACACGAAGTATAATTTTACATATTTTCGGAGAAGTCTTTTAGAATCGAACTCTTTTATTTATTTAGTCGGTCACCGCTAGCCATCACCATCAGGCGTTCGTTTTTCACAGAGACTCTTTGTATGTTGTATGTTAATTTACAAAAAGTAAGTAAAAAGAGTTGCTTGTCCGATGTTAAAAAGTTTTTTGTTTGCTTGCACCGTGTATGTTTTTTTTATTCTCCAATTTATTTACTCAATTTGTGATGAAATATACGTTGTATTTTAACATAGCTATAAACTCGGCTATTGTAATAGGTAAAGACCTCGATTGCTGGACCTATATCATCAGCATCTTTAGGGAGTCCAAGCGTCACCAGAATGATCATTCCTGTGCTTTTCGCAACTCGAGTACCAATATAGCCGTCATAGCCCTTTTTTTTGTTGATGGCATCTCGCCTTTCAACCAAAGAGATTGTAATCTGTTTAACCGGACTATGCTGTGGGTGCCTTGAGTGTTAGACCTCCAGCCTGGGCATAAAAAAAACTAACAAACTAAGCGACTACACGCTAAGGGCACCCCTTGTAGGGTTCGAGCCTCGGCTTAGGGCATCGCTGGGGGAGGACAGCATGGGGATAGGCTGGATCTGAATGATATCATTATTTAGGGGCTGACTTAAAACTACTGGCACAGCATCGCGGGCTGGCTCTAGCGAGGGTCGGAGAGGGCAAGGACCGGGACGTCGCGATGGACCTCGATAGCGAGGACCGACATAGCCCGAAGAATTATCAATCTTAATGTGAAAGCGCTCAGCCCATGGTAAATTTTCTTGCGTTTTTTTTTGCAATTTTCAGGACATTTTTAAGTTGTATAATGATTAATATATTAAAATATTTTTATGAAAAATAGTCTTTAAGTTGTTTTAATGATTGTAGTGATCATAATTCTGTAAATACATATGAGTACGTATCACGGCCGAGAATCATATTTTGTTCAGCAAACTACCTGACACAGATCAGCAAATGAATTTTTAGGGTTACCCCAACGCTTCCACTTTAAGTGGCAGAGGGAGAGCATATTGTTCGCAGAATGGATGTCCGATGGTGGTCAAAAAGGTTCTGGAGTAGCGAACACGTGAAGGTGTAAAGTTGCAAGCCCTCCCACAAGGTACTACACCAATAAACTCGTGGAAAATAACTTGCCTATATTTTCGCCTTTCCACCAACATGTGTATACACGGTGTAAATCACCTCATCACGAAGCTGTCAACCAAGCATTTTGTACATGAAACTAAGTAACTTTACGCAAAAATTATTGCTGGGAAACGACTTTTTTTTGGGGGGTGTATATTCATGTTTTGTGGTAGAACCCAATGTAACGCACTCAAAACATTGTGCTGATGGACGGATTGAATAGTACGGGGGTCGTGGAGGTGTTGTAAAAATCTTACATTAAAACTTGTATTTCAAAAAAATACTTGTCAAAAAGTTGGAACTTTGCAGGTATGGTGTAGAAAAAAAAAATCGCAATGACAGGGAGAACCAGTACCTTTCGGCTTCGTTATGAGGTGTTTTACACCCTATATTGTATGTATGTTTATTTTATGAAGGTATATTTTTGTTTTTAGCTCTTATTTAATTTTTCCCGTTCCGTACTTTCTACACAGTGTCTACATATTTTCTAATCCAACTTTCCTCTCGCAGGTCTGCTGGAAGAAATTTCTTTTGAAATAAGCTGTTTTGCTATCTTATCTTAATGTCCTTTTAAGTATTTTGTGTGTACATAAATAAATAAAAACCTTCGCACAGATAACGAAACCCATAAATAAGCAATACAAATACAAGTCAATTATAAGTTCACGCTTTGTCTTCAGGTGGGTAGGCACGTATAATGGAGCTGAACAAAAGATAAATGGGGTGGATATCGACTCGGAAGTAATTTGTTAGATGCCAGTTGCACGCGACCTTGGGTAAGAACACCCTATATACTTGTAGTATTGGGATGTACTACGAGTATTTTAGGGATTCATATTAACTCTGGTGGAGATGTTTGTTCAGCATTTTTTTGTTCATATTAATACCTATGTGTTTTCACCACTTAAAGACCATTATTTGAATTTGTGTTACATTCATAAAGGTTTCTGATTTGACCTAATTGTGGTAACCAAATTTTCTTTTACTTGTATTTTTATGCGCTTGTGAAAAAGAAGGATGGAACGCATGTGGCTAAAAGAGCACTAAGTATAATGTTGATGAAAAGAGGAACGAGAAGAACAAATAAACTATTGCCGGATTTTGTGGATTGTGAGTGATTAAGACGGATTAAAGAGCTGCCTGATTGGTCTAGCGGTCGCATTCACGATTGCTGAGCTTGAGGTTTCTGGATTAGAGTGAGTTAGTGTGTTTGTGTCATCTCGCGATCATGGCGCTTTCAACAGCGTCGAAATGTCGGGAGCATTAATTGTTAATCACGGAAGATATTACGTAAGTGACAGTGTAAGTGTATTTTTAAACCGTAAAACCTTAAAATAGTTTTTATCTGTTAATGTCACTCAAGAACATCGTAAGGCCGAGCAGTTGTTTCATCCGTTACAAAATTTGACGTCATCAGAATCTAGAACATCACATCTGTATGGGATGGTCTAGATTCTGTACGTTAACGTATAACGTCTGTACGTTAGACATCGTCTGCGCAGTGGTCGAGCGATCGACTGCTACGCTGCGTGTCGCGGGTTCGATCCCCGCACGGAACAAATATTTGTATGGCCTACAGATAGTTGTTCCGGGTCTGGCTGCTTGTTTTTGTTATGGTTGTAAACGCACCCACGATACAGGAGAAATTCGTAGAGTGGGGCAATGTTTAAAAAAAAAATGTCTTTAAACAACCGTCCTTTATCCGATAAAAGCTTTAAACATAATACAGATCCACATCACATTAAACAGAAACTCGATCTCCCTTTCTGGCATTAGATGTAGATCATCTTTTGATATATTTATAAAAAAAGCGAGTTCTGTTTGATGCGAAAGCGACACCATCGGAGTGTGAAACCCGGGTATTGTCGGCAAATTGTCTTACAATTGAATTCAGCTCGCGGACCGGTTTGCGTCAAACCACTGAATAACATAGTGCAGAAGAGCAATTTGATAGCTCGAAACTTTTCGTGGCATGTTTTTAGGGTTGCGTAGCCGAATGGCAAAAAACGGAACCCTTATAGATTCGTCATGTCTGTCTGTCTGTCTGTCCGTCCGTATCAAAGCCACTTTATTCCGAAACTATTAGGACTACACAGCTGAAACTTGGTAGGTAGATGTATTCTGTGAACCGCATTATGATTTTTGTACATAATTTAAAAAAAAATATAGATAAGGATATCCCCCCATACATGAAATTGAAACTAAAAAAAAAAACTATCAAACCTATACGTGTCTATAGATAGGTCTTTAAAAATGACATTGAGGTTCCTGAAACCATTTTTTTCAAAGTCAATTTTTTGAAAGATAGAAACTTCCAAAGTGGTAAAACGAGTGTCCCCCCCTCTAATTTCTAAAGTAACAAGAGAAAAAATCTGAAAAAAATATGGGGATGTAGACCGTAAAAAAAACTTTCAACGAAAATTGGTTTGAATAAGATTTGGTATGTAGTTTTTGAGATATGGGACTTTTTCACCAAACTGCAGCAGTAACTTTGTTTTTCATTAACTTACTATGAAAAACAAATTTAGTTTTGCGGTTGAGTGAAGGTTTACTAATGAATGACCGTTCAAAACATTGTCATTATATTGTTTGGGGCTATGGAACCCTGTGTTCCATAGCCCCAAACGGGCTGTTGTGACTCGCACTTGGCCCGTGTTTTTTACGATTGTATACAACAACTCAAACAGCGTGCTTATGATGATAGCTGACGGGCTCGACTGTACATACATAAGACGCTGCAGTGCAATCCGTTTCCTGCCCCCGAATTGACAAACGCTCGGATTCGATTTCGATTCGGAAAGTTGTATGTCTATCTCGCTCGCTTTCGTAATGCCAAAACAAGATAGACATACGACTTATCGAATCGAAATGGAACAGTCATACGAAACATTAAAATGAACATTTGTAGCGTATTTGTTGCCAATAGACACTAACTGTATTTCTTTTTTCAAAGTATTGACGTAAAAACTGTAAAAATGTAGATACTAAAAGTTCTTCTGTACTTTTGCAGTATTTATTTGTGTAGAGGCAAAGATTTTCTGTTCTTTCTTTTTTGTGGTTAAAACGACATGAACCGTTTTTCGCTTAGCAGTAAAATGCGTGGCCATTTAAATGTGGAGCCATTTAATGACATTTTAATTGAAAACCACGTTTTATTTTAGGAAAACCAGAAATTCATTGTTTATGAGTTTTTAGTGTGTCTAGAATATCATCATCATCATCATCATTAGCCTATAATGTTCCCACTGCTGGGACATAGGCCTCCTCTCCTATAAGAGGATGTGGGCTGTAATCCACCACGCGGGCCCAGTGCGGGTTGGTAGATGTCACATGTCTTCAAATTTTTAGTTCTAGGTTATGCCGGTTTCCTCACGATGTTTTCCTTCACCGTTTTTGTGAGCAGTGATAATGAAATAAATTACACAAAGTAATGCACCTGCCTGAGTTCGAACCCACGGCTTACTGCTCGTAAGTCGGAGCTGCCACCACTGGGCCACCGCCGCTCTCTGTCTAGAATATCCGTGGAGGATAATATTAGTAGTTAGAATTAAACGTAGATTAGTAGGTACTTAGAAAGTTTATTGAAATTACTTTTTTATGTGTGGTAGTAAAAACTGTCTGTGGGGTAGTGTAGATAAAAAGGTATTCAGAATATAGGTGAAGTGTTTTTTTTTTCACTAACGTTTTGGGACAGTTTTACAGTGTTTTTTTTTTAATCACCTGTGATTCCCGAAGACTTAGGCAGAGGCGTACCTGATAGTTCACCCTCCTTTCGCCAGTAACGTTTTTTTTTTTTAAGTCAGCGAGTAGTTATGTCGATGTAGTTTTTATGTAGGCGAGTCCATTGCCATCACAAATTTTATCCAGACTCCGTGGTTGCTACTGAAAAATGTCTGATGGGAAAACCAGATCCCACTTTGCTGATTATTCTGTAATATGCTAGTTCAGGGCTAAAGAGGAGCTCGTGGCTAAATAATAATAGCCGCACGGGTCGAGCCTTAAGGTTAAGCCGTGCTTGCCGAGGTTGGTCCGTGGATGGGTGACCACAAACACATACCGAGTTTCCTCCGTGCCTCGAAAAGCACGTTAAACCGTTGGTCCCGGCTGTCATTTGTAGATCTTTGATAGTCGTTACGAGTAGTCAGAAGCCAAAAGCCTGACATCCAGTCTTACCAAGGGGTATCGTATTCCCCAGTTACTGGGTTGTGGAGGTCAGATAGGCAGTCAATTCATGTAAAATACTGGTAGTCAGCTGGATCCGGTAAGACTTGAAGCTGACCAAACTTAGTTTGGGAAAAGGCTAGGCAGATGATGATGCTAGTTTAGGGCAAAAGTCTCCATTTATTTTTTCAACCTTTCCGAACTTAAGTTGGGCTCGTTGTGAACACCAAACTCTAAAATAGAACATCTTCATTATCTGCCATCATCCATCAACCACACAAGAAACAACCCAAAATAGAGCGAAACTCATTACTTCAAAATTGCCACCCGACAATCAACCAATTTACAATTCTATTCCTTCATAATAAAATTGAAGATCGATTGGTGTGTAGTGCTGAACAAAAAGCACATAGCTAGATTATCGCTATATGTTACATTAGTGGTAAGCGATCCGGGTACGACATTATGCCACTTCAATAGAGCTGGGAATTCGCGTGAGGCACGCTAAACGTTTCATGTAGAGGGGGATGTATGGGGCTTGAGTGTCTACGGAAACGCGGCGGGGATAATCCGTGATGTCCTTTTTTTTGGGGCCTCATTTTGAAGTCTGCCGGTCCATCTGCAGTATGACATATGCGACAAATGAGCAAATTCTAAACCTTTGACGGTAGACCTCCCATCTTGTTTTTTTTTCTATACACGGTGTAAATCACCTCATCACGAAGCCGTCAACCAAGCACTCTGTACATGAAACTACGTAACTTTACGCAAAAATTATTGCTGGGAAACGACTTTTTTTTGGGGGGTGTAAAATCATGTTTTGTGGTAGAACTCAATGTCACGCACTCAAAACATTGTGCTGATGGACGGATTGAATAGTACGGGGGTCGTGGAGGTGTTTAAAGTAAAAATCTTACATTAAAAACTTGTATTTAAAAAAATACTTGTCAAAAAGTTGGAACTTTGACCCCGAATATCTCCGTAACTAGATGGTTCCCAGGTATGGTGTAGAACAAAAAAATGATCGCAATGACAGGTAGAACCATTGTCTTTCGGCTTCGTTAAGAGGTGTTTTACACCCTTTAGATGTATCAACAGACGAGCCTGCACTACACACGCGGCATACCAAAAATACTGCATTTAATTTTAGTCTCGAATCTTTTTATACAATAATGCTAGTGTAACGAATTTTTCTAAAGCAGGAGGCCGCTAAGGAGTATTGGGAGACGGTCAATCCTACATGGCACGGGGTCACATGCTTCGGGGTCTAGACAAGCTAAGGCAAACACTGAACCGCTTGATGTCACAACTGAAGATATTACGTGGAAACGAAACCGGAACTGCGAAATCATAGCCTCTTCAACTTCAGCCTTCATTGGCATTTCTCTCAAAGTTCTTTAAGGTTCACAAGAAAAGGCAGACCCGTTCAAAATATATCCCCATATGCTCCAACAAGCGTGCATGTGAAAGGAATTCAGCAAAGTAAACTCAAGTTGTACGGTTTTGTGAGTGTGCCAGTGTATGCGTGAGCAATGTCGCCAAATTACACCGAATATCATATTTGCCATTAGTTTCACACAACCTTCAAGAAGTTGTATAAACCTACACCTATTGTTCCATCGAACAAGATATTATCTTTCTTCAATTTCTGCAGCAACTGTTCTAAAATAAACTGTTTATATGTATTACTTTCTTGGCCACATTTTTAATCTACATAAGAAATTGTTTGGTATTTTGGTAAAGGGAAAATATCGATGCTTTCTCACAAAAACGACTTGTTTGAAATGTCTTACCACTATGTTGTAATTAGTTAACTAAATAACAATGATTTTAAAAGGCGAGACTCTAAAACTCAAATTCAGGTGTGCTACTGCAGGTACGGCGGTGAGATGGTCAGACAAAATTGTTGCCATCAGTGTCTGTCATCCAAAGTCTGGATCAGGCTGGCAAAGAAACATGGACTTTGGCACACAAAAAATAAGGTCTATATCGACCAGTGGTTAAATTTAGGCTGTGGATGATGTTGATGGCTGCAGGTTTAACTTTGTAAAAATTTCGCATAAAGACCCACGCGGTAACTGCAGAATCTTCTTCTTTTACGACGACACGTTACGACAATTGAAAACGACTTTTTGTATACACACTTGCTTTTCCAAGTCACTTTCGACATTGGCAGAATAGTCGACATCGGCCCTGCTTGCCATCATTAAAAATAGAATGGAATAGACAATTGAAAACGAATGACAATTTAAATTCAATTAGCCTAAAAGTTGGCAAAGAGTTTGGAACTTTCATTTTCACTTCAGAATTATAATTACCTATCAGAATACGTTATGTCAACACCTGTCTGCGGTGTATTAAAGACCTCAGAATGAGTTACTGAGAGAAATCCATCCTCATTGTTTTCTTTTGTTTTCTGGTCAAAGAGGCGATCAGTTCTTAAAGATATAAATTTAAATAATATGGTAATTCACACAAGAACGAGTGTTTCACCGTGAAAATGTACACCTACTCCTATGCAGACCAATGTAAGGGCCCCAAAATTTTTATTGGCATGGGTTGATTGTACAGTAATTTCGGATAGCATCGTCAAAAAAGAAAAAGGGCAAGTAACTAACATTCAGAACAAAGCAATAGAAAGCGAAGTTTATACGAACTTTAAATGACATGTTCATTCTCATTCCTATCCGGGTTGCTTGCCAAATAAAACGCTGATACAAAATAAACGATTACCATACAGAACACATAAACAATGACATTCGTTTACTGAATTTGTTTCTTGAAGGTCACATCCCATATATCGAGTTGGAATGTACATAAAATAGTATATTACGTGCTGTTTGGATGATTTAACTTTTCGATAGGGGCATATTTTTGTTATTGGCACAGTGACTTTTGGGCTGGGGGTTGCAGGTTCGATTTTAGCTTTAAGCAAATATGTGTTTGATTTATTAGTATTTCAACGGATATGTTTCTTGACATGATTGGCTTTTGCACCTGTGGCCGCAAGTTTAATTTTAGCTTGAAACAAGGATTTGTCTTTTATTGTCAATTTGTAATAAATAGATTGTGTTGGGTCTTGGTGTGAGATTTGTTTACAAACGCCTAGACAAAAACAGAGACATTTGAAATTTTCTTTTTATAATATTTTGTAAGTATTTACGTCACATTTCATCTCACTAAAAGGCAAACGATAATGTGAGCTAGCCTAAAATTATAAAATAGTCATTTATTTCTGAGTAAATTATTGACAAACATTATCACAGGCTGAGTTTCACGATGCACAGTTCGGGTTCAAAGCAGGAGTCTCAACAGAGAGCGCAATCCTTAGTAGAAGCAAACTGTCAGGTACTACACGGTGAGGAGGAATACACGCGTATACGCGTATTTCCTCGACTTGTCAAAAGCTTTTGATCTGGTATCATATGATATACTGTGGGACAAGTTGAGGGACGCGGGTGTGTCGGCGAAGTACACTACCTCTTCAAATACTGGTACGTCATGCAAAGAAACCGGGTGACGTGGGTAGGTACTAGTCGGGCGAGTACAGGCTGGAATGCGGAGTTAGACAGGGAGGGTTGCGCTCTCCTTACTATGGCGTCTGCATGGAAGACCAGCATTTTGAAGATGATTGCTGCCAGACCGGACTGTCCCTTCCAGAGACATTGAGTGAAGACAGTAATAGGTCTTAATAAATAATAAACATTGTAAACACTAAAAATACTAAACTAGTTACTTAAGCACCATTATTACTATCACTAAAATACTAAAAAAGCTATGACTGTAGTCTGAAATAAACTTTAGTTAATTTATTGTATTTTTTTATTATGGTACATTAAGATCTTAAAATTAAACAGTTTCACATGCACTACTGCTGCCGGTGTAGAAAGCCTTAAATTAACTTACCTACAAAGTCAAAGGATCCTCGATCCAGTCGACATTTGAAGACTCTAAATTATAAGATTCCTGATGAAGCGAATTCCTAAAAGCAGATCTATAAATAAGCCGGCTAGAATATTCGTCTTACCAAAATCTATGCGAAATTTACTAAGACAGTAATTTCGAAATCTTCTCCAAAAGCTGTTCTACCGTCTTCCTAGATCCTGTGGCAGGCCTCAAATTTAGTGGATATTAAACTTGGGGAAACAATTCGGTTGGCACAAAATGGAGACGCCAAGCGAAGTAATAGTCTTATCTAGTTGAATAAATGGCTGCGAAACTGATATTATAGCTAAGTTTTCTATAAGACTTTGTTGCAGGAAGTTATTCTTCAGTTTTGTGTAATTTGAAAGCATCTTGTTAGTTTTCTCCAGCTGGCCTAGCATGACCGCCGTAGAAACGGGCTATGTCTACGGAAGAATCGACAATTTGACAGATATTTCTATCGTCCCAAGCATGGCGATATTAAGAATGTAGAAAAGAAATGTTTCTTTTCTTCAGTCGACACAAGTCTACAACGTCGAGCAAGACGACCATATTTTCTCTTCTTTTGACATTTGGGGTTTCTAAACATTACTTCTGACAAATGTCAAACTAGTCTTATTAAAAACTAAATACGAGAAATACGTTTCGTGGTTGCGTTGAGTTACGTTAAAAAGGTTGAAATGTTATGTAAAATATTTAACAAAAAATGAAAAACTCTTGCAATTGGCAACTTTTTTTTGTTAACTTATCGTAATAATATTCAGGGAATATAAACATCACGTGATACGTCCCCGTTGCTATGGTAAGAATTTCTGTCTATGTCTTCGTAGAAACGCGAGTCGACGGGGCGCGCCATGCTCGGCCAGAAGAAATGTCAAGTTGTATAGAAAAGATTTCTTGTCGTTTCTTGGTAGAATAGAGATAGAACGGTCATGCTAGGGGGGCAGGAAATGCTGCAGTAGTGTATCTATTTAATAGATATGTAAACACTATCTCACAGCCACAAGTTGTCTGGCAGCTGTCACTGTCAACTGTCAGTCACCACGAATGGCGGGAAGTTGGATGGTCAAAAGCGTACCTTGGACTGGGGTTTGGTGGTGCTGGTGACCCTGTGATATAGCTAGTAAATTTTTGTTATATCTATTTACTCTGCTAACTAAACGTACCGAAACGTAACGTAACTAACTCCGAACTCAGTTATTGTAATTCTGTATTCTATAGTGTTTTTATTAGTGTTCGTGTGTGATGGGACTTGTGTGCCTGTACTTTCAAACTGATTGCTGTGATTCTCGCTAGCACTTCTAACCCACTCTGTTTCGTCACTAGGCAATCAATTAATCCCTCCGCATGCATTCACATTCCACTACTACACAGAGTCCTCTGAGTGGTTTTTGCGATTAACCAGTCTCAACTTGTCTTTCTTGTCTCGCAGTCAATATCGTGGCATACAGATGGATGCCAACAGGCAGCCTACTCATATTTCAGTTTACTTATTTTAACCTTAACGTGTATATGTGGGAAGTTTATTTTCAACTTTCGATATACATATTCTATCTTTACGACCTTTTTTTTTATCTTTTTGAAGTGGAAAGTTCTTTAGCGGCGTTGTGCACTTTTGTGATCGGTAAAAAATGTTAAACTCGCGTCAGGTCTCGCGTTAGGACACGTGACCGTCAGGTCACGAAGGAATTTGAACTTTATGCCATCTGTTATCGAGTTTGGTTTTCCAAAACTGGTAAAATCGTAAGACGGATTGACATTAGGTTATGAAGGATTTAGAACTTTATGACATCTGTCTTTTTTAGTTTGGGTTTCCAAAACAGGATAATAATGATTTATCTTAGCAATTCGTGCAAAATTATTCCCTAACCATTCCAAAATATCAAAAATGAACAACGTTAATATTTTTAAGTTTTCACTTCTGCCGGCACTTCCGGAGTGCAACCCGTTTTTTTAATCGGTTCTACTTTGTCATCATAACTTCCCACACAGGTTTAACGTTTATCTGAAAAGACATCAATTTAGAGACGTCAGTCCTATATATGTTATCAGTTCTTGTGCCACACCGCTGTAATTAGGGGATAGTGTAAGATGATCTTGTTAATTACCTTACTAACGGGTTTTCTTATGAAAGGGACGAATTTAGAGGTGTTAACTTTGCGTGGTTTGTGAGAAATTACTGGAGTATGAACGATTTTGGTTTGGTAATCTTCCATCAGCAGCGGTGGCCACGTAAGCAGCGGTGGCCCAGTAGTGGCAGCCCCGACTTACGAGCAGTAAGCCATGGGTTCGAACCCAGGCAGGCGCATTACTTTGTGTAATTTATTTCATCACCGCTGCCCTCAAAAATGGTGAAGGAAAACATCGTGAGGAAACCGGCATGTCCTAGAACTAAAAATTCAAAGTTTCATGTGACATCTACCAACCCGCACTGGGCCCGCGTGGTGGATTACAGCCCGCTCCCTCTCATAGAGAGGAGGCCTGTGTTGCTAGTGGGAACATTATAGGCTGATGATGAATCTTCCATCACAGCACAGCCTTATGAAGAAATGGTGCCATAATTCTCCTAACATCACTTTGGATATTTAAATGGTGATGGAATACGGGCATTCTTCAAAACTACAGAGCGTCATGCTTATTTTCCCAGAAAGGTTAGGCAGAGGTGTTCCTGAAACAGGATGCCGGCTTTGCTTTGCTCTCAGTCGGTCTAAAACTCAGATTAAAGCTGCTACGAAGAAGTTACTGACGCTTCAAGTATACATACTATTACTCTATTACTATTATGAAAAGATAACACGTCGTTTCACAAGTTAAGTAGCACTTGGTACAGTTGGATACTATTTTAATCCATTGTTCAATAAACTCTTGGGCCGTGGGCACTAGGTGTTCTGTTTAAGGCGCGTCCCCGAGCAAAACGCAGCGGTAGCCGTTTTATGTGCAGTTTTTCGGAGTTATCTACTCGTTATCCAAAAGATATACCAACTATTAAAATATACATTTTCTGCATAAATAGTTTATTTTTTATTTCAAGTAGTTTAATGTTTAATTAATCTCCTCACAACGAAACCACAGAAATTAGAAATAATTATTGATAAAATGCATCTCCTCGTAAAATAACCACTATTTTGATTTGCTACTTACACTAATGAATAGGACATTTAAAAATGAAAATGATGTTAAAAAATAATCCAAACACCATTTTTTTTTTTATAAAGTTTTTTTCTAAAATCTGAGCGTACTCGCAACGTTTCTCGGAGGAGATAGAAGATAGAATTCGTAGGGAACGAATGCTCAAGGTAATTTGGTCAGGGCCTTAAGGAAATGTCGAAATGCCTAGTTGGCGCTTCCCGTGACCTGAGTACTGGCTTTTACCTTGGTCACAGGCTAAGTGTTGCTATATAACGAGGCAACGCTGCAAGTCTCTTGGGCACTTTACCAGCTGACAACGTTGAGTTTTTGATGCCCTTTAATAGTATTTTGTTAACCCCCGACCAAAAAATAGGGGTGTTATAAGTTTGACGTGTGTATCTGTGTATTGGTGTATCTGTGTATCTGTGTGTCTGTCTGTGGTATCGTAGCTCCTAAACGGATGAACCGATTTTGATGAAATTGGTTTCGTTTGAAAGGTGCTTTAATCGAGAGTGTTCTTAGCTATGTTTCGATAAAATCTGATCAGCCGTTTGAAGGCCATCACCTCTTATCTAGTTGAAGGGAAATTAACAATTTCCACAGGTCTGATCAATTCGTAATTTGAAATCTTGTCACTTGTCACCATGGGCATTGCCAGGGGGGGTGGGTGCTAACCCCCCCCCCTCCCCCCAGAAAGTTTTTTTAATTTTTGCTGTTTTCGTTAATTGGCGAGATGACACGCAACACCGAGAAAAGAGGAAGCAATGGGGGAGGCCTATGCCCAGTATTGGGACAGTCAAGGCTAAGATAAAACAATATAAGTTTAAAAAGCATGAAATAAAAATTAAATTAAAAATTGGTTTTTTGTGACGGGGTTTTTTTTAATTTTTAATTTTTAGTTTATTTAATAGTAATTTAAATTGTAATTAAATAATTTCTTTAATAATTTTCTTTAAAAACAAATGATTTGTATATTGGTTTCGATTGAACTAAAAGTATTTCTGTTATGTAATAATATTGATTCGTAGCCGAGTCCAGTTCGACCCAGAAGGGCGAAGAACAATCCATAAGTTATTCTGGTCAAGCCGAGGCCACATCTGTTGCTCGTTCAATAGATCTAGACGATGCTAATCGCGGTAAGGAACAATCTTCTGCCACTTCATTAAGCTTAACGCCTTTAGCCTCTAAAATAATGCCTATTGCTATGTATTAGCAGCATCGGAGACTGGATTCGTGCCCAGTGACGTGGCCGCCGCTTATTTAATGGGGCTTTAACATCGCTGGTGAAGTGATGGAGTATCAGGATCACTTCTAGGATGACCAGTCGTGATGTTATGTTACCACTAAATCCTATAGAATGCCTCTGTGTAAAACACTCTTTTAAAAGGTTAAAAAAATAAAAATTAACTACCCATTTTATTATTGATTCGGGTCGAGAATCATTAGCATAGTTACCTCCTTGAATTTGACGAGGATGCAAAACAACACCTTGTATACCTATGCCTAGCCTTTTCACAACTATGTTGGTGTCAGTTTCAAGTCTAATCTGATGTAGATACTAGTATATTACATGGAGCATCTGCCTATCTGACTTCCACAACCCAGTTAGTACTGGGTAATACGATACCCCTTAATAAGACTAGTTGTCAGACTTTCGGGCCACTGACTATCTGTTACGACTTTCAAAAGATCTACAATTAATGACAGCTGGGACCAACGGCTTAACGTGCTTTCTGAGGGACGAAGGAAACTCAGTATGTTTATGTATGTTTCCGTTGAGACAGCTCGCCCCCGATTCCAGTATTAATTGCATCTGTGTCAACTATGATGTCATTTTCAGTGTCAGGATATCCCAAGATAGGTGTATTGCCCAGACGTTTCTTTAATTCCTGAAATGTGACGTCGCAGTTCTCGTCCCAACAGAAATGTCGCTTTTCCTCATTGAGTTTGTGAAGGGGTTTTGCACTGTTAGCAAAACTCTTGACAAACCGTCGATAGTAGGAGCACAAATCCAAAAATGTTCTGACCTGTGTCTTGTCTTTCTGAACTGGTCAACCTTTGACGGCGACTACTTTTTCCGGGTCTGTTTGGATACATTTTCCCGAAAATATGTGTCCTGACAAGTTCACTAATTTTAAAAACGAGCACGTTTTCGGACTTTACTAGAGATTTGCTGTTTGGATTTTCGACAGCACTCCGTTGAGGTTTTCAAGGTTATAATAATAATAATAATAATAATTCATTTATTTCAGGCAACTAAGGCCCATAGATAAAATACAAAAAATAATCTTATACAAAAATAAACTAATACATACAAAAACCTTATTCTACAAATTAACTAGGTACGTTGGGTCGGCGACGTATTGCGCTGAGTCGAGGTGTCATGTAGTCTTCCGCGAAAACGACGATACACGACACCCTTCGGCCAAAATTCCTCCTTCATGAAAGTCTCCAGATGGTGAGTCGGAACCCGCACCACAAAAGACTTGAAGTTAATCTTGTGGCGTGACTCCAACTTCTCGACTCTTAAGATGAACTTGGTCTTGATCTTTATATACTCTACGACCTCCTCTGTCGTCGTAGAGTGATGTAAGCGGGACACGTACAGCTGCTTCGATGGAATAGCGGGACGCAGCAACATGTTCGGACCAGTCAATGCGCTACCGCACTGATTGCGAAGAGTAGGCTTCTTCTTCTTCTTCTTTTTCTCAACACGAATGAAGCCTTCTTCATCTACCTGTCTTCGACTTGTTACCGGTGGTAACGAGCTTCGGACTCGTTCGGAGGGCCCCTGGGCACTCGTCATAAGTTTCGGTTGCCGCGGATTTTTGCAGGAGTTGCAACAACGGCAGCCGAGTAAGCACGCCCCGGTGTTGTCGTGCTAACATTCGGCGGCGTCCCGATAGTAGGGGACGCGGGGAGGGCGCGGCGCAATTGTGCATCGCTTGCTGATTTAGCGGCCGACGGCGAGTCGAGTTTTGCTGACCCGACGCTCCGCTGCGATGTGTTGACTACGCCGTGACGTGTGTCGACGTTGGTTGCTGGCTCGAGTGACCTACATACCGTGTTGCGTAAATCTGCTACCTCGGTACGTAAATCACTGATGGTTGACTGCGATGCTTCCAACTTCAACTGCATCTCGGCCAGGCTTGATCTTAGGGTTGTGATGTCCCGTAGCAGCCTAGTGACGTCGACGTGGTCAAAAGTGACGGGGGGCAGCTTACGCAAATCCTTCGCCACAAAAGTCGGCACGTCGTCCGGGTCGGTCTCCTTCAACACCTTGATTATCTTTAAATGTTCGGCCTACGATGATTATGTCGTCTAGATAGACAAGACATGCGTCTCCAATCAATCAGGCGAGTGCTTGCTCCATCAGCTTTTCACACGTTGCAGGAGCATTGCACAATCCGAATTTCTCCTTGTCCTGGGGCTCTATTTCTACTTGCCAGTAGCCACTTTTCAGATCCAGCGTGTAAACCACTTCCTTCCCAGTCAGCGCACCTAGTTTGTCATCGATCCTAGGCAGTGGATAGCTGTCCTTTTTCGTGATGCTATTCAGTCGTCAATAGTCCACACAAAAACGCATGCTGCTGTACTTTTTCTTTACTACAGGAAAACACCGTAGACTCGATAAAGGTTCTATAACACCGTCCTTCACGGTTCCCTCAATCACGCTTTTTACTTGTTTTTCTTTTGCAACCGGCAGTCTTCTTGGTCGCTGATGGATTAACTCGTTGCCTGTATTTATCTTGTGCTGATCCATTCCGGTTCTCCCTATGTGGGCATACTTAGTGGAGAAAATGTCGGCGTACTGAAGCAGCGTCTTCCTAGCCTTGTCTGTTTCTTCTTTAGTTAAATCGCAGTTTTCAAAAAGCGTTGACACGTAAAATTTTTCACATTTCCGGTAGTCGAAATTAGAGTGCCGCTACCGCAAGCCCGTCGGCTATTTATATGGCCGACCCATCTTCGAGAAACTTCCACAAGTTACGTGAACGTCTAGGCAGTTCCTTAGGAAAAGCCAAAAGCCTTCGAGAAAGTTCCACAACTTTCCTGAACCTTCTAGATAGCTCCATAGTGGAGCCAATCCTTCCTAAAAGTTCCAGAAAGCTCCAGAACTTTCTCGAACTTTCCAGTCATTTCCGTTGAGGAACATTCTAGGATTATTATTATCGAATCTTCTAGACATACTGGATCATTCTAGACTCGAACGTAATCCTAGATTGTTCTCGTAAAGCAACCGACGTAACAATATTTACGATTCTGTTAACGTCTAGTTAGATTTAAAAAGATTTTCCTCGATCGAAACGTCGCTGTTAAACAGTTTATGTGATAATAAACGTAAATACAAAATTACGACTTACTTAACAATTTAATTCTGGTTCATTTTACCAATTCCGACTAAACCAGTTAAACCAGTTTACCAGGGTGATTAATTGTTCATTCCATAGCAGACACTACAGCTACTTTTTTCTTCATCTTCGCCGTTCCCTCAAAGCTGTCAACGCTCAAAGCATCACTGCTTTTTTGACCAGACCAAGTCTTCACCCTTGGTCTGTCCGTGTGAAAGAGCCTGCTTTGCAGTAAAGTCATTATTCGTCTACCTAAATTTAACCCTCTAAAGGTTCGGTCAAACTGAAGAGTCTGTCAGAATCCAGTGTCAAACGAGACGTTAAGTTAAGCCAAACTAGACCTTAAAAAGTGTTTATTCTACGTTTGTTAAAACTCTCACCCCATTAATAATAAATTCAGCCGCGTATAACAAACAGTCTGGCCGCATAAATATTTTATTAACACCCTTGCTTTCACATAATTATTAAAGCCATTCAGATACCAGCCATGTCTCAAAAGGATGAACCAAAAACAAACTTATGTTTGCTATTCCAATCAAAATAATCAACTTCTATGAATGAACTTTAAAGTTCCAAATCGGGTAACAAATTGTTTCGAAGAAAGTAAAAATATTTAATTTACTTAACTTGAAGACTTGACGTCAAACAGAGTTCTATTATTTAAGTTTTTTTGTAAAGTGAATTCTATTGGTTTTGTATTCAGTATGAGAATTGTGATCTATTCTTAGTTATAATTGAACCGTTTAACAAAGCTTAGCAACCTATTATTACTAGCTTGATTGTCTATCATTTAAGTCACAAAAATATGACATCATAAAACACCCATTAAAATAAGCGAAAATAAACTGTGTTCGCTTAAAAGTACTAGGCAAACATGACGTAACAAGATCTCACCAAAAACGTTTAAAAAGAGTGTTGTAAGCTTCCAAACCACTAGACGAGGATAAGTTGCTTCGTAATATCAACTTAACAGCCGCACTAGGTGCTATAAACTCGTTCGAATTTCTGATCTCCTGGTAACAACGGGGTGTACTAAACCAACTTAGTTTAAAAAATATATTTGAAGAAGCATTTTTGGCTTTTTATACAGATAAGGACTGACGTCGAATTTTATAGAATTTGGCAATTTTTATATGATGAATTATCCCACTGGGATGGTTTATGTTTCGGGCGTTTTCGTTTTATTTATAACTTCAATATTTTAGAAAATTATTATGCGATCACTTGAATAAGTAATAACCGAGATAATTTAGAAGTGGATTTCGATGCATACTTTTTGCACGTGTAGCTCAAATCAGAGCACCAACTTTTAGTAAGAAGAGTCCATGTATTGCAGTTTAAGGCCCAATTTATGTACGTGATGTGCTGAGAAAACCAAATGCTGACTAAGGAATAAAACAGGTTTATTATGTTGTGTTGTTTATTAACTTGGATGAGGATGGCATAAGAACATGGAGCTTTGCACAAACAAATACAAGGTGTTGTTTTGCATCCTCGTCAAATTCAAGGAGGTAACTATGCTAATAATTCTCGTCCCAAAAATACCTTTCAATCAAAACCAATTCTATCAAAATCGGTTTATTCGTTTAGGAGCTACGATGACACAGACAGACACACAGATACACAGATCTAAAGATACACACGTTAAACATATAACACCCCTCTTTTTTGGTCGGGAGTTAAAAACAGGCGTGTGTTATGTTATGAGGTTTGGTCCTATTTTTTTCAGTGCAAATAAAACTTATTTTTTTATTTCCCATTGTCTATTGCCTCAAAATCCGCTTTGCAGTTTCTCCGTATCCTCGGAACAAATAAAAGACATAGTAAGTAGATGTCTCTCTCTCAACGCCTCTATTTGTACGAACACGGAATCTGATTTAATCTTGTCCTGTATACCCCGGAGCTAGGTAAAGACATCCCCTTGGTCTTTTCACGTTCCTTGTAAAAGGAAAACTATTTCAAACTTCTGAGGTCTTGGTACTTGTAGCATGAAGGTGTGAGATAAGCTTAAATAATTTTAATACCTATTTATCTTTCTTGAGTGCGTCTTTAACCCCCGACTAAAAGAGAGGGGTGTTATAAGTGTTAGTTAAGTGTTTTAGTTAATTAGCGAGATGAGGCGTAACAAGGCTAAGAAAAATATTTTAAGTTTAAAAAGCATGAAATAAAAATTAAATTAAAAAAATAAAAATCCCCCGACAGAAAGAGCCTCTAAAAACCTAAAATAAATTAATCCAAGCGTCGTAGCGTCGGGGGACCGCTAAGTAGACCGCTTAACAAAAGCACAAAACAAATCGGACCCCCGACGCTACGACGCTTGGATTAATTTATTTTAGTTTTTTGGAGGTTTTTTCTGTCAGGGGTTTTTTAATTTTTAATTTATTTTTTTATCCCAAGTTATCTTTCTTTTCATGTTAGTTATGGTTTTCACTGTTGACTTATTTTAATCATCTTACTCAGTAAAGATAACTTCATGTTATTCGTACCCACAGAATGCGAAGAAGCCTCGGCAGAAGCTTCTAGGAAGTAGTACTTAACATGCCGACAGTGGATTCGTCAGCATCGTAGGTTTGTCTTCAGTACGTCTGTTTTCAGCATGTTGAATAGGGGGATACTCACAATTTTTTTTTTATTTGTCTGTCGGGTAGATTATTGAAAATTATTGGCCATGTATTTTTTCTTTTTTCACGTGGTCATAAATTACGGAGATATATTGAGTTGAAATGGCGCATGATGTCACTTGTAGGTAATTTTTATACCTACTTGTGACGTAGTAAGCCCCCACTCTCCAACTTTAATGAGTTTTAACTAAGTAATTTTTTGATATTTTGATAAAATTAAAGACGTGTCTAATATTTTTGTATTACCTGTCTGACGGACAAAATAGAATTTCGTTTTTTTTACCCAGTCTTCACCCCTGTTTTTGAAATTCGAACTCTCATAAATAAATGGTTGACAACCTCGTTGGTCTAATGCTTGTAAGTGCGACTGCTGAGCCTTTTCTTCTTCTTGCTTGTGTTCAATTCCCAGGTTGGGAATAGTACCTATTTTAGTTTTTTTTTTCTATTATGAATATCTCAGTAGCACTCACGGAATCTGGATTTGTGCCCGTTTGATGGCAATAGGGTAGCCCCTTATTATATGGGATTTAAACTAGCTAGTAAAATGTGACTACCTACTAGGGAAACCTCTTGTCTTCTTACCTATTCGGTATTTCAGCCATGATGTTATGTTTCTATGTGATTAACCCCCGATAAAAAAATAGGAGTCGTTTTATAAGTTAGACGTGTGTATCTGTGTGTCTGTCTGTGGTATCGTCGAAAAAAAATAACCCATAGCCTTCCTCTCTTCTCTCAGTGCGGTTTCTATGTAAATATGTAACTTGACAACTACCTACATACCCTTGACAACTTTTATACGTTGATAGCATTAATACTATCTACTTCAGTACACTAAACATGATCATCATAACCATATCTTTTTTGATCGAAAGCACCTTTTCAACTAAAATACTTTCACCTAGCTCTACCTATAAAACAGGAGACCTTAAAAAATACACTTATCCTTGATAATCATAAAATTCTTGGCATGTAGGTACACACGATGACACATCAACCTATAAATTTCCAGTATAACATGGCCTCACTTTGTATGGATTCCCCGTACAATGAGAGATCCGCATAAACTGGTTTTGCAAACCTTGACTGTACGCCGTGCGTACGTGTGCGAGCATGTGGCGTTATGCTTTGAATATGAATGGAAGCTTGAGTTATAAGATAACGCACGGAATTCAATTATGGTATACAGCGTTTACTTGAATGTATTTCTAAAACGATATGTCTGGAGTCTGAATTTTGGTAGACAAGGTAGCTGCTATTTAGGAGGTATCCATCAGGGACGGTGTGATCGATGTCTTTGCGACATTTTTTTGCCCTCGATTGTATAACAGCCCGAAAAACAGCAACCAAATTACAAATTTAATAGCAGTGTTCAGTGTCTGGAGTTTCACAGGGCCTCTTTTGTTAACCAATCATTAGGAACGTGAAAACCTTGCTTTGTATTTTTATTTATTTGCATTGCAAATAAATTTCACCCGCCACAAAAAAATGAGAGACGGTTTAGGAAACTATGGCCGTATGTTGAGCATGACATGTGCCGTTTGACGGTACCTGACGGTTGGCGCAGTGGCTGAGCGAATGACTGCTGCGCGGCGTATGGCGGTTTAGATCCCCGCACGGAACATAATTTTGTTTAGCCTACAGTTAGTTAGACCAGGTCTGGATGTTTGTGTATTCGAGTTTAAATGATTCTAAACGCACCTACGATACACGAGAACTTTGTAGTGAGCCAACGTCAAAACAAAATGCTGTTAGAAGATTCCAACCAATTGACCGCTGCAGCCTGGCAAACATGATCTGTAGGTACTTACCCTTGTATAGCGTTCTTTAAAACTTTTATTATTATAAGCTTTTGATTTAGAAATCTGCTGACTGCCTCGTTCGTCTAGTGGTCGCAAGCACTGAGCATGAGGTCAAAATGAAAATCCAAGATAGCGCCGACGAAAACTTTCGGTTTTTCCATCATGGGTGTCGTTTTGTAGTTTTCCGGGAGTTAAATAGTTTTGTTTAAAATAAGTATTTTTGAATTTAAAATAAATTCTAAGCTAGCTTATTTACACCATTAACTATATCGAAAGGAGTAGATGGATGACCGGGGCATTTGGGCATTTGTGGCTCAGAAAGCATGTATAAAATGGTTCAACCCATTTAGGTCACTAACAATAAAAGTTCTTTTTTTTACCCAGAATGAATTCTCTGGCTACTTACTTTGAAATTAATACACTTTTACACAACTGTTTACCCTATACTTACACTTACGCGCGAGCGAAGCCGCGGGCAACAACTATTATCTATAACATTTAAATGACTATACTAGGCAATTGCGGAACTCAACGCGGTCAAAGCCGCGGGCAGAAGCTCGTTCAATATAAAAATATCGGAAGAAATCCTTTGAAGTCAATGGAAATTATGCCTATCTTCCAGACGGTATTTTGTAAATATTTTTCATATTATCTAGGCAAAGGCAAGTGCCTCTTCGGCTTTTTTGTTATCTTTTTTCACCTTTTACTACAGGTAAAGGTATTCTTTTGTAAGAATTTTGCGTAGATCTACGGTATTTGCGAAGACTTAACAATCGAAGGTAAATGTTTGAAAATTGTTTTGTGAACGTACTCACATTAATGTACTTACCTCACTCACACAGGCCACACTCCCTTGCGTGGGCTTTTTGTACTTTTCAAACCCACCTTTGACACCCCAGTAGAAACTGTTGGCCATCACTGCTCCTAAATCCAAGGAGCATTACCTACTTCAATATTTATATTGTACAAGCTGTTGCCAGTGACCTTCGTCGCTTAAACCCAATCCTTTTTTTATAAATAAAAGCTATCTGGCAGTAAAAATCCGTCAAAAAGCCGTTTTGGAGATAAGCTGGAACAAATAGACAGATCAAAATTAAAATATTGTTTTTTTTTTTTTAATATAAGTACCGCATTTCATATGCATTCAGTTATAAGTATTTTACATGAAACGACTGCTTATCTGACCTCCACAACCCAGTAAGTGGGTAATAGATAATATCCCTTCGTAAGTCTGGATGTCATACTTTTGGCTTCTGACTACTCGTAACGACGGTCACAAATCTACAAATGACAGCCGGGACCAACGGCTTAACGTGCTTTTCGAGGCACGGAGGAAACTCGGTACGTAATTATGGTCACTTATCCACGGACCAACCTCGAATTCCGTGGTTTGCTAGCAAGGAAATGAGTAGATGTCATATTGTTTTGCTTCATAGACTGCGCTCTGGTCACTACCCTTCTCGGAAGTTTGGTTTTTTGATGAAGAAAGTAAATTCTCCCAATTGTGAAACATGTGGAACGGTTGAAGATGTTCACCACATACTTGCAGAGTGTATTAAGTACAAGAAGGAAAGAGAAACTCTGCTTAGTTCGTTAAAATTAAATAAATATGATACCAGTCCATATGTTAAGATTTTAGCGCAACCTTCAACGGAGATAGCAATACTCCTTGCTGAGTTATTTTAGAGAATGATTATTTATAATTAGTGTAGTTTAAAAAAAAAAAGAGCCTCAGCAAGTTCGGCTTAACCCGTGCGGCTGTTATTATTTAGCCACGAGCTCCTCCGCCTGTTAAAGCTCCATAAAACAATAATGATCTGCATCGTTAGTCGAGTGGTTGCAAGCGATTGCTGAGCATGAACTCATGGGTTCAATTCCCGGATCGGCCAAAGTTTTATTAGGTTTTTCCATCCAGAATTTTTCAGTAACAGCTACAGTGTCTGGATTTGTGCTCTGTTGATGGCAATAGGCTCGACCCCTATTACATGGAACTTAAACATAACTAGAGAAATGCGGGCTTACTATAAGGTACACTACACTTCTGCCTAAACCTTTGGGATTATAGATGTGATGTTTTTTTTTTTTAAAAATAAAATGTTACATTCAAACTCACATACACAAACAGCCAGACCCGGAACAACTTACTATCTGTAGGCCATACAAATATTTGTTCCGTGCGGGGGTCGAACCCGCGACACGCAGCGCGGCAGTCGATTGCTCAACCACTGCGCCAACCGTGCCGTCGTATGACTATAAAGTGCTGTTAAAACCACCTTTTCTCTTTCTATATTTCAGCCAGGTACGGCACTTAAAAATAGAGCTTTGCTTACTTATTTATTTTCTGAGTATTCAACCGCTGGCCCAACTTTATTACCGAAGTTTTAAAAGGTTTTGTTGATACCAAATTCAGGTCAAGAGTTATTCTAGAAGTTGACTCGTAAAAATTTGGAATGGGTAAATAATTTGAGGTTTTTTTTTAAAGTTCGTGAAAAACAAGTACCTGACTGGAGAGAAAGTAATCAAATAAATCTGTTATCTTTAAAACAGCGCTGGTTCTTGAAACTGTAGCTTTCAGGATCATTCCGAGGTTGAAGTGAAGGTTGCGGGGATCCGCTAGATGCGAGTCGCACGGAACCGGTTTATGTGGCGACATTTGGGGTAGGCCCATGTCTAGCATTGGGCGTCAAGAAGAAGGTGCCAATAACAACACGCAAGACATAAGTCAAGTAGAAATACGGCTTAGCGAGGTTAGTAGGCTGGTAAAACAAGTAAATTTAAACAAGTCTGCGGGTCCCGATGACATCTCGCCCATATTCATCGTCAACTGCGCCAAAGATCTTTCCGTGCCTCTGTCCATCCTTTTTGAGAAATCTCTTGCCACTGGCGTGGTATCTAAGATATGGGAGTCGGCGGCATATATAACACCAATACATAAAAAAGGGTTGTAGGGACAATGTAAGTACGAATGTTATGCGTCAGCGTTTTGTTGTATAAAAGAGAAGTGTGAATGGGCGATCGCCAGTTACTGCGCACTGGCCGGTCCGCGTGTTTGTGTTCAACTTGGGATAAGTACGGAAATAAAATAACAATAATACAGTGATCAAAACCTTTTATTTAAACACAACACGTGTCGTGGTAACTCCCGTGTCGAATCCCGTAGGTGTGAAACAGAGCACCTACAGTGGTGACCCCGAACATTTGTGAACTTTTCAAAAATTTAAACGAGTGAGTAATCGAGGGTTCGTCACGGCAACCTAAAGCAGAACAAGATGCAGCAAACTCCAATCAAGATGCCGGAGGCAGGAGGAATCGCAGCGGAAGTAGCAAACATCTCGGTATCATCACGTGTATCGATGATATGGGTTGACATGCCGAGGATGTGGTTCGCGCAAGTGGAGAGCGTGCTGGCACCGCAGAAGCTTGGTGATCAAGCAAAATACGATTTATAATTTTAATAAAGTTAATAAGTACACAAGCCCAGTAGTGACAAGTACACATTTTGAAATACTCACCATCAAAATGGGAAAAACATTCAGCAAGGAAGAAGTGATAATTGCCCAAAACGGCGCAGTGGAAGCCCAAGTGTATAAACAAAACATGACAATAACACTTATGGGTGCTTTCATGGTAATTATAATATTTTTTGGGGCCGTCATCTACTGTCGTAATCACATCAAAAAATGGATAAACAAAATGATGACGACAAAGTTTAATACTTGGAACATGCACGCAGCCACAGCAAGCAAGTTATGCGTAACCCGATTCCCGACAGTTATTCATGGAACAGTGTAATAGAATTCCATTGATAAGGCAGTGAACAGTGCAACTTAATAAATAATATTGTGATTTGTTAAATGATAATGTGACCAAATGGTACAATTATTTCAGAAGGACATGTTAGAGTTAAGATTTTTAAACCTAAAATGTTTGCAAAATCTGGGGGGAGTAATGTAGGGACAATGTAAGTACGAATGTTATGCGTCAGCGTTTTGTTGTATGAAAGAGAAGCGTGAATGGGCGATCGCCAGTTACTGCGCACTGGCCGGTCCGCGTGTTTGTGTTCAACTCGGGATAAGTACGGAAATTAAATAACAATAATACAGTGATCAAAACCTTTTATTTAAACAAAACACGTGTCGTGGTAACTCCCGTGTCGAATCCCGTAGGTGTGAAACAGAGCACCTACAGGGTCAAAGACATTGGTCGAGAACTACCGACCTATTTCGAAGCTGTGTGTGTTTGCTAAAATACTGGAGAAAATTGTGCACACGCAGGTTTCTTCGGCACTCAAGCACATCTTAAGTGAAAGCCAGCAGGGCTTCGTGAGGGGTGGGTCGACGACGTCTAATCTTGTTGTCTGTAGCGACTACCTCTCTGAGTGTCTGTCGCAAAGGTCCCAAGTCGATGTGGTATATACCGACTTCAGTAAGTGTTTCGATCGGATAGATCATGTGATCCTGTTGCGTAAACTTTTAGCGGTGGGCATCAGGGGCGATCTTTACTGGTGGTTCAAGTCCTATGTGGAGAGCAGATGTCAGACTGTAGTTCTGAATGGATACTGCTCTAAACCTATGAACGTCCCATCGGGGGTTCCCCAAGGATCCTTGCTGCCATTGTTATTTATTATATTTATCAACTATATCTCTTCTTCATTCCGGTACTCAAAGTTGTTACTCTACGCTGATGATATAAAGATAATGAGACAAATAAATACCCTGGTGGATGCTCATCTATTACCTTAATAGTTTTCAAGGCTATTGTATAAATAATAAGTTGGATCTGAATGTCTCCAAGTGTTATGTTTGTGCCTTTACACGGAAACCTACCCAGATCGTCTATAACTACATGCTGTTGGATACAACACTAAAAAGGGTCAACACCATCAGGGATCTGGGAGTTAACTTTGATGCTTAGCTCCTCTTTGATGCGCATATAGACAATGTAGTCAAGAAAGCATCAAAAGCACTTGGTTTTATTCTCCGGGTGTCCTCCGAGTTCAAAAATATTAAAACTATTAAATACTATACTGTTCCTTTGTCCGTAGTCATTTGGAGTATGCCTCTCAGGTCTGGAACCCCAATTATAATGTCTACATAAGTCGTATTGAGAGCATACAGAAAAGGTTTTTGAGGCACATTCAGTATCGGTCTAAAACGTTTATACCGAATTATACCTACCGTTGCAAAAAAATTCATATCCTTCCACTCTACGAAAGGCGAAAAATATCAGATCTTGTGTTTCTTTTCAAGATAGCCAATGGAACAACTGGTGTTACCGAGTGGCTTCACAAAATCGGGCTGCGAGTGCCGTCTGTGTTCTTGCGTAGACCTCATTTATTGTACACCCCAGTGGTAACCACTACGTACAGACGGAAATCGTACATGATGAGAGCGGGTCGTATGTACAACACAACCTGCCGGGAAGCTCCGATTGACATTTTCCATACTAGTTTTAATAAATTGAAGAAAATTTTATGTGATTGCTTCTTCGAGTGTAAATAGTAATTTTACTGTTTGGTGTTATATACCTACATATATTATCTATTATAAATTTTCAGTTTCATATATATTCTAATGACTATATGTGGAGACTTGTAATTGGCCATATTTTGTATAAACTATTACTAAATGTCTGCTTAGCTGTAAGTTTTCCTAAAAATAAATAACATAACTTCAGTCTGTAATCCCTGCAGGTTAAGCAGAGGTGTACCTGGTAGACCTTAATTTCATAGATAATGTCCTTGAATTTTCTCTCTTTTTCATGACATTGAATTCTAAAACAGGTCCTACCATGTCGTCTTAAAGCAGACGTCCGCTATAGCTCAGTCTCTTTCCCACACTGGAGAGACATTAAAACAATAACGCTTTCAGACGTCATGGGTAGGGCATACGAAAATAGGGAAAACCCAATTTTACTATGTGATCCCGAGGTCTATAAAACGGAGTATTGTGATTTAAGGCTCTAAAAAATAAAACACTAAAAATATACAATGAAATTTTATTTCCCAATTCATATTCATAATTTATCTTCATAATCAAACGTATATTTACATGTTTCTAAACGCTTTGTATCACGTCGGCAACAATAATATATAAAGTTCATTCGGTCGGCCTTGGGCCGGTTCGATATAAGCTAGAGCTGCGAACGTGGTCACAGGTTTGGATAACAGGGTTGTTTCTACTACGTAAAGTATGGTTAGAAGTAAAATGAGTGACGTCACTGACGGCGGGTGCAGTGATTGGGTCCCGGCGTGCAGTTCTGCTAGGCTTTCTTCTGAAACAAATGGTATGGGTTAGTGGAAGAATATTGTACACAATAGGATTCTTCTTCTTAGCGTGCCGATGACAATTTAAATTAATAGGGATGATGATTGGGTAAAGGAGACGAAATTCTACATATTTTGTCCGTCAGTCAGGTAATACAAAAATTATTAGACACGTATTTTTTGTTTTATCCAATAAACAAAAAAGAACTCAGAACGCATTAAAGTTGAAAACTCAATACGTCACAAGTAGGTATAAAAACTCAACCGTGACGTCATGCGCCATTTTAACTCAATATATCTCCGTACTTTTTTGATTACGTGAAAAGATAAAAAAAAACACTTGTCCTGTGGTCTTACAATATGCAATATAAGATGCATCAGTAGCTCACAAGCAAGCTGTAAAAGAAGATTTGATAATCAAAATGTAGTACGCGCGACGACCGCGCAAGTTAACTAACCCGTTATAAGTGGATCTCTCATTGCACGGGAAATCTAAAAAAATAAAGACTACGTTATCCTGGAAATTTGTCACCGACGCCATTACAATAGCTCTGAAATCAATCGTTGAATTAAGGTTGTTGAACCTTAATTCATTGATTATAAAGTTCATTTTAATTCCGACAGTGATGCAAAATAAGGGATAAAATAACTCTCGCAAGGCCTAGCCATCCCTTTGAAGCCAAAAAGGCGGTGTTTTGTTTTTATACCGTATCCTATTTCAATGGTACTACTAGAAAGGGGAGCATTATAATTTCAGGCGCGACTTCGCCTTTCAAGTTTTCTTTTACTACTTAAATCAGTTTTTGTGATACTCATATAAAAGTTCGATGTTCTTTATTTGCATAATAATATCATTTCTGAGTTGAGATCAAACTTGGAAAACATTTTTGGCTCAAACCTCAATATCTAAGATTGAATTTTGATATTTTATTTTTGATGTTCAGTTACATTCATTTTATTTTAGAACATTTGGTGATCAAACGCGATTGGTTTGTTTTACTTAATTCACATGAATCAATCCAATTTTCTAGGATTGATTCATGTGGATAGGATTCTCTAGTATTTTGCTAGCGGCAGCGCTGTGTTTTGGCTGAATCTTTATTTGTGTTTTTCGTTGATATTTTTTTCTTTTAAATCGCTTTGTAGAGATTTTTATTTGAGCCCAACAAGAATTAAACGAAGCTATTGGTCTATGACCAAGGTTAGACTCTTGTTATTAGCCATTACCTCGTGTATAGAAAGCGATCGTCTCGATTATTTTGTTTGGTTTTCCGAATTAGGAACAAATGCTCTACAATTGCATGCATAATTTTAATTCGGCATGACTGCAGACTGACTTTTAACTTCATCCAATCTAGCTCTGCTTACGACAAAAAAACATTAATATGTATTTATTTAAGGAACCAGAGAAATACACAGAAAAATATTAGATACCGGACAACAAAAGGTATAGGTTATAATTATGATGGTGGATTTGATAAAGAAGTAAGAATTTTCTCTATACTAGGAGTTTTTTAAATGAATCGCGGAGCTCCATGAATAGGACATAATTACAGGCGACCAAGACCTGATATTTTGCTTCAGAATATTAGAAAACTTTAATTCTTATTGATTTTCATGTGCTGGTTTCAAACTATTTCTCATTACACAGATATTTCTCTTGTTGAATAAAACGGATACTGAGTTATAATAAAGAATATCATCATCTGCCTAGCCTTTGCCCAAACTATCTTGGGGTCGACTTCCAGTCTAACCGGATGCAGCTGAATACCAGTATTTTACATGAAGCGACTGCTTATCTGACCTGCACAACCCAGTAGGTAACTGGGTAATAACTCTTGGTAAGACTGGATGTCAGACTTTTGGCTTCTGACTACTCCTAACGACTCTCAAAGATCTACAAATGACAGCCGGGATCAACAGCTTAACGTGCTTTCCGAGGCACGGAGGAAACTCGGTATGTAATTATGGTCACCCATCCACGGACCAACTTCGGCAAGCACGGCTTAACCTTAAAGATCGACCCATTCGGCTGTTATTATTTAGCCACGAGCTCTTCCGTATATTAAAGTATATTTAATAAAGAATATATATACCGTTTGTTTAGACACGTGCTGCTAAAATCCGTATATGTGGGCTCCTAAGGATTTTATAAAAACATGACGAAGTGTATTGAATGTGTATTTTAGAGCAAAATGCGCACGTGTAACCCCCTCCGGCCATTTATTTGAGGTATCTGTATTGAATTTTGAACCCCTTATGCTAAGATATAGAGACTAATAATAATATTTATGTATATACACCGTGTAAATCACCTCATCACGAAGCCGTCAACCAAGCATTCTGTACATGAAACTAAGTAACTTTACGCAAAAATTATTGCTGGGAAACTACTTTTATTTGGGGTGTGTAAAATCATGTTTTGTGGTAGAACTCAATGTAACGCACTCAAAACATTGTGCTGATGGACAAATTGAATAGTACAGGGGTCGTGAAGGTGTTTAAAGTAAAAAAACTTACATTAAAAACTTGTATTTAAAAAAATACTTGTCAATCAGTTGGAACTTTGACCCCTAATATCTCCGTAACTAGAAGGTTCCTAGGTATGGTGTAGAACAAAAAAATTGTCGCAATGACAGGGAGAATCAGTGCCTTTCGGCTTCGTACAGAGGTATTTTACACCCTTTATATGTAGATGTCTATCCATCAGATAGGTAGCATGCTTGTTTTTTTTTTAGTTTTCGTGAACGTAGTCTAAAGGGCGGCTTCAGGGATACGTCTGGGTAGTTTGGGATTCTTCCCTGGTTATCTACCAGGCTTGGTTGCCGACCAGTAAAACATACCGCTGAGCTCTTTCTTTAATTTAATTTGTATTTTTGCTCTTGACCATAGTCTAGGTCAGAGATGACCGAGTCAAAATCATGAATTGAATCGGTTTGTGACCTGGCCCTAGATACCGCGCGTATTCAGGGACCTATCCACAATCTCACCAACAACAACACGCCACAATCTACAATCTCACCGATGATGTACCATAACAAGCGTTGCACAGGGAGCCCTCCGGACAGGTATTTTAAGAGGAAACGGTGCCTCCTCCCATGCGCGGATGGTGACTACCGGGTTGGTTTTATTGAGGTAGAAGTCCCACACTCTCCGGTCTTATTTCAAAAGATTGGTCGCCTTTTTAGATACCCCCAGTAAACAAAAAAAAACGTAAATGGTTCCGCGCATAAGTAGTTGCCAGAGTAGCTGCTATTAACACACTACACATGTCAAACAAAGCTGACTGTCACTTGTTCCGTTTATTTGCCTATCAACACGGATGCGGCCACCATACTCCCCCTAACATCCTCGATACGTACCGTTAAGCACATGCACCGACACGGTGTGTGACCTGGCACCACGCACCGCGCATGTGTAGTTGCCAGCGTCACTGCTGTTGACACGCGCCAGACGCAGCTGACTGTCAGCGCCCCCTGGCACTTGTTCTGTCTTCACGCTGTAAAAGAAAGTGATGTTAATTTCTTGAGCATACTGAACAAAATACTACAATGTTTATGTCATTTATTTAACAGGAGTCGCCCAAACAATCTCTATAAATAATAAGTGGAACACGTACAACGTCAACAAAATGCCATCCAATTCCCTCCCACAAAGAGAAGACGGCGCTAATCCATAAGCCGTCTCTCAGTAGGAAATTTATAGGCTGATAATAGTATTGCTTATTAAAAAGGTAGTGTTGGCTCTTAATTTTCCTTTTTGAGACATTATATGACGCGAATGACAACTGGGATGAATCTCGGTCCGACCTCGGCAAGAATCGACCCGCGGTTGTTATTATTAAACCACAAGCTCAAAAAAGCCAAAAATTCAAGGAATTATAGCCCTAAAACAATACTTTATCTGGGTGTCTTCCTTGAGAATCAAAGTCAAAGTCAAAGTCAAAGCATTTATTTCAATTAGACCATTACAGGCACTTTTGAAAGTCAAAAAAAAACAAAATAAAACGCGAAGCTACAGTCCCAGTCACAAGGCATAATAACTTGTGAAAGTACTGTAGTTGCCCATTCCGTAGCGTAGATCTCTATGGAGAAGAACGGGCAAGAAACTCCATGGACACTCTTTTAAATCAAAATATGTTACAAAATCTTGGTTACATCATTCATGTTAAGAATTACAAATATGTGAGAACAATGTAGAAATACGGGCAAGTTAAGAGCGTCCAGAGTAAAAGATTAAATCAGTAATTAAAAAATAAAGTAATTACAATAAACCGTGGCAGCTAAGAGATGACCAGTCACAACTGACAGCGCCCGTTCACGAACATGACGCATGTATCAGCCATCATTCAACTCAACCATTTTGAAGGGAACTAAACGACCCGACACACCCGCCACCATCAGCGTGACATTTAAGTGAGCATGACATTCACTCAACCACCAGGGTAATTTCGCGTCAATGAAAGATTTAGGTACTCATTAAATGGTGGCTTTACAGTACACGGTACTCACACATGTGCTATGCAATTATATAATATTAAGAGATTGAATCTATACAATGCAAATATATTTTTACAATCTTCTGCAGCTTTCACAATAACTTCACTTTCTAATTCTGATGATTCCGATTGCCCCTATGGTTGTGGAGCAGGACCAGCATTGAGCCAAGCATTTTTATCATCAATATAATCCCCCAACTTATAATATGCTTGCCTACATAGTGTGCGTTTTATGCAAGATTTAAATTTCGTTTCATTCAGTTGTAGAATGTGGGGAGGTATTTTATTATAACATTTTAAACAGTACCCCATGAAAGATGAGTCTACTTTAGCTAACCTGAAACCTGGCTGAACTAGTTGGTCTCTGTTTCTAGTATTATAGTGGTGCCGGTCACCTCTTTTACTAAATAAATGCAGATTTTTTCTAACGTACATGATGTTTTCATAGATGTATTGACAAGGTACCGTCATGATGTTAATTTCCTTGAACAGTTCTCTTAGAGAATCGCGCCTACGTAGATTATATATGGCTCTGATAGCTCTTTTCTGCAGAATAAATATATACTCGATGTCTGCAGCCCGTCCCCATAGTAAAATACCATATGACATAATACTATGAAAATAACTAAAATACACTATCCTCGCGGTATCTACATCAGTAAATTGACGGATTTTTCTGACAGCATATGCTGCTGAACTCAGCCGTCCTGCAAGAGATGTTAAATGAGGACCCCATTGTAGCCTTGAGTCGAGCGTGATCCCTAAGAAAACAGTTTCATCGACAAATTCAAGTTTCTCTTGATTCAATACTATGTCACAGTCACTACTTTTGACATTTGGTAGAGAAAATCTGATGCACTTAGTTTTTTTCCCATTTAATACTAAATTATTTGCGGTAAACCATTTATGGACCTGCATTAGAGCGTTATTTACATCGTCCAGGTTTGTGGCACGTCTGTTTATCTTAAATATTAACGAAGTATCGTCCGCAAACAACACCATTTGTGGTTGGTTTTTAAATAAATGGGGAAGGTCATTAATATATACTAAAAAAAGGAAAGGACCCAATATCGAACCTTGTGGTACACCCATTTTTACTTTCAAAGCCATTGAATTTACACCGTTTACCTGTACTTGCTGCTGTCTATCATTCAAATACGATTTTACTAAACTGAGCGCAAGTTTACCTAAGCCGTAATGCTCAAGTTTCAAGAGCAAGGTTTGGTGATTTACACAATCAAATGCCTTCGAGAGGTCACAGAAGATTCCTATGGCATCTTGTGCCTCTTCCCACGCAGTATATATGTGTTTTAATAAAGTGACACCGGCGTCAGTTGTACAACGTCCCTTGGTGAAACCATACTGTTTCTCGTGTAAGATTTTGTTGGTGTTAAAGTGGGTGAGCATTTGATTAAGCATTACCTTTTCAAACACCTTGCTGAAAACCGGCAGCACGGATACGGGTCTATAATTATTCGTATCTTTACTGTCCCCAGATTTAAAAAGTGGTATTACCTTGCTGTATTTCATAAGGTCTGGGAAGACTCCTTGGTCCACACACAAATTAAAAATTAAAGCCAAGTACGGTGCTATAGTGTCAATAATAGCTTGACACACTTTAATAGACAATCCCCATAGATCTTCTGTTAATTTGATTTTGATTTCCTTAAAAGCTTTAATGACTGCTATGGGGTTTATATGCTTAAATTGAAACTCAACCGGACAGGCTGAAACGTTCGCTTTTAATAATTCAATAGAAAGCAAGGGTGAGGAATTTAAGGTTTCGGTAGTTTTAAGTGGGATATTGGTAAAGAAATCTACAAATTCTTGAGCTACTTCGTTTTTAGAGCTTAGAAGACCACGTGAAGTCTCTAGTCTGATATCATTATTACATTTTTTATTTCTATTAGTTTCATTGTTGATAATTTTCCAAACCGTCTTTATTTTGTTATCGGCGGACTTAATCTTGTTGCTAATGAATAAGGCTTTGGCTACTTTGCAAGTGTTTTTAAAGATTTTAGAATAGGTTGCAACATATTTATTAAAAGTTTCCGAGTTTATGTAAGGCTTAAGGCCGTACAACTCAAACAATCGCTCCCTACTTATCCTAATACCCTTAGTGGCCCAGTCACTGAACATAAACTTAGGGTAAATAGATTTTGTTTTCATTTTTAATGTGTTATTGAACTCTACGTGAACTACCGAAAAGAATTCCTCATAAAATTTATTTGCATTTTCAATTATATGGCCCGGAATGCCTAAATTACTAATTAAGTTATTATTAAATTTATTCAAATTGCTGGGCGTTATTTGTCTAGAGTTTATCTGGATTTTTTGTAATGGTGTGTATGACTCGAAAACAACGGTTTGCCCACTGTGATCAGAAGGGAGGTAATTTACAATTGATTTATCTAAGTAGTCGCAACAACAAAAAACATTATCAATACATGTAGCAGTATTTGTAGTAATTCGGGTTGGTTCCGAAAACACGTTTAACAAATTAAATGATTTAAAAAGGTGTAATAATCTACTAGTATTAGAATTTTTGTCTAAAATATTAATATTAAAGTCACCACAGATAACCAGAGATTTTTTACCTGTTGCAAGTTTTGCTAAAGCATCTTCCATTACTGACTCAAATAAGGAGTAGTTTTGATAATTTGGGGGTCTGTAAACGCACACTATTATATGCTTATCCAGCTCAACACAAGACAGTTCAATATTATGCTCAACCGATAGATCAAAAATATCGCTTCGACACTTAAATTTAATACAATTTTTAACTAAGATTAATGAACCCCCACGCATTTTCGATTTTCGGTTAAAGCAACTGCCCACACTGTAATTTGCGTAATTAATTAGCATTTCATAGTCTTTTAACCAATGTTCAGTGAAACAAACAATTTCAAACTTTGTTTTTTCTAAAAATAATTCAATCTCTAATTGCTTTGAAGAGAAACCTTGAATGTTTTGATGGAATAATTGCAAGGAATTCTGCTTAGCCCCTTTTTTACATTTAGCTATTTGATAGCGAGAAGGTATAATGTTACTGGTATCTTCTGTTGTCTTACTAACTAGTTTAAATGAGCATCCGGAGTGAGTTCTAAGACTCCCGTGGCATCACCAGACAACAAGCTCCTATCACTAATTGAAAAGAAGTAACACAGAATCGTGACTTTTCGAAGGAATGGAAGGTAGCATTTGCCCAGGAGTAGGACAGTATGAGCTAGCTTTTAAATAATAATACTTCCCAAGAAGCTAAATAACAATACTGTATCCAAAAGACTAACGTTCTATTAGGTTCTTGTCAACGGGCGTGCTTTTCACCGGCATCTATTTAAAATTTCATAAATGTCTGGCCTGCCATCAAGTTTCACGTTTGCGTGAGCCGGCCCCGTTTACATTGTATATTTATAAGCAATCCGGTTTGCTTCCCTTTTTCTGTACTACACTATAATGTACCGATAGAATGTAAAATAAACCATTATTGCCTTGTTCAGATGGTGTTTGAATTATTTATAGGGAAACTTTTAATTTAAAGTGAGTGAAAGGGGTTGGCGGTCTTAATTTGAGTTATTTGGGCTATTTTGTTTATATATAAAATGATTCTCTATTGAAAGGTGAGGTAGGTTTCCAACTATTTCAAAATAATTGGTACCTAGAGATAATTGCTTTAGCTGCTATACAATTTTGACCGTTACTAATTAGATCTGAAGTTCTTTCATCCCCCTACGCCGATATTCAAAAGAAAAAGGCTAACTTCTAAACGCTGGTTCTATACATTCAGGTTAATAGCGAATCGTTTCTAGAACGCAAAAATAAGGCTGCGGCCTCATTAGCACGTTGCGTTGCGTCGTTGCAACGGATCAACGCATTGTATGCCTAACCTGCATTGCGACCACGCATGACGTCGTAGTAGAACACTGTCCGTCGTCCGGTAATCCGTTGAAGCATGCGATGACGCAACGCATAATTTGGCATTTCACTGGCGCGATACGAATTCGTAACGCAGAAGAAACTGTAACTGTTTGTACTGTTTGAGCTACTAGATTTTACGATGCGACGTCGCATCGCAGTTTTGTGTACAAGCCCTGATGACGCCTCAGATAACAAGTTATTATGTTACAAGTTGTCAAGCGCACGTAAACTATAGTGATTGGTTAAAAGAATAGACAAACAATCGTATATCTTCACTGGCGTTTAATTTTTTTCTTTTTATCTTTAAAATAAAATAAATTATGTAATAAATCTATGGTCCCGTCAATAATTTCCGGGTGTTATAATATAATGTCACAAAAAATGGGAATGACCAATTATAATATTGACCATGTCTCCGCACATCGGTCACTATTAAAATGGTTGCCCAAACGACAGCGCAGAGCGTTGAGAGCTTTGACTACCCTATTTTCTCTTCTTAATAAGCCTACTTCTCCTTCCTATGTGACTACTCATCTTCAATATTTATGCTCTGCGTACAGTAAAAATCTTCGTTCTTCCAATAATCGCCTTCTGCGTTGTCCTTCTCACCGCTCTGGTTTTCTCAAGTCGTCTTTCTTTGTCCAGGCTGTCTTCCTTTGGAATGCGCTACCTCTGAACATCAGGTTGGCCAACAGTCGGTTCACATTTAAAGTTAAAGCTCGCGAACACTTACTTAAGAAGCTGGCAGATTCATCTCATAATTAAATTGTTGTTAGTTTGTAAATGTTTTCTAACCATATTCTGTTATACTGCACCTACTATGTTTTCTCTCTGCATCACCCTAAGGTAGACTGGTAGAAAATGCCTAAGGCATTAAGTCCGCCTTTGTACAGTGTTTTATACTTGTGCATAAAGTTTTAATAAATAAAATAAATAAATAAATAAATATTACACAAAAAATTTAGTACGAAAGTTGTCAAAGAATTATGTAAAACACCGAGCTACTTCTCTGTTATATAAATTCATTTAATTTGGCGTCTCAAATTTAAGACCTCTTGTAGGTCCATACTTGGAAAGTTTTCTCCGGTTTATTTGACCCTTACTGTCATCAAAATATTTAAACTAGGCTGGCACTCTCAATTCTATTTATCTAGACGAAAAAAATGGACACTGGGGATATTTTCCTGAAACAACTTAATGAGTACCTATCTTTTTTTTTCGTTTTAGTTTAGATATTTTTATTATTGAAGTAAAATAAAATAAGATAAAAACACCTAGGTCCCCTGAGTCCCTTAAAGTAATTAAATAAATTTATTGGTCTTACTGATACTGAAAAAAATAAAAAGCATTACGTTTTTCTTAAAAGTAAGCGAATCAAATTTCTTTTCTCCTTATTAAACGTACCTCTTGATGTATAATATTTATCTCATCATATTAGACTTTAATCGCTTACTAATAAAATGTATGTTCACTCACAATCTTGTGCAGCAGCCAGTAAGTTAAGTTCAACTTAATTTAGAACTAAGCTTAACCTAGAAAACATGTCGCAGCAGAATTAATAATCTACACATACTTTGACTAGATTTTCTCTTCTAAAACACATCACCAGGGCCTCAAGTCTGCTATTTTTATAAACATCGTCATTCCAACACGATCCCATTGTCATTTTGCTCAAAGTCGGTAATCTGCTAAATTCATAATGGTCTGTCAAATTCTATGCCATTTCTTTCAATCGAGTGTCAGTGGTTGACCATTGTGAAGTCATAATGACGTCATTATATTAGTAGATTACCAAACTTGTCAAAATCAACAATTATGAAATCAATGATAGGCCATTCTGACACTATTGTAATAGCAGACTTGAGGCCCAGAACTTAAATTGAAATAGTCGAGACTTCATTATGGCAGTGTATGCGGGCTAAAGAACTTGAAAATTCGCTGACAAAGTATCCTTTGATGAAACGCGATCAGAGAATGTTTGAGCGTGCAACTAGAGTGCATTTTAGGGTGTATTAGAGAGAATCTTCACTTTGAAAACGACCCACGTAATTAAGCAAGGCTTTATTCAAACAGTCTTGCAACAACACACGATATTGTGGCGTATAGACTTGCTATTTTCATTGATCTTTGCCGAGATTGCCGTTTAACTGGATTATAAGAGGACTTTGTTCATCGAATTTCAGCGTTATCAGAGCTATTGTTCATCATTTCAAATCATTTTAGTCAAAATCTAGTTTTTGCACACCAAATTGAATCTTTTAAATTCTGGACTAGAGATATCGACTCAACTTTTAGTTGTGTTTCTCTAGTAGGAAGACATAACACCTGATCCCTCCACAAGTAATGTCAGCATACAGCGCCCTGCCTCCGTGCAGCTACGTCAGCAATGCAGGATTCTCTAAGCCTACTGTCGACTTAGCTTCGAGCAACTTCTGTAGAAGCGAGACCTCTCACCTGATTCCTCCGCGAGTAGTGTCAGCAATCAGCGCCCTGCCTTCATTTATTTATTTATTTTATTTATTTGAAAAGACATGTACAATATAACAGAAAATCCAAGTAATTGTACAGTGAAAAGAAACATATTTAGAATAACCTATGATAAAACATTTAAAATAAAGTATATACTTAAAATTACAACAACAAAAAAAAAAACATCTTTCAGTCATCCTCCTAATTAATGAATTAATATTAAATGCACAGTAAAAAGAAACATATTTAGAATAAAGTATGATAAACATAATAAATCATAATAATTATTGTTTTTTTTTTAACTCAACATAATTTGATACTTACATTAGGGTAAGTTTTATTACTACTAACACAATATGGATTTTTTTTTATCTGAAATAAATATTTTGAATTTGAATTTGAATTTGAATAAAAAAAGTACTTAAAATTACAACAACAAAAAAGTCATCTTTCATGCATCCTCCCACAGAACAAGCACAAAAAAAAAATCATCATTCGTTCATCTTCTCACAGAAACTCAAACATCCACGACATACGTCTACCCAGCTCGAGGCAAATAAATCACACTCCGGTGTCGATGTCAGAAGAGCGTTCAGCATTGCCAGGGCGCGAACCATGGGAGAATTAGAATGCGAAACTGTGCGTGCAAACGGAACGTCCAACAATCTGTGTCCACGGGTTCTAAGTTGGTATTTGGGCACAGGGGGAACAAAAAGCCTGACAAGCTGAGCTACTAGTTCCGGGCAGTCAGATTCACCACGAAGTACTCGACAAGCAAACATTAATAAAAAGAAATTACGCCTGACTTCAAGAGAGTTGAATTTCAACATTCCAAGTAAAAATTTTGTGGGGTACAGAAAGGGATAGTACCCGAACAGTTTCTTAAATAAAAATCTAAGAAATATTTTTTGGACCTTCTCCAGAAGCAAGGCGTGTAAGTACTTTCATAGGGATTCCAAATAATTGAAGCTGACTCTAATTTACTTCTGAATGCCGCTGTAATGTCCAGGTGACTATAGTTACCCAAAAATTTTTCCGGTCAAGTGTCCAGGTAACTATAGTTACCCATTTGTAGTGCGTTCGAATTGTTCCAAAAAAACGTTCTAAAAAATGTCAGCTGTCGAGAATATCAGGACAAATTTATTCTCTGTGTTGCTCTATTAAATTACGCGTCAAACGCTCAAAACCCCAGTGTCCAAGTCGGCATATTTGTTGAGAAATAAAATGTCAAACTTCAATTTCTCAGTGTCAAATTTTATTGCTCCGACTCAAAGTGATCGCCGACTTTAAAATGTAAGTATAATTTTATTTGTAACCCAATACATATAGTGTATTATATCAAAATAAACCTCAATATCCAAGCTTTACAATTAACTATAAATATCGTAGGTTCAAAGTATGTTGAAACGATAATATTAAAATGAAAATGTGAAAAAAATCCGCCATGTTGACCGTGGTGATTTTCGTAAAGTTTTTTATTTGTTTTTAATGGATTTATTGCGAAAATCGTTAATATAATGCTCGTAATATGGAAATTAGTTCATAATTAGTATTGACACACAATAAAACAGTAAAATACAACGAAATTTTGCAATATTTTATGTGTTAAAAATTTTGTTCCCCAAGCAATTTTTAAAACATTTTTAAAAACCAGATTTAACGGTTTTAAACTGTGTATTTACACAAATACGATAAATAAGGCTGTTTTACTACTCATAAAAAACTGCGTTTTGGTTTGCCTAACTACGGCGAACGAAAAAGGAAGGTTATGATTTTTGTTCTTGTATTTGGTGTTTTGTTATCCTCTGTATTGTCTGGGTAGCCACAGCTACCCAATAATAATAATTTCAATGATTTTCGAAATGGAATTACAGACTCCAGCAGGTCAGGCTACCTGAAACTCAAATTTTCTTTCAGTTCTTCAGACTTGTGTGTGGCCCTGTGTGTGTGCATGTGTATCTTTAAAAATAAACTATAGAATCTATGTCTATGTTTTAGGTCTCATGATGAAAGCCGTGATTTGGGGCAGGCGTTAGATGAAGCACCAGCCCGGGGACCGGGGCGTTGTAGAAAGAGTGGTGAGGGAGAGGCATAGGTGGATGCGCAGCCGTATGTATCTTATTCAGTGTGTTTTTAAGATAATTAATATGTGCAAGTTAGTATGTTTAATGTTGTTATGTTTTAATGTTGCATATAATTTTTGGCAGTGCCGTTCTGGAGGATCCGCTCGCTCCAGTTAGGGCTTCTTACACCGGGTGAATGCACTCTCAGCTGAAACCTGGCAGGAGCTTAAGGAGTGGAAGCAGCGCGCTCAGCTTGAGCTGATGCTTATGCCCGATGTCAAACCGCGCAAGCGGGCAACATGGTAATTTATTTTTTTCTTTATTGTCCAGCTATTTGCTGAATCCTAGCTGCAAAGAAGTTTGTCAGTTGTTTTTTGTTTAATGGACAACCATCTCCTGAACGGTAGCCATGTATTATGGCTGCTGCTAGCCCTCCGGTAGCCGAAGGTATACTTTAGACGCCCAGGCTGTCCCATTCTTCTAGTAAAATAGTTTTTTAATCGTATCATCCTTAGTAACTTACGTCTTGATTGTTATAGATCTCCCCGCCATCGCCAACATAGAGTTTGTGCCATAATAAGACTTTGTAAGAATGAGGTTATAATACAAGTTTGTTTGTTACAGCTGATGAAGCTGGAGCTCCAGTTACAGCAGATGAGCCAGCCCCAGGCTGCTCTCACTGGCCTAGCCAGGTGTCTCAAAGCGGTCAAGTCTCAACCTACCTACCATATAGGGTACCCTACCTACCTACCTATCCTACCCTACCTACCTACACTACCATACCCTACCTACCTACACTACCCTACCCTACCATACCATACCCTAACCTACCCTACCCTACCCTACCCTACCTACCTACCTACCTACCCTACATACCAATTGAAATTGAAATGCAATCTTTGTCTACCTGGACGTTTCGGTGTAAAATTATTGGGTAGCCGTGGTTACCCGGACATTTAAGCGGAAAAAATATTGGGTAACCATGGTTACGCGGACATTACAGCATTCCATTTTCAATACCTACTTTGTTGTAAAATATTAAATAAATACAATATCCCATCAGTGTCTCATTTCAACACAAATCACAACATGAAATTCAATCCCTTTGTAAACTAGCCTTAGGCGGCCATCTTTCACGCACACATACACACGCTCACGCACACATACGCAGGCCGCCGCCGGCATCGAATCAATGAGGGAAAGGGTCTATTGTTTTGGTTCATTGTGCTACTCAGAACATTCCAAGTAAGGACATATGGGTATCAAAAAAAAGGTTATATAGTCTAGTTTCATTATAAATAGGTTTTATTGACACAAACTACAAAATTATTGGTAAAAACTTAGTAAGAACAAATATTTTACTGATATTCAACACATATTCTCAAGTTTACATTTTTTTCTAAGTAATTCTCTCGAGTTGTTGGATATAGTTTTAGCATATGTAGATTCCGTATAGTTTCAGCTATACACCGTATTTTTTATATTGGTGTAGCTGCAGTAGTTTACGAGATAATAAGCTTTAAATGGGAAGCTGCCCGGGGGCGCTTGCGCAGCAAAGTTTCCGAGTGGGCGTGGACACGCGCAACGGGTAACTATAGTCACCTGGACATTACAACGGCTAAAGCCATATAAACTAATTTTATTGCCAGAGGGTTGTCAAATTCACGCACATTTCGGATAGTAAACCCTAGTCTTCTGTATGAATCAGCAGCGAGAGATCGCATATGTTCATGGAAGGTTAGTCGTGAATCAAAAATAACACCAAGATCTCTAACTGAATTAACACGAGGAATCGGTTCTACTCCTAAAAAATATTGCACAAGTCGAGGGTATTGAGCACGACTATAAGACATGACACTGCATTTAGCTGTGTTAAATAAGAGCTTGTTTTCAGTACTCCATTGGAACACTGAGTTAATGTCCTCTTGAAGAGTAACTGTGTCGGCCATCTCCTCAATACCGTATATTAACTTGAGATCATCAGCGTAAAGTAAACACCTGGAGTGTTTGAGAACCTTCTCAAGATTGTTAACCATAATTCCGAAAAATAATGGTCCTAAAATGGAACCTTGGCTTACGCCAGATCGCGTTTGATATGGCTCCGAAACAAAACAACCATGTCTAACATACTGTTGACGATCACGCATATAACTCGCGAAAAATTTTAAGAGTTTAGGTGAGAAGCCGATGTCCCTAAGTTTAGACAATAATACGTCATTATCTATACGATCAAAAGCTTTTTTGAAGTCAAAATATATGACATCAACCTGTATGCCATTGTCCAAGTGCTTTGATATTAGATCTACAAGCGTTAAGAGGTTAGTAGTAACTGAACGATTCAAACGAAAGCCATGCTGAGAGTTGCAAAGAAATGGTCGGATCTGGTAACTAATTAATTTGTATAATATAGATTCAAACAATTTAGGAAGAGATGACAGAATGGCTATTGGCCTATAGTTTTCTACATGTGAAGTTTCTTTAGTTTTTGGAATAGGTTGAACTCTCAAAACTTTCCAACGACGTGGATACCGCCCTGTAGAAAGAGCTAAATTAAAAATATAAAGTATAGGTGTTTTAAAGTATTCTTTACACCCCTTTATGACATATGCGGGAATGTTGTCTGGACCTACAGCAGAATTAGGTTTAAGTTTATTAATAGCAGACTCTACATCTTGTAGTTCTATTGTATTAATATGCACGAAGTTTGAATGGTTGTCCTGGTCACTATAGTTTTGATTTTTATAATCAAGAAGAGGGACGTCGGGCAAAAAAACGCTTGCGAAGAAGTTGGAAAAAGCCTGTGCTGTATCTTTCCCGACTTGGTCAATCCCATTGTACTTTAACCTGGGTTCAAAGCCACCTTTGACTTTAAAGTTATTTATGTGCTGCCAAAAGACACGAGGGTCCTTTCTAAGTTTAATTTGGATGCGCTTTATGTATTCATTGTAGGCCAGAGATACTCTATTTTTAATGCTAGACCTTAAAAAAGAGAATTCATTATAAAAAATACGATTCTGAGAAGCTTTCCACTTTCGGTGCAATTTAGCCTTGCATTGAATGTCACTGATTATGTCTACCGTAAACCAAACTGGGTAGCGCCTACATGTTTTTTTAGGCCTTTGTTTTTTGGGTACACATTCGTCAAATATAGTATACAAAATGTCATACATATGTTCTACGGCAGTGTCAAAATCGTGAGCAAGTAACACCTCATTCCATGATGCTTCAGAAATTAGTTTGTACATTGCTTCAAAATTTCCTTTGGAAAAATTCCAGTCCTTCTGTGAGTCAAGGTTACTAGGATCTACTTTTTGAGAGCTTAGTCGGTACGCTGAGCCGTTAGGAGTTAAACATATTTCTAAAGGTGGGTGATATGCGTCTGGTCGTGGGACAAGACCGTCCCCATCGATCTCAGCAACAGTAACAGAAGTGATGCTATCTGACACCAAAACCACATCCAACTTACCTCCATACGCATTCAATACCTCATTCCTCTCAGTTAGACCACAGAAAGCTAGAAAATAACAATAGTAATTTAAAATATCTTTAGATGTGCGATTAGCATTAATATTTAAATCGCCAACGATTATCACTGTACTTTTTAAGCTATTAATAATGGATTCCACTTTTTGAAACCATTGCATATAAATTTCATCAGACGCTCTAGGATGTATGTACACAACACAGACATAGAACGCAGCAAAATCTGCGATGAAACGAGCCCATAGGTCTTCGCCCGCAGGAGTTTCCAACTCACAACAGCGTGTCATGGTGATACCGGGTCGTGCGGCGAGCAGTACGCCTTCGCCGACACCAGTACTGCGGTCGCGACGTAACACGCTCCATCCTTGGATCGTAACCTCAGAGTCCAGGACTGAGCTTGTGAGGAACGTTTCTGTTAGAGCTATGACATCACTGGGGAGGGTCAAGAGATTATGTTTAAAGAAGTTCAGTTTAGTGTTCAAGCCTCTAACATTTTGGTATGCTAAGCTAATTATCTGGTTATTGAGCAATGGATTCAGATCGTGTTTGTTGGGGTTTAATTGTTTGTCTACGAAAAAACCATTCCTTCACTCTTGCATTAGTGGGCCATGTATCCGACGCCGTGGCTTTTTGAAAGAATTCTGCAGGGACCCCAATCTTGAATGACTTATATTCACCTTTAGCTCTCAGTTCTTCAACAGTGCAATTACCCCATGGACACAAACTTTGTAGATAAGAAAGAATTTCAGTTGCACCAGACATCATATTCCATAAATGAATAAATTTACGATGTTCCACAGCTTTAAGAGGTGTAGCCTCAGGTCCCGCAGTGCCACAAACATAATAATGTTTAGGTTTACGTTTCCGAACCTCTACCCATTCATCATTCGCAGTATTTTCATCGGTTGCTGATGCGGGAATTCTGACAGGTTTATCTAGTCGGAATGTAGCTTGAACTGGTTTAGTAAGGAAGTGGGAGGAACTAACAGGTGGTACAGCTGAGTCGAGTCTAGCACTTTCAGCATGCACGGAAATGGCACTACATGGCCGAACTGTCGTTTACTCGTCTTTACAGTGAGGACTGTGGTCCTTAATCTTCGGCTTTGTGATAAGTATTTCACTATACAGATGTCTGCTGCCTGCACTTACTGTCTCCTGTTGAGTGGGTATGCCTGCCGGCATGATATGGCAGCGACTGCATACTGGTGTACTCTCTAATTTATTAAGCTTTTCGTTGCAAGCTTCAATTTTTCTCGTACAATCAGTAAGCGCGACGTGATACTGTCCGATAGTAGTGACAGCATCAGTAAGCTGTTCAGTTAGAAAATTTATTTGCTCACGGAGTTGCTGCATTTCTAAACCCATATGATAGGACAAGTCTCCTGGAGATAGCGGGGGTGGATGGGATTTATTACGGGCAGATACGTTTTTCATTGTTATTGGCGTGCTTACTGAGATCGGTTGTTCATTGTAACAAATACCTTTCCTTGCTGCATAACATTCAGGGCATACCCAAGTTGCTCTTTCTTCAAGCGTTAGTTGCCGGTTATTGCACAGGTAATGGTAAACTTTAGTGCATTCATCCACTGCGCATTCAAGAAAAGCATCACCCGGTAGTAGTTCTTTGTAGCACGCTGAGCAGATCATTATTACGCTTTTTAGGTCAAGTAAGCACAGCAAGCAAAATAACAATAGTAAAATATAATAAACAATAACTATAAACATGAATGGTGAAAACAAAATTTCGAAGCAAACAAAAACTTGTTTTTTAACGAAGGGTTTGGAACGCGCCCGGTTGTAGTTAAAACTTGGTGGTGAGACCTTTTTTCTAGTTTGTTTTAGGTTGCTATGTAAACAAACTGACTTTGAATTATTGAGATATTAAATGTTTTAGAAACAGTAGAGGAGGCCTACAAATTCAATCACCGAAACAGACACACCGTTAACAACACGTTCACCAATTATTACGTTTTCGTATGGTTTTTAGATATTTTTAAATTAATTTATTTGTGAACTCATGTGACAATCAACCAGTCACAACTGATGTTATCGTTATTACTTCATGCAGCCACGTCAGCAATACAGGAGTCACTGGCCCTACTGTCAACTCAGCTTCGAGCTTCTTCTCTAGTAGCAAGACTTCTCACCTGATACCTCCACGAGTTGTGTCAGCATTCAGCGCCCTGCCTTCGTGCAGCCACGTCAACAGCGTAGGAGTCTCGACGTGCCGCGCTCTGCAGAGTAGCGCTAGCGTCGACTCGGCTTCATAGTACTTCTCCAGAAGTGGGGCACCAGCCTCATCGACTACCCATACTTGAGGCGCTGGGGAGGAAATAAAACAGATGTTATTTGATTTCGTACAATGTTTTGTGGTTTCTTCGTGTGTCGTATCAGTATTTTTTTTGAGTTGTAAAGAAAAAGTTCAGTTGAAAATTTTGCCTGTTTTAAAACAAGCTTTAAAATAGCCACGTGATAAATAATAACAGCCACACGGGTCGATCTTTATGGTTAAGCCGTGCTTGCCGAGGTTAGTCCGTGGATGGGTAACCATAATTTCATACCGAGTTTCCTCCGTGCCTCAGTAAGCACGTTAAGCAGTTGATCCCGGCTATCATTTGTTGATCTTTGACAGTCGTTACGAGTAGTCAGAAACCAAAAAGTCTAACATCCAGTCTTACCAAGGGGTATCGTATTACCCAGTTACTGGGTTGTGGAGGTCAGATAGGCAGTCGCTTCATGTAAAATACTGGTACTCAGCTGCATCTGTTTAGACTGGAAGTGGACCCCAAGATAGTTTAGGAAAAGGCTAGGCAGATGATGATGATGATGTGTGTTCACTAACTATAACAACAACCTGAAGGATAAAATAAATTTCTTTAACGTAGAACTTGAGCCAACGCAGTAGAAATGTTCGCTTCCCCTTTAAAGGAAAACAAAATAATGACACTCAACTTCGTAGCGACACCTCCCAATGATCCTCATTCGAGTAACACTCATAACTCCATCACACTTCGTTGAGGGAACTCGTTAAAACTTCCATGTTACCTATTTATTGAAACTCAGGAGTTCCGTATTACATTTAGTATGGATTACTTGTGCTTTGAGTAAAGGGCTCCAATTAATAACGATGCGAGGAAGATTATAATCGAGTTTGGGTTATTTAATTTTGAGAGTGATATAGCAAGCTCCTGTTTAATTTAATTATGGCAGTTCCTGACATAATTACTCCGTTAACAAATTTTCAAAGATAAAAAGAAAAATATCAAAAAGATAGTGATACAATTGCTTGATTTACTTTAGTTCGAAGTTAAGTTTACCGTATTTTAAGAAATAAATAGTTCCAACAAAATACAGTGGAAACGCAAAACAATCACCTCCTGCAACATTCCTTTTTTGCAAAAAATGCAGGCTAAAAGAGAAGCAGGCTCTTTGGTTGATTACTTTATATTTAATTTTTTGTTTTAGTCGCGCGATGGTCACGACTTTTTAAACTTAACAATTATTAAAAGAAGTGGTGGCTGAATGGAAAAAGACATGTTTAAAAAAAAAACTCAAAAATAAGTGATAACTACGGCCCACTCCCTCTCGCACATACTTCTGGAGTAAAGGCCTGTTGTACCGCGCTCCAGCAGTGAGTTTTTAATTGGCAAATAATTATCGTTGGGAGATAAAAACTATGTCCCACAAAAAATTTGGTTTGATATGATATCACAACCGCCTCATCATTCTCTTTGCCTTATCCCAATTGATTTGGGGTTGGCGCAGCATGTGTTCTTCTTCCATACTTCTCTGTTCTCGTCATCTCATCAGACACCTCTTTATTTGCCATATCATGATATCACTACCGCCTAAGCATCCTATACATACGCCCATACAAAGACGTTGTGAAATTCCTTGCAATAGGGGATGATCACATTTTTTTTTTCTTTGTGTGTCGGGTAGATTATTGGAAAGTATTGGACACGTATTTTTTCTTTTTTCACGTGGTCATAAAATAACGGAGATATATTTATGTAATTAAATATAATGAATTATAAATATAATTGAGTTGAAATGGCGCATGACGTCACGTGTAGGTAATTTTTATACCTACTTGTGACGTAGTAAGCCCCCACTCTCCAACTTTAATGAGTTTTAACTAAGTAATTTGTTGATATTTTGATATAACAAAAAATACGTGTCTAATATTTTTGTATTACCTTCCTGACGGACAAAATAAAATTTCGTTTTCTTTACCCAGTCTTCACCCCTATTAATATATCACAGAATTTTCATTACTCCTACCAGCATAGCTGAAACTTCAACCGAATATCCGGTTCTGGATACCGTAAAATCCTAGACATTAATAATGCCGAAAAATCGATTAAAGCCGACAATCTTTCGGAAATCTTCGTGTCTGGCCGAAAGTTGAGTGTAGAAAAGTTCGGTTTTGAACACCGGGTGAAAATTCCCGCATACAGACATGCTTCACTTATAGCGTGTGAAGTAAACTAAAAGCTATTCAAAAGTAAAAAAATAATTTGCAACCGATTGTGACATGCTGAATTAAGGAACCTTTGGCTCACCTTCCAAATGATCAAAAAATTAAATAAAAAGATCACATGAACGTTAATTCCTATTATTTTGGTGGGTTTGTGTGGAGAGAAAAAAAACATCCAAGTGAACCGTTAATTTGAGTGACACGATGATAGTTTTATAGTGTGGACCTTCTGCATACTCGTAGTTACTTACCACGTCTCTTGATAATATCTTCAATGTTAGGAGTTAGACCAAAATGTGGAAGACACAATTTCTTTGAAAAGGGTGCCTAGATTTTGGCCTAGTCAGGATAGATAGGGGCGATCAATCGAGTGTATACTTTTGCGGTAGGGCTTTATTTTTGGGATAGACTGTAATGTAGGCTTAGGTATCTTTTATCTACTTGAATTTCGAATTGTTAAAATGAAATGAATGAAATATTGTGCTTTTTTTTGTACCTGGAACTCTGGAATATCCAGATATTTAGCCACCTAACTGTTTTCAGAAATACATAAAATATTAATGAAAATGAAAAAAAAAATCCTAATCTCATATAATATGGCCCGACTTTTTGTGGGTTTTACGCCAGCAAAACTACAAGGTAAAATTGAAATAATTTTACGAACAAAAAATATAAAAAAATAAATAAAATAAATACAACGTAGCAACGCCGCCAGTCTCTTGGGCACGTTACCAGTTGACAGCGTTGAGGAGGAGTTATTTGACGCCCTTTTATAATTTGTTGTTATTTTAGTTTTAGTTATCTAGTTTTAAAAAAAATATTAATTTGTAAATTATAATAAATAAGATCGAAAAGAAAACGAATTAAAAAAAAATGGTTCAATTTATACGACGAACAGGGCAACGCATGCCTGAATTAGTCCGACAGGTATTTCAGCGAACAATTTACATGCTCGGACACTACGCTTATTTATGAAATATGAAAATTTTATCAGCCTAGGGTAATTTAGGAACACATGTCGTAATTCGGATACTCGAAAGAAAAACTTACAAAGACATTTAGGTCTCCTACATCAACTAAAAGATTTATTACTGTCCGAAAAATATGTTTTAACTGAAAATTTAAATACATTTTAATGCAAATAAGCCCACTAGACCGAATCTAAATCCTTTCGGAGACCGATCTTGAAAAGATTTATCGTTCCACTAATCGTTTGTTGAAGTATTTGAATACATTATTTCAATATAGTTAGGTAATTATTTAAGTTCTAAATTGTTGATTTTCTTTGGATATTTGTATAAAATATATGATAATTGCACTAATCTAGATTTTTTTTATAAAAGTTGCTTGGAGAAAAATCGTATTTTAACCATTTCGAGATCTCCTGGACGCGCATTCCGATTGCTGATTCGAGGTAGCGTACAAATAGAGTATCTGGAAAGATTACAAGGTGTTGTTTTGCATCCTCGTCAAATTCAAGGGGGTAACTATCCTAATGATTCTCATCCCGAATCAATAATAAAATGGGTAGGTAATTTTTTTATTTTTTATTCTAATTTACGGAAATCGGTAAGTGTGAACCACTCTTGTTTTAAACGCGGCCCGTCTGGTTCTAGCCTTATAACCTCGCTCACATACATACAAACAGTTTCAAACGTTTGTTCAATAATTTCCTATTCCCTGAACCACGTTATGGGGGTTATTCTGAAATATTGACAAACGTAAATAACCGAAAAAATCAGCATTAGTTAAAAATTAACCAGGTACCGTAATTTTAATTGAATATTTATGTCTTTCGTGACCACCTCCTGAAATTTGACGAGGTTGCAAAACAATATCTTGTATATAGGTAACCAAAGTTTAGTGGAGTTAGGTTCAAGTAAGGTATAGTGGATGTCTTTGCAAAGCAGTGGGACATTAACAGCTAACAAAAAAAAAACCTTTCCAGTATGTTTTGGTAGTCAGCGATGTTACATATTTGTTTGGATCACATATGATTCTACAATATTATAAAAGCGATCGCTATAGAAGTTCGGCTTTTAGAAGAAGGATTACAGTCCCGTGCAAAAAAAAAAACCCTTGAAATGGTCAACGAAATCCGATTCAATTAAGGAAAGTGATATTTTTATAATAATTTCACGAGGCCGAAGATCGCGGAGCACAGCAAGTGGTGTACTTAAATATTATCTAGCAAAACATTACAAGTTTGATCTTCGTAGGAGCATGAAAGTTAATTTATTTTAGGGTATTCACGGTAATACGTGATCTTGTTTCTCAGCAACATCAAAGGTAAAGCTTCGGGCAATTTAATGGGAGCTATAACGTGCGCGGATATTAGATCTCATTGAAATTGGCTTAGAACAGGCATCATGGTTATTATCAAGATGTGTTGTGTAAAAGGCAGATATCAAGGTTGCGTTAAGTGGGAACTACGCACATCTCTCCCACCCCTCCCGGGACCAAGCTCGCTGGTCAACCGGGCTAGCACTAGTCAGGGGCAGTGGAAGTGGCATTAGATCCCTCTGCCCCCGACGCAAGTGTGCGAGTGAACACCGGTGTGGTTTTACTCAGTATGAGTCTGACAGACGCCTCCGCTCTCCCAAGGGCGGTAGGATCAACATACTAAGACCAAGCTCGACAAAGTGTTGTTTTACCTTGAAGACACTTTTGCTGCTGGTGTGCCTCGGTTTCGTGGGAACGTGAAAACACGAATTCGAGTTAAAAATTCACTCGACAACAACAACACAGGGAGAGCAGCGGTGACCCAGTGGTGGCAGCCCCGACTTACGAGAAGTAAGCTGCAGGTTCGAACCCAGGTAGGTGCATTACTTTGTGTAATTTATTTCATCACCGCTGCTCTTAAAAACGGTGGTTGTACTTCTCCGTTGTTCGTGAGGAAACAGGCATGTCCTAGAACTAAAAATTCGAAGACATGTGACATCTACCAACCCGCACTGGGCCCGAGTGTTGTATTACAGCCCACTGTCCTGCCTGTGTCCCAGCAGTGGGAACAATATAGGCTGATGATGATGATGATTCCCTCGAGTAAACCGCCTGATACCAGCTTTATCTATTTAGTTTTGCACCAATCAATGTAGCTTTTACGAATGCGTAAATTTCATACAATCTCAATAAACGTTTGACTTAACTTCGACCCAACAATCTTCTACTATCCCTAAAAAGGTTCATAGTTGACCTTTACGTCGGATACGGCCGTATACCGGTAAAAAGACCGTCTGGGGACCGTACAACGTACATTATTTATGAGCATGTCCTACAGATGATGGAGGCAGGAATGGGTACATGATAAGCTTTATAATTGCTTTTCTATGTAATACTTATGTCATGCTCTTGGGATTAAAGCTGAGTTGAATAATTTTAAATTGTCTATTCTCACATTATATCGTCATATTTGGATCGTGAGTGGAATATTGTTTAGGGAGGGATTTAACGAAACTGATCCTTGAAAAGGTTATATTTTGTTATTTCAACGACGAAAATAGGATTTACCTGTAATGCCGCAAGGTAGTCCAAGATCAGTGGATGGAAAGTCAAATTAAAACAAAGAATTTTTTTCAAGTAGTTACTTTTGAATGGTGGAAACATCCGCAAGAGCACCAAGGTTACCGACGTAGCTCGAAGAATTGCAACACTTAAGTGGCAGTGGGCACATTGCTCGCAGAACAGATGGCCGATGGGACTGAAAGCCGAAAGACGTTGCGTTGGAAGGCCTCCCACTAGGTGGACCGGTGACCTGGTGAAGAGTTCCGAGCATCCGCTAGATGCGAGTCGCACGGGAACGGTCAATGTGGTGACACTTGGGGGAGGCCGATGACCAGCAGTGGACATCTTTCGGCTGAAATGATGATGATAATGATGATTTCGAAAGAAAGACAAGAATCAAATTTATGTAGCTACAGTCCCAGTCACAAGGCTCAATAACTGTAAAAGACTCTGCGCTTTGTAAATCATAGACCTCTCTAGGGATAAGAATGGGCAAGAAACTGCAAGGACACTCTTTTAAATCACAATATAGTTTATAGTAGCAAAACCTGGGTTACATCATGAAGAAATAGTACATTATAAGAAAATGATTTAATGAGCACGGTGAAGACTGACAAGGCAATTTTTCTTCTGATCTATTGAACATGGCTCATAAAGTTGAACCCTCTATACGTCTTTTACGTACGTTACGCAAAAAAGAGTGCTGTTTCAAAAAAATAAACTTGTTAACCCCCAATCCAAAGGAAACAAGACTGTTGAAGACATGGTGTGATAGATTCGACCTTGTACCAAGTATCATGAAAGTACAGTTTTAAGAGCGTTTAAGCCTTACGACATTTCATACAAACTTTCAAGTCCTTATTTCCCGAAATTGACTGAACCGATTTTAATGAAACTTCATACGCATAAGAAGGATACATAGTCCTAAAAAGATATTAAAAACATTTTCGAAAAATAGAGTTACTGCTAAATTAGACCGATTATAGATTATCTATAGAAATTTCCGATTATCTTTTTTTTTTAAAGACATTTCATTTTGTAGTAACCTGCTTATGCGTAATAAGTTTCATTCAAATCGGTTCAGTTACTTCGGAAGATAAGGACTTGAAAGTCTGTATGAAATGCTGTAAAGTGTAAACGCTCTTAAACAGTCTTGCATTCAGACATTGCTGTTTGTGATTTCATCAACATTTAGAAGAAAATTAAAACCTCTTTTTCAACTATGTTTTGCTTCCAGTCTAACCGAATGCAGCTAAAAAGCACTATTTTACATGGTCACTATAACTGCCTATCTCTTCTCAATAATCCAGATACTGGTAAACACGATACTCCTTGGCAAGACTGTCAGACAAATTGGGTGTCTGACTACTGCACGTAACAGCTGTCAAAGATGTACGAATGACAGCTGAATATTTAACACATCGCGTCGATTCAAATACTAATTTCATGACTTCGTGAAAGCCATTTTAGTAATACGCATATATTACTATTCTAGGTCTATACATATTCTTCTATATAAATATGCATCACATAGAACCCCTGAGCTATAAACATAACAGTAACTTTGTTCACTTAGTTAATCGGCTTTCGTCTAAGAAGGGTAAACAAATGATAAATTTTGTTTTATTTGAGGGGTTCACTGAAAAAGGTCGACACATAAGCTTTATTTCCCTTTCACTAACAATACGCGAAAACTAAATGAAGGCGTATACATTATTTTGTACTGCTGGAATCTCAATTAAGCACGTTGGTCCCGGCTGTCATTTGCAGACCTTTGACAGCCGTTACTAGTAGTCGAAAGCCGGTGGTTTGCGTCCAGTGTTACCAAGGAGTATCGTATTACCCAGTTACTGGGTTGTGAAGGTCAGATAGGCAGTCGCTTTCTGTAAAGTATTGGTACTCGGCTAGTTGGGAAAAGGCTAGGCAGGATGATGATGACTATTGGAATTTCAATTCTCGTCGCTAAGCCGAGGGTTGAAAATACACAAAATACACTTTTAGCCTAGTGCAAAGGGAAAGCCAATTTTGTTAGCAATTGCTGCGTTCCACTTAGCCAAAAAAGAAACTGTAATATTATCTACAACACAAAGGCAGAACGTTTCGGAACTATTACAGTTACAAAGCGATGAAATATTCTGGGACTAACCTTTTCGTCTGATATGATTCTTCACAATTTATAGCTTCGTTTAAACGGATACATGTAGCCAGTAAGTTGGCAACGGTTCGAATAGCTATCATTTATTTCACTATTTCAGACAGTAAATAAATGAGTTTATTAAATTTTAGGCATCATCATCAGCCTGTAGTGTTCCCAATGCTGGGACACAGGCCTCCTCTCTATGAGAGGGAGTGGGCTATAATCCACCACGCGGGCCCAGTGCGGGTTGGTAGATATCACATGTCTTCGAATTTTTACTTCTAGGACGTGACCGTTTCCTCACAATTTTTTCCTTCACCGTTTTGAGAGCAATTTTTAGTAACATTGGTCATCTACAGCTCAAATTGGTTGTTTCGGTTGCTCGATGCGTGGTTTTAACCACCGACACCGAAATGTTTAAAATTTCAGGTTAAGTGCTTCTCAATAATACTTGTAACGCTTTTAATATCCCGTTACAACTGTTATTGATAGCGTAAGAGATCATGTCAATTTAAATACTATAAGTATAACTAAGTACTTCTCTTTCGTATTGTATTTGCCGTAATTATTAGGTAGGATTATTGAATACATTGTCACGCTATCATTCTCTCCAGTTTCATCAAGCAGTCCATTAATCTTAACCCTGTTTTTATCTACAGCCAGCTAAAAATATATTCAACATTCTTTCATATGAGCCTCCTACCTCATCTAATTAACGATCTACAAATCTATTAATACACAAAACCACTTACTATTAATATGCAAATAAGTCCTGCTAACTCTAGGCGGATGAGTCGATATCTGGCACTCGTATACTCCTTCGTCATCAGGCTTCACTTCCCTGATGAGTAACTTCCAGTTCCCAGGGTATCTACGAGCGACCGTCACACGATTGTCAGCAGCGTATGTCACAGCTCCCACAGTGAGCAGCTCAGGCATCTCATCCTTGCCTCTGCGACGTACCCAGGACACCTAAGGTAAGAGATTATCATTAGAATAAAGAGGAATAAAATAAACCATAACTGGTGAATTGTTGGTGTACAGGGAAATCCTGGCGTAGTGGTATGTACCTAATGGCGGCTCAAGCATTTATTAGTAAAAAATCTTTTTTACGGAAAAGTGATTTGTTTGTGTATCTGAATGTAGTTTTCAGTATTTCTTTTTTAATTTTGCATTTTTAGTTTGGTTTTTTCTATCTCATTGTTCTGCTTTAGTAGGTATTTTGTGCATACCTTATTCTTGTTTCGTTGTATTTTTTTGTTACTTTAACTACGGAAACTTGTAAATGGCCTTCAAATACGTATCGTTTGGGAACGTTGATTTTATTAGCTGTAAGTTTCCCTAACAGTATAAAATAAAATAAAATGTTTCAGAAGATAATATTGATTTAAAAAAAATGATTGTTGAATCGATAATGTACTGATTAAAAAAACACAAGATTATATAATTACACAATTTTATTCAAAGATAAGTTAATTATTATTAGCTTATTGATAATAGATTGCTCGTGTGAATGATAACGTAGCAAACAGTGGAGAATGGAAGAAGAAATGATTTTGTGTCAGCCAAAGATCATCATCTACCTCGCCTGCTTCCCAACTGTGTTGGGGTTGGCTTTCAGGCCAAACGAATGCAGCGGAATACCAGTATTTTAAATGGAGCGGCTACCTATCTGACCTCCGCAACGCAGTTAGTACTGGGTATTTACCTTTTAGTAAGATTGGTTGTCAGACTTACTTCTAACGTAAGTACAAAGATAAGTAGAAGAAGTTACGTAGCTAATCGACGGCAATACAATGAACGGCATTTGATTTTGAAGTATGATTGGCTAAATATAGACACTGCTAAAACTATGCATATAAAGCAAAACCATCAACAAACAAATCCCAATAATGCTGTTACCAGTAAAACGATTCGCCCATTAACATTTATATGAAAATCACTACGTTTGTGGTGTTAATCCCCAGGTGATTAACCCATCAACCAAACGAGGCATCAATTGTTGTTTGCTCACTAAATCTCCTCTTAATCGCCCACCATGACATTTCAGAATTTCTCAAATGAAATACTCCGTGAAAAGTTAAGTGATTAGGACCCTTTTGCGTCTTTATCAGCTGCTCTGCGGCATAGTTTTGAATTTGGTACTAAATTCAGTAATAAATAGAGCTGTTAAAAACATTTGGGCCTGTGCTTGTGGGACTAAGTACCTATTAACTCATTTTGTGAAATGAGTTTATATTTGTGCTCGTGGCTAAATGGGGAGCTCGGGGCTAAATAAGCCGCTCGGTTCAATCTTTAGAAAAAAACCATATTCCCTCTAGAAATTTATCCAATGTCATGGGTTCGTCCACACCCAAAACCGCATCCACTACCTGTAGGCCATACAAATATTTGTTTCGAGCGGGATTCAAAAGCGCGACACGCAGTGCTGCAGCCAATCGCTTAGCCACTGCGCGAACCGGGCCGTCATGAATCATCTCCGAGAAAAGGTACTCATACATGTCCAAATTCTGTCTTCATAATCCGCAAATGATGCCTCTGCCAAGGCACAGGTCTTCTCTCCAGAACAGGAAGCGGATCGTAATCCACCACGCGAACCCAGTGAGAGTTGGTAGATGTCACGTCTTCGAGTTTTCAGATCTCGGACGTTCTTCTCACAATGTTTTCCTCTGTCAATCATGATCTTCTCACAATTCGTTTTGACCTTCAACTTACCAACTCTCCACGCATTTTGAAATACAAATTACATTATACTGTTTCTATTTAATGAGTTAACCCCCAAAGAATCAAGTGAGTTCCCCCGGAATGAACATAACAGTCCAAAATGGCCGCGGGCGACTTCTGTAGCAACCGTAATTACATTTTTTGTAAACAGAAAGTTAAAGTTTCGGTTCAATATTTTGACTGGATTCGTTTTTTTTTTTTCAAGTCAAAATTGCAATGCACTTTTTACCTACCCATCTACCTACCTACCATACCCTACCCTACCTACCCTACATACATTCGCATTCGCTGTGCGTTGTTCGCGGCGCATGCCTCGCTTTAAAAGTCCAATCGCTACATCACTGCAACAGTATTTTCATAGTTGGACCTGTTGGCTCACCATGACGTCTTAAAGTATTGTTTTAATCTTATTTCAGAGTGGGAAAGAGATGGCGCTAGACGTCCTATATAGCTCCGTCTCTTTCCCACACTGGAATATGAATAAAACAAGTCTGCTACAAGATGTCATAGTAACCCCTCTCAGATGAAGTCGGTTCTGTATAGCTTATTATATATATTTTTACTACTTGCTTTCAAAGTTTGTCACAATTTTCCTAATTTTTATTTTCAAAAAAACACTTTCCACAATCTATAAGCATTTTAGCGATTTATAGTACAAAATATAATCAAAATTAAATGTAACTTTTCATAATTCAGTTTACAGAAGTTTGTAGTACTTGTATTCTCGAAGTTACATAAATTTTAATAATTATTATCTTGGTCACGTATTTTGCAAATTGCATGGTATAAATTTAAAATAGTCTAGGGAGATACTTGGCTAAACAAAACACAGCGGCAAGTTGACTGTAAAATAGAATAATAACAATGCACAGAATATTGTTAATGGGTGGCTTGTTGCAATCTTCCAGTTTTCCTGTACTTGTAGTCCTGAGAAAACAATACTTGAATGTGTGAAAGATTTTTTTACTATTCTAAATTTAATTTATGCCAAAATGATAATTATTATATTTACTCATTATTTTTAACTTCATAATTACTATTTTATTATAAAAAAAATATAAAACTGTGTAAATTCAAATGCGAATTATTGCTAATGAATTAATGACTATGACTATTACTATTTTAGTTCAGTTTTTGTTAACTATGAACCTATCTACCTATCCCATTAGCTTGATTAGTAGTGCAAAAAAAAAAATTGTATTAGTCACTCGCACTCGGCTGCTTGCAGCGAATAGAGCGACGTGCACATAAGAATCAAATATTGTGCGTTTTATGTTTTCTTGTGTTCGTCCCATTTACTTTGGTATTAAATCTATCTGCTTCTCGTATTGTAAATCTCGATTTTATGAATATGTAGTTTTATTTGTTATACATACGTTTATTATATATTTAATAACCTATATAAAAATTCTTAATTCGCAACTATTAGCAAGTATAAGGTTCGTTATTGTTACAGATGCTGACTTTACTTCTAGATTTAGGGGTCATGAGATTATAGCGGCACTAAAAAAAGTAACTACAGCAACATGGTACAAAAAGTACTACACCGCCATCTATGACACAAATGATGAACTAACATCAAAATCCAAAATCACTCCGTTAAAGTTATTCGCGACTTAAGACTATATAGAAAAACCCGACTACAGTTGCTGTCCGACAGTGACTCAGCAGACACAACACATCGTCTGCTGGCCTACCATGACGTTTTAAAGCTGTTGTTTTACTCTTTGTCTGTTTGTGATATTAAAATAACCGCTTTATACTACATGCATATTATGAATGTACCCAATATTATATAAAATACATACACGGTGTAAATCACCTCATCACTAAGCCATCAACCAAGCATTCTGTACATGAAACTAAGTAACTTTACGCAAAAATTATTGCTGGGAAACGACTTTTTTTTGGGGGGTGTAAAATCATGTTTTGTGGTAGAACTCAATATAACGCACTCAAAACATTGTGCTGATGGACGGATTGAATGGTACGGGGGTCGTGGAGGTGTTTAAAGTAAAAATCGAACACTAAAAACTTGTATTTAAAAAAATACTTGTCAAAATGTTGGAACTTTGACCCCTAATATCTCCGTAACTAGAAGGTTCCCAGGTATGGTGTAGAACAAAAAAATGATCGCAATGACAGGGAGAACCAGTGCCTTTCGGCTTCGTTAAGAGGTGTTTTACACCCTTTATACCAAAATTGTTTTTTTACTATTTGTGTCTGTCTGTTTGTTCCGGCTAATCTCTGGAACGTCTCGACCGATTTTGACGGGACTTTCACTGGCAGATAGCTGATGTAATAAGGAGTAACTTACGCTAACTCTTAAATTCCACGCGGACGAAGTCGCGGAGCTAGTGATAAATTAAAATTAATCAAAAACGATAAATATTTTACAGCCACTTGCGTTTATGCTTAGCAACTTTACCATCTATTCCGCAAATAGGTACTTAATAATGATATCCATCTTAGCCTTCCAGAGATTAACTCTAAAATATTAATACACACAACCCTTCGAGACTTAATCCCGCCAATATTTAAAGTGCGGATAATTTTGCTCGTATAAATTTTAGCTGCCGATTAATAATCCTTTTTAATAGCTCCCTGGACGGCCACTTTGTAGACAATGGCTGTAACAACTCTAATAATGAGACTAGGTGACGCCACTGTCTCAACAATGGCCGCTCCTGGCGATGGCGCCATTAACGACTTTTCAGTCGTTCTTGTGCTGATCGCGGGTGAATGGAAACGTCTGTGCACTGATTGAGCAAATGGAATTTGTGGGGAGTAGTTACTTAAGTAATGGTCAGATCCTTTTGATTTTGTTGTTTTTGTTCATGCTGAGATTGGCCTTTTGGCCGCGTACGGGACCAATTTAGTATTGAATGTATGTCTTATTTTTATTTCTTTTTTTAGTTTTTTTTTTGACGTTATTATTTATTTATTATATTACTTATTTATTTTTGCGGGCTTTCACCAGTTAGTTATTGTTGCTCTGTTTCCTATATACAAAGTGTTTTTTTTGCATCCTCGTCAAATTCAAGGAGGTAACTATACTCATGATTCTCATCCCGAATCAATAATAAAATGTGTAGGTAATTTTTATTTTCTTTCTCATTTACGGAAATCGGCAAGTGTGAACCACCCGTGTTATAAACGCGGGCCGTCTGATTCTCGCCCTAAAACCGTGCTTCCACAAATACAAACAATCTCCAACGTTTATTCGATAATTTCTTATTCCCTAAACCACGTTAAGGGGGTTATTCTGAAAAACTGACAAACAAAACAACAAAAAAAATCTGCGTTTATTAATAATTAACTAGGTACTGTAATTTTAATTGATTATTTATGTCTTGTGTGACAACCTCCTGAATTTTGACGAGGATGCAAAACAACACCTTGTATACAAAGAAATTTTTGAAACATAACCTAATAAAGACCCATTTTCGAAAAGCAGTATAAACAATCAGCCTATAAAATTCTTACTGGAAGTATTCAGGCTTCTTTTTAATGATAGCCGTACACTTGGACCCGCACGTGGGCCTAGCGAAGATTGGTGAATAGCAGACTTACACGCTTATAAATTATTCATCATCTGCCTAGCCTTTTCCCAAACTATCTTGGGGTCGGCTTCCAGTCTAACCGGATGCAGCTGAGTACCAGTATTTTACATGAAGTGACTGCCTATCTGACCTCCACAACCCAGTAACTGGGTAATACGATACCCCTTGGTAAGACTGGATGTCAGACTTTTTTTGGCTTCTGACTACTCGTAACGGCTGTCAAAGATCTACAAATGACAGCCGGGACCAACGGCTTAACGTGCTTTCCGAGGCACGGAGGAAACTCGGTATGTAACTATGGTCACCCATCAACGGACCAACCCCGGCAAGCATGGCTTTACCTTAAAGATCGACGCTTATAAATTATTAAGTACCCAAAATTCAGCAACATCATCCCAAAATTAAAGTAACCACTATAATTTATAGTGAAAATTTCTGAAACTACTTAGTTTGCAAGTTTAGAACTGTCGTAAACTCAAAGCCTTGAGATGACATTTCGTAAAACGTCATGTTGTTTAATGGAGGCGACTAACGAAGTGTGTAAAAGTCTGGGGAGCTCGGCTAACTCCGGATCTCTTCGGCTTGCTTCGTATAAAGCGCAAACAGAAGTTCCGTTTCGTACAGTGAGCTCACGGAATAATAAACAGTCTTCACGTACAGCGAGTGCAAGCGCACTCGCGACTGGCATTCTGAGATAGCTCATTCTGAATGCCCAGTGGAAACGGACGCAACCAGGAGGAATCCAGAGGAGCAGTTTACTTAATGTTTATTATATCATCACTGCTCTCAAAACGGTGCAGAAAAATATTGTGAGGAAATCGGCATTTCCTTGAACGAAAAATTGTTCCCAGTAATGAGACAACCACTCACCCACCCAGATAGAAGGCCTGTCCCAGAAGTGAAAACATTGCAGGTTTATTCATCATCTTTTGTCAAGTATGTTGAGGTCGGGTTCCAGTCTAACTGGATGCAGCTGAGTACTGGGTAATGCGATACCTTTTGGTAAGACTGGTTGTGAGACTTTCGGGTCCCTGACTATCTGTAACGACTGTCAAAGATCTACAATGACAGCCAAGACCAACGGTTTAAGGTGATAGGGTAGCCCGCGACAATTTTTGCAATTTGCAGGTCAGTGTCAGGTTGTAAGTTAATTCAAATATAATTTGTGGCCGTAACAAATACGGATTTACTAAGTTACAATCATTAAAATCATCAATACAACTCTCCAAGTTCATTTAATTGGGATTAAATGAACTTGGAGAGTTGTAAAAAATTCCAATTCCCTTGATTCCCATTTATTCATGAAGTAATCATTCAATGGGATGAAATGAACTAAAAGGGATCTATTTTCGATTTTAATGACTAATATTATTTAAATACATAAGTTTTACGGCCGCGAATCATATTTTGTTCAACATACAGACTGCCACTGACCGGTAAATTGTTAAAAACTAAGGAAAATTTTAATTTCGCGGGCTAACATGTCGCTTCCACCTTAACGTCCTTTCCAAGAACCGAAGAAAACTCCGTATGTACCGGGTGGTCATCGATATGACATTTGTTTTCGATCGTTGTGCGGAATGGACCTTCTATACATTTTTATTATGTGAGATAAGGCTGGTATCTAAATAAATAATGGCCGTATTCTGGTACATAATTAATTACATTTCGTTCAAGCTGATTTGGGAGCCGAAGAAAAAGAAGATGGCGTCCGCTTATCCTGTTATGCGGGTCGTATTTTCGATAAGGTCGGATTTCAACATGTTTCCGAGCGTTATAAATTATAACAGTTGATTAAAGTAGCAAAGTTTCATATTTTTTTAGGTTGATAGATCATTACTGGATGTACTTAATCTAAGTCATCTGCCTAGCCTTCTCCAAACTATGTCGGGGTCGATTTCCAGTCTAACCAGATGCAGCTGAAAAGCAGTATTTTACACCAAGTGGCTGCCTTATCTGACCTCCACAACCCAGTAACTGGGTAATAGAAAGAAGAAAGAAAGAAAAAACGTTGATTGGTACATGCCACAAGTACACACAATATAAAAAAGGAAATAAATAGAAAAAAAAACTCAAAACTAAACAATATGCGTGTGTGACTCACGGCTGCACCAAATAGGCCCAGTTCAGCAAAATGTCGGACAACTAGTGCCCGACGCTGGGCGCCCGGCGCTAATATGATACCCCTTGGTAAGACTGGATATCAGACTTTTGGCTTCTGACTACTCGTAACGACTGTCGTAGATTTACAAATGACAGCCGACTCCGACAGCCGACAATGACTTGTGCTCTTTGCGGCACGAAGGAAACTCGGTATGTAATAGGCGGTGGCCCATCCACGGACTAACCTAGGCAAGTGCAGCTTGACCTGAAGATCGACTTGAGTGGTTGTCATTATTTACCCACGAGTACCTTCTCTAATCTAAAACGCAGTTTCCACCGCGAAAGGGTAATGAGCGGGAAATGCTTAAGCAGAACACATTTTTTTTATAGTAAATAGGCTAACATTTCCACCAACAAACAGTTGGTCATTTGATTTTGACTGCAAAATGAAAATGAGATAGGGAAATGAGCGGAGTGAGCTGAACGGAAAATGAGAAATGAAAAACGAATACTGAATATCCACAGAGAACGAGTTCAGTTGAAGTTTTGAGCTGGTTGCGTGTGGTCGTGTTGTTGCGATGTTATGCGAGCAAAGCGCGGGGGGGCAGACAGTGAGCGAGCCCGTTCTGAACTATTCGGTGCAGGCCTTGCCGCAGCGGACTCTTTTCAACTTCCTTGTACTCGTTCAATCCGCCCCGCTCACCACTCTCTGTGTGGAAACGCTACAGATGTAAATGGAATTGCGAGTTGAGCAGAGTCCGTAAGTACTCCGCACCGCTCCCTAGGACTGAGCGAGCTCATTTCTACTCTTTCTACACGCTTGGCTCTTTCCGTCCGACTATTTGTTGTTGGAAATACAAGTATGCAGTTTGCGCTAGCGAGTTTAACGAAGTCCGTTCCGCTCGCGGTGGAAACCGGGCTTAAGTAGTTAATCTAAGGTCGAACTCGTTATTACTTAACCACTTTTATTAAAACACATTTTTAGATACTTGTAAGTATTGCTGGATCAAAAGCCGGGACCAACGGCTTAACGCGCTTTCAGAGGCATGGAGGTAACTTGGTATATAATTATGGTCACCCATCCACGGACCAACCTTGCCAAACACGGCTTAACCTTAAAGATCGACCCGTGCGGCGTCTGTTATTATTTAGCCACGAGCTCAAAATTGCCTTAGTACATCAAACATCCAAAAATAAGCAGTGATAGCCTATTGATGTGCCCGTCGGACTGCCAAGTCATAGGTCACGAATTAGGACCCAAGACACGCACCTCTTATTTTTCAGATTAATGTAGTACGTATTGTATAATTATCACTTGCTTCGGTGAAGGAAAACATCGTAAGGAAACCAGCATGCCTAAGAGATATTTCTCGACCGCATGTAAAGCCACACGAAAAACAAACAAAAAAACTTCTAGGTGATTATACATTTTACCTTCACACAAAAATTAACTTACCACATCAAACCAACAAATATCGATTTATCAAAAATAACACCGTCAGTATCCAAAAATAAATTATTATCACACAAGAACCAAACAACAGAAATGTAGTCGCTATTATGATATCAAAGTACACAAACCTTGGAACAATTTTAGGCTCAAAAATACAGAAACCTTATAAGATAATAAGAAGATCTTATTTCCGTTTACAAGCTCCATCAAAAACTCTAAAGGTAACTCACCGATAATACGACGTGATCAGTACAGGTTGTTTCTGAATATTTCTGGTATTTAATTAGACCTGTTGGCCTAGGTACCATGACGTCTTAAAACATAATAGTTTCATTCTTATTCCAGAGTGGGAAAGAGACGGAGCTATACAGGTCGTCTAGCTTCATCTCTTTCCCTCTCTGGAATAAGAATGAAACAATAATGTTTTAAGACGTCATAATCACCGCCCAAATCATACAGAACCTCCCTGTAATGTTTTCACTACTGGGAAGATACAGCGAGTATCAGAAAGGTGTGGTCATATTTCAGGGTGTGATTCAGACCATCAAACTGAACGAATTTCTCCATGGGACCAAAATCGTTATCGCGAATAAAACCTCAGCTGTCCCATACAAAACTTAGGTAGGTTAGGTTAGGTTAGTCGGGCTGTATCCGCGCTTAGCCTCTTTATTGGGCCATTTTACTTATGAAAATCCTCATGTTACTCCAACCATCCCATGTCTTCCCTTAAAGCTAGCAGCCTTTTCAGGCTGCTGCTGGCTTCCAGGAGCGATGACGGCGATTGAAGAGTCCGTAATAATACAGGTAGGTATTGAAGTTTTGTATGGGACAGCTGATGTCGACCGGTATGTATGGTATGGTGTCATAGAGAAAAATGTTTAGTTTGATGGTCTGAATCACACCATGAACACCTTTCTGGTAAATATTGTTTAGACTTTTCTATGGGAGGAAGTGTGCCATACATAATCCACCAAGCAGGCCCAGTGCGAGTTCAAAGTAACAAGCCTGCTAAGCTTTAAATTGAATTACTAAAAGAATAATTAATTCAAGTTGTGGATATACTACATTGTTACGGCAAGTTGTTGACATGCAGAGTCACACTTTATCGCAGTTTTTTTTTTTAATTTTTAAGTTCTCTTTGGCTTCTAGGAATTTGTTTCATTGCATTCCTTATTTTTGAAAAAATAACATGCAAAAGTTCAGAAACAACCTGTTTAACTAAAAAAAATATCATAACTAGTAAACTCTTCAAGAAGAAAATAGCTCTAAGTTATTTTCGGAGATAACATTTTTACCTAGCCGCTCATAATAAAATCATATTTAAGTGTTGTGATAAAAAATCATGAGCATGGTTATACGCATTCTTCGTAATATTATGATTATAATATAACGATTATTTGAAACATGCTGCGTAAAAAGGGGATAATGTTTGCATTTATTAGGAGTAAAGAATAAAAGAGGAAGGCGGAAATGGAAAATTTACAGCAATAATTTCCAATCAACATTTTGTGAAAAGATCTGAACATACGCTTCTTTAATTTCTCGTGTAATAACTATAGAAGATTTTTTTGTAGCACTACAAAAAGACAGTAACATAGAACAAATAGGTTTATTTTAGTATGCCCGTCATATCCCTGCGATAGATAAATATTTTCTTTTTCTTTTCAGCGCCATCTATGACACAATTAAAGAACTAACATCAAATTCATAAATAACGCAGTTAAAGTTACCCACGACTTAAAACTACATAGAAATACCCGCCAACAACTGTTGGGCAGTAGCTCACCAGACATAACACCTGTCTGGTCGGAAGATCCTCCCTTTACTGTGGGGGATGAAGAACTTACAACATGTTCTTCATACCCCCCAAAGATTTAACACATAATATGGCAACGGACTGTACGGTAAGTAGCTACCAGTAGACCAGGGGTGTTACTATGACGTCTTAAAACATTATTGTTTCATTCTTATTCCAGAGTCGGAAAGAGATGGAGCTAGACGAACTTTATAGCTCCTTCTCTTTCCCACTCTGGAATAAGAATGATTTTTTTTTTTTATTTTTTTTTTCCGACTCAAACCACGTCTAATTGAATACTTTTTATTTTTTTATTTTATCGCAAATGGTACAGAGTTTTATTTTAATTTAACACCTGCCAAACTGCAAAGCAATTTGTCGGCAGACGTTATGTTATGGTAGGCTACCAGGAGGCTTTAAAATTCACCAAATGCTTTAGTAAGCTTAAAGTAATTTGTTTATTAAGACTTTAAATCTAGCTTTCCCAAAACTTAGACCTAAACACTGTGTAGCCATAACACGAAATCTACCGCAATTAATTTTCTACAAAGCCAAGTGAATCAAGTGGTTTTTACCAAAGTGAATAATCGGTGCTTGGTTTAACAAAACGGCTGTTAACACGCCACCAGTTTTAAGTAGATTAGCTGGTTCACAAATTATAGGGTTCTACAATCTAAATGATGTCCGTTTAGAAAAAGGGAGTTAGCCTTATCTTGGAATCTTGGATAAGGTAACTAACACACGCTAACTTAAGTGGCTAAAACCGTACTATCCCACGCAATACAATCGTTGTTGCTTTCAGTAGTTTAAACCCGGAAGAGAGTTATGAAATGATATCATTATTGATTATGACCTCACAACCAATTTAGATACTTGGAATTACGTTTATAAAGAAAGACATTGGTTAAAAGGGAAAACGACGCCAGTTTTTATAATATTAAAACTTAGTAGCACTAATTAAAACAACATTTAAAAAAAAATACAAACGATTTAAAAAAAATACCGAAACTTGCAAGACCCGTAATTTAAATAAGGTCTTTATTATTATAGTGAAACTCTTTTTTTCATTAACTGTACTAAGAAAATGGAATCGGGGGCGTCGGCCACAGGTGCCTCGATCAATGGGGTCGTAAGCCACGGACCCAATAAAAAATAAACTTCATTTCGGTTGTCAGAGTGACTTTTGATTTTTTGATTGATCTTTTTGTTTAGGATTTATACAATTTTGGGTCCCTTTGTTTGAAGAAGAACTTCATAGGAGACATATTTAATGGACCTTTAACCTCTCCAACCTTGCTGCTAAACGGTAAAACACCCAGCCGGCCTCACAATGACGTCATCGAGCGTGTCAAGTGTCCTGCGCTCATAAAAAGCTTATCGCGCGAGTTCTATTAGCTCTTATCTCAAGCGGTAAACAGTTTCGGGTTCTTGATTAACGAGACCATGTATTACAATATAAACAACTGTTTTATAACTACTTGAGAATTATAAACATCGCATAGAATTCAGAGAGCTCGCCGCAAACATACTGTTGTCGTAGTTTGTTTTTTTTTGGTAAAACTACTGAATCAATTTACACGAAACTTTAGATCTAACATAACAAATATACAAGTAATCTAATGACAGTGTTTTTTAGGAGTCCTACATAAATTATTCTTGCAAGATTCCAATTCAAACGTCTTGTTAGAATCGGCCATTTTCTAACTGCGCAGTTCAATGCATGAAAATACTTGAAATATCAATAAATATGAATAAATATGCCTCGAATGCATGAAATTATGAATTATCACTATTTTTTCGCTTATTACTAATGTTTCCAAGACCATATTTCATTGTAAAAGAGTCAAAATCATATTTTCAATTTCGACTGACGAACTTCACAACAAAGGAATTTTTGGAGAAATTTTTGGGTCAAAAACATAATTTTTAGATATTTTTTCCAGCAAATGACTATCTATAAAGTTACATTATACACTTATAACATACTATACATTTACTTACCAAAGTTTAACAACACAAAACACAAAAATTTCACTGCATTCCAAAACAAAACACCACCGTTCCACACTGGCCGCCATGACTCATTTTGACAGTCGACAAAGACACGTTTCTTTATTTTTTTAATAATTTTGTGCAGTTGTTAGGTTGGTATGTTTGGTTTCATTTTAATCGAACTCTAGTTGGCCAGAGACGTAAATTTTTACAAACGAATTAGACCCTTACTGTACGTACGATAAGGGTTTAAGTTTGCTTGTACGAGGCGTTCCCATATGGGAACCTCGGGGCTCAACCGAATTGTTCGGCGTTCCCATATGGGAACCACGGGGCTGGAGAGGTTAAAATGGGAGCTTCACTGCGTCATCCCACTGCTTAGCAAAGGGCTTTCCCTATGACTTCCAATTGTTTCGATCCAGGGCGAATGTGGATCACTGGTCGCTGGTCTTGTCTAACTCGTCCCGCCATCTTTTACGAGGTAGATACACCGCAAAAAAAAACCACTCACCGTTTTATCCTGTAGCAAACTAATCCTGCAGTTCAAATGCGCATCTTCACCCAACTGCACAGTAATCTTAGTTATATTCCCATCAGGACTATCTTCGAAACTCGGCCCATACTTCCTATCATGGTCAAAGTACGTATTCTTCAGCACTACATGCGGTACCATGTCTACCTTCAAAGGTTTAGAGGTCGCAGGGTCTTGGGAAGGTTGTGGTACTTTGAAAGACTTGGTGCTGTCGATGGTCGAGTTGCCAAGTCTTAGCATCACTGGTGCAGGGACAATGCCTGTGCTGAGCGCGTAAAATGTTGTCACCGTTTGGGTTTCTTCTGTGGCCGTTGTTGTGGGGGTTTCTGGAGAAGAAAGAATTCGTTGCAATTGTGTTGTCTCTTCAAAGGTTGTCGTGTAGACATAGAAGTAATATAAGGTGTAAAGTTTAATATATATTTAGATTTGTAAACGGGATAAATATAGTACTAATAGGAAATGAGGCATATCAGACACGAGGTTTATGTGTTTTTGTTGAAATATTGTGGTTTAAAGCTGTGTTATATGTGAACCACTAACCTCGAAGTTCAAGGTAATGTTTTTTGTTAAGGACATTTAAAAATTAACTTTTTCTAATGCATTAATAACAAATTCCATACGTTGGGATCCTGGTGTTACTTTTAACTAGGTAATAGAGGTCCATGTCTATAGTCAATTTATTTATGATGAAAAATACCTTGATTTTATAAAGTTTGAGTACAAACCTGTAGTAAATTGACAAACGACTATCTGTATAAGGAAGAACACGCTCGCACTCCACATAGCGCCTGGACGAGGCTCTGCCCCCCGCAGGGCTTCATAATCTGAAACAAAGAAAACAAATGAACATTAAAATCCACGTCATAGATAATGGGGTTTTAAACTCAACTGTTACTCAAACTCAAAACATTTATTTAAATTAGACCGTTAACGGCACTTTTGAAGGTCAAAAACATAAGAGTAAAGCAACAGTCCAGTCACAAGTACTGTCGCTGCCGATTCCAAAGCGTGGATCTCTATGGAGAAGAATGGGCAAGAAACGCCATGCAACTTTTAAATTAAAAGTATGAGTTTTTTGCAGAATCAACGGGTTTGATTCCTAGCTAGGAAAATTGATTTTTCAAATATCCAATGGTGCTGTTTTAGTTTTCATCAAAATTGGGCTTGAAACTGCTTTGGATACTTTTCGCTATTCCTCATAGTTTCGGATTTAGCCATCAACGCCCACTTGAAAAAACGGTTAAACGGTAAAAAGCACAGACACGAAACTATACAGGTATAGTTTCGTGTCTGTGCTTTTTACCGATTTGTTGAGGATTCCTCCCGTGAGGAGGTGATCTTGGCTGCATGATTAAGTCATGTTTGTCATAAAAATGTATTGTCACCAGAACTAGAGGTGTTTGCAGGTACACTGTTACAGCTCATTCGGTTAGGGGGAACTTTTTTGTCATTCAGTTGCAGACAAAACATACTAACAAGGCAGGTTTATAAAAATCAACCTATTCTGAGGATGTGACGCATATTTTCCCTAACTTGTATTAGTTTTGGAACGAAGTTCCTTGTCGCGCGTTGTGAAAGGGGGCTAGACGGAAAAAATTCTTACGAAAAGTTGTCACGACACTTTTTGCTAAAGTAAGCTATTGTAACCTTTATTTCTTTACAATAAAGTTGAAATTTCCTTAAATTACGTACAATTGGGGTGTGTATGTGAGTAAGGATAGATATGATTATTATTTTGAGTGACCGAACTACAAAGTACAAATTCGGTTGTGCAGTTAAGTAAGACGTATTGCTTCCAATTAAGGATTAATCTTCCTTAAATTAAATATTTTATTTTTCGCACACTAACTTAAATCTAAAATGTATTGATATTATGTACGTGAAAGGAACTTCGTTCCATCCGGGTGTCCCTTGACACCTCTCAAGTTTTTTTGTTTTCCAATTTCGTTTATAATTATGTGCGTTACTTTTATTTTAAAATAAAATTTCGTAATAAATTAATAAATTTCGTAAATTTCGTGTTCGTCTTTTCAAAATGTTACGAAAATAAAAAAGGACCCCTTTATGCTACAATCGAGTTAACGGCTTACAAGCTATGATAAGCAAGTAAAACTTTTGTTCTTGTATTTTACTTTGAGATTACATTGAAGGTGTACTCTGTAACAAAACATCGCCAATTAGCGTAATTGCCTTATCTCTCTTGTAACCGCCCCCTTAAAATCCACGTTGAATATTTTCCTTAAAATATTCTTCGAAGTTGTACTATATAATATTAAATGTTTGGGTTCAGAAAATGCTGTATACAATATTTATCTAATAAGTTTCCATAGTGGTGAATGGGTAAATTATATTATAATACCAACGACGGTTACGAAATTATTTGTCTATTTCATGTACTCCAGCCATTGTACTTAACTTTATCACATTATTCCAGGTAAAGATAACATTATTTCAGTACTAATAATTCCTCTGGAATTTTCGTAGAAACTAGAACGTAACTTCCAGTTAACAGTTTCTTTTTCTTATTTTTACGGCTCTGCCCCACACTATGGAATTTCTTCTGTATCGTAGGTACAAACAGCCAAAACTGTAGGCCATACAGATACATATTTGTTCCGTGCGGGAATCGAACCCGCGACATGCAGCGCAGCCGTCGATCAATGTGTAATTATTATTTCCATTTTTTGTTGTAACATATTATTGCTTACATTTTAAAATATATCTTTTAAAAACCAACCCGCACTGGGCCCGCCTGGTGGATTACAGCCCACTCCCTCTCATAGAGAGGAGGCCTTTGTCCCAGCAGTAGCTAATGATGATGATGATGGTATTAAAAAACATTTAAAAATATAAAAAAAATTGTAGCCCACCGGTATCGGGAACAGGATCAAAGCTACAGGCAAAAACAGTACCGCTCTCTGAATCAAGCCCTTTATCCAGCTGAATAAAGGGCTTGATTCAGAGAGCAACAAATGAACAATATCTGATGAGGCTCTCGTTAGGCAGCTGCCTAACGAGATCCTTATCAGATATTGGTCGAGGCTCTTGGCAATTAGGCTATTGGGTGATTGTACGACTATAGGCACAATGAACACTTAGTCCACATCCCACCAGACTGTGGTGGTACCACACCCTGCGTGAGAGAGAGCATCGGAACGCAAAGCGCATTACTTTTTCATTGATGGTTCGGGTCCATCGCATGCGCTGCACACTTCCGCCAAGAGCTGGGACCCTATCAAAAGCCGGTGGGCCTAGAGGTCCTAAGCCGTCCGGCGGCCGGCGTCCTCCCGGTCGACGAGCAGGTGGTGGCGTCGACGGCGGAGAGAAATACTCGTCGCTCTCGCTCGAATTATTACTATCCACTTATTTCGAACAAAATCCATAAGCGTGTATGTAACAATTTTCTTAAGATCTATGTTAGTAAGTACATATATAATGAAGTAATTTTTTAGAGCTTATAATCTTACGTATCTATTCCCACCTAGTGAGCCTGTATGGGACAGTCAAAGCGGGATGCAATGATTTGCAAAATGCTGTAATAACAGTATTTTATGCTTAATATCGCAAAATAATTCAGCGTAACATGATATTTATGATCCTCCAAAAAGACTTTCAAAAAATATTATTATACCTTAAAAATAATGGCCCCTGTCACCTATTTTAGAAGTAAATAACTCGAGGCTTCACCAGAATTTCAACAACAGTTTTGCTCCACGTGTCTCCAATTTATATCAAAACATAATTATGAAAAAGAGCGTTAAAACAACTTCGTTACTAGCTAAAACATCAATCATTCTAGAGAAATAGACCTGCCGTAAAAATAAACGACTGTTTTTTTTCAGAAAGTCACTTTGTTGTCCTTGGTCATAGCTTAAGCAATTAAAAGTTTGAAAAAGTAGTCACCGAGTTTTTGTTTTTTTTTTTATTTCTCTTTTCACTATTACTCGGGAAAATCGTAGTGAGAAAAGTATTGCTTGCATAATGTAGGTTAGATGAAACTTAAGTGGCAGTGGGCAGGGTCCATTGCTCGCAGGACGGATGGCCGATGGGGCCGAAAAGTTCTGGAATGGCGACCGCGAACCGGAAGATGGAACACGTTGCGTTGGAAGGCCTCCCACTAGGTGGACTGATGACCTGGTGAAGGTTGCGGGGATCCGCTGGATGCGAGTCGCACGGGACCATTCAATGTGGCGACACTTTGGGGAGCCCTATGTCCAGCAGTGGACGTCTTTCGGCTGAAATGATGATGATGATGAGATGAAACTGAAACTAAACGATAACAGAAATACAAATGTGCAAGTTTTTTATTTTTATTTAAGTGTGTGGGTAAACAGTGGTCGCTATTAAGCTATTTACTAAATATTGAGATCAATACTTTTTCAACAAATACAACATGAATAAACTTTTACACTCTTCACATACATCTTTTACACTTTTCAGTGTGAGCATGATTTGATACAATATTGCTAGTAATATTTTGTTATCAACGTTGACAAACAAAGCCATTTCCTATCCACTATTTTTCCTTCATTCTACCACGACACATAAGGCAAAATTGTAAGATTATTGTACCTATGTAGATTTCTTATATACCTGCTAACCTCAAGGTAATCTTTTAGCATAGTCTTAGGACATCTTATCTTAGACGTGCACACTCAGTTTCCATTTTCAACTAGTAAACTTGATTAGATTCCAAATAAGATCTACACCAAAGCAAACATTACGTTAGATACAAGCTTCTAATGAAGATATTTACACTAACTTCGCTACGAAAGTCCAACTTTAATTAAAGTTGGTCAATCCTAAAATTGTGGAGAAGCTTGGTTCAAAAACTGACTCGCAAAAAAATATACGGTAAAATTGTCAAGTCCTCATCAAGGGTGAGGGTGCATTATCAACAGTAATACAACCGTACAAGGTTTCATTTATAATTGTGGCTCGTTCCAGTCGTAAAACTCTTGGAGTCCTTTGTTCTAACTCTTTACAGCCCGCTAGGTGGTTGGGGGAAGTCACGAGAGGCAGCGGTGTGCAGTGATTATGTGGAACGGTGGTTTAGCAGGGTTCGGAGGAATCGTTCAGCAAACATAGTGCAAATTAGATATGTATTGAGAATTTTTTAAAGCTCGGTTGACGCTACACTAATTTTACATTCATCATAATAGAGCCTACACACCAAAGCCAGTCGGGCATGTCGACAACATTCGTACGCGTTTAATTCACATGTCACAGACATGCCCACCGGCTTTGACATCTAGGATCCATATATATGCTTAAGTAATATAAATACTTATGTCATGATAACTTCTTATGTCTGATAAATTTTCCTTGTAAGGTTTTCTTTTTTAGATAATTTTCTAAATCAGCTTTTAATTGTTGGATTCAATTACAGATAAATTTTGAAATCAAACAAAGATTTGAATCTTACCTTCCAAGAGTTTTCTGGGTGGTTTTCACTTTAAAACTTGCCCAAACATTTACTCAAGCTTAGTCTGAGCTGTTTTTTTAATTGCTCAATCCGAGAACATTGTTAGAGATTTTCTTTTCAGCAATAAATCACTCAAAATTGTACCAGATTAAAATGTCAAATGTCATCTAATAAATCATCTGCCCCTTCCGCGAATATTTCGAAACTTGTGACAAAGTGCTAATTATGTTAGCATTTAATTTCTTCAGGAAGTCGAAAGTTTAATTCTGTGAATGTTTGAGGAAACGCCTGCGGACCAAATCTGAATGTGAAATTCCGCAAACACAGACCGTGGGCCTTTTTTGCTTTTGAATTTTATATGTTAGCCTTTTTTTCGTGATTTAGAATATTAGAGAAGTGTTTGTGACATGTTACATTTAATGATACATCATCATCATATTGGGGTCGGCTTCAAGTCTGACCGGATGCAGCTAAATGCCAATATTTTACATGGAGTGACTGCCTATTCTACCTCCACAACCTATCTAGTACTAGGTAAAACGATACCCCTTGGTCAGACTGGTTGTCAGACTTTCGGGCCACTGACTACCTGTAACAATTGTCAAAGATCTACAAATGATAGCCGGGACCAACGGCTTAACGTGCTTTTCGAGGCACGGAGGAAACTCGGTTTGTAATGGGTGGTCACCCATCCACGGACAGCGGCTGTTATAAATAAAGATCGAATATTCGGATACATATTTATCTAAAGTTTAACTAGAATGGAGCGCGCATCAGTTCGGGAAAAGCCCCGGTTCATTTATATGATATTATTGTTTAATTCAAATGAATTATGCTTAGTCATATTTACTATTTTGTTCTAAGAATTTGAATTGAAATATTGTTGTTATTTTAAACGAACTTTTTGCTGGTTTTAAAGAGATTGTAAATATTCATTATGCTTTTGAGTACAACATTTTATACATACTAAATAATTATGAAATTTTGCGAACCTGGCATTTAAATTGGCATTTAAATAAGCCGCTTCCATAGTTTTGAAACCATTTGCCGGGATAAAACGTACTTTAGGTAAATATGTATCCGAATATCCGATTCCTAGTTACAATTAAGATTATTGGTGGGAAATACTAATCGACTGAAAAGATTTTGTTAAGTGAACAGTTATGAAATTCATAAATGTTTTGAATGTAAGAACTTTTCACAGCTATGCTTATCACAGAAGGAAATGACATAAAAGTTTTCAAAAGAAATGTACGAATGAATGAATGGCTCTGTCTAAAATCAAAAGACTTTCAAAGCATTTTTTTATTGCTCTAAAAAATATGCTTTGGTTTTTATTATGAAAACCAGAAAAGAATTTCTCAGGAAAAGATTAACTATTTTATTTACGATTTTCTCCGAATTAGAAAAATAAAAGAGCGATGATTGTCCCCTTATTGATAAAACAAGAGAATATCGTTTTCGTGTTTTTGATTAAGATAAAATAGATTTCCTCTTTACGTGGGTGTTCCCGGATATTCCATTTTCGTCTCTTCAGCCTTAGGCTTCGGTACTCGTACCTAACATTACTGTTTGATTTATGTGGTAAGTAAGGAATGGAAAGAAATTAATATATAAGATTTAGCCAAACGGAAGCAAATCCCGCGCGTCATTCGGAACGATTGCATCGATTATGACAAGCTTCGGGATCATAAATAGTGACGTCCATCCTCAAAAGCAAGTTTCGCTGCAAAGCAGCCTAATGTGCATCGCAAAAAAGAACTCGATATATACACCGTGTAAATCACCTCATCATGAAGCCGTCAACCAAGCATTCTGTACATGAAACTAAGTAACTTTACGCAAAAATTATTGCTAGGAAACGACTTTTTTTTGGGGGGTGTAAAATCATGTTTAGTGGTAGAACTCAATGTAACGCACTCAAAACATTGTGCTGATCGACGGATTGAATAGTATGGGGGTTGTGGAGGTGTTTAAAGTAAAAATCTTACATTAAAAACTTGTATATAAAAAAAAAATTGTCAAAAAGTTGGAACTTTGACCCCTAATATCTCCGTAACTAGAAGGTTCCCAGGTATGGTGTAGAACAAAAAAATGATCGCAATAACAGGGAGAACCATTGCCTTTCGGCTTCGTTAAGAGGTGTTTTACACCCTTTATAACACTATATCACCCTGTTATCCCGGAAGGGTCAGGCCAGAAGTGTACCTAAATAGTACACCCACATTTCGCCAGTTATGAATAAGTACAATGTAATAGGGGGCGAGCCTATTGCTGCTACCGAGAAATTCCAGATGGAAAAAACCCAATAACATTTTGTCCGACTTGGGAATCCAACTCAGGACCTCATGCTCAGAAGTCGCGATTGCGACCGCCAGACCAACGAGGCAGGGTTCACAACTTTTTCGAGTTTCTGGCGGTAGGTATCCATGCGCTCCGTGTATGTGTGTCAGACGCGCGCGACGCTCCGGGAAGAGTGGCGGCTCTAGTTATACTGGGCGGAACGCGCGCTAATTTAGGTGTTTCCTTCATATTATTAAAACCAATACACATTATGAAAATCTAAAATGTTAACGTTATAGAAAACATGTAGTTTTGTTATTATTTAAAAGCTGATGACCTTCCGTGAAGGTTTTACGCCGTACCGAGGATTTATTTTCTTTTTTAGAGATTACTTTGGCATTATTTTGTTAAGTAATAACGATGCAGCAAGGGATCATACGAACGGAATTATTTCGAAATTACGTATCGTTGCCTCGGTGCGCCTTTAAGCATATCGGAATGTGTACGGTAACTAAGATTCTGGCGTTTATGTCACTGGCAAGACAAAGTACGAGTATGTTCTTCACATTATGAACTCTTTTTAAAAACCTGTTTAAGTACCTAACTTACATTCCAAAATTAAATTTTCATTGCGTCATCACCTAAAAACAAAAAACGACACAATTAATATTCTCCACGGCTTCTTTTAGGAGGCGCCAAAGTTTAAAAGGAGCACATGCCCCCATAGAAAAGATAACTCGTAAATCTTTGGAAACTTTCAACGCCGTTCAAGACTGTCGGAATTTCCTAGGAAACGGTACAATACGGGCTGGTAGGGAAGTATAATATAATGGTCCAGTAAAGTTTGTGTTAGGGGGATCGTGGCGGCTATTCTTTTTAAAGAAAAAGGAGGGTTTTGACATTTTATTTAATGCTTGTAGTTTGTGTCGTGGATTGAGTCGTTAGTATTAGCAGGAATAGTTGTTTTTACCTCTTGCAACTTGAAAATAGTCTATATTTGTTTTATTTTCAAAGCATCGAGGATTTTTGTGGCTTGTGGTTAGTGCCGGCCCAACCTGATGTCAGAGCTTTAGAGGCCATGCCATGGGCCTTGGCTTAGAAAAATTTGAGGTGCCTTGGGTAAGAACTTGTTACCTATGACTTGGCAGTCCTGTTGGTCACGTCACTAGAATATCACTGCTTTTTTTGTTAAGTATCGAGGATGATAATCTTAGTCGAACATTATTAGATAGTTCGATGTTGTGTCAATACCTTTCAAATGCGACTGGACCGTTAAAAAAGGACTACACTCGACGCGCGTATAGCGTGACTGGTAATTAGTGACCGATACATAAACACAGTGCAAACATCAGAAAAAAGACAAAGCTGACAGATGCTCTTACAAAAGCACTAGCACTAAAATGGCGTTGGGCTGGTCATGTCGGTGATGACAGATGGACTATTCAAACCACGAGTTGGGCAGGACCACCGAATAAAAGAAAGGTCGGAAGACCACTCAAAAGATGGTCTGATGACATTGCGAAGACTGCTGGCTGAAACTGGCTAAATCTTGCCAAGGACCGCGAAAAGTGGAAAAAGATGGAGGAGGCCTTTACCCGTAATGGGACTACATCTAACAAACTAACACTAACTAACTAAAATAAGTTACTAACACTCAATTATTAATAAGTACTAAATGTCAGTGTGTAAATTTACCTGAGATGAGAAATAAAAGGCTTTTTATTTTATTTACATAAACACATGATTATACTCATGATAACAAACAACTTTCTTATAGAAATATTTTTTTATACTTATTCTGCAACACAACAGCCATATGGAATTCGGGGTTGCAAGCATACTAAATATGGCCATCAACCGGCATGTAATAACACGGGATCTAAAAATAACTATCGAAATGTGAGTGTAATATTAGGTACACCTCTGACTAACCTTTTAGGGATTATTATGAATATTATCCTAACTAATATTATAAATGCGAAAGTAAGTTTGTTTGTTACGCTTTCACGCGAAAACTACTCAACCGATCATCATGGAACTTTGTACACATATTTTTGGAGGTATTAAAAGTAACATAGGCTATATATCATCACGCTACGGCTAATAAGAGCGGTGCAGCAAAAAAAAATGTTGCGAAAACGGGGAAAATGTGACGCAGACGAAGTTGCACGGGACAGCTAGGGTTAGTATAAAGAAATTCAAAATATTTTCTTCCATGGTTAGTACAAAAAAAAGGATAGCTGCAAATGAACTACCAGTTAGCTATTCTACAGTAAAATTAAAGTACAAAAATGTCTGAAAATTTTTCGTACTTTTCTCTTAGCTAATTACACTCCTCTCTGCCAAAGAAATAAGGAAAATGAATCGTGATTTAGGTACCTACCTATGTTAAAAGTATAATTATGTAAATCAGAAGGACATTTTTGCGGGTAGCTTTTTCTCGGTTACAAGGGTAGTTGATTTACATTTTTAAAGCCAAGTGCGTTCGGTCAAGCCTTTCCTAAATTTTCTTTTCATCATAACTCGCTTTATACCTCAATTTATGTTAATGATCTTAAAAAAGGCCTAAGAATAGAGATAAATAAGGAATGATGTTCTCGATATTGCTCGACAGTGCTTTTGTGTTTATATAGGGGGAGCTCGCGCCTAAATAATAACAGCCACTCGGCTAAATGTTTAGGTTAAACCGTGCTTGTCTAGGTTGGTCCGTGGATAGGGCACCCCCCATTACATACCGAGGCCCTCCGTGCCTCGGAAAGCACGTTAAGCTGTTGGTTCCGTCTGTTTTTTTTTTTTTTTAAACGTTGCCCCCCACACTAGGAATTTCTCCTGTATCGTGGGTGCGTTTACAAACATTTAAACTCACATACACAAACAGCCAGACCCGGAACAACTATCTGTAGGCCATACAAATATTTGTTCTGTGCGGGGATCGAACCCACGACACGCAGCGCAGCAGTCGATCGCTCAACCACTGCGCCAAATTTGTAGATCATTGACAGTCGTTACAGGTAGTCAGTGGCCCGAAAGTCTGACAATCAGTCTTACCAAGAGGTTTTGTATGTCAGAGTACTATCTGGGTTGTGGAGGTCAGATAGGCAGTCGCTCCATGTAAAATACTGGTATTTACCTGCAGCTGGTTACTCTGTAAGCAAACTGCAACATATTTGGGAAAAGGCTAGAAGTGGAAGAACAAATTATTAACAAATTATTATATTTATTTCACACATCCCAAAATTCACACAAAATGGTTTCTGACATCCACAAGACCTAACTGGACTATTAAAGTTAACTAATGTTTTCAAACTTCATCAATGTTGGACAGTTCTTATTTATGTAACGAAAACTTTTCCAATAAACTACTAACATGCCCTGTATTTGTCCGAACTAATAGCATTTAGTTCAGCGGAATTTTAAAAAGTTTTGCCTGAAATTGTTCGAACAAAGGATGTGTGTACGTGTTACGTGTTTAAGACAAAGCGCGGGCTTAGGAGGTGCATACACCAAGTGCGTTTATTTATCTGGGGTTCTAAACTGACCTCATTAAGGTCAATATCGACACCTGTATTCCCTGAAGTGCGTACACCCAGGCGTTGCCTCGTTGGTATAGTGATCGCAGGCGACTCGACTGCCGAGAAGAGGACTTGAGTTAGATTTCTGGGTCGGGCAGTGTTATTGGATTTTTCCATTAGGAATGTCTCACTCTTACTCACACTCTTTACTTAAATCAGGATTTTTAATGCGACTCAAAACATAACTTGCAAAATTGTGGGTGTACAATTAGGTACATCTCTGCCTAAACCTCCAGGGATTACAGGGGTGATATTATGATGTATGATGTATGATTTAGATTATCCTATGTTCATCTGAGAGAACAAACTGGCCACACTACTCTGCTATCATACAGTTTATAACTAGTACGGAGGGTATATAGTGTCCAATTTGTTTGTCACAAAACTAACCATCATCATCATCTGCCTAGCCTTTTCCCAAACTATCTTGGGGTCGGCTTCCAGTCTAACCGGATGCAGCTGAGTACCAGTATTTTACATGAAGCGACTGCCTATCTGACCTCCACAACCCAGTAACTAGGTAATACGATACCCCTTGGTAAGACTGGATGACAGACTTTTTGGCTTCTGACTACTCGTAACGACTGTCAAAGATCTACAAATGACAGCAAAAACTAACCAATAAGTTACAAATACAATACATCATCAATAGTAAAATTATTCTTTTCTACGCGTTATAAACAAACATGTTGTTGAAAAATTGTAAACATAGGCTAAGTTTAACAAAAATAAAATGTATTATTTCCTTTATTAATTTCAAACCATATTATTTACATTTTTAAATATTTTTACAAAGGTAATATAAAAAAACATTTAAAAATATAAAAAAAAATAGTAGCCCACCGGCATCAGGAACAGGGTCCGGGCTACCGGTGGCCAGGGCTTCTGAGAGAGGAACCTCCTAACAATACGCGCCGTTTCTAAAAGTACTGCTTTCTGAATCAAGCCCTTGATCCAGCTGCCAAGCGAAAGCCTACTCAAATGTTGGTCGAGGCTTTTGACAATTAAGCCATTGGCCGATATGACTATCGGCACAATGACTGCTGTACATCCCACATGTCGACAACCTCGCGAGCCAGATCTAGATACTTGAATTGTTTATCTTTCTCTGCTTTCACGAGGTTCTCGTCATGCGGGACCGTTATATCAACAATCATTGCGCGACGCTCCAATCGATCTATCAACACAATGTCAGGCTTATTGGCAACAATAGTCCTGTCAGTAAATAAAATAATAAAAATAAATTTATTATTATGATTTTTTTCATAGTAACTCAGTCATATGTTAATCAGTAGCGATAAAATATCATCTCGATTCGATTTACAAATTACAAAGTGCAACGTCTAATTGAATTAAATTTCCCGATTAAAACTCGGTGTGTAACAGTCCTAACATAGATTTAATAAGTGAAACCTAGGGATTTAACAAAGTTCGTAACTTGACCTAATTTATTGTTAGTAGAGCCGAGACTAGCTTAACGGTTATAGTTTCAGTGGCTTTACTAACATATGTGTTAATCTAACTAACCAGTTATGCTGAAGACTAGTTATTCGGTTTGATTCAGTTAGTAGCAGTTTAACCTTGGATTAAGTTAATTAGAATTTGACAATTAGCTAATGCTGTTAGTGATTCTTGTTACGTAGGTAATGTCTTAGTAATAACTATCCCTTCATCATCATCAGCCTATAATGTTCCCACTGCTGGGAAACAGGCCTCCTCTCAATTAGAGGGAGTGGCCTTTATTATACCACGCGAGACCAGTGCGGGTTTGTAGATGTCACAAGTCTTTGAATTTTTAGTTCTAGGACATGCCGGTTTCCTCACGATGTTTTCTTTCACCGTTTTTAGAGCAGCGGTTATGAAATAAATTACACAAAGTAATGCGCCTGCCTGGGTTCGAACCTTCGACTTACTACTCGTAAATCGGGGCTACCACCACTGGTCCACCGGTGCTCTCTACTACTATAGAGGGTGTAAAACACCTCTTAACGAAGCCGAAAGGCACTGGTTCTCCCTGTGATTGCGATCATTTTTTTGTTCTACACCATATCTGGGAACCTTCTAGTTAAGGAGATATTATTGGTCAAAGTTCCAACTTTTTGAGAAGTATTTTTTTAAATACAAGTTTCTAATGTAAGATTTTTACTTTAAACACCTCCACGACCCCCATACTATTCAATCCTTCCATCAGCACAATGTTTTGAGTGCGTTACATTGAGTTCTACCACAAAACATGATTTTACACCCTCCAAAAAAAAGTCGTTTCCCAGCAATAATTTTTGCGTAAAGTTACTTAGTTTCATGTACAGAATGCTTGGTTGACGGCTTCGTGATGAGGTGATTTACATCGTGTATATATATATATATATATATATATATTATATTTATTATAGTATAGTTACTAAATAAATATACCTTATTTAGAATAAATGTGACTAACCGACACATTAGCGTCCATTTTCATTGGTATCATCATCTTTGACTGTTTAAAATCATATCATCTGCCTTTTTTTTTCCTGTTTGTACATATAATACTTTCCTTAGTATGGTTTCGGCGTTCATCACAGAATTTCTCGTTAAGATGCAATACGTTCATTACGTTTCATGTCTCTGAAACTTAAAGAGTTTTCTAAGTAGAAAAAGTTGTGTCCGTTTTCAGTTATACAAGGTGTTGTTTTGCATCCTCGTCAAATTCAAGGAGGTAACTATGCTAATGATTCTCGTCCCGAATCAATAATAAAGTGGGTAGGTAATTTTCCTTTTTTTTTATCAAAATTGGTAAGTGTAAAACACCCGTGTTTTAAACGCAGCCCGTCTGATCCTGGCTCTATAACCACGCTTTCATACATACAAACAATTTCAAACGTTTATTCAATAAATTCTTATTCCCTAAACCACGTTAAGGGGGAAAATATGAAATACTGAAAAACTTAAACAACCAAAAAAAAAAATGAGTTTATTAATAATTGACTAGGTACAGTAATTTTTAGGGTATAGTAGTTCTAGGTATAGTAATTGATTATTTATGTCTTTCGTGACATCCTCTTGAATTTTGACGAGGATGCAAAACAACACCTCTTATTAAGGAAAACCTAATTACTGCCAAAGAAAAGGCACATAGCAATCCGCTCAACAATGAAATATTAAAACAAAGGCACGCGTATCTGGTTTTAGTCAGAGGAGCTCGTGGCTACATAATAACAGTCGTTGAGGTCGATCTTCAGGTCAAGCCGTACTTGCCAAGGTTGGTCCGTGGATGGGTGACCATAATTACATTTCGAGTTTCCTCCGTGCCTAGAAAAGCACGTTAAGCCGTTGGTCCCGACTGTCATTTGTAGATCTTTGATAGTCGTTACGGGTTTTTGCGACCCGAAAGTCAACTAGTCAAGAGAGACAACTAGTCTTACCACTGGGTATCGTTTTACCCAGTACTAACTGGGTTGTGGAGGTCAGATAAGCAGTCGCTCCATGTAAAATACTACATGCTAAATTTGCATGCTTCATCCAGTTAGACTGGAAGCAGACCAACAAAGTTGGGAAAAGGCCTGGCAGATGATGATGCAAGCTGCTTAGATGTGCAATCTGCTTTTAATCAACTTTAAATCTTAACACGAAGAATCAAGTATGAAAATGTAACTACACCGCGGTTTGCTCCTGCTATCGCGTTGCCCAATTATACTAAAATTACTCCTTTAATAAATGAAAATCCTTGGGAGCCTTAATTTTAACCTGTGCCGCACAAAATGCGAAGGTTGTTTGAATTATTCAAACGCAGTGTACGTTACAAATGTAGCCGTGGAGAATGGGCAAAGGCTCTCAAAGTTTTGAGGTAGACGCAAACAGAGAAGTTTTTGTTAAATCAGCACATTTAACACTAATAATTTCTGGGAACTGTGAGATGGCAGCATGTTGTTTTAGCCAAATTGGTAAAATTCTTTATTAAGTGTACTCTTCACTACCATCATCTGCCTAGTCTTTTTCCAACCTACGTTGTGACCGGATACAACTGAATACCAGTATTTACATGGAATGACTGCCCGTCTGACCTCCATAACTAACATAATTCTGAGTAATACGAAACCTCTTGGTTGGACTGGTTGTAAAGACTGTCAATGGTTTACAAATGACAGCTGGAACCAACTCGGTATGTAATGAATGGTCACCACACAAACGTCATCCTCAGACCAACCTAGCCAAGCACGGCTTAACCTGATGATCGAAACCTTTTTTTTACGGATGGGAAATCATCAAATGGCTCCTCCCGCTCTGGCCGGAAAGGGTGGAAGTGTCAGACTTGTACTGACTAAAACCCATCCATGTTCCTTCTTAGCCCTTTGTGTTCCAGGGCCAAGGTATCTCTTTCGAACATTCCCGCAGCTAACATCGGCCCCTAAGTTCTGAAATAGTAGCATTTGTCAGCACATGGGGATGTGCAAAAATAAAATGGCGTCAAAACTACAAAGTTTTAAGGAAAGTTCGTTTAAGGGAGTGACCATACTCATCGACGTGGAATAGGCTTGAACCCCGTCATCCAAACCGAAACATGATATCTTATACACTTCCTAAAGTATATAACATAACATTATCTCACGCTTGTAATCCCTGATGGGTTAGGCAAAAGTGCACCCTAACATTACATCCACATTTCGCCAGTTATATTCAAGTCCCATGTAATAGGGGGCGAGCCTATTGCCATCATCCGGGCAAAAATAAAGACTCCTGTGCTGCTATTAAGAAATTCCTGGAGGGAAACCAATATCCTTTGTTCCGAACTCGAAATCGAACCCAAGGCCTAAAACCCAGCATCTCGGCAGTTAACGAGAAACTCTATAAGATTAATATTAAACCAACTGAATTTCATAAGCAAATCAGGATTAAGTTATCTTAGGTACTAGCAATTAATAATCTTAATTTAATTTAGCAACTAACGTCGTTACCAAATAATTACGTAGGTAACTAAGCGTTTACGGAAACCAATTACTTTGGTCATGTTTTCTCGGAAAACACAGAATTTTCCATTTAATTTAATACTAGCGCAATTTGCCCGGAGGAAATTAATTTCTTGACTGTTTCACGAAATCTGATATTGAAATGACGATTTTAAGTGATAAATAAATAATAGTGAGTTTTTATGAGAGGGGGCGAGCTTATTGCCATGTACTGGACATGAAATTCTAGCCCATGGGGTAATATTTACTTCACACTAGCCTATACCCGCTGCTTCGCACGCGTGGAGGTCGGTTATTGTCCAACTGGATCGTACTACCCGGATAAAAAATATCTTAGGTGTTCCAGGTTATAAACGTGCCAAATATCATCCAAATCTGTTCAATAGTTTTCACGTGAAAGAGTAACAAACATACATTCTCACAAACTTTCGTATTTATAATATTAGTAGGATTTTAAGCACACAATGTACAGAGGCGGACTAAATGCCAATGGTATATTTTACTGGTCAACCGTTTGGTGATGCAGAGAAAAACTGTGTGTGTAGGTGCAATATTGAGAAAATGGTGGATTAATTTGAAAAAAAAATACAAATAGGGGATCGGACTGGGTAAAGAAAACGACATTCTATTTTGTCCGTCAGACAGGTAATACAAAAATATTAGACACGTATTTTTTGTTTTATCAAAATATTAAAAAAATACTTAGAACTCATTAAAGTTGGAGAGTGGGGGCTTACTACGTCACAAGTGGGTATAAAACTTACCTACATGTGACGTCATGCGCCATTTCAACTCAATATATCTCCGTAATTTTATGTGAAAAAAAGAATAGGATTATCCCCTATTCCAATTATAAACTATTAATATAGTAACATAATCCTATGCTAATGAGAACCAACCTGGGTCTGACGTCTGTTTGAAAATCTGGTAGCCAAAGCTAATCATTCGTTCTGACAGCTTATCCACAGTATCTTAAATCTTTCTGATCATAATTAATATCGGATTAAAGTGCTAAACAAAGATTAGTTTGGTCAACATTTTGATAAACTTTAATCGGTTGATCAATCAACGTTCACTGTTTACTAAGGGATCAGAAGATAGTTTTAGGTCAAATAACAGTTAAGTCGATTATTATTTTGGCTTCAACTTTGTAACGCCTTGGCGCCTCTAGTTCAGATTACAGTTTGAAATTAAAAGACTCTGTTTCCCAATATTGGGCTTTCCTAGGAAACGCTTTATGCTTAGTTTCATGTACAGAATGCTTGGTTGACGGCTTCGTGATGAGGTGATTTACACCGTGTACATATATATATATATATATATATATATTATATTTATTATAGTATAGTTACTAAATAAATATCCCTTATTTAGAATAAATGTGACTAACCGACACATTAGTGTCCATTTTCATTGGTATCATCTTTGACTGTTTAAAATCATATCATCTGCCTTGCTTTTTTCCTGTTTGTACATATAATACTTTCCTTAGTATGGTTTCGGCGTTCACCGCAGAATTTCTCGTTAAGATGCAATACGTTCATTACGTTTCATGTCTCAAAAACTTAAAGAGTTTTCTAAATAGAAAAAGTTGTGTCCGTTTTCAGTTATACAAGGTGTTGTGTTCCATCCTCGTCAAATTGCTAATGATTCTCGTCCCGAATCACTAATAAAATGGGTAGGTAATTTTTCTTTTTTTTCTTTTTTACCAAAATTTGTAAGTGTAAAACACCCGTGTTTTAAACGCGGCCCGTCTGATCCTGGCTCTATAACCACGCTTTCATACATACAAACAATTTCAAACGTTTATTCGATAAATTCTTATTCCCTAAACCACGTTAAGGGGGAAATTATGAAATACTGACAAACTTAAACAACCAACAAAATTTGAGTAATTAGTTTATTAATAATTGACTAGGTACAGTAATTTTTAGGGTATAGTAGTTCTAGGTATAGTAATTGATTATTTATGTCTTTCGTGATATCCTCTTGAATTTTGACGAGGATGCAAAACAACACCTTGTATTAAGGAAAACCTAATTATTGCCAAAGAAAAGGCACATAGCAATCCGCGCAACAATGAAATATTAAAACAAAGTCACGCGTATCTGGTTTTAGTCAGAGGAGCTCGTGGCTAAATATTAACAGTCGTTGAGGTCGATCTTCAGGTCAAGCCGTACTTGCCAAGGTTGGTCCGTTGAAGGGTGACCCCATATAACATACCGAATTTCCTCCGTGCCTCGGAAAGCACGTTAGGCCGTAGGTCCCGACTGTTATTTGAAGATCTTTGACAGTCGTTACGGGTAGTCAGCGTATCGTATTACTCAGTACTAACGGGGTGTTAGAATCAAATCAATCAAATCAAAATATTTTTATTTTACATAGGCCTACTTATAAAACGTCAACAAAAGGTGCACGGTTCGGGTCGGTCGTTTCCTATGGAGAAGAACCGGCAAGAAACTCCATGGTTACTCTTTTAAAATCATTTGGTTTTACAATATTTGAAGTTACAGCGTTTAAGTATGGGAGGACAGCGTAGGCCCGACAATAAGTTGATTGCTTACTAATGAAGGTAGTAATAGGAAAAAAAAATACAAGCCTACAATGTCCACACATTCACAAAAAATAGGTAAATAAAAAGAATCTATACAAAAGTAAAAATAAAACAATAAAGGAACACTAACTTAAATAATAGACACAGGTAGAAGTCAGATAAGCAGTCGCTCCATGTAAAATACTACGTGCTAAATCTGCATGCTGCATTCAGTTAGACTGGAAGCAGACCTCAACATAGTTGGGAAAATGCTAGGCAGATGATTATGAAAGCTGCTTATATGTGCAATCTGCTTTTAATCAACTTTAAATCTTAACACGAAGAATCAAGTATGAAAATGTAACTACACCGCGGTTTGCTCCTGCTATCGCGTTGCCCAATTATACTAAAATTACTCCTTTAATAAATGAAAATCCTTGGGAGCCTTAATTTTAACCTGTGCCGCGCAAAATGCGAAGGTTGTTTGAATTATTCAAACGCAGTGTACGTTACAAATGTAGCCGTGGAGAATGGGCAAAGGCTCTCAAAGTTTTAAGGTAGGCGCAAACAGAGAAGTTTTTGTTAAATCAGCACATTTAACACTAATAATTTGTGGGAACTGTGAGATGGCAGCATGTTGTTTTAGCCAAATTGGTAAAATTCTTTATTAAGTGTACTCTTCACTACCATCATCTGCCTAGTCTTTTTCCAACCTACGTTGTGACCGGATACAACTGAATACCAGTATTTACATGGAATGACTGCCCGTCTGACATCCATAACTAACATAATTCTGAGTAATACGAAACCTCTTGGTTGGACTGGTTGTAACGACTGTCAATGGTTTACAAATGACAGCTGGAACCAACTCGGTATGTAATGAATGGTCACCACACAAACGTCATCCTCAGACCAACCTAGCCAAGCACGGTTTAACCTGATGATCGACACCTTTTTTTTACGGATGGGAAATCATCAAATGGCTCCTCCCGCTCTGGCCGGAGCGGGTCGAAGTGTCAGACTTGTACTGACTAAAACCCATCCATGTTCCTTCTTAGCCCTTTGTGTTCCAGGGCCACGGTATCTCTTTCGAACAGTCCCGCAGCTAAGATCAGCCCCTAAGTTCTAAAATTGTAGCAATTGTCATAAACTTTTGTGAGCACATGGGGATGTGCAAAAATAAAATGGCGTCAAAACTACAAAGTTTTAAGGAAAGTTCGTTTAAGGGAGTGACCACACTCATCGACGTGGAATAGGCTTGAACCCCGTCATCCAAACCGAAACATGATATCTTATACACTTCCTAAAGTATATAACATAACATTATCTCACGCTTGTAATCCCTGATGGGTTAGGCAAAAGTGCACCCTAACATTATATCCACATTTCGCCAGTTATATTCAAGTACCATGTAATAGGGGGCGAGCTTATTGACATCATTCGGGCAAAAATAAAGACCCCGGTTCTGCTACTAAGAAATTCCTGAAGGGAAACCAATATACTTTGTTCCGACCTCGAAATCGAACCCAAGGCCTAGAACCCAGCAGCTCGGCAGTTAACGAGAAACTCTATAAGATTAATATTAAACCAACTGAATTTCATAAGCAAATCAGGATTAAGTTATCTTAGGTACTAGCAATTAATAATCTTAATTTAATTTAGCAACTAACGTCGTTACCAAATAATTACGTAGGTAACTAAGCGTTTACGGAAACCAATTACTTTGGTCATGTTTTCTCGGAAAACACAGAATTTTCCATATAATTTAATACTAGCGCAATTTGCCAGGAGGAAATTAATTTCTTGACTGTTTCACAAAATCTGATATTGAAATGACGATTTTAAGTGATAAATAAATAATAGTGAGTTTTTATGAGAGGGGGCGAGCTTATTGCCATGTACTGGACATGAAATTCTAGCCCATGGGGTAATATTTATTTCACACTATACCCGCTGCTTCGCACGCGTAGAGGTCGGTTATTGTCCAACTGGAACGTACTGCCCGGATAAAAAATAACCTATGTGTTAATCCAGGTTATAAACGTGCCAAATATCATCCAAATCTGTTCAATAGTTTTCGCGTGAAAGAGTAACAAACATACATTCTCACAAACTTTCGCATTTATAATATTAGTAGGATTTTAAGCACACAATGTACAGAGGCGGACTTAATGCCAATGGTATATTTTACTGGTCAACCGTTGGGTGATGCAGAGAAAAACTGTGTGTGTAGGTGCAATATTGAGAAAATGGTGGATTAATTTGAAAAAAAAATACAAATAGGGGATCGGACTGGGTAAAGAAAACGACATTTTATTTTGTCCGTCAGACAGGTAATACAAAAATATTAGACACGTATTTTTTGTTTTATCAAAATATTAAAAAAATACTTAGTTAGAACTCATTAAAGTTGGAGAGTGGGGGCTTACTACGTCACAAGTGGGTATAAAACTTACCTACATGTAACGTCATGCGCCATTTCAACTCAATATATCTCCGTAATTTTATGTGAAAAAAGAAAAAATACGTGTCCAATACTTTTCAATAAACTACCAGACGGACAAAGAAAAAAAAAATAGGATTATCCCCTATTCCAATTATAAACTATTAATATAGTAACATAATCCTATGCTAATGAGAAATACTTCAGCTAACCTGGGTCTGACGTCTGTTTGAAAATCTGGTAGCCAAAGCTAATCATTCGTTCTGACAGCTTATCCACAGTATCTTAAATCTTTCTGATCATAATTAATATCGGATTAAAGTGCTAAACAAAGATTAGTTTGGTCAACATTTTGATAAACTTTAATCGGTAAATCAATCAACGTTCACTGTTTACTAAGGGATCAGAAGATAGTTTTAGGTCAAATAACAGTTAAGTCGATTATTAGTTTGGCTTCAACTTTGTAACGCCTTGGCGCCTCTAGTTCAGATTACAGTTTGAAATTAAAAGACAAATCAAGAAAGCCCAATATTGGGAAATAGATTTCCCAATATTGGGCTTTCCTAGGAAACGCTTTGATTCCTTCTCAAATAGTTTAAGTCTTATACGTTTAAATAAATACACTCAAAAAAAAAAGACATTCCTGTTTCGGCAGGATCAGACACGTCAGCGGCCGAAACACCTACTTGGGGTCGGCTTTCAGTCTAACCGAACGCAGCTGAATGCGAGTATTTAACATTGAACGACAGCCTATCTGACCTTCACAATCCAGCTAGGACTGGGTAATACGATACCCCTTGGTAAGACTGACTGTCAGACTTTCGGTCCACTGACTACCTGTACCGACGGTCAAAGATCTGCAAATGACAACCGGGACCAACAGCTTAACCTGCTTTACGAAGCACGGAGCAAACTCCGTATGTACTAGGCGGTCACCCATCCACGGATCAACCTAGGCAAGCGCGCGGCTTAACTTGAAAATCGACCCAAGCGAGTGTTATTATCTAGCCACGAGTTCTTTCTCACATTTCCTTCTGTCAATCTAACTAAAGAAACAGCGAGACAGTAAAAGCAACTAGCTGTCCAAGAATATCTGACAAGAACGGCTTTTAGTGGCAGATGGCCGTTATGGTGTCACTAAGGGGAAAAGGGTGCACTTAGGGCCAGCTCCCGGAAAAGGATGCAATTAATTGTGGCCTGTCTCATATAATGACTTGGCTGAAAATAACTTTGTTTTTTTTTTGTTACAGCCTTTGGCCTGTTTGGTATTTTTGTTGAATATCTCCCCACTATCATAGATGGTCGTGGTAATTATCGAGTAATACAAGGTGTTGTTTTACATCCTCGTCAAAATTGAGGAGGTTGTCACAAAAGACATAAATAATCAATTAAAATTACGGTACCTAGTTAATTATTAATAAACACTGATTTTTTTGTTTCTTAATGTTTGTCAGTATTTCAGAATGACCCCCTTAACGCGGTTTAGGTAATTAGAAATGATTGAATAATCGTTTGAGATTGTTTGTATGTGTGGAAGCGAGGTTATAGAGCGAGAGTCAGACGGCCCGCGTTTAAAACACGAGTTGTTCACACTTACCGATTTCCGTAAATTAGAAAAAAATAAAAATAACCTACTCATTTTATTATTGATTCGGGACGAGAATTATGAGCATAGGTACCTCCTTGAATTTGACGAGGATGCAAAACAAGACCTTGTATAGAAGTAGGGATGTTGATCTGAACCCAAATTAATTGCGACTAGCTTTTGCGCGCTTATTTACTAATCATAAGTAGATAGTCCAGCCCATGGCTTCACCCGCGTTTTGTTCGGTAATTGTCCCACGGTATCGTACTCCTGGTATAAAAAGTATTCTATGTGCTATTCCAGACTTATATCTAACTCTGTGCCAAATTTCATCCAGATCCATTCAGTAGTTTTGTGTAAAATCCTCACAAACTTTCGCATTGATAATATTAGTAGGATAACATCATCATCATCATCAGTTTATAATGTTCCCACTGCTGGGAGACAGGCCTCCTTTCTATAAGAGTGAGTGTGGATAGTTTCCTCACGATGTTTTACTTGACCGTTTTTGAAAGCAACGGTGATGAAATAAATTACACAAAGTAATGCTTCTGTCTGGGTTCGAACCCCTGGCTTACTGCTCGTAAGTCGGGGCTGCCACCACCGGGCCATCGCTGCTCTCATAGGATAACATAGCCAGCACTATTGCTAGGAAGATATTGTTTGATGTTACGATTAACTATAATAATATAAAAGTCACAAAGAAGGGCAATAAAAGGGTCTGATAGATCAATGTCCCGCGTAAGCCTACAAAAGACCTTCTTGTATTATAAAATCAATAGCCCCGGGTTTGTTTCCATTTCGGTAAGACAATAGACGAAATATCAATAAAGGATATGCGATTATAACCTTTCACATTTGTAATTTATATTTGACCCGGTATAATCCGAATATAGATACAAAACCAGGCTGATTGATACTACTACCAGTAAAATGGGTACCTACATACGATTCTACTATTAATGGGTACTTTTAATAGCACTATATAGGATTTTGATGGATTAATTCGTTTTTCCATAAAGCAATCATTTTGTCGCCATAACAAAAAACCGGTCAAGTGCGAGTAGTACTCGCGCACGAAGGGTTCCGTACTATTATTTATAAAAACGAGCAAAAAAATCACTTTTTGTATGGGAGCCCACTTATATATTTATTTTATTCTGATTTTAGTATTTGTTGTTATAGCATCAACAAAAATACATAATTTGTAGAAATTTCAACTGGCTAACTATCATGGTTGGTGAGATACAGCCTGGTGACAGACGGACGGACGGACGGATAGCAAGATCTCAGTAATAGGGTCCCGTTTGACCTTTTGGGTACGGAACCCTAAAAATGTTGCTCTTTCAATCCGTTTCAAGAAAATATCGGGTTGGCTCACCGACGCCACTTGGACTGCTCTAGCCCGATCTCCAACTCACTTTGAGTTTGAGCTCCGTACTGCCGATCTCCAACTCACTTTGAGTTTGAGCTCCGTACTGCGCTTGTGGGGACTTGAAAGTGCAGTGGTTTGTAAATGTACGGAAAAATAAAAAAGTTAAATAAGTCGTGTAGGGATTGGTAAATGGGGTTAAGTGTTTATGTAATTCGTTAATTTGCTGCAGGAACATGTTACGTTTACTTTTCAATCAAATACAAAGTGTTGTTTTGCATCCTCGTCAAATTCAAGGAGGTTATTATGATTCTCGTCCCGAATCAATAATAAAATGGGTAGGTTAATTATATTTTTGTGACAACATATTGAATTTTGACGAGGATGCAAAACAACACTTTGAATCCTATTTGAAAGATGCGATGATGAAGTTAAGATAATATATCGATAGGTATATATTTATTGTTGTTTATATTTATTTTTAGTATTTGAGAGCAGCGGTGGCCCAGTGGTGGCAGCCCCGACTTACAAGCAGTAAGCCGTGGGTTCAAACCCAGGCAGGCGCATTACTTTGTGTAATTTATGTCATCACCGCTGCCCTCAAAACGGGTGAAAGAAAACTAAAAATTCGAAGACATGTGACATCTACCAACCCGCACTGGACCCGCGTGGTGGATTACAGCCCACTCCCTCTCATAGAGAGGAGGCCTGCGTCCCAGCAGTGGGAACATCATAGGCTGATGATGATGATAAATATTTATAGTATTTTATATATCCTTGTGATATTATTTTCAGATAATTATACACCTGCCACTGTTGGTCTCGGCATCACCTGAAGGTTGACTGGTAGACAATGCCTATGGCATTATATCCGCTTATGTACTTTGTGCTTGTAAATAAATAAATAATATGTCTAGAGAAGGGTTGAAAACTGAGAAATCACTAGCATGACGTTTTAAAGAGAAATACGGAAGAAGACACGTGACCCCCAATAAATGTGACGGTACGGATGGCGCAGTGGTTGAACGATCGACTGCTGCGCTGCGTGTCGCGTGTTCGATCCCCGCGGAGCAAATATTTGTATGGCCTACAAATAGTTGCTCCCGGTCTGGCTGTTGTATGTGAGTTTAAATGTTTGTAAACGCACCTACGATACAAGATAAGTTTCTAGTGTGAGACAACTTAAAAAAAAAATGTTGATCAGGGTAGGATAATGCTCATGATGATAAGTTACAGAAATACTATTTCTGTTTGATTTTTCATCAAGAGTCCAATTAGTATTGTAAATAAGCAATTTGAGTATAGGCAATAGGGTCTACAATTGAAAAACCATAACCCTCATTTTTGTTTCGCCTTAATCGGGTAAAAAATTACAAAATCCGTTTTTTACGATTTTGCAAAACAATATAACAACTTTAAGAAACACGACCTATATAGTTTGCAATTCTTTTATTTACAGCGGCCATGTTTTATTTGTACAGCCAAGCACACAATTCACTGCGTCCTAAAACTTAATGTACACTTAAGCACTAAAACAAGTAGGCACAAAACCTTACAATGTACAGCTAACAAAAGAATCAGGTATGCAGGCTTAAAATAAACACAGTTTATGAGCAAATCATATTTAGTCATTCAGGCATTATATGTTTGTCATTTTGTTTTGTTGAGGAGATGACTAAGAAGAAAACGACATGCTGCGTTGACTTTAAATCCATTACGATAAAGGCAAGAAGGCAATGTTAATGATGAATGCTCCCTAGGCCGCATTATCATCATTTCAATTCACATCAGCATGCGAAACATGGTGAATCAAACGGTGAAGGAAAACATCGTGAGGAAACCGGCATGTCCTAGAACCAAAAATTCGAAGACATGTGACATCTACCAACCCGCACTGGGCCCGCGTGGTGGATTAAAGCCCACTCCCTTTCATAGAGAGGAGGCCTGTGTCCCAGCAGTGGGAACATTATAGGCTGATCATTATGCGAAACATGACCAGTGTAGAAACGCGAGTTTTGTACACGGAAGAACCGACATAATGACAGATGGACAATGACAATCTGTCATTTTGTCTATTCTTCCGTCGACATAACTCGTACAGTATATACATAATTATGTGCTATCATATATGTCGGCGTGAGCAAATTATTACGACTTAAAACGAAACGGAACGCTCTGTGACATCATCGCACCACTCAGTGAATCAGGCGAGTTGTGGAAGGGGTCGGCCTTTATAATACGGAGCGCCGAGCGATGCGGGGCATCCTCGCCGCCTGACCGCCGTCGCGTACGGACGTGCCGCTACCTGCTCGCATTCCCGCTCGCTATCAGTGTGTGTCATCGGTTCGTCGCTTCCCAGTGTCGTGACGTCATCAGTTGTCTTTCGACTACACCCCCGAACAATTGCTGTCTTTTTATTAAGACAGCACTTGCTCATTTGCTTCGGATATTATTCCGATTTAACTTCCTTTGCCCCATCAGGGAAAAATCCTCAGTTTCGAGGTTCTTGGTGGGAAACCTAACGGTGCCAACGAAACTAAGAGAGGGTGGTGACCCAATCCGCCCGCCTAACCCCTTCAGGGTCTAGGTAAAAACTTGGGCTCCGTCGCGAACGTATGCGCCGCCGATTTACTGTGCTAGTGTATCCCGTTTTAACAAGTTCCTGAAAGCAAAGTTCCCTGGACTGGAGTTGGAGTTGCTACCAAGCCAGGACCCTCGGACTGTGGCTGCGGGAAGGTTGAAGCGGGTGAGTCACTGGACCCAGTAAATTCGCTACAGTATTGTTTCAGGGAAATAGGTTGTTAGGCTGTTTAGGCGCGGAGCTTCACTCAAATGTCCGCTAACTTTTAGCCGATAAAATGTCGTCTCTCGACGAGACAGAAAAAGCACTTTTGCGCTTTTTCTTGCGCATCGTTGCGACCGACCCAAATTTTAATAAAAAATATGGGTCCGAAATCGCTGCTATCCGGCAAACCAGCGATAACGTCACTGACTTCAGTGACGTACTTGACAGCCCTTTGTCGCCGCCGCCTGCCGACAGAGGCTTGCCACCTGCCGTCGCCGCCGCGATTAAAGCGACACCAAGACCCATTGTTGTGAAACCCACTGTTTCGCAAACAAAGGTCCAGCCCGAACCTGCGTCCATTGTTCCCGTTTCCGAGAACATGGACAAAGGCTTACCGCCAGCCGTCGCCGCCGCGATTCCGGCTACACCTAGACCCATTGTTGCGAAACCCTTTGTTTCGCAAACAAAGGGTCAGCCCGCACCTGCGTCCATTGTTCCCGTTTCTGGAAACATGGACAAAGGCTTACCGCCAGCCGTCGCCGCCGCGATTCCGGCTAAACCCAGGCTCATTGTTTCGCAAACAATGGATCAGTCCGCACCTGCGCCCGCTGTTCTCATTTCGGAGAACATGGACACAACCGAGCCAGTCTCCGATGCGGAATCAATCTTAGACTCGTGTTCTGCCGCCTCGTCATCTGAAGACGACTATCAAGTCGTCGGAAAGGGCAAGAGAAAGAAGGGAAAAAACTCCCAGGCCGCCATGGCTAAAAAGATCGTCGCGCTCCCTTCTGTCCCCCCTCCCGCGGCCTCCCGTCCCACCTCCCCGGTCCCCGTACCAACGTCCGCCGCTGCTCATACTAGCAGGCCAGCCAGCCCTAAGGCTAACCCTTCAGCCGCTTCTTCAAAGAAGCTGAAGCCCCCTCCCCCGCTGTTCATTCAGGACAAAGGGAAATGGACAGACGTGTCCAAAATGTGTGTTGAGCGCCGCATACAATATACAAGCGCAAAAAGCACACAACAGGGCATCAAAGTGGTGGTCCCTACGACCGCTGACTTCAGGGAACTAACCCGTCAACTGATCGGGAGGCACATAGCCTTCCATACTTACTCCCTTCCAGAGGAGAAGCCCACCCGCGTGGTGATCAGGCGGATCCCGAAGGAAATCCCCACGGAGGACATCCTAAATGACCTCCAAAGCCAGGACATCCCGGTCGCAGCCGTCCACCGCCTTCATAAGGCGAGAGGTGGAGACCAGTACGATATGGTACTGGTCATCTGTGACCCAGTAGAAGGACACCACCCGATCTTCAAAGTGAAGTCGGTATGCTCCCTCACAGGCATCTCAATAGAGAAGCCTTACCGCTCAACCGTAGTAGGGCAGTGCCACCGCTGCCAGCTGTACGGACACAGCCAAGCCAACTGCCATGCGCCGCACAGATGCGTAAAGTGTCTAGGCGACCATGGTACGGCAGACTGCCCCCGTCCCAAAGACAAATCGTTATGCACGGAGCCACCGAGCTGTGTGCTTTGCGGCCAGTCGGGCCACCCGGCTAACTACCGCGGCTGCCCGAAAGCCCCCAAAGGCTCCTCCTCTAAACTGGCGAAGCGTGCAAACGCCCGCCAGCAGAGAGAAAGCCCATCGGTGAGGCTACCAACTGCACAGATGCCGGAGAGACTCAGCCCTCAGAGGCCCTCTCCCTGGACCTCGCTGAACCACCAGAGAGCCTTCCCGGCACTCGGCAAAGCAAAGTCCAGCCCCATTCCCGGGCTATTAGATACCCCTGTCCCCACTCCCGTGGCCCAAGCGAGCGCACCGGCGCCCGCTCGTCCCGCGCCTCCCGGCCCCGCGGCCGCGGTCTCCTCTCCTAACGTAACTTTAGAAACGTTAGCAAAGTTAGTCACCCCCGAAGCAGACCGCATGGCGGCAGATCTCAGGGAGGCTAACACTGACGGTGATAAGCTTAAAATTATCCTCAAGTCCCTAATCAAGTTAGGCGAAGCCTTCAGCGGCATTAATCTTTAATTTCAATGGATAATACGAGATTAACGTGTACCAAACCCCGATCCCTTAAATTAGGGTACTTTAATGCCAATGGCATTAGAGGCCAGCGTGATGAAATCGCCACCTTCCTCCGTGACCATCAAATTGATATCCTCCTCATACAGGAGACCTTCCTCAAGCCCAGTCACCGCGATCCGAGAATTGCCAACTATCGCATAGTTCGCAACGATCGGTCACGTTGCCACAAGGGCGGTACTCTAATCTATTATAGAAAGGAACTGCACTGCATCCCCTTAGATCCCCCTCCCATGGAGTCTCTGCTCGAGACTTCAGTTTGTCGACTAGGCATGACCGGTCATCAATCGATCACTATCGCCTCCGCGTACATCCCTCCCGGTGGCACGTCCGAGGAGCACACTCTGTTCACCAAAGACCTTGCCATCCTCTTCGGCTTGAGTGACTCCGTTATCATAGCGGGCGACCTCAACGCCAAACACCCCGCCTGGAACAGCACGACGACCTCTGCCAGAGGACGTCACGTGTATAACCTGGGTGAGTCCCTCAACTTCGATCCCATCGCTCCTATGGAGCACACTCACTATCCCCACGACCCCGACCAACGTCCGGACGTTCTCGACATAGCGCTACTCAAGAATGTCAACCTTAAGTTGCATTCCATCGAGACTTTACATGAGCTTAACTCAGACCATCGACCAGTGCTCATGCACTTAGTTCCCCGCTCGGGTCCCTCTGACCCCAGCCAGCCCCCGCCGACCCAAGTGATAACCGACTGGAGGAAAGTCAGCGAAAAGCTGAAATCCACCACGTCGCCTCACCTGGAGGCCATCCCCGACCACATTGTCTCAGTCGCAGACACGACGGCCGCCATCAACTCGTTTACAGAACACGTGCAATCCGTACTAAAGGATTGCTCACGGGAAGTTCCAGCAATGAGCGATCAACGCTGGATTCTACCCGCTGACGTACGTGAACTGATAACCGAGAAGAACGCGGCCATCCGTGCCTACAGCAACTTTCCCTGCGACGCGAACAAAGCTCACATGCGTTATTTACAGCGTGCTGTAAAGAAGCGCACTAGTGAGCATCGTTCAGATCAATGGGACAAGACGCTTAGCGAGCTCGAGCCTACCCACCTAGCCTTCTGGCAGCTCCAACGCAAGTTGCGCTCCACCGAAGAGGCTTCGATGCCTCCCCTCACCCGACCCGATAAGAGCGTCGCATTCGACGACTCTGAGAAGGCCGAATGCCTAGCCGACAGCCTGGAGTCCCAGTGCTCCCCCAGCTCTCAACCAGTAGACAAGCGACATCTCGATGAGGTGAACGCATTCGTCGAACGTAAAGCCGCCCTCCCTCCCGTAGAAGACCCTGATGATCCTCTGCCTTCGGTCACAGCTGACGAAGTGCAAGACATCATTAATAAGCTTCAACCGCGGAAAGCACCCGGCTCCGACGGAATCACCAATAGGGTGTTAAAACTCCTCCCCGCTCAGCTCGTCGTGTTAATGGCGGCCATCTTCAATGGCGCCCTGAGCAACAACGCCTTTCCCCAAATATGGAAAGAGGCCACTGTCATCGGTTTCGCCAAGCCAGGCAAACCCAAGTCTGAGCCCTCGAGCTACAGACCTATCAGTCTCCTGAACGCACTCGGCAAAATCTACGAGAGACTTATTTATAAGCGACTCAAAGACTTCGCCGAGGCTAAGAGTCTCATCCCCAACGAGCAGTTTGGCTTCAGGACCGGACACTCCTGCATTCAACAGGCCCATCGCATCGTAGAACACTTGAGCGCTGGCTTCCAGCGTGGAGCGATGACGGGTGTGTTGTACTTCGACATAGCAAAGGCTTTCGACAAAGTCTGGCACAACGGCTTATTATATAAGCTGTACAAACTGGGAGTGCCGGACCGTCTCGTGCTCATCTTACGAGACTTTCTGTCGGATCGCACCTTCCGCTATCGCATCGGGAAGGCACTGTCTTCCCCCCACCCCATTAGAGCCGGAGTCCCTCAGGGCTCCGTCGTCTCTCCCCTTATCTTTACTCTGTTCACCAGTGACATCCCCAAGAGCAAGAAGGCTCAGTTAGCCCTGTTCGCGGACGACACGGCCATTTATTACACTGGCCGCAGTCACGACGCTATCTATAGCACCCTCCAAACCTCAGCCAACGTCTTAGGCGCTTGGTTCCGGAAATGGAGAATCGAGGTGAACCCCGACAAGAGCCAGGCAGTTCTTTACTCTAAACAGCGTAAAATTAAGCCACCCGCGCTCAGCCCGATCACTATGTACGGTAACCCTATCCCTTGGGAGAAGCAAGCCAAGTACTTAGGAGTCATACTTGACAACCACTTGTCTTTCGCGGCGCACATCAAAGCAGCTCGCGACCGAGCTGCGTTTGCTATGGGTAGGCTTCATTTCATGATTTCGGCAAAAAGCAAGTTGTCACTCAAGTGCAAGTTGCGCCTTTATACCGCGGTGATCCGCCCCATTATGACGTACGCTTGCGTCGTGTACGCTCACACCAAGCCTAAGTACATCCATAGGATGCAAGTTTTACAGAACCGGTTCTTACGCAGAGTCACGGGAGCCCCTTTTTATGTCCGTAATGACCGTCTACACGTAGACCTTAGAATGCCCACCGTCCTTCAGTTTATGAAACGTCTTTCGAAGCGTTTCTTCGATAACGCCATTAAACACCGTAATCCCCTGATCGCAGCGGCCGCCCGTTACGAACCCTCGCGCATTAGTACAGTACGCCGTCCTAGGCATACCCTTGTCACTCCAGATGATGCTATCACCCTCCTCCAGGAGAGTAGCAAAGAGACTAGCACTCTTAAAAAGTTCCGACTCAAACCGCCGTCTTTCCGACCTCGCCGTCGAGGTACGTCGCGACGTCCCGGTCCATGCCCTCCCCGACCCTCGCTCGAGCCAGCCCGCGATGCTGTGCCAGTAGTTTTAAATCAGCCCCTAAATAATGATACCATTCAGATCCAGCCTGTCCCCATGCAGTCTTCCCCCAGCGACGCCCTAAGCCGAGGTTCGTACCCCACAGGGGGTGCCCTTAGCGTGCAGTCGCTTAGTTTGTAAGTTTTTATGCCCTGGCTGGAGGCCTTACTCTAAAGGCACCCACAGGATAGTCCGGTTAAGCAGACGACAACCTCATAGGTTGAACTGCGAGATGCCATTCACAAAAAAAAAAAAAAAAAACGATGCGGGGCATTCCAATTCTAGCGAGCGACCCGTCCACAACTCTAATTGTGACACGGTTCACGCCTGAATCATATTATCATCAGTTTAAATTTAATTATTGTTTTAATTCATTATTTTGTTATCATTTTTAAATTCGTATTAAAATGTTTTGATTTAATATTGATTTTCTTTAAAAATAATGGCAAATGACCATTCTCAACACGACATGGTCACCGATAATCCAGTCCGGCCATACTCGCGCCGAAATCAGAAGCGGGATCAACCGGGACATATCTTCGGTCCCATCCACCCTCAATGATGGAGAAACGGATGGCTCTAGCACAAAACAGATGCTGGCCACGGGTGATAAATAAGACTGTAGCTCCGACGCGAAGACCAAGATTACGTGACATCTATATAGCATCCTACAATCCAGATGGTGATGTCCCAATTCGAGACTGGTGCGAGCAAGTCGATCGAGCCAAAGCACACCGGAAGTTGGCTGACCACGAAGTTTGCATTAAGATAGCGAGTCTATTGCAAGGACGAGCCAAGACTATTGGTGATGCGTGGCTTGTAAAATCACCTGTCTGGAGGGAGATGCGAGAAGCATTGATACAAACGTTCGAACCTGAAGCACGTTACTCCACTGATGTCCTTAAGGTGAGCAACTTCTAATTTGATGTCTAATCTAGCAGAATCGATAACCGAAGGTGGCATAGCTGAAAACGAGTGATAAGCGGCAATAAAGATACTGACGCTGTGGAAGCCATTGCATTGTATTGTATAGCAGGCTGGTTTCCGCAACTCCACGTCTAAAGCGCGTATTTTGCGTACGGATGGGAACTTTATTCGATCCACCCTAGTTCCCCGAGGGTTACTGAAGTACTTTGCCCTCTAAATTGCAACCTCTAGGCAGTGTAAAAGCACGTGGGCTGCTGTCTCGTTTTTCTCCATGCAGGCTCTGCACAGTGGGCTATCTGTGACTTCTAGGACAAGGAGGTGTTTATTAAAGGAGCTGTGCCCAGTAATGGCGGCTGTGACTGTGCGGAGCTGTAGCTTTGTCAGCCGGAGAGCTCGTTTGGTAAAGCGGCCGTCTATAGTAGGAAGTGCTTCCTTGGCCTGCCTACACTCACCGTGGTGTTGCCACAGTTTGTGGTGTTGTTCATTGGTGCATTTCCTTACCAGAGTTCGTAGATACCCGAAGGACAGTGGCAGGAGTCTGGACCCACTGCTGCCATGCTCGAACCCGTTCTGGCGAGTTCGTCCGCTGCATCGTTGCCCCGGGAATCGCTGTGACCTTTAATCCATTGTATGGCTATGTTGTTGTGATTACCGACCTGGTTTAGGCGCTGGTGACACTCTTATATTAACCCGGAGTCGACCATGTGGTTGTCTAGTGCTAACAGTTCAGCCCTGCTGTCTAAAAGTATGCGAATAGTAGTCCTCAACCTTTTTTTTGCTAGGATGGCTGATGCGGCTAGGGAAATACCCGTGCATTCTGCCTGAAATACCGTGTTATGGACCCACAGTGTTACGGCTATATGTATTTTGAGATCCTTCGTGAAGATCCGCAGCTCAGCTGGATTTAACCCCTCACAGCGGTGGTCCTCATGGAGCTGGATCTTGTACTTTTGTCGAATATAAATTGTTTGGGTAAATCATAAATGATGATTATTTTGCAAATAGGTTTTTACAAACACTTTTACACGTCATTTTTTTTTTTTAACTATTTGGGGCCGGTGTTTTGTACCTGACTACTCTGAGAAGAAACAGCCGAAACAAACTCAGAGGTTCTCTGTTAACTTGCTACTCTTTTAAAGTCCAGACATTCCTCAATTTACATGAGGACTATGCAGATTAGTATCTGAAATGGTCTTTTGAAGAAAGAACCACACAGATTTGAGTGGACCTGTCCAGTCAGTGCAAGCATTTGTCAGTTATCGTGTAGCTCGACTCTGGTACTAGATCGTTTATGGCTCTCACCAGGGGGAACTCGTTGTAGAATCCTTCCAGTACCGCGGTGTATTGCGTGTCTTTTTACACCAGAGTTGAAAGTGTTCTGAGGCGTGCGGCCGCCATTGTTGCTTCTTGTTGTATGAACAGATGGAGCGGCGGAAGCTCCAACATGGCTTCAAGAGCAGCTGTCTGAGTGGTCCTCATGCAGCCTATAATTGCCATGCAGGCAAGCCTCTGCATGCGTTGAAGTTTGTACGATGCTGAGACGAGTGTGATGCGTGGCCACCAGACCACTGCCCCGTACGAGATCATGGGACGGATCAACACACAGTATAGACAAAGTATCATTTTGGGGGATAGGCCCCACTTCTTACCTATCATCCTCCTGTACTGCCAGAGGGTGATGCATGCCCTGTTAATTTTGTTGTGTAAGTGACTGCTCCAGTTTTACTTACTGTTTAGGATGACTCCCAAGTGTTTGACTACGGTAGCTGACTGAAGTTCTGTATCGAATAATTTAGGTAGGCGATAAGGCCCTAAAGTTCGTTTATGGGTAAACATGACTAATTCAGTTTGAGTGGGATTGACTGAAAGGTCGTATTCCCTGCACCATCCACAATGCGTAGCGCCTGTTGAAGCCGTTATTGGCTGCATGGATAATGAGTATCTTTGCTCAAAATTGCTGTCCAGTAAGTGCACAACTGTCCCCGAATTAATTTCTGTTGCAGCCACAATCAGGCCACAAGAACCACGCCAAGGCAAACCGCCTGCCAAACGGCCCAGGCTTAGGAACGATCAAGAAGAACCGATAGTATGCTTCAAGTGTGGCAAGACAGTTCAAGCAAATTGCAACAAAGCAAATGGCAAACTGAACGACCCAAAGCCATTACTGAGCGAAAACACCAGAGAGGAGTCTGGGATTCGAACGGAACGCCCAAAACTCAAATGGAATTATTGCAACAAAACTGGACACATTGAAGAGAAATGTTTTAGGAAGATGACAAACGAAGCTGAAAAAGTCAATGTAGCACTGGAACATGACGAAATACTTACCCCAATGGCATTGGATAAAGAATGTTTTCGCTGTCATTACGTTTCACATTGTCGATGATCAAGAAACACCATATGATCTAATGATTTGAACTAAAATCATAAAAGGCACTGGCTTGAATATTCTGGTTACTTAACAAAATGCTTAAGTAGTAAGAAGCTCGCCTTCAACGGTTCAAGCTACTGAGGACGCTTTAAGCAATTTGGAAACCGATTTCACTAATGAAGAGGAAAACTAACTACTATTACCTATATAACACTATTCAGGGGAAGACCAAACTAAGTGGCACATGACCAGCTACGGTTAGCACCGAAACTTGGAGAATGCATCGACCAGGGTACCGTGTCGGCGAAAGATGAGTCTATAACATTGGAAGGTGAACTCAAGTTAAGTTACATTTACACTATTTGCATTTTGTACCCGTGTTCTGTAATGACTTATTTAAGTTTGTTGAGGACATGGGCCTCCAAACATTTTATTTGATATGGTTTGTTGAGGACAGGGGCCTCCAAACCATGAGACTGATATAATTTGTTGAGGGCAGTGGCCTCCAAATTTTTGATGCCGTTACTAAGAGTTCGTTGAGGACGGAGGGCCTCCTTGCTCTTAGTAATGTGTTTGAGTTGTAGCCATTTCATATTATTATTGAGATTTCGTTGAGGCCGGAGGCCTCCTTTCTCTTGATAATATGTTTGGTTGATGTAAATAACACCAGTTTGTTGAGGACAGGGGCCTCCAAACTGAGACTGATAAAATTTGTTGAGGGCAGGTGCCTCCGAATTTTTGATGCTGTTATTAAGAGTTCGTTGAGGACGGAGGGCCTCCTTGCTCTTAGTAATGTGTTTGAGTTGTAACCATTTCATGTTATTATTGAGATTTCGTTGAGGCCAGGGGCCTCCTTTCTCTTGATAATATGTTTGGTTGTGCGCAAAGATGACCCGTTCATTGTGATAGTTGTGTGATGTTTTGATACTGTGGTATCTTTTCTCTTATTGCAGAGTTATGAGGTCAGTGACGACCTTTTAGCAGAATGGCCGTGTCGGCGTGAGCAAATTATTACGACTTAAAACGAAACGGAACGCTCTGTGACATCATCGCACCACTCAGTGAATCAGGCGAGTTGTGGAAGGGGTCGGCCTTTATAATACGGAGCGCCGAGCGATGCGGGGCATTCCAATTCTAGCGAGCGACCCGTCCACAACTCTAATTGTGACACGGTTCACGCCTGAATCATATTATCATCAGTTTAAATTTAATTATTGTTTTAATTCATTATTTTGTTATCATTTTTAAATTCGTATTAAAATGTTTTGATTTAATATTGATTTTCTTTAAAAATAATGGCAAATGACCATTCTCAACACGACATGGTCACCGATAATCCAGTCCGGCCATACTCGCGCCGAAATATACATTGAAAAAAAAACTGTTATTTTGAAATTACAAAGACCATTTAATTTATTTATTTTTATGTATAAAAAAAAACTTTGTTAAATTCAAATTACGAAAGAAGGAAAGGTGTCAAAAACTAAACAGAGATTTTACAAGTAGTTGAAGTAAGCCTACGTACTCGTACATTATCTGATTTCTTCATAGTACATTTTATTTTCCTCAAGGAAAAACGGAAGTACACACAATAAATTTAACCTAAATCTCTCATATTTATCATTCATAAAATATTCTTCATTTCCTTATATAGGCCGGCCAAACATACGCACATAAAACTATGAAAGATATTGCATATAACTCTTGTTTATTTAAAGGTCTTTATTTACGACGAAGAAGTTATGAGGTCATATATGACAGTCAACTAATACATGAAGATATATCTTTATTGGCCAAACGCTATTAAGGACAAAGTTGGTTATGCTTTCACTAGGGAAGTATGCTCATGATTTAAAAGATGTAGTTTAATAAATTTAATTAAAAAACATGATTATGGGGTGGTGGAGGAGCTCGTGGCTAAATAATAACAGCAGCATGGGTTGATCTTTAAGGTAAAGCCATGCTTGCCGAGGTTGGTCCGTGGATGGGTGACCATAATTACATACCGAGTTTCCTCCGTGCCTCAGAAAGTACGTTAAGCCGTTGGTCCCGGCTGTCATTTGTAGATCTTTGACAGCCGTTACGAGTAGTCAAAAGCCGAAAGTCTGACATCCAGTCTTAACACGGAGCATCGTATTACCCAGTTACTAGGTTGTGGAGGTCAGATAGGCAGTCGCTTCATGTAATATACTGGTACTCAGCTGTATCCCGTTAGATTGGAAGCCGACCCCAAGATACTTTGGGAAAAGGGTAGGCAGATGATGATTATGGGTTATTACTTTCATTTTTCCAACTGACCACCAGTTGGAAAAATGAAAGCCGACTAACAAAAGGTATAAACCAAATATGAATGACAACATCGGGACGCCCTAGAAGGACATATCCTGACCTTATTGGGGATGTTCTTCAGGAAGGTCAGGTGCGTAGGTAGTACTCGCAGCAGGCATTCGTGTATGAAAGTGGACGAGTTGCATGAAATATCGAAGTATCGTAGCAAGTAGCGTTCTGTAGCTTCTGCCTACCCTCGTGGAAAAAAGGCGCGAGTTTACATTTATAAGTCATAAGGCCAGATCTGACAGTACACTAATACATGAAGATGTATCTTTACTAGACAAACGCTATTAAGGAAAAACTCGGCACAGATTTCACTTAAGAAGTATGCTGCATAATTTTACGTATTTCGATGGGCTTTTTATAGCCTTTGTGCAAAATCATTTTGTGCTTTTACCATTAAGGTGTAAATGACACAACCTAAAGCCTGCACGCGTATCATGACCACTGTAGAAATTAGTTTAGTCTACGGAAGAATCGACATAATGACAGATAGGTAATGACATCAAGTCAAATCAAGTGTCAGTTTGTCGATTCTTCCGTCGACATAGCCCGTTTCTACGGATGCCATGCTACGCGTGCTGGAGTAAAATATGTGGTCTTTATACGAGGCATTAAAATGGCGCAAGTTTTGATGCTATGGGTTATAACCCCGTCATGTAGCGTAACAGCAAGCTTGTAATCCTCAAAGAGTTCGGTACAGGTATAGATCTCTTTAATCTACTCACATTTCGCCGTTTATCTTTACGTCCCACGTAATGGGTGGTAAATATAAAACCGAGAAAACCCTGATTGAAATACTCTTTTCAAGATCTGGAACCTCTAGCCAGCGAAGCAGTCATCATCATCGCGTATCGACCGATGAGCAATGGTGCCCATCGGTCGAAACAGACCGCCTCAATAGGGGACCGGACTGGGTAAAGAAAACGACATTCTATTTTGTCCGTCAGACAGGTGATACAAAAATATTAGACATGTATTTTTTGTTTTATCAAAATATCAAAAAATTACTTAGTTAAAACTCATTAAAGTTGGAGAGTGGGGGCTTACTACGTCACATGTAGGTATAAAACTTACCCACATGTGACGTCATGCGCCATTTCAACTCAATATATCTCCGTTATTTTATGACCACGTGAAAAAAGAAAAAATACGTGTCCGATACTTTTCATTAAACTACCCGACGGACAAAGAAAAAAAAAGTTGGATTATCCCCTATTACCAAAGCATTAACAATGACATTCGATTTTTAAAGAGTCCACTTAAAAATGTTAGCTCCATTCGATCGAACCCGTAAATTGGACCTAAAGAGGGTAGCAATAAAACCAGTCTCCTTTATGGACGCTTAGACGTCACCCGTTAAAAAGTAAACCAAACGGTTTTCGAACTGGCCTGATGTAAAAACCGAAGGTTATTTCGACTGTAGGTATGGTAGACTTGTAAAAAAGAAAGGGGTTTTACGATAGTTACAGCTTTGGGTAATGGCTATGTTTTATCACTGCGGCATACAGTAGAAGTCTTTGCATTTAAAGTGGTTTGCGGAAGAAGGATTTTCATTTGATGGAGTGGGACAATCGGCATTGCATTCTACAGCTGGCTGTTTGGTCTAGATTCTGGCATCGGGATGTTGTGTGGGATTTATATTTTGCGAGTGGCAGTTGTTTTATTATTCTGCCTTTCTGGGGCTTGTTTAATGGTTGTACCAATTGTTAGAATGAAATTCCCGTTTGCCAAGATCCAGATGTATTTTTTTTAAAGAATCATTGCCCCACTCTAGGAATTTCTCCTGTATCGTGGGTGCGTTTACAAACATTTTAACTCACATACACAAACAGCCATATTTTTAGGTATAGTAAAATCTACCTATTTAATTTAGTAAATAAATTTAGTTATCGTGCGCCCATTCCTTAACGGTTAAACGTTAGTCTTACTTATCTTTTCCTATCGGTAACCGGTGTATTTTAGAGCTCTCGATGATAGGAATAAAAATAATTATATTAAATGAATCGCCTAAATGTATCTACGCACATAACTTTCGAACGACTGCACCAAATTGGATATTTCTTTTTTTTGTGTTCGTTATTGTCGGGACAAGATTGGTATATAAGAAAATTTAGGTTAGGTATGGTACGGTATGAAGTGTAGGGTAGGTAGGGCAGGGTAGGGTAGGTAGGGCAGGGTAGGGTAGGTAGGTAGGTAGGGTAGGTAAACAAATCACACTTTCACTTACTGATCTGTTACCACTTTATCACTTTCTTCGGTGAAGGATGACATCATGAGGAAACCAGCATACTTGAGAGATGTTTCTCGACGGCATGTAAAGCCAAGTCAGAAAAGATAGGGGCGGCATAAAAATTGTGACACCTGGTTAAGAACTGACCGCCCTATAAAGAAGGAGAAGAATTCAAAATTAATTTTAACTCAACTATAGTTATCATCTTTCTGGGTATACGAACAAAACATAATATTATGACGTTATAAAACAGTGGTTTTCTTACACAAGTTCAATTACTGTTTGCTCTGTTTCTCACAGGGGAAATTCGTGTAAAGCAATTCACCGACTAAAGCAAACCAATGTGCTGTAATCACATACGAGTATGATTCTGAATTTAACATTGTTTTTATGAACTTGTGGATTGTTTTTTTTTTCGTTATAAATACCGAGACATAAAATAAATTATGTTCACAAAATTATAAAATTACTAGGTGTTGTTTTGCATCCTCGTCAAATTCAAGGAGGTAAGTATGCTAATGATTATCGACTAGAATCTATAAATTATTGGGCAGGTAATTTTTTTTTTTTACGGAAATCGATAGGTTTGAACCACCCGTGTTTTAAACGCGGTCCGTCTGATTCTCGGCCTATAACCGCGCTTTCACGCATACAAACAATCTCAAACGTTTATTCGATAATTTCTTATTCCCTAAACTAAGTTAAGGGGGTTATTCTGACATACTGACAAACTTAAACAATTTGATAAATAATCAATTTAAATTATGGTACCTAGTTAATTATTAAAAAACGCTGGTTCGTTTATTTATAATTAACTAGGTACCATAATTTAAATTAATTATTTATGTATTTTGTGACAACCTCCTGAATTTTGACGAGGATGCAAAACAACACCTTGTATGTATGCATTACATGACGCCTGTTAACCCAGAAGGGTTAGTTCGAAGTTGTAATTAATAGCACAATGTCCACGATTCGCCAGTTATATTTAATTCCCATGTAATATGGGCGCATCTCTTGACATCAACCAAACTGGACATCGTAGTTCATCATTTCAGCCGAAAGATGTCCACTGCTGAACATAGGCCTCCTCCAAGTGTTGCCACATTGACCGGTCCCGCGCGACTCGCACCCAGCGGATTCCCGCAACCTTCACCAGGTCCACCTAGTGGGAGGCCTTCCAACGCATCGTCTTCCAATTCGCGGTTGCCATTCCAGAACTTTTCGGCCTCATCGGCCATCCGTTCTGCGAGTCATGTGCCCTGCCCACTGTCACTTAAGTTTGGCAATTCTTCGGGCTACGTCGGTAACCTTGGTTCTCTTGCTGAACGACTGCGTGGTTACTAAAAAGAAATTCGTAAAGAAAACCCCAATAATAAGTTAAAACGCAAATAAATGGTTTCACAAATTAATGTTACGTCATGGTCATTAACAACGGCAGGTTGGTTTTTGATTTTTAGTAAGTTAAAAATTAATTTGATTGAAAAAATACAACTAAAGAGCAAACAAGCCGAACATTTGAATATATTTGGAATACATAAAAGTATATCCTGAATTTAACTTTAAAATATAAAACCAAAAATAACAAACCTCTGCTTTTACGCCCGCTATTCGGACGTGTTGACGTTTTAAAAGGCGAACCAATCTCCAATACTGTGTGGACATGGACGGAAGTCCATTCCGTTACCCACGTACGAACGTCTTTTACTGAGGACGCCAGAAAAGGGGCGATTCATAACTTTGAAATACGCTGGTCTTGGATGTAGGACTACTCTTATTTATAACAGCCGCTCGAATCAAACTGGAATGGAGCGACTGCCTATCTGACCTCCACAACCAAGTCAGCATTGAGTAATACAATACTCCATGGTAAGACTGGACAGACTTTCAGGCCACATAGATCTACAAATGACTCCCGGGTCCAACGACTTAACGGGCTTTCCGAGGCACGGAGGAAACTCTGTATGAAATGGGTCACCCATCTATAGACCAACCTAGGCAAGCGCAGTTTAACTTGAAGATTGACCCAAGCGGCTGCAATTATTAAGCTACGAGCTCCTCCAACTTGAACATGTGTGTTTCAGACTTTATGTTTGAGCTCGATGCTGTATCTACATTTTTGAAAGTGTATTTTAGTGTAAGACAGTTCACTTCCGAAGTAAAAAGGATTGTAACTCGGAAAGGCAATGCATTGCTTGCCAAAAATGTTGCTATATTCTTAGGAAACTATTTTGAAAACAGTATCCTTATCTAACAATTTAATTGCACTTATAACGTTTCCGTATAAGAATTGGAACATAATCGTGTTCTTTTTTAATCACAAACAAGCAGAAAACACATCTCGGCTTCGTTAAGTGTATTTTTACACCCGATAAAACACAGTACTTAACTTCATTGCTTCAGAATATAAGTTTTCAAAAAAACATTTAAAGAACTGAATCTTAAACTAGCTCTCACCACCACTTTAAGACCGACATTTTTAAAGCACCATATCATCCATGTAATAGTAACATGCACGAAAGTCCATTTCACCGCACGTGAGACCAAGTTTAAACCCGAGCCACAAGAGGGGCGATTTATAATGTTGAGAAACGCTGGACACGCAACGTACACAGAGTATACAAATGTTGCCGTTAGCACTTTGTATGTTGATCTGGTGGCGTATGGCAAATGCAGTGCCTACTTGCCCATGGATGTAGGTTAATGTTTTGTTGTAGTGCCATCCACTTGCGTCTGCGAGGAGTTCTGTAGGGACTTCACAAGTATACACTTGCCACTAAGTCATAGAAACTATAGCAGGAATGAATAAATGATTATTACTAAGCAGATGATGCTGAGTTTGAGAGTAGCGGTAGCCAAGTGGTGGCAGCCCCGACTTACGAGCAATAAGCCGTGGGCTCGAAACCAGGCAGGCGCATTAGTTTGTGTAATTTAGTTTATCACCGCTGCTCTCAAAAACGGTGAAGGAAAACATCGTGAGGAAACCGGCATGTCCTAAGACTTGTGACATCTACCAACCCGCACGGGACCCGCGTGGTGGATTAAAACCCATTCCTTATCATAAAGAGGAGGCCTGTGTCCCAGCAGTGGGAACATTATAGGCTAATGATGATGATGATGATGATGATTAATTTTAAGCAAGTCACAAACCTAACGCGTTCGACGTCGCGGATTCGAACACCTAGTGATTATTATAAACAATATTAATAAAGTATTTAAGTTTCTCTTACTTATTCGCTTTTTTTATCGCGGAATCGAAGACAGTACAAACATTTCAGCAGGACTTGTCCAGTTTCATTGTGTTGGCGTTTTGCAGTGGTAAGAAGCAAAATGGCGGATTCGTCCAAAAAAAAACACAGTAAACAAAGAATAAGCAAATAATCAGAACAATGAAAATTAAAGAGCCACAGGGCTAATTGTTACCAATTTTCTTTTTCACTGTGAGAAAGAAACCAGAGGTTTTAATTTGGAACACCGTAAAACAAGTTAAAAAAAATAATTTGGCTTAATTCAAATTAGCCAAGGTTCTCATTTGTAAGTATGCAAGGAAATAACCATAACGAAGGCTTAAGAAAATAAACCTGTTGCTAACTCATCAACAGCTAAAGCAAAGCAAAGCTAGACTTCAAACTTACCGAGTTTTGGCATTACATACCATAACTTCATACTTCAGGGTTTAATTTCCATTGCGACTTAAAATAGTTTTACAAATATTTGTTGACATTTCAAAAGCAACTTAGGTCTCATTTACTTAAAGTACATTATTGAGTAAATTGTGATGAAGATATTCTTCACGTTCCTGTCTGATTATCCTGGGCAACAAAGCCAGTAATTTATTAACTTAACTGAATTTGTTAAGACCGTAGATTTGGGAATGAACAACGGCATCTCGATAAATTGTGTTAAGCGTAGTGCCTAAGATTTTCCCGTTTCTATTTGCAAGAGGTTTTTATTTGACGACATTTAGAATAAGTGGAAAAGATTGGTTTCAATCTAATGACTCTAGCAAGCAGTTTCAATACACTTAGCCTAAAGCTTTGCATACAATCTCTAAAGTTGCCAAAATTTCATCAAAAAATTCGGAGTTTTATTTTACTTTTCCATTTTATCTAAAACTATTCCTATTTGAATTTTCTGTCTTGATTTTTCTTTTGTAGGAATTCAGCAAAAAAAAAACATATCTCAGATCAAATGCGAAAGATTTAGGTATATTATTTTTTCAATTCATAACCCAACAAATCATTTGTAAAAAAAAACCTTTGAACCTTTACCGTTCAGGTCCAAAGAAACGTAGCCTCCAAACCTGTTTGAATGACTTCTCTTGAAAAGAAAAAAATACACACCCTGTTTTCTTTCCAACTATATATTTACGGTTAGAAGGATTGGTGGTAGCTGAGTTAGCGCGTCCCAACATTTTTCTTCCCGAACCGATACAATAGCAGTAATCGGTCCGTAACGAAATTGAATAGACGTTTTAAGGGCCCCACAAACAAATGCCATCAATTACTGAAAACCAATCTAGACGTTTTGGTTAGCCTCCATTGTTGTTTGCATTACCTTAGCTTAATTTATTTTGACTTTTATTGAAGGAGAGTGATTTTTTTTTCTTCGGGAATTGAATTGTAAAGAACGTTCTTTGGGCGTTGATTGGTTCAAATTACTTTTGTGTATTCTATAGGGTTGTCAACAGTGGCGTGCCTAAAAGCCAACAATACAGCGAGCATAGTAGACTGTAGTAGGCAAGTAGACTGTTCAGAAACCCTAAAATCATGACGAATACGAGTAAGTAGGTTAAAAGGGCAAGTTTAGGCTTGTATGAAAGTTATCATCTGCCTAGCTTTTTCCCAAACTATCTTGGGGTCGGCTTTCAGTCTAACCGGATGCAGCAGTATTTTACTTGAAGCGACTGCCTATCCGACCTCCACAACCCAGTAACTGGGTAATACGATACCCCATGGTAAAATAATACTGGATGTCAGAGTTTTGGCTTCTGACTACTTGTAAGGACTGTCAAAGATCTACAAATGACAGCCGGGACCAACGGCTTAACGTGCTTTCCGAGGCACGGAGGAAATCCGGTATGTAATGGTTGGTCACCCATCCACGGATCAACCTAGGCAAGCACGGCTTAACCTAAAAGATCGACCGATAGACTTGTATGAAAGTACCGTCACTAATTTGCACAGTCATTTAGTTAATCTAATCTTCACCTTGTCTTAAACATTCATTCACTAGATGACTGAAATAAATTAAAATTGAATTGGTAGTAGTTTCGCTACCATATAATTATATATTTTTTTGGGCGTTGATTGGTTAAAATTCCATGTATTTTTTGTTAGTCTAATTTCCATCTTGTGCCTGAAGGCTTATGTTACACACTTGAATGTTTATTCAAACGTATTTCTGAATTCACCAAAATTCTAGACATAGCTATTTCACGAACTTCGTCAAAAGCGTCACAAGCTACTCAAGGGCATGTTTCAGTCATTCCAACCGAGTGCTCCTCAAATAAGATGTTTATGACTCGTACGTCACATAATGTGCTACGTATCTTGCTAGTGAAGTCGACGAACCAAATGTTGGTGACTACGGCAAACGAATGGCTATACATGAAAATATAGTATTATTATCAAATGTCAATCGAAGATAAAATTATCATCTGCTTAGCTTTTTCCCAACTGTGTTGTGGTTGTCTTCTAGTCTTACCAGATAGATGTACCTCAAATTACATTATTTTTGAAGTGAAAACTTCTTTAGCGGCGTTGTGCACTTTTTTGATGGGTAAAAAAAGGTTAAACTCGCGTCAGGTCACGTGACCGTCAGTTTTTTTAGTTGCTAAGGAATTTGAACTTCATGATATCTGTCATTGAGTTTTGGTTTCCAAAACTGGAAAATTCGTAAGACGGATTGATATTAGGTTACGAAGAAATTTGAACTCTAGGACATCTGTCATTGAGTTTGGGTTTCCAAAACTGGATAATTATCTTATGCACAAACATCACCTTCGGTTTCTCCAAAGAGGTAAAATTCGTAAGAGGGATTGTTCTGAAGTGTTAAATTTTTAATTAATATAAATTTTCATGTTCGTTCGCTAACGTATAGCGCAATAAATGAATATTGTATTTTTCCGCATACTTTTATACCGATAATTAAAACAATTCGTGCAAAATTACCCTAACCATTCCAAAATTTTAAAAACACAACGTTAATATTCAAGTTTTCACTTCTGCCGGCACTCCCGGAGTGCAACCCGTTTTTTTTTATTTTACATAAAATATGGATCTATTTAAAGATAGGCACTTTTCGTTCTGTCTTTATTTTACTTTTCAATATTTGAATTGCAGTTATCCGAAAACGACGCAACTAATCATAAACTAGTTTAAAACCTATTAGTTAGTTGCATCCTATGGACCGCCTTTGAATTATAGTTCTGCTCACTCTGCGCTAACCATGACCGTGTGTTTTGACTTTGTTAGTCGGGGATGATGAGCTTTGGTAACTCGTTTCGTAGGCACTGATAAATAAACGAACTTTAAATAACAGTTGGTCTTGAGGAGCTTGTGGCTAAATAATAACAGCCGCACGTGTCGATCTTTAAAGTTAAGCCGTGCTTGCCGAGGTTGGTCCGTGGATGGGTGACCATAATTACATACCGAGTTTCCTCCATGCCTCGGAAAGCACGTTAAGCTTTTGGTCTCGGCTGTCATTTGTAGATCTTTGACAGTCGTTACGAGTAATCAGAAGCCAAAAGTCTGACATCCAGTCTTACCAAGGGGTATCGTGTTACCCAGTTACTGGGTTGTGGAGGTCAGATAAGCAGTTGTTTCATGTAAAACACTAGTACTCATCTGCATCTGGTCAGACTGGAAGCCGACCCAAAGAAAGTTTGGGAAAAGGCAAGGCATATGATGAATAACAGTTGGTCTAGTGGTCGCTTGTGTTACTGGTGTGTATAAGGTCCTGGATTCTATTCCCTAGTCAGGCAAAGTGTTATTGGGTTTTTCGAATTGAAATTTCTCAGTAACAGCCACGGAGTTTAAATTTGTGCCTAGTTGATTGCAAAAGGCTCCCCCCCTATTACGTGGGACTTAAACTTATCGGGCGAAATGTGTGTGTACTATTAAGTACACCTCTACCTAACCCTTCGGGTATTACAGGTGTAATATTATGTTATATTAACAAAATATTAAAGTAAAAAGAGTATCTAAGTTGGTTTGAGAAAATCAAAACAAAAAAGAAAAATATGTTGCGCTCCGACTTCTGTACACAGAATCGCTAACTTCAAAGCCAAAAGCGTTGTATACGGTACATTCGTCATTTCAAGAGAGTGCACGTCAAGTTAAATGTTTATGATGTCATATGCACTCCGGAACTTGCAACTGAATTTATTCTTGATAATAAATTTAAAAGCAAGGAAGCTTTTAGTCTTACTACAGTCCTCGTAGTTGAAAAACTTGAAATTGTAACAGGAGAAATACGTTGGCAAAGAGAATAAGACGCTCTAAATATTTGAAGCTTCGTTGGTTGTTTGGGGAACGCTACTTCCATGAAGAAGATTGTCCAAATCCCCAGGGTGTCGTCAGCAGGCATGTCGAAAGAGATTAAAATTAATAGATGTCGGGATTAAAATTTCGGGGTCTAAGCAAGGTGAATTTGTGAATCCTTTATGCGTTGATGATGTTATGAAACTCTAAAACCCATTCATGTTCCATCATGTTGTTGATAAATTAATTGTTGATCCCTATTACTGGGTGTGGAACATTTAGCTATGGGTTGGTTCATAGCTTAAAACGGTGATCCTAATTTACAAGACACCTTGTCATGAAACAAAGAAAATTACAAATTGCAAAGACATTATGCTGATCTATTTGACTCAAAGACAACTTAAAAAATGGATAAAGTCAAAACTGATGATGATGCTAAAATTATAACGGATATAATCAATAATAATGAACACCTATCAAAGAAACCACCCACAACTAATTCAAATGCAACATAGTGTAAGATTGGAACACTTGTGCAGTCATTGGTTGAATGACTTTCTTAAGCGCATTAGACGATGTCGGGTCGACGCCAACGCGGCAGTGTCCTAGTTCCTTTGGCTGCAAACTAAAACGACAGTGAGAATTAGCAGCTGATTTTGAGTTTTTCTTGGAACATGTTACAATGGTTAAAAGTGAAGTTTACAAAGAATAGTTTTCATGCGATATTGTTTAAAAGTTTTGCTGTGTTTGTTTTTAATTTTATACCAGAAGAATTTATTGCTTTTTGGGAGGTCACTTTTAGCTTTCTTATGTTGTTTTAAACTAATGTCATATGTGATATGTTAATATAACTTTTTTATAATCCTCGTATATTATACACTATGTTTTGTCCATCATAATGATGTTTATGTAAATTCTAAAACTCGTGCAATTTTCCAGCTTTTTGGTTAACCACTCGACGAAAAATAAACAAGTTCGAATATTTTCCTCACTCGCTTGTAAAAACTACAGCGTTGTATACCACGTGACGCCAGCAAGTGAGGTTTGAACTATTCTACTTCAAAAAAAATCAACCCAACATTCGAAAATCAACAACGGCCGAACAACCCTTGAATTTTAAGAGCCGAATATTTCCACATTCGAACATTTACATGTTGTCACAAAACTAATAGTGGTTTTCCACACACACCACTTTGGTTTTTTTGTGGTTGCGTAAAAAAAGTTGTTGTAAGCGGATAAATTCATGGATGAATTGAATACACATGGTGAGAAACGATAGATGTATGGATGAAGGATGATATAGCGAGAAAGGAGGTGTCACATGAGATGACGAATAATAGGGAAGCATGAAAGAAGATATGTAGACACAGCGAGGGGTAAATAAAGAACCACTAGATTAGAAATGACAACAGTTAAATCCAACTAATTATAACGTGTTTAATTAAAGTAAAAGTTAGTTGAATCATAGTTTCTGGAAACTGAACCCATTAAAATGGGAGATACTCAGAAGCCAATCGGAAATATCATCAGGTACTACCGCGCTCATTGACGGTCGACCATTCCTTGTGGAGTGGTCGACCATTAATGAGCGGGATAGTACGTAGCTCGTAAAATTATAACCTGTCCATTATTTAATTTTTTGGTTCAGTTGTATAAAATCTGGGTATCATCGTCAATAGTTACATTGATGACGATGATATTCAGAATTTTTTATTCCTCCACATTGCTGCCCGAATTCTATTTTTGGAACTTGATTTTTATTTCAAAAAAACACTAAATTTATACGTCGTTATTACTTACACAATGGAATGGTTGAATCTAGTGTATCATATACTTTTTCTCTAGGTTATTTCCCACGAGTGGAACCATCGATCTTCCACATAATATTAATTGAGATCGATCCTCGTTCCTGACATATACTGTAATTTCCTTCTAAACTCGATCCATTACTCTTAATAATATCAACTTTTTAACTCGGCTTAGGTTTGTATATATCATAACAGTGGGATCCGTCAGTTTTTAGTTCAACACTTTTTGCTGTCCGATATATTTATGTCTGATGTGGTTTTCAAAGGGTACTTGCTTTGCATTCAAATTAAATACAGTCCCCACTAAATCTATTCACTTACTATTCACAAAACAAAAAATAAACAAACTAAAATAACAAAATAAAGACAAATCAAAGAAAAAACAATAATTCAATCATTGTAACGAACTAAAATAGGAGGTAACGAGAAATGATAATTTTAATAAAAAGAGCTACGAGCAGAACCGAATTACACGATTAAAATTAATTGAAAATCTCACTGACAGGTTACAAAATATCACTTACAAACAATTCAACGAAGATTCTATGCCATTTCGAAAAACACAGAAACAAAATTAATGTTTCATTGAAAACGATGCCACGATCGCAAAGTTGGAAAACTTTGAATTCAAATGTTATTGGACTAAAACAATTTTTAGTACAACAGCACACTGAAGTACTGAATTTCAGATTCAACAAAGTTTTTCAATGATACTCAAAATGGACTTTGATTTTTAGGAAATAGAAGTTGTTTGGTTCGTAACTTTTGAACTTTATATTTTAACGAAATCGTGTCCGACATAAACCGATTCGTAGAAATGTGACATATATCATTCCGAACTGGGCTGGCATGATGTCTCACTCCTTCCTATGAGAAGAAGTGCCCTTCATCATCATCTTCGTTTCTTGTCCTTGCTGGAGGAAAATTATAGAACTGTTTATGAGTCATATGTGAGGCATGAGACTCACATAGGACTATCTTCGGCCCATGGCGTACAAAGAAGAAAGGTGCACGATAGTTTTTTTTAAATTTAAATCCTTTAAAAAAAAAAATTTAACAATGTCCCTTTTCGCCTAAGTATTTCTCTCAGACCGCTACAAATAAGTCCTAGGGGAAAATTACCGCCGTTTACTTGCTCTGCACAAGATAATACCACTGCCCGTTCTCCGGACACAATATATTATATTTTACGATGTACGAGCAACCTGTAATAGGAGGAATATTCATGAGGAATTATGATATTATTAGTTCAGAAGTGTACTTTGTTGCTACAACGAAATCGCCTGTCCCACAGCTGACGAGAAAGCTAGATATCGACGTTTAGGGAACTACAATCATTCTAAGTCCCATGTGAGTGTTGAAGAGAGACATTAATAAACAGCTGATCACTGACTGTTCTCATCGACGCCGCCACAAGAACTCTGTCAAAAGAGAACTTCATTGTGGCAACCTCTACTCGCCAATTGCCAACGGTGGGATAGGTCCCTTATATTCCAAAATCACCTGTTACAGCTAAAACAAATGAATTAATATTCATATATGAAACAATGGGGCAATAAATATCGGTTTTGTGCAAATACCGTAATATATTCCGCCATTTAATAAATGGGACCACTTTATCACCAACCCCAAAGCAAAACCAGTAAATAAATATACGGTCGACCCTTTCAAAATATCTGTAATTCCATATCGCCCGCAATTAATACGTCACTTATCGGTCGAGGGCCTTTTTCCCGTATCATTGTCTCCCTCACGCATACTCGATTTGAAGGAGATGGCACTCACAATCACCTGGAAAATACCGGCTGGAACTGGTATTTACCAGTTTATACCGGTAATTCAGGAGAGCGTGAACCTTAATCAATGGGGACTCTATTAACATTTTATTGAGACGGCGATTCTTTTATAGGCTACTTGGTATCTTGGTTTATGAGGTCAAACGATAGGTGGGAGAAAGAATGTTGATAATTACCCTATCATCAACAGACTACTATATTTGGATTCAATTTCCTTTGGAAAAAGGAAAGAATTGTGAAACGTATAGCAATTGCCACGGTTGATGAAAAAATAACAGACGTTAATTGGATTCACTACAGTTGAGAGGGTTCACTAAAAAGAGGCATATTCGAGAGTGTAAGCGATGGTCAATTTAGTTTTCAAAACAACGTCTAAATTCACTTGTTATTAATCGCTGTTGAGTAATTAACGACCCTCCTCATAGAGTCCCGCAGGGCACTATCTTTGGTCCATGTCGAGCTTGGCAGACAGATTAATGACACCACCGTATGGCGACTAATTTTCACCTCGATACTAATGTCTAAGCTCGTTACGAATAAGTAGTTATCTCATTAAGGTAACGATAGATGGTGAATTGGATTTTACATTGAGAAAACATGATACGCTACTGAAAGTGATTAATCTGAATTGTTTTGCAAACTTCATGTACTAGGTACGATTTGGTACATAAAATGAAATAATATTTCTTACTCAATACTCATGTCTTGGTAAGTGCTATCGAGTTTTTCATCAGGATTTTTTCGGTGGCAACCCAGAGTTCGCATGAAGGCAATAAACTCACCCGTATAACATCATCTGCCTAGCCTTTTTGATAACTATATGGGGTCGGCTTCCAGTCTAAACGGATGCAGCTGAATACCAGTATTTTACATGGATTGACTGCCTATCTGACCTACACAACCCATTTAGTACTGGATAATACGATACCGCTTGGTAAGACTGGTTGGTAGGTTCCGGGCCACTGACTACTGAACGACTGTCAATGATCTACAATTAACAGCCAGGACCAATGGCTTGCTGAGACATAGAGAACCCTTGGTATAAAGGGTGTAAAACACCTCTTAACGAAGCCGAAAAGCACTGGTTCTCCCTGTCATTGCGATATTTTTTTTGTTCTACACCATACCTGGGAACCTTCTAGTTACGGAGATATTAGGGGTCAAAGTTCCAACTTTTTGACAAGTATTTTTTTAAGTACAAGTTTTTAATGTCAGATTTTTACTTTAAACACCTCCACGACCCCCGTACTATTCAATCCGTCCATCAGCACAATGTTTTGAGTGCGTTACATTGAGTTCTACCACAAAACATGATTTTACACCCCCAAAAAAAAAGTCGTTTCCAAGCAATAATTTTAACGTAAAGTTACTTTGTTTCATCTACAGAATGCTTGGTTGACGGCTTCGTGATGAGGTGATTTACACCGTGTATAATGGGTGGTGATATTTCTGATTCACGCTATATATCCTCCCCTGCTTAATTATTTGGAGAAAACAGACAACTGATGAATAATGTTTTATACAACATAATCAAATGTGCTAATTAATTACAATACGATTTCGGAATTTAGTTCTGCATGTTTCACCGAACATTCAAAATGAAGTCTAATTAAGGCTGTTCATAATAATAGTAACATGAAGTTCTAAACAAAAGCATTATTGTTCATTAAACACTATGCAGGTTTAATAATAAGTTTATTTGAAATTTAAATTGGTACGATGTCGAATTTATGTCGTAAAATGTTCATTTAATGGGTTAATATTGCGAGTTGGGATTCCATTCACTAAACAATGTAACATAACACATGTTTATTAATATTACTAACGTGATGCTTGATACTTAAAGATGTAAGTAAACTCTAGTCAAATTTATTTTAGTCTAATAATAATAATGCAAGCCTAATGCCATAGGCTAGCCACAAAAAATAAAAAGAATCCGGGTAAAGAAACAACTAAGTGATCAACTCTTCACCTTCCTTGGTTTCGAACCCAGAGTCATAGAAAAAGTTATTCTAGCAGCCACTTTTGCCATCATCGTTGATAAAAGAACTAAAATGTATAATTGAATTGACATCAGCTACTTATCAGTAGCTAGCTTAATAACAATTCTTTTAAAAGTCGATACCACGGATATAGATGTATTTGTGTTAGAAACGCAAGACTATTTCACGTGCTTGCCTTAAGCTTTTTAAGGTTGGTAGTCAAAAAGGCACGCTTGGTTTTGCAACGGATCGTGAAGCTTGCGTTATCTAGGTATATCTATATCTGTGGCCGTTACGAAACATTTTTGCTACTTGTCTAAGTCCCAGGGCCCCACGCAAAGCAGTAGCCCTTGCCACCACTAGACGAACGCAGTAAAAATTTTATAATGTGATTAATATTTACAGCCAGGCTAAAACAGCTGCCTATTTTCCACAAGCACCCCATCTATCACTTAAAACACTACCCATGGGACAAATAGAAGCAATACATTTAAAAATGTAAGCCCACATCCACTTAGACCCTTCCTCTCTATATAATGGTAACTTAAACTCAGATCTACTAGTGATACAACCAATTTATTATTAGAAAATAGAGGTCTATTGTTCGATAAAACGACCTTACGTTTAGTATTGGGATCACGTATTTGACCCACTCCATTGGGTTCGTATAAAACAATTCCTTCTAGCTACTTTTCTTCAGTTACTAGGTCAGTTTTCTGTCTGAAGGTCGCATTCAGTGAGGCTTATTAGGAAAGTGGAAATGGCTTGGTATTTAAGATTAATTGGAACGTCGTGCTTGCACGATTGATTTTTGTTGGCAGTTTGGACTAAATTCTAATTGGAGGCTTTATATAGAAACCGAACAGCTCTTTACAATTACACTAAGCGAGATCTAAATTTATTTGGTAGGTTTTGAGCAGATTATTCATCTATGGTCATACCGCTCTTACGGGTTGCGCAACTTTCTTTACACGCTTTTGTTAGCTTCACCTGTAACCAAAAAATAAGAAGTTTTTGAGCCACTTTCTGGTTTTCTTTAAGCTGAAATTTAGCATAATTTAGTTTAGTTCGGATGACAATGCATGGTTGGCTAAGTGACGTCGATGATTTTAAATCCAATATGACGGAACCCTAAAGATAGTTATTTTTATACATTTCCATTAAATAGGTACCTATCAAATGAAATTGTTAGCTGAGAACTTTACGAAAAATAAAATCGACGTCGACGTCGTTTTTTAAACTATAATGTTTTTACAAAATGAATTTGATAGAAATATGTGAATTTCATTTAAAGCGCTACTAAATTTAAAGTAAACAAAAACTGGTATAACTTCTATTAAAACCTGAAAGAAATCGATTTACTTCCACAATTCTAATAAAGCAAAGCGGCAACATGTGTTTAATTACCCATGGATACGACGACAAAGCACTAATTATGTACACCTATTAGGACGTAAGTAGTGGGGACAGAATAAACATCGAAACGGCAACATCGCACTGTAGAATTATCACGTGGAACACGATACTGGATAGTCAGGAATTATAAAGCCACATTCAGACAGCAACAGAAAATAAAGTGCGACATAGTCCGTTGCTCTTGTCGGTATTAATTTCACGCTACTCACACTAGAAGAAAATCTAGAATTTGGAGAGACATGAGCTGCTTTAATGTAGAATTCTCATAATGGAATGGGTGTAAATAGAATCAAATGGAACACGATACTGGATTTTCTGGAATTATAAAGCCACATTCAGACAGCAACAGAAAATAAATTGCGACAAAGTCTGTTGCTATTGTCGGTATTAATTTCACGCTACTCACACTAGAAGAAAATCTAGAATTTGGAGAGACATGCGCTGTTTAAATGTAGAATTCTCAGAATGGGTGTAAATATACCCATAACGAAGCCGAAAGGCACTAAACTTGCTCTCCCCGTTATTGCGACTTTTTTTTTGTTCTGGACCATACCTGGGAACCTTCTAGTTACGGAGATATTTGAGGTTCAAGTTTCAACTTATTCACAAGTTTTAAAGGTTTACCTTAAAAACCCTATGACCCGATAAATATTTAATGCATCTATCAGCACAATGTTTTCAGTGCTGTAGGTACATTGAGTTTTACCATAAAATGTGATTATACACCCCAAAAAAAAAGTCGTTCTCCAGCAATAATTATTAGGTTTTCTTAGTTTGACGTATAGAATAAACATTAAGCACAGAAGATAACATTGGATGGGTGCAATGGCGGCAGGTCACGGGAACTATCTGCCACTCCCGCATTCTCCTTAAACTTAAGGGAAAAATAAATTATAAAACAATGGACCTGCTGTCTTGTATGGAGCAGAATGTAGGACCACAAAACGGATGAATGAAAGGCATCTGCATGTGGCTGAGATGAAAATGCTAAGGGGGACGTGTGGTGTTACGCGAATGGATAAAATAAGAAATGAGTACATAAGGGGCAGTCAGGGGGGGTCAGCCTCTTGGCCGGATTGCCGCCATGGGATCTGGAGGCGATAGTCCTCGCGCACCTGCACGAACGGCGCGCGGAGGCACTACGCTGGGGGGAAACTCCGCTGCCGCGGCAAATTGTCGCTCAGCGGACAGACCTCCGGCGTGATCTCATGGTGACATGGAGACAGCGACTGTCGCAACCACGTGCAGGGCACGCCACCATAGTGGCGATAAGTCCCTCTTTGAGGAGTGGCTAGAGAGGCGCCACGGCGCCCTCACCTTCCGCCTGACGCAGGTCCTCACCGGACACGGTTGTTTCAGAAGGTTCCTGCACCGAATCGGGCGGGAGGAAACGCCCGGGTGTTACCACTGCGAGGATCGGCCGGAGGACACGGTGGAGGACACGGTGGAGCACACCGTGGAGCTCTGCCCCGCTTGGGCTGAGCACCGCCGTGTCCTCGTAGCGACGATTGGCGGCGGCGACCTCTCGCGTCCGGCCCTGGTTCAATCCATGGTCCGGAGCGAGAGGGAATGGGATGCTGTCGCCTCCTTCTGCGAAGCAGTCATGCTAGCGAAGGAGGTGGCGGAACGTGATAGGGAGAGAACCTCACGTCCCAGCCGCCACGGGAGACGCCCTGGGCGTCGGGGGGCAACCAGTGGCCCCCAGCCACCGTAGGCGCGAGCCTGTGGACGGTGAGTAATGGGCTAGCTCACCGTCCGTCCGTCTCATGACGACAGGCCGTGTCGACGGCGCGTACGTGTTCCACGCGCGCCTCAAGGAGATGTCAGCAAACCGGATGGGGTCCGAGAGGGCCGATGCCTGCCAGGGCTGCGGGTTGTTCGAAAGAGATACCGCGGCCCTGGAACACAAAGGGCGAAGAAGGAACATGAGTGGGTTTTAGTCAGTACAAGTCTGACACTCCCTCCCGCTCCGCCCAGAGCGGGAGAAGTCATTTGATGATTTCCCACCCGCAAAAAAAAAAAAAAAAGGGGCAGTCTGAACGTGGCGCCGGTGACTGAAAAGATGTGTGGTAATCGGTTGTCGTGGTATGGGCATGCGATGCGGAGGAATGAGGAAAGTTTTGAGTATAATTAATGTGGATTGCTATAAGAGTAGAGGAAGACCAAAGAAACGATAGATGGACGGACTTACAACATTAGAAATAGAGACCAATTAGTTCAGCCAGGCTTCAGACTCGCTAAAGTAGACTCATCTTTCATGGGGTACTGTTTAAGATGCTATAATAAAATTCCACAAAGTATTCTTGAACTGAGTGAGACGAAATTTAAAACATACATTAAACGCACACTATGTAAGTAGGCTTATTACAAATTGGACGATTATATCGCTGATAATAATGCTTGGCTAAATGCCGGTCCTGCTCCACTAGGACAGGGGCGCATAAAATGATAGCATTAAATAGTATTGTTGGAGCTGCTGAAGATTGTACAACTATCTTTGCATTGTATAAATTCAATTCAGTATTATATAATTGCATAGCCCATATTGTGTGGGTACTATGTACTAGCTATCATTTACTGGAAACCTACGTCTTTTATTGACTTGAATGTGCCCTGGCGGTTGAGAGTATGTCATGCTCACTCAAATGTCACGCTGATGGTGGCGCGTGCGTCGTGTCATTTAGTTCCCTTCAAAATGGTTGAGTTGAATGATGGCTGATCCATGCGTCATGTTCGTGAACGGGTGCTGTCAGTTGTGCCTGGTCGTCTCTTAGCTGCCACGGCTCATTTTCGAACTAATTATTTCATCTTTTAATTGTTCTTTTCGTTTTTACTATGCACACTTTTAACGTGCACGTCTTGCTACATCGTTCTCACATAATGTAATATCTCTAAATGAATGATGTAACCAAGGTTTTGTAACAAGATTCTGATTTAAAAGAGTGTCCATGGAGTTTCTTGCCCATTCTTCTCCATAGAGATCTACGCTTTGGAATGGGCAACTACAGTACTTTCACAGTTATTATGTCTTGTGACTGGGACTGTAGCTTCATTTTTATTGTTTTTCTACTATTCAAAAGTGCCTGTAACTGGCCTACTTGAAATAAATGATTTTGACTTAGAATAAGAACGGATTTTGATTTTTGACGGTGTCAAGGATAATATGGCAAGAAAAGATTTGTCTCATGAGATGTAATGTAATAGAGAAGTATGGAAGATGAAGACATACTGCGCCGACCCCAAATAAATTGGAATAAGAGCAAGAGAATCATGATGATAGTTCGATGTACAGAACGCTTGGTCGACGGCTTCGTGAAGTCTCCGTTTATACTCCTTGTATATTATACAGGATATTAAGTGCGTTTCTCAGTTCCGGAGTTTGGATCTATGCACGGTTAATGACAATAGTGGTATTCTCTGAATACTATATCACGACATGGGTCTGGCGAAATGTGGGTGTTCCTTACGAAAGACCGTGATGTACAAATGACCACTTGGATTATGCCACATTAAACTTGTTGGATGCCATTTGCATCGTATTTAACAAGATTCTAATTGAAATTTTTTCGTAACTCAATCATGTCGGAGGGCCCCGACACCCAGCAAGCGCAATAAAGGCATTTTGTTCTACTTCTAAACTAATATTACAAAGAGTTTGATATTTAATTGTTTGTTCGTTACGATTTAACTCAAAAACTACTAGACCGATTTTAAAAATTCTTACACCAATAGGAAGCTACATCTTTACTGAGCAACATAAGCTATATTATATAACAATTTTCGAGGAAGAAGTCGCGGGCGAAGTGCTAGTTGAAAATTTGAATCGAATTAACAACAGCTGCCAACAAAAACCAGTACTTTTTGATTTTCCCATCATCCTTACCGCTGATAAAATGTCAAGGTTCGTAGTATGGTGAAGTTTTCGAAGATCGACCATTACTTATTAGTTTTTCAGACTAAATAGGCTTGCGTTTTTCAGGGACTCGCCTGATGTGAAGCGATGATGTGGGCTAGGCTGGAGCACGCTTGCCTAGAAGAAACCGATCCAATCGAACTTTGATTAGATCCAGATTACAGTGATCAGGGAACAAAAAAGCCGTCAGTGAATTCCACAAACTGGCGGAACTATTATCGGTAAGCCTGTATTCCCTGAAGCTGAGTACGGATAACAGGTTATACATAAGATAAACGGTTACACCAAACCAAGTTTGACCCTCCAAAACTTTTCGCCTTTTAGTGCATCTGGGAAATATGAAAACAGGAAACTTTAGCTGAACTGAGCTCAGAAAACACGTAACTGCACAAAACTTGGATATCCGTCCAAGGTAAAATAAATTTTTCAAGCGATAAAGTTGGCTGTAGGTGTTCGCCACTGAACGTAGTATACTGCAGGGAATAGAGATTTTATAAACACCGGTCTTCAGAGGATTTTGTCGTTACTGTAACTCTTTGTTGGCATTTTCATCATCATCAGCCTATAATGGTCCCACTGCTGGGACACAGGCCTCCTCTCTATGAGAGGGAGTGGGCTGTAATCCACCACACGGGCCCAATGCGGATTGGCATTTTATCGATCACGATTTATCGATCGAAATGTAACAGGAGGCTGGAACTCAAAGGGCTAAGAAGGAACATGGATGAGTTTTAGTTAGTACAAGTCTGACACTCTCTTCCGCTCCGCTCAGAGCAGGAGGGGACATTTGATGAATTCCTATCCGTTAAAAAAGCTCTAAACAAACTATACTTTAAGTGAAATAGGACTGGTATTAGTTTTGAAAATGATCTCACCTGTACATACCCCAAGAGTTAAGCAGAGGTGTTCCTATTAGTATACCCACAATTTGCCAATTATATTTCATTCCTATTCTTTAAATACGGGCGAGGGAAGATGGAACGGGGTAATAACTTGAGACCTTGAGGGTGGAGAAGCTGGAGGCGCGCCTTAACACTGTAGCGACCACAAAAAAGCAACATACTACAAAAAGTCTACAGCGCCATCTATGATACGACGGAGGAACTAACATCAATTTCCTACAAGTCACAAGCAAAATTTACATCGACTTCAGTATATATACAGAAACCCGATAACAACTATGGGGCAGTTGCCCGCCAGACATAACACCTGTCTGGCCGGAGGATCCTCCCTTTTCAATGGAGTATTGAGGAACTTTACACCCTGTTCCTCATACCCCGTAAACTGGTGACCCCGAAATGGACGTCAGCGCAGCCTTCGAGCAACGTGACGTCATCAACATCAGCATCACTTCCTCCAGCTTTCGAGCAGCGAGTCTCACAGCCAGCCAGCTTCAACTGGGTATTCCTGACCACCAGCATGCAGCGGAAGCGCATTCCTGGCCAGCACCCTCAGCCTCTCATCAAGCGACCATGGCACAGCATACTGCACTTTCGGCCGGTCGAGAGCTTCTACCTCCCGGTCGACACCTCTCTAGCTGTCTGCCACATCGCGGCGCTGTACCACGTCCGACACACCGGAGCAAACGCAGCGCCGGCCCCGACTCACTGGGGTTCGCATCACCACCGCAGACTGTTCCGACTCACCGCGAACAATGCGGCAACGAGCTTTCAACTGGCACGGCTAAATACTAAAAAGAGTAGACTCATTCAACTATCGACCTCCGGTCTCCGGGGGGGAGTGATGTAGCGACCACAAAAAAGCAACATACTACAAAAAGTCTACAGCGCCATCTATGATACGACGGAGGAACTAACATCAATTTCCTACAAGTCACAAGCAAAATTTACATCGACTTCAGTATATATACAGAAACCCGATAACAACTATTGGGCAGTTGCCCACCGGACACAACACCTGTCTGGCCGGAGGATCCTCCCTTTTCAATGGAGTATTGAGGAACTTTACACCCTGTTCCTCATACCCCTAAAACACCAATTTCAAGTCGTTTGTGGTGCACGTTCCGACTCACCATTTGGTGACCTTCCTCAAGGAAGAGTTTTGGCCGAAAGGTGTGCTGTATCGGCGGTTCCGCGGACAGCTACGTGACACCTCGCAGCTTAACACGACGTTGTCACTTCGTGTGCAGTAGTTATTTTTGTATAAAGTATGTATTAGTTTATAGTTATTGTTTTTATACTTATACTAGCTGTCCCGCGCAACTTCGTCTGCGTCACATTTTCCCCGTTTTCTCATTGCTGCTCCGCTACTATTAGTCGTAGCGTGATGATATATAGCCTATGTCCTTCCTCAGGTTGAAATCTATCTTCTTGCCAAATTTCATTAAGATCTGATCAGCCGTTTAGTCATGAAAAGGTAACAAACAAACTTACTTTCGCATTTATAATATTAGTTAGGATATGTATTGTGATTTAGTTGCCTGAAATAAATGATATTGAATTGTATTGTAATCGTAGAAAAATATGTTTCTAAGAATTGGGCCAGATTATTCGCCATGGGAACAAATCCTCAAGGTATAACAAAGATTATTCTTTCCTCATCCCTTTTTCACACACCCCAAATAAAAAGGCTTTCATCAAATCCTTACCCGGAAACATTTTGCCAAAATAAACCCATTATTATTCCCGTTAGAACCGACCACAAAAACATACGACAACACTTAATATCTTCGTAGAGGGACAAAGTAACTAACACGCATGCAACATTGTAAGTAGCTGTTAAGAGGAGCAGGTGTTCAGAACAGCTCTAGAAAGCTTTTAACTTAAGAGCCCCGCACTTGGAGACTGCTACTTACCATCCTCGGTCGCTTTATGAAACTTTGATATGGGGGAATAATGAAAAATGCTTTGTTAGGTACTTGGGATATTTTTAGATCGTTTTTTTTTTAGACAAAGTCTTCTTGAACTCATAAAGACGTCTTAGGTTTTTTTTTTAAATAGAGTAGCCGTGCTTTGCCTGGTACCGGTAGGGTAAAATAAAAAAAAAAACTTTGCTAGCGTAAGTTATGTTACTGACACTGTAAAGTGAGGAGCTTGTGGTTAAATAATAGCAGCCGCTTGGGTCGATCTTCTAGTTAAGCCGCGCTGGCCTAGGTTGGTCCATGGATGGGTGACCACAAATTACATACCTAGTTTGCTCCATGCCTCAGAAAGCACGTTAAACCGTTGGCCCCAGCTGTCAATTGTAGATTTTAGACAGTCGTCAAAGTTTGTCAGTAGCCCGAAACTGTTATGTTAGCTATAAATTATTTATGAAAAAACGAACTTGTATCACACAGATTCCTGTACACTTCAACCAATTTAACAGTGCAGGCGAAAAAACTCGGAACTAAAATAAATCATAGGTACACCGGAGTAATCCCGAAAATATATAGATAATCCCTAATAGCAATAACGAAAATATCGCTGCGATTGGTAGATTATAGCAAAATATCGATATTACTATCGCGACAGATTTTTTTAACTTTCGGAGTATAACTATTTTCGGGAATCAGTGCACTTTACCAAGTTTGACCTATCGATGCAAATTTTGAACAGCAGACTCAAAGTCAAAGTAACAATTTTTATTGCCACTTAATGTGGTCATACTATACATTTGTGTTATAATCACCTAATTGCGCGAAAACTAGGTAAAAAAGACAGAAAAGCGTCGCTCTTGCAAGAAAACGCTGGCTTGACCGAAAGTGTGACAACGATTCCTTTTTGTCGCAGTTCGACGATGAGATCCAACGCTTACCTGGCTGAAAGTGAACATCTAACACCTATATCGGGCGTTCCCGATAAATTGCACACCTTAGAGAAAAGTTGAGCAAAGTTGAAAATTCTCATGTGCCAGTAATTTCACCCTGAACTATTACCGCTGAAAATAGAACAGCAATGCTGCTTGCAGCAGAAATTTTACCTGCAATTTCAGTTAGCAGATATAATATTTAATTTGAACGAAAAACGCAGGAAGATCTTCTATTGCTATGAAATTTAGGTATGTTTTTGATTTAAAAATATGCGAACGCATCTTTTAATTCATACATTTGTCCCCGGTTGACGGGCAATAGGCTCGCCCCCTATTATTTGGGACTTAAAACATAATTGGCGAAATGTGGGTGTACTATCAGCTACACCTTCATCTTACCCTTTGCAGACTACAAGCGTGATGTTATGTTATGTTAATTCATATTTCAGGTCTTTAGAGTTAGTAAATATTCTATGCACAGATTTCTGATTTTATTAATACCTATCTAGCTGTCCAGCGCAATGACTGCTGCGCTGCGTGTCGCGGGTTCGATTCCCGCACGGAACAAATATTTGTATGGCCTACAGATAGTTGTTCCGGGTCTGGCTGTTTGTGTATGTGAGTTTAATGTTTGTAAACGCACCCACGATACAGGAGAAATTTCTAGTGTGGGGCAACGTTTTTTTAAAGAAAAAAAAAACTTCGTTTGCGTCACATGTTCCCCGTTTTAGCAACATTTTTCATTGCTGCTCCGCTCTTATTGGTTGTAGCGTGATGATATATAGTCGATAGCCTTCCACAATAAATGGGCTATCTAACACTGAAAGAATTTTTCAAATCGGATCTGTAGTTCCTGAGATTAGCGCGTTCAAGCAAACAAAAAAGCTTTATAATATTAAGTATAGATTCTTGATGCCAGATGCCAGTTCTACTGTATACCAACTTAGTAAAATATATAAGTTTTTAAACAGGCATGGTCACTAACACTATTAATAACATTTACTACGGGATATTTACCATGTGTATTATTTGTTTCGAGTTCCCGATATTTCGGCGCTGTTGCAAACGCCATGATCACGGATAAACACGCTATAAACACGTTAGTAAAATATGTTTTAATTGAGTTGGTCAGTTAGAAAGTCAAAGTAAATGAGCTGTAGTGCAAACCCAACCTTATGTTTATAATTTTAGGCAACCTACCAAAAATAATCAAACGTACAAAAAAAAACATTATACTCATTATCTGATGTCCTTAAGTACCTCTAAACTTTTTCCTTCCATCCCTAAAACTGAAAAAAGATCGTTGTCATCACACTTAAATTGCGGCTTTTTTGGCCATTATTAGCAAGAATGGTCCACTTTAGATGTAAAAAACCTTTGAAACAAAAACCGTCATCAACATTCTATCCACATGTCCATCAAGTGGGATAATCTTTAGGTCTCTTTTTTCTAATGTTAGTGACACTGTAAATTGAGGAGCTCGTGGATAAATAATAACAGCCGCTTGGGTCGATTTTCTAGTTAAGCCGCGCTGGCCTAGGTTGGTCCATGGACGGGTGACCTCAAATTGCATCCCTTGTTTGGTCCATGCCTCAGAAAGCACGCTAAGCCGTTGGTCGTGAACGGGCGCTGTCAGTTGTGACTGGTCATCTCTTAGCTGCCACGGATTATTTTAATTACTTTATTTTTAATTACTGATTTAATCTTTTACTCGGGACGCTCTTAACTTGCCCGTATTTCTACATTGTTCTCAAATATTTGTAATTCTTAACATGAATGATGTAACCAAGATTTTGTAAAAAAAAAATATTTAAAAGAGTGTCCATGGAGTTTCTTGCCCGTCCTTCTCCATAGAGATCTACGTTACGGAATGGGCAACTACAGTAATTTCATAAGTTATTATGCTTTGTGACTGGGACTGTAGCTTCGCGTTTTTTTTTTTTTGACTTTCAAAAGTGCCTGTAATGGTCTTATTGAAATATATGCTTTGACTTTGACTTTGGTCCCAGCTTTCAATTGTAGATCTTTGGCAGTCGTCACAGATTGATAGTAGCCCGAAAGCCTGACAAACAGTCTTACCAAGAGGTAGTTATCGTATTACTCTGTACTAACTGGGTTGTGGACGTCAGATAGGCAGTCGCTCTATGTGAAATTTTGTTGTTCAGTTGCATCCGGTTAGATTGGAAGCCGACCTTAACATGTTGGGAAAACGCTAGGCAGATGATGAGTGGACACTTTAACGTAATAGCTTAAAGACATTATATTTCTGGTGTAACTTAGCAGTTGTACAGAAGTAATTTATTCCGGCTTTTTATATCAAATCAAATTATTTGTTTGCATAATACAGGTAGGTATAGAAAGATGTTGCAATTAGATATAAAGTGCACTGTATCATTACCTAATTAGATGTGCAAATATAAAGGCAGTCTAGTTTTTCAAATGAAATTACAATAGTTCTTTTATAACATTACAAACTTATCATGTTCGAAAAGAAAAACTAAAAATAATAAATTCAGAATAAGTACCACAAATGTCAAAAGGATTAAAATACAAAAATGTCAGAAGAATTATGTCGTAGTTTTAAAAATTAAAAACAGTAAAATATTAAGTACCACAAAATTAGAGAAAAGTTTATATTTAGTCGTGGACTTAGGAAAAAAACTTTTTGTTTGAGTTCAAACAAAAAGTTCTTTTTTTTTTTCAGATGGGAAACTAGCTGTCCCGCGCAACTTCGTCTGCGTCACATTTGCCCCGTTTTCGCAATAATTTTCATTGCTGCACCGCTCCTATTGGTCGTAGCGTGATGATATAATATAGCCTATGTCCTTCCCCAGGTTTAAATCTATCTTCTTGCTAAATTTAATTAAGATCGTGAGTTTAGTCGTGAAAAATTAACAAACAAAGAAACATACAAACAAAAAAACAAACAGAGTGACTTTCGCATTTATAATATGAGTATGGATCATCAAATGACTCCTCCTGCTCTGGGCGGAGCGGAAGGGAGTGTCAGACTTGTACTGACTACAACCCATCCATGTTTCTTCTTAGCCCTTTGTGTTACAGGGCCACGATATCTCTCAGCCCTTGATTTTGGACTAATACCTTGGGTCCGTGTTTCAGAACGATATTAACTATGAATTCCATATCCAAAGCTAACCGATTTCTAAGGCATAGTGTTAATACGAGATTTAAAATTTTATAAATGCCGATGTAGGCATATGTAATATATTATACAAGGTGTTGTTTTGCATCCTCGTCAAATTCAAGGAGGTAACTATGCTACTGATTGTCGTCCCAAATCAATAATAAAATGGGTTGGTAATTTTTATTTTTTTTCTTGTTTACGGAAATCGGTAAGTGTGAACCACCCGTGTTTTAAACGCGGACCGTCTGGTTCGCACCCTATAACGTCGCTTACACACATACAAACAATCTCAAACGTTTATTCGATAATTTCTTATTCCCTAAACCACGTTAAGGGGGTTATTCTAAAATATTGACAAACTGAAACTACCAAAAAAATCAGCGTTTACTAATAATTAACTAAGTACCGTAATTTTAATTGATTATTTAGGCCTTTTGTGACCTCTTCCTGAAATTTTACGAGAATGCAAAACAACACCTTGTATTTTGGACAACGTCAGTCACATCTGCTCACACTTTACTTTCCTTTCGGTTTCTCTAAGCCAAATCCAAAAGGTCAGGTTTGTAGTATTTGCAACTGGCGTGCGTGTTTCACTACATATATATGAACGTGGGCGAGGCAAAAGGAGTAAATATAGTGGTAGGAGGCGCTCTATAGTATCTGCCCACATGGGGAAAACGCGTAAGTTTATGTATGTATGTGTCTTCTGGTAACTACCAGAACACCATAATGGTTGTTTCATTTCAGTGCGGGACTCATGATGAGTCCCGCACTGAAATGAAACAACCATAACCTGTGTACTTAAAAAGGCAAAATCACAACCACGATCATTCCGTTGCACTTCCACGGAACAGTCAAAACTTTAACCGCTTTCGACGCGTTTAACGCGTATCGCACTGAATACAAACTTTATGACCGTCGCCGACTCACCGAAATGGTGACGTCATTATGCCACGGATGACACGCTGTATAAACTCGAGTCATTGGGTATTGCGGCAATGATTCGGGGAAATGCAAGGATTTATTTTTATAAAGGACTGTTTTTTTTTTTCAGACATAATTTTTTCATGAAGATGGATGTGGTAAATCAATTATAGAATTAGCTCGTTTAGACTATATACCTTGTAGGTTTAGTGGTCGCAAGCGCGACTGCTGAGAATGAGGTCCGAGGTTCTATTCTCATGTCGGGCAAAGTTTTAATGGGTTTTTCCTTCAGGAATTTCACAGTAACATCCACGGAGCCTAGATTTGGGCCCAGTTGATGGCATTATGCTCGCGCTCTATTACATGGTACTTAACCATAGCTGGTGAAATGTGGGTGTCCTAATGGGTACCTACACCTCTGCCTAACTTATTGAGGATTACAGGCGTGATGTTCTGTAAATAGTTCGTTTAATTTCATTTAAATAATCTTATAGTTTAGTTAAGAATAAATTAACAGAGTAAAATGTACACCGAAATTTTCCTTTTGCCTCTTTCTCACGTTCTCACTCTCTCTCTTTCTCTCACTCAGCACTGTCATACTCACATTTATAAATACCTCATATGGTTAGTATTGCACAGTTCAATTCTTCAAAAAAACTATACTTCAATCCGAACTTTCCCACTACTGAGAAAAGGACTCTCTTCACCTTGATTTTAAAGCAGTATTTCACTTGACGACTGGTACTAACAATAATAATAATATGTCACTCGCGACAAGCCTATTGATTTTCCGAGCTACTATTTTAGCTCTTTAAGTACTAAAACTAGGAGAAATTGATTTCTTAAAACCATTCTTCAAGCTAAGGAGGCCACTGCTAACTTCTTGCTCGGGGGTGTCGTTAAAAGTGACAAATGAGTTTAATCAGTGAGTTGGGAAGCATACTACACCTTTGTTCTATGTCTACACATGTTTGGAAATCTATACATCTACTTGTTTCTGGTTTGGTATTGGTGGTTGAGTTTGGAAAGCGATATTTGTGTGAAAGAAGTAATTGTTTAAAGTTGGTTGCTTGTAGAAAAAGGATTGTGTGGTTTTATGAAACCACGGTAAAAGTGAAACTTTTTTTCACACTATAGACATTTAACTAAAAAAAATTGGAATAATATTCCATTAAGCGTATAAAAATCGCTATGTCAATCTTAATTGTGACAGGTGTAATGTTGAGTTCTTATTTTAGTTTGTATTTTGTATGGTTAATTGTGTGTCGTGTATTATTTGTTATTATTGAATTTTTGTGTATTTTTATGTATTGAATGATGAGACCTTGTCACTTGAATAAATAAATTAAATTAATAAATTACTCTGCGGCCGACCATCACGCGACATGCAACACACAGACGAAAAAGTTTGAGACGATGTAATAAAATTTTCACTTTATAAAAGACTTACTTACTCTGTCACATTTGTGGCATTAGTTACTAAAGTACCGAATGGACAGTAGTTTTTAATCAGTTTGTCTTCTTTTTGTTAGTCGTTCACTCGGTCATAGGGGGTCGCCCACAACTATATTCGCTGCCTTCGCGATGCTTTTCCACCGGTCTCTAACGGCAAGCACATTCGGTCACAGACTTTCCCATCTTGGTGAAAGATTTGATGGAGTCTCTTAATCAGTCTGTAGTGTATTTAAAAAGACCATAGCGGTAAAAATGAGAATTTCCTCCATCTCCGAAGTCACCAATATTCAAGAAGTAGCTGATAAATCAAGTATAAGGAATGTTTTCTTAAGTACAATACCATAGTATATAATACTAAGATAAATAAGCATCTACTCTCTGACATCAATAATATTTTAAATGTATGTGATAATATTGCTACTCAATTTATATTTTTATTTGGATTAAATCTAAGAACATTATAATATGACTACGTATAAACCCAAATGTTTGCATGTCACAGTATTATGACTAAGTGTTCTGGATCTATATTGATTTATGTTAAAACCGAAATTGTACCAACACTTATCGCAAATAAACTGATTTGATTTGATTTGATAGTCACCCTACCGACTATACAGGGTGATTCCGACCGCATCCTGAATCTCGAAACAAGTTTGTTTTTCAAACAATTTCACGAATCACGACACTTTATTGTATACCCTTTTATTTTGTGGGCGTTTTTAAATTGTTAAACGATCCTGTTTTACGTTTTTCAGGGACGAATTTTTCATTCAATTAAAACTTCAGGTTTCGTAATGATTAAAGGGATTTTTCGATGGCATAGTAATTAATTTGGAGCGTTTATTGGATTACGGTTTCCAATTTTGCAAGATTTAAGAGTTTTCAGTTAAGATTAGTATAGAATTAAATTACTAAATTGGGTTCAGGAGCCCTAAAAGGGGTAGATTATGTTTGAAAGTATATACCTCTAATTCAATTCTAGAGTTTAAGTTTTAAGACTTAACTTGAGAAAAAAAACGGCCGCTATTGATTAAGCAAACGTTTTAATCAGTAACTTTAGGTAAATGGTAGAACTAAGATCAAACGGAAATCTTACGAACCGAGAAAATGACATAGACAAGGACATCGCTTTTAAAGCGTGTCGTATTCATTACAACGTCATTAATTTATTGTTCCACGGAGAAAACACGGTTTTTTTTTTTATAAGCTTCATGTACAATAATGGTACATAGGCGGACTGTTATGTACTGGATGGTCTAAACACCAATCCACAGACCAACCTAGACAAGCGCAGTTTAACTTAAAGATGGACCTAAGCGGCTGTTATTATTTAACTACGAGTTTCTCAAGTTAACCGAAATAGAATACATTTAAATCAATCTCAAAATCCCAAACCACGTCTTCTTTACGAATCATAAGCAGTACTGCGTCGACGTAACCAATTGAATGTTATAATCATGTACAGTCATAAACAATAATAAGTTTACACTTAGCAAAACTGAAAAGTGATTTACACTTCAAATTACGGTAAGACCTATTTCGTAATAGTATGGCTTCCATTCATTAGGAGAAAATCACTTTTAAAAGTTGCAGCGTATATACATAGGTCGTGACTGTACGTCTGCTATCCTATTGCTTACCAATTCAATCGATAGGAAAATCACGTTCAATTTTAATTCGTGAAATACCAGTATTTTACAAGAAGCGACTGCCTATCTGACCTCCACAACCCAATCAGTACCGGGTAATATGACACCGAGCCACTGACTACTTAACGACTGTCAAGGATCTACCAATGACAGCCGGCACCGACGAACTAACGAGCTTTCCGAGTCACAGAGGCAACTCGGTATGTAATGGGTGGTCACCCATCTAAACCTATACAAGTGCAGCTTCACCTAAAGATCGACCCGAGCAGCTGTTAATTTTTAGCTGCGAGCTCTTAAAGCTATACAAGGTGTTGTTTTGCATCCTCGTCAAATTCAAGGAGGTAACTAACCTAATGATTCTCGTCCCGAATAAATAATAAAATGGGTAGGTCATTTTTTTTTTTCCTATTTTTGGAAATCGGTAAGTGTGAACCAGCCGTGTTTTAAACGCGGCTTGTCTGGTTCTCGCCCTATAACCTCGCTTACACACATACTAACAATCTCAAACGTTTATTCGATAATTTCTTATTCCCCACGTTAAGGGAGTTTTTCTGAAAAACTGACCAACATAAACAACCAAAAAAATCAGAGTTTAGTTATACTTTACTAGGTATCGTAATTTATATTGAATTTTTATGTCTTTTGTGACAACCTCCTAAATTTTTGACGAGGATGCAAAACAGCACCTTGTATAAAATACATGCAAATAAATCTCAAAATCCCAAACCACGTCTTCTTTACGAATCATAAGCAGTACGGCGTCGACGTAACCAATTGAGTGTTACTTACGTCTGCTACCCTATTGCTTCCAAATTCAATCGATAGGCGAATCATGTTCAATGTTCATTCATGGGTGTTTTCCGGCTGATATGACGGATGCAAAGCGATCGTATTCAATTGGATGAAGCGTTACTGGAGGGTTTAGACTTATGATTTCTGTGTGAGGGGTTGTGTTGTTGTTCCCTATTAAAAATTTGAAGACTTGTGACATCTACCAACCCGCACTGGGCCCACTTGGTGGATTACAGCCCACTCCCTCTCATAGCGAGGAGGCCCGTGTCCCAGCTGTGGGAACATTATAGGCTGATGATGATGATGATGATAGTCACTGCTACATCCAAAGTTACTTCATGTTCATAGGTCGCTGGGTTGAACTCAAGACAATGTTTATGTTCTTTCTCCAAAGATAGCTTACTGATATGTTATTTAACTTCATACATAGATATTTTTTTCCTTTTTTATTTTACTTTGTTTTTTCGTCTGTATGCGTGTAAGCGGGCACGCCCTTTATGTCTGGAGGCTTTGTTTATTATTAAGTATATTTTATTTAATTATTGGTGTGTGCTAGCTGACATGTGACATTAATTTGTTGTAATGGATTCTTTGTTTATATGAACTTGAACACTGTTGTATAGAATCTGGTTCTTCTAACCTAACAGACAGATGTGTTGCTAGGGAGTTTGTTCCGCCACTTCTTCTTCCCAGCTAAAACACCAGGAAGTGGCGAAGGCCGGGCGTTTTGGGGGAATATCTCTTGTAATTATTTTGACGTTCAAATTTAAGCTGATTATCAGCTTAATTTGATGTCCAATCTTTTAGTTATTGACTTTTACTTATTTCTAAACAGATTTTTGATAATTGGAATATTTAACATTAGGAAAATAGAATAGAATATACTTCATTGCACACCAAAATCGAAACATAACGGTTTTACAATAGTGCAATTTTGGTTTTTCTAATGTTCCAGTGTAAAATAATAAAACAATAAAATTACATTTAAATAATAAGCAAGTTATGTTCTGTAAGATCACGCCCATAATCCCTGTAGAGTCAGGTAGAGGTAGTACTTACGTTAGCTCTCGATTCGTAAGATAATTATTTTGAAGTCCCTTGTAATTGAAGGCCAGCCTATTGCCATCAACCACGCACAAATATAGACTCCAAGCTGTTACTAAAAAAAAAATATAATTCCTGCTAAACTCTATATGCTGGTATCAAACCAGTTTCAACATATCAATCATTTCCGAACGTTACATACAAACATTTTTACATCTGAGCAGGTAGGTAGGCTAATTTTTTTAGGGTTCCGTACCCAAAGGATCAAACAGGACCCTATTTCTGAAACTTCGCTGGCCGTCCATCAGTCCGTCTGTCACCAGGCTGTATCTCATGAACCATGATAGTAAGCCAGTTGAAATTTCTACAGATTATGCATTTCTGTTACCGCTATAACAACAAATACCAAAAACAGAATAAAATAAATATTTAAGGGGGGCTCCCATACAAAATAGTGTTTTTTTTGTTGTTATTTGCGTTTTTATACATAATGGTACGGAACCCTTCGTGCGCCAGTTCGACTCGCACTTGGCCGGTTTTTTTTTATTAATTAGTGAAAAATATCTAACTCTTCGCAAAACTCCGAGGAACTTCGCAAAATATCAAAAAGAAAACGAGATTACAATAACACGTGTAGGTTCACCTGATAAAATTAGTCCGTGACCTTTACCTATTATATTTTTTCAAGAATAAAATGGTTTCGTAAAACCTTTGATATCCAGGTCGTCCTCAACAAAAGTTGCGGTCCTAAGCTGCTATCAGACCGGCTGTTAGAAAAAGTTTCATCGTGGTAGACATCGCAATTGTTATATTTCATTGAGAAAGTATCCTAGACTTTTATAAGGTGAGAATAGTAATGTTATGGCTGTTTTGTTTGAAAGTTATTTGGTCTATTTAATGAGTGTTTTCGAAGAGTTATTTTGAAGTGAAACTTCTTATGCGACTTCCAACAAGTTTAACGCTACCATGGAGGGGGAATATTTTCTAAAACTCACTAAGATATGGCAGTATAACAAGATTTGTGACTACGTAGTTCTACTAGGTACGCAAGATGGCGTGAATTCGACTCTTCGGTGTGACCAGCCTTCGCTCGATTTCCATGAGTAGAATAACCTCGATAAACTTTATGTAAACATTATGTAATAAACATAATATAACAAGACAACAACAAAATATTATTTAGAAACTCAATAAAATAACGAGAGTGAATGCGTGGTACTCGAACGCATGCGTGTAGTATTACGAAGTTTCACTTCTTCCGCGTGGAGAGACTCCACGCACTATTTTTTGTTCTTTAGACTTCTTAGACTGCCTCGTTGGTCGAGTGGTCGCAAGCACGACTGCTGAGCTTGAGGTCCTAGGTTCGTCCTTCTTGCAGCTAAGTCCTCGAACAAACTTGACAAATAGTCTTTCTAAAATTAACAATTTTAATCAGCCATACCACGTCCATACTCAACGTTTCTCTTTCGTGTGGTTAGCGCCTAGCCTTTTTAATCCGGATAGGAATTAATCAAATGACTCCTCCCGCTCTGGGTTGCGGAAGGGAGTGTCAGGCTTGTACTGACTAAAACCCATCCATGTTCCTTCTTAGCTCTTTGTGTTCCAGGGCCACGGTATCTCTTTCGAATAGTCCCGCTGCCCTGGCAGGCATCGGCCCTCTCGACCCCTTCCGATACGCTGACATCTCTTTGAGGCGCGCGTTCGTGTTTCACGCACGCCGACACGGCATGTCGTCATAATACGGACGGACGGTGAGCTATTTAGTGCCCAGCCTGGGGTCGACAATTTTTATTCCGGCCATAGGCCTCTTACTTGGCTTAACATGCTGTCGAGAAATAAAGGGTGTAAAACACCTCTTAACGTAGCCGAAAGGCACTGGTTCTCCCTGTCATTGCGCTAATTTTTTTGTTCTACACCATACCTGGGAACCTTCTAGTTACGGAGATATTAGGGGTCAAAGTTCCAACATTTTGACAAGTATTTTTTTGAATACAAGTTTTTAATGTAAGATTTTTACTTTAAACACCTCCACGGCCCCCGTACTATTCAATCCGTCCATCAGCACAATGTTTTGAGTGCGTTATATTGAGTTCTACCACAAAACATGATTTTACACCCCCCAAAAAAAAGTCGTTTCCAAGCAATAATTTTTGCGTAAAGTTACTTAGTTAAATGTACAGAATGCTTGGTTGACGGCTTCGTGATGAGGTGATTAACACCGTGTATATCTCACGATGTTCTGATCTGGTGGCCTACCATGACGTCTTAAAGCAGTATTATTTTAATCTTAATCCAGAGTGGGGAAGAGACAGAGCTATACGGGTCGTCTAGCTCCATCACTTTCCCACCCTGGAATAAGAATAAAATAATACTGCTTAAAGACGTCATAGTAAGCCCTCTGATCTTCGAAGCTACAATACATAAGACTACATTACCCACATGAATCTGAAAAATCAGAGCTGCGTGCCTTTGGTCCGAAATTGGGACCTGGATTTGGCAGTCCGACGGTCACACTACTAAGCTAATAACACTTGATCAATGATCAATGTAGACTATTGACCTGGCAGGAGAAGGTCCTAGAACCAGCCACTTCATTAAAACCAAAAAAGCTAATCAAACTTCAAAACTCTTTAAATTCTTAATTCCGTTCCCTGTTATCTAAGTCAATAAGTTAAAGTGTTCCTTACTTCCCAGAGCTACTTCTATGAATAACAAATCCGTTTCAGGACGGAGGCCGATTTAAAATATCCGATAAAAAACTTCTACCTAAGTGTCTGACAAGGTTTAAGATATGCGGCGGAATGTAGTTTCTTCCGAGATTTAAGAGGAGCAATTTTTTCTAGGAAGATGAATAGTTTATCCGTGGTTGTTTTTGAAGTTATAATAAAGTTAGGGATTTTCGTGTTCTGATAATATTATTACGTCGTATCTGTACGTTTTAAAGTCTTCACTTTAGATAATGCATATGCTATAAATCTTATTTACGAGACAATTCAGATGGCCAACAAAACGCTAAGGAGATCTTATAAGTTTCCCTATCGTAACGTATCAGTATTGCAATCGATGTTTCATGCCAATCGTAGAAATAAAAGACTTGGCCCCCTATTTATAAACGCGTTTCGTTTCGATACGTCGTATGTCTATCTTGTTTTGGCGTTACGAAAGCGAGCGAGATAGACATACGACTTTCCGAATCGAAATCGAATCCGAGCGTTTGTGAATACGGGGGTTGGTCTAAATTTTGCTACTGTCATTATAGTTAGACATTACTTTGATGTTAAGCAATAAAAGGTACTACCCTTATTACTTTCAAACAGACCGTCAGTGAACTCGGTAGTACATATATGAATCAAATAGTGAAATCAATTGGACATCAAAATTGTTCCGCATCGCTGTCAAAGGGAAAATTGACCGAAAGACTTTACTAGTGCCTTATATTGATTTCTACATCACTTCCACTTCCTTCTCGAAAACAATACGCCATCTTAATTCCATCAACAACAGTTCAAAGAGATAGGAAACATATTAAGGAGTGTAAGACGTCCAACTTGGTACGTGAGGACGAACTGTCGTTATCCAACATCGGGATATAAATGGACTGATCGTGCGGAAGACACCTCAGTTCTGATCTTGGAGAAAAAGGAACAGTATCTATTTTGTACACTTAGAGATGAAAAAGTTCAAGAATGAATTACATCTGCAGTAGTTACAGTTCTTATCCTTATCCTTATTTTTATTGCACACATTTTGAAAAAATATACACACAAATTGCAATATAAAGGGTGTAAAACACCTCTTAACGAAGCCGAAAGGTACTGGTTCTCCCTGTCATTGCGATCATTTTTTTGGTCTACACCATACCTGGGAACCTTCTAGTTACGGAGATATTAGGGGTCAAAGTTCCAACTTTTTGACAAGTATTTAAACACCTCCAAGACCCCGTACTATTCAATCCGTACATCAGCACAAAGTTTTGAGTGCGTAACATTGTAGTTCTACCACAAAACATGATTTTACACCCCCCAAAAAAAAGTCGTTTCCCAGCAATAATTTTTGCGTAAAGTTACTTAGTTTCATGTACAGAATGCTTGGTTGACGGCTTCGTGATGAGGTGATTTACACGGTGTATTCAACTTATGTACAGCGGCGAACGGAGATAACCCAGAATTGGGTATAATAATTCTAATTTGATTTTAACCATACATCTATACATTCAGCCAGCCTCACAAACATTCGCGATCAGCACTTGTGTGTTTAAGACCCGTCAATGTCAATATCCCGTAGCTATGAAGTGACGCTCTTGAATGCAGTTTGAATGTGCTGATCACGTTCAATTTCATCGATAAAATTCGCATTAGAGGATTGTTTTAGAAAAAAAACTGTATTACTATTATAAACTTTATTTTAAAAACATTTGAGATTGTTTTTGAAATTAGACTAGTTAAGTTTTTATTTCAACGGTATCTATAAAATTGCTTTTATTTTTAACCTTACCCTTTAACACTGGAAAGTAAAGGTTTAGTCCATACTTTTATTTTTATTCAGAATTACATAAAGAATCGAATTCCTTTGTATCTTTTGTTTCAAAGGACGTACAAATTCAGACTGTTTTATTTGCCAAACAGAATACATTTTTAAAGAATATTGGCATGGGGAAAAGGCATAGGGTAAATCTATACTCAACGGTTGTGCGTTGTTTCATCGCTAATTGTTTAATCGAATTTTGTTTCACATAAATTGTTTCTCATATTATGATTTCATAGAATAATCAATACGCAGAATACTTATTTTGAAGAAATTTAAATCATCGATTTTTGTTGTAAATAAAGTTTAATGTTAGAATATTCATATCATAGAATAACAAATCAAATATTATTTATTCACATATTGTTTGTTTCACATAAAACTTATTACGAAGAATAACATTTTAATCGACTGACAGTTTCTAAAATTCAAACCTTTGAAAAATGCATACCCTCCTACAAAATTACAACATTGGGTTCACAAAAATAATGCGGGTAAATTATTGTCAAGCAGGAAAACAATCTTGCTATTCTCACTAATGGTGTCCATGCCTGTTGCATGCAGCATGCAGCAAGCATGCAGCATGCAGCAAGCATGCAACTTGCAGCATGCATGCATGCAAGCAAGCATGCAACTTGCAGCATGCATGCAAGCATGTAACATGCAATAGGCAAGGTTTCTGTCACGGCTCCGGCGCTGCGGGGCTCCGGCGGCCCCACGCAAGTTTATCGTCGCAGATGGTATTAACGCTCACCACCGCAGCTTCGGCTTGCTGGCCGGCAAGCCGGCCAGCCTCAGCCGCGGCGGCGATCTTTAGAAACCACCTGCTCCTCAACTCGCGGGCCGCCTCATCCCTCCGCGCCTACGCGGGCTTAAATTACACTCTAGGGGTAGGGCAAGCAAGACTACGTGGAGTCTGTTTTGCAGCCATTCGTTTGTGTCACTAACTTTTGTAGTACAACATATTGACTTATATTTTAATTTAAGGTTAATAATTTCGTTGAAATAAAATACCATGGAAACATACAACGAACAAGCAATATTCGTTGAAAAATAATTCTGCTGTTTGATAAGATGGTCAAATAAAAAAATGTGATTGTAAAATTCTTTGAATTGTGTTTCTGTAAAATATGTTTCATTCAAGTAAATAGTAGTCGAAACAAAAATATTCGAAATAAAAATACGAGGACCAAATATTATGTGAAACATTTTCTGGGAAACGAAATTCTGTCAAATTTCTGTCTGCGAAACAAGGTGACACCATACTCAACACATGTGGAACTTACATCTACTTAGTTAATATTACCTTGTTATGTTCTTGTTTCTCACATAATCCATCCATCGTTTCTTTGGTATTCCTCTCTGTCTCCATCCATCAACATTCATATTTATCACTTTTTTTGTCACATGCGAATCGTCTCTCCTCTTCACAAATGCTCATACCATGACATATATAGCAAAGAAATAAATAGTTAAAAAAAAATATCATACACAACCTTTAAGAGAAATCATAAAACCGTTAAAACGTTCAAAAGACCTACATTTTAAACCATAACACATTAATCAATTTAGCAAACTACCCATTTAAATACCTCATAGATATTATGCCAAGCCAAGAGAATTTCAAAAATTGCAAATTCACACGTAGACGTTTTAAAGGCACCCTGGTTGGCAAACCACCCGATGTGGCGTGCCAACCGAGTCTATTATACACTGGTTCTTTAACAAATCCTATAGAAGCATGGCATTTTTTAAATTCCTCCAACCTACTCTCCTTAGCTGACATTGAGTAATGTTGTAATGAATTCATTCACGAATTTTACTGTAAATTCTTTGAGAAATCAAGTGATGCTCAAAATTTTAAGTGGTTTCAGTAAAAGCTGTATCTCTAAAGTTGATTTTCATTTTGGCAAACAGTCTTAAAATTCTGGAGAACTGCTTAGAGTTTTTTTTTTATTTATTTCCGTTCTTAAAAATCGATTAAACTGGCACGGATACTTTCGGCTCCGGCGGTTACTGACAACATCATAATCCTTTTGCCTTAATCCCAATTTTATTTGAGATCAACGCAGCAGGTCTTCATCTTCCATAATTTTCAATTACTCGTCATCTCATCAGACACTTCCTTTCTTGGCGTATCATCTTTCTTACAGTCCATCAATCATTTCTTTACACTTTCTCTACTCTTAAACCAATCCACATTAATACTTGAAACTTTCCTCATGACATTTTCCTCACTCTTCCGCATCACATACCAAGCCGACTGATACTGACATATACATGAGTAAGTATTTGTATGGAGGTGTCCGTGTCTCTGTCCGCATTTTGTCCTTACCGTTTTGAACGATCCAATAGATTCAAGAGTTGCATTTGTGCATAATTTTGTTAATGCACATATTATGCAACACACACACATGTTGAATAGGTTCTGTCTGTAATCTTATCGATACTTCAAACCAGAATAACGCAAGGCTTCTGAGTGAGGTTATATTTTCTGTGAACCAACTAACAAGCTTTATCTATTTTATATATCGGTAACAGATATAACTATTTACTTAAACAAACACTCATAAAACATACCTAATAACCCCAAATTGTTGCAAACAACGTTGTAGCTAGAAATCAGTTTACCTGAAACAAACAAGAAAAAAACAAACGTTAATAATAATATTAAAATCCATATTTACAAAATGACATTAATACAATCTCGTTTGATACATTTTCCGCAAGGATACAGCCAGTACTGGCAAGCCGGAGGCATTGTTCTTTTTATGAATTTATCGACATTCTGTGAAACAAGATTTTCTGTCCGACAGAAACGTCGCACGTCGCCAGAGGGCGCTGTCGGTCCGATAAAAATCCCGTTCCCTTATCGTTACCGGATTGCGGTGCGGTGACCAAGCGGTCCGTATTTGACACAGGAAATAGCACGGATTGATATTTATACAGGCATTTAGTTTGTGATTGGAGCCTTCTTTTAAGCAAACAATGCCAGTATAAGAAGACTCCACTCTTCCATAACCAAAGAAAGAATGATAGAAAGATATAATATTATTGCAATAATTTAAAATGTTGTATTATAGGATTGTCACACACGCCGCTCATGGTTGCTCTCGCACTGGATCACGACGCTTCTCTGATGTGGCTCTGACAGGAGTTGTACATAAGTCACATTTGTCGATCATCATCTGCATAGCCTTTTTCCAACTACGTTTTTTTTTATGTACTGAGTACGAGGTAACGGTTTCAGGGTCAGTGACCCTTCCACTATTTTTTTTTACGGATGTGAAGTCATCAAATGACTCCTCCCGCTCTGGGCGAAGCAGAAGGGAGTGTCAGACTTGTACTGACTAAAACCCATCCATGTTCCTTCTTAGCCCTCTGTGGTCTAGGGCCACAGTATCTCTTTCGAACAGTATCGCAGCCCTGGCAGGCATCGACCTTCTCGGACCCCTTCCGATACGCTGACATCTCCTTGAAGCGCGCGCAGAACACGAACGCGCCGTGAATACGGCCTGTCGTCATACATGCCAGACGGGCAGATATTTTAGACCTTAGATATAAGTTTGAACTTTACGTTATACATAGTATGTGACCCTTCCAGCTTGTTCATTATTTCATAATTGAATCACTAAAATCATCATCATCTGCCTAGCCTTTTCCCAAACTATGTTGGGATCGGCTTCCAGTCTAACCGGATGCAGCTGAGTAAGTACCCATATTTTACATGAAGCGACTGCCTATCTGACCTCTACAATCCAGTAACTGGGTAATACGATACCCTTTGGTAAGACTGGATGTAAGACTTTTGGCTTCTGACTACTCATAACGACTGTCAAAGATCTAAAAATGACAGCCGAGACCAACGGCTTAACGTGCTTTCCGAGGCACGAAGGAAACTCGGTATGTAGTTATGGTTACCCATCCACGGACCAACCTCGGCAAGCACGGTTTAACATTAAAGATCGACCCGTGCGGCTGTTATTATTTACCCACAAGCTCCTCCAATCGAATCACTAAAATGTCCAACATTATAAGACCGTCAAAAACGTCCTGCGTTTCACTTTTTCTTAATTACAACAACTGACAAAAAAACAGATTTATTATTTTCAGCTGGTTTTAAATGGTTTTACTACTCATTTTCATTCTATTGTGTTTAAAAAAAAAAAAAAAACAGAATAAAAACAATATGACTTATTTTCTCATGAACGCCCTCATCGAAACAAAGCTTTCAAAATCCTTGTACCTACATATAATAACAACATTCATTTCATAACACGGATCTGTAATTGCAAACACAAAATAAAGGAGTTTCACAGCTGCAGAGAGCAAAAGACCCTTTTTATCAGCGCCTCGCTTTGAGAGCTAGAGACAAATAATCTAGCTAAGTGGATGACGACACGATGAAAACAGGAGGACAAAAAGTTTTAATTATAATGTCAACTCGGGAAAAGGTGGTTATTTTTGGCTATTTTTTTACTTGGACTACCGATAACTTTTTCTGTACTTCCACTATACAAGCTGTTTTTTTGCGTCCTCGTCAAATTCAAGGAGGTAACTATGCTAATGATTCTCGTTCCGATTCAATAATAAAATGGGAAGGTTTTTATTATTTTTCTTATTTACGGAAATTGGTAAGTGTGTACCACCCGTGTTTTAAACGCGGCCCGTCTGGTTCTCGCCATATAACCTCGCTTCCACACATACAAACAATCTCAAATGTTTTTTCGATAATTTCTTATTCTCTGCACCATGGGGTTATACTGAAATACTGACAAACTTAAACAACCAAAAAAATTAGCGTTTATTAATAATTAACAAGGAACCATTATTTATATTGATTATTAATGTCTTTTCTGACAACCTCCTGAATTTTGACGTGGTTGCAAATGGTTTTTTTTTTATATATTTATTACTTCTAAGCCTCATTGAATACGCCAATACGATCTCTCAGATTTTTGACGTAAACCAAAGCCTGAGCAGTTTCCTAGCCCGCTTTTTAAGTTCCTTGATATGGTTTTTAATTAAGACAGTTGACAACTATTTAAAATAATTGGGGACAAAGAAATAGTAAAACATGAAACACAAAATCGTTACCACACTTTCATGAATCCTTCATACAGTACTTCTGACATGTCAATAAAATATCCTTGCAATCATCAAGCAAATTGTTCGTTACTACCAAAAAGCACTATTCACACATTACATAACGCTTACACCTCTCCGATTACAGGCGACATATTCCGCGGCTTAACCGCCAATGAAAAAACAAAATTACAACATCATACTTCTAACATACCCGTATCTAGTACAACAGGCACGTACACGCGCTGTTACGTCTGAAATGACCTTAAAAAGGTCGACGTCCGACACAAACTTTCGCAAATGGGTTCCGTGCCTAATTTTTCTGACGTTGATATGGATTGAGTTACTTATTTTTCACGCCTCTTTGTGATGACTTCGCACAATGGTTGAGTAAAAGTTTAGTGAGTGTATGATTTTTTTTGGTGTTATATTTCTCGCTAGTGGCTTTTGGTGACGTTTCGTTCAGTGGAAAGGGACTGATAGTTTTCTGGCTTTTTCATCTCATATTACTATGGCATGTTTTATGTAATACTAGGCCACGCCTCAATACATTTTAATAAGCGCGTAAATAAATGTGTCACCGTTATAATTCTGGATAAGTTCCACAGACACATTTATTGCAAGAACCGCCAGTCAGTGGAATTCACTGCCAGCTTCCCTGTCCTCCGATCATTATAATCTGGATTTCTTCAAATTTTGAGTGAGTTGGATTCTTCTGGGCAAGCTTGCTCGACCTTAGACCGCATCATGGCTACACATCAGGCAAGTTGCGGGCATATGCAAGCATAAATTCGTATGAAAAATAAAATAACTGGTGTCTTGGGATTTTAAAAATAAACAGCCGCATTGATACACCCAACATCATGAGTTATAATAAAAATTGATAGCGCCTAAGGCAACGAGTCAAACGAAACTGTAACTGCCAGTGAAATCACTCGACTAAAACATAAAATTCTACAGCCCTCGTTTCATGTGACAGCACAATTGTTTCAAAGAATTGACGTCATTCCACTCCGTTTAACTTCAACTGACATTGGACAAGGTCATGGCTTTCATCAGATACGCGGAACCCTAAAAAGTTGACGGGTTGGGACAATGCTGTCGCGATGGCAGATACGACACGAATTTTATAGATCGGTGGGCAGGGTTACGTTGGCCGTGGGTTGGTGGCTCTAAATCGTGGATATGTTAGGGTTAAAAGACTTATAGCTAGTGATATAAGTGTTAGAGATTTTAGGTGTTTGCTGTGTGGTCATAATATTTCGTGGTATGACACACTGTATCTACTGTAGGACTCGATTGTACCTAAATTGCAGCAAGGCTCTTGCTCGAACGATGGCATTTGTTTTTTTTTTTTGGTTACACAATACACAAGATGGCGGCATCAGATTCTACATCAGCTAGCGAGCTCATTTTATGTGATAAATGTCATCTTAAGATTTCTCCTGATCTTTACCCGCTTAAAGTCTCGATCCCGAATAAACCTTCAAAGTATATTAACATTTTGATATTACGAAATTGACAGATTAAGGGTTCAAAAAGGAGGCTGGAATATCACGGAATAAATGATTAATGGAAAGCCCCTTTTCACGAAGTTAAAAGACTTTTTCTCGCTCTCAGCAAAAATGATTCCTACACTACATGTGACCTAAATAAAAAAATAGGGAATCAGTTCTCATGTCTCACTTAGCCCAGAAAACGTTCATACGTGTTTCTGACGTGCCTTGGAGACCTGCCCAGTTTGTAAGTAAAAAGAAAAGTAAAAACGGCAAACTTAAGTACTTTTTAACGACCTAGCAATTGGGTATTATTTATTTCCATGGACTTCTCCGCAAAAATCGCTTAGGCTTGACGCAAAAGTCAAGGAAATCAGGAGATGCTGACCTTGTCAGTTTTTACCAAGTAAAACCCAAAGTTACGGGTATTTCGTTTAGTTGCGTGCTCGAAGGTTTTTAAAAGATTTTTCCTCTTGTGAAAGGCAAGTAATGCTTTTGTTTTTTTTTTTTTAATGTAGGTATAACATGAATTTAAGTGCACCGTCTTGTGTTAAAGATTTTCGTTGTTCAATTGAAGTATGAGCATGACATTTAAAATTCCAGTTCGGGCAAATTGTTTTGAGTTCTTCTATCAGGAATTTTTCAGTGGCAGCTAGGAGTCTGAATTCGTGCCTGGTTGATGGCAAAAGGCTCGGCCCTATTACATGGGACATGGACATAATTGGCGAAATGTGGTTTCCTTTATTACACTTCTGCTTAACCCTAGGAACTATTCAGGCAAGATATTATTTAAAGTTTTAAGTGCTTTGTGATTACTGAGACGGAGACTTAGTTTCGTAAAATTTCGGGTCGGTAATTATTTTAGGAAAGACTTGATTGGAGTGAAATTATCCTAATAAATATTACATTCCGTTGCCTCGTGTTAGTCATAGTTCTTTCATAACTGACCTTTCACTGACTGATCTTCTTGAATATTTTATGGAGCCTTATTCTCTCGCATAAATAAATTAAATGATAGATTTAATATTCTGTCACGAGAAACTGTGAATGTTTGATGATATACACCAGGTTAACTCAGGGTAACAAATTATTTATCAAAGTGACTACCAACTTATGTTCCCAATGTCACAATTGTTTACCTTCGATTATGATTTGAGCGGCGGTGGCCCAGTGGTGGCAGCCCCAACTTACGAGCAGTTAGCCGTGAGTTCGAACCCAGGCAGGCGCATTACTTTGTATAATTTATTTCATCACCGCTGCTCTCAAAAACAGTGAAGGAAAACATCGTGAGGAAACTGGCATGTCCTAGAACTAAAAATTCGAAGGCATGTGACAACTACCAACCCGGACTGGGCCCGCGTGGTGGATTACAGCCCACTCCCTCTCATAGAGAGAAGGCCTGTGTCCCAGCAGTGGGAACTTTATAGGCTGATGATGATGATGATGATGATGATGATGACTATGATTTGGCTAAAGCACAGCAAATTGTTGAAATGAAACGATAAAATGTAAAACAATTCATTTCTATGACTGTCACTTTGTATTTAATGAAAAACCGTCACACATTAACGATCATGTAAGCATCATTATTGCGCTTAAATGCACTATCATACATTATGGCCCATTTTTTTTACGTGGCCTTTTATGTCCCACTGCTGTGCAAAGGCCTCCTCCATTCCCTTCCAACTTTCTCGGTGTTTTGCCTTCTCTGGCCAATCAGTTAGGAACGAGTCCAACTCGTCAAGTGGGCCATCGTCATAACGCGATGATGACCCACTTGTTGTTCGAAAATTAACCCACGGGGATGTAAAAAAGTCTAATTTTCTCCAACACACGCCACGGTGTGTCATCAAAGTCCGTTCACTCACGGCCGTGAAAACTTCACTGACACACATATATCTTTGGCTCTTAAAATAGTAGCAGGGATTAAACTGTACAATACAAGCCCATCTTTACAAACAATCTCTAGCATTCACAGCCACATACCATTCAGCCCAACCACAATTTCACCCCATCCCTTCCAAAATCTCTCTCCATTACAATTTCACCGTCCAAGATTTCAATCGTCGACGTCATCAATCTCTGACGTCACCACGGTATAGTGTTTTGTATTCATTTGGGTACGACCCACAAGAAGCTGGATGTAATGGAACGGTCAAAATGTGCTGAGCTGTGAATCGATTGGATATTGAAAACGATTTGGTATCGTGTTTTTCGTTTCCTTTTGAGATGGAACATGTGATTATACTAGAGATAGACCCCTATATCAATATCCTTCAGACACGGAAAATCTAACAAAAATATGCGAGTTAGCTAGGCGTTACGCAAAGGAAATAAAATTAATAGGTTTTTATAAACAGGGCGAATTTTTCAAGTGGGCGTGAATCCAAAAAACAATGAGGAATAGCGAAAAACACTCAAAGGTGTCTCGGGCCCGATTTTGATGAAAACAAAAACTGCAGTTTTAGTTTAAGTTTTTACACTAGAAAGCCACTTTATCTCATAGAATAATATAATATTATCATTGAACTTGTTCACAGAAAAGGTGAGGGCAAACTGAGCGAACCTATCACATTAGCTGTTAAAGTTCGCTGTACGCTGTACGGCTCGATTTTACAAAAACCTCAATGGCATAAAACACGTGGTTTATCCCACAATGCAGTATTTTCTTACCATCAAGTGTTTTTAATGAAAATGTTCATTCCAATACAAACTGTCAACATCTTGGCAAATTGAAATTTACTTTTCGTCACTTTTCATTATTTTAATGGCCACTGTAAACACAACAGAGTACCTAGCAATTTAGTTACAATAACATTGCGCATTCAATTGTTTCCACCACCGTAAAATAAATAAAGAGTTGAGGAATTTTTTTACTGATACTCTAAACATAAGAGAACGCAGCTGTTTTTCGTCTCATACTAATTGTAATCCATTAAGAATTTTGAGTTATGGAGATGCTTCAGAGAAATCGTTATGATTGACAATATTTTCTGTAGGTAATATCGAAGTGAATTTTGATTGATTAATCATTGGGAAGCTTCGAAAGGCAATCAATCAGCGGCTTGATCTGAAATTTCGTTTTTCCTGTTTTTTTTTTTTTAAGACTAATGTTTTCCTAAAAATACTATCGTCCACTCCTTTTTAAGGAATATTTTTAGAATCGTAACAGTTTTTCACTATTGTAAGATTTATTTGAATATAGGTTTTAGTACATTTTTGAATGTGTTGTGTTTTGTTTTTCAAACGGTCTTCACGAAGTGGGTGCAAAAAACGTGTTATTACCAAGAAATAGCTACAAAACGCTGGCGTGATGACCTAGAGCAGCGTTTCCCAATTGGTGGGACGCGACCCGGTACCGGGCCATCAAAATAAAAAACCCCGGGTCGCAGCATTACAGCCTCGTTTTAAAAAGTATTAATTTGTTTATTAAAACTTAATGCACAACTATACACCAATATTTTTTAATTAGTACAAATACTTAAAGGGCTTATTAGAGAAGGTCTTGGTATTATACAGGATGTAACGGAAAGGGTATATACATCCTTAAGGGTGTGCAACAGACCATCAAACTGAACCTGTTCTCATGATAAAAATTTTTTGCAGCAAAAAAAATATCAGCTGCCTATACATTTGAGTCGAATAGGTATTGCAATTTTCTATGGGGCAGCAGATATTTTTTTTGCTGAAAAACACGTTTTATGCTGAGAAACTTAGACAGAAAAGTTATTAGCGTTTGTTTATATCCCAAAATGCCACTCAATTTATGGAAACATTGTACAGGCTATTCATTTTTGGGGATATGAATGGCGACCGAAATGGAAAAGTACAGCGCGTAGTATTTTGTAGTAGTAATTGTTTTGAATGATTGTTATGTCATAATTTACCAATTATGACAAATTTTCGTGGACAATTCAGAGATTATGTTTTTTTGAGTTTTGTCTACACAAATATGATCAGTAACGGGTACGGATGGAGGCCAAATTTTTTTGTACTAATTAAAAAATAGTGGTGTATAAAGCCGGGCTTATTGCCTTGGGCATTTTCTCCCAGCCCACCTTAGAAAAAATTGCTCCATTCGCACAAAATGGGCGATACCGATCTATTTAACTTAATGTAATCAGCGGGGGAAGAGGTTTTAAAGTATTGAGTGGGTCACTAGGCTAGTGTGACATTTATCGGGCTATGGCTGAATAATGTTTGGGAAACACTGACCTAGAGGCGTTTGTGGGAGACTAACAAGAGATTGCTACGCACAGGGAGAAGTGGAAAGCTGTGGGAGTGGCCTTCCCCGAGCAGTGAGACAATCAAGGTAAAAAAGGATATGGTAGCTGTAGGTACGTCATCCGAGGCTGCAGGTCTGTTCGAAAAAGATACCTTGGCACACAAAGGGGGAAGAAGGAAATGGATGGGTTTAAATCAGTACAAATCTGACGCTTCCTTCTTTCCGCTGCGTCCAGAGCGGGAGGGCTCATACGGTGATTTCCCATCCCATCAAAAAAAGAGCTGTACGTCATTGTCAAGAAAACCAGTATAAGCTGTCCTTTTAATGTATTGTAACTTCGTATTACGCTAGGCCAACTCAAGGTCAAAGTTTTCACTCTACCATCGACCCACCGTACTTAATACATTCTCAGTAACATTATAAATTCTTCTCATACAATTTTTATGTATTTAAAATTCATGGCAGTCCAACTCATTCCAAAGCTCACTGAAGCGTCGAGCAAAAACATCCGGGTGACGTCATCAGACATGACTAGAATGGATAAATAATCTGATTTAGATAAAACATTTGCCTTATTTAATTTATTTTTAACTGAGGGTGAAAAAGAAAAGATTTAACAGATTGTGATGTAAGAAGTTAACGTTATAAATGTATAATAATTCTAAAAACCGGGCAAGTGCAAGTTGGATTCGCACACGAAGGGTTCCGTACCATCCATACTAATATTATAAATGCGAATGTCACTCTGTTTGTTTGTTTGTTTGTTTGTTCGTTTGTTACCTTTTCACGACTAAACGGCTTATCGAATCTTAATGAAATTTGGCAAGAAGATAGATTTCAACCTGGGGAAGGACATAGGCTATATATCATCACGCTACGGTCAATAGTAGCGGAGCAGCAGTGAAAAATGTTGCGAAAACGGGGAAAATGTGACGCAGACGAAGTTGCGCGGGACCAGCTAGTTATTTATAAAAACGAGCAAAACAATCACTCTTTTGTATAGGAGCCCCCTTAAATATTCATGTAATTCTGTTTTTAGTATTTCTTGTTATAGCGGCACAAGAAATACATAATCTGTAGAAATTTCAAATAGCTAACTATAACGGTTCATGAAATACAACCTGGTGACAGACGGACGGACGGACAGCGAAGTCTCAGTAATAAGGTACCGTTTGACCCTTTGGGTTCGGAACCCTAAAAACTCGTATACAGGGTGGCTGAGACACCAACGCACAAGTTATCACGTATTCAGTACATTAATTTAACCCCCCCCCCCCCATTTAGAATTTTTTCATCGTTGATTTAACAAAAATGAACTATTTCCTACAAAAGTGCAATAGCTACAAAACGTATTGAACAGCTGATTTACAGAAATAAATAAAAAATATTAATTTATATCACAATATCAAAACTAAAAATATTGTACGAGTAACTCATTTACAACAAAACAAAATACATAAATCAAAGGCAAACGAAACTGGGTTAAACAGAAAATATTAATACTGGGACTAACTGAAACGAAAACAAAAAATATCAAGTTCTGTTTGAATTCAAATATTTTTCAACAATAAAGGTGTACGCTACAAATCAAACCGGGAAGCGGTATACTTCAAAGCTAGCCTTTATAGTATACCATTGTCCGAACTCAAATAACCGATGTTGGTTTAACACAGGCTAGTATTTATTAAAGAATGGTGAAAATAGAAAAGTTGCAAGTATGTTTTTTTTTTTTTTTTTAATTAAAGTTTGATCTCAAAATACATAAAAAATACATCGCGTTTTAATATTTTGTCGTTGACATTTGCCTGATTTCTAACTTTCATTTTAGTGTTTTAAAGTTATTCTCTTTTTAACAAAAGATAAAGTTATTCTCTTTTTAACAAAAGAGAATAACTTTACCCCCATTTATAAACAAGTATGATTGAAAATAAATAGAGTGTTATTTAATTTTTCCATCAAGAATTTCTCAGCAGCAGCCACGGAGTATGGGTATGCCCTCGGGTGATGGCAATAGGCTCGCCCCCGATTTCATGGCACAAACAAAACTGGCGAATGTGATTGTACTTGTTTGGTATACCTGCCTAACACATCGGGGATTAAAAGCCGTGATGTGGTTATTTAAAAAAAAAAACATTATTTTTATAGGTAAGTACTTTAATTTGTAACCTAACAGCACACCTTCAAAAGAAATACTATTTTGTATTAACCTCGAATTCTGTCGAGCCTCGAAGGCACGGTGTCACTATAATATTATCTGCGTTGATTTCCCAGGTCGCGAATCATTAATTCGACGGAAGCATCTACAGGGAAATATATTTATCAACGATCGCATTGTAGTGCTATTTGTTTTATTAATGTTTTCCAAAAAGATTTATATTGATGGCTTTATTTTGATTTGTATAGACTAAAATTGCATATAATATGTCGTATTCTGATGATTTATTTTCGTTAGATTCGGTTATCATGTGGGCAGAACATGGGTTTCGTGCTACGAAAACACACAGTACACGGTACACTGTTTTTTTTATCAAAATAACAAATTACTTAGAATTACTATTTAACACAATAACACTAGGCACCATGAATAGGGTACAGTTCCGGGACGTCTTAACTCCGCCGCGGTCAGACACTCATTGTCCTCCTTGCAGCGAGCTCGAAAACATCTCGACTCTGTAGAAGCGCGCTTTAGGTGTGGGTAGACTGGTAAGGTCGCGTGATGCCACCTTTGGCGCGCTTGTCGATTCATTTTCTGTCTGTACTAATGACCGGATCCGACATATAGATATCAGATAAGAAGAATAAAATTGTTACTCTCTCTTGTTTAACCGGAGAGAACAATGATAACAACATAAACATTTTTTTTATTAATTTACATCGTTTGAGGCAGGCAGCATCAAAGCATTTATTTCAAGTAGGTCAGTTACAGGCACTTTCGAACTGTCAAATCAAAGACAACAATAAAATAAAGCTACAGTCCCAGTCAGAATGCATAATAACTGTGAAAGTACTGTAGTTGCCCATTCTAAAGCGTAGATCTCTATTGAGGAGAATAGGCAAGAAACTCCATGGACACTACAGAATATTTTTTCAATACCTCGTATCAAAGGTTGTGTAACAATATTCTGATTATAAGAGTGTCAATTTAGTTTTTTGTATGTATCTATCAGTCGTGTTGGTATAAATACAATAAGTTGTGTGTGTTGTTGTGTGCAGTGTGTAGATTTATGCCCAATTGACGGTAATAGGGTCTTCGCCTATAACTTGAGGCTTCAACATATACCTACTATATTATACATAAATATACCTTTGCCGAACTAACAGTAAGATATAAAAATTGTTTCACATCGTAGACATGTTTAAATTGTAATTGTATTGGTGTCGTTTTTGCCACAAAAATATAACAAAAACAAACGCTACATTCTCGTAACTGTGTTAGTCCCGAAATGGCAGCGGTTATTCCCTAACACGACAGAACATAACATCTGCCTACTCAGCATGGTCGGATGTGTTCCGAACTCAAACATCCTGTCCCTTAACTTTATCGCCACACAGCTGTTCATTGCTCAGTTAGTCAGCACCCTTATCTAAATACGTTACGTTTTGCCGCCGGAATAGTGAGAATATTAGTTCGGAGTGGTTCCTCTGAATGGTCTGCAATTTGATTTAGAAGTGGGATCTAATTATTGGAATGCATAATGGAGACTGGAGAAACTTTTTCCCGAGTTTAGTGTGAGCTAGTGCAGTGTAGGACGCCCCAGAGATAGATTCTGTAGAGCGTACGACACTACACAAGCTGATATACGGTCTCCACAATTTTTTTTCTCCCACCGTTGTCTGGTAGTTTGAGTACTTTAAGCGACCTACCCAAATGTCCTTTCTTTGGTATTGTTCGTAGTTTCGTTGAGCTCCTTGAGTTATAAGTCGAGCTACACGATAACTGACAAATGCTTTCACTGACTGGACAGGTCCACTCAAATCTGTGTGGTTCTTTCTTCAAAAGACCATCTCAGACACTAATCTGCATAGTCCTCATGTAAATTGAGCAATGTCTGGACTTTAAAAGAGTAACAAGTTAACAGAGAACCTCTGAGTTTGTTTCGGTTGTTTCTTCTCAGAGTAGTCAGGTACGAAACACCGGCCCCATCTAGTTTAAAAAAAAAATTACGTGTAAAAGTGTTTGTAAAAACCTATTTGCAAAATAAACATCATTTATCATTTATCACTCTATTTAACTTTGTTTTGATTGTGTTTTTTTAGAAGCTGTCAAACTATTGAGTCTGTCATCTTTAAACGAAACGACTGCGGCTTCACCTTCTTTGTAGGTTGCAAATTATCAAAAAGTAACGTACTATCTGGGTGGATGTTTGTGTCCTAAGCCTGTGGACCTAGTATTTTTGTGTGCCGAATATACTGAAATCTGATAAACATTAATTGAGGCATGAAAAGATTACAGACAGTCTGACAGGGTTTTCACCTTATTAATAATAATAGTATCCAAATATCAATATTAATTTTATTCCGTACAAGACGAACAGCGAAATCTAATTTCCAATGAAGTCACTTCAAATATAACAACCCTGTTTTATCTGGTTAGGCTTAATTTTGAAAGTGCTACACCCATCTCAAACATTCAGACCCTAAACTTATCTCGTGCGTGTCCTAATCTAAATACGTTACCACTACACGTCAACTTCCAACATACTTGATTTTCACTCAGTGTATTTCACTTCGTGGATTATACAAGATTAACAGACTAACATAATATTGTATTAATCTTGCCTTTTCCCAACTATATTCGATGTGTTTGCAAGCTCCCTAATGACAATTAGTACAGCCTTGTATAAAAATGTTGTCTATGATGAATTCCTATAGTGATTGTTCCTGCGTGTGCAGGTATTTAATTTAATATCGTACCTAATTTAATGATAAGTTTATTCTTATACTCTGTTTCTTAAAATTATGCTTCGTGTTTATTATGTTAATTTATTGTGCAACAAAATTGTTTACGTCTAACTGTGGAGGCCAAAGAAATCTGGAAAGACCTTCGCATAACTAAAAATACCAAAATACGCCTTATGAATGCCCTCGTTTTCCCGATCTTCTTCTATGGTGCGCAAGATTGACGCCCTGGAAATGTGGTGTTGGAGACGCATGCTCAGGATAAGCTGGACCGCTCGTCGGACTAACGTGTCAATACTCAAAGAACTCAACATTAAACAGAGACTGTCGTCGCTAGTACAATTACGAATCCTCAGTTTCTTTGGACACGTTACCCGCAACAAAGACTCCATGGAGCGTTTGGTGAAACAGGGTAGAGTCGAAGGCACGAGACCGCGTGGTCGATCACCAACCCGATGGACAGACTCCATCAAATCTGTCACCAAGTTCCCTATGGCAGAATGTGCTCGCCATGCGGCCAATAGAGAGCGGTGGAAAAGAATCGCGAAGGCAGCGACCGCAGTTGTGGGCGACCCTCCATGACCACGACCACTCTGTCAAGACTGAACGACTAAGAAGAAGGAGAACTATGGAGGCTTGTAAATGGTTTGTCGTTGTTACATCACTATATACTTCTGTAGCTGTAAGCCACCCAAATATAATAAAATAAAATAAAAATTAAATATTGGTGGGGTCGGCTTACGTTCTAAACGAATACAAATTGATATGAAATAGAGGGACTGCCTGTCTGACCTCTACTACCAAGTTACTAGGTAACACGATACCCCTGGGGAAGAAAGGTTTTCAGCAGCGGATGATTAAATAGCTGTAGAAAGTACAATCATATAAGACTTTACTTTTGAACAAAAATATGTAGTTGAAAATCAAGCAGAAGCTGGTCACCAATAAATTCGCACTGTAAGCAGTCAGCTAAGTTCTAATGAGTTTACTCCTTCATTTTTCGGGAGATAAAACAAAACAGTGCTGAAAGGCGGGTGTTTTGGGGGCTTACGTATTTGTTTTTTGGCGTTAAAAATGGTCAGAATCTCAGCCAAATTAACGATTAAATAAAAGATTTAATAAGAAAACTAGATAAGTTTTTTTATTAAGAAACTTTTTGTATCACGCAAGAGGATGTCTTACCCAAATCAAAATACTGTCAGACCCTAAAGTTTATCTACAACAGACTCAACTCAGATAGTGCGTATTCTAAAAATAGAAACACATCTGTTGAAACAGATTTCGTTTTAGAGATTTTTTTCGTGTGCAGTTGCAGGATGAAAAGTTGTCCAATATTGTCTTGACACCTATGAGCAGTCAGCATTATGACAGTTCGAAAAGACACATGACATGGTGACATGTTATTACATCTTGTTAACATGTCATGTACGTTTTGTCCGCTTTGTGAAAGAGAATTTAAAATTAGATATTTGAAATTGCGCTTTCGTTCCTAGCTTGAATGAGCATGACACGTATGACAGTTTTACTAGACTGGAAGTAGACCAGCATTAAAACGCTAACCTAAATGTGTTTTACAGGCATTTTTTTTGGAAATTGATATAAAATTATTATATTTTGATAAACATAATTCTATCCTACTCCTAAATCTATATATATAAAAGAAAGTCGTGTTAGTTACTTCACTTATAACTCAAGAACGGCTGAACCGATTTAGCTGAAAATTGGCAGGGAGGTAGTTTAGAGCCAGGAGAAGGACATAGGATACGGTAGGGTAGGGTAGGTAGGTAGGGTAGGGTAGGTAGGTAGGGTAGGGTAGGTAGGTACGGTAGGGTAGGTAGGTAGGGTAGGGTAGGTAGGTAGGGTAGGGTAGGTAGGTAGGTAGGGTAGGGTAGGTAGGTAGGGTAGGTAGGTAGGGTAGGTAGGTAGGTAGGGTAGGGTAGGTAGGTAGGGTAGGGTAGGTAGGTAGGGTAGGGTAGGTAGGTAGGGTAGGGTAGGTAGGTAGGGTAGGGTAGGGTAGGTAGGTAGGTAGGGTCGGGTAGGTAGTAAGGGTAGGGTAGGGTAGGGTAGAGTAGGTAGGTAGGGTAGGGTAGAGTAGGTAGGTAGGTAGCGTAGGGTAGGGTAGGTAGGATAGGGTAGGTAGGTCGGATAGGGTAGGTGGGTAGTAAAAAGTGCATTGCAACGCATGCTGGGTACAGCTAGTAATATTATAAATGCGAAAGTAAGTATGTTTGTTTGTTACCTTTTCCCGTCTAAACCACTGAACAGATCATCCTGAAATTTTGCATATACGTTTTCAGGTGTACAGAAACTGACAAAGAATACCTTTCATCCCGAAAAAAAGTACTGTTCTCGAGGAAAACAACAATAACGTTCTTGTAATTTAATAGAAGGCGCCACGTGTCCGAGCCGGCTATTGTTTAATTCTAAATTAAGGCGAGCGAAGCCGCGGGCAAAGGCTAGTTTAACAAAAGGCGCAATATTATGTTATGTTATTTAACACAATATTACTCCTGCTTAAAAAAAGGAAGAGTTAAGCGGAGGTGTACAAACAGTATACAATTTTTATACTAAATAATCTAAAACTATAACTCGCCTGATTTGATTTCATTTTGCTAGTTATGTTCAAGTTTCATGGGCAAGCCTTACCATCAACCATAGATCGAATTTTAATATTTCACTAGACCTAAAACCAAAATCCTTCACCACCCCTTCTAATCTTAAATTTCACTGGCATATTGAAACGAATCTTTACTCACAGCACATAATGTAAGCCTAAGTCTACACTGCATACTAAACTTAAACTAAATCCGTGTATGACCTTGAGCTAGGCTTAGTATTCGCTCGTATATTCATGCCCTAAGATTTTACGCGCCGCTGTACGCATCTACAGTGTGATTCTTTTAACTGGGACAGTATGAAGAAATCTGAATCTGTTAGGGATACCGGGATAGTCTTTTGGTAAATTGTAACTCTTTTTTCATGAAAATAAATTTTGCAATACTTCTTTATTTTTTTGGCCAAACCAAAAAAAAATCGGCCAAGTGCGAGTTAGACTCGCGCACAAAGGGTTCCGTAACATTATTTATAAAAACAAGCAAAAAAATCACTTTTTTGTATGGGAGTAAATATTTACTTTATTCTGTTTTTAGTATTTGTTGTTATAGCATCAACAGAAAATCTGTAGAAATTTCATCTGGCTACCTAACACGGTTCATGAGATGCAGCCTGGTGACAGACGGACGGACAGCGAAGTCTCAGTAATAAAGTCCCGTTTGACCTTTTGGGTACGGAACCCTAAAAAGAGTACAATTAACATAAGAAATGATGCATATGGACAAGAGTTAAAATAAAAGAAATAATGTATACTAGGCCGACACGACTTGAACGGCATTAAAACTTCGTCAATTCTACTGATTCTCATGGATAACTGACACTTGACCAAATAAATAAGAATATCAAAATTACCTTTTTGAAAACCTAATGTTTCCAAGTGTCTTAAATGTAGAATCGAATATCCTCATACTGTCACATTTAAAAAATCATACTGTATATAAGGTGCGTCGTAATCCTGAAGAGTCATGTCTAGGGTACAGTTTATTGTTACAGAGTAATAGCGATGGATGTAGGCTGTATAACATTATAATGTTCATGTTAAGCTTGAGACATTATTTAAGGTACCTATGTATCTATCTTTTAAACGATTACAACCTTCTAGCGTTTACAAGACAACCTATGTCTATATCTAACGAATAGCTATCTTCAGGTAAGTAAGCTTTCTTTATGCTTTCCGGGGCACGGAGGAAACTCGTAATTAATAGGTGGTCACTCATCCACGGACCAACCTAGGCATGCGTGGCTTGACAGACTTTACGGTTGTTATTATGTAGCCACGAGCTCCTCCGATGCTATTATGGAAACGTCAACCACTAAGCTTCCAAAGGTGAAATAAGAATTTTATTATTAGAGATATCTCTTCTTTGAGGAGCTCGTGGCGAAATAAGAACAGCCACTCGGGTCGATCTTTAAGGTTAAGCCGTGCTTGCCGAGCTTGGTCTGTAGATGGGTGACCATAATTACATACCAAGTTTCCTCCGTGCCTCGGAGAGCACGTAAAGCCGTTGGTCCCGGCTTCCATTTGTAGATCTTTGTCAGTCGTTACATCAGTCAGTGGCCCGAAAGTCTGACAACCAGTCTTACCAAGGGGAACCGTAGTACCAAGTACCAACTGCGTTATGGAGGTGAGATAAGCAGTCGCTCCATGTAAAATACTGGTATCCAGCTGCATCCCGTTAGACTGGAAGCCGACCCCAATAAAGGGTTTAAAACACGTCTTAACGAAGCCGAAAGGCACTGGTTTTCCTTGTCCTTGCGATCATTTTTTTGTTCTACACCATACCTGGGAACCTTCTAATTACGGAGATATTAGGGGTCAAAGTTCCAACTTTTTGACAAGTATTTTTTTAAATACAAGTTTTTAATGTAAGATTTTTACTATAAACACCTCCCCGACCCCCGTACTATTCAATCCGTCCTTCAGCACAATGTTTTGAGTGCGCTACATTGAGTTCTACCACAAAATATGATTTTACACCCCCCAAAAAAAGTCGTTTCCCAGCAATAATTTTTGCGTAGTTACTTAGTTTCATGGACAGAATGCTTGGTTGACGGCTTTGTGATGAGGTGATTTACACGGTGTATAGTTGGGAAAAGGTTCTCCTAGTTTCCAAGCAGTCAATTTCCCTTAACTCTAAGCTGACACTTTCTCTACCGATAATGAAAAATAACCATCCCAAAACTGAACTCATGAAACGTTATAACGTAACTGCAAATACCGCGCGATAGTTTCATAACGTTGTCACATTATGATGGTAACATGGATTTACGACGTAAACCAGGTAACGTTAAGGAAGATAAACTATGTTTTATAGCCGCTGTGATTAAAGGTGGCTTTATGGTAGTATTATGTTAAAGTTAGTTTGTTGGGGACCGTGGGTATATTGCGTACTGGTTTGGGAATTGAGCATGGCCCTAATAAAAATAGACGTAGATTCGCGTATTATCTTATTTACTATTGGATATTTGAAACTTTTTGTGAGAGTGTTTGTTACTCTTTCACACAAAAACTACTGAACAGATTTGGGTGAAAGGGATACAGATAGTTGGTAGACGGTTGGTGGATAGTTTGGTGAAACTGGACACTTGTATTAATACACAGAGTGATACTAGTTCGCTGTAATTTTTTCTTGTTAGCCCGTATTTTCCCACTCCTGGGGAAGGAATGGGGAAGCCTTTGCTCCTCATTCCTTGTACTTCTCTCGATGGTGTGCTTTTTCCCGCCAATTTGCGAGGTAGCCATTCAAGATGTCCCTTCATCTTCTCGTCGTCGGTCTGTCGTTCGTATGTCACTATTTCCAAGAATTTGATCCTTATTATAGCGGCACTATCAAATGGCGTACACTATGTGTTTTTTTCTGAAATCAAGAGTTTCGATTCCTGGCAAGGAAAATAGATTTTTCAAAAATCATAAGAAACACTTTTAGTTTTCGGTTATTTTTTATCAAAATCGGCACTCTATTGAGTATTTTTCTCTATTTGTCATGGTTTCGGATTTGGCCTTCCACGCCCAATTGAAAAATTCACCCTATATTTATGCTTACCTTCAAAATCAAATCACTTGAACTTAAACTTGTTTCAAGTAGGCCAGCTACAGGCACTTTTGAATTGTCGAGCCTTGATTTATATAATCGTTTACCTATGCGAAGCTGGGTCGGGTTGCTAGTGGCTTTAAAAAATGTATATTAATAACAATTATTTTCAAGTTCAATCCACTTTTTCAAAGAAACTATCACAAATAATCTATTATAGTTTCAACATTCATTTATTATTTCAGTTCCAAAATCTCAAATAAAATTGCTAGCTCTAAAATATAATTCACTTTTACTGGTTTATTACTTGTAAAACTGTCTGTAAATCAAATCTCGTTTGAAAATACATCAAAGTCAAGAACTCGTTGTTTCATTATTCGTAACTACTATTAGTATTATTACTTTAGTCCTTTCAAAATTTACATCTGTCAAAAGTTACCAAATTTCGATCTTATTTCAAGAGCTGTAAAGATCACTGTGATTTTGATCGAAGTGACAGAGCCGCCTCTGCTAACTCAAAAGCAACCTGATAATAATGAAGATACAGATCATTATCACAGTACATTTATAAAGGGCTGTACACAATCAACTTGAATTTAATCACTTATATTTTGAATAATAACTATTGAAACTTGCAGTTGCATGACCGCGAGTACGTGTCTTGGCGGTTGCTTTCAATCCTATCAGTGTTATTTTATTTCTGTCAGCAGCAGCCAAAAGGCAACTTTAAAATGTCGGGAATAAATACCGCTTTGATTTGTAACAGTGATTCAAAGTCAATGGCAAAAGGACTCGCTTGACAACCGAGTCGCCTTTGATAGAAATCGTCTTAAATAAGGTTTGAAAATAAATTGAAGACTAATTTTACCGTCTCTTCGTTACTAACAAAGATGTCTTTGTATTTACTTAAGAAAGACAAGATAAGGTGAACAGAATGTTAATCTACTTGCAAGAGCCAACTGGTTTCTGTTGGTTTAAGTGTAAAATTTCAAACTTGGCAATTACGAGTAGCTAAGTCATTTTTCTAAATGGCTTCACTAAGAAAATAATATATATAGCCTCTCTCAAATTATTTTACTGCTCTTTGATAACAAAACTTTGCTTTGTGACAACCTCCTTTTGTCAACTTGATAAGATCTATTGTTATGCTCCTGGTCCAGATTGATCATCATCAATCAAAATGTTCCTCTAAGCTACAGGCTTATGGCGTGGTGTACAGATTCCTCGCGCAATTGATTGCACAACATTTAATGAAAATGATCTTTCAATTAAAAGTCAGGAATTTTGTATCAAACATTGATTCGTTTAATTCATACATCCACACCCTTTTTTTTCAAGGAGTTAGTTACCCATAACCATACCACCTTTTTTTTTCTGATGGGAAATCATCAAATCACTCCTCTCGCTCTGGGCGGAGCGGAAGGGAGCGTCAGACTTGTACTGACTAACACCCATCCATGTTCCTTCTTAGCCCTTTGTGCTTCAGGGCCACGGTATCTCTTTTTAACAGTCACGCAGCTGGCAGGCGTCGGCCCTCTCGGATCTTTTCCGATTTGCTGACATCTCCTTGAGGCGCGCGTGGAACACGAACGCGCCGTCGACACGGCCTGTCGTCATAAGACGGACGGACGGTGAGCTAGCCCATTACACACCAGAAACCACCTGAAATGATCCTCTAGCGAAAACTGCTGCGATCCTAACATTCTTCTTTGGATCATTTACTTTCATACACGCACGCCAGTTGCAATTACAACGCACCTGACTTTTACGCCGAACATCTCTAATAATGTCAGTGTCAGTCGGTCAGTCCTTCTAGATCGATGTCCTGACTACAACGTGACGTTTTCAACCTTCATCCAGTGAACTTTACGTAACTTTAAGATTGTATACTTTATTGTTTCAGCTGATCATAAAGTGCATAACCGGAATCAAATCCTCGGATCGCCGTATCGTCTACACGTTTCTATAACACCGGTAACCGTCCCCGGTTGGCACGTCCCACCGTTTCTTTACGACGATCGTAAATCATATAGTTTCCAACTATTTCTGCGTTTATTGACGTAAAAAAACTTAAGGTTATGTTATCTGAAGATTTGGTAACGTGGCAGTAAAACGGTTCGGGCGAAGTATTGAAAATTATAGGCGTATTGGGTAGGTTATTTTTGGGATTAGCTGTGTCGGTGACACTTTTTGCCGACTGTCGACTTGATTTATTATTATCGTCACTGGTTATTTCTTATGTGACCTAATATGAGTTTAAGTAAGTTTTAAAACCTATACAAAAAGTATTTTGTTATTTATGATTTTAATATCACTGTCCTTTATTGCCTGCGTGAAGGATTAAGTAGTGGTAACGTAAAATAATTTACGTTTAATACACATTTTAGTCACCATTTACAGCACATAGACCTCTTGAAAATTTGTCCCTTCTTGGGCGACATTGACCGATAAATGTGTTTTTCAACTTGTCACGTTCAAAGTTGTTCAAGGACATTGGCAAGTTGTGCCACGTGGCAAATATTATGCCAACAATTGAAAAGTGAAGGACCGAATGTTTTGACTAAGCACTTACCCTTGTTTTTTATTAAATAATTGATTTGGAATTCACTAGCGAGACAACTATGAATTTTTTTATTTTTATAAACTATACTGTTCTTAATAAGAAACTAATTCAAAATGAGAAAGAAATACTGTCTCAATGTTTGCTTGTTATCTTTTAAAGCTTAAACAGCTGAACTGATTTTGATGCGGTATACAGGTAGACTAAAATCTGGGTTAAGACATGGGATACCGGATAGAAACTTTCGGTTTTCGCAATTTTCCGCAGCAAAAACTACTTCAATCCTAAATGTGGCTCTGGACGACCGAGCGTGGCAGCAAGCCACGCTTCCCATCTGCCTGGGTGGTCTTGGCGTCCGCAAAATTTCAAGTTTAAGTTTACCGGCCTTCCTCTCCTCGGTTCACGGTACCAAAAAATTAACCAGGAACATCTTATCTTCCTCACTGGTCATTTTGAGGTACCGTTTTTGTCCGGTGCGCTGAACGCTTGGAAAATGGCTTGTCCCAATACGGATTTGCCCGATAACCTGTCCTCCCAGAGACGCTGGGAAGAGCCGCTCTGCAGTATTATACGGAATACTCTGTTAAATACGGCAATTAATAATGCGGAGCGTGCCCGTCTCCTGGCCATGGGGGAATGGAAGTCGGGCTTCGGGCACTTCCTTCTCCTCCATTGGCACTATGATAGATGACGTGTCATTTAGGCTCGCTACAAGCCTTGGCTTAGGCGCACCTTGTGTTGCTCTACATCGTTGTCACCGCGGTGATGTCGTCGACAATTTCGGGCACCATGGCCTGTCCTGCTACAGGAGCGTAGATCGCATAGCACGGCGTGCCAGCATCAACGACATTATTCGTCAAGCTTTTGCCAAGTAGGCCTTTGGTGTGGGACGCAACTTGCGTCGATATCCTTGCGCCATTTGATGTTGCAAGCACGGCGGGTTGTGCTAGAGCTGCTGCTGCGGCTGCTGAGAGCCTTAAACGGCGTAAAAACTGTAACCTAAATGGCAGTAACAGGTTTGAACCGTTTGGGGTCGAAACGCTCGGGTCATAGGGCCCAAGTGCGCATTCCCTTTTTATGGAAATATCTCGTCGACTGGTTGACACTTCGCGAGACCCGCGGGCTGGCTTATTATTTGGGCAAAGAATTAGCATTGCCATCCAACGTGGCAATGCTGCCAGTCTTCTGGGCACGTATTACCGGTGACAGCGATGTGGAGGAGTATGTTGTCGCCTAAGCGTCCTGTTGTTTTTAAGTTTGTTTATATTTAGTTAGTTTATGTAAATATTTTGTTTTTGAAAATAATGAATGTGTGAAAGTTTGTAAATAGCTTTATAGTTATGTTTTCAATGGATTTCTTGTATACCAGGCTTGAATATTTCAGCTTTGTTTCCAAATGGATATATAATTAATGGATAACCCAAATAAGATTCTGGGGTTTTGTCATCTGTTTTAATTACATTAAACAAGCCAGTAAGATGTCGAAACCAGTAACTGTACTCTACATCATTGCAAAGAGGATTTGCTGGAAATAATTATTTTAATTTAAAAGTACTTCGTTTATTTTCATTAAGTATTTTCGATGTGGTTTATACATATATGCCGCGAAAAGCGATACAGTTATTCACGGAAATGTAATTAAGGTTCATTTTAAAATGTTTTTAAAGAAAATAGTAACGAAAATATTTCTTGTTATTTTTTGTCTTTGCAGTCGTGGATTTCTTTAAGAGAAACAAAGACTACGGTCCTGTTTATTTTTTTATTAAGAAAGATTTTATCTTGTATAATGTACATATATATAAAAATTAATTCTTATTTTCCTTGGTCACGCCATAACTTGAGAACGACTTAACCGATTCCATACATATTTTGTGTAATTGTTTCTAATATTTTGTGGAAGGTTTTTAGGTAGGTGGTTGGTAGGTAGGTAGGAGTAGGTAGTTAGTAGTTAGGTAGGTAGTAGGTACGTAGTGGTACCTAAGTAAAAAATCTGTGGCCTGACTTAATTATCTTCAGCCTTTTATATTCCAAAATAAATCCTACAAAAGGGTACATAGAAACCTAAATATTGACGGTACGCAACTAAAGTCAAATGGTAAATGGAAAAATACTTTTGAATATTCAGATTGTTATCAGCCAATCAAATTTAATAAGAAAAATGTGCTGAAAATAATTTCGGTTACGGCTGAATTCTCTTTGACCAATAAAAATATAAATAATACCGGCAATTCGACATCCAATTCTGTAGGTCCGAGTATTTGCTAACAGCTTTTACAGAGCTTGCATAACCTCGTGAATTTGTACAGTCATGAGCACCAATAAAGGCGTAACAACAATTACGGAATAGTGATTCCAACTTTGTAAAAGAGCCAATTTTCCATCATTTTTCTGCCCAGTTGTCTTCTGTTACTTGGGATCAAAAATAAAATCGAAAAAATTATTTTACATAGGCCTACATGGGCACTTATAAAACGTCGATAAAAGGTGCAGGGTTCGGGTTTGTCGTTTCCTATGGAGAAGAGCCGGCAAGAAACACTATGGTTACTCTTTTAAAATGATTTAATAATTATAATAATATTTATTTAAGTTTTTAAACTGACATGGTCACTAACACTATTAATAACATTTACTACGGGATATTTACCATGTGTATTATTTGTTTCGAGTTCCCGATATTTCGGCGCTGTTGCAAACGCCATGATCACGGATAAACGGTTTATCCGTGATCATGGCGTTTAAATGAAAAAAATATCCCAAATATCCCGTAGTAAATGTTATTAATAATATTTATTTAATTCGAACACACATGATTCATATTGTTGTTAGTAACACTTATAAACTATGTTAGTTAGATTTGGATTTACCATATTTGAAGAGACAGCGTTACAGAGACAAAGACAGCGTCGGTGCTTACTACAAAAGGTAGAACAAGAAAAACGAAAAAAAAAAAACGGCACAAAACGTTTTTTTTTAATTCTTCTTTGGCCTTCCTGTCCTTGTCCATCTATCAACATTTATAATTCTATCATTATGATATCACATGCCTATACCTACCAAGCCAAACGCCCTTTTGAACTTTTACATAACTGGCGCCATTTTTATAACCTTTGTGACGTTGCAAAATCTTAACGTCGACTTTTGGCGACATCTATCGGATTGTTACTATTGACATATCTCGTTAGTTCAGCCTCAGTAAAGAGATGGCGCCAAAGTCGTATGAACTTTAGTATAAGATTTAAAGTTTCTTAATTGTGACAATTAAAATTAACAACACAATTAAAGAAATAAAATATTCTAAAATTAAACTCAAGTAATTATTTCAGTTCTAATTGGTTTTCGATACAATAGTAAGATATTCCGGTTCATTGTAACTTTTAGTCGATGATTCGTTTACGGTCAGAGACTAGAGGACTTTGGAATTGCGTTTCCGTGATGGGAGTCGAGGCATTTTTTCCAAGACTGCAAAAAAGACGACTTTGGCATTGATTGCGCTCCCTTGAGTTTTATAAGCCAAATGGTGTGTCTTGGAGGGAGTCGCAGAGTCGAGATCCTTTTGCTCGCAGCCTGAGAAGACCGATGGAGTCGCAGCCTATTGATTGCTAGGTCTTGCCCCGGAATTTGCTGGTAAGACCCACGCACGTGGCCTCTTTATATTTCCTCTCGAAGTTTGAGTTCTGGTATCTTATTAGGGGGATATTGTTGCAGGTTCTGGCTTTTAGATGCTAGCCTGTAGAGGGACGCAGAAAACACGTTTTGGAGCGTGCTGACATCGATCCGGCGAGTGTGCGGATAGCGTGGCCGACCCATTTAGAGGTAGACCACGCACATTCAACGTCGTTCGTGGAAGCCATCCAGGTACATACGTCGTACATTCCTGTCGGTTCCTGATATCTCCCCGTAGGTACGTGCTGGGCGCGTGGTTCTGTGTCTCACAGAACCGATGCCAAGGGGTTATTGACCCGCCGCTGAAAAGGGCTAATCACGCTATTTAAGACGCTATTTAGGACTCTGATTGACCGTTGGTTAGCGTATATTACGTGTTGAGTTTAAGTCACTGATAGAGAGAGAGAGAGAGAACCTCACTGGTCACTTATTGGTAGAAAGACCGTGTACTTGAGGGGTTGGTATAACTTACCGTGTATGTTACGTTTCGCACAACTAATATTTATTTAATTAACTTAAACGATTGAGCTTAAAGTTATTGGCGGTTCACCTCACGTTCCCATTACAAACGTCCCTGAGTTCGTATACTTTTTATGTCTCATGTCGATTACACGTTCACCTTGGTACGGAGACAGGGTGAGCGTGTAGTGACGTGATTTTACAGGGTTGTAGGGAAGATTGTATCTTCTGTATTGCATGTAAGTACCTGCATTGTATTATTACCAATAAACTATGTATTGTGTAGCAAGGTACTCGTTTAATTGAATCTTTCCCTTATTTTTATATACTCTACAAATTCACTATAGCACGGGTAGGTAATGAAACACGTCTGTGTCAAGTTGCCGTGTTACACCTTACCTCCTCTACCTATAATATATAAAATTCTCGTGTCGCGGTGTTTGCTACCAAACTCCTCCAAAACGGTTGAACCGATTTGTATGAAATTTTGTATGCATATCGGGTAGGTCTGAGAATCGGACAAAATCTATTTTTAACCGACTTCTAAAAAAGGAGGAGGTTTTCAATTCGGATTGTATTTTTTTTTTATGTTTCTTCATATCTCTAAAACCATCAAAATTTCCAAGGGAATGAAGTTGCGGGCAGCAGCTAGTATTATTATACAAATGGCATATAAACGTCGCAAAGTATACAGGGTGTAAGACGCGAAAACGCTAACCACATAATCAGTACATCATTCTGAACACCCCCCCCCCCCCACATAGAAAATTTCGTCGGCAAGTTAAAAAAAAAAACGCTGTTTCCTACAAAAGTACAATATACCTACACACGGTCAAAATGTATGGAACAGCTGATTTTTTTTCGCGTTGGTGTCCCTACACCCTACACCCGTATAAATATTGCTGCTCGTGAGTGTACGTACTAATAAAATCGTCATTTCACATATCAAAGTAACAACGAATCGATTTAACCTACCAAATGGCGTAGAACCGATAAACGATTTCAGAGGTAATTGAAAAAACAGTAAGTTAGAGGATTTTACAATTTCGTTTTGCGTTATTTGCCTTGTCATTACAATATCAGATTTTAATTGCTTGGCGATATTTGACATTTTTATATGAGTTCAGACATTAAATGGCCTCGTTAAAATGCGGGTGGGAATAAATTAATGATCATTGACAAAATATTTACGTAATAAAATTGTATCTAAATGCCATGAACCCCTGTTGAAAAGATAGACATAATACCTACTCATACAGGCACAAACGCAAACACTCTAAATCTCAAAACAGGCTTCATTTAAACTCTTTTAATAAATTGTGTGTCTCTGTCATACTTTCCTGCGGTCATTAGTGTCTAATACTATAGGGTTGCGCCAGTTCTCGTTAGCCAGGGAGAGCGGAGTAAGGCACTTGTCCATTGAGAGCACATCTAGCTGCATCCCCACATCGGCTTCTAGGAAGTATTCCCTGATACTTACCACGCACGGTTGTGCAGGGTCTTAGCATTTAAGAAGCCACCCACACTTCCGCGGGATATACAGTCTCATCACCAACGACCGTAGGTTATGCATCCGAATTCCGGTCAGCAGTACGTGGACCCTCCTTTCTAGTGCATCCAGTTCCGTCTCAGTCCATTAGAGTATGCCAAAAGGATACATCAAAACTGGCATGACCCAACCGTTGAAGGCGGAAAAGACTTTTAGCACCTTATTTATAAGGTTCAAGCGTTTATCAGGTTCTAGCTTTTGCCCGTGGGTCCATAGAAATGATTTTTTGCGGTAACATGCATCGAAGTCAAGTAGTATCGCTGTGAAGATCGGTCGCGGTAACCTTCATCAGAGTGTAGTGGATTCGCAGAGACGTTCTTTCGCAGTAACGTACATCGCAATTTTGTAGCATCGTATTAGCATTATCGATATCTTGTGTCAAAATTCCGTATTCTACTCCACATTCAAAGAGCCTTCCCAAATCCATTTTTGAACTAATTCAACCTTTTGTTGCCATGACAACAGTTGACTAGCCAACCAAATCGTATTTTAGAATTTCTTGGCCGTAATTGGCGGATTTTCGAATAAGGTACTTCCTCTAGCTAGCTATCTTTGTCAAACCATAGTTGCATTCTTATTCAATCAATGCTAAAGATGAATAGTAATATTTTTCGGCACTTCAAATTTGACAGATGAAAAGTTGACGTTTATAAATGTCAATTTATAAACAAACAGGGCAGAATGTAGGCCTGGCTAGTCCGACTACAGTTTAGTCAATGACTAAGAATACCAGTGTTATTGCATAAGATTTTACAATATCTCCTCCTGGGAGAGGAAACTGAAACACAGGTCTATTACCGAGCACAAGAGTCAGGGACTTAACACAATTTGTAACCACTTTCTTGGGAAATAAAGATTTTTCATAATTTATTGATTGCACCAAATGTCACTAGGCTCGCGTCGCGTCGTGGATTACTGCCAGCTCCCATTTGCATAGAAGGACCTAGGATCATGTAATACTGCATCTGAATTGCATTACCACACCACAATGTTTGCGATTCTGACGAACTGGAAGTTGTTTCGTCAGAACTGGAAGAAAGACTTACAGACGGACGGACTGAGGGAGTAGAGTTAGGCCTTTGCCCAGGACTGAGAAAGAACAGGGTTAAAAAAAACCTGAGAGACGAGGCCGTTATGGAGCTTATGTGTAAGTGTGCGTTGCAATATAAGGTTTCATGAAAAGAATCCTGGTTTAAACTGGGGCTATGCAGATCTGTCCATTGATTACATGCTGAATATGCGTATGATTAATACACCAACAAAGGAAATAAAAAAAAAGACTAAAATAGAGGTGATAAAATGAGTCAACAACCTGAAGATATTGGTAAGTAGATAATCTTTCAATAATTCCCAATGACACATTCGTTATATTCTTCTACTAAGATTATTTTATTATTGATATCTTTCAATTATCATGTTTACAACTGGACACGCATTTTTAGGGTTCCTCGAAAGGAAAAAACGGAACCCTTATAGGATCACTTTGTTGTCCGTGCGTCCGTCCGTCTGTATGTCTGTCAAGACCCTTTTTCTCAGGAACGCGTGGCGGTATCAAGCTGGAATTTATATCGAATACTAAGGTCTGTTGTCCCTTAGTGCTGTGAAAAACTAAACTTCTAAGCCAACGCAATCAAAAGATACAGCCGTTTCCGCAAATTTTCGACACTTGCAAGGCAATTAAAACCTACAGGGTACTTCCCGTAAACTCAGAATCTTGAAATTTGGTACGAAGCAACGTCTTATAGCACAGATAAAGGAAAAAATGCGAAAACCTTACATTTTTAGTTGCATCATATAATAAAAATATTTTTATAGAATCATCATCATCATCATCATCATCATCATTTCAGCCGAAAGACGTCCACTGCTGGACATAGGCCTCAAGAATAATACAGAATAATATAATAATAAGAATAATTAGAATAATTCTATAAATTTCTTTAATTTTGCAATAAAACACCATAACTATGACTCGAGTGTTGTGATGGGTGAACTTTACTTTTATACCTACAGGTTTGTACGCAACCCTTGGTGCGCGAGTCCGACTCGCACTTGGCCGGTTTTTTTATTTATTTATTTATTTATTGAATTTTTAGGAAAACTTACAGCTAAGCAGACATTTAGCAATAGTTTAAACAGAATATGGCCAATTACAAGTTTCCACATGTAGTAAATGGAATATATGAAACAGAAAATTGATAAAGTACATAAGGATCAAATTAATATGTATGTGACACCAAACAGTAAAATTACTATTTACGCTCGAAGAAGCAATCACATAAAATTTTCTTCAATTTACTCAATCTAGTATAGAAAATGTCAATCTCAGCTTCCTGGCAGGTTGTGTTGTACATACGACTCGCTCTCAGCATGTACGAGTTCCGTCTGTACGTAGTGGTTACCACTGGGGTGTACAATAAATGAGGTCTACGCAAGAACACAGACGGCACTCGCAGCCCGACTTTGTGAAGCAACTCGGTAACACCAGTTGTTCCATTGGCTATCTTGAAAAGAAATATAAGATCAGATATTTTTCGCCTTTCGTAGAGTGGTAGGATATGAAATTTTTTGCAACGGTTGGTATAATTCGATAAAAACGTTTTAGACCGATACTGAATGTGCCTCAAAAACCTTTTCTGTGTGCTCTCAATACGATTTATGTAGACATTATAATTGGGGTTCCATACCTGAGAGACATGATATGTATATGATAAAGAATAGCAGCATAGGTGCCACAAATTGGTACCAACAACCTTGTTTTTTTTTTCGGACATAATACGTAGCTATATATCTATGTACCTAATAACATACATACAATCATGCTTTTTTCCTTCCATGCCCTTTTTTTTCGTCCTTGTTCAAACATCAGCTGGCCTACCATGACGTCTTAAAGCAGTATTGTTTTACTCTTATTCCAGTGTGGGAAAGAGACGGAGCTATACAGGATGTCTAGCGCCATCTCTTTACCACACTGGAAAAGGAGTGAAACAATAATGTTTTAATACGTCATGGTAGACCACCAGGTCTTACAAGGACGCCTTGTACCACGCATCAGACCACACCGAAGAACATTACCAATAAAATATATGTCCTTCTAGGGCGTCTTCTCCTGGTGTTTCCAATCACATCATTGTAAAAAAGTATTTCTATCGCGTTGAAAAGCGAGCTAAGGAGTGCCGCTTTATTTTTATGTATTACCATCTGCCTCTTCTCAGCTATGTTGTGATCAGCTTCTAGTTCAACCTGATGCAGCTGAAAACCAGTATTTCATAGAGCAACTGCCAATCTGACCTCCACAAACCAGTTAGTACTGGGAATCACAACACCCCCTGGTCAAACTGGTTGTCAGACTTTCGGGCCATTGACTACCTTTAACGACTGTCAAAGATCTACAAATGACTCCCACGACCGACGGCTTAGCGTGCTTTCCGAGGTACGGAGGAAACTCCGCATGTAACGTTTGGTGACCCATCCACGGACCAACCTAGGAAAGTGTGGCTTAACCAATCGGTAGACCCGAGCGGCTATTATTATTTAGAGACGAGCTCTTTATCATCTTGAATACAATATCAAAAATTATCTTTTCATCTCTTTGATCTGAGAAAACTACAATGCATAGGGATTCTATGCATTGTATTTTTCTCTGAGTTGTTAGACTCGCAGACACACCTATTATCCCCGCGTTTGCTTTGACGGCTCTCTTCGACTCCCTCGTAAAACAAATGAGGATGAAATAAGTGAGATTTTCTTACAATCTCCTCGTAAGGATGAACCAACCGTAGTTTAAAGCCATCCATTCCAGACAATGTCAGCTGGCTAGACGTACACGAATGAATCGAGATTCCAGAATGTATTGGCTTTAAATTTCCTTGAAAGTAATAAAATGCTTTGTTCTGATATTGGTTTTTTTATGACTATTTAGTTTTTTTGTAGCCTAAAACCATAACTGATTTGATTCTAATAATGTTTAAAGATTTAATTATTTTGCTTTGCAGATGTTTTTTTTTTTAATTGTGTAGTAACATTTTTGTGTGTTGTCATGATTTTCATGACATTACCTGTAAATAAATAAATGGCAGCTGAGCAAATTACATATAAATTATAAAATAATTTTATGTATCCGCAATTAAACGAAACCTGAATCGAATAGCAGTAAAATGTTATATTTATAGCAAATTTAAATCACTAAAACCATTAGTAATAAACCTATCTTTTTAAACGTATATTTATTTAAAACCACATTCACAATTTTAAATGATGCGGTATCAGATAAATTTGTAGGTAAAATGAACAAATAAGGCATGTTCGAAATAATTTGATGAGTAACAAAATAAATAGTATATGAAATCAGTACCATATCCCAATGTATTGCTATATAAATTTGTTGCATTTGTTGTTAAAACATTGTAGATAATTTTGATTTTTTAACCATGGTATAGATCGCGAGATAAATCTATACAGAAGCAAAGTACATCAAAACAAGATAATAAAAGAACATGAACTAAATAATTTTAAAGTGAGTAGTAAGTAGTTGTTTCTCACTTAGCCGTAGTTTTGGAATTTGCCCAGAGATCGCGTCTCCGAAATCAGCCTGTATTAAGACAATTTTTGCCCTAATCTTTTTGGTTTATAGCTACCGAAAAATAAAACATCAAAAATTTTAACCTTTGACGTACAGTTAAACATTGCCATTAGTTTATTATGTCAGGTTATTGACAACATAAATAACTTATATTAGAAGCTGTTTAAATAAAAATCAGCCAAGCTATTAATATAAATAGCAGCTACACGCTACTTAATTCCTGTGGCTTCGCTCGTTTGGAACAGATTTTTTGCCACCCTCGGGTACCATACATTTTTCTTCACAAAATGGTAATCTACGGTTTTACGGTACTTTCAAAAGATTTACATAGAAGATTGTTCACAAATTCCCCTTAATCCTTTCGTAAAATGTTACGAGGTAATATGTAACTCCTTACATGTTATTTTTATACTGTTTCTTAACACGAAATTGTTATTTCCGCCTGTCGTACCTTTTTTTTGGGGCTTATGTGTTTAATTTTGGTTTAAGAGCGTTTATGCCTTGCGACATTTCATACAAACTTTCATGTCTTTATTTTCTTAAATGACTGAACCGATTTTAATTTCGAATAAATTTCAAATAGTGTTTACAGCTAAATTAGACCGATTATAAATTATCTATAGAAACAGAAATTTCCAACTAGACATTTCTAAAATGTTTTTAGTAACTATTTAGACCAACGTATCTTGCTTATGCGAATTAAGTTTCATTAAAATCGGTTCAGTCATTTCGAAAAATAAGGACTTGAAAAGTTGAAAGAAATGCCGTAAGGTGTGAACGCTCTTAAGTCATCGGTATCGTTTTTATGAAAAAATGTCTAAACGATTTTGCTGTAAAAACATTGTGTCTAATTCTTTATCATCCAAAAAAATTATCCTATGTTGCTAAGAGAAGAGAAGAGCTGCCTAAGAATTCAGAAAATGATTCTTGACATAGAAAACATTCGTCGATTTAAATTTATCCTCATACTATATTTTCATAATTTTAATAACTTAGTCATATTCTATGAATGATACTGATTGTGCTTGTTGCAACAATTAAATTACTTTAAATAAAAAATAAAACTTAAGAGGTGTCAAGGGACACCCGGATGGAACGAAGTTATTTAATTTAATTAAATTAATTAATTAATTAAATGGTAATATGCGAAATAGAAAGACGAAACGAAAATAACTGGCTTACTTTCTATGAGAGAGAGAGAGAGACAGACAGAGAAACGCGCACGCCGCACGGCTTACAACTATAGCAAAAAGTGTCGTGACAACTTTTCGTAAGATTTTTTTCCGTCTAGCCCCCTTTCACAACGCGCGATAAGGAACTTCGTTCCAATAAAAAAAACGTTTTTATGTAAATCGCACATTATCGATTAAAAAAAATACGTATTTTTACGATACTTTTACACCCCGCACTTGTGCTTGGGTCTCTGGTAGATATGATTTCCAACTGAGAACAGTTTAGTGTACAAATTCAACATAATACAAATGAACGTCATTGAGAGCTTCATTTGCAAGTCTAGACAAGCAATTAACAGTAAAACCAAAGTTTCATAACTGTTACCAAAACACTAAAGTACAAGGTTTAATACAGTTAGTGTGATAACTAAAATGGTTTATTTATTCTTTTAAGGTTCAGTCAAACTGACAGACGGACGCGACATGGACACATATATAAACACTAGCTGAGCCCGCGACTTCGTCCGCGTGAAATTAAAAAAAAAAAACGTTTTTTTTTTCATGTTTTTTTTTTATTATTATTATTATATATTACTTTTTCTAAAATAAAAGGATCCTAAGTTACTCCTTATTACATCAGGTATCTGCCAATGAAAGTTCCGTCAAAATCGGTCTAGCCTTTCCAGAGATTAGCCGGAACAAACAGACAGACATACAAAAATTGTAAAAAATGTTATTTTGGTATATGTACCCTATATACATTCATATGCATGTAGTAAAAAGCGGTTATTTTAATATTACAAAGAACATCACGCTTGTAATCCACGAAGGTTTAGGGAGAAGTGTACCTAATAGTATGCCCTAACTGGCCCGGTAATCCAACCCAGGACCCAGCAGTCGACCAACGAAAGAGGAGATTCGGACGCATACAAGTATTTGCTTGTACGAGTATGTGTCCATTACTACTAGAACTAATATTATGTACTGTGAAATAAAGATATTCAGAAACTACTTTTATTTTAGAAAACGAACTAAAGTACCGTGCAAAAAAAAAACTCTTGAAATTGTTAACAAAATCCGTCTCAAATGGGGAAGTTATAATTTTTATTGTTATTTCACAGGGAAAATAATAATATTTTACAGTAATTTCACGAGCACCAGCTAGTAATTATTAAGCTTCCAGAATTGTTCTGAAGCAAAACGACACGTTACACCAAAAGTAAATTCAATAATTCCCTCACGTTAAGCACAAACATATATTTCAAGCAAGTTAAGCGCGGTGAATACCAGTGATCCTATTAACTGTTAATTAACATATTCAAGTAATTAACTGCTTCGAATTGAGTTTTCAGTTCACTTCTGAATAAACAGAGAGATGTTTGTTTACATTGGTTTTAGGGAGATTACAGACTATTATTTGAGGAGCTCGTGGCTAAATAATACCTGCTGCAAGGGTCGATCTGCAAGGTTAAGCCGTGCTTGCCAAGGTAGGTCCATGTATGGGTGAGCATAATTACATACCTAGTGTCCTCCGTGTCTCGGAAAGCACGTTAAGCCGTTGATCCCGGCTGTCATTTGTAGATCTTTGACAGTCGTTACGAGTAGTCAGAAGCCGAAATTCTGACATCCAGTCTTACCAAGGGGCATCGTATTTCCCAGTTACTGGGTTGTTAGGGAGGTCAGATAGGCAGTCGGTGTATGTAATTTATTATTCACAAAAAGTTTTTTATATAAACTTAAACAAGGTACACAATTAGACCCCTTGGGTCTGTCTTAGCATGCCATGGCCTGAAAGTTGATAAACGCGCTACTAACAGTTAAGTTTTAATCAAGTTTATATAATATTCTATATCCTATGTATATACAGAGAAGTTATTACTTGTGCTAAAGTAAATACTGTTCGTATTAGTGTTATTTTGTTTTTTTCAAGTAGTTAGTAAGTTTAGTAATTATAATTTTATACACCTTTTTACACATTTACCAATAAGAATAATATGATATGTGATGGGTAGTGTGAAAGCAGCGGTACGCCTGCCATAAGTTATTTTTGCGTGGCACTTGAAGTGATTTTGATTTGGCTTGTCGTGTATTCACGTCATGTTTAACAGGAATTTAGATTTCACTGTTATCTAAAAGTTCAATGAGGAACATAACGCAGAAGGTCGCTGGTCGCCGTCTTTATAACCTTTCATATAAACTTAATGTTGTCACTGAGCAGCTCGTTTTTAGGGTTCCGTACCTTGAAAGGAAAAAACGGAACCCTTATAGGATCATTGTTCATTGTCATTTTTGTTGTCCGTCTGTCTGTCTGTCAAGACCCTTTTTCTCAGGAACGCGTGGAGGTATCAAGCTGGAATTTATGTAAAATACTTAAATCTACTGTCCCTTGGAGCTTTAAAAAAATCTAACTTTTAAGCCAACGCAATCAAAAGATACAGCCGTTTATGCCACAAATTTTCGCAAATTTCGACACTCGCAAGGGAATCAAAACCTACAGGGTACTTCCCGTGAACTCAGAATCTTGAAATTTGGTACGAAGCAACGTCTTATAGCACAGATAAAGGAAAAATTGTGAAAACCGTAAATTTTTAGTTACATCATATAATAAAATATATTTTTAATAATTTTAAACTTTCTACCCCTTTCCTCATGAACGCGTAGAGGTATTAAATTGAAATTCATATCAAATACTCAAGTCTATAATACCTTTAATATGTAATAAAATCAAACTTCTATGTCAACGCAAACAAAAGAAACAGCAATTTAAGCCGCATATTTTCAAACTCGCAATTACTCGCAAGGGAATCAAAACCTAAAAGGTACTTACAGTAGACCTAAAATCTTGAAATTTGGCATGAAGCAATGTTTTATAGCACATATAAAGGAAAAATTCCGAAAATCTTAAATTTTTAGTTACATCACATATTTTTATTTAGTCTCTTCAGTAATATTGGTTTGTACGGAACCCTCGGTGCGCGAGTCCGACTCGCACTTGGCCGGTTTTTTATGCTGAATAGGCTTACGTTTGCCCGCAATTCGCCTGAAGTGAAGTGACGACCTAGACACGCTTACCTAGAAGAAACCGATTCATTCGACTTTTTAAGAGATCTAGATTATAATGACTAAAAAACAGAAAAAAAATCTTAATGGAAAAACCTAACACAACTTTGTCTGACTTAAGGATCGTAACAAGGATTCTCTCTTACATCCACTGCACAAAACATTCACACAAAATTGCACCTTATAAAAAAGTAAAAGGGCCTATAAGGGTTTCGTATTTTTCTTTTGAGGTACGGAAACCTTAAAACAAAGCCCACTCCATCTATCTTAGCTGGGCCACTATGGCAACGGGCCGTTGAGGCACAGGTGATGGCCAAGTAATCTATCCTTTCGTATGTGCTTTGACTTATTTATTCTTTGGTCCATTTTCCTTTTTGCCAGGATTCGCAGGAAAAATGGCGGACAAAGTCACGCGTGATGGCGTAATGTGTTTGGGGATCAGAGGTGATTGTGTAGATAGTTTTGTCTTGTGGTTTACCACATTTATTTATATTTGTTTGTTTGTTTTTTTTTTTTACGAAGCTGTTGTTTGAGAAACTTTTACTCGTCATTTAAATTGAGACAAAATTACTCCATACATTGTACATCATTCATATATGTTAACCTTGTATCTGCACGATTTTAAGATTGAGGATTTAATTAGAGTCTTGTTACTTGTTGATTAAATATAAATAAATAAATAAATAATGTGTTACTCGACTTTTTAGTTTAAGATACTAAAGCTTGGCTTTAAACTAGACTAAAAGGAATTTTTGAGAAGTACCTAAGTATAGTAAACAGTTATTTTGTTAAAACATAAGCAAAAGTATTAATTATGTAAGGAATGACGTGATTCTAACACACACACACACGTAATCTACAAAGGTATAACACCCCCCAGCTTTCTTTGAAAACATTTTGATTTAACGCAAAAAGTCACTTTCATCCTCCATTCTAAATTACCTGCCATGACGCACCTGAAACATTTTTCTTCCATACTTCAGCTCATTTTTATTCCCGTCTACCTAGCCAGAAATAATGTCCATATATTAATATAAACCGACCCTCGATTCGGAACACGCAGCTGAATAATTGAAGGCAATTTTCTGATTAGTACCACAGCGAGTGTTACACTATCCTAAACCGCTGTTGGTTCTAATGACGCCCATCTACGCAAAGTACCAGCTCTATTACGAAGCGAGCGAGTAATGTAGGAGGTACACTGAGATACAAACGGGTGTGTTACGTTTGTGGGTACGATTCTAATTTTGGTACTGGCCAGCACAGAGTTGAGATATTGTTTGAAATATTTATGCTGTTTCAGATGAAAGGGACACTTGTTGTTAGTAGTTAACTGACGGTTTGTACATATTTGTAATTGATGGATCTCAGAAGCGGCCATTTTGTTTTTGGGTTGACGTGATTTAAGACTCTGTTTTGTTTATCTGAATTTAATATTTGTAAATTATTTGTTTCAAACTTTAGCTTTAGAAGTCGGTGATAAAAATTGACCGATGAAACGAAAGTCACCGACTCCTGGAGCTAAAGTTATTTCTCCCATTTTTGTGTTATTGAAGTCGGTTTTATTTTTTTTGAAGTAAATATGGGTCGATTTACGAAGAATGGAACGATTCATAAGAAAATATTTCAATTACACATTCCACGATATTTCTACACGAAGTATATTATTTCAAATAGTTATTTATCTTTATTGACAAACAATTACATAAAATTAAATTATTAGAACGTGAAAAAAAAACGCCATTTGCTCTCTTTTTTAAGCTAATTGTAAGTATAAATATAACACTGAGTATCGCCATTCCACAGTTATTTTATAAAAGGTGGAAGGAACACCGACACGAAAAAGGTTACTTAATACGTATTCAATACATTATTATGAGCACATATGAATCTTTTTCTTTGGTGATTAAAAAAAAAACAGCTGTTATAAGCTTTTTAAAACTGACATGGTTGCTAACTTACACTATCAATAACTTTTTCATTACTCATACTCTGAAAGTAGATCGGAAGTTGCCTGAAGAGCGGGTTGAAAGTAATACTTTTCAGCCCTAGGGAGAATCGCTTTCAACTGACAGATGTCAAATTATAAAAAAAAAACTAGTTCTATTTTCACATTTTTATTGAACCATGTTCCAACTTTCTATGCAGCCACGATGTAAAATTGAAATACTTAAGTTAAGTATTGATTAAAAGATATATATTTTTAAAACAATTTATTATACTTTAGTTTCAACAGTTTTTTTTAAACAACATTAATTTGGGCAAAATATTTACCATTTTTTCAATGATGAGAATGAAAAATAAAGGCTGAATAGCTGGCAGGCCACAGAAAAAAAAAACAAAACAGGCGGGAAAGCGGCAAACGATTTTACACATTTTTTCTTTAGCTAATTCATGTTTTTATTTTTACTTTCCTTGTACTATTCGTAATGAAAAGCACAGTGTTTACCTCGGGTTAAAGACTTATTTAGGCCCTCGAACTATTGGCGCCCTCACTGCGTTCGGGCGCCAAACCCCGTCTCGGGACTAAATAAGTTACTTTCACCCCTAGGGTAACAATGTACTATTGTAACAGGATTTTTTACCATGTTCGGCACCGAACATAGTAAATATCCCGTTACAAGTGTTATTGATATAAAGGCTCTTCCCATCAGAATCACATATGATATATCGACTGTGAACTGGCAACCGGTACTATCTCAATTTTGACAACTTTACAGGATGAAGAAAAAACATGTTTGCATCATTTATACAACAGCTCGTATGTTAAATAAAAATACGTAGTTTTTAAATATTTTTATTGCACATATAATTATAAACAAAAGTAACATTATATGCTTCCTTCCAACATAAAATCGAGATAGGACAATATAAATCAACACAAGAACAAACATAGGACTTTTTACTAGGAAGAAAATGGGCTACCAACATAATTTTCTTTATAGTAAAACTAACTTATTAACAATAAAGCAACATTTTTAGGTAGGAAAGTCTACAAAGTCATTAGTCTAGGTGGTTCAGTCAAGAACAATTGTTTTTTTTTTATATTCTCAATTTTAAAGGGCCTAATTTCTTAGAACCTATTTATCAACAAAAACTTCTGATCACAAATCTTATTTTATCATGAAAACAACAATAATTACCAAAATTATGGAATCTGCAAAATATAACAAAATAATGTTTCTTTTATGCTACTGTCCTACACTAACAAAATCAAATTACCTGAGGCCAACCAACAGCAGGCAGCCGTGGCAGGAAACTGATTCTAGTTATTCCTGATAAGGCAAAAGAAGGTGGGCTAAAAGAAAAGAAGCATGAAGATTGAAGGTGCAACCACTTTATTTTAGGAATACGGCATCTTGCCGTAAATAAGGGTGGTAAGGTAAATATGAATATAACAGTCCACTGGATTGAGTCTCTTTTGGTGATTCTCTATGAAGTCAGTCCATCCAACCAATCTTTGATAAAATCAAGTTTCACCCTGATTAGTCCTGAAGGATCATACATTATGACTTTAAAGTCTGTGACCATTGGATCATTTTTTGTCCGACCGGGTCTAATGCTATTGTATCTCAATGGTTTCGTGTAGTCTTTGAAAAAGTCGTAAGTCAGCTCAATAGCCTAGGTTAGACATGGTAAGAGGGACTGCTTATTGCTGGTTAGACATGGTAAGAGGGACTGCTTCTTGCTGGATAGATATGGTAAAAGCGAATGTTTCTTGCTGGTTAGAAATGGTAAGAGGGACTGCTTCTTGCTGTTTAAACATGGTAAGAGGGACTGTATCTTGTTGATTAGATATGGTAAAAGGGACTGTTTCTTGCTGGTTAGATACGGTTAAATAAACTGTTTCTTGCTGGTTAGTCATGGTAAACGGTACTGTTTTTTGCTGGCTACGCATACTCGTATCTTCAAAATTTGTGCGTCATTAAGCACTTTCTATACAAACCCCTTACCACGTCTCAACTTATTATTTCTCCTGAAAAGAGTTGGAAAGTATAGGTAAAGCTAGTAGCTAAAAAAATAGCAGAGCAGCGAATATCAAGACGGATAAATCATTTGTAATCACAAATAATTTCCATTATTCTTTATGCTATATCGAACCTAACCAAGCAAGTGGCTAGTCAGTCATGAGGCACGTAAGTAGTTAGAACATCGGTCTGCAATCCCCAACCAGCAAGCCTGTGTGACTCGAGGGTCTAGAATGGCAAGACGTCAATGCTGACAACACTTGAATAATACGTCATTATAACAACATTTTGTTAGATTCCATCTTATAAAGGAATCGTGCAACTTTAAAGCATGTATTTCATCATTTTTATCGTAGGTATATTTATTGGTAAACCTAATGAAACGTATTTTCAGTTGATGTTATCCTTAGTTGAATAGAACCAAGAAGTCCTATCTCTGAATAATTCCAACCTATCAAAACTTTGAACAGCAATGCATAATGTACTATCTCGATTTACAGATTATTAACGTAGAAATCTTAAATATTAATAATAAATTTATTACAAAACTTACCATTTCAGCTACTAGAAGTCCCCAATAATGTTCATTTATAACTTAGGGCACAGAAACCCAATATATTCACATAAAACAGTTATTTGTTTCAAGAGCGCGCGAAATCGCATTTAAGTCCGTACAAGTTTAGCGAGATAAGATAAAATGCTCGCATTCGCTGGCGCGTTGTAGTTAGTACAAGTTGAATGAAGCCAATTCTGGCGCCAAATTTAAATGTATTTGAGTTAGGATTTCTTGCAACGATGTGGAATATCAAATAGTATTAAATGGCATTAAAAAGTGAAATCTTCAAAAAATTGAGATAGGACCGGTTGCCAGTTCACAGTCGATATGGCACCAGATTTAATTAGATTAAAGCAAACAGACTTCGGCGATCCGTCAACGCCTGGTTTGCGGCACCTTCCTTGACAACCACACAAGTCAATATGGCTGCCCGCAACAACTTGACGTTCCGCTAGAGAGAATTCATAAATCATAAATGAATCATATTATGTTTTATCGCTAGAGTGAATCATACGCTGTTTTTTTTTAAATATTATGAAACATTCACTCCATAATTATTAAAGCTAATAAATCTGTTTGCACTTCGACAAACCAACTGGCTTAAAAAAAGGAAAAAATAACACGCTTTGAGAAAAAGAGAAATGTATGCGACAACATGTTTACATGAGAAGCATTAATTAAATTGACTACGGTACGTTTAATAAAAATACTAGTTGCTGCCCGCGACTCAGTCTGCGTATATTTTTTATTTAATTCATAATTTTTACTAAATAATAAACGAATCAATCGTAATCTTTTTAAATTTCATTAAATTTATATTCTTTTTTATTTCTTATGTCCTTTCTAAATTTCAAAACAATCTGTTTAGTAGATTTTGAGTACATGGGTTGCAAACAGCTTTTATATTAGGTACTGGTCAGTAATTACACATTTTGAGTCAGTAGCAATTATTGGCAAAACTGATTATAAAGAACTTATCAGATCTCTAGGTTCAATTATGAGAAATTATAACAATAGTTCAAGTTAGTTAACATACTGACTTGTACAAAACTTTGATCAAAGCATGACTTCCCTTCATGCTACTTCGTTTGATGTGGCCTTCCCGTGGAGGAAACTTCATTGTCATTGTAGTTCTCGTTTTGTGAAGCAAAGTGACACCACAAGTCCCACCAAAGACCCATCACGAAGCCAACCAAGCGTCAAACTAAGTAACTACGCAAAAATTATCGTTGAACAACATCTGTTTAAGGTTAAAAATCACGTTTTACGATAGGACTGAATGTAACGCACTCAAAACATCATGTTGATGGGAGAATAGAATAGTAAAAGGGTTCGTGGAGGTTTTTAAAGTCAAGTTATAGCTTTATAAACTTCAATTTATATATAAAAAAAAAAAAAAAACAAGAAGGTTGTCAGGTATAGTCTGGAACAAAATATCGCAATGACGGGGAGAACAAATTCGTTTCAGCTCCGGTAAGGGTACCCTTAACATGAACACCGTCAAAGCTCGTCAGAGAAAGTAAGACACATCTTCTCAAAACACATAAAATGAAACAATAGGTAATACAACAAGGATGTCGTGTGATTTAACAAGAAATAGCATGAGATTTTTTTCTAAGTATAGACTTAACATACCTAATTTGGATAATTTTGTAATATTCGTACAAGCCCAAGGAACGTTTAAAAGGTGGGGTAGGGGGGTAGGTAGGTAGAATGGTAAATCATTTAAACTTACCTAGACAAATTGATATAATTTTGCCCCACTGCTGGGCAAACGCCTACTCCATATGCCTCCAGGTACTCTTCTCTTACGTCACGTTGAACCAGACTTTATGATGCGAGTCTAGATCATATCACCACAGACCTGATGGCCTACCTTGACGTCTTAAAACATTATTGCTTTACTCTTTTTCCAGTGTGGGAAAGAAATGGCGCTAGACATCCTGTATAGCTCTGTCTCTTTCCCACACTGGAATATGAGAAAACAATACTGCTTTAAGACGGCCAGCAGGCCGTTATAATTATGAGTAATTATAAAGAACTTAAATAAAAAGGTTTTTTGTTTTTATTTCCCTTCTAATATGTAATTCAAACAGGGTACATTGCTCGCAGAACAGATGGCCGATGGGGCCGAAAAGTTCTGGAATGGCGACCGCGAACCGGGAGACGATGCGTTGGAAGGCCTCCCACTAGGTGGACCGATGACCTGGTGAAGGTTGCGGGGATCCGCTGGATGCGCGTCGCACGGGACCGGTCAATGTGGCGACAGTTGGGGGAGGCCTATGTCCAGCAGTGGACGTCTTTCGGCTGAAATGATGATGATGATGATGTAATTCAAACAACACAAATGCATCGAGAGATTATTTATTTTTTCTTTTCTTTGTAAATGTTCTTACAAATACCTTATCTTACAAGCTGTGTGTATCCCAAACTCAATGTTTAAATAGGTCAAGACCCGCGGTTAGTCAATGACTGGCCGTTTAGCTGGGCCATCATAATTTGGGCCCAATGATGACTGAGAACGCCTTTGATTGACGACCCTACCTTACGGACATAATAATAAGATATTATGGTTAGTCTTGGGTACCTTATGGTAGTGCTCTTACTTAAAATTTGTTATTTTATAGTTTATTAAGTGGAAGTATTGCTGTACCTTCGCATAGAAGATGTCTAATAGTAATAGTAGTTTTTTAGCTTTAACTTTCCAAGTCGGAGGAACTCGTGGCTAAATAATAACAGCCGCCCGGGTCGATCTTTAAGGTTAAGCCGTAACCATAATTACATACCGAGTTTCCTCCGTGCCTCGGAAGTCGTGCCACGTTAAGCCGTTGGTCCCGGCTGTCATTTGTAGATCTTTGACAGTCGTTACGAGTAGTCAGAAGCCAAAAAGTCTGACATCCAGTCTTACCAAGGGGTATCGTATTCCCCAGTTACTGGGTTGTGGAGGTCAGATAGGCAGTCGCTTCATGTAAAATACTGGTACTCAGCTGCATCCGGTTAGACTGGAAGCCGACCCCAAGATAGTTTGGGAAAAGGCTAGGCAGATGATGAACTGTCCTAGTCGTAGGAGCGTAACAAAAAAATAATGTTAATACGAATAAATATAAATGGAACGAATGGTGTTTTTTGCGTAGGAAGAAGTTACCATTTGTTTTATTTCTACCGGTGTTGAAAAGATAGAATATACTTTATTTTTAATTATTTAGTTTATTCATCTAATTATGTACATATTTTTAAATATTTTTTACAAAATTATGTAAAAGACATTTAGAAATATAAAAAAATAGTAGCCCACCGGCAACGGGAACAGAGTCTAGGCTACCGGTGGTCAGGGCTCTTGAGAGAGGAACCTCCTAACAATACGTGTCGGGTCCATAAGTACTGCTTTTTGAATCAAGTCCTTTATACGGCTGCCAAGCGAAAGACCGTTTAGATGTTGGTTGGAGCTTTTGGCTGGCATGATTATCAGCCCAATGACTGCTGTACTCACGTCCCACATGTCGTCAATCTGGATACTTGAATTGTAAATCTTTGTGTACAACGGCGGTCTTATTGTTGCTTGTTCATTGTTGTTCACATCAAATTAACTTAAAATGTCTAAACAAAAGCTCTAACTCTTCTACTATTGATTTCCAGAACAGACGTTAGAGATAAAAAATTGATCAACGGACTCAGTGTCAGTGAGTACACTTGCGAAATAACATCACTGACCAACTAAAATTAAAAATAACACAAAAACGATGAACAATAACAGAAATTTGTTTCCAATAAATTAATTATCGTTACATAACATCACGCCTGTAATCCAATAAGGGTTAGGCAGAGGTGTACATACCTAACAAGTACACCCACATTTTTCCAGTTATGTGTAGGTCCCAAGGAAAGGAGGAGCTCGTGACTAAATATAACAGCCGCACGAGTCAATCTTTAAGGTTAAGCCGTGCTTGCCGAGGTTGGTCCTCGGATGGGTGACCATAATTACTTACCGAGTTTCCTCCGTACCTCAGAAAGCACGTTAAGCCGTTGGTCCTGGCTGTCATTAGTAGATCTTTGACAGTCGATACGAATAGTCAGAAGCCAAAATTCTGTCATCCAGTCTTACCAAGGGGTATCGTATTACCCAGTTACTGGGTTGTGGAGGTCAGATAGGCAGACGCTTCATGTAAAATACTAGTACTCAGCTGCATCCGGTTAGACTGGAACTCGATCCCAAGATAATTTGGGAAAAGGCTAGGAAGATGATGATGTTTAAGTCCCAAGTTACCCACGGTACCACTGGACCAGTAGTGTAGAAGGGAAGGAGGCGATCAAAATTCGTAATTTTGTTATCAAAACGTATTTAAAACATATTTGGTACATACATACTATCTTTTTTTTAATTTTTCACAGCTTCTCATATTTATTACTCCGACCTATTGTATAACCAAGGATAAAACACAATGCCAGTCAATTCAGCCTGTATCTTACCAATGAATGGACAAGAAAATGCCAAGGCTTTACTGCAACTGACAAGTCAGCTGATTGTCATCCCACGTAAAATAAAAATAGTTCAGTGCTGAATAAACGGTATAAATAAATCTCGGATGACCGATAACAATATTTATAGTCTGTGTTTTATTTTCGTGGCATCCTTTCTTATGCAGTCGACGCCCTATTCAATAAGAACGGTTTCAGACTAGCGTATTTTAGCGTAGACACGCGTAGGCGCATAAACGCGCGCGTTTTGCCACACGCACAAATCGTACGAGCGTTGACGCGCTTATAAGCTAGTGTTACTGCGAGAGATACTGATACATTGCTACTGACTGAACCCCTTTATAACGCGCTCGCTTATACCAGCGCGAGTAGCCGCTTTTCGAATATTGCAACTCAAAAAAAAAAAATGAAAAAAATGTCACGCACGTAATCCGATACGTGCAGAAATTTTGTCTGAACGAAGCGTCGTTCAGAACATCGGGCAATTCGACTTGCGTAAATCAACACACTTGTTTCCTTGGTGATAGTATAGCGAGGGCGTCACGCAGTGTCTCGCGTACAGCATTGTGTTTCATTTGTTTTCCTCGCAGACTTCATATCCTTGTGACGTTCTAATCGATTGCGCAAACAAATGACATTCTTTTCCATTTTCGAACGAAAGACGAATCGCTTTGGTCAAGACACCGCGGTGCTTGCATAAGATACGTATATCGGTCCCGATTGGTTGGTGCCGGAAAACCTGCGCCTTTTTCTGTTTTTATGGACCTCTTTCTTTATGTGCGATGTAGCGGGAGAACTTTCATACAGGCTTACCTACAAGCTTGGCTTGCCCTAATAACCTACTCTTCAAAATATTCGGGTTTCTGAACAGCCTGCTTGCTTTATGGGCTTGCCCTACTGTTGGCCTCTAGGCACACCACTGACTGACCAGAACTGATCCGTCCTGAATTGTTGACACTTGCACTGGGAACCTTTATCTTCATGCAACCTCTTTAAAGCAGGGAACCACTTTGTTCGCGTATCAGCTAAGCGTCTGATGTCTTTGTTTTTTCATACAACACAAAGAGTATGACGCAATGGCAGTTGGTACTTATTATTTAAACCATCTTTTGTTTGTATTTGATAAGGATTAGGAAAGCATTTCCTCCTTTGTAGTGTTCAGATTCAAAGTCTTTGTTTTAGTTGATTCATCAGAGGTATTTCTTATTCAAACACCTGTTTTGATGATTCAAATTTTTCACGGACCATTACATCGTCCAAATATCTATAGTACTCCGGTAATCTATGACTCATGTACTATCTCATTTTGCCTAAGATCAATAACGCAGGAATATTTAATGTAAATACAACTTAATTGCGAATGTTACAAGGTTCAATTCAAAAATGACAAAGTTAGAGGACCAGCTTTATCAGCAATTGATAAAGTAAGATATCGTCAAATAATATCGATAAAAGATACTACGATTTTGAAGTATTCGTCGCAACAGAACGGATAGTGATACTCGTGTGAAACGGAGTAATTACAGAAAAAAAAAATGGGAAGTTGCAAGTATTATATGGAGGTGACTTTGGGGTGGATGTTGAATAACAAGTTGATAGTTTTCCTGTCTCTTCTGTCGTTCGCGCTGTTCGTATCTACGTTGTCTTTGGCTGGACGGAAGAACACGCTATCCAGGGAGCTGGAGGAATGTAAGAACCCAACGACTACGACTACGACTACGACTGTAACTCCTGCACCTGTTGTGCCTACATCTGCGCCTGTGCCTTCTGCTTCATCTGTGGTTTCATCTGACACCAAATTGGAAGATAATTCACAGAATAAATTACTCCAACTGCTAGCTGGGAGCGCGTAATATTTTCTATGCAATGTGAAAGTGGTTTTTGGTGTGAACAGAAGTTTCTTTGTTCTCTACAAGTACCTACCCATGACTGTCACGTGAGAAATGTATCTATCTACTTATATTTAATTAATGTAACATCCGCCATATTGTTTTAACTCCAATGACATAATTAAAATTAAAGATATAGTTTTTTCTTGTGAGTTTTTGTAATTGCTAACAATTTTTTTTGGCCTATTTATATAAAGGTGTGTATTTCTTAATCATGGTGCGTATTTATTTGACTTGAGTTTAAGTATGTCCCGACGTCTCATGACGTCGTTTGTTGCTTATCTATATATAAATGTCGTAAGCGACATTTAGCGTGTAATAGCAATGTCAACTTTCGACGGTTAATTACGGTAATTTAAGTTAGAAAGAAATCATAATATGGTTCAGGTTTTCTATGTTTAGCTTCTATGTTATAATACTATTATTCAGATTTATATGGTCTACAGCATAAATGTTCGTTTTCACTAATACTTTGCGGAACCTAACTTACTAGAGTGCATTCTTCGGCGCTATGACGAGAGTTGAAAATTATACAGCTGTCATTTATTTAGGCATCTCATTAGGTGTCGCTTCATCATCATCATCATCATCAGCCTATAATGTTCCCACTGCTGGGACACAGGCCTCCTCTCTATTAGAGGGAGTGGGCTCGGCACCACGCGGGCCCAGGGTGGGTTGGTAGATGTCACAATATGTATTCGAATTTATAGTTTTAGGACATGCCGGTTTCCTCACTATGTTTTCCTTCACGGTTTTTGAGGACAGCGTGATGAAATAAAGTAATGCGCCTGCTTGGGTTCGAACCCACGGTTTACTGCTCGTAAGTCGGGTTGCCACCACTAGGCCACCGCTGCTCAAGGTATCGCTTATTGTAGATAAAATGAACATTGTACATTTTTGTCTTCTGTAAATATTGGATACGTGAACAACTTTGATAATGTATTCGATCAGTTTTGTAAAGTATATGATAAGATAAACAAATGTGTCTTTTATTTTGAACATTTGCGTATAATAGCAGATAGTCATTATCGGATTACGCACTTTTTGCTCGTTTAAAATATTTAAGATAAGGCAACTACATATTTTCAATTAGCTGACTGACCGACTCCATGGAAATTCATAAGTTTTTCAATCTGCTCAACCTTTTCATGACTGTGTTGAGGACGGCTTCAAATTTAACTGGATGCAGCTTAATACCAGTATTTTACATGGAGCAGCGGTTTATCTGACCTCCTACAACGCAGTTAGTGGGTTGTACGATATCCCTTGGTAAGACTGTATATCAGTTTTTCGGAAACCCTAAAAATAAAATATTTTTCTTAATTTTATAAACAAGCATATTATTTGACTAATGCCAAAATAAAGCTCAATTTGGGCCTTAGATTAAACATACTGTACTATTTTATTTTTATTCTTAATGCCCTACAAATGCGAAGATGCTGAAACTTCTCTGTATTTCGATAACTTTCACAGATCCAACTTTTCTGCAAAATGTTTTGGGTATTAATTGAAACACAATTCTATTCTTACCAGCCATAAAAAAATGTTATTTTTCTGATATAAAAACTTTCCCCATCTTAGAACAGATTTCATTTGACGAGAAACAAGGCCGAAATCGTCACTCACTGCACGACTGAGGGAGGACAATGACAAACATGGTCAGAGTTCAGACAGGATAGAGAGGTATCTTCAGTCATTCCTTCGGCATGGCAAAAATGTGTTTTGGGTAAGGTTTCTAGCAAGCGCCAAAATTTTACGAACTGTAGCGCGGGAGCGCGATGGAAGAGGTGACGTGCGGGGCCCGGGCAGGGGTGACAAATTTCGAAGTGTAAAGTCTGTCTCAAGTCAAGTTGCAAGGCAATTTTAATCATCTCGTTAGGTTGTTTTTAAACATTCTCCATCTCAATCTCCCTCTGTGCGTACCCAAACTGTTCGGTATGCACCCACAGCCCAGCCGATAAATTTTCTAAACGCCCCCATTGCTCAGGAATCGGATTTCGATGTGTTTACGTGCAGCAATAAAGCTATGCTTAATTATTACGTTAATTTCTTTAGCTAATGTTATGTTAGCAAGTATTTGTATAAACAAATAAATAATACAGTCAGCATAAAAGTTTATTTTAAAAGTAAAAAATTATATTTATATATAAATATTATTACAGGTTACTTATATATAAATATATATTAATATTTATATATAAATATATATTATTACAGGATACTATTCAGTTTTATCCAATCTCTGAATTTCTAAGGATTTAACCTTCAGCTTCGGCTAGAAATCGACCAATAAAAGATTGGTTGAGGAAACGTCTATTATATACCAGACATTAAATTTAGTTTCACCTGTAATAGACTCAAAACTACACGATAAAGATAAGATTCTGAGCGCCTACTACTGTGCTACAGCCATTATCATTATTCTTGAGTACGCTGATAATGGCACGGGTGAGGTGAACGCGAACTACGTAACGCAATTATTTTAAGTTTGTAAAGTAGCTATGTCTTAGCTTGCTTATAATATCCTAGCACAGGAGCCAGGGGATTCATACAATTTTATAACCACTTTCTTGTGTAATAAAGATTATTGATTATTGTTTTCGTTGAGCTTGAATGTTATTGGTGTTGTTTCACGTACATAAAATATTTTACATTTGTAGTTGGGATAGTACAGTAGTGTCTATAATGTCTTTAGAATATAATATATTCTTTTTTATGTACTAAACCATACAAATAATACTGGATCTTATCGCTTAAATTGATATTTTCAAGACAACCTTTGAGTGGATTATAGGAAGATGGAAACACAATACTGCAGGTAGTACAAATTAAGCAAAACTGTACTAATCTATATAGGGTGATTGGTAATTAGTGACAGATATTTAAACACATGATTGTACTCATGATAACAAACAACATTCCCAAAGAAACATTTTTTTATACTCATTCACTTTTATCACAATAACACAACAGCCGTATGAAATTCGCGCGTGCGTGCGCCTGTGACGTATCAGCTGTTAGCCGCATGATTCCGTTCTGTCTCATTACTATCGTACCGTGCCACAGTGGGTAAGCAGAGTACCCACACGGCTCGTAACCCCGAAATTCATATGGCTGTTGTGTTATTGTGATAAAATAATATGTGTTTAAAAGAAAATATTTTTGGGAAAGTTACTTATTATAATGTGTACAATCACGTGTTTAACTAATTACCAGTCACTCTATATAAATAAATACACAATTATAATTCGTAGTTTGTATGCCATCAGGACCTCATCGTGAAAAGGATTTTTTATCACACTTGCACGTAAACAGTGTCATAACATACAGGTTAACTTGGCTGTAATGCCCCATATAAAACCCTAGGGCGGTAAGTAATTTTTTTTTAATTTACAGCACAGCATGACAGCACACAGGTCATGCAAGTTCAAGCAAGGAGTTTACACGCAATTGAAAAATTGTCTTAAAATGTTATTTAAACAGGAATTTCATTCAATCTCGCTACATGTGGTTTAATTACTCAACTAATGTTCTAAAATCTAAATAATCGATAGTTTTTTTGTATCAAAACGTCGATTTTTTTTATACTCTTTCTTGGCTGTATTCCTAGGTAAGTATTTGTCTTTAACGTTTCTGAACAAAACATTTGTATAATCTGTGGTGTGGGCAAACAGCCCGCCATCCGCAAATCAGTTCACGTATTTCGTAATAATATGTGCTGACTTGTGTATATTCATAATTATTAACTCGCAAATGTGATGAAAAACATTGTATGTTTCACGGGCGGTACGGGAATTACGAACCTCGACTCAGAAAGCCCTCAGTCTTCGACTTCGGGCTTCTAATAGAGCCTCGATCGTAATTCCTTACTTACCGCCCTAAATACACAATATACTATTTCATCACACTTGCACGTAAACAGTGTCATAACATACAGGTTAACTTGGCTGTAATGCCCCATATAAAACCCTAGGGCGGTAAGTAATTTTTTTTTAATTTACAGCACAGCATGACAGTACACAGGTCATGCAAGTTCAAGCAAGGAGTTGACACGCAATTTAAAAAAATGTCTTAAAATGTTATTTAAACAGGAATTTCATTCAATCTCGCTACATGTTATTTAATTTTTAACTAATGTTCTAAAATCTAAATAATCGATAGTTTTTTGTATCAAAACGTCGTTTTTTTTTTTTTATACTCCGTCATGGCTGTATACCTAGGTTATAAAAAAAATAGTTCTATTTTCACATTTTTATTGAACCATGTTCCAACTTTCTATGCAGCCACGATGTAAAATTGAAATAACTTAAAGTTAAATATTGTTTAAAGAATCTATATTTTTTAATAACTTATTTAGTCCCTCTCGGGACTAAATAAGTAATTTTCACCCCTAGGGTAACAATGTACTATAATGTCGTAAATTTTGCAGAAAAAATGCTTTGTTTTTTTCACCTAATTACAAACTGCTTATGTCTCATTGAAACTATTTAACATAAATAAATAACAAAATGTACTAGTCTTAAAAGTGGAAAATAATTAAAGCTCTTCGATAGACTATTTCCACATCGTTTTCATCGAGAAAAGTGCCCAGAAGGGTGACAGCTGCAGTGCAACGTTGGATGGCAATGAAAAAAAATGGTCACGTGATCAGTCAACCAACCGTTTCTCGATATCCCAAAAGACAGGGGGGCAGTCGGACTCCATGGAACTGACATCTGTTTTTTTTTTTTCATGTTCTTAAAATTGATGACTGCCTCGTTTGTCTAGAAATCGCAAGCGCCACTACTGAAGATGAGGAGGCCCTCATGTTCAGAAATCACACTTTAAAACCAGCCCTATCAAACCTATGAGGGTTCAATTGGGTTCGATGACACTTTGCCCGACTCGGGGTCGCATAGTTTTATACAGTATTGGGTTATTCCATCAAGAATTTCTCAGAAGTAGCCTAGAAACCTGGATTTGTTACCCAGTTGATGGTAATAAGCTGGCCTTGAACATAACTGGCGAAATGTATGTGAAGGTACTAATAGGAATAACTCTGCCTTACTCTTCGGGATTACAGGCGTGACTTTATGTAATTAAAGACCAAAAAACCACTAGTTTTCAATACCGACCAATTACAAACTTAAAACCTAAAAATTTCAGCCTCAACACACATCAGCCTATTCCCCAGCTATGCAAGAGTTCAGACTAAGGTCATAAGTGAGTTTCTGAACTCAGTTCCCAGTTTCAATACAATGACGTTTATTTGCCAACTTGTACTGTAAACTGGGTTTAAACAAAGTTATTCTGTTACGCGTTGTATTTCGGAAAATTTTGTTCATTTTTGTTTGGTCAGGTACTGTTTTAAGTATTGAAGTTACTTTTGATTTTCAAGTTAAGAGTTTCTTGACGGTAAGATACGCTTTTTGAGGTTGTTGTATCAATGGCTGCAAGATACCTTCACTAGGTCATCAGTACACTTTGTAAGAAGGCTTTCCTTACTTAAATGATAAATGAATACAATGTAATGCTACATACCATTCAATTTAAGACTGAAAGCGTCCTGATCCGAATTTTTAGGAAATCGGTATTGAGAAGTAAAGCTTCCAATTAGCACCGCTGAACCGTTTTCGGAGAAGTCAATAAAATGTCTGAAGTACCTACAAATTATTAAATAATTAATGACAGTTTTCATAGAAATTTTTTGAATTAGTCGCCACTTTAACTACTCGTAGAATATTTAAACTGCTGGCGTTTTATTTAATCAAAGCTAAATTCATTATTCAATTAATGCCAACCTTATTATATTACAGCACTAGCCTATGCCCGCGGCTTCGCACGCGTGGTGTACGGTAATTGTGCCATTGGATTGTACTAGCCAGATTAAAAATATCCTATGTGTTAATCCAAGTTATAAACTAGCTGTGTGCCAAATTCCATCCGAATCCATTCAATAGTTTTCGCTTGAAAGAGTAACAGACATACATTCTCACAAACTTTCGCATTTAAAATATTCGTAGGATTAGGTAGTAATTAAGCAGGTTGCATAGGTTTTATGAAATACTATGTACAAAAATAAAAAAAGTTTTTATCTTTACTTTCATCGTCTTTGAAACCAACATTGTTACCCGACTGCTCTAGGACAAGGGTAATGTTAAAACATAAACTCATTTTAAAACACTTATTTAAAAAAAAACAAAAGTCTCGTTTATTACACTGAATCAAACATAGTATTTTCCTGTACCTACTAACGAACCATTTTAACCTATCAATATATTAACTAAAGTCGGAAAGGAATCGGAACGTTAATGATTGGGAAGCGGCATAGCCTCCTCCATTCAATAGCTTAGCGTGCCATCCGTTAGATCTTTCGGCTAATCACTTAATTCATACATTAGTGGATTGGAAACTATTATTGTGATTCCCTCTTTGAAGTTGGTCTATTAAAGGTTGGGATGTCAGTATTGTTTAATGTTTTCAGTGTTGTTAGTAGTCGGCTTAAAAGAGTATTTTCTATAAATACCAGAGAACCAATTCCCTTGCTAAAGATGCAAAGTAATAAATTGTCATAAAAAAATCATTGCGGCCAAAAGGTTGGATCAAATCTAGCGGGATATGTTCTTAACAGTATGTACGAATTACACTACTACCGGTCGATAAAACTTTAAATTTGAAAATACCTACGTGAATGGTTCAAACACTGTTTTAAGCTTTAATAGTTTATAACTAAACTTACACTGTGACTTACAGTGTATCTCAATAAATAATAATCACGGAAGATATCCCGCTACGTACCAATGTGCGTAAAAGTTCAGTAGTAAAATAAAAATTAGTTTCCGTAATCCCAGCCAGAAACAAATCGTAATCATTTTCAGGGAAAACAAATAATTCTTACACAGTCAGTAATTATACTAGAACTGTACTATATCTCAGGCATTTTATTCTTCCCTTTCTTTCTTTATTTCCAAGAACGCAGTCATCAAACAATTCCAATACAATTAAATTAAAAAAGAACTGATCCGTACTCCGTTTCCGAGAATCCCGACTTTTAATCACATGCAAGGATGAGTTGAGAAAGATCCGACTTAATCACGCATCCAAGGCTCTCCACTTGATTAGAACCGTTTCCCGGGATTGATAGTGACTGTAACGTACCTTTTTAAATGTATTACTATTTATCTTAACGACGGAAGATAAGTCTAGTTGATAGAACCTATTTATTTGCAATTAGGTTCTGAAGTAGTTTTGGTCCTATAATAGACCCTTGAGGTAACTCTGATTAAGTGAAGCACGCGAGGTTTTTTGATAAAGTTAGGGTTGCAGATGATGGTGTAATCAATTGGTGTAATAATGGGGGATATTTCTTGGGTAATAGTGTAATAAAATTTGAGTGCTTTGGATTATGGTTTCGCATTTTATTGGTCACCCCTCTAACTATTAGTCTGCTATGACTAATGCTCTATTAATCCAAATTCCTTTGATGAATCCAAAACTTAAGTGCTGGACATTCTATTATTTTCATTTGTTGCAGTAGTTGCAATAAACACATTAGAAAATGTGTCTCATAGAAGAACAATATTTTCGGCCATGCTTAAATTTTGATCTGAACTGAATTAAATTAGTTGGGTAAGTACCTAACACAGAAATGAAAGCAAGTGAGAGAAAAAAAAAGCGAAACTGAAATTAGCCAGTTTGAGTGTCACTTCACTTGAGCGCCATTTAGTAAAGTTGAGAGTTCAGCAGTCGAAAACGATATGGTTTCAAGGGCATGGAAGAAGGGGATAGCAGAAGTACAAGCTTGACAGAGTAAAGTACTCAGTCATACATAATTATGTCAAATCGAGTTTTAAAGAGTTGTGTGTGGACGAGTAAGTCTTTTTTCATTAATTAATGCATAGGTACTTTTAATATTGACAGTATAACTTTCATAACAAGTTTAGCAATAATATTATCAGAAACAAGAGCAATGCAAAAACTGCTGAGGTGTGAGACTAACTGGGAACTTAATTTGGTTCGAAGTTTTGAACAGAACACCTACACACACTTACACGTAGGTATAATTATAAACGCCAGGTAAGGTTTGTTTCAAGGAACATTTCAATCTTAGGCTAACTAGTAAGCATAATTTCTCAAGCTGAAACTTATGACCTAAACATAACATCAACCATTCTGACTGTAAACAGAATCTACACTTTAACTAGCGAGGTAGTACATCATTTTGAAAAACAGCCTGGAAACAGGCAGTTCCAAATATATTAAAGTAAATATAACGATATAGTATTTTCTCTCTAAAATTTATTTTGAAAAATACGTGGAATTATAATTTTATAGATTTTTGCTACGTAAGATCACGCCTGTAATACCCGTAAACTTAGGTAGTAGTACGCCTCCATTTCACCTGTTAAGTTTAAATTCTATGTAATAAGGGCGAGCCTATTGTCATCAACTGGGCACGAATACTGTCCACGGATAGCTACAGAGAAATTCCTGAAGGACAAACCCCTAACACTTTGACCGACCTTGAAATCGAAAGCGCTTGAGCCACTAGACCCACACCCCAGATAAGTAGTAGGTAGTATCGAATCTTTTATACAGCATTAATAAAGAAAACTCGTTGAAATATAATTAATTGCTATCAGTTCCCAAAAATTTACGAAGATAAAATTAACGCCGTGCCTGACAATGTCAAACGGGGTAGGTAGAGGACATAATTAATGATGCTCTGTTCTAAAGTGAAGGTTGTCGATTAAATAATCATGTGAGGTATATTATAACCTTCTGAAGTGCGGAGTTTAAATAATAATTTTGTGTAGGTGGATTTTTAGGTTAATTTAAACATTTTATCTTTCAGTCGTGTCACTGTGTTTTATCATTAACATTTTGCCTAAAAAGATAATTACTTTATTGCTGCGTAACTGCTTTTGTCATAAAAAAACATACCTTCAGTTTCAATTCAAAAACAAACATTTAATTTAACGACTTGAATCATTCAAGTCGTGATGTTTCCTGTGTTTTGTTTGTACACAAGTATGAAATACTGCGTCAGCTAAGCGAACTAAGCTGAGCTAACTTAGCTTAGCTCTTTGTCTGCAACCCGTAAGATGCTCGTGCCTGTTCTGTATGAGTAGAGCCGTATGCCCTGAAGTGGCAGAGGTGGGATAAAGCTAGAGTTATTTGTGTCATTCTGAGGAGCTCGTGGCAAAATAATAGTAGCCACTCGGGTCTATCTTAAGGTTAAGCTGCTCTTGCCTAGGTTGGTCCGTGGATAGGTGAACGCCAATTACATAGAGAGTTTTGTCCGTGCCTCGGAAAGTACGTTAAGCCGTTGGTCCCGGCTATCATGTGTAGATCTTTCACTCGTTACAGATAGTCATGGCCCGAAAGTCCGTCAACCATCTCACCTAGGGTTATCGTATTTCCAGGTACTAACTGGAACTAGGTTGTGGAGGTCAGATAGGCTCCATCTAAAATACTGGTATTTAGCTGCATCCGGTTGGACTAGATACCGACCCAACATAGATACGAAAAGGCAAAGCAGATGATGATATTTGACTCATTCTGTAACGGCTCCAAATAAAATATATGGATAACAAAACCAAAATACCTAATATAAAACAGCCGAAAAAAGTTTCGAATTTCAAATTCAAGCCGAAGCCATATTTTCTGATCCGAACACCGCAGAGCTCTCGTAAAAAAAGTTACTTTCAAACTCCGACCCTTGTGATCCGAAACTCATCGACTCATCGATAAATATACGTTATCTACCATTGAAACTCGTAGCAGAACGGGAAAAAAACGTTGAACATACAATGGCGGACGCAATTACACGCCTTCTATAGTCGTTTGCATTCACTGTTCCGCTATACTTTGTAATGTTACTTTTGTGGATGAGGTGTTAGCGAGCAGCGGGCTTACAGTACAGACTAATGCAGGTGATTTTATTGTAGTGTATTTATTCACGCTCTCAAAATGATGAAGGAAAACATAGTGTGGTAATCATCATGCTCTAGAACCTCAAATTTAAAGTCATGTGTCATCTACCAACCCGCAGCCAGCTCTTTCGCGAAGAGAAAGACAGACTAGGTTTGCCAGTGGTAGTAAATTTTTTTGAGACACCTTAAAACCCAACGTGGGATTCAGTATCAATCAATGAAGGTTCCATTCAGTGATCCATCCACCAGGTGTAATGTGTACCTAAATGTCAATCACCGTGATCTCCATTCCAATACCTGCCCTTAATCTATTGAACGTCCAAACCCGACTAAAAATTCAGGACTTAGCATATCAATGCTAACCCTTTCATCAATCAACTCTCAAAGGACCAGCGTATCTTCCAGAACATTACGACCAAACATTTAATCGTATTCGCTTTAGACTTGCGCCACCTAAACGTCCCCATTCGCTTATCTGCTGTGAGTCGGCGAATGCCTCTGAATACAGTTTGAGTTTCATACGTCATCGTAGGCAGCATTACCTGTGCGTCACGGTTGAATGTAAAATTTTGTGTTACGTCATTAAGTGACGCACACATACGATTATTACTGTTATCGTGAGCCAAGCGGCAATTGATGTCGTAAATTATATTTTGTGTATATTTAGTTATATAAGGTGTAAGGGTGGTAAGGCATTTAATTTTGTGTGATACGGAATTTTAGGAGGTGATAATTTTGGCCTTTTAAGTGTAGGTGGGTGAAAATATTTTTGGTAATGTCTAAATATTAAAGGTAGGAAATTTGCCCAAAAACTGATCTTCAAAAGACAATGAGTTGGAAGATTCACGCATTCCAAGTCAAAAATAAATATGTGTATGTGTGTGTATTAACAGTATGTGTGTGTGTGTATATATATTTTTCATCAGAGTAACAGCCAAATTTATAAACAAAAAAGTGATTTCAAGCTCAAATAAAAATGTAATTAGCAAGCTAACTTAATACAACATGCATTGCATTTGCATTATGCATTTAAAACAACTAAAATAGGTCTCTGGTCTTCAAAAGATGAAAAATTAATCCAATCGCTTAATGTAAAACGTAAACTAACAATAGACCTTTTCAATTAGGCCCTTTAACTTTAAAGTTAGTCCCAAACTTAATCCTAAGGACCAAAGTTCTATAATTAATAAACTTATTAAAAAGATTAATAGAGTAACAGGTTGGTTGGCTGATTAACTAAAAAGCTGAATACGTGTTAAAGGCATTGTTAATTTTACATTAAAGAGGCCAGCAACAGCGCGCAGTGTAAACGTAACGTAAATTTCGTTGATTTTTACATTAAAAAAACTCGTTTCATTTGTAATATTTTCATTACATTAGGAATTTATTCATAATTATCATTCATCATCATTTCAGCCAAAAGGCGTCCACTGCTGGACATAGGGCTTCCAACCAGCATTTTCTTGATTCAACAGCCTGTATTTCTAGTATTTTCCGGCATCAAAAGATAACAAATAGGTACTGAAAACCTCTTTATCTTTAATCTGAGCCTGTTCTTGTCCAGATATAATTATATTAATTATACTATAAATTATCTACGTTATAGGCAAAAACATGGATTCCCGATAGTAATAATTAATAATATGCGTGTTAATATGAAAGGTCAGAATTTGATCACTTACACGTGAAGGCGCTATAACGGGCTCATAATATTATATGTTATATCTTCACGTTCCCTGGCTGTTTGTTAATATGATTAGGAAATAATCTATAGTACATAATTATGATATTGTTATGTTTACAGTTTTTAACAAAAGCGTCCGGTTTTAGGGGTTTTAGATTTATTATAACTAGTAGCACGGCATTTTGCTGAACTGGGCTTATATGGCGCAGCCGTGAGATACACAGTGGTTTTGGTTTTTGGTTTTATATTACCGCTAAATAAATGTATTTTCTTTGTTTCGAAGAAATCTAGATGTTAGGTACAGTTGATCGTTTTGTGGTCGCCAAATTCTCTTTAGAGTTTTTGTTAAATCTTGCAATCTTATGAACTTCTATGGCCCCATCGTCGAGCCTTTGAAGTTCATATGGTTGCAAGATTAGAGAAACTTAGGTAGGGCTTTATAGTTTCATACCTATAATCCCCTAAAACCGTCTGGTATGATCTTTACTGTAATTATTTTTAAATTTTAAATAATAAAATACACATAAACACATACACAACCACTAATTAAAGAAGCCACCTACCGGTCCAAGTATTTTGACAAGACAAGACATCGATAATAGATGTCAAAGAAATCCAACATTTATTCTGCTGAAAATAAAACATCTAATTAGTTATTTCTATTCCAGAATTTATAATATAAGAAACTATAGATATTTCAACTTTCCGAATTTCTCTAACAGCTTGCTTAGAATGGTCAACTATTTTGAGAAAGTTCTCTTACAGTAACAAATAATTGGCGATTAAATTTCTTTAGTATTCTGAGCTATATTTTCATGTTAGATACTTTGTTTTAATTTATGCGTAAAGTCATTGGTCTTTTGTTTGTCTCTGAGCTTTTTAATTCAATAGGGGTGCGTACTGGGTAAAGAAAACGACATTCTATTTTGTCCGTCAGACAGGTAATACAAAAATATTAGACACGTATTTTTTGTTTTATCAAAATATCAAAAAATTACTTAGTTAAAACTCATTAAAGTTGGAGAGTGGGGGCTAACAATGTCACAAGTAGGTATAAAACTTACCTACATGTGACGTCATGCGCCATTTCAACTCAATATATTTCCGTAATTTTACGACTACGTGAAAAAAGAAAAAATACGTGTCCAATACTTTTCAATAAACTACCCGACGGACAAAGAAAAAATAAATGTGATCATCCCCTATTAAAAGAAAGCCAATGAATTACAAGATTATTTTTAGACTGGAATTTGTATGAAAGGTGTAAACAGACCTTTCCAAAGCCATCAACCAAGCATTCTGTACATTAAACTAAGTAACTCTACGCAAAAATTATTGTTGGGAAACAACTTTTATTTTTTGGAGGAAAAATTACGTTTTACGGTAACTCAATGTAACGCATTCAAAACATTGTACAGGTGGTCACCCATCCACGATCACAGATTAACTTAAAGATCAACCAAACAGATATTATTAAGCCGCGAGCTAAACATACAATTCTGTAAAAAGAATTATATAAAATCCAAACATAAGCAAAAAACAAACTACTTTACCAATTACGCAAACCGCTTACCCACTCCAGTTAAACTAAAAAGGCCAGGAAGGTAATGAGCTAGACGCATTAGCCTATCTTACAGCTGCAGTTAGGGCTCGTTAGTTAATCCAACGTGTAGCGCTAAGGCAGATTACTGGGACTAGTGCTGGCTTCGGAATACTAAGGATTTGTTTTTGCGTGGGTAAGAAGTTGCTGGCTTCAGAGTGATAGAAGGCATTTTAAATGAGACGTTTTTCGTGATCTTATAATTGGTAAATATATCAATGTTATGCTAACTAGAGAACTGATTTATTGTTTATCGATACAAACAATGAATCTGTTCTCGAGTCTAGGAGCTTCCCTGAGTAGGTACTCATGAAGATACTAATGACAATATTTTAATACTAGATTCTACTATTATTCGATTACTTGTGTTTATCATCACGCCTGTATTGCCCAGAGGATTAGGCAGAAGTGTACCATACAATACACCCACATTTTACACACCTTTAGTTCTGGTGACTATACATTTTAAGACAGGTATGGCTTGATTCTTCAGCCAGTATCGTCTTTTCACTAGAGAACTCCTAAATGGTTAATAGCACGCACATTAAACTCCGCACTAAACATGATGGATAAATATTATTTCATTTGAATACAAGCATTATTTTTAAATTATGTTTTTTTTTAGCCGGAGACTGACACTACTGTCACAAACTTTTACAGTTTCCAGCTTAAAGTTACAAGTTGTTGGCTTTGATCTAAGGACGTGCTAGTGACGGTGATAGATAAATTGACTTTTTTTAATCTTGGCCTGAAATTTGATAACTCGCTTTTATTAGTGTCAGTTATTTTATAATAGGTACTTGTCTCAAAAGTACCCGAAATAAAGACGGCTCAAATAGGTCCGTGACGGAATTAATAGGATAAATCTTGTTCCAAAACAAAGCATTTTATTTTACACCCGTGTTTCGTTTTTACTGCTGAAATATTAAATGCTTGTCAATTCTCCAATAAGATAAATTTATTGCGATAAATGTATTGACGTCAATAAAAACATACGACACCGTCCACCAAATGTAATAAATAAATAATAAAGGATCCCGTAAATCACAAATAATTAAGTATGCTCGTAAATCACTCAACCGTTAATTTTAACGTATGTATTTACAAATTAAGCACAAACGTTATTAATCACTTAATACTCACAAAGTCAAACAAATGCATTATTTTTTGAGTGTCTAAATATTGTAAAACGTTACGTCAAAATAATCAGTAAACTAGTAACTAATAATTTTATTTATTTATTTATTCAGAATGATTCCGATTTCCTCGATGTAATAATGGTGGCAAGTGCAACTGTTGAGCACGATATCTTGGTTTTGGTTTCCGGGATGGGCAAAGTATTGTTAAGTTTTTTCCATCAGGAGTTTTAAGTAGTTTATCTTTAAGAAATATGCAGAACACACGCAGTAAGCATTTATTTTCCGTAGTCCCTTGTGTGAAAAACTGTTATATCTATCCTGCAAAAGGACTGAAAAACACTACAGCTAAATTGTCAGTCCTGTGTTGCTATTGTCCTTTGAAGGGAATTCAAGGCATGTCAAAAATTGGTAATTACAAGGATTTTTTCAGTTTTCTACCGAAAGAAACTGTAGGCTTTTTAAATCATATTACCACGATGAGAAAATAATGAAAAAAAAGCAGGCATATCGAATGCTTACCTTTGCGTAAAAATTGCCGGAGCTACTCACCTAGTTGCGGAAAAAAGAATGAAAAAAAAAAGCTGTAGCTCTCGTCACAGGAGGTTCAAGTGTTTTATCTATCTTTTTTCTCTTTTTTTTTTCACTTTGTTTTGACTGAATGCTTTGGTAGTTGAGTTCTTTTAAGGATTAGTGTGTAGACAAGTGATACCTTAAAAATTGCAGATTGAGCGTTAAAGTTTTTTATTTCGAATTAGCAGTTACTCGTGGCTTTGCTCCTATTATATACGGAAATTAACCCACAGGTTTGTCTTAAATATAGACTATGAGACTTGGAAATAATGTAGCTTCATTTTGGTGAAAAAATTTTCGGAATCGAAACATTAGTAATGAAATAACTCGTACATACCATCATACAAGCTTACATATAAATACTTTATTAATATTGTATAGAAGTAAAATACTACAGTATAGATGATATTATTTGTATGAATGGATAGTTCATTACCCGTTTGTGGATGTCAGTGGACAATTCAGTTCTAAAACTAATAATGGTGTATTTATTTCCAAACTTCTTTCAACATTACATCAATGTGGTTCAAAGCCATCAATGATGCCCAGTTCTACTCAGTACCGGTTTTAGATTTAAGAATTTGAAGTTGAGAAACTGTCTTACTAATTTATTTATTAGAAAACCGAAAATAAAATAAAGTAGGTTAGTAGTACATGGATTTAAAGAAAAATAAGTTTGGATTTTCTCGGACGAATTCTATACAGAAAAACGGGCCAAGTGTGAGTCTTACTCGCACACAGGGTTCCATAGCCCCAAACAATATAATAACAATGTTTTTAAACGGTCATTCATTACTAAACCTTCACTCAACCGCAAAACTAAATTTGTTTTTCATAGTAAGTTAATGAAAAACAAAGTTACTGCTGCAGTTTGGTGAATAAGTCCCATATCTCAAAAACTACATATCAAATCTTATTCAAACCAATTTTCGTTGAAAGTTTTTTTTACGTTCTACATCCCCATATTTTTTTCAGAATTTTTCTCCTCTTACTTTAGAAATTAGAGGAGGGGGGGACACACGTTTTACTACTTTGGACGTGTCTATCTTTCAAAAGATTGACTTTGAAAAAAAAAATGGTTTTAGGAACCTCAATGTCATTTTTAATGACCTATCTATAGACACCCCACACGTATAGGTTTGATAGTTTTTTTTTTTAGTTTCAGTTCCGTGGATATCCTTGTCTATATATATATATTTTTTTTTGTATAAAAATCATAAAGCGGTTTACAGAATACATCTATCTACCAAGTTTCAGCCGTGTAGTCCTAATAGTTTCGGAATAAAGTGGCTGTGACATACGGACGGACAAACAGACAGACAGACATGACGAATCTATAAGGGTTCCGTTTTTTGCCATTCGGCTACGGAACCCTAAAAAGTAGGGTTATTACAGATTCTTATCTTCAAATACTCAATCCAGGCTATAACTACTACAGTGACTGGCAAAAACTAATTGTGAAAAATTAAAAACGTAAAACTTATGCGATGTAAGGTTTTCGGGCTTTATGTCTTTCGTAATAATGTTTCTGAACAAGTATTTAATCTAAAAGAGGGATATAAGCCTACTAAAGTAGTCTCACATCATTAAGTACATTCTCCATTTCCAATTTAAAGTTCGGTCTCAATGTCGTATTCGCGTTCCCAATTGTGCCATACAACTTTCTCAGTACAAAGGTTCAATTTTACTTTATGACGTCGTTTCGTGTCTGTTTTTTGTGAGCTTATAGTTTTATGTATAAGCCATGATGTTAAAGTGTCCCGAATTTCGAACAAAGACAATTAAATCATACATTTGCTGTTGAATAAATCATATAACAGCATTTCGGAATTTTTGACAGTCAAAATGTAATGACTGTTTTTGACTTTAGTTGGTACCCATTGACCTAGTAAAGCTACTGGTTCGAACAGTTTTTTTTTTGTGTTGTATAGCTCGTTAATCGAGGACGGCTATAGTCTATTAAAAATCCCGCTACGACCAAAGGAGCGGAGTATCTATGAAAAATGTTTCAAAAACGGCGAAAAATTATCCCTCTCGCTCTTTTACTCGTATTTCGGTCATAATGATAAAAAGCGTGTATGCCTAACAAACCTTATTTATTTGATAATATTGGTTGAATAATTCTGTCTGAACAATTGAAACGGTATCCGGAGTCATTTGGCATCGTATTCATGCTTACCTCTTTAGTACCGATAACAACCCGAAAATAACCCAATAAAAAAAGGTATTAAAAAAAAGAACATCGGCACCGACGCCTTTTTAAGGGTTGACTTTTCACATTATGCTCCCATATCAGCGGCCTAAATTCAGTAACTTAATAACAAAAAAAAATTTCTTCACGAAATCTCATAAGGGAATGCCTATCAATTTTAAACAAAATAAAAGCTTTCTCATGTTTTGACGATTTTTCGCGAAATCTCTTAAGAAATGGTAATATTTTCTTACTGAATATTCTATTGGAGTTAATGCTGAGAGCTTGGTATATACGGGAAAAGATAAGAAAATAAAATACGTCAAAAGGTGATGCAATTGATTAGTGTCGTGAAGCGAAAATTGGTAAAAAGGTTTCAATGTAGAGGAGAGTTATTGAGCCAATTTAGTATAATTGGATTTTTCTGTTAGGAAAATTCTCAGTTACAAACCAGGATCGAAATCGGTCCCGATGAAGCGATAGGCTCGTCTCGAATCTTTAGGGGTTTCTAACTGTAATTATCAAAGTGTAGAAAGAATTTATTCCTGCCTACCTGTATTTTGAATGAAATATCATAGCTTGGTACAAAAAAAAATCTGTTATAATATTATAAAGCTGAAGATTTTGTTTGTTTGTTTGCTTGAACGCGCTAATCTCAGGAACTACTGATCCGATTTGAAAAATTCTTTCATTTCTATATAGCCCATTTAACGAGAAAGGCTATATATCATCACGCTATGAAGAATAGGAGCGGAGCAGCAATGAAAAATGTTGCGAAAACGGGGAAAATTTGACGCAGACGAAGTTGCGCCAGACAGCTATTCGTTAAATAAACATAAACATTAAAATTAATAAAATTGGATCTTTATGTATATTAATAGGTATTTTGTTGACAAAAAACCAAACACACTAAAGTAATAAATATTCTTTTCTAAAAACTAACCCTTATAGACTACTCCGACCTTACGTACGGCAGCTAATCAAGCTATAAAAAAACCAGTTTATGTGGATCTCTCATTGTACGGGAAATCTTTAAATAGCGAGGCCATATTATACTGCAAATATGTAGCAAGATCTTTCGCCGTGTGTACTATTTCTATCTCTTTGTCATGTATCTCGGATAAGTCTATTAAACATATGTATAAATTTTATTTATTTAACAATTTATGTACACACTAAATACAGAAAATAAGAAAGGAACAGGTAATAGGTACAAAGGTGATAGTAATTTCTAAAGAAATCTCTTCCAGAATGCGCAAGAAGTTACAAAAAAAAGAGATGTACACATAGTGTGTAAAAGAAGAAGAGAGAATGGAATACATAAAGCTAAAAACTACTTCAAATACAAAATGCAATATTAGAATAAACAAACTTACGTAAAAAAAAACAACTTTGAAAAAGAATATTAAATCTATTAGGTATGGAATTAAAGATGAGCTGATGACGAGTAATACAGAAGCCTGGAGGAAGAAGACATGCTGCCGACCCTAAATAAATGGGATAAAGGCAGAGGATTTTAATTGTTTAAGTCACAAAACACAAAAAAGGTCTTTTGAGATATTAGTATTCAAATTAAACCTTCCTTAAAAACAGAATACGCTACACTATATCCAAAAAAGGTTCACTGCCATGACGATAATACAAATATAATTTCGTCACCTCGTCCGAACTTTCCAATCTCCGTCCTAAATATACATTTTGCATTTATCAAATTTGAAACTCGACTAAAATCCTTGTTCAATGAAATAGATCACACTGGGTGAAACATGGCCTATGTTGGCTTAAATTTTGGCCAGCTTGACTAGAACTTGATTTAGTCAACCGGTACCAAATTGGCCAAATGGCCAAAAATTTGGTAGGTACTGATTTAACGACTAAACTGAACACGATCAGCAAACATCATCTAAATTCTAAACAATGTTCAAGATTATGATTAATTGATATGGAATATTGATACTTTCATTGTCAATATACAAAGCAATTTAGAAACTTGCTTTCCTTGTATACAGTTTAGATTCGGTGATTGCCTTCAGTTTCAACGAAATTTCCCAATGTTAAGTCCAATTTTTGGACTTGAGGTTATCATACTGTGTCCTACTAAGTTTTAAAATATCAGGGGTGTATTGAGGTCGATTCGATACGTTAACACTGACAGCCATTTGCCAGCCAATAAATCTGTCATTCTTGAGTGACTTGGAACTTGTAGGAGATAAATGGTCTTCCTTGGAAAGTCCAAGCACACGCGGTCTTATTGATATTGTGTGGATCTTTCAGGTCAATTTAGATGATGGATGAGGGAAATCTTAGGTTGTAGAAGAGTTTATAAGTTTTTTATTTTGATTTGGGTATACAAATAAGATTATCAATGGTAGCTACGGCCGGGATACGAAAGATAGAAGTGTTAAATTTTTATATCAAAATGACCGATTTTAGCTTAATTATTTAGGATATTTTGAGCGTTGTTCTGAGAAAATGTACAAATCATATCAACATTTTTCCTTTTTTCCGAAATAATTATGATAATTTCTGATAGTTTTAACTAATTTTTTTTTTTGGTTCTAAGGTTGAAGCTTGGGTTTTAGACATAATGGGACTGATTTTATCAAGGGATTGTGGTTTGGGTCATTTGGGTTATTTTCAGATTCAATTTTCCCGTCACATATTAATAGAAGAAGAGGTATGTTATTTTTAATAATCCCTATATTCGCTGTAAAGGAGGAGCTCGTAGCTAAATAATAACATCAGCACGGGCCGATCTTTAAGGTTAAGCTGTGCATGCCGAGTTTGGTCCGTGGATGAGTGACCATAATTACATACGAAGTTTCCTCCGTGCCTCGGAAAGCATGTTAAGCCGTTGGTCCTTGCTGTCATTTGTAGATCTTTGACAGTCGTTACGAGTAGTTAGAAGCCAAAAGTCTGACATCCAGTCTTACCAACGGGTATCGAATTACCCAGTTGCTGGGTTGTGGAGGTCAAATAAGCAGTCTCCTCATGTAAAATACTGGTACTCAGCTGCATCCAGTTAGACTGGAAGCCGACCCCAAGATAGTTTGGGAAAAGGCTAGGCAGATGATATTCCCTATGAAACTCTTAACTTGGATAAGGACCAACACATTAACAAAACTGGTCCTTAATGATCATTTTATTTAATTAAAAAAACTTGAGAGGTATCTAGGGACACCCGGATAGATCGAAGTTCCTTTAGATTAATTAGTGAAGGAATTGTATTTTTTTTTAAGTTATATATTACATATTATATTTTTTATTATTGACAAATATAATGTAATATAAACTTTATTAGCAGGCTCAATTTTAGTAATAATTGGCTTGTGGTAATTGAAGTAGGAAAAAAAAAAAAAGAAAGTGTCGTTTTTTGGTCTTAATTTTTTTCGTCTAGCCCTCTTTCGCAACACGCGATAAGGAACTTCGTTCCGAAAATCAAGAGAATAATTTGTAAAGCCCAATGGTTCTTAGATTACAAAAGCGTTACATCAGAGATGATAATTAAACAGTTTCTTTTTAATTACTTCCTCAAGTTTCTTTAAAAAAAGCGAGCATCTCGGAAATAATCACCGTTATTAGTATTTTGATCTTATGATACAGGATAACGGTTTTTATTGAAATCTTTTATGTAGGTATAGAAAATAAGGTGTTCTAGTCAACTTATAAAATACTGGCATTAATTGGCTTAATATAACATAAAACTCAGAAAACTCACGTCAAAGTTACACGTTTCGAATCGTTTAACTATCAACATAATACTCGTATTTCTGCAAACCGTAACGACGTACTCGTATTATATACGTTTTTTTATTGTATATTGATGGTTGCTGTCAATATACAATACTCGTATTATATACTTACGTTACATAACATTAATATATAAGTTTCTTACCCATTCTTCTCTATACGAAACTACTTCCGAATTGGCAGAAAGAATCTATTCTATATCCTTATTTTGCACAATAATACAAACTAAATCCATTGATAACACTATCAAACCCCATGAGAAAAAAGCAATATGGCTTGATTCATTGCTTAATGATTTATTCAGCGAAGATAAATTGATATTGGTTCGATCTCATAAGCCCTTAGCAACGGATATAATACAAAGTTCACATAGGTACGCCAAGCTACCAAACAAAAAAGGGAACTGTCTACTTGTGGTTATAATCGCAAATCCACTTACCCTTGGCCCTCGAATTTGGTCCCGCCATAATTGAAAAAGACCGAAGACAAGTAATTCCCTGAGCAAACACAAAAACGCAAGCCAACCTCATTTTCATGCGCCTTATTTTCATTTATTTTTTTCTTGGCAACCCCAATAACTTGGTACTGGCAACACGGTTCAATTCACTATGCCCAAATGTCCCGGTAGATTAATTTTGGTAAAAACCTGTGAAAGAGGTTCTTTCTTCATTTTGCTAATTCATCGTATTGATTTGGCTTTAGCTTTTTCTAATTTCGTGTGGGGAATTAATGTGATTAAAGGACAGTATGTTTGTCCAAGAGTGTGTTTTATTTTTTCTCTTGCTGATTGCGTGTGAAATGAGATTTTATCTTAGGGGATTAGAGCGAGGAAGGAAAGTTTGATTGTGTTTTTTATCTGTAGAGTACAATAATTGTCTGAGGGATATTTAAGGAATTCATTCACAGTGTGTTGATTATTGCAAAGCCCACAAAAAATCCATAGTGTCAAATGTAAAGCAGAGATTGAACGACTAATTAAGGCTAAACTATCCATGATCTAATATTATCTAGAAGATTCAAAGTTTCAAAAAATTGCGTGTAGCGACGTACAAAAAGCAACTTACTACAAAAAGTACTACAGCGCCATCTATGACACGTCGGAAGAACTAACATCAATTTCCTACATCTGGCAAGCAAAGTTTACATCGACTTAAGACTATATAGAGAAACCCGACAACAACTGTGGGGCAGTTGCCCACCAGACATAACACCTATCTGGTCGGAGGATCCTCCCTTTTCTAATGAGTAGTTATCGAGGAAGTTTACATCCTGTTCCTCATACCCCTAAAAGCGTGTTATCATAACATCTGTAGAAAATAAATACTATATAAATACTGGGTACCCACCTGTATCAATCGCTAGATATTTGGAATTTTGGAACTCTTAGACTATTTATCGTCAAACACCATCTCAAAACGAAGTAGCAAGATAGCATCAAAGCGAACCCGCATAAAAAAATATCTCATGCAGCATTACTACGCAGCAGCAACGATCAATACTGCAAGCCGGATTTATTTAACTTTTTAATTCCCTGTGCTTCGGAAATGTCACGGAGTGTTGACAAATTTTATCACCAGAGAGGAGGCTTTTGTACCAGCAGGGTGCGTTATAGGCGGATTATTTTATAAACCATTTGTTTTTTTTCAGAGATACAGTAATCAAATATCAAATATAAAATCTGCTTTAAATGCGTGTAATCCTCAAAGGTTTGGGCAGAAATTTACATATATGGCACCCACATATTCCCACCCATTTTAATATGATATACATATATCTATACAATCGATACAAAAAAAAAGTTGAAGTGTTTGTTTGTTATATTAAATAAAATAAAAATATTTTTTTTTGTCTGTATTTCTGTTTGTTCCGGCTAATCTCAGGAATGGATGCACCGATTTTCACTGGCTGATAGCTGATGTAAGGAGTAAGTAAGGCTTCTTATGTTTTAGAAAAAATCTAAAATTATTATAAAAAAAGGAAAATTAAAATGCATAAACGAAAAAAAAGTAAATAACTTTTTTGTTAAACTCCACACGGATGAAGTCGCGGGCACAGCTAGTATTTATATATAACCGTATGGTATTTATTTAAAAAATATGCGAAAAGAATTACAGGGCGTCTCTCCGTATTAACTAATTATGGTTTTATTTTGAGCTTCAAAAGTCTCTTTGTTCTGCATAGTTTGCAAACACAACTGACAATATCCTTAGACAATTCTCCAAGATTATTCTGTCTATACAACACAAACATCAAAATCTTTAAAACCCTCATAACCAAAACGAAGTAGCGAGACAACTTCAAAGAGAGCCCCCATACATATTACATGCAGCATACTTCCACGCAGGCCACGATCGATATAGCAGGCCGGATTCATTTAATATTTTATTTAGAGAAGTTATCGCGTAGCACTTACCCGGGTGCGTCGGAAAAATGCCCGTCGAAAATTGAATTTTAAGGCCTTAGGTAAGGTCGGTAAGGCCGAGCCCGCGTGGGTAGACAACGGATATTTTTGAAGAGGTGCTTTCGAGGTCATGTAGTGTTGGGACATCCGGGTAAGGTTTTGTTTTTTTAGTAAAGATCGTTTACGCCTTTAGGGTTTTCATACAAACTTTTAAGTCCTAATTTTCCGAAATGACTGAACCGATTTTAATGAAACATTTTCCAAAAATATTGTTACAGCTCAATAAGACCGACAGTAAATTATCATTAGAAACAGAAATTTCCAATTATCTTTTTTTTTTAAAGACATTTCGATAAGATTTATTATTAAGTTTTTAGACATATGTATCCTGTTTATGCGTATAAAGTTTCATTAAAATCGGTAAAGAACAACCGGGCTGTTAAAAGATACATACATTTTTATTTGAAGAAGTAATTAAGGGATGGTTTTGTCATACTGTATTTTTTAAACGACAAAGAGTTACATCTAAGGGCAGCAATTTTAAAATATTTCGTTCTTCTTAAAACTACTTTCTGCAGGATTAACTCGGCGTGTCGCGGGTTCAATCCTCGTCCGGAACAAATATTTATATGCTAACTATCTGTAGGCCAGTCTCATCTACAAACGTGGAACAAAAAACATGAGCTCGTCAACTCCATACATTTTTGATTTTTATGATTAGTCTCGGCTCTCGGGGATGTAAAAGCCAACATCCGTATAATTATAACAAAATTTCAAATTGTGTTAATATCAATCCATTTTGAAATCTAGTCTAACAAGCTAGTTATAAGAAGACTTATATAATACGAGTAAGTAAACCTGCTTTCGTTTTATACTTTGTTAGCCTTGTGACCCGATTCCTAATTAACGACAAGTACTTAAACGTCTCCAATCCTCTTCTTTTACAACTTTACTAAAAATAATACGACTTTAATACCACAGTAATACCGCTTAAATTTTGCGCCTCGCAAGAGTTCTCTTGTTCGTGTTAAATTGAATTTCAGGGCAAAGGTTAAAGGTTACATGTATTGGTAATGTTATCTTGCTTATGTTGTTACGTTGAGACAACGAATTTACAAGTAGAAGAGTACATGGTTTTACTTTTTCTTTTAGTTCAGGTTCGTTTAACTTTGTTTTTGTTTGTTTGAAGTAATTACGACGGTATGTCATCGGTTTAGGGGTCAACTTTTAAAGTACGAAAATGTTAGTTTGAGACATGGGAAGAACTAACATGAGTTTTTACAATTTTTATAAGTTTACGTTGGATCACTGTAGACGATAAATAGCGTTAAAAAAAAAAACTATATTAAAAACTTAAAAAAAAACTTTTTTATTCGAAACACCGGCCACATCTAGTTTAAAAAAAAAACTACGACATGTCAAAATAAAAATCATTTATCATTGCCTGTTATTATCTAGAATTAAGACTGTAGTCGCCTTGACAAATCTTAATTATGGTTTATTCAGACTGTACTTACCTTAAATCTCGTTTATTTCTTTCTTGTTATTTGATTCAGGTTCAGAAAAAGGACCTAATTATATAAAAAGGTAGTATCGTTGGTACTCGAATTTTGAACGAGAACTCCTGAAAGCATACTTAGTACTGTAAAAAGTCTTGTGACAATGTTTCACATTGTCAAAGCGATTACAGAGAAAATATATTTTAACGAGTATCGTACTGAAAAGGCCACTTTCCTATGAATATTATGTTCATTAAACTGGATTAGGAAGTTAATAAGGACTTTTGAATTCAAACAACTAACTGAAATTACTTTGAAATAAACGGACTTTATGTTTCTTTTTCGATGAACGTAAAAACTTTTTTTTTCAAGATGTCTTTTACTAACATCCAAAAGTCCAAACTCAAGGTTTGCCAACGTGCTATGGAGCGCAGTATCTTAGGTGTAAAATTAACAAATTAAGATCATGTTCGAAACACTGCACTGCGCTCCAAAACGCAAATCATTGACGTGGCTCAAAAGGCTGCCCAACTAAAATGGGACTGGGCAGGACATGTCTGTCGCATGCCGAACGACCTGTGGGCCCGCAAAGCTCGGGATTGGTGCCCTGACAGTGACACGGTGTCGCGGCAGACCACGAAGGAGATGGCGGGACGAACTGAATGTTTTCCTTGAGAATTGGAAAGAAGCAGCACAGAATCGTGACCGTTGGAAGGAATGGAGGGAGGCCTTTGCCCAGCAGTGGGACGATACAGGCTAGCTATTATAATAATAATATAATAATGTCTTTTCTGTTACAATCCCATAGTTGAATTGGATATACACATACTTTTGTTGTTGTGAGTTTTGTTGAAGCCCATAACTTAGAAGTCTGTACCGGGAACACAATAAACCTGTTCATCATCTGTCTAGCCTTTTCCCAGCTATGTACGGGTCGGCTTCCAGTCTAACCGAATGCAGATAAATACCAGTATTTTACATGAAGTGACTACCTACCTGACCTCCACGATCAAGTTAGTACTAGATAATACTAAAAGGTACCGTACTTCCTAGTACTGACAGTTTGTCAGACTTTCGGGTCAGTGACTACTTGTACCGATTGTCAATAATCTACAAATGACAGCCGGGACAAACGGCTTAACGTGTTTTCCGAGGCACGGAGGAAACTTGGTATTTTTTTTTTATTTGGTTATGACGGCACGGTTGGCGCAGTGGTTGAGCGATCGACTGCTGCGCTGCGTGTCGCGGGTTCGATCCCCGCACGGAACAAATATTTGTATGGCCTACAGATAGTTGTTCCGGGTCTGGCTGTTTGTGTATGTGAGTTTAAATGTTTGTAAACGCACCCGCGGTACAGGAGAAACTACTAGTGTGGGGCAACGTTTAAAATAAAATAAAATAAAATAATGTATGGTCATAAGGCTGTTCGATACATATTATTATTCACGGACTGAGCGGAAGTAGAAAAACCCTAAAATCAAACGTACATCACTAATCAGTTTACTGTGTCTTGAGGGATTTATTGTCCATGGCGTATTAAGAAACCATAATTAGCAGAGAAATATGTACCTGAAAAGAGAGAAAAACACACATTAATATTGGCTACAAAATATACTCAATACATGTCATCAACGAAGTCGCTACACATATTCAAAATTATAAGACTTCTTAGTTTTAGAACGATCCATATTAACAGACTGGAGTAAAAGACATAACAATATTTTCATAAATGATTACACAAATTCGCAAAACATCAGATCACACTGATCAGCACAAAACTTGGTGTAGGTAATATTGATAAGTATTAACCGACTTCTGCTGCCGACTGTACGTAATACCGTGCACGAAAAAGAAATACAAGTTACTCGGTAAAGGCCAATACTTTATCGCCATACAGTGGCTTTTTTGTCGTACCGAAGGCTTGAAGTCGGTGGTAATCAAACTAGTATGACCAGAGGCCATAGCACGAGCGCGCGTTGTAAACACGATGATTCCCGATGTCCACCACCAGCTTGTCTACCAGAAGAGGACAGCGACACAATTAAAAAAAAATATTATCACTGTCCCCCAGACGGTGGACAGATGCACAACCTTTTAGGTTCGAATATATAGATGTTAATGCTTGTTGCAAATATTGTAACTAAAAACTGTAGGACAATTTATTTATTTATTAATTTAGCACTTCAAGCAAAAATTACAGAGGCTGACTTAATGCCATAGGCATTTTCTACCAGTCAACCTTTGGGTGATGCAGAAACAAACAGTGGTAGGTGTATATCCATAAAATATTATTCATTCAATACTGAAACAAACTTAAAAGGATATAATATACAATACTATAAATATATAATTCAAAATACTTTAAATATTTATTTTAAAATATAAATTATACTAATAAAAAAGGACGAACAATGGGGAAAATATTAACGTTGTGACGATACTGCTACCTTTTTCTTCCGAATGTACTCGCGAACTTTAATTTAAAAATATGGGCGATTCGTAGTCATCCTGATTTCCTGGGAAAGCGCGATAATTGTATTTTTGATACAAAAATTGACGTATTTACGTTACGTTTACAGCGGCCGCTCATACTAGGCCTCTGGTACCGAATTCTACAAAAGCGCTGTACTACCCTAGTCAAACTCGAGAACAAAATAATATTACCATCAACGTATAGTCTATTTTGTACCTACATCTCAGTACACCTCTTCAGGGAGTATACGTGTAATGTTTAAATAAGTTTCATACTTTTCCTGACTGGAATATATAAAGTCTCAGGTGATACGACGAGGCACCTAAACTTCTAGCAAATACTAAATCGAATTTACTGTTGGCCAGCCGCCAATACTTTGAAATTCGACCTTGGATTGAATTTTGAGTTTTTTTTTACAAGAAATATACAGCTGTTGAAGGATTTGCTTGTAAATCTGTTAGAGATAAAATTTTATCTGGTTTTTTTTTTATATTTTTTAAAGTTTTTTTTTGCGGCATTCTATATGACTGATGAAAAAAGCGTCTCAGTATGGCCAAGAATAGTAAAACCATATAAAAGCTGGAGATAATTAAACTGACCACAAATACCTATTTTGCATGGAGCGTTCATTGTCAAGTTTCAAGCCAAACACACATAATTTAAAAAAAAAAAACAGGATATGCTTAGAACACATTTAAACGACTACAAAAAGTAAAATTAAGTATTTTATTCGAACTCAACGATCGTAATCATCATCATTGTCTTGTCCTTATCTCAATTTATTTGGGGTCGGTGCAGCATGTCTACTTCTTCCATACTTCTCTATTACTCGTCATCTCAGCAGTAACCTCCTTTCTATCCATATCATCCTTCACACAGTCTATCCATCATTGCTTCAGTCTTCTTCTACTCTGAACGATCCATGTGCTCCTGATTATCTGAAAACTTATTTCAAAGTGTTGGGCAGTTCTCATAGTCGTAACCTTCGAGCTTCCAAAAATCTACTTCTCCAAATTCCTTCACACCGCACCGGTTTTTTGTCCAATTCTTATGCCATCTCAACTATAAAACTCTGGAACGCGCTACCCATTAGCATTAAAAAAGCCGAAAGTAAATTCACTTTTAAAAAGAAAGTTCGCAACCACTATTTAAGTCAGACTAAATAACTCTTAATTTAAAATCTAGTCATAGTAATTATTATTAGGTTTCTCATTTTTTATTTTGGTATTAGTTATAATATATGTATATTAGTATATTTTATTTGTATAATGTGTATTAGTATCTATGTAAGTGTATGAATTTTCGTAAACTAGTAGTTATTTCTAAATATTTCTTTTTATACCCTACCACAATGTTGTCGTATTTTACCCTATGGTTGACTGGTAGAGAATGCCTTGTGGCATGAAGTCCGCCTATGTACCACTATATTGTAGATAAAGTTTAAATAAATAAATAAATATTCCAAGTACTAAATTTCTTACTAAATCCTTTCAATTCATTAAAACTTTATTCTTCGAACCCAAATGAATTCATTAATGTCACTTAATGAAATGCTTGTCTTACAAACGTCTAACTTCCGTTCCATACATATTAATATCAAGTCCTTTACGTAAACATTTCCATAACAACTGTATTACATTAATTTAATGTGTCTCGACGTCGTTTTGAAGAGAACGTAACCACGAACGTTACGTTAATCAGTTGATTCTGCCAGGCATAACCTGAAACCAGTTTTGTGGTAAAACAGACTTTAATAATGACGACTTAAAGGATGTAATGGCGTACATGCGTAATTTGTGACGCAATTAAGAATGTTGTCATAAGCTGACGTTACTTTTGTGAGTTCTTCTTTTCAAATTCTAACTTAATGTTATATTTTGTACGTTGAGTGGAATAACTTGTAATATATTTTAGAGCTTTTTTGACGTGACAACGTCTTATAAATTGGTTTGCCGGGTGACACTTCAAGAAACTGCGTTACGCTCCGCTCACGTTATGCGCTCACAATGAGAGCGAGTGAGAGGCACGCGTGCCTTTCACTTTTTATGTCTGTCTCTCTCGCTCTTAGGCGGGCTAACCATGCCCGAGTGGAAGGGACGCGTGCCTCTATATATGTATATTTGTATATAAATACGTATGTATGTGTAAAGGTAAAAATAAAATTTTGTTAATATGAAATTCAGTGCGAGATTCTTTGTATAAATTAATGTTTTAAATATAATTCTTTGTATAAATAAATGTTTTAAATTGTTACTATTATTTCATCCTTCTTCCTACTATACGAATGAATATTCACATTAAAATTATTTTACCACTCAAAGTCGTTGTCACGTAAAACTTTCGCCCGTATACCGACTTTACAGGCAACCAATTTTTTTACGGATGGGAAATAATCAAATGATTCTTCCCACTCTGGGCGGAGCAGAAGTTCATGTTCCTTCTTAGCCCTTTGTTTCCCAGGGCCACGGTATCTCTTTCGAACAGTCCAGTAGCCCTGGCAGGCATCGGCCCTCTCGGACCCCTTCCGATTCGCTGACATCTCCTTGAGGCCCGCGTGGAAAATAATCGCGCCGTCGACACGGCCTGTCATCATAAGACAGACAGATATTTAAGACCTCAGATATAAGTTTGAACTTTACGTTGTACATAGTACTAGTGTTCTTTTTTAAATTGCTTAAGATGCAAGAAAGGAAGTACAGTAACCCCTTTTCTTATTTACGTTTTCAGAAAGATCAGGTATGTGCGTAGTACTCGTAACCGGCATGGCTTGCGTGTATGGTTAGATGTATGAACATGGTTGTAGCAGAAGGAGTATGTAAGCATGGTTAAGCTGGTTCTGTAATTTCTGTTAAATACCTTTCCAGCACCAGCAGCAGCAGTACACCACTGACTGACTCTTTTTTATTTAAGTATAGTCTATCCAAAGATTGTCTGGAAAATATAGCTATTAGCGATAAGACCGCCATTATAACCATTTAAGATTATCAATATTGTAAAACCATTGTGTTTCAATTTGGGTGTACATTAAAGTAAAGTAAAGTAAGTTCGAATCTAACCACCTTTTAATTGACTTTGACTTTGAAACCTTTCAAACTTAATTAGAACTCATGAAAGGACTTATTAATGGCTGGTTTGTATTGCTTATTGCTTACACAAAGAAGCCTAACCCTAGATTGTTGCAGCGCAACAGCAGCAAACGTGACTGAACCAAGATGTAAATAAAAACTTAAGAAAATAAGATGCAGAGAATTCAAATTGAAACTGGTACCGATACGAGACAAGAAAAATAATACTTCAATGGTTTACTTACTGCTATACTGACTGACTAAAATATATTCTTAAGACTGTATTTTCATAAATAAACGTTTCTAAACGTCTACCTATACATTAAGCGTTAATGTTATTACCGACCTCAAACCCACACGTCACCTCAGCTTCCTAAATACAAACAAAACGGGTGGTTCACACCATTATTTTGACGTTAACAGCTACCCTGAGACGTTGGTTAGGAAATTAACTGTACGGTAATCCGTGGTTAGTTAACCGGTATAATTGGAATTTGACCGCATTCTGATAGTTTATCTACACGTAAGTTTGTATCAATGCACGATTTCACGATTTGGTTTAGGAATGGTATTTAAAATTAAGAGCTAAATATTAATAGTTTAGAGTGGTAACAGAAAACAGTTTTTCTTTGGTTAACATATTAATAGAAGTCGTGAATATATTGTGATTTGATTGGTTGAAAGGACAAGGTTTGGCTGACAAAAAATGGAAAAATATTTTGCCATTGATTAAATCTGTGGCCAAACAAAAGCATATTTTTTTAACACAGTCTCTTTACTTGATAGCGAACCATGTGTTTTATAGTATAACTTCTTTTCTAAATTGTTGCCAAACCTATTAAAAAATAACAGAACAGCTGAGTCGTATTTTTCTTTAATTTGCTAGAAATATCATAGTAGGCAATGTTATTTTTCTCAGCTCCAAAAAGGTACCAACTTTTCCAAGTAGACCTTTTTTTAAAACCTTCTATCTACCAAGATTTTCGACCCAAAAACCAACTACACACCACCCTATCCTCTACTTAAAATTTACGTCCCGAAAATGTTGTTAAAGTGACACAAAATACGATAAATTCGAAGATAATTTGCAACAATTCACGCCTGGAGGAGCATAAACAAAAATCTTTATTGGAACAATGAAATACTGACAACAACAAGGGGTGTGGAAATGACACCCCCAACCTCATGCATGTAAGGGTGATACAGAGAGGTAGCTATTCACTTTTATTGGGAGCTTGTGTGACGGAGTCCTGAAAAGTCTGCATTTTTTCAGATGTGTGACTTTGTTTTGTGGTTGAAATTCAGTAAAAATGATGTTGGAAAAAGTAAATGACCTAATGTAACCTTAAGTCAACAGTCAGTCATCATCATCATCATCATCATCATCATCATCGGCCTATAATGTTCCCACTGCTGGGACACAGGCCTCCTCTCTATGAGAAGGAGTGGGCTGTAATCAACCACGCGGGCCCAGTGCAGTTTGGTAGATGTCACAAGTCTTCGAATTTTTATTTCAAAGCATATCCTTACGATGTTTTCCTTCACGGTTTGTAAGAGCAGCGATGTTGAAATAAATTAGACAAAGTAATGCGCCTGCCTGGGTTCGAACCCACGGCTTACTGCTCATAAGTCGGGGCTGCCACCACTGGGCCACCGCTGCTCTTACAGTCAGTCGTATGTGTTAATTCTAACAATAACATCACACCCTTTATCCCCGCAGGATTATGCAGACCTGTAACTAATGGTATGCATAACCACGTTTCGTAAGTTATGTTCAACAGAGGGCGAGCCCATTATCATCAACTGGGCACAAACCCAGACTACGTGGCTGTTGTGGTTAAGATATTTCTGGTGGAAAAACCTGATACAAATTTGATTGTGACTGAAAATGTGTTTGTTACGTAATATGGGGCTGGTTTTTAGGGTTCCGCACCCAAAGGGTCAAACGGTACTATTGCTGAGACTTCGCTGTCCGTCTGTCACCAGGCTGTATCTCATGAAACGTCGTTTTTATAAATAATGGTACGGAACCCTTCGTGCGCAAGTCCGACTCGCACTTGGCCGGTACTTTTTATTCGTAGCGTGATTTCTTTCATAATGAAATTTTCCACCAAGATACTTGTATAAGCCTTTAAAAAATAAAATACCACCTACCTACCTTCAACACAATCAAGATATTAATCCAAATAATACCATTACCACCAAGACAATCACACCCTTTATAAAACAATCGCGTGTTCGACTCCAACAAAAGATTCTCAACACCCTCTATAAGCAATAACGGAATTTAACGGAGATCGTTAACGTTAGCGTGTTTTTGACGGGTGTTAACGATAACGGAAATCGTTATAGCCATCAGGAGGGCTATTGTAACCGCCTTCGGGCTTTTAGTGACTGTCAATTGGATTAATAGTGTTGTAACCTCGTTGAATATAAATATATAGAGGGGGAGAGGAAAGGAGGGGGGTGGAGTGATTAATGGGTTTCCGTAGAATTTTATGTACATTTTGTGGACATTTGTAGGTGTTAACGGCCATGTTTTTATTGCAGTGTGAATTTTATCTGTGATGTCTCCGTTTGAATTGTGGTTTGGATATACAGTGCGGTGAGATGTAATTACTGTGGGCTATTGAGCGTGAGTGATAGGGCTAATTACTATGGTTCACATGCTTCAATTGTTTGAATACATCATTCTTCTGCCCTATTCATCATCATCAGCCTGTACTCGTCCACTGCTGGACATAGGCCTCTCCCATGACACGCCACTGAGCCCAATCCTCGGCCACTCTCATCCAGCTCTTGCCAGCCGCCTTGCGAAGATCATCGCTCCACCGAGTCTGAGGACGTCCTAGGCTACGTTTACCGATCCGTAGTCTCCACTCAAAAAGTCGTCTACCGCAACGGTACCTTGGTTTGCCCTTGCCCTATTATCCTAATTAATTTTGGGGTAGGCGCAGCATGACTATTTATCTTACATACTTAGTCTCCTCCTTTCTAGCAATAATTATAATTATCATCACTCACACAGTCCATCCATCGTTTCTTTGATCTTCCTCTACCCTTATACCAATCTACGTTCATACTAAAAACTTTCCCTACGACATTTTCCTCATACCTCCGCATCACAGTAATGTCCATCATTTCAGCCAAAAGACGTCCACTGCTGGACATAAGCCTCGACCAAGTGACGCCACATTGACCGGTCCCGTGCGCCTCGCATCCAGCGAATCCCCGCAACCTTCACCAGGTTATCGGTCCACCTAGTGGGAGGCCTTCCAACGCATCGTATTCCGGTTCGCGGTCACCATTCCAGAACGTTTCAGCCCCATCGCCCATTCGTTCTGCGAGCAATGTGCCCTGCCCACTTACACTTAAGTTTGGCAATTCTTCGGGCTACGTCCGTAGCCGTGGTTCTCTTGCGGACGTCCACTTTACTGATTCGATCACGCAAGGAAACTCCGAGCAGTCATGTCCATACCAAGATAACCAATTCATTCAACTTTTCAATCACCGTCACTACTTTCTGACTTCCTCTTTTGTACTCATTCCTAATTTTATCTATTCACGTTTAAAACACGCATCCCTCTTAGCATTCTCATCTCACCCCTTTCCTTACCTTTCTTTGATTTCTTTTGTGACCCATTATTCTTATATATACAAGACAGCAGGACAAACCATGGTTTTACAAATCTCTCCCTTGAGTTTTATTGTTAGAATTAAAGCCCTATGATTTTCACATTAGTAAAAAGTGGAAATATAATAAGTACAAAAGCATTTTTTTTTTATTTCACATATTCCTACATGGGCACTTATAAAACGTCGACAAAAAGGTGCTCGGTTCGGGTTGGTCGTTTCCTATGGAGAAGAACCGGCAAGAAACTCCATGGTTACTCTTTTAAAATCACTAAGAGGTCAGCTGATACGGAATTACTGACAGTCTGCTTACATTAAGTATGTATGAGCTTTAAAGAAAAATAAATTGCAACAACCAAAAAATTAAATTAAAAATTTAAAAAACCCCCGACTGAAAAAACCTCTGAAAATCCAAAAATAAAATTAATCCAAGCGTCGTAGCGTCGGGGGTCCGCTTTGTTTAGTGTTTGTGCTGAGCGGTGTACTTACCGGTAATTTTTATTTCATGCTTTTTAAACTTAGATTATTATTTTTTAGCCTTGACTGTCCCACTCCTGGGCATAGGTCTTCTCCCATTCCTTCCACTTTTATCGGTGTTGCGTCTCTTCTCGCTAATTAGCGAAAACAAAGAAAGTTACAAATTTTTAAAAAAAAACTCTAGCTCTAAGGGGGTGCAGCGTCCCCCCCTGGCAATGCCCATGGTTACAAGTTACAAGAATTCAAATTTTGAATCGATCAGACCCGTAGAAGTTGTTTATATCCCTTCATCAACTAGAAAAGAGGTGATGAGCTTCAAACGGCTGAGCAGATTTTCTCAAAACGTAGCTAAGGACACTGTCGATTAAAATACCTTTCAAACGACACCAATTTTTATCAAAATCGGTTCATCCGTTTAGGAGCTACGCTACCACAGACAGACACACAGATACACACGTCAAACTTATAACACCCCTCTTTTTTGGTCGGGGGTTAAAAACACTTTTTACAATCACGTTTGTCTACTTTCTAAAGTCTTAGAACATGGTGAATTGACAAATAAACCTCAGACATCAATTAGTAGTCTACTCGTTAGCGAGACATTCCTAGGAATTTTAATATGCTGTGTCTGTACCTACTCTTAATTAGTAAAGTTAGTTAGCTTGAAACCAGCTTGCCTATATCATTCACAGGTTTCAGAGATTTCTTAGTGAATCTACGCATAGGTAAAGCTGAGTTGGTTTCGATGTTTATTGTCAGAGTAGACAGACGGCTGGGCATGCTAATAAATAAAAACAACCGGCCAAGTGCGAGTCGGACTCGCGAAGGAAGGGTTCCGTTACATTATATCTTTCATGGGTACTGTTTAAAATGTTACAATAAAATACCTCCCCACATTCTACAACTGAATGAAACGAAATTTAAATCTTGCATAAAACGCACACTATGTAGGCAAGCATATTATAAGTTGGGCGATTATATTGATGATAAAAATGCTTGGCTCAATGCTGGTCCTGCTCCACAATATCCATAGAGGCAAACTGGATCATCAGAATTACCAAGTGAAGTTATTGTGAAAGCTGCAGAAGATTGTAAAAATATATTGGCATTGTATAGATTCAATCTCTTAGTATTATATTACTGCTTAGCACATGTGTGAGTACTATGTACTGTAAAGCCACTATTTAATGAGTACCTACATCTTTTATTGACGCGAAATACCCTTGTGGTTGAGTGAATGTCATGCTCACTTAAATGTCACGCTGATAGTGGCGGGTGTGTCGGGTCGTTTAGTTCCCTTCAAAATGGTTGAGTTTAATGATGGCTGATACATGCGTCATGTTCGTGAACGGGCGCTGTCAGTTGTGACTGGTCATCTCTTAGCTGCCACGGTTTATTTTAATTAAGTACTTTATATTTTTTTTTTATTACTGATTTAATCTTTTAATACTCTGGACGCTCTTAACCTGCCCGTATTTCTACATCGTTCTCACATATTTGTAATTCTTAACATGAATGATGTATATGATTTAAAAGAGTGTCCATGGAGTTTCTTGCCCATTCTTCTCCATAGAAATCTACGCTACGGAATGGGCAACTACAGTACTTTCACAAGTTATTATGCCTTGTGTCTGGGACTGTAGCTTCGCGTTTTATTTTGTTTTTCGACTTTCAAAAGTGCCTGTAATGGTCTAATTGAAATAAATGCTTTGACTTTTTTTGACTTTTTTTATTATTTATACTTTCACTTTTTTATGGGAAAAAAAAAAAAAATTAAATATTTATTTTATTCTGTTTTTAGTGTTTGTTGTTATAGCGGCAACAGAAATACATAATCTGTAGAAATTTCAACTGGCTAATCATCACGGTTCATGAGATACAGCCTGGTGACAGACGGACGGACGGACGGAAAGGATCCCGTTTAACCCTTTGGGTACGGAACCCTAAAAATACAAAACAATGGCGATTTGCAACAAATCACATATTAAGGAATGCGTAAGTACCTACGTCACATTTTTAACCCATTTACAAAATAAGCATGATCAGCCGAGGCATTCGCTACTTTGCTGGCCTGGGGTTACAATCTAACAGGATGCAGCTGCATACCATTTTAACTAACTGCACTTGTTCAGGTTACACCAAAGCTGGGCAAATAATAAATATCCAATAGGGGATCGGACTGGGTAAAGAAAACGACATTCTATTTTTCCGTCAGACAGGTAATACAAAAATATTAGATCCGTATTTTTTGTTTTATCAAAATATCAAAAAATTACTTAGTTAGAACTCATTAAAGCTGGAGAGTGGGGGCTAACTACGTCACAAGTAGGTATAAAACTTACCTACATGTGACGTCATGCGCCATTTCAACTCAATATATCTCCGTAATTGTATGACCACGTGAAAAAAGAAAAAAATACGTGTCCAATACTTTTCAATAAACTACCCGACGGACAAAGAAAAAAAAAATACGATTATCCCCTATTTGTTGGTTGAAATAAATTTCAAAAGAAAATATAGCTAAAATATATAGAACATTTTATAACCTGCAATAGCTTAAAAGTCACGTTCACGGAATGAACGTGTTACTGAATTGCAGCCAAGTATCATATTGAGCCAGAGTTAAAACTTTAAATTGGAACACAGCAATAGTGCTTAGTGATAGAAGATATTAGATTCAGTTATTCTTTTCTGGATTTCCACATTTACTACGACATGGTTTTGGTCGTGCGATCTCGTGCTATACAGGGTTATTGTGAAAACACCAACAACAACACAGAGGTCATTCTACTTATCATTATGAACAACTTTTACCATGAGACCAAACACGAAATCGTGAAAAAAAAAAACAGCTGTTACCTACATTTTGACGAGTTATGTGAACATAAAGTACGGAACAGCAGTTTTTTTTTTTGTGCGATTCCATGTTGGTCCCAAAGTAAAAGTTGTTCATAATGATGAGTAGAATGACCTCTGTGTTGTTGTTGGTGTTTTATCAATAACCCTGTATAGGTTCTGCCTACTATAAATCTAATAATCTACCGACAACGCACAAACAGTGATCACGATTTTAGTACATCATTTTGGACCCGGAAGAAAACCTCAAAAGGTAATTTAAAAAAAAATTGCTATTCCATACCATGTTGCTTTTGAAGGTACTGTAGTTTTGTAGAAAACTGAAAATTTGACAGCAATTCGTAATGATGGACTAAATCCTGTTTAGTAGTAATAATAATAATTCCCAATATAGATACCTGGTAATCATTTGTGTGGACATCTGCTTAGCATTCATCATCAGCCTATAATGTTCCCACTGCTGCGACACAGGCCTCCTCTATGAGAGGGAGTGGGCTGTAATCCACCACGCGTGTGGGTTGGTAATGCTTAGCTGTAGCTTAGCATTATAATTCCAAAATATAAAACAGGGTGTTTTGGCGTGGATTGGACGAGGCATTGAATTGATCTTTTCTCGGAGAACCACACTGAATTATTGGTATTCATTTTATTCTGCTGTCAAATCTTTTCATGATTCTGATCTTATAATTACAAGACAGCTTAGAGCAAAGATGAGATTCGACAGCAAGATTTAACCAATTAATACAATTTCATAATATTATTTGTTCATTTTCCCAAAATCCTAACATAATTTGCTTTTGATATTCTAAGCAATTTACATTCAAATCGGGTAGCTTTATTTGTGATCAATGTAAGTGATTTCGGTTTCTGCGTAAACAAACGTCTTAAATCTGTTTGTCTGAATAGTTATTTGGGTCTATTGATTAATTTTATGCAAATCTCGAAAGATTGAATATGTTCAAATAGATTATTTGGTAACGTCTTAGTATTTGACTCTGAAGAGAGGTTGTTAATCTCATTTGAGAATAATTTCTTCGTCCTTAGTAGAATATAACAGAATCGAACAGACTTTATTGTACACCTACATTGAAACACACACTGTTAAAAAAAATGCTAAATCTGTGGTAATAATGGCGGTCTTATCGCTGATAGCTATATCTTCCAGACAACTAGTACAGTCAGCATCAAAAGTCGGTTAACACTTATAAATATTACTCCAAGTTTTGTGCTGGTCAGTGTGATCTGATCTTATATTGTTTTGCGAATTTGTGTAACCATTGATGAAAATATTGTTATGTCTTTTACTCCAGTCTGTTAATATAGATCGTTCTAAAACTAAGACGTCTTATAATTTAGGTTATGTAAGGCGACTTTTGCTGCTGACCGTAAACAAACATCGAAACACCCTGTTTAAAAAAAAAACAAATTCTATGGTCATAAAGGCAGTCTTAAAGCTGATAGCAATATCTTCCAGACAACTAGAACCCGTGCCTTCATCATCATCTGCCTAACCTTTCCCCAACTATGTTGGAGACAGCTTCCAGTCTAATCGGATGCAGCTGCCCACCAGTATTTTACATGGAGCAACTGCCTTTCTGACTTCCACAAGCCAGTTGGTACTGGGTAATACGATACCCTTTGGTAAGACCGGTTCTCGGACTTTCCGGCCACTGACTGCCTGTAACGACTGTAGAAGATCTTGAAATGACAGCCGGTACCAACGGCCTGACGTGCTTTCCGAGGGCCGAAGGAAACTCGGTATGCAATGGATGGTCACTCATCCACAAACATAGGCATACACGGTTTAGCTTAAAGATTGACTCAAGCAGCTGTTTTCTTCAACCTAAGTAACTACTAATAAAATTGTGTGACCTCTAAGTATCCACCGTGATCACGAAGCCATCAACCAACCATTCTGTACATGAAACTAAGTAACTTTACGCAAAAAATAATTATTGCTGGGAAACGACTTTTTTTTGGGGGTGTAAAATCATGTTTGTTGTAGAACTCAATGTAACGCACTCAAAACATTGTGCTGATGGATGGATTGAATAGTACGGGGGTCGTGGAGGTGTTTAAAGTAAAAATATTACATTAAAAACTCGTATTAAAAAAAATACTTGTCAAAAAGTTGGAACTTTGACCCCTGTAATATCTCCGTAACTGGAAGGTTCCCAGGTATGGTGTAGAACAAAAAAATGATCGCAAGGACAGGGAGAACCAGTGCCTTTTGGCTTCGTTAAGAGGGGTTTTACACCCTTTATAGGCGGAGTTGCTATCTTATGTATATTCAGATATATAACAAGATTCAAATTCAAATTCTTTCTTTATTGACATAATTCCTAACCAAATGATGAACTTCCAATGGTTCGCTTCAGAAGGGCTTTACACAGTTGGTTAATTGAGAATCCCTTCTATAATATAAAAGAATTCCTTCAGTTTAAATCTAAATGATGTTATTGTACCTATACCAAAAATTTGCATGTCATTTTGTGATGATTGAATGTGTTAAGCTACTATTATACTGCCATGGTAAGAAGTTTTGTAACCGTATTTATCTGCAAATAAATCTTTGACTTTGACTTGGGACATTCACCCTATGTTAGTAGGTATACTACTTACATAGGGTGAATGTCCCTACTAATCAAAACAAACAACTTTTACTATGAGATCAACCTTGAAAACATGTCTCCATCTTAGTGCTTCGATGGCAAAAGTTTGAATATGTTTGACCTAAAATCAAGCTACTCGATCTCCGTTTATTGACGCAGTTTTAAGATCGTCATGTGCAGGGGAAATATTAAAATGAGCTTGTTATAATGATGATGAAAATAACGATGACGATGACGACGGGTCCATATTGGCTCACCTAAAGTTCTTTACCCGAAATTGTTCTTCCTAATGATTTGTAATCCGAATGATCATTCTTCCTAAAATTTTTCATCCTAAAGTTTTCAATTCATACTATTTGGTGTGCTACCGGCGATGTTGCAACACTCATGTTTCCGAAAATTGTAATTGATAATATCATTAATGTAAATATATTTAAACTCCTACTGTTTACCCTACCTTTTTATCATAACGCTTTTATCCCTAAACATAATTACCATAATATTTTCACTCATACTCAGAAAGAAACATTTACCAAGTGTAATAAAAAATATATGTGGGTAGAAGATGAAAAAAAATTATATAATATCCATGATATCTTTGCAGGTACACACCGCTATAAATAAAATTAAAGAAGACGCTTTAATTAATAAAAAAGAAATCTAAACAAAAAAGATATGAGTTTGAATAATAGTGTAAAAGACGGTTATGTTGAGAAAATATAGGAAAACAAATAAAAGTAAAATAGATGTTTATTGCTACTGTCATTATGAAGTTGAATGAATTTGATTCGGAATTATGAACATTAGAGACAGAGTAGTTAGGAATTGTGATTGTTAGGATGAAAAATGTTAGGAAGAACATTTTCGGATTTCCAATTATCGGAGTTGAAAATTTAGGTGAACTTTGGCGCACCCTTCATCATCATTCTCATGATGATGATTTAGTCAGAACGACTGCTCCTGACTGTATCTGACCTCCAAAACCTACATTGAAAGATATAATCTTTCATGCAGGGCGATACATCAGACTTTGTTGACCTTGCTGACCATAGGTCTGGCCATATAGGACCTTGCTGACTTTGGGTCGTAATTGAAACAATTATATAATAAACAAAAGCTGCTAAGGAGCTTGCGTGGAGTGTTTGGGCAGCCTAAAGACTTCTTGGCAACTGGATAAGTCAAAGTCAAAGTCAAAGCATTTATTTCAATTAGACCATTACAGGCCCTTTTGAAAGTCAAAAAAAAAAACAAAATAAAACGCGAAGCTACAGTCCCAGACACAAGGCATAATAACTTATGAAAGTACTGTAGTTGGTAAAACGATCAGTAAGACTAGTTAACAAACTTTCGAGCTTCTGACTGATTCGAATGACTGTCGAAGACTGTCTCCCAATGACAACCACTTTCCAAAGCACGATGGAGCCTCAATATCGAGGATGGTCACCAATCCACGGACCGATCCCGGCAAACGCAGCCTAACCATTGATCTGTTACTATACAGTATGTTAGGTTAAACGAGGGACATATTGAGGGAGGGTATTCAGTATTCGATTCTCGTCCCAAATATGTAAAAAACCTATAACGTATATAGAAGAATTTTTAATGTTTTGTTTAGTGCCTAGATATTTTGGACTGTCCTAAGCCAGGTAAGTTTAAGGTATGAAGGGAAAATGGATAATAACTAAGAGTCATTGACCCGCTCACATGTTCTGCGATAGTATTAAGTCGCTAGCGCAAGGGTGTATACACGTTGCGTAACATTTGCGAAAATTTTGGTATGGTTCTGTCTGTTATTTATCAGTGTTTTTTTTTTGTTTATATTTTTATTAGTATCATGTTAGCATGTACTATTATGGGTTTGAATATGTCCCTCGTTTAAACTAACATACTGTATAGCCACGGGCCCCCGAAAGATATTCTCGACAAATTTGTCTACCAATTATTACTCTTGTCATTTAAGGTTTTATCTAAAGAGTTTATTCTTATTTCAAGGCATCTGTCTCGTTGTGTTTAAGACGATCCGGTCCCAGACGGCACGTTTTCAGCACAAAGTTGTAATCCACTCTTAGACTAGTTAGATAAATGTGGTTTGTCTTGGAATCCTTTAACAAAGGTATGCCTTGTAATTAAGGAGTATTCTATGCTAAAATGTGCTAATTTCAAGCCGATAGGTGCACGAATTTCTGAGTTAGAACTCTAAGCATTAGTTTAAATAAAACATTACTTGTTATTATTGAAATTTCTTAGTCAGTCAGTAAGATAAATCAATGCAAGGGCGTCCTATAATATATATAACATTATGATTTTATCTGATATAGATACTCTTTTACGTTACAATATTAAGATGGATCTACACAGTGACGAGCCAGTCCAACCGGATGCAGCTGAAAACCAGAATTTTACATGGCAAGACCGCCTATCTGACCTCTACAACCCAGTTAGTACTGGCTAACACGATACCCCTTGGTAAGACTGGTTGCCAGAATTTCGGGATTCTGACGACCCGTAGCGACTGTCAGTGATCCAAGAATGGCAACCGGTGCAACTTAAGGTGCCTTCTCGGGGTCTTGGTATGTTAAGATGGTCACCCATCCACGGACTGACCGCGACAAGCATATCTTAAACTGATCGATCGACCCGTGCGGCTGTTACTACTTAGCAACGAGCCCTTCATATTGCCCCTTATATTTTAAAACTCACTCCCCAATAAATCACAAAAATCAACGACCTTAAAAAATAAATAATGACCTTGTCTCAACCTTACCCTCTCAGAAAATACGCAATCTACTTTCAAGAAACTCCGACACCGAAGTTGATTTCTCAATAGAGTATAACGAATGGGTATACTCAAGGGTGATGAGCCGGGAAACTACCACTAATACAATCATAATATTGAGGCGTATCCAAAACCATAAAAGATATTGTTATTCGTGGTTTTAAGAGCAATTGAGATCTGAAGACCGAATGAGAGTGAAGTTCTAAAATATAGTGAAGAGGCTCTGTTTAAATTAATAGGAGAAGCTCTGGTGGAAAGTCGTTTCGGTAGTACCTTTCTATTAAAATATTTAAAGGAAATAATCGAATTAAAAATCGAATAGAATTATAAAAAAAAATATATAATTCGATTTTAACTAGCAGACTGGTTCCACAAGTAATACAGAAAGACACCTAATTCATCAATTGAAAGAAAGATATCAAACTTATTTTTTATAACTGTTTAGGGAGATTCATTTTTTTTACACAAAAAAGCAACACTTTTCGAATTTCCATTCCTATCTTTATTTCAGGAAACTGAAAAAAAATTGTTGTAAAATACTGAGGATAAAAGTCATAGATAATAATCGTTTTGTTCAGTCGGACGAAAATTAAGCACAATCCCATCCCAAAACAAATAAAAAGCCTTTTACATCCCCAAATAGCACAATGAACACTCCAACCTACTATAGACCTATCAAAATGTCATTACAAACTATATTCTTACTTCCCCTTCAGGAATCAGGCAATTAAAGTCATTCCCCACGTTCGGGGTCAATTTGACCCCGGCAGTAATGTGAATTGTTCTAGTTCCCTATCGTTTAGGTCTAAACTTTCTCCAGAATCTGATCAGTGTGGAACCATTTGGTTTGCGATAGCTGTTTAGTAATGCGGATTTTAAAGCTGGGCCTAGGTAAAAGCTAGGCTAAAATCTAGCTGAAAGTAGTAAGAGGAGGAGGAGAGGAGGGAGTATTTATGTAATCTACTAATAAAAGAAGTAGAAAGCACCGATAGCCTAGTGGTATGACCGTCGGACTGCCAATTCATAGGTCACAAGTTCGAACCCAAGGCACGCACCACTGAGTTTTCGGATACATGCGCATATTGTATCATTTTCACTTGTTTCGATGAAGAAAAAGATCGTGAGGGAACCAGCATGCCTGAGGGATATTTCTCGACGGTGGGTCATGGGTGGCATATAAACTTTGACACCAGCCCCCGTATTCACAAACGCTCGGATTCGATTTCGATTCGGAAATTCGTATGTCTATCTCGCTCGCTTTCGTAATGCCAAAACAAGACAGACATACGGCTTATCGAATCGAAATCGAATCCGAGCGTTTGTGAATAGGGGGCCAGATTAGTAACTAAACACACAAAAAATAAAATCAGATTTTGGTCATGGATTGTCTTAGGCACCTACAGTCAAAATCAACAGCAGAAACATTAATCAATTAAGTCATAAAATAAGAAAAAGACATTGAGCGAGGAACTGACAATATTGTCACTCACTGTCCACCATAAAAAGGAATATGGCTGACGGCCATTGCCGCCGGCCATTCGTAGTAATTCGAAACTCAAAATGTCGGCTTCGGCTTTGCGACGTCAATCAACGTGTCATCGATAAAACTAGAAAGGTGGTGCTTCGACTATTGAAATACGATGAAGGAATTTTGCGATTTTGAAGCTTATTTTTTAGGACACGTTAGAATAATAAATACATAATGTTAAATATAGAGAATTTTGAACTAGAAACCGGTCTGTATCTTCTGTAAAACACCTATTATGCTTTTCAGGTATTTTCAGGGGATCGACTTACGTGTTATTCCGAATCAAACTAGGTTGAATCAATATTAATTCTGATTGGTACTTGGTTTTAATGACCTAGAAGTAGCGCCAAGTATATTTTTCTGTCTTCTATAAAAACTTACAATTCTGTATCCGGACAGACAGACAACACTAAACTACTTCTTTCAGAATTTCTTTGAATGGGAAAATCGCATGTAGTGTTAATCTCCAACCATTACTCCAAATGGTATTGATATATGAAAGATATTATTGTCGTAAATTCGCTTTAAAATTTTATACCGGGTATCAGTACATGCAGTGACTTTACTAAGGTTCGAAGCGAGCTCTACAGAACACTTAGACCCAGTACTGGTATGCTTATAACCTAACTAGCCTCCGCAAGTGGTGATACTTATGCACGCCCGGTGCACCCCTGAGGGTAAGCCTCACTGCCACCTTACAGATATGCTGGAGTAATTTAAGCCATATTATATGTATTAAGTTAGTCTAGTAAATGACAGGAGCACAAAGATGGCGATGAGTTTGACAATATGTATTTTTTCTTTGTCATCTACCGATACTGTTTTCTTTTTTCAGATTAATTTAGTTGCGGGATCCAAGACAGTTTAGAAGCTTCTTTAGGAATCGTCACGCTTCATTGTGATTGCCTTGGCACTATTCTGGTGACTGCTACTGTTGGTACTGGCTTTCAGGAGTTGCAGTGGTTCGGAAAGTGCGAAGGTCGTGACCGATGTAAAAAAGTACTTGACAAAATCTTAAATTCGCAGATGGAAAATGCATCCTTGTAGCGGCGATTGGCGGCGGCAAACTCTCGTGTTCGGCCCTGGTTCAATCCATAGTACAGAGCGAGGAAGAATGGGAAGCCTTCGATTCCTTCTGCAAAGCAGTCATGCTAGCGAAGGAGGTAGCGGAGGAACGTCAGAATGAGAGAGCCTAACGTGCCAGCCACCGCGGGGGACGCCCCAGGCCCCCGGCCACAGTAGGCGCGGGCCTGTGGACGGTGAGTAATGTGCTAGCTCACCGTCCGTCCGTCTTATGATGAGAGGCCGTGTCGACGGCGCGTTCGTGTTCCACGCGCGCATCATGGAGATGCCAGCAAATCGGAAGGGTTCCGTTAGGGCCGATGCCTGCCGGGGCTGCGGTATTGTTCGAAAGACCGTGGCTCTGGAACACAAAGGGCTAAGAAGGAACATGGATGGGTTTTAGTCAGTACACTTCTGACACTCCCTTCCACACCGCCCATAGCGATTGAGTGATTAGATGATTTTCCATCCATAAAAAAGATGGAAAAGGCATGAAGTATAAAATTTTTAAAAGGTGTTTTTTTTCATTCGTCCTTTAGAATGCTTTTTAGGGAGTGAAAAATTGAATGGGAGTTTGACATTTTAAAGACATAAACGGAGTTCTATTTACAATTAAACGATTTTTGGAATCTGATTTCTCAAGGCTCCACAAAACCGATTGGTACCTCATAGCGCTCATAATACGCTTATGCTTTATGCTTATGTTAAACCAAAAACTAAATCTCTACAAGCAAAGTCGTAGGATAGAGGAAGCACATTCCTAGTTTACATAACTTTCACTAGCATGTCAAACAAGAACTCTGAAGCCACAACTTTCAGAGTTCTGGAGTCTTGAACTCATTGTGTGTTATCTAATTTCGTCCCCTACTTTGGCTTAGCTTAGACTCAACTTGGGAACCTTGTTGCTTTTCTTCTAAATTCTCTCTAAGTCAATTTAAGTTTCTTACGACACCAGAAAAGGTTCTTTGGAGACATTACGGAGTCTATGTACTTTAGTGTAACTGTGTATACGGTACACAGTCTTTATCTCAAATAAAGTAGGTACAAATTGTACCTACTTTATTTGAGCAAGAAGAGTGGTACCATTAATAGTCGTTGGTAGATAAAGTGCTCCCTTTTTTGACCACTGAGAGGTTATTTACATGTACTATTGTGTGGAAAAGAAGCTGAAGACATGATTGATTACCGTGTGTGAGATTGATTAAATTTGAATTTTCCCTTTAGACGCTAGCAATTTCAAACCTTTATTTTATCTAGTAATATGAATGAAATAAAACCCAGAATTACTTTGTTCTCTTCGAGACAAAGGCGTATTACTTCTAAGGCTGTTTGGTAAACAAAGATCGAGTTGTTTACGAAAAATAAATATAAGAACTGAGTAGGTGATCTGAAGACAAATGGCGAGGTATAAAAAGTTACAAATTCTACTTCCTAGTTTCTCTAGCTTCATTCGGTTTTCTTTTATTGATTTTTCTATGTACTTCGCATTTTTAGTAAGCCAAAACATCCCAAAATGTGTGTGTGTGTGTGAATTGAGTCGTTTTTCATTAGTTTTAGGTCTCCACCAGAGGTTCTAAAGAAGTGACAATATTTTCGTATTTTTGCAACGACTTTAAACAGGATTTAAATAAACTTTCCGGTATTTTATGTCAATCCGATACCTGTTTGACTTTTCCACCATCGTTTTCGCAGTTAGGATATCACTTTTTTTAGGACCTCTTTATACCTAAAACGATTGCAAACGACTCAAATTGACAGTTATCAGGTGGCGTACCATGACGTCTTAAAACATTATTGTTCCATTCCTAATCCAGAGTGAAAAAGAGACGGAGATATACAGGTCGTCTAGCTCCATCTCTTTCCCACTCTGGAATAGGAATGGAACAATAATGTTTTAAGCGTGATAGTAACCCCCCAGGGCACTAAAACGAAACACTTCTCTGAGAAATACTCCTTATCTAAACGTGGTATAATCATAACTTTACTTATGTAGTAAACGATCCAAAAAAAGGCCTTTAAAAAGTCGTATGCTGATGGATATATTAATGAGACTAACCGTTTTAATGTTATAAAGCGTTCAAACCATAAGCTTCTCGCATCCTTTAGGTTCCCGCGTACTTGTACAACTATTAAAGACAATCGCACAAAAAGACATTGAATAGAAAAGAGGATCCCCAATTTTATTTATGCAATCCTCCTTTTATCTTCTTCCACCATATTGACTAAGGCAATATCTAGCGACCGCCTTTCAGGCCTGAATTGGATGATACTCCAAAACCGTTAATCCACTGCATACATTTTAGATAAGCTTTCCAAGATCTTCCTTGACTTTGACCTTATTTCGGATCATAATTGTATCTACAGGGCGTGTATGAATAAGAAATTAATGTAAATTCCAAATATACACGTAAACTGTGTCCCACTCGTTTTAGGCACGTCATCCGTTACTGAGGAGCTCGTGGATAAATAATAACAGCTACACTGTTTGATCTTCAAGGTTAAGCTGCACTTGTCTAGGTCGGTCTGTGGATGGGTGACCATCATAACTTACCGGGTTTCGTCCCGTGCCTCAGAAAGCACGTTAAGTCGCCTAAGACCCAAGCCCCCCGCCAAGGTGTAGTTTAATATCATTATATCATTTGTATATCTTTGACAGTAGTCAGTAGCCCGAAAGTCTGTCAACCTGTATTTCCACGGGTACCGTTTTACCCAATACTAATTGGGATGGCTAGGTCAAATAGTAATATTTTTAGGATGTTGTTGGGTCTTCCGAGATACTGCAGTGCATCGGGCATGTTTTTGAAAGCTCGGATTGATGGCTTTCAAGCCATCATGAGAAAAAGATCGGCCTCATTGTTGCACCTATACGGGCAAGCTCCAACAAAATCTTGAGAGTAATAGCGGACAGGCTAGATGGTCCGTTTGTTAGACACTGGATTGCACTTCACGTGTCAGTCTGATTGTTGATTGATTTTTGTAATTTTTTAGTTTTAGGTTTACTAACATAGTTCTTAAGTGCTTACTAACAGAAATATGGATCTGTGTATTTTACATGTTTTTGATCTGAAATAAAGTTCTGATATATAAATAGGCAGTCGCTCTATGTAAAATACTGGTATTCAGCTACATCAGGTAAGGCTGAAAGCCGACTCCAACATATTTAGGAAAAACCAAGGCAGATGATGATCATTTGAAATTGATCCATTAATAGAGCATAGCTCGAAATCTGGTTCAATGAACTGTTGGAAGTCTATTATACAAAACAAACTTACGATTAAGAGACTTATGTACAGAACAACGTAGCCCCCTAGGCGTCGTAGGTAATAATATAATTATAAACTATTTATGGTGGCTCATTTGTCAACTCTATAGTAATTAAATAAGTAACATAGATTTTTACGGCAATTTTTTTTGACACCTTGACAAATTTTAGCATAGATTTGTTTCGCCCAATCAGAGGGAAGGCTAGCGGCGCTTGGCACATTCAAACACTGCTTTGTCTCCTTAAAAATAAAACTCGGGCAAACATTTTAACTATGTAATTTATATCCATGCCTATCATGCGTTCAACGTTTTGTTTATTTTTAATGACTTGAAGGGCATTCATATCACCTGTAAAAATACAAATTTCGAAGTCTTGACACGCCCTGAAGACATAAGAAACTAGACAAATTGCAACACCCTGTATCCGTAGGTATATCACACAGGGTTCAGTCCCTTTCATAGAGCTGAGTGCGGACTCATATTAACATTGACCCTTCAAACTACGTATCATAATGGGTCTAACCTTACGCTAAAGTACTTACGGAGCGGGGTCCTGGTAATGCTAGCATCTTTTTTTAATACTATTCGGGGAGGATATAGCGTAAAGTGCTGGGAATGGTTGCTTCTGGCAGTTAGATGAAACTACGGCCTTTTTTGCGTTATTTTTAACCAACTTCTAAAACTGGAGGAGGTTATGTATACTCGGCCTCTTTACGAGATTCTTTTTTTGTTTTGTATAATATCATCGTCCCATGTAAATTTTATTATAAATATAATTATAAATTATATATAATTTTCTCGAGTAGTTTGTGACCTAATCTTTTAATACGTATTTTTATCTCATCGGCTTATTTTGACAGCTAATTCATGACGATATTGCGGTAGTCGGTTTTTTTTTTTGCAATAAAAAAATATATATACCGGGTGAACTTCTCAAGTGGGCAACTATGAGGAATAGCGAAAAACACTCAGAATAGTCTCGAGCCCGATTTTGAAGAAAACTAAAACTGCATCACTGGATTTTTGAAAAATCAATATTCCTAGCCAGGAATTGAACTCGTTGATTTTGAGAAAAAAAAACACACTGTATTATTATACTTTTCGATAGTGTTGCTGCTAAGGATCAAATTTGTGAAGTAAAACTGGGGTTGATAATGATTAAAATCAAAATATAAGAAAACAAATGCCTAAAATGAAAGCTTTCAGCAAAATACGTTTTTTTTTAATAAGACGTTTCATCAAAATACGGTAGGTAAGCAGTATCAATTATAACATTTATAGTACAGCTGTAGGCCTCATGTATGTAGTTATAACACCAGTGTATGCTGATCTCGCATTATATTAAAACTAGGACAAAGAGTTACCACTGACGTGAGGTCTATGTTGTCGATCTTCCGTGAAAAAGTGCAAACCAATATTTGGCTCAGGGCAAAAGGACTTTTACGATATATCGTCTATTTGTGACTGACGTAGAGGACCGCTTTGTGATGGCACGTGCTATCGCATTCAAACGTTTTATATCGAGCTAGTCCATAAAAATTTTCGGGCATAGCTCGATCAAAAACATTTGACTGTTGATCCCACAAAGGCCACGATCGTATATGAAAAAGAAACAAAGGAAAATAAAACTAGAAAATCAGTATGTACCGGTATTAATATACGAGTTATTGCCGCCATGCCATTATGCAATCACGCTTATGCTGAACGTTTCGACTGTCAGTATGTGAACCGCTGCTGCGTGGTTCATGTACAGACTGATCTTAATTAAGTTTTTTTTTTTTTGTATAATGACGTAACATCTTTAATTTGTTTTAAAAAAAAAAAATAGTTTACTTGTATGATCCAAAGTCGATTGAAATAAATAAAATAAGTAAATAAATGTGTCTCTCCCACTCCTATTCGTCATTAAAAAATTAAAGATACACAATTTAACAGCTTTAGATTGTTTTTTTTGTTCGAACTATTCATAAATTTAATCATCACGAAATAAATCCCATAAGTGTAAGTTTAGTTATAAACCGGTGTCACCAATCGACCGATCATCGATCTGTTATAACCCTTATAACAAGGCAATAAAGCCTAAGTCAGCTTTTACTTAAAAACAGTGTACTTTTCCTATACTAAAGTACTGATGTTGCATTTTTACCCAATACACAAAATAATATGTTTAATTTAGTCAGTTAGATTTTGGACGCTGTCGAGTAACCTAGTGTGCCCAAATTAAGGGAGCAATTAAGAGGGACATTGCCAAATTGAAAGTTCCCAAGAACTTGTGTGTTTAACCTAGTGTGCCCGAATTAAGGGAGCAATTAAGAAGGAAATTGTCAAATTATAAGTTCCCAAGAACTAGTGTGTCTGTATTTTATACTATAGTGCATTAAAGTGGTTCCAGTAAAATTATTGTTTTTTTTAAAGACAAACGGGGTCGGCTTTGTAACAGATCGATGCAAACGCTCGATGGTACAATGGATAAGTCGACGTCGATCGATAGTTTCTACTAGGTAATTCTATCGATCGATTGTCGACTAATCCATTCTACCATCGACGATTGATCGATGGCATCGATCGATGATTGATCAATTGGTAAAACAGACTTTTTATCTTAGTTGCAATCACTTCACTAAAATCTTTAGAAAAACCCCCAAAAACAAACAAAACAATTAAATCCAATCCCTGTCTGTCCCTCGTTACGAGTTAAAGTTATCAGCGAACCATTTGCAGTTCTCAATCTTAATTCATCAGGATGTAACCTCACTAAAGCCGCCCCGTCTATTACCGCAGAACGAGTACCTAAGGGTTAGTTTCCATGGAAAACTCCTCGCATACTTTTGAGATGTCACTGAATAAAGGACTGTTTAAGTATTGCCTTTAAGTATACAATTCAACGTAAATTAAGTCTAAAATTAAACCAAACTATGAAAGGCCTCAGCTCAGCATAATGTCAGATGGCAACATTAGGAATACCACCTGACGCTTTTCAGCTACAGCCTACGAATGCCATTTATTTGCATTGGTTGGTTTTTATTGTGCTACAATTACCTTCTATACAGCCAATAGCTACATGCACTGAAGTGCAACAACACCGGGACATATGTTTGGTGTAATTCTATCGGCTAATGGTTACTTCGCTCCGCTCCGCTTCAATAACAGCAGCCTGACTATCGCTCAGTCAGTAAATTCTAGCCTCAGCTCGTTAGTATAATGGCGCACTGAGTCAGCGAATGTTTACAATCTAAATGTTTAACACGGACGGGCTAATTCGTGTCTCGGGGTTTGGAGAAGATTTTCTTTCTGTATTTTGTAAATGTCTGAGAAGCTTTGCTGGGGTTATTTTTAGTCGGAGATGTGGTTTGGTAAGAGTAAACTAGTTTAAGAGATGTTTGTCTGGGCAAAAGTTGAATTGTTGGATTATGCTGATGAGTTTCGGTGATAGCGAGTTGGTGAGAATTGAGCTTGATGATTGTGGCACTGTCTAAGTACTTTGAAAAATATCTTAAGTTATACTGACAGACAACAAAATCAAAAAAAAAAAACCATAGGCCTATATGGGCGCTTATAAAACGTCGCGCGTCGACAAAAGCCGTGCATGGTTCGGAATGGTCGTTTCCTACGGAGAAGAACCAGAAAGAAACTCCATGGTTACTCTTTTAAAATCATTTGGTTTTACACAATATTTGAATGTTACAGCGTTAGTACCTACTGAAGTATGGAAGAACAGCGTAGGCCCGACAATAAGTGTCGTTGCTTACTTCAAAAGGTAGAACAAGATAAGATAAAAAAACACACACACACAACGGCACAACTTCCACTGAGAAGCATAAAATTCAAAACAGTTAATAACGAAGGTGGAGCAATTGTGCAAAAAGGAAGGATTTGAGGGCAAATTTACAAGTTTGCCCTCAAATGGGGTTAAATGAATATGAAAGTCCATATTTTTTTTTTATGGAAAATTCCATCAGACTACAGCTTCTGTCATAATTTCAACGTCAATATTTTTTATCATTGATACATCTTTATTCAAATATAACTTAAGTGAGAAAATCTCTTTGATTTAAGTTGCTTTTGACCACTTCTTTTTAATGTTGACGTTGATTCAAGTCAAGGATATTTTCAAGGAAGGGTCTTACGATACACGTGTAAGACTTGCGACACAAAAAAATATCTACTTTTCTTTTCTTTAGTTAAGTAGACTTTGTAACCATGATAGAATTGTTAGCCCCACCTGGACTACCAATCACTACAAATATTTTTCGCTAAACGTAATAAAACACGATTCTGCCTATTGCGCCGAGGTTCTTTTGGCACTGAAATGATTGATAAAACAAGATGGCGGTTTTAGTTCCAAAAAAATCTACGCACCCCATGAACCATACGCCATGAAGCACTTTACAAAAGATTGACAGGAATACGAGTAGAAGGATGTGTTTAGCGTTAAATGTGTTTAAGTTAAGTGTGTTTAAGTTAAGTGTGTTTAAGAATGTCTGATGCAAGCGGGCTTTTCTTTGTTAAAGACTGCCGAGTCTCGAATTAGAACCCAAGACACACACCCCTCTACTTTTTCAGATTTAGCTGCGTAACTTATAAAAATAAGTAATTATCACTTGCTACGGTGAAGAAAAAAGTCGTGAAGAAACAAAACCAGCATGCCTGAGAGATATTTCTCGAAGGCCAATGTAAAGCCAAGTCAGAGGGCCATGAACCAAGGGTGGCATAAAAACTCTTACTTTAAAATACTAGATTAAGCAGTAACCACACAAACAAAAGAAGACTGCAGATAAAAAAGTCCAAGTCAAAGTCAAAAAGTTTATTATGAACTAAGTGTACAACGTTTTGAGTTTGACTTTTTTTTTTATAATAATAGATCTTTATTTCTGTAAAACTAGCCTTTTTTTTGCGGATGGGAAATCATCAAATGACTTCTCCCGCTCTGGGCGAAGCGGGAGGGAGTGTCAGACTTGACTTACTAAAACCCACCCGTGTTCCTTCTTAGCCCTTTGTGTTCCAGGGCCACGGTATCTCTTTCGAACAACCCGCAGCCCTGGGTTAAACTTAGCCTATGTTTACAATTTTACAACAACATGTTTGTTTATAACGTGTAGAAACGAACAATTTTACTATTGATGATGGTAGGTATTTGTAACTTGACTTTGACTTTCTATTTGCGGTCTTGTTTTTTTTTCGTATGGTTAGCGCCTAACTTAGTGTTAAAACCAACATAACTACGTAAACAACATAACTACACACATGAACTTACTAGAAACAAGGTTTCTTCATTAGCAAAACTTATAAAATCAACATACTCGTACTCGAGTTTAGAGTGTGTGTCTACTCTTATAACGAACAAATTTGTGCTAACTTGTAAGAGCATCTGAGATCGTTCGTGTATAGTGAGCCTAAGATGTTAAGTCTTGCTAAGTCTTGTTGTGACGGAGTTTAATAATGGTTGTAGTTATTTACTATCACAAAACGTGTTGCTAAGGGTGCTTCGCAAAACTGTTTTATGATAGTTTAAAGTGAAGATATTGATCATAATGCTGATATGCATTTAGCGTAATAATTCACCTTGGCAGTAGAGACATCAGAAAAATTAACTGTTAAGTTAATTCACCATCAAGTGTAATGTTATCCTTACTTTATATCACAGGTGCGAACTTTACACACCAGGCTCACTCACTAGTGCATGGGTCTTAAACTACAACCTGGGTGTACTATGAAGTACACCTCTGCCTAACCCTTCTGGGATTACAGGTGTGATTCTACGTGATATTACTATACCATCATCTGCCTAGCCTTTTCCTAAACTATCTTGGGTTCGGCTTCCAGTCTAACCGGATGCAGCTGAGTACCAGTTTTTTACATGAAGCGACTGCCTATCTGACCTCCACAACCCAGTAAAAATGTGAAATAAAATACCCCTTGGTAAGACTGGATGTCAGAGTTTTGCCTTCTGACTACTCGTAACGTCAAATGTCAGTCAGATTACAATACCAAAAACAATAATTCAACTTACACAAAAATAGTAGCAATGTTGAAATTTTTTGCACATCTATTTTTATTAGAAGTACGCCAATAAAATAATCTAACGAGCGCACGTACCCATCGGCTTTAGTCGGCTTTTCAAAAAAATCCAGATTGTCACAATAAAATAAAAATATGGAATATTTTTCATTGTGGACATTTTTTGGCATGCTAAGTCGTTACACCAATCAGTCGCTCCGCGTAAAATAGTGGTATTCAGCTTCATCCGGTCAGACTGGAAGCTGACTCTAACATAGTTGGGGAAAAGTGAGGCAGATGATAATACACCAATTAATTTTCAGTGTAAAGCTTCCAGATAGACTGCCGGTTGATTATATTTTCGGCCTGTTATACCTAATAGGGTGAACTAAAACATCTGCAGCAGGGTTCATAGTTTAAATCTACCTCAAAGGTTTCATAACACAAACAATGTAGAAATGCCCCTTTATTGTAGGATAATTTTAAAATAGCACCTACCAAATAATATGACTATGTCTTTGGTAAAACTTCAATGTTTTATCTACACTAATAAAAAACCTATTTAAAATTGCAGTAACTTCACGTAAATATATTTGTTTACCGTCTAAACAAGCACAAGTCATGAAATTATGTAAAATAAGTCAAATAATATCAAAACAGTTTACAGCTTGTATGTCTGCAAACTTTGACACTACTAAGTTAAAGTAAATCCCGTGTGTACGATGCTAGACAAACACTGGTATTCTTAGTCATGAACTGAAATAAAGTTGGACTAACCACGTCTACATTCCGCCCTGTTTGTTTATAAATTGACATACGACGCCGACTTTTCATCTGTCAAATTGAAGTACCGGAAAACTATTAATTATAAAGGGTGTAAAACACCTCTTAACGAAGCCAAAAGGCACTGGTTCTACCTGTCATTGCGATCATTTTTTTGTTCTACACCATACCTGGGAACTTTCTAGTTACGGAGATATTATGGGTCAAAGTTCCAACTTTTTGACAAGTATTTTTTTAAAAACAAGTTTTTAATGTAAGATTTTTAGGTTGAACACCTCCACGACCCCCATACTATGCAATCCGTCCATCAGCACAATGTTTTGAGTGCGTTACATTGAGTTCTAGCACAAAACATGATTTTACACCCCCCAAAAAAAAGTCGTTTCCCAGCAATAATTTTTGCGTAAAGTTACTTAGTTTCATGTACAGAATGCTTGGTTGACGGCTTCGTGATGAGGTGATTTACACGGTGTATACATCTATAACATTGATTAAAGTGGCATATGACCTCTTTAGCATTGATTGAAGCAGAATGCAACTATGGGTTTGACAAAGATAGATAGCTAGAGGAGGTACCTTATTTGAAGATCCGCCAATTGAATACGATTTGATGGATGTTTTTTTTATCTGTTGTCATAGCAACAACGGTCGACTTAGTTCAAAATGGATTTGGGAAGGTTTGTAGAATAAGGGTGTTAATGTTTGTAATTTACGTTTAATGCTGGTATTTATCCAGCTTAAAATATGGAAGATACCTAGTTATTACTCGTTTAATAAGGAGTTAATACAGTTATTTTAGCTAACCAGGTAACTAGCCAGTGTATCTACTTATGTTTATACAACACTATCTATCTATACAAATAAAAATCAATTGCTGTTCGTTAGTCTCGCTAAAACTCGAGAACGGCTTAAAATGTTTGTCGTAGTCCAGGGAAGGTTTAAAAGGTGAGAAGAGTAGGTAAGGTAGGTAAAAAGCGCAGTGCAACCCATGCCGGGGACAGCTAGTTTTAAATAAATAACAAGTTGAGAAACCAAATGAATTTCTAAAAAAACTTCTTAAGGGCGAATAGGATGACAGCTCAAATTTTACATCCGCTTCCCCAGGCAATTTAACTTCAATATGCACGAAGACCACGAAGACTGCCAATGAAACTGAACGGGAACTCACATGAATTCTCTACTGCATACGTTTCTTCATAACATTTGTAGTTCATTTTTTACCAAATTACGGTCAGGTCATTAAAATATAATATGTATGACAAATGGTTAAACCATTTTAAATTGCTACAACATTTCAAGTCTTAAAGTATTTGCGCATAACAAGCAGCATATAACATACACTACTAAGACAGTGAAAGGGTCACATATTACTAAAACGAAAACTTGAGTAAAATCGTAAACAAAAACAAATATCGACATTTTATTGACACTCCAAGTTAACCCTAAAGTCTGACATACAAGATTTTTTACGGCCGACCGGTTTATGTTTGAAACTTGACATGCGGACAGTACCTTCATAAGTTTTATGACGTTTTGCGAAACGGGACACTCAAGCGAACGGGACACAAACAAAAGTCAGTCTTGCATTCAAGTAGTAGTAAATATCTCTCAGGTTTTTTTCTTTTGTCTTTACTCGCATATCTTAGAAGTGAAAACTTCTTTAGCCACGGTGAGCGATTTTTGGTAGGGGAAAAAACTATGGGTTCGCGTCACGGATGACCTCGACATGCTCGTGTAATACAAGGTGTTGTTTTGCATCGTAGTCAAAATTCAGGAGGTTGTCACAAAAGACATAAATAATCAATGAAAATTACGGTACCTAGTTGATTATTAATAAACGCTGATTTTTTTGGTTGTTTAAGTTTGTCAGTATTCCAGAATAACACCCTTAACGTGGTTTAGGGAATAAAACAATATTGAAAAAAGCTTTGAGATTGTTTGTATGTGTGAAAGCGCGGTCTTAAGGCGAGGATCAGACGGGTTGCGTTTAAAACAAGGGTGGTTCACACTTACCGAATTCCGTAAATAAGAATAAAAATAAAAATTACCTACCCATTTTATTATTGATTCGGGACGAGAATCATTAGCATAGTAACCTCGTTGAATTTGACACAGATGTTATCATCAGTGCTGTAACTATTCTGAACAATGAACGAATGGTGCAATGATTTGAAAACTATTGTAAAACATCTGAATAAAAAGAATGGAAAAGTAATATTCGGAATAGTTAGAGACATCCACACATTAGTGTCGTTTATGAGCTACCAGGGAAGCCGCATGAGCAGAAGGAACTACAGCCAAACTTCTTTATCTTCAACGTAGTCCTTAATTTTATAATATGCTTTTTTAATAAGGATATTTGATGCAATTTTTAAACTTTCCATTTGTCAGACGACATCTGTCGACGCTTTGTATAGCGGCCTGTGTACTGTGTACAGATTTAAAAAGCAAAAAAAGAAAACAGTTATTCCATCGTTCTGAGTTTTCACTTCCATCGGCAGTCCCTAGGACTGTTCCTATTTTATTTTTTTATGATATGTAATGTCATTCTAATTTTGTAGGGCATTTTTGGACCGATTCTTACTGACTACAGTTTTTTCACGGATTTTATCTACGTTGCCTTACGCTAGGAATTTCTGCTGTATCTTGGGTGCGTTTTAAAACAAATAACTCACAAACACAAACCGCCAGACCCGAAACTGCTTGTAAGTCATATAGATATTCGTTCCGTGCGGGAATCGAACTCACGAAATGCAGCGCAGTAGCTAATTGTCCAGCCAATGCTCAATTCAGAGCAGCGTCAATTTTTCTGACTTTTGATAGCAGTGATCTAACAACAGTGTTGGATACTAAATAAACCCCAAATCTCTTAATGTTTGACAGCCCAATTTTACCCCCAAAAAAAATCATTTTTTTTATAAAATATGAATAAGAAGTTTTCCATGCTTCATAAGTCACCTTACATTAACCCGAACATTCAATATTAAACCTTTTTTAATCTTTTAATGTATTGACAAAGTTTCTTTACATTCAACACCTCAGCCTTTCGACTTAATTAACAAACACGAAACTGAGTCTACAAACCCAAGTGCGAGTCGGACTTGTACACAAATGGTTCCGTACCATTTTGCGCAAAATAACGCGTTTCTTGTATCCCTTTAATATTTTGACTTTATTTTTTGTTAAAGTGGGTTGCACATACTATACTTTTTTTTTAAGTTTGTGGCTGTTAAATACACATTTTGTATTGTGAAATGTGAATAATAATGTCTATTCTTCTTTTTAGCGTGTCGATGAAAATTCAAATTAAAAAAGGCGACGAGTTTGATACTTTCAGTAGCTTCCATCAGCTCCTGTAAAGTGCAAACAACAGGACAAAAAGGTCATGGCATCAAGTGTCCCAAAGTTTTAGGGGCCACTCCATATTTACACTCCAGGGCCGAGTCATCTACGAATCTCCACCTGAACAGGTTTTGCTTGCTTCGACCAACCTGTGTCAATTTAAAAGGATAGACAATGTCATACACTGTCAGTGCGACATGCATGGCATTTTGGTGGCCAGTATAATAAGACACTACCTGTAACAGGCGAAATGCTTTATGACCGGTGCCTGAGCTGACAGTGGAGCCTTAGTAACAGGGTCCCATTGGCACTCTTTGGATCATCATCATCATCTGATGCCTATAATGTTTATTTAAACTTCATGTACAATATAGGGATACATAGGCGGACTTAATGCCACAAGGCATTCTCTACCAGCCATCCTTTGGGTAAAATACTGTTATTATTATAATGTTCCCACTGCTGGGACGCAGGCCTCCTCTCTATGAAAGGGAGTGGGCTGTAATCCACCACGCGAGCCCAGTGCGGGTTGGTAGATGTCACATGTCTTCGAATTTTTTGTTCTAGGACATGCCGATTCCCTCACGATGTTTTCCTTCACCGTTTTTTGGGGCAGTGGTGATGAAATAAATTACACAAAGTAATGCGTCTGCCTGGGTTCGAACCCGCGGCTTACTGCTCGTAAGTCGGGGCTGCCACCACTGGGCCACCGCTGCTCTCTTTCTCTCTTTGAATGGAACCCTAAAAATGATTTTAAATAATTAATTTGAACAAACTCGTGCCGCGGATGGGTCTTTAAATATTTATACTCGCTCGTAAATATTTCTATTTCAGTCGTAACTTTTTCAACTTTTGTGGTCGTAATGGGTTACTTAATAAATTCGTAGTAGCATTTGATTTAGACCATAATTAGTATTCATGTTGTATGATTTGATTTGGGTTTTGATGGACTTTGATGTAAAAAGGGGATACAACTATTACGATAATATTATACTAGCTGTTGCCTGCTACTTCGTTCGCGTAGAATTTTTGATGGGTTTAGAGGTATGAAATTATAGATGTTGGCTGATTCTCAGACCTACCCGATATGCACACAAAATTTCATTCAAACCGGATCAGCCGTTCGGAGGAGTTTGGTAACAAACACCGCAACACGAGATTTTTTTTTTTTCTTTAAAAAGACGTTGCCCCACACTAGGATTGATTTGTGTAACAGAAGCCTTAATGCAATAAGTATCGTGCATAGTTTCTTAGTTTAAAATAATGCCCATGACTTTGATTGCACCCTGTATATGCGTTGACAGTTAGTTACACGTTTTTCAATTCAAAAATCGCTTTACACGTTTAATTTACAACACCGACTTCAAAATACATTTCACGAAATAAAGTTATCTTAACATTGCATTAAAAAGAGCTCCATAAAACATTTTATACTTGTTTCGGATATAACTTTTAATGGAAGCCGTTTTCAGAAACACGTCGAACTTCGTTGTTTTGTAACGAACCTGGTTTCAACTTGAACGTGGGGAAATGTGTTGAATTTTAAGAACATAATAATGATGAGGAGAGTGTTATAGTCTTACTTTTCTTGCTTGTCTGTTCTTGTGTTAACATGGGCTTAAGAATTATTTTAAGTTGCCGAAGTACCTGTGCACGCCTAATAACTATGTTAGTTATTTTTATTTAATGGAAACCAGCATGCTTGAGAGTTTTTAGACCCATGAGCCAAATGGAGAAGAGGTAAGAGGTAAGGTGGTCTGGTTGTCAGACTTTTAAGCTTCTAACTACCTGTAACGTTTGTCTAAGATCAACAAATGACAGCCGAGAAGAACTGCACATGACTTCCGAAGCACGAAGCGAGGTCGGTGTGTGATATGGATGATCGCATCTATCCACGAACCAACTTCGGGAAGTCTTATTTACTTTTGAAAGTCGTTATATGGCGCTGCATCTATTTATCTAATTAGTAAAGCAGATAAAGTCCTCAGTTCAATACCCGGGTCGGAAAAGTATTACTGGGTTTTTCCTTCAGGATTTTTTCAGTAACAGCCATGGGGCCAGGATTTTTGTGATGGCAATAGGCTCGCCTCTTATTACATAGGACTTAAAACAGAACAGTGAAATGTGGATTTAGGACGATTAGATACGCATCTGCCTAACCCTTAAGGGATTGCAAGCGTTTTGTTATGTTACTAGCTGTCCCGCGCAACTTCGTCTGCGTCATATTTCCCCGTTTTCGCATTATTTTTCATTGCTGCTCCGCTCCTATTAGTCGTAGCGTGATGATATACAGGGTGTTTGGTGCATCGTTTGCCAAATCGAATAGGCCGAAAGGAGAGGTCATTTGCTATCTCTTCACGCCCTATAAATGATTCCTTGCCTCACCGGTTTTTTTATAACAATTTTTTAATTTAAATTTTGAAAAATTCCAAAATTCAGCATTTTAGGTCAAATAAAAAAAATGTTTAGACTTAAAATTTCCATTTAATTTTGATGTGTTCTGTTGTATGTTTCTACCAAATGCAAAATTACTTGCTAGGAACAATTACTTTCTTTTTTAATAGCTCGTAAAGTTTTTGTAAAAGAAAAATAAACTTAAAACTCAACTTTTGAGTTTTGAGACAAGGGAGGATTTATCCAACACATTGATGTGGGTTTTGTGACTATCAAAGCAGAAATACGTTTACGCACACCAGTAACTACAGTCGAGATAAGACGAAGATGTCGCGCGTGCATTCGCAACAACAGTGGCAGACAAAGAAAAGAGAGAAAGATTAAGAAAGAGATAGGAAACTACGCACTAGTGACATAACAGTATCTATCTACTTACTTGAGGCATGTTATTAATGCTAAAACTACTGTTTTTACTGTAATTTCGAATATCAGCCTAGTGTCTCGATTACACATTTAGTTAAAAATTAAAAGGTATTAAACGTTTTTTTTGGCATATTGCATACCGTTGGAAAGGGGACAAACTAGATTTTTTTTTTAAAGAATTTGAAGATCCCGATCGCTTTCAGTTTTTTTTATAGCCATTTAAAGTTTAGTTTTAAGTTTATTTTTCTTTTACAAAAACTTTACGAGCTATTAAAAAAGAAAGTAATTGTTCCTAGCAAGTAATAATTTTGAATTTGATAGAATCATACAACAGTAGACATCAAAATTAAATCGAAATTTTAAGTCTAAACAATTTTTTTAATTTTTTATTTGACCTAAAATGCTGAATTTTGGAATGTTTCAAAATTTTAATTAAAAAATTGTTATATAAAACCGGTGAGGCAAGGAATGAGTTATAGGGCGTGAAGAGATAGCAAATGACCTCTCCTTTTGGCCTATTTGATTTGGCAAACGATGCACCAATTACCCTGTATAGCTTATGTCCTTCCTCAGGTTGAAATCTATCTTTTTGCCAAATTTCATTAAGATCCGATCAGCCGTTTAGTCGTGAAAAGGTAACAAACAAACTGACTTTCGCATTTATAATATTAGTTAGGATGGCTAGTTATAATATTAGTTAGGCAGATAAACCATTCCTTTAACCAAACTTACTCCCAAAGTATCACTAAAGACATGTATATCTAGCTCTCTATCTATTTTTAAGACCATTCTCGAAATGCTCTCTTCATATCACAAAAATAAATTTTAATATAAAAAACTTGTCGCAAACCGTTCCGAACACAGTTTACCCACTTTGTTTTACGATGATTCAAAGACAAAAGAAAATTCTGCCGCTAAGTTATCTTTTATAAGTTTTAACAGTATTTTTTGCGGCGACGCGCTACTAAAATATTTTTTTACTGTTTTTTAAAACTAAGAGCTCATTGGGCAGACTTTTAAAAGTGGAGCATCTCTTGCGATTAAAAATGTTTGTTACATTTTTTGAAGTACAACAAAAATAAGGATTTATTCGCGAACGCTTGCTGGTGAGTGAGGTAGGTTTTACTTTTAAAAGTCACTTGCAATAAATGGCCAAAAGAATAAAAGATGTGTAAATCTTAGGATCTATCAGATTCCAATGTGAGCTGTGCTGTGGGCCCCCATAGCACAGTATCATGACGAGTGGTAACCTGCTTGTAGCAGTCAAGACGTATTTATAAATTTAAGTTGTGCGTTATATGTGTTTTATTGGAATTTTGTATGCACGTCATGCTTTTGCGACAGCTAAATACTTCTTCCTTCATTATTTTTGTCCTTAGTGAACCATACCGCAATTTGTTCGTACCGGTTAGATCAAACCTATAGTTGCAATTTCCAGGCCTCAAACCGGACGAATCTACTCGTGAAAGGCTAAAACTTTAACCGTATTTCTATCATCGAATATACCTTCACGTATACCATGTAGGTACCAATGAAAACGTTAAAATCATTGCTTTTGATCAGGTCTTGACGGGGAATAATCAGAGGTAGGGATGCATGTAGATGCGTTTTCGTTACTTCACTAAGAAATCTAGAAAAGATAATACTGGTTGTTTTGAAATCTGTATAATATTTCCTACGATTACGTTTATGAGTATCTGTATAATTTTTTCTACAACTTTCATGGAATTAGGCTTAAAGCAAATAGAGCATTTTTTACATGATCTTTGATACTGAAAGTATGTGTAAAAGCCAAAGCTTTTACACTAAAGATGATAGGAAGTTCCACAGTTAAACTTCTAAAGTATGTCGGGATTACGAAGTTAGTGAGATGGTGATAGCTTGTAGAATGACGGGCAGGTCTAGGCTGTTGGGTTTATATATGATATTATGAAAGAAAAAGGAGTAAATAATAGCGTGACGGTTGACAGAGGAGAATGGAAAAAAAATGCGTTGCGATGACCCCAAGTAAAGAAAAGAGCAGGAAGATGATGGAACTTGTGAGGCAGATTCCTTCATTGGCCATGATTAATGAATTTTCGAACTTAACCCACAGTTATTAGATTCTTGGGAATGTAGAACATAGATACTTATAAATTATCATCATTTCAGCCGAAAGACGTCCACTGCTGGACATAGGCCTCCCCAAGTGTCGCCACATTGACCGGTCCCGGGCGACTCGCATCCAGCGGATCCCCGCAACCTTCATCAGGTCATCGGTTCACAAAGTCAGAATAAATAATAATTTTTTATTCAACGTTAAAAGTGGTACAATCCTAACTAATATTATAAATGCGAAAGTAAGTTTGTTTGTTACGCTTTCACGCGAAAACTACTCAACCGATCATCATGAAACTTTGTACACATATTTTTGGAGGTATTAGAAGTAACATAGGCTATACATCACGCTACGACCAATAGGAGCGGAGCAGCAATGAAAAATGTTGCGAAAACGGGGAAAATGTGACGCAGACGAAGTTGCGCGGGACAGCTAGTAAAACATAAACAAATAAACAATTTTGAAAAATTCTAATTAAATGCTGCACGTGAGCTCAGCATTAACTTAGGAACATTGACGCCATTCCATGAATGCTTCTAAATAATTATGTAGTATAACTATGTGTAATAATTAGTATCTCTAGCGTTTCACGTTTTATATTTTCACAGACTTATACTGGTATTCTTAGTCATGAACTGAAGTCAAAGGACACGGGCGAGACTACATGTATTTTGGGACCCATTCTTAGAGGTAGCGTTCACTATAGCAACTTATACATACTTATAAAACGACTAAAGACTATCAGAAAAGTAAATGGAAAGTAAGACTGAAAAGTTGGGAGAAAAGAGATATACGTCTATTTACAAGATAACCTAAAAATCTTACGACTAAGGTTTTTAACAGTGGAATGTCTCCGTAATTAAGATTAATCAAAATATAATAATACATAAGACGACTCATAAAGGAAGATTCGAACTACTGTATTTCCCTCGCAGTTTTAGTTCTGACTTTACGTGTTTTGCTTCTTGTCATAAGCCAAAACCAGAATTTTTACTTCATTGCCTGTACCTAATTGATGAATCATAAAACTGCTAGACTGCAGCTAGAGACTAAACTGATTACCAACCCTGTAATTAGTTCAATCACTATTAAAACTATGTCGTTACGATTTTGATCTATAAGCGAATTATAGTCAAGTAAAACGATTCTTATTACGCTGAGACAAGATAATATTGTTTTACATAAATTATAACAGCCAGAGCTGACTAGCTATGTACAGCTATTGAAAAGCAGGGTTTGTTGAATAAAAAAAGTATGAGTAATAAATCTTATTTTTTGGTATTTTTACATAGTTTTTATTTTATGCAACACAGACGTTACGATGGCCAAGTTGCTGTCGGGTTTCATTTTCAGGGTCGCAGCTTATCAGCCCCCAGCATGAGTGACAAAGGCAGTCGTCTCCTGTTATCTGGAATTAATTAATTATGTTAAAATAAATAAATTCACCTATAATGTAATAAACATAAAGAGTTCCATAAGTAACAAAAGAAAAACAGAAATGTCTAAAGATAATATAGAGGTCGAAGACCTCTGATACCTGTGGAGGGTTATATAAATATTAGGTATAAATATTTCATGACAAAATGCGACAGCCACCCATCTTCTATTTTGATGACTGAAAGATCTCAGTAAAATACACTACTGCTACCTCGGCCAGTCTTTTACTGCATACTGTTTTAGTCAGTTTGTTGTTCATCTTAAATAAGTTCTTAACTTATGATATAAATACATGTTTTTTTACAAATATACTTACATCACGTGGATACACCCATCTCTGAACTTTTTCAAAGCCCTGAGCACCTCCATCAAAGAGACGACACCTTTGTAAGAGCGTAAGTCGTAAGAGAAGAAGAAATTAACGCAACGCATGTTTGTGGTTAAAATCAAAGTCCAAATCAAAAACAACTCATTGTCCAATATCCAGAGAAGAATGCGGTAGGTAGTCTATGACAGGGTGCATTATCTTCAGTTCAAGATGTAAAGGCCAAGTCGTCGAGAATCTACAAAATCGCAATGATAAACATAAAATCCCAGACAAAAATACAAACATAACGATGGACTAGATCATCACAGATCTGACAATGACAGTAGTGACGGGACTCAATCGATCATCATTGATACCGTTCCTTTATAAGAAATACTATAAAATCGCCATTGTTCCATTTTTATTAAATGCTTTTGCATTGTTAATTGGCGTTTTAATATCAGGTTTGCATGTTATTTTTTATGAATTTTTGACATAATAGAATGTATAAAAACTAAGAGAAAGAGCCATTTGTAGTAAGAAAACCCTTGAGCAAAAACACATGTCATTGGATTGGAACGTAATCGAAAAAAAGTTGCGTTTTGTAATTGCACGATTACTTAATTTTAGTAAATTGAAAATATTTATAACTTTTGATTCCCGAGTCCTAAAAATTCAATATTTTAAAAATAAATATCTCATAAAACTGTAGTTATAATTATTTTATATTTACACTGGAACGGAGTTTAGTTAATATTTAGATTCTTTGGGTCCATTTTCGCCAGCCTCCTTTAACCACGCCTACTTTTCATCTGTTAAATTGAATTACCGGAAAACTATTAATTATATACATCTTTAACATTGATTAAAGTAACATATATTATGACATCTTCAGCATTGATTAAAGCGGAATGCGACTATGGGTTTGACAAAGATAGCTAGCTAGAGGAGGTGCCTTATTCAAAGATCCGCCAATTGCGGTTATTTGGTTTTGTGTTCGGTTTATGACTCTCCCCTATTACTCGTGACTTAAAAGCTGGCGAAATGTGAAAAATAACATTTAACTTAGAATCCCTGCAAGGATAAGCAATGGTGTACCTACAGTATACACACATTTCACCAGTTATGTTTAAGTATCATGTAATAGACGAGTCTATTGATAATAATTTCATCTCCAAATGAAAAGTCTCGATGACCAAACATGAAAACCGCTTTATGTTCGTTCTGTACAAATCAAGCATTCACAAACAATGATGTTATTTCCTGTAAATAACTCAACAAAAGAAAATCGCTTTTGAATTTCGTTAAGTGATCTTTTATCTTTTGGCACGTGGCTTGCTTACCATTTTCCTACCCTTGTATTTTTTTATTTTTTATTTTCCGGCCACGTATTGCTTTTCCCGTTTTTAGGGTTGCGTAGCCATATGGCTATAACAGAACCCTTATAGATCCGCCCTGTTCGTCTGTGTCTGTCCGTCCGCATGTCACAGCCATTTCACTCATACTGTTGGTACCACCAATTTGGAGAGTAGGTGTCTTCTGCAAACCGCTACACAAAAGTGAGACGAAATTATGAAGAAAAAAAAGTTTGGGTGGAGAAATTTTGTTTGACTGTATAGTGTAATTTACATATGATTGCGTAATAAAACATTGGTATTTTATTGTTTGGAACTACAGAACTCTGTGTGCACACACAGGGGAGTTCGATTCGCACTTGGCCGTTTATTTTTTGTAGAACACGCGGTACGGCTGTGTATACATTTGTGCAAAACGGTCTACTCGTCAGAAATGTATTACCACGCGCTAAACGAGGTACTTGTGTACGGTTGCAGCTGGTTGGATGATAGCGTTGTGTGAATACAGCTTTAATAGTATTTTTGTGACAACTCTTTACCTATTGAGAATAAAACCGGTTATTTTTGGAAGGCATTTTTGCACTGCAAAAATTGGTAAGAGGTGGCAGGTGGTGCCGGTATTATAATCTAGTTTCTGTAGCTTAAGTAGGTACATATAAAATCGATAAAATAAGTATAAATTTTTTTAAAATTCCATAGCTGCATTATATTACGTTATGGGAAAGAAATAGAGCTAGATGTCCAATAAGTAGGTATGGTTACATCTCCAATAAACGTTATTTCTTTCTTTCTCATCTCATTAGGTATGTTATAAAAGGTGTTGTTTTTCAACCTCGTCAAATTCGAGAAGGTCCCAAATCAATAATAAAATGGATAGGTCATTTTTTTTTATTGTGTACGGTAATCTTTAAGTGTGAACCAGCCGTGTTTTAAACGCGGCCCGTCTGATTCTCGCCCTATAACCACGCTTTCATAGTATACAAAGAATCTCAAACGTTTATTCGATAATTTCTTATTCCCTAAACCACGATAATGGGTTATTTTGGTAAACTGACAAACTGAGATAACCAAAAAAATCAATGTTTATTAATAGGTAATTAACTAGAGACAACCTGAATTTTGATGAAGATGCAAAACAACAACTTGTAAATGTACAATTATGTAGCAATTCAATCATTCATCATTTCTAAGCGGGTTCTCTGCTCTAATATATGTATTAAATTCCTATATTGTTGCTTTCGATAAACAAACATAATAAAACCAAGTGTGAATATCCCAAAAACCGGTCAAGTACGTGTCGGACCCCTCTGCATAGGGTTCATTTTTTCGGCCGCTAGAATAGATATGTATTTTGTAATACTCCGCCAAAAAAACCTATGAAATACATCCACACAAAATACTGATTTTGCAATTTTCCATGCTACAAAAAAACCAATATGCCATTGCATTTAGAAATAGATTTTGTTATTTCATCCCTCTTGGAAAAGTTTATTCTATTTTATTTAGATAAAAACATTGCTGATATTTAAAGTGCTTTATATAATCAATTCGATTTATTTTTACGTGTTTTCATTTATTATTGTTATTTTCAGATGTTCTGCCTCTCTGGTCTACGGGTCGTACCTAATATCTAAGCATGAGGTCTGCATTCGATTCTCAGGTCGATTCAAAGAACTCAGTAGCACCCTCGGTATCTGTTTCTTTTAGATAAGCTCGTACCTTTGTTGACTTTGTCTCTGTCATCTCTGACCTAGATTAGAGTCACTGAGTCAAGAACAAACCCATCTCAATTTTAAAAAAAAACTGTATTTGTGTCCGGTAGGTGGCAATAGACTCATCCCTATCACAACAAAACTGCTAAAATCTGGGTACACATAGGCACACCTTAGCTTACCCCTTCGGGACTAACAGGCGTGATCTTATACATTATTATTTTCAATGTTTCATTGATCGTAGTCACGGCGCTACGGAATGTAATGTGAAGTTTAATTATTCTGATCGGAAACACGGCTCCAATCTGTTACATAATATGTACATATAAATTATACAGGGCGACTAGCAATTAGTGGCCGATATCATGACCGATATCATGACCGATATCATGACCGATATCATGACCGATATCATGACCGATATTATTGGTTATCATGAGTATAAACACGTACTCATTCATACTCATGATAATCAACAACTTTCCCAAAGAAACTTTTTTTTAATACCCATTCACCTTTATCACAAGCTGATTGGCCAGTGGCGCGCGCGCTAATTTCATACAGCTGTTGTATTATTGTGTTAAAAGTGAATGAGCATAAAAAAATGTTTGTTTCGGCACGTTGTTTGTTTTCATGAGTACAATCACTTGTTTAAGTATCAGTCACTAATTACCATTCACCCTATATATTATCGCATTGCAGATGAATCAAAACATGATGCACCGATCTGGAGGAATACATATAAGTCAAGCAACTGGTATACTTGAACTATCGCAGTATATTACGTATTTTTTGTGTGTGTCTATAAAATATGCTATAGAATGAGAACGTTACTGAGCACGTACTTAACTAATCGTTTTTATTGTTTCTGTCGAAAAACTGTCAGTCAATGCAAGATAGAAACCGGATAAGGTTTTATTCAAAGCATAAGTAAAATTCTTAGATCACAGTCCAAATAGTCGCACATAAGGCCCCACAAGGGGTCAATGACTTATTCAATCAGTTATGATTAAGTGACCAAATTCTATGAAATACTAAGCATTTTTAAATGAACGTCACATAAATCATGCGTCATAATTATATTTTTACGAGCAAAGAGAAAGAGCCAAATATGCTTTTTCTTTTGAAAATATGTGAGCATGTTAAAATCCATGAGTTCAGTTAAATTTTCAATATATAATCATAAAACGTACATAAAATAAATCATCGTTCTCACACGCGTCACATAACTTCAAAACCCTAACATTTTCTCTTTCACGTTACCAAGAAACATCGAACATTTATTATTTATAAAAATTCCCCGAATTTCTTCGGAACGATTACAGTCGTGGCTATAATAACTTTGCCATTACTCAAGTTACCTAACGATCCATGCTACCTTCATGCGATTGATACCGTAACTACAGTTTTATAGCTAGCCACTGAGCAGGAAACTGTTAGAAGAACCATTTTGGAACAATCTGCAAAAAACATTGACGAAGATATTTTTTAAGCGCTTCGCGAGGGATTATCAACTTTAACAAGTTCTTGTTGAGGTTTTATTTTAATCTAATCGTATGCAACTAGGTATTTTACATGAAGTGATTATCCTGCCTATCTCTTTTTCATAACATAGTTATCTCGAAATTATTATTATTATTATTATTATTACTAGCCTGTATCGTCCCACTGCTGGGCAAAGGCCTCCCTCCATTCCTTCCAACGGTCGCGATTCTGTGCTGCTTCTTTCCAATTCTCAAGGAAAACATTCAGTTCGTCCCGCCATCTCCTTCGTGGTCTGCCGCGACCCCGTGTCACTGTTTCAGGGCACCAATCCTGAGCTTTGCGGGCCCACAGCTCGTTCGGCATGCGACAGACATGTCCTGCCCAGTCCCATTTAAGTTGGGCAGCCTTTTGAGCCACGTCAATGATTTGCGTTTTGGAGCGCAGTGCAGTGTTTCGAACATGATCTGTTAATTTTACACCTAAGATACTGCGCTCCATAGCACGTTGGCAAACCTTGAGTTTGGACTTTTGGATGTTAGTCAAAGACCAAGTTTGTGCACCGTAGGTCAAGATGGGGAGAATACACATGTTCATTAGCTTTCGCTTCAGAGACATGGGCAGAGTGCCCTTGAAATACTCCTTCATGGACCAGTAACTCTTCCAGGCATTTTCTTTGCGTCTTAGAATTTCCTTATCCTGCCTTGCCTGAAAAGAAATCACTTGGCCCAAGTAGATATATTCTTGGACATATTGTATATTCTCGCCACCTACGTGTATGCTCCTCTCAGAGCTGTTGGTCATGACCTTGGTCTTTGACATGTTCATCTTCAGTCCAACCTCAAGGCTTGCATCGCTAAGTTCTTGTAGCATTTGCTCTAGTTCTGTGGCTGTAGAGGAGAAAAGGACAATGTCATCAGCGAAACGCAGATTATTCAACCTTGTTTCACCGACGACGAGCCCCTTCTCTTCCCATTTGACTGCCAGCGTCTGAAAGACTTCTTCTAGGGTACTGGTGAATAGTTTTGGAGACAGCGGGTCGCCCTGTTTGACTCCCTTGAGAATGTCAAACTTTGGACCTAAACTCTCTAACTTAATAGCAGCTGTACTATGGGTGTATATATTACGCAAAAGATGTATGTAGGTTGGTTCTATCTGTTGTCTGGTAAGGGCATTAAATATTGCAGAATGTGTGATGCTATCAAAGGCTTTAGAATAGTCGACAAATGCAAGATACAAAGGAATTTTATATTCCTGATATTTTTCGACTATTTGATTAACGGTGTGTAAGTGGTCGGTAGTCTCGAAATACCTGCAGATAATATATTTTAGGCATCGGCCTAAGGCCTTAAGAAGGGATGTTGTACATTCGTCACAAAATAAACTCGTCACATTTTTTAAAACTCCATACATCGAAAGTAAATTCGCCACGTGCATTGAAAATATGTTTAGATTCGTCACAGGTCTTCATTATAGGCACAATTTTAAAAAAATACTGGTATCAGGCAAAGTTATTGGTTTTAAGCTTTTAGATAGGTGGTCAAACCAACCTCATTGCATAATTTTTCCACATCGGTAATTGAAGTCATCGTAGGAGTTGCAACTTCTGTAAATTTTTATACTTGTATGTTGCCGAAACAAAAGCCATAATGGTTACCACCGATTCGTTTTTGGATACACCGCGTTTTTGCGATAAATCTCAGACGCAATAGTTTTTGCTTTTATCATCATTTTGTGAACAGCTTTGCCTTGGTTTATCCACCTGTTTGAAAGGTTGTGTAATGGGATAAAAGTGGTTTTTTAAAGCTTTTCGTATTTATTTATTTTGAGAGATCTTTGTACTTACGTGTCGTTTATGTTTCTTTGGATAAAATTGAACTTTTATTTTAATCACTCATCAATTTTCTATAAGGCAAAAAAAAAAACTGTGATAAAATACTGTATTTGTCCATAGTACCGTGTAAAAAGTGATATTACCAAAGAGAACTATGCAGAGCTCTGTTTGATATTGATAACAAACAATCAAACTCCCATGATCTTCTGTATAAACTTTATCCTTTTGTTTTGCGTATTAGAAATTATATTATTACTTTTTTAGGACCACCAAACCAGAAGTTTTCATTAATTAGTTTGAACATAATAATTATTCAACTTTTACATTGAAAATCATAATCTCTTACAGATTTTTGATATATTATGTTTTCATCAAGAACTGCTGTAGTATGGAAATAGAAGACATGTTTTTTCGACCCCAAATAAATTGCGATAAGGGCGAGAATGATGATGATAAGAACTTCTGTGACTTATCTACCTCGTCCAAAAGTTCCTTTTCAAAAGTCTAGATTATCCATCTAGATTTCGAACACAATTTTATTGCTCTGAACATTGGTAATAAAGATAATGGTTACGTACGCGTGTTGCCTTTGTTATAGCTATGATTTTGTAACGAGTACAGGATTATAGGCCATATAAAGAAGTAATAGTTTTATACCTGGTTTCATATTTGAATGTACAGTCGGGTAATGAAAACATTGAACGGACTATATTGACCTATGATTCAAAAGGAGATCTATTCTTATGAATTATCTATATATATAAAAGAAAGTCGTGTTAGTTACTTCACTTATAACTCAAGAACGGCTGAACCGATTTAGCTGAAAATTGGCAGGGAGGTAGTTTAGAGCCAGGAGAAGGACATAGGATACGGTAGGGTAGGGTAGGGTAGGGTAGGTAGGTAGGATAGGGTAGGTAGGTAGGGTAGGGTAGGTAGGTAGGGTAGGGTAGGTAGGTAGGGTAGGTTAGGTAGGGTAGGTAGGTAGGGTAGGGTAGGTAGGTAGGGTAGGGTAGGTAGGTAGGTAGGGTAGGTAGGTAGGGTAGGGTAGGTAGGTGGGTAGGGTAGGTAGGTAGGGTAGGGTAAGTAGGTAGGGTAGGGTAGGTAGGTAGGGTAGGGTAGGGTAGGTAGGTAGGGTAGGGTAGGTAGGTAGGGTAGGTAGGTAGTAAGGGTAGGGTAGGGTAGGGTAGAGTAGGTAGGTAGGGTAGGGTAGAGTAGGTAGGTAGGTAGCGTCGGGTAGGGTAGGTAGGATAGGGTAGGTAGGTCGGATAGGGTAGGTGGGTAGTAAAAAGTGCATTGCAACGCATGCTGGGTACAGCTAGTTATTAATATTATAAAGCTGAAGAGCTTGTTTGCTTGCTTGAACGCGCCAATCTCAGGAACTGCTGGCCCGATTTGAAAAATTCTTTCAGTAATAGATAGCCCATTTATTGAGGAAGGCTATAGGCTATATATCATTACGCTATATATCATTACGCTACGATCAAAAAGAGTGGAGCAGCAATGAAAAATATTGTGAAAACGGGGAAAATGCAACGCAGACGAAGTTGCGCGGGACAGCTAGTGTTTTATAAGAGATTTCAATGTGGTCGCTGCCTCTTTAATCTACTGGTTTTAATTCAACTGCTGAGCATGAGGTCCTAGGTTCAATTCCCGTGTCAGGCAAAGTCTTTTTAGGTTATTCCATGGAATTTATCAGTAGCAGCCACGGATTCTGGATCTGTGCCTCGGTTGATTGCAATAGGCTCGCCCTATATAACTGGAAAAATTTGAATGTGGGTCCTACTATTGGGTACCCCTCTGCTTAACCCTTCGAGGATTACAAGCGAGATGTTACGGATGTATGTTCAATGTTGCAATGCAACAGCACACAATTGTTCTTCATCGTGTCACTCGCACGACTATACTTTATATCTTCTTCGCCAATTGAAAATGACGACGAGTAATTTCTGAATTATGAATTCTCACTGCTTCACATCTTTTTGAGCTTAAGGCACAGTGGATTTTTACTAAGGTCAAAATTTGGCATGTGCAATCACAGAGATATGGACCTCGAGATAAAACCTCCAGATTTGGATCTAAGACTCAAATTATTACTAAAAAAATAAATTTTAGTTTCAAATAAAATATGACTCTTAAACTAAAACCCCCTAAATAAATTAAAAAAATATATATTCTTATAAATAAAATTATAGAATATTCTGCTTTAAGTGTGGCGAGGAGCGGGCGTTTTGGGGGACTGTCTCTTGTAATTATGACGTTCAAAAAGTGCTGATTATTAGCCTAATTTGAATAAATGACTTTTGATCTTGATTTTGATTGAGTATAATAATTTATTGACCTAGATTACATTGACACGAAGCCGAGACTTTGTCAATACGTGACTGTTGGTAGTACCAACTCGGATAATATGATGTTGGTCCCAAAAATCGTGCCACACAACATTTCATGTTTGACAGCCATCTATAAACTGCTATGATACGATGAAATGTTTTATTTTTAGGATTCCGTGATGGATGGATAGAAATTTTTCGATGACATGATTCGATTTTCTAAGTTCCTCCGTTTTATTTTAACTTTAAGTTACTACTCGTAATTGTTAAGCCTATTATTGCTAGTTGTTATACTCAATAATGGAAGTATTAACGTTTTATTCAAAAATATTAAAGACAGAGTAAAAAAAATACAAACTTTGTCTTATTTATTCACTAAAACTATAAATTAATTGTAATAAAATATTTTTGCAAAATACATAAACCAACAAGGCCCAACACAGATTTGAACGCACATGTCTTTTGGGGGGGGGGGGTAAGAACTTAATGGAGCTGTGTGTACGATTCTAGATAAAGCCCTTCTCAAACTGACAGGGTGCAGTCAGCTCCTTATTTTGAATCATATTTCACCGGGTTTTTTTTTTAGGATTTTTTCATTTGTTGTCGTTACTGTTCGTTTATTTCAATGTAAAATTACATTTTCTGTACGCAACACTCTATTTATGTAAATAATAATAGCTAAAAAAAGCAGCTGGTGGTTTGATATGTCCATAAAGTTGCTCAAAGTTTCAACACACAAAACCTGCGAGCGTGTCGCACAGAATGTGTAATTTCTACAATATTTTAAAACAACAAGCAATAAAATAAAAAACCCTTATATCTATGAGTATATCCTTATTATTATTTTTCTTTTACAATAGGTCATCTTATCAGAATCTAACAAATAGTCAAAAGAAATGAATATAGAAAAAACTTCAATACCTAGACTAGCTTTGTAATATCAGGCCTGGGTTATAGACATCCTTTCGTCCAATCAGCGAGCTCCAAATCTTAAACGAATTTTCCAAAGGCCTTCAATATAAGCTGGAGGGAACACTTTGTTTTTATTATTATTTTTCTTCAGCTCAGTAAATCTTACGACGTTTTTAAAGGTATTTAGGTTGAAGACTGATAAGAAACAGTTATTCGTCTTTGCAATAATGTGTTGGATTATGTCTTTCTCGTTGGTCTAGTAATAACAAGAGGGACTGCGGAGCATGTGGCCCTGGGTCGGATTCTCAGGTCAGACAAGTGGCCCCGTTGATGGCAATAGGCTCGTCGCCTATCACATGGGACTTAAACATAAGTTATAAACAGGAGTAATGTGCACATACTGTTAGGTAGCCCTCTGCCCAACCCTTCAGGATTACAGGTGTGAAGTTATGATTATGAAATGTCAAGTGGATGGATCAAATAACTCGGTTCCAAAATTGCCATATTTGGCAAAATTTTGGAACAAATCTGGTAATGATAATATTATTCGGGTCGTTAGGAAATAATTAGAATCATAAATACCACATTAGGCAAATGGACTTCTCAACGATCATTAATAGGAAAGGCTACGATAGACGATGACATATCCACATTTTGAATTTTTTATTGTATTGATTTTTTAATATGTACCGTTACCGTCGGCGTTCTTAGAGCCCAATGGCTTGGCACGCGACGATGGCAAGAGGCCAGACGGTTTGTCTTTGTTTCCTTGGAAGATGGGTAGGCCTTTAGTATGGGACGCAACTTCCGTCGATACTCTTGCGCCATCATATTTTCCAAGCTCATCGTGCTGTGTTGGCGCTACCGCTGCGCCAGCGTAGAACCTCAAGCGGCTTAAATATAGTATTGGGGTTGAAACTCTGGGGTCGTGGGGTCCGAGTGCTTGAGTCTTTTAAGGAAATTTCGAAACGCCTAGTTGACGCTTCCCGTGACCCAACGGCTGGCTTTTACTTAGGCCAGAGGCTAAGTATTACCATACAACGTGGCAATGCTGCCAGTCTCTTGGGCACATTACCAGCTGACTGCGTTGAGGAGGAGTTTTTTGACACCCTTTTATAGTTTATTGTTATTTAAGTTATTAAATTAAAGAAAATAATGAATTTTTCAGATCATAATTATGTAATGTTATTTTTTTGTTTTATTTTCTCTAATTTTGTGTACTTACATAAATGTATTAGTTTTATAATTTTAATGACCGCGCTTTATAATTTTATGTGTTATTTATGATTTTAAACACAATGTGAATTGTTCTTGAATACATTGAAACATATAAACGAATTCCCCTGTTTTCCCTTTGGAAAATAAAACTAGAGCAAATATTTTTTTACTAAATTCAAAATGCATATCTTACGAAACTGTCTCAAACGCCTCTAAGGCGTCACGCCAGTGGTTTATAGGCCTCCCTCGGTCAGACGCCCGTCTTCTAGCACCCAATTCTGGGAACGAGACGGAGCTACACATGACGTCTATTTCTATCTCTTTCCCTCATTGGAATAAGAATAAAATAATACAATACTGCTTTAAGACATTATGCTAAACCTGTAGTCTGTCTGTTTCTATTGTTGACTTCTGCATCATCGTTATTGCTGAGAGTGACAGTTTGCTTCTCTCTCCCACTGGTTGAGTGTTTGTCTTATTGTAGGATAATCTCAGACTCAATCTTTTTTCTTGTTATGCAAAAATAATATAACTTTAATAAACAGAGCGACCGACTGACTAAACAAAACTTCAAGTCGTCTAGCAAACTTCACCATGGAAATGCAAGTGCAAAATATATAGCAATTTTAACCAAGATTCTACTCTCTCTCCAAGAAAGATAAGTAGAACATAAAACACAGCAGTTATATAGAATAACCTAAAATAAATTGTTCCTTAAGAAAACTTGGAATGAAATATTAAACCTGTGTAAGAGTTTCTAAGACAGCGACGAATGACGCCATTTTTCACGGCAGTCCTAATTAGTTCACAGCTGTACGTATGTTCTAGGAATGAGAGATGGTTTTAGGAAGATGAGATACCTGTTGGTACACAAAAGTATGGAAGTATAATATTTAATATCCCGAGTTAGTGTTATATCGCGTTTTTTTTGCATTTCGGAGTACCATCTGGTTAGCCTGGAAGCTAATCCTAATATAGTCGGGGAACGTCTAAAATAATAATGTCTGAGGTACTTCTTTTTTTTTTTTTTTAATGGCATCTCGCAGTTCAACCTATGAGGTTGTCGTCTGCTTAACCGGACTATCCTGTGGGTGCCTTTAGAGTAAGGCCTCCAGCCAGGGCATAAAAACTTACAAACTAAGCGACTGCACGCTAAGGGCACCCCCTGTGGGGTACGAACCTCGGCTTAGGGCGTCGCTGGGGGAAGACTGCATGGGGACAGGCTGGATCTGAATGGTATCATTATTTAGGGGCTGATTTAAAACTACTGGCACAGCATCGCGGGCTGGCTCGAACGAGGGTCGGGGAGGGCATGGACCGGGACGTCGCGACGGACCTCGACGGCGAGGTCGGAAAGACGGCGGTTTGAGTCGATGAGGTACTTCTTGACACGGTGCGCATTTAAAGAAGGTTCCTTTCTCTGGAGCCTTGACCGCCGGTACCTTGGACCTCGTTCCTGATACTGTAGGGCAACAGATCTTTTTGTATTTTTAAATTTATTAAATTTTTCTATTTTTTTTTTTTTAATATTATTTAAATGTACCAAAATTAATAAGCGGAAGATAGCTGGTAATTCAAAAATGTTGTATGCAACACTTTTTGACATTAAACATTTATTTACTTTTGTACTTGATTCTCAAAAGCGCAAGTGTAATATTTCAAGACAGTCCTAATTAGTTCCCTCTGTTGTACTAGGTACGGAGAGTGAGAGATTGGTTTAGAAAGGTACAAAGAACACCTGCTAGCTACCGTAATGAAAATGAATTATGAAGAAAATTGGTTACGAACTTAAATTGTCTATGTATTCAAACCAACACTTCCATTCTTTGATGGTGTTTTTTTTAATTTGCGTTGGGTTTGCTTTTGACTCTAATCTAGGTCAGAGATGACAGAGACAAAGTCGACGATGGTACGAAGTTACCCAGAAGAAGCTTGTTCACTCTTACTTTGAAGAGATTAGGGTTGTAAGCGTTCGGAAAGTGTTTGAAATAGTACACGGTAAAGTGATGTAAATAAAGAAGAAAAAAAAAAGAGAATAAGGTAGGCACATGTCACAACTACACACAGCATTAAATAAACATAACAAAAAACAACTTATACCTAAACATAGCAATATAGAATTAGTTATAAAATATAAGTTATTGTGCATCCCACAGCTGCGCCAAATAATAGCAGTTCAGCAAAATGCCAGAAAACTAATGCGTCGCATGGTATCTGTTTGGCTAACTAACTTTTCATTTCTGTGCATAAATGTGTTTAAGTGTAAGATTTAATATCTTGAGTTAGTTTCAATTTTTAACATAGCACAGCGCGCATACTTCTTCACTCGCAAGTACTTTGACTGCCAAGGTTGACTGGTAGAAAATGCCTATGGCACTAAGTCCGCCTCTGTACTATGTGCTTGATGTGTTAAATAAATATTTTATGGAAATAACATAACATAATGAATATTTAGATTTTTTAATCATTAATGTTAGAAACATTATGCTCTTATATTATACTCTTCTCAGTTAGTCAGGTAAATAAGACCGGATTCATCAAGTTTAAAAAAAAAGCCGTGTAAACGTGTTTAAAAAAACTATTTGCAAAATAAACATCATTCAATTTTAAAAACGTTCAAAGTAAGCAGGTTTTTAATAATTTGACAACGGATGATCGAATAAACACGAATATTATTACATTTTCAAAATCTTTGGGTCAGTACAAGTGCAAATATCTCTAGATCCCAAATAAATAAGGTACCATATCCCTAATTACAAAGATCTAAAATAACACTTAATTGAATTTAAAAAGCAAGACCTAATATTCTTTAAATAAAGGAAAGCACCAATTTTTATCGAAAGAGTTGTTCAGTCTGTCAGTCGTTTAAATAAGTCAAAGTTCAAAATTCCATTCCAATTCTATCATTAATTAACAAAAACGTCGACTCGCAACTGTGACAATTGTCTGACATCTACATTCAACCTTAAGTCGTCCACAATGTAGGACACTCCAAAGACTACCACACCAAGTATATAACACATGTATGTACAGTCTTCACTATCGATCGGTCAGTCTCAGACCACATCACAAGTAACGTCGGCCAAGAAAGTGGTTTATCATTTTTGACTGGCAGTCGAGTCAAATGACGTGGTTGACCATCACTGCAATGCTATAATGATTTATTTTTTTCGCTTTATTGAATTTGGTATAAAAGCGTTGTAGGTAAGCATTTGTGAAAATTCCGCACGAAATTGTGTTAAAAAACCACATAGTTAGTTACTTTTAATTTTAGCAACGCGCCAAAAGATCCATGTTAAAACTAAGAATGCATAACGTCACTATCTTCAACAATGTTGAAGTACTTATATGTTTTGGCATGGACAGCCAGCTTCATCTTATTGACTTGTGACAAACTATCTTCTAGAGCGTTCAAAAGTGTTTAGAAATGTTTTAATTGATTTATTTCAGTTGCTTGCCTTGAGTTTGAGTCTTATATGTGTGACAAAAACTATATTTTATGTAGCAAAAATTCATGGTTTATGAGAAAAAATAGTAGTACTAAAAATAGATTACTGTCTTACTATACCTATAGCCATATTTTTCAGAGTGACAAATACGTAGAGCCTGGCAAAGTCATAGCAAACGATTTCAGTCAGCCATTCGTGGATGCTTCAATTAGTATATCAGTCAGCTAGCTTATTTTTCATTGATGACTTGTTCAAAAACTAGTTGCTAAAACTGGTAGTTCACTTTCGTGGCCGACAGTACGTCCCAAACCGTCTTGTACTTATGAATTATTTATTTAATTCGTGTACCAAATAACTTGTTGAATACTTAAGCGCGCATACGTTATGTTATGTCATGATCTCCGCTTTGAGGAAGGTCTTCTTCCGTATTCCTGTGTTTTCTTGCCTTTTAGAAGGGTTCCGGTTGGAATTCTGTCACAATGTATGGTTATTTATTGTGACGGTGAAATGTTCATGGAAATGAATCTATACTAATATTATGAGCTGAAGAGTTTGTTTGCTTGAACGCGCTAATCTCAGAAACTACTGATCCGATTTGAAAAATTATTTCAGTGTAAGATAGCCCATTTATCGAGGAAGGCTATTAGCTATATATCATCACGCCACAACAATGAGGAGCAGAGTAGCAATGAAAAATGTTGCGAATACGGGGAAAATGTGACGCAGACGAAGTTGCGCTGGACAGCTAGTAATTGAATACAAGGTAAAAGGAACCATCACGAAGTCCTCAACCAAGTATCCTGGACATCAAACTAAGTAATTCTACGCATCGAATAGTTTCTTCTTGCTTCCAGTTGTTGCCTTAATTACCCCCTAAAATATGATAATACTAAAGTGGGTGATAGACGTGCGAGTAAGTACGCGGACTTGTGGCTCGTCAACCTTTTTCGCGTGTGTGTCACCTTAAGCACGCGTACTTTAAAATTGCCGAGCAAGTTCGCCGGCGATCCAACCGGTTTGAAATCTTACTCGTAGCTCGTCTTGGCTCGTACGTGTGGCAGCACTGCGAGCCGCGAGCTGCCATTTTTCCGCGTATTTTTTGTTGGTTTAGCTAATCATCTGTGTTGTAGAAATTATAAAATGAGTGATTTCCGTACATATTATCATGATCTACTAACAGAGTTTATAGAAGGATTCCGTAATAATCCTTGTCATTGGAAAATTAAAAGCAACGAATACAAAGACAAAAATATAGTTTTTTATCCAAACTTTTCGTTTTTTTTTTTTTTAGTTTTTATAACGTAATAAGATACAATTCCTACTATAACACAAAGCTTCTTCCGTCGATGACATGGTAATACAGTGTGAGCCAGCTTCTCGTGTGTCACCGACGTCGAGCCGAGTAAGTTCGATCTTAAAAACCGCGTACTTAAAGTTCGCACGTCTATCACCCACTTAACAGAACATCATAACATCACGCATACAAGGTGTTGTTTCGCATCCTCGTCAAAATTCAAGAGCATGTTACAAAAGACACAAATAATGAATTAAAATTACGGTACCTAGTTAATTATTAATAAACATTGATTTTTTTCGTAGTTAAGTTTGTCAGTGTTTCAGAATAACCCCTTTAACGTGGTTTAGGGAATAAGAAATTATCGTATAAACGTTTGATTTTATTTGTATTTATTAAAGCGACGTTTTAGGATCAGACAGGCCGCGTTTAAAACACGGGTGGTACACACTTACTGTTTTTCGTAAATAAGAAACAAATTAAAAATGACCTACCCATTTTATTATTGATTCGGGTCGAGAATCACTAGAATAGTTGCCTCCTTGAATTTGAAGAGGATGCAAAACAACAACTTGTATAAGCTCCAAAGGCTTAGGCAGAGGTAGTACACCTAATAGTTCACCCTCATTTCGCCAGTTAGGTTTAAGAGCATTTACGTCTTACGGCATTTCAAACAAACTTTCAGGTCTTTATTTTCCGAAATAACCGAACGAACTGAGAGGCTTTTGCCCAGCAGTGGAGACGCAACCTAAGAGTATCAGAGGTATAAAGGGTGTAAAACACCTCTTAACGAAGCCGAAAGGCACTGGTTCTCCCTGTCATTGCGATCATTTTTTTGTTCTACACCATATCTGGGAACCTTCCAACGGGGTCAAAGTTCCATCTTATTGACAAGTATTTTTTTAAATACAAGTTTTTAATGTAAGTTTTTTACTTTAAACACCTCCATGACCCCCGTACTATTCAATACGTCCATCAGCACAATGTTTTGAGTGCGTTACATTGAGTTCTACCACAAAACATGATTTTAGACCCCCAAAAAAACGTTGTTTCCCAGCAATAATTTTTGCGTAAAGTTACTTAGTTTCATGTACAGAATGCTTCGTTGACGGCTTCGTGACGAAGTGATTTACACGGTGTATAGAGAAAAAGATAAATAATTAATATTCTAGAGATGTAAACTAAGATCGATATTCATTAATTACTAAACCATGTTTCTTAAAATAAATTCAGCCTAACATTAATATCCAGATCAAACAAAATAAAAGCAAAGCTATTAAAATCTAAAAGATAAATTATCTGCATTCACAAATAAATGAATGCTACACCAAGTTATTAAACGAGAAATCGCAATTACAGAATTTAACATGGAATATTTTCATTTAATGTATTTTATTTCATTTTAACTGGCATGAATTCATCAAAGCGCTTTACTAATTGAATTAGCGATCATAGTATGTAGAATAACATCACGATACGATGCGTTTTGAAAGCACTATTCATTATTTATACGTTAAAGAACTATACATATTTATATATAATTATATAATTATACATATTTTGTAATTAAGCTTGGAATGCTTGGTTTATTCCAAGACTTAATACATCGACATTTCTATGCTTGGTGGAGATTTTATTTGCTTTTTTCTAGAAGGAACTTTTTTATGAATACTGTTAATTGAAATATGTTTTGTTATTGTTATGTCTGAAACTCCAAACATGACTGTTAGATTGTTGAGTAGTCATTCGATACTTAAAAGAGTAACTGTAGAATTGTTTGAAGGTTCTTCGGTTCGTCTCTCAATGAGAAATGATCCACCTAGCTACTAATCCATACTAATATTATAAATGCGAAGTCACTCTGTTTGTTTATATGTTTGTTACCTTTTCACGACTAAACGGCTGATCGGATCTTAATGAAATTTGCCAAGAAGATAGATTTTAACCTGGGGAAGGACATAGGCTATATATCATTACGCTACGACCAATAGGAGCGGAACAGCAATGAAAAATGTTGCGAAAACGGGGAAAATGTGACGCAGACGAAGTTGCGCGGGACAGCTAGTGTTTTCATAAAAGGCCATGGAGGCTTATGAGAAATATAATATTTTGTATTTTAATTCTTCTACTGCCTCGTGGGTCAAGTGCGAGTGCTAAGTACGAGGTCCTGGTTTCGATTTCACGGTAGAGCAATTTTCTTTTAGGAATTTTTCAGTAGCAACCAAGAAGTATGGATTTGAGGCCGGTTAGTGGCAATAGGCTCGCCCCCTATTACATGGCACTTAAACACAACTGGCGAAATGTGGTTGTACTATTCGGTACACCTCTGGCTACCTCTTCTGGGATTGCAGGCGTGATATTATGTTATTATGTGTGAATTCGGTCAATGGACCCAATTCCTTGGCTTTAGTTTCTGAAAGCTCTCCAACCTCAAAAAAATATCATAGAAAGGATCCAGATCAGCCTAGATTTTCTCCAGATTTTTCTTTCACAAGATATTTTACGTAGGCATTTCTCCCCTACAGGCATAAACAAAGATTGCTTACGTTTTTTTGGACTTACGGAACCCCAATCACAAGCCGTTTGGTTCCGTATACGAATAAGATTGTCGGATTGGTTCCCTCGAGGGTCGTAGAAGGCGACAAAGGGACAGTAACTGCAGATCCTATTGTGTTCGAGATTTCCGAAATCTATTTTCCTTCACTTGTCATCTTTGACCTTTTCGGGTGACAAGTTTCACTTTGCATATCCGCTATTTCTTTAATTCTGAATCTTATTTTCTTATTTTGCAAAGTAAGTTACTAGTTTTCCTTATTTATATGCCAAATAATGCCTGTAATAAGATTGTGTTCAAGTCAGCAGATCAACAGTTAAAAATATGCAATACCACGTTACAACGTCTTACCTAATCTATAATTGCTGCGTGGATTTAAGTATCAAACATTCCTTTTTGAAAATACTAAAGTTTAAGTTCCTTTGTTAAGTCAAAATAAATATTAAACAAGACAAAGTAACGACGAGGACGCGGAAATCGCTACATAATCAGAGTCAAACTATTTATTTAAATTAGACTAATTAAAGCCACTTATGAACATCAAACATAACACGGAAATAGTTGATCATAGTAATTTTTTTTAGTTTATTTCGTCCTTACTACTACCGAAACTATGAACGATAACAGCGTAAGGAAACCAATATGTCTTAAATCCCAAATTCACACTAGGAATTTCTCCTGTATCGTGGGTGCGTTGACAAACATTTAAGCTCACATACACAAACAGCCAGACCCGGAACAACTACCTGTAGGCCATACAAATATTTGTTCCGTGCGGGGATCGAACCCGCGACACGCAGCTCAGCAGTCGATCGCTCAACCACTGCGCCAATCGTGCCGTCATAGTCTGAAGAGCTCGTGGCTAAATAATAACAGCCGCTTGGATTGTTGTTCAAGTTAAGCCGCGTTTGCCTAGGTTGGTCCGCAGATGGGTGACTCATTATATTCCGAGCTTCCTCCGTGCCTGCATGCACGTTAAGCCGTTGGTTTCAGCTGTGAATTGAAGGTCTTTGACAGTCGATAAGTAGTCAGTGGCCCGAAAGTCTGACAACCATTCTTACAAGGGTATCGTATTACCCAGTACTAACTGGGTTGTGGAAGTAAGATAGGCAGTTGCTCCATGTAAAATACTGGTATTCAGCTGCATACAGTTAGACTGAAAGCCGACCCCAACATAGTCGTCAAAGGCGAGGCAGATGATGCGTAAAAAATAAGCTGTTTTAAAAAAAAAATACTTGCTTGATATTTTTGATAAATTTGAATTGCGGAAAAAAACAGATCAGGGTGTCATAAAAACTGACATGCACAAAATCAAACCAGCTGTGATTGGCTGTTTTTATTCATTCGGACAAAATCTGGTAAATCCAGCCTCAAAAACAGTTATCCAATACAAAGCTTTTAAAATTAAAGTTACATTTAAAAAAAACCGTACATTTATACAATAAAAGTTGCCGCCATATTAGTGTGAAAACGTTTAAAATATTAAAGCAGAACGGGTTTACAGCGGAACGGATTTACAGATTGGTGATTTAATGTTTAAAAAAAAACAAAGGTCGTTATCCAATGGGATTTCGCCAATTTTGCGATTGTGTGATTCCTCGCTTTAGTTCGGGATCCAATGGCTAATATCAGTATGCGAAATTCAAATCGGCTTGGTAAGTGATCGATGACAGTGGAACATTTGAGTGTTCTATAAATTTATTGGAGAAATGCGGAACTATGCGGGCTCCTAAATCTCTGGTCTGCTAATGAAATGCAATAGGCGCTTCGTATAATTTATCAATGGGATATTCATTAATCTGGGAATATTGTTAAATGGGTCATAGTTATTATATCCATATTTCCATAGTAGAGAACTGCCTTCGACAAGGTGTTGTTTTGCATCTTCGTCAAAATTCAGTCAAAATAAGAAAACAATTTAATTACCTACCCATTTTATTAATGATTCGGGTCGAGAATCATCAGCATTGTTACCTTCTTGAATTTGACGAGGATGCAAAACAACAGCTTGTTTTTTTATGAGTTTGAGGAACGGTGTGAAAAGTTCCTTGATACTCCATAGAAAAGGGAGGTTCCTCCGACCACACAGGTGCTATGTATGGTAGGTAACTGCCTGACAGTTGCTGTCATATATTATATTATATTATATATTTTCCTATATATTCTTAAGTCGATGTAAACTTTGCTTGCGACTTGTAGGAAATTGATGTTAGTTCTTCTGTTGTGTCATAGATTGTGCTGTAGATTTTTTTTTTATAAGATGCTTTAAAGTTTTGTAGGTCGCTACATATTTTTTCAAGGAATCACAGCAGTTTACGAGCTATTTGCTAGTTAATTATTGTGATAGTAACCTTAGCAAATCTTTCAAGTTATCCAAAAAATATTAGATACGTCAAATTCAAAACATAGTTAAAATATGAATATCGTTGTGGACAATGTATCATGTTGAGATACCTATGTTCGACGTAAAATGCCTCTTTTTTTAATCGTTTTTTATTATTAAAAAAATAGTGCGTGGAGTCCCTCCGCGTGGAAGAAGTGAAACTTCGTAATACTAAACGCATGCGTTCGAGTGCCACGCATTCACTCTCGTTATTTTATTGAGCTTCTAAATAATATTTTATTGTTGTACACTTTTTATTACATAAGTTTATCGAGGTTATTCTACTCATGGAAATCGAGCGAAGGCTGGTCACACCGAAGAGTCGAATGCATGACTGTTTGCACGCCATCTTGCGTACCTACTAGAACTACGTAGTCACAAATCTTGTTATAGCGCCATCTCTTTGTGGGTAATAGAAAATATTCCCCCTCCATGAAAACGTTACAAAAAACTTCTTATGCGACTTTCAACAAGGAAGTCGCATAAGAAGTTTCACTTCAAAAACCTTTTAAGTTTTTAACATAACAACACGCTTGTAATACTGAAAGGGTTAGGCAAATCTGTACCTAATATTACACCCACGTCTCGCAACTTCTTTTTAACTTTTGTTTTGAGTCTCATGTAAAAGGAGGCGAGCCCATTGTCATCAACGGGGCACAAATCCAGACTCTTTGACTGCTACTGAGATACTCGTATTCCTGATAGAAATACTCAATAACAGTTTGCCCGACCCGTGAATCTAACACAAGACCTCATGCGTAGTAGTCGCACTAGTGACCACTAGACCAAGGAGGCATTTTTAACATCGTATGTAATAAAAATAATCTGTAAGTCTAAGCGTAGGGTGCGAGTCTATCCGAATCCTCAGGTTTCTTAATAAAACGGCTACAATTATAAGGTAAAAAGAACTTTTAATCACATCTTTTGATACTTTGAAAAATAAAACCGTAATTACTGCCTTACAAATCAAATACGGTGTTCTATGTAATTATTATCTACACGCGTAACTTAACACCAAACCAGTTCTTCTGGAAATATTTAGTAAATTAATTGTATTATTAAACTCGTGCTTAAGAGCGTTTATGCCTTACAGGATTTCATACAAACTTTAAAGTCCTTATTTTTTAAAATGACTGAACTGATTTTAATGAAACTTCATACGCATAAGCAGGATATATTAGTCTAAAAAGTTACAGCTAAATTAAACCGATTATAAATTAGTCATAGAAAAAGATATTTTTGAAGTGAAAACTTCTTTAGTGGCGTTGTAAACTTTTGAGATGGAGAAAAAATGACTCACAAATTCGTTAGACGGATTGACATTAGGTTTTTTAAAACGTCATTTCGAAAAGGTCCGATTCAGTAATTTTGGAAAAAAAGGATATGAAATTTTGTATGAAATGCCGTAAGGTGTAAACTCTCTTAAGTTAATTCAACTTGAATACTTAGTTAAATGGCTGTTGTTCTATTTATTCCTCATCGTCATCTGCCTAGCCTACTCCCAAACTATGTTGGGGTGCGCTTAAAGTCTAACTATATGCTGCGGAATACCAGTATTTTAACGGCACGATTCCCTAAATTCTAAAAATTTCTATTATAACTATTATCCGTTCCGGCAATAAAGTATGTCCAACTTCAATGTTAAAGTGAATTGAAGTGGCAGAGTTCTGCTCAAAATATATTTAAATTTAAAGGAATCATCGACACGACGATAATGAAGAATATAAAAGGAATATCTAGGGTCTACTACACAGTACTAGGACACAGGCAATACACTCATAAGAAACAAATGAAAGCGACCAATTTCAAGCGCCTCGCTGTCTAAAATACCTTACAACAAAAATGGGTGTCACTAAAATACGTATCTGTCACTCTTCAAAATAAAACAAATAAAGACAAGAACATGAGCCTTTTATAAACAACACTAGATATGTCACACTATTACATTTTTGTCCTTGATGGTACGGCAAAGGAATACTAATATCTGCAGAAACATAAGGAAAGCGTGTTTTATTGCACAGAAATACAAGAAGAAAAGAAGCTACAGTTATAGGTATATAACTTAAAACTATTATTCATTTTATTATTTATTTATTGTTTTAGTGTTTAAGTTAATTTAGGTTTACTATATCAAATGATTCTAATTAGATCATTTTAAGATGTAAATATTGTTTGAAAAATCTGTTGTCTTATAATTATATTGTTAGAGCTCCTTCAGCCTGTGATACAGAATTATCCTAGTACAGGCATCGAACAATTGTGAGGCCTACTTTGTTTAATTAAGATTATTTTTTGTATTTGAGCTATTTTTGGTTCTGAATAAAGATATTATTATTTCCTTTATTCACTTTTATAAACAATAAATTTGATACATTTTTAAATATTTCTCATAAATAAAAAAAATAAAAAAACATTTAAAAATATAAAAAAATTGTAGCCCACCGGTATCGGGAACAGGGTCCAAGCTACCGGCGGTCAGGGCTCCAGAGAAAGGAACCTCCTAACAATACGAGCCGTGTCCAAGAGTACCGCTTTCTGAATCAAGCCCTTGATCCAGCTGCCTAACGAGAGCCTCATCAGATATTGGTCGAGGCTCTTGGCAATTTGGCCATTGGCTGATACGACTATCGGCACAATGATCGCTGAGTCAACATCTCACATGTCGACAACCTCGTGAGCCAAGTCAAGATACTTGATTTGCTTATCTTTCTCGGCCTTCACGAGGTTCCCGTCATGTGGAACCGTTATGTCAACAATAATTGCGCGCCGCTCTGATAGATCCACCACCACTATATCAGACTTATTGGCTACAATAGTCCTGTCAGTGATGATGGATTGATCCCAATACAGTGTGATATTGCCATTTTCGAGAACTGGGTCGGGCAAATACCTATAGTACGGCACTTCCGATTCCACAAGACTGTATTTCAGAGCAAGTTGCAGATGAATAATCCTGGCTACAAGGTTGTGTCTATGCAAGTATTCTCCGTTGGCCAGACGAGAACACCCGGAGATAATGTGACGGATCGATTGGCCCGGACGGTGGCATGCCCGACATATGTCAACCGTGCCATCCTTCACAATAAATTTCCGGTAGTTATTCGTCATCATAACTTCATCCATAATTGCACAAACAAAACCTTCGGTTTCTCCAAAGAGTTCCCCGGAACGTAACCAGGCTACGGACGCTGCATGGTCTACATCAGGTCCATGCAGGGCACTGAAGTAGCGTCCGTGAAGCTCCTTACTCTGCCATACTTCCCTGCGGTCATTAGTGTCAAGCACTGCAGGTTTGCGCCAGTTCTCTTTAGCCAAGGAGAGCGGGGTGAGGGCCTTGTCCATCGCGACCACATCTCGATGCATCCCCACGTCGGCTTCTAGGAAATATTCCCTGAGACTGCATATCTCGCGATTGTGGAGAGTCTTGGCGTTTAAAAAGCCTCGACCTCCACAACTCCGCGGGATATACAGTCTCATAACCGAGGAACGTGGGTGATGCATTCGATATGCCGTCAACAATGTACGGACCTTCCTATCCAGGGCGTCTGGTTCTGTTTGAGTCCATTTGAGTACGCCAAAAGTGTACATCAAAACTGGCATGACCCAACCATTGAAGGCACGCACCTTACATTCCGCCTGATAAAAGACTATTAAATACTTTTCTCAGGCGGCCAAAGAAGCGCTCCTTCAACGATTGCTTCATGTCAACAGAATTGATATTATTATTATTCACACTAAAAATGGGATATTTACCGTGGGTTGTTTACTATTTATTTGAGATTAGCGGTGGCCCAGTGGTGGCAGCCCCAGCTTACGAGCAGTAAGCCGTGGTTTCGAACCCAGCCAGGATCATTTCTTTGTGTAATTTATTTAATCACCGCTGCCCTCAAAAACGGTGAAGGAAAACATCGAAAGGAAACCGGCATGTCCTAGAACCAAAAATTCGAAGATATGTGACATCTACCAAGCCACACTGGGCCCGCGTGGTTGATTACAGCCCACTCCTTCTCATAGAGAGGAGGTCTGTGTCCCAGCAGTGGGAACATTAAGGCAGATGATGATGACTATTTATTTTGAGTTCCCGATATTTCGGCGCAAGCACCATGATCACTTATAAACTCAAAATAAATAGTAAACACGATAAATATCCCGTGTTAAGTGTTAATGATTGAGTTAAAAACTTATAACTACTTTTAATTTTAGGTGACTTTGTGAGTGTGCTGAGTAGGAATATTTTTACATCACTCTCCTAAGCTTTTACGCAGAAAATTAAAGGCAAAGCTGGCTGGCTCACTGGAAAGCGAACCCCGTGTACCAATACACTGGGTTCGCTTTCCAGTTCAGCCAGTATTAGTGGGTTCTTCCATCAGCAATTTTCAGTAACATCCCATATTTGTGAAAGAGGGCAATATGCTCAATTTCCATTACATAAATGGGACTTTAAACGGGTGAAATATGGTTGTATCACGTGTACAGACGTGTGGTGACGTCGTAATGTGAAAGATCAACATTTTGCCTGCATATAAAATTCTTTGTTTGACTGTACCAAGTATTGCTGTGAAAACAGGATGATATCCTTTTATAAAGATCGCACATAACAGTGTATACTATGTTGTTTTATGTAAGGGATTGTCGTCAATACAGTCCTTAGGGATAAAAGGAAATACAGAATAGATAAAAACGAAAGTGATGAATTGTATTCCATTTGAATTTTGCTGTTTAATTATTTAGACAGGTACACTTGAATATGGTAGCTGGCTTGAATATAGGTTCTTACCCTTTGTTTTACTGAGGATTTTTTCCTCTTATGGAAATTAATTTCAACAACTGAGGAACTGGAGAGTTGGATATTAATAAGCGAATGTGTTGCTGTTTAAACCATTTATATGTATAAATGGTTTTTGGTATACAGATTGAGATTCGGTTTATATTCAGGCAGCGGCAGACAGTGTTCGCAAAAAACCAAATTTTCCTTTGAGCACAAAGGCCGAATAATGATGAATTCATTGTTCTCTTGTCTTTATCACTTTTTTTTTCCAGCACCACTATCAAATGAAGTCAGCGGAAAATAAACCCTTATCTTCAAATATTAATGAGTATTTTACCAAAAAAATTACGATAAAATGGATAACCTACTAATTCCAACAAAGTTAAGAAAAGGCTACGGTATGTTGGTTTATATGACAGTAGAAAGATGACATACTATATGCATAAAAATATATCGCAATCAACAGTGGAGGAGCTCGTGGCTAAATAATAACAGGCACACGGGTCGATCTTCAAGGTTAAGCCGTGCTTGCCAAGGTCGGTCTGTGGATGGGTGACCATCATTACATACCGAGTTTCCTCCGTGCCTTCTTTGACGGTCGTTACAGGTAGTCAGTGGCCCGAAAGTCTGACAACCAGTTTTACCAAGTGGTATCGTATTACCTAGTACTAACTGGGTTGTGGAGGTCAGATATGCAGTCGCTCCATGTAAAATACTGGTATTCAGTGTCATCCGGTAAGACTGGAAGCCGACCCCAATAAATTTGAGAAAAGGCTAGGCAGATGAGATAAATAAACAGTGGACACAAACTTGTCTCAAATTGCTCGGCAACACCTAGTTCTCCATGTTCCTCATTCAGTCTCTCCCAGCCATCACTTTCAGCATTCATACAAACATAAATAACCTCTCGCTTCTTTCTCATGGGGGTAGGCAGTCACCACACAACGCCACCTGTTAAGATCCTCACAAACTCCTTTTACCTTGTCTTCGTTCATACATACATCTGGTCATACACGCACTCCGGTTTCAGCATCCCCCTTTCTAATATCCTTAAAGTATACAAATCATCCTACCAAGCTTTCTTTAATATCCTAAGAGTACCCTATCATCATCTAACAGAATGGTCCCTCAGCTAGTTATCACAATAACTCCTCAGGGATGAGAAGAAGGATATGAATAGACTGTCATCAGTGTTCCGTGGTCACAGTACTTTGCTTGATAAGAATGTTTACACCCCGTAGTAAGTAATGGCGTCTTGGGAGAAGATATTTTCATCGCTCACAGAGGAAACTGTTTGTCATAAATTTTATTTTTGACGTTTTTTTTTATTATGTTAACAGCATTTAAACGGAAAGATTGCGGATTCTTCAGTAAATAATCTGTCAGAGTCAAGTGTACGGAACTGCGTCCGCAATTCGTCGGAACCGTTACGCAAAATAATAATATGATCTTAAGTAATTTGGCTATATCCCCCAGTTATATTAGACTAGCAATATAATAAATATTTTCTTTGTCATTATTGTAATAGAAAATGTTTTAACGACTGATTGATGCCTTTAAGCAGTTGCCAATATAATTTTGTCTGGCAGTTGTTTTTTTGGTTAATTTAACACAACACTTGATACTCGTATAATAAGGGCGATTTAAATATCTAGCTTTCAGTGCCATCATAATAGCTCTTGATCGCGGTTTGGATGTGCTAAACGCGTTCAGTTTCAATTATGTAATCGGCTGTTAATGTGCTATTTAATCAATCAGTCTCAACGAATCCTTGTAAGAGCTGGAGTTAAAACATGGATCTATATTTATAGAAAAAATATAACTGTTCGTCTGTTGCTAACCGATAGACTCCTAACCTAGTCAACCGATGTTGAAATTTTGCACAGTTCTTCTCCGTACACCAAGGAAAGTTTACAAAAATAAAAAAGGCATAGCATGAGGCACAACTAGAAGTAAATAAAAATAATCGTTTCATAAACCATCTGTAGGTACTCTTTCATCACAGTCAGACTGAAGAACACAGTTAAGCATATCCCTCTCCAATCGTATTCTACTGAAAACGATCCTGTTCTACACTCAACGACACAGACAATTCAAAAAATGAAAAAATAAATTTATAGGCCTCAAATCAAAATATTTTATTTTACATAAGCCTACATGGGCACTTATAAAACGTCGACAAAATGTGCACATTTCGGGTTGGTCGTTTTCTATGGAGAAGAACCGGCAAGGAACTACATGGTTACACTTTTAAAACCATTTGGTTTTAGAATATTTGAATGAAACAGGGTGCCTACATGGGCCGCTTATAAAACGTCGAGAAAAGATGCACGGTTCGAGTTGGTCGTTTTCTATGAAGAAAAATAGGCAAGAAACTCCATGGTTTCAATATTATCATGCTACAGCATCACTATCCACGACCAAATATCTCTATAAAAACGACATCTATTTTACGAAATATCCCCAAGAAATTCATACCGCCCTTAAAAATTACGCATACTTTTTGTTTCTCATAAAGATTGCCTTATATTCATGAGCCAAAACATAAATCACATTTCAGCGTTAAAGATATTTCACGACCTTTTCCTGTTAAAATCTGTTCTGATTTTTGTAAAATAATTTTCGTTTTTTTTTTTCATTTTTTATTTTAGTTTAGTATTGCTATTTTTCCGCATATTACGAAATAAGTGTTACGTGTTAATCGTTTTAAAATTTAAATATTAAAAACGTAGTTGAAAATTTTAACAAAAAAAGAAAACGTAAAAAACCTTACCAAAAGTCTTCACAGAAAAAAACTAGGTTTCATTTTAATTAAACTTTGGGTAACATTAATATCTACTTACTATATTAAAATTTACATAATTTCCAGTAATCTCTAGGGCTAGCCAGCCGCCTACAGTTTTAATGAAAAAATATGGACGAAAACCGTTAAGTTTGAGTAATAAATTAAATTAAAACAATTTACATAAAATAAAACAGCTGCGAGACGAAAAACGAAACTTACATTTTCAGTCGAAAAATCTTAGATTTTTTTTTCCCAGAGAAAAATATATAGAGGCCTCAAATATCTGTTCCTATTTTAACTTCTACCAATTTTCATGGATTTTGTGCCAATCCCGTCAGATTTATAACACATAAAAATATAAAAAATCAACTTTATTACGCATACAGTCGACCAATTCCGGTTAATGTATTCCGAAAAATTTTATAGCCCCATAAAACTTCACGAAGTAACCGTAATGACGCAAAAGGTAATAAGTTTTTATATACCGAGAAAAAAAAAATTAAAACAGGCAATGGAAACTGCCCTCTCATCTCATATTAATTAAAAATACAACTAACCTGCAAAATGAAAAGGTCATCGTTTGTTGTTTCTGCAAATTGGACAGCGGTGGCCAACGATCATAATAATAATACCCAAGTGTACAATCACACTTGAAACTCTAAAATACACTTTAACACTAATAAAATTCACTACATATTCCTATAATGTACACAGTATTCACTTAAGTAGTTAAATGTATCCTAGGAAAAGTTTGACCACGTTTCAGATTAGATCGTAGCGCGCGTCATGGTTTGCTACGGCGTAGCGATCGGGACGGCCGGCGTAGCTCGACTGAAGCTACGGCTACGCGGTGCTACGACGGCGCAAGTCCAGAGATAGGCTGAGTATACAAAAAGTTAATATTCGAAATAGGAAGAAAATGTTACTTTATTCCATTGATAATAATATAATCTTTAAGGCGTTGGTATGAAAACCTTTTATAATTTTTAAGGTTAGGTGGTAGACATAGTGTGATGAATTTTGACGCGGCATCTTATGATGTTTGCCATAGTTACGGCCGAAGAGATCCTAAGCTAACAAGGGATCCCTGTTATGTTACACGTTTAGTCCATACACTGAAACCCTGCTGCGTATAATACCGTTTTGTTTTATAAATTCTGTCTAAAATTAAATAGAACTTTTACTTAAATGGAATCATGTTCGAGCTACTTTATAAATACATATATTATGGTTTAGCCATTTCGTGAACAAGATCAGTCAACTGGTACAGACATGCTGCAGGCTGGAACTGGACAGCGAACATTGACATTTATATCAGTACAGTAACTTTCCGAGTCCGGTAAAAAGAGCCGCGTCCGCAAATTTGTCGGTTCGGTTTTGACAGTATATTAAAGACATTTTCTGTTTATTTTTACCATATTTCGTGTACCTACACTAAACCTAAGTGGATATACTGAAAATAGAAATAAATTAAAGATAAGCTCATTTTGGAAGCTAAATGACGAAAGTATTTTCAGTTAATAAGGATAAAAATGATAAAGAAAGATGAAGACTATTTTTGGGAGAGATAAAAAGTAAATGTGTTACGTCGACCACTTTTCGACCTTATTACTTAGTCCATAAGGGTAGAAAATGGTCGATCGAACTCGGCAGTATATAGTGCGGGATTACGTCAAAATTCAAATCAGTATTTTCATGGTAAAATCGGTGCATACAATTTTTTTTTCTCGTGAATTTCACTGCGAATGTCATCATCATCATCATCATTTCAGCCGAAAGACGTCCACTGCTGGACATAGGCCTCCCCCAAGTGAAGCCACATTGACCGGTCCCGTGCGCTTCGCATCCAGCGGATCCCCGCAACCTTCACCAGGTCATGGGTCCACCTAGTGGGAGGCCTTCCAACGCTTCGTCTTCCGGTTCGCGGTCGCCATTGTGAATGTGAATAAACCAAATTATAAATCAGAAACATTATAAAAGTTAAATAATTTCATGGGTTGTTACAAGCCTTTAGTTTATCACACCTTTGTTAAAACTCTACTAACATCAAACGGTTTAAAACGCTCATAAATCGCAGTTATTTTACGAAAAAAAAAAAACAAGTAAAAGTTTATCTGGTAAAGTATGGCGTTGGAAAATTATCACGCATTCTCCCAGTGAGTGCGAAGTTATGACATTTTGTTGAAAATTTTTCAACTCCACTAAAAGCATGAAAGCAACCCTTTATGAATTTCATGGCTAATGGAAAAGTATGCAGGTCCTCAATTACGTAACACATTTGCAATCACACTGTCATCATTCTCTTGACATTATCCCAATTCATTTGTGATCGGCGCAGCTTTTTTTTTTTGTGAATGACATCTCGCAGTTCAACCTATGAGATTGTCGTCTGCTTAACCGGACTATCCTGTGGGTGCCTTAAGAGTAAGGCCTCCAGCCAGGGCATAATAACTTAAACTATGCGACTACATGCTAAGGGCACCCCCTGTGGGGTACGAGCCTCGGCTTAGGGCGTCGCTGGGGGAGGACTGCATGGGTACAGGCTGGATCTGAATGATATATTATTATTTAGGGACTGATTTAAAACTACTGGCACAGCCTCGCGGGCTGGCTCGAGCGAGGGTGGGGGAGGGGGATAGGCGCAGCATGTCTTCTTCTTCTTCCATACATCTTTATTACTTGTCATCTCATCAGACACCTCCTTTTGCCTCCTTGCCATATCATCCTACACCTGTGTGGGATATTTGACTTAAGACTGTTCCTAAGTCCATCCATTGTTACTTTTGTCTTCCGCTACTCTTATACTCATCTACATTAATCAAAGCATTCCTCGTGACTTTTTTCTCATTCCTCCGCATCACATGCCATTACCACGACATCCGATTACGCCATAAATTTTAGTTACCGGCGCAACTTTTAGACTTCCTTTTCTAGTATCGTGAATCGTTTTTTTTGTCTCTTTATATGCACGTCATGTCCCTGCGACAATTTTTTTTTCTTACTCTTTTCTTATTTTATCCATTCGCGTAACACCAAACATCCACACACGCAATCACAATCCGAAAGATTTTGAAAGAAATTTCAAACCATTGCTTCATTTGTTTGAAGAACCCATCATCTCTCTCTTCGCTCATCAATGTAAATTCTGTTTTCAGTATCATTGAATTGTCAAATGAAACGCATTGCAAATGTAAGCGTGTTACAGAATAAGGCTAAAGGATTAAATAATACATGAACTAGCTAGATACTTCCCAGATTTCATGAAATATTGTGAAAGAGAATTAGATAAAATAACGGAAACATTGAGAATAAAACATTTCTTTTCATTAATATTCTAATAGCAGGATAGAAAAAAGATATTTTCTTCAAAAATGTCTAAAATATTGCTTGCTATTTTCATAGTTATTTAGGCCGAGCTCGATAAACGTTACCTAGTACGTTCTTTATCTTAGGCATATTCCCGCCTCCATCTTGTATAGCAGTTGGACGACAGTAAAATGAATAAAGCTTCGCCGAAGTATGTACGTATTACTAACATCACGCACTAGGAATTTCTCCTGTATCGTGGGTGCGTTTACAAACATTTAAATCTCTCATACACAAACAGCCAGACCCGGAACAACTATCTGTAGGCCATACAAATATTACCACGCGAACGCAGCGTGAACCCGCGACACGCAGCGCAGCAGTCGATTGCTCAATCACTGCGCCAACCATGTCGTCAAATTGTTATTGATCACAACCAGAGTATTTTTTTTTCGTTGTGTTTGTTCTTGACTCTAGTCTAGGTCAGAGATGATAGCAACAAAGTCGACGATGGTACAAGCTTACCCAGAAGAAGCCTGTTCAATCTAACTTTGAAGAAGCCACGGTTGTAATCGTTCGCAAACACAGACGCAGGCAGAGAGTTCCATCAGGGAAATAAAAAGTACTTGTTTTGCTTTTGCTACTCATTTTGGTATACATATTTCTTCAACGTATAGACTGCAGGAATAAACAGCTCATTAATGCAGTTATAATCAAGAACGTACTCAGTACTGAATACTATGTTATCAATACGATTGATCTCACCGTTATCTCCCAATCACAAGCCCAGCTGCTATTTAGATGCCCATTGAATTGGCTTAGTAGGCTGACGCAGGTGCTTTCAAAACTGGGTAGGGTGGTTGAAGGATTCGCGTATCAGTGATGATAAATATTTGATTCTATTAATTAGTAAAAAAAAAACATGAGGTGGTTTCCTATCCGACTATTAACACCGCAAAAAAATCAATGGTCACGGCATCTTCTAAATGTGTTGTTTTGCATCCTCGGCAAAATTCAAGAGGATGTCACAAAAGACCTATATAATCAATTAAAATCACGGTACCTAGTTAGTTATTAACAAACGCTGTTTTTTTTTGGGTTTTTAAGTTTGTCAGTATTTCAGCATAACCCCCTTAACGTGGTTTTGGGAATAAGAAATGATCTAATAAACGTTTGAGATTGTTTGTGTGTATGAAAGCACGGTTATAGGGCGAGAATATGACGGGCCGCGTTGAAAACGCGTGAACGATGATCGTAAATAAGAAAAAAAAAAAATTACCTACCCATTTTATTATTGATTCGGGACGAGAATCAGTAGCATAGTCACCTCCTTGAATTTGACGTGAATGCAAAACAACACCTTGTATAATGACAATAATGATTATTGTCGGAGAAGATTTTTTGACGTGTTTTTTTTTTTTTTGTTTCAGGACATACGAACAGAGGACGTATTTGTATGTCCTGAAACAAAAAAAAATGTACGACATAAAATAAATGGCCAATTTTTTTATTTCTCTGTTTTCGAAGCTTGGATTTTTTGACATCTCATTCATTTCAACTTGATAATACCTCGCGTTCTTGACAAACAGAGTCTTGAGTTCTTGACAGACAGATGGACAGGGCGAAATAAGGGTTCCGTTTTAGCTTGCATTTGCAAGCATTTCGCTATGGAACCATAAAAATGCGGACGTGTGACAGTCTTCAATTCGCACTGGGTTCGCGTGGTAGAATAAGGCTCATTCTCTTTCATAAAAAGGAGGCCTGTGTCCAAGTAGTTGGAATATATAATAGGTTGATTATTCTAATGAATTCAAAATAAAAAAAAGGATTGTGTGGTTTTATGAAACCACGGTAAAAGTGAAACTTTTTTTCACACTATAGACATTCAACTAAAAATTTTGAACCATAGGCGCCGCCATATTGGCCTTGGATGCTCTGACGAGCGCCTTTCACTTTATCCCTACTCCGCGGCCAACCATCACGCGACATGCAACACACAGACGAAAAAGTTTGAGACGATGTAATAAAAGTTTCACTTTAAAAATATAATAAAAAATGATTCGAAATAACAAAATATTTAAAGGTTTTCTTTCAATCGTAAAGAGATTTGTAAGTACCAAACTATTCACACATGACTTCGTCGATTTACGCATAATCACTACTGCGTAAAAATCATAGTTTTTATTTGGGCGCTCCCCTTTATTCCATGAATTATGTATCCAATAGTTTATGCTGAGACGCTGGGTCGGTGGGTCGTTGGTTCAAGGTTAGTTGACAAACTAGGGCGGAACCCGCGTAGAATTGTGATGGAAGCAGTTTTGATGGTTTTTTTTTTCTAGTATTTTCTAATGGATTCGTTAGTTTTTGCTTATAAAGAAATAAAATTGAAGTGTCTGTTTGTAATTTTCAAAATAACAGCTTTTAACTGCATATATGTACAGTACTTGAAACAAAAAAAGACATTTATTTTAATTTTTGTCTGTCTGTCTGTTTGTTCCGGCTAATCTCCGAAACGATTGGGCCGATTTTGTCGGATTTTTTACTGGACAGATACAGATAGCATAACTCCTTATAACATCTGTAGGGAGTTATTTTAGAAAAAGGATTAGGTTTCCATGCGAACAAAGTAAAACCCTTGAAATTGTTTACAAAATTCGATTTCAATGGGAAAGTATTATTTTTACAGTAATTTCTCGCGGACGAGGGGCTAGTCTAACTATTCCAATTTTCATTTTTGAGTTATATGGCGGAAAATACAGAGGTATTTTGGAATAGAACTGGAAGTAAAACAAAAAACTGGCGTTAACATTGGTCATTGACAAAATATAAGATGTACGAGTATTACCTACATATGTTGGCAAACTATTATTGATTCTTCCATCAACAATTTCTCAGTAAATTTTTATTTTTCACTTCAAAAATATATATATGTAAGTAGGAAATCAAAAATAGACACCACACAATACTATAATAAATAAGTTGTAAACAAAATGAAATTTAAATTAAATTAATACAATCATTTACGTAAACGTAAAAGCCACGAAGTCTAGAATTGTGCCCGTCTTAATGGCAATAGATTCACCCTGTATAACATGTTACTTAAAACATCACTGGCAAAATGTTGGCGTATAGTAAGATACACCTTATCTAAATTCCACGGATTCTGTTGGAAAGGTGTTTTGTTGGCTTGCTTACAAACAGTGAGTTTTTTATTTAAATTGCATATTTTCTCACTGAAAAAAAAATACCTATTGTAGGTATAGACTGGCATTTTATGCAAATTGTTTCTGAATAAATTCAGAATAAATAATTATACTGAGTGAATAAATTTGTGTGGCCATGAATGAGTGATTGTTTTGTAATGTTAACATTCATTTAAATATGACGGCGCTTCAGCAAGGAGGCTGATATGATTCACGTTGCAAACTAAACTTTGACCACAGACAAGAGAGAAGCGGTCTACAATTCTCTCTGGCGGAACGTCAAGTCGTTACAGGCAGCCATATTGCCCTGTGTGGTTGTCAAGGAAGGTGCCGCCTAACAAGGCGTTGACGGATCGCTGACGTCTGTTTTCTTACTCTAATTAAATCTGGTGCCACATATCATATGTGATTCCGATGGGGCGGTGAGATCCTTTAATCATTTAAAGTACAACAAGAAAGTAAACAATGTTTTTGTTTGTCATTGACACGATCGGTAAAATCGGATAATGGAGAATTGAAGTCAATTCTGATAGATTATGAGAATGGTTAGTTCGGTAGGGTTGAATGTTGTTTGTTTTTCCTGTTTCTTCTCTTCATAATTCGCGTCATTGAAGGCTGCTACAAGTATTTGTAAACAAAACTTGTATCAAGTTTACTTCATACACAGATCGTTCGTCCCGAGCTAAGTTAACGCACTTTAGAAGAAAAATATAACTTTCAGTTCTACAGACTGCGGGCCTGTGGACGGTGAGTAATGGGCTAGCTCACCGTCCGTCCGTCATATGACGACAGGCCGTGCCGACGGCGCGTTCGTGTTCCACGCACGCCTCAAGGAGATGTCAGCAAATCGGAAGGGGTCCGAGAGGGCCGATGCCTGCCAGGGCTGCGGGCTGTTCGAAAGAGATACTGTGGCCCTTGAACACAAAGGGCTAAGAAGGAACATGGATGGGTTTTAGTCAGTCAAGTCTGAAACTCCCTTCCGCTCCTCCCAGAGCGGGAGAAGTCATTTGATGATTTCCCAACCGAAAAAATAAAATAGTTCTACAGACTAGTCATTAACATTCATTCTCTTTCATTCATCATTCTCCAGGCGTTATTCTAATTTATTTAGGGTCGGCACAGCATGTCTTTTTCTTGACTTCCATACTTCTCTATTACTCTTCATCTCAGCAACCGTCTCCTTTCTACCATATCATCCTTCACGCAGTCTATCCATAGATTCTCTATCTTCCTCTACTCTAATACTCGATATCAAGGCCCCATTGTATATAGTTTACCTGCAGCGTATCTTGACATATTTCGGCCACATAATGCGAAGGGGACATAGTAGCCTTGAAATGCTGGTCATTGTTGGCAATACCGAAGACAAGAGAGCACGAGGCCGGTCACCAACATTATGGTCCGACCAAGTCAAAGAGGCTATATCCTCAAGCAAATTACAGCAGGTGGTGATGGCAACTTTGGACCGGAGTTGATGTAGGCAGATTGTCCGTTTAAAGGGGTCCAGTGACCACGATCCTCAGTAATGAGGGACCGATTGAAGAAGAAGAAGACTCATATACAGGTCATCAACCTATTTACAAAAAAAATATGCGAAAGCTTCGTTAGTAAATTCCACAGGCATGATAATATAAATAAACTGTTATTTCTGCAAAAAACACTCATTTAAAACAGACCAACGTCCACATTAATAAAGTGCTCATTTTTTCATGCCAGACTACCAAATATTGTGCCCAACGATAAATTTTCATTTTTACACATTTACAGATTGTCCTCAGAGGCACTGTCCACTGTGTAACCTAAATATGAACTGGCGAATTAATCCGCTTAAATCTGGTGGTACATTTTCGCGACCCACTCTATTACAGCCATATGAAAATCTGTTATTTACTTAGGACATAAAATGTATAACCTAAAATATTTGTTTGGGTAGGATGAGTCTTTTGAAAACAGTACATGTACTTGTGTTTACGTAAATATTTGAAGCAGGGTTCCAGCTTTGGGACTTAGCGCATTAGAAGAGTTCACAGTTTTTTGTCTAGCATAGTTAGGATTTGTCTTTGTCTGGGCCTATTTGGCACGGCCGTGAGACCCAATATTATCTTTTCATTTTCTGCTTAGATTTATATATTTTTTTCATTTTGTTTATTTAATTTTTATTCGTTCACATGTGGCGTGTCTCAAATAAATATGTTATCATTTCTTTTTTCATTAAAGCTATCTGTATGCACCTTTGAGAATTCTTCATAGATCTTCAACATTTGGCAATCCAATGCTGTGTGTGGGTATCTTCCAAATCTCTCCACCTTTGGCGGTTTTGTGTCATGGCTATGTAGTAGCTTCCGGCCACTTTAATAAGATCGTCTGTCTAGCTAGTCGAATGTCTTCCCACATTCCTCCGTCCCGTCTGTAAAATATGCACATTTATCCACTGATAGTTACACTAATAGTTGACTCGCCAACGCACCACCGCACAGGCCGACAGTCCGACAACGACTGCCCCCCACTACACGGACCGGTATTAACAACCGAGCGACGTGCGCGCCCGAGGCAACGTTACAATACTGTAATCGGTTTGTAGTGAGATATATTGATATCTACATACACTACACCGTCTACGGTCTCCACTTCAGCACTTTCTTCCCCCATCTTCCATCCAGTCTACGGTATATACACAAGACATTCTCTACCAGTCACTTTCTCTTTCCTTTGAGGATTGAAATGGTTCGCGTAGCAAAGTACTCGAATGAACACAGCATAAATGACCACCCTTGTCTACCGAGTATTGATGGTTAGTTACAAATAAGTTAAAAGAAATCTAATTAGGCTTTTAATTCGGTTCATTGTTAAACATTGATCAAGATCTTTGTCGAAGGAAGTTTGTATTTAGTAAAACAATACAACGCATCACGTGAAGATTTGATGTAAATATGAAAACATCTCCTGTATTTGTTTTTACAATTGGAGTACCACAAGATTGTCTACTCGGCCTCTCTTAGCACAGGAACATTAATTAATATTTTTTCTTAATTTAAACAGATTTAAAAAAAAAAAGAACGGATAGTAATTAAAACAACCGATATGATACAGGCAAATAGAATTGAGCCGTATTTTAAAACAAACACAATTCTTGATAGATCACTTGCCTGAACATGTTCGTCACAATGGATTGTTGGAGTGTTTTTAACTGAATCCTGACTTTTGATTGGTAACAGTTTGTATCAACAGAAATCAAAAACGTTTTTATTTGTTTGTGTACAGAGTTGTTTGTTTTATTTTTCAAGTGGAAATTGGTTACAGCATTTTTTTTTAAAAGATCGATCTTTCGATCTTTCTTTGTTATTAAAAGAAAAAGTATATTAATATAGTACATTTTATATAATCAGTCATTCTGATCTGTTTTGTTGAAGACCACATATTGCTTAATATTATCATCATTGTTCTCCTGGCTTTTTCCTAATTAAAAAATAATTGTTCAATTATGACTTTTTTATAGAAGATAAGTAGAATATTCAAGATGATTGTAAACTGTAGCCAATGTGAATCTTATCATCCAGTAACCGGGGGTCAGATAGGCTGTCGCAACATGCAAAATACTAGCCTTCAGCTGCATCTGCTTAGACTAGAAGCTAACCTCAATACGGTTGAGAAAAGTTAAGGCAGATGATGATAGTCAAGAGGGAGCCCTAAAGTAAATTTGGACTTTTCATGAAATTAACAAAATGAAAAAAATAAACAATAAGATTGAATTAATTAAGCCAGAGCAACGCAAAAATATTGTAGATACTATTTAATTGGCACGCAAATCTAAAAGTCAAACTAGTAGGAGGACCTTTAGATAATAAATTCCCACAGAGGCGTAACTAACATGTCAATATTTCCTGATTCATTACGATCTTAAGGCTATTACTGCATAAGCCAGACATACGACGCGTCTCTAAGTGTGACCTACTTATTATTTTGGCCTATCAAGGAGGTTTAATATATATGTAGAAAGGTTGTCACAAATCTTGTTTATCTTCTCAAATGAATCATAACACTTTAATTTACAAGTATATTGGATTATTTTGAAAGAAGTATGGAAGACTATAATGCTGCGCTGACTACAAATAAATTTATGATTGGAACGTTGCCAGTCAAAATGATGACGTATTAAAAAAGGTTTCAGTTGTTGAGATGTGTTAAAATGAATAAATTTGATTTTTTACCTTTTCTTAGTAACTTATACAATGTACTTTTTACTTTAAATTGTCTATATTTAATGACTGAGCATGAGGCTTTTTGGGTTCGAGCACTTGAGCGCTGGCTTCCAGCGTGGAGCGATGACGGTTGTGTTGTTCTTCGACATAGCAAAGGCTTTCGACAAAGTCTGGCACAATGGCTTATTATATAAGCTGTACTAGGAGTCTTACTTGACAGCCACCTGTCTTTCGCGGCGCACATCAAAGCAGCTCGCGACCGAGCTGCCTTTCCTATGGGTAGGCTGCATGATTTTGGCAAAAAGCAAGTTGTCACTCAAGTGCAAGTTGCGCCTTTATACCGCGGTGATCTGCCCCATCAAGACGTAAGCTCGCGTAGTGTACGCTCACACCAAGCCTAAGTACATCCATTATAGACGGTCACTATGACGACACGATTAAATATGCATCAAGTTATTTAAAGAAGAAATATAATCATTTTCCTGATCAAGTAAATTGTCCGAGTATGGCAATGCACATAAAATTAATTTGCCTAATCTTAACTTAAGTAAAGTTTTGATACCATTAACTATGTCCCTTTTTGAGATACTCAGACTATTTCCAATTAAAAGTACAACTATGGTCTGCTCATTCAATTGAGTGTGTTGAATTTTATTAATGAGCTCATTAAAATGTAGATTATGGTGACAATGGTTCACTACTGTGTGTTTAGATCGGTTATTTAATAAAGATCTAAAGCCTGTTCCAATTCTATCAGAATACACTAAGATATTACTTAGGATGGGGTTCACAGTTGCTGTAGTATGATTTAATATGGGTCCAGCGATAGGAGCAACATGCTGTGACATGAGAGGTGGCGGAGGGGCAGCACAACTACAGGTGAGATTATTAGTCAGTGACTCATACCTTTCTGCGTTATACTTCACCAGGTCCACCAGCTCACACGCCTCCTGCATACGCTCACTCAACATCTGTTGGCTACACTCATACTTATAGAAAATTTCCTTAAGTGTATTTTCCCTACTCAGTAATTCCCTTTGTAGGTTCTGTATGTCAACATCATACATTTGTTTGCTGGTTTCTAAGCTACTGTTACATATATTTAATTGTTTTTCTAAATTTCTAGATTCTCTTCTGAGTTTAACATTATATTTATGCACACTTTGAGTTTTTAAAAGTTTCTTATACTTCTTTATACTTTTGTTGATTTTAATATACTTCTTAATTTTAATATGACTACTTAGAATTGGACATTTAGTTAAGGTATCGTCCCCCGTTAGGTCTATAGTGATGGTGGGTGTAGTCGCTTAGTTTGTAAGTTATTATGCCCTGGCTGGAGGCCTTACTCTCAAGGCATCCACAGGATTCATATTCATATTCATATTCAATTTATTTGCATTCTATAGTGTTTATAGGGTGTTACAAAAATTCTTAGAGCTAAGTACAATATAGACCCTGTTAGGGCACAGCAATATACATATTAAAATTAAAATAATATAATTAAATGGTAAGTAACCGTTTCTAATTATAATTAACATTATAGAAATAATAGTGACATTCTTACTTAGTTATTCATGCAATTACACAAAAACAACGTCATATATGTCTACACTGTAGTAACATAAGGCAACATGCCAATTTAACAATATTCTATTTTATTAGTCCGGTTAAGCAGACGACAACCTAATAGGTTGAAATGCGAGACGCCATTCATAAAAAAAAAGCTTTTTGGGTTCGATTCCAAAGACGAGCAAAGTTTTACATGAGGAATTTCTCAGTAGCTATCAGAAGCTTGGATTTGTACCCAGTTGGTGGTGAGAGGATTTCACTATTTTAACAGTATTAGAACATTGCAAAATGTAGGTGTATTAAAGGTACAAAAGAGATTACAGACGTGAAGTGAGTTTAAACATTAAAAGAAACACGTGTCGGCAAAAGTTCTGGACATGTGTATGTCAAATAAATCCATTGTGAATCATCCATCACTAAGTATTATATTGTTCTCATCACATACTATATCATGATTAGCCGTATCGTCGAATAATATACAAGTGTTGTTTTGCATCCTCGTCAAAATTCAGGTTATCACAAAAGACATAAATAATAAATTAAAATTACGATACCTAGTTAATTATTAATAAACGCTGTTTTTTTTGGTTGTTTAAGTTTGTCAGTATTTCAGAATAACCCCCTTAACTTGGTTTAGGGAATAAGAAATTATCGAATAAACGTTTGAGATTGGTTGTATGTATGAAAGCGCGGTTATAGGGTGAGGATCAGATGGGCCACGGTTAAAACACGGGTGGTTCACACATACCAATTTCTGTAAATAAAAAAAGAAAAAAAATACCTACCGATTTTATTATGATTGGGGACGAGACTCATTTGCTTATGAGTCTCGTCCCGAATCATAATAAAAAAAAATCGACAAATTCAAGGAGGTAACTATGCTATAGTTACCTCCTTGAATTTGTAGACGATGCAAAACAAAACCTTGTATAAGAAATAAGAGTAAAACAAAACAGAACATACGCTTTGTCCGTAACCGAGTCTCTTAAAGTTCCTTACAATTTTTCAAAAAAGAATGGATCATGAGCGTAAAAAGACAAGAAAAACAAAACAAAACATAGCGTGGTATGTTTAAAACGGGCATAATAAACGTTGGCAAGAAAACTGGCGGGTCAGTCAGCCGTGATGACCGCTTGGCAAAAGTATCTATTCATGGGTGCCGGAAGATGTTCGGCACCGACGATGTCACCCCAGTATGAAGATACATACGTACCTATAGTGCACCTACATTTCTCCAGTTATATTTATGTAATAGGGGCGAGCCTATTGCCATTCAATCGCGCAAAAATCCAGACTCCGTGGCTGCTACTGAGAAAATTCCTGATGGAAAAACCCAATAACACTTTGCTTGACCTGGGAATTGAACCGAAGGACCTCATGGTCAGCCGTCGCGTTTGCGACCACTCGACCAACGAGGCAGTCCAAAGTTATGTAGAACAAATACAGAAATCCTACAATCTCAATTCGATTCATTCTTACAGGGTGGCTTACGGGGTGGAAGTTTTTAGGTAGCTATTGTAGTAAGCTTATAATACGTTGCACAGCACAGGGGGGTTACTATGACGCTTAAGACATTATTGTTCCATTTCTATTCCAGAGTGGAAAAGAGATGGAGCTAGACGACCTGTATAGCTCCGTCTCTATTTCACTCTGGAATAAGAATGGAACAGTAATGTTTTAAGACGTCATGGTACGCCACCAGGTCGCAGATATTAATGAACACAGGGACAGTGTATTCCGAGGTCTTTCAGCAAGTGATTTTTAGGGACCCATATTGAGACTGGGCTGCTGAAGTATTTTTTTCTCCTTATCCTATATTCTCCCACTGTTAGGCAAAAACCTTCCCCATAGACTTCCACTCTCCACAACGTGCGTTTTCTTCGGGCAAACTCTCATAAACGCTTCTAATTTGTCTCGCCAGCGTTTTCTAGACCTCCCTCGGATCAATTAATCGAACCAAGAACTTCACTTGGCAGTCGCACTAATGACCATGAAACACACAAGGCTTTCTAGAAAAACAAAACAATATCTTCATCAAGATTTATTTCACTTTCACCCATAAAATAATATGGCATACAAAATATACAGCAATGCCGCATCCGATACAGAAGCGACTAACGCTATAATCTGGCAACTGATACTGTTTCCGGAAAGCATTACCCATTGACCTAGTCATTAAATGGAATATCTACGTAAATATATCATGTAGGAGACAATACAAAAGTATTAAACAAAACGTTGACGTATATCAAAAGGAAAGCCTTGTAAACTAATAAAATTAGGCATGTTTCCAAGTTAAGTTTCAATAAAACAAACAGCAACTTACTCTTAGTACGCCAATTTTTTTTTGTATACGCTTTTGTCTTGGTTAAGTAGGGCAGTTTGGAGGAATGGAGTTTTCTTTTGCCGCGCTATTATATCGTAAATATCGTTGTAGATTGTTTCATAATTTTTCTTATTCAATTAAGAATATAAAGGCTGACACAAAATGTGAAAGGCAGTTAAAACCATACAAATAGATTCCTTTTACATCTATGAAAGGAAGCTCCCTCAGACTGAATTAGTATGTGGAAAAATAAGTTAGGATAAAAAATAACGAAAGCTTTTTTAAAATATTGTTAAATGACCAATTCCTGCAAGATCTACTTAAGCATCTCTATTCATAGTCAAGAAACCAATCCAATATTTATTCCATTATCAACAAGGACAGTCGAAAGTACAATTTTAATAACGCCAGGCATTGTTCCAACTGAAGTTTCAATAAAACAAACAACTTACTATTCCGTTTGCCAAGAATTTCTCTTATTTCTTATCTTGTTGGCTTTCGTTTTGTTGCACTACCTTGTTTTTACGTTGTGGATTTGACATGATTAGTAACGTAAATGGTGTAATGGTTGCAACAGTATTTGGACTAGACTATGAATATGGCGTTCAGCTATTGGAAGGTTTGAGTTTCTAATGTTTTGTTAGACGGTGGGGTTTTGATCTTAATTAATATGTCAGCCAATATGATATTTTTACGAAAACATAATAATTTTGCATTCACAATTTTTTTTGGGTTTTTTTTTACAATGAAAGAAAATCTTTGAAAGTAGACTACCTACCTTTCTGATTTTCTCAGTTCATAATAAAATCATCAAAATATTTTTGATTTCACATATATAGGTTTACAAGCTTATGCCCGCGGCGTCGCCCGCGTGGAGTTCGATAATTGTCCCACGGGAACATACTATCGGGATAAAAAGTATCCTATATGTTAATACAGGTTATAAACTACCCGTGTGCCAAATTTCATTCAAATCCATTCAGTAGTTTTTGCGTAAAAGAGTAACAAACAACCATCCATCCATCCATCCTCACAAATTTTCGCATTTATAATATTAGTAGGATGTGAAATAAAATATTTCGATTCGTGGACACATAAAAAACGTCAAAAGATAGATGCACGGTTCGGGTTAATCATTTCCTATGTCAAAAAACCGACAAAAACTAAACTTATTAATAACTTTAAAGGTAAATAAGCTTCTTCCTTATACAAAATGTTAGTGGTGCTAATGTATCAAAATTAAGTAATCGGTGGTTTACTGGTTTAAGGCGCGGCGACCATTATTTATTGTAGCCTTATTTTCATGCCCCTTAACCTCATTTTATCGTGGTACGAATTTAGAAGTAGCAGTAAAAATAAGCGATAATTTATGACAGCTTTTAGCATAACTACGAAAACATAATTATCTACATTTAGTGTATATACCTACTTTAATGTCTTATTTAGTTAACAAACAAGGTGCGTAAATCATAACTTCTTCTATCAATTCATACTATACGTTATTGGTGAATATTATATTCTTTATAAATATAACCAAATAATTAATAATTTATATAATATAAGATAATTTTTACGAATTAATTTAATTTTAAGTTAATTTATTTACCAAATTACTTGCCACTAACTTTACATAGTTCTTAAGTGTGCTTACTTACTAAACCATATGGCCCTTTTTGTTTAACATAGAAAACGATTTGATTTTGAATAATTGATTTGTAACAACAATATTAAAATTTTTAAATTCATAATTTTTCTCAAAAAAGCCTTGAATAAATGTTTATAAATAGCGTAGCGTGACAAGTGGTCTTTTTAAAAAAAGACGACGTAAAAGCGTTTATAAAAACCAATTATCAAAATAAACATAATTTATCAATTAAGACGTTTAAAAAAATATCACCAAAAGACAAATTTATTAAACTTTGAGTTTATCTTGAATCATCACTTTTTGCCGGCAAAATTTGTATCTACCGTATTGATACCGTCGACACTGGCCCTGACCCCCAAAGACTTGTCTCAATTTGCAGCAAGCGTGTCGGGGAATTTTCCGGGTCCAGGGAGAGAAAACGTTATTAAAATTTTGTGTTTACTTACTTGTTACTTTGTGGGGTCAAGAGTGGAAGAATAACCGTACTTATATCAAAATAAATTGCGAACAGGAAAATTAATTGCTCAGTAGATTGAGACCCTATGTCAGGGTATTGGAATCACACTCTATACTAATAATATAAAGCGCAAGAGTTTGTCTGTTTGGTAATCGCGCTAATCCCGGGAACTATTGGTTTGAATTGTTGGATAGCCCATTTATCAAGAAAGGCTATAGATAGGCTATATAACATTACGCTACGACCAATAGAAGCAGGGCAGAAATATTTTTTTTTTGCCAACCAACAATTGTTTACACTTTAACAATTTTAAGTAACCATATTCTAAGGATAATGTAACAATTTTTTACAGGTATGCACCGCATGCCTCATACACAAATTAAACAAAATTGTTGCAAAAAAAAATGTCGCAAAAACTGGGGTAAAATTACGCGCAGACGAAGTTGAGCGGGTTGGCTAGTTATGAATAAGCTGAACATAGGTTTATCAAATTGGGTTGTACGTTGTTTCATAGCTAATTGTTTCATCGAATTTTGTTTCACATTAATTTGTTTCTCATATTATCATTTCATAGAATAAACAATACGCAGAATACTTACTTTGAAGAAATTTAAACCACAGTTTTCATTTCAAATAAAGTTTATTGTTATAATATTCATATCATAGAATATCAAATCAAATATTCTTTATTCACATATTGTTCGTTTCATAAAAAACTTATTTCCAAGAATAACATTTTATCTAGTGACAGTTTCTAAAATACATACCTTTTAAAAATACATACCCTCCTATAAAATTACAACACCGCGTTCACAAAAATAATGGGGGTAAATTCTTGTTAAGCGGGAAAAAAATCTTGCTATCCTCACTAATAGTGTCCATGCCTGTTGTATACAGCATGCAAGCAAGCATGTAAAATGCAGCGTGCGAGCAAACATGCAACATGCAGCGTGCAAGCAAGCATGCAGCATGCAAGCGAGCATGTAACATGCAACAGGCATGGTCTCTGTGATGGCTCCGGCGCTGCGGAGCTGCGGTGGTCTCACGCGAGCTTATCGTCGCAGATGGTATTAACGCTCACCACCGCAGCTTCGGCTTGCTGGCCGTTGAATGGTTCCTCAGCTCGTGGGCCGCTTCGCCCCTCCGCGCCTACGCAGGCTTAAATTACGCTCTAGGTGTAGGGCAGACAAGACTACGTGGAGTCGGTTTTGCAGTGATTCGATTGTGTCACTTGTAGCACAACATATTGACTTTTAGAGACAATAATTTAATTTTAGGTTATTAATTTTATTGAAATAAAATGCCATGGAACAAACATAGAACAAACAACATTCGTTAAAAAATAATTCTACTGTTTCATAAGTTTGTAAAATAAAAAATGTGACAATAAAATTCATTGATTTGTGTTTCTGTTAAATATGTTTTATTCAATTAAATAGTAGTTGATACAAAAATATTCGAAATAAAGATACATTAACCAAATAAATTATAATTTGAATTATTTTCTGAGAAACGAAATTCTGTGAAATTTCTGTCTGCGAAACAAGGAGACACCATCAAATTGTCCTATGACTTAATTCGACTCTAGAAATCAATTATGGGAATCAGTTTCCAGTCTAACCAGATGAAGCTAAATACCAGTTGTTTTTAAGGAGTAACTGCCATCTGACCTCCACTACCTAGTAATACCACGATATCTCTTGGTAGATAGCTTGTCAGAGCTTCTGATTTCTCGTAACGACTGACAAAGATGTACAAAAAAATATTGCTGTACCGGCCATATTTGGCAGATTTTTTAGTTGCAGATGAAATAAGTTATTAATTTGTTACAGAAATATGTCCCTCTTGCCCAATTATTCTTTAGTAGTCACGACATTGAAAGTAATTAACTGAAATAAATTAGTTAATTTATCATAAGAAATCATAACCAGATGATACACTTATTAAATTAATTTATATTCCAATTGTAATATTATTTATCTGAAACTTTAGATTGCGTGATCTTAAAATAATTAGAAGAATCTTTGTTTTATTATTGAACTAGCTGTCCCGCGCAACTTCGCCTGCGTCACGTTTTCATCGTTTTCGCAACATTTTTCATTGCTGCTCCGCTCCTGTTAGTTGTAGCGTGATGATGTATACTTTATAGCGTTTCTCAATAAATGAGCTATCTAATACTGAAAGATTTTTTTAAATCGGCCCAGTAGTTCCTGAGATTAGCGCATTCAAGTAAAGAAACAAACAAACTCTTCAGCTTTATAATATTAGTATAGACATGTCGCCACTTAGAATTAAATATTGAAACTAGTTAGGTATACAGTTTATGTGTATTTAATAAAAGTAAGTAGGTAAAGAGAAGAACACCGTGCAGTTTAACAAAAAACATAACATCACGCTTGTAATCCCAGAAGAGTTAGGCAGAGGTGTACCCATTAGCACAACCACATTATGCCAGTCATATTTAAGTCCCATGTAAAAGGTGGCGAGTCTATTGCCATAAACTGGGCACAAATCCAGACTCTGTGGCTGTTACTGAGCAATTCCTGATGGAAAAACCCAATAACACTTTTCACGAGCTGGGAATCCAACCCAGGACCTCATGCTTAGCAGTAGCGCTTGACCTCTAGACCAACGAGGCAGCCATGTAGTTTTAAACAGTAGAGTTGCGACATGACCCTTCATCCTCTGAAAAAAGGCTCAGAAAGGGCTTCCCTCAAGACTTGCTATTTAAAAAAGTAATAATAATAATAATAAATAGCCCTGACCACCGGTAGCCCGGACACTGTTCCCGATGCCAGTGGGCTACTATTTTTTATATTTTTAAATGTTTTTTTATATTACTTTTGTAAAAATATTTAAAAATGTAATTGATATGTATGAAAGTGAATAAAGGAAATAATAATAATAATAATCATCATCTGCCTAGCCTTTTCCCAAACTATCTTGGGGTCGGCTTCTAGTCTAACCGGATGCAGCTGAGTACCAGTATTTTACATGAAGCGACTGCCTATCTGACCTCCACAACCAACCTTGGTAAGACTGGATGTCAGACTTTTTGGCTTCTGACTACTCGTAACGACTTAACGACTGTCAAAGATCTACAAATGACAGCCGGGACCAACGACTTAACATGCTTTCCGAAGCACGGAGGAAACTCGGTATGTAATTATGGTCACCCATCCACGGACCAACCTCGGCAAGCACGGCTTAACCTTAAAGATTGACCCGAGCGGCTGTTATAATTTAGCCACGAGCTCCTTATTTAAAATAGTGACATTAAAACACAGTAAAATTAATGTGAACACGAAAGTAAATAATGATAAGTGACCCAGACAACTGTAGGCAGCTCAGAACTTGGCATGAAATATCTCTTTTATTCTGTGATAAAACGGGCCAAGTGCGTAATCGAACACGTACGGTCAAGGGTTCAGCAGTTATATATCTTTGCAGTTTCTAAAAAAAAATGAACTTCATTTTCTTAGAAAGGATTGTATTTCATTTTCTTCAGCACACAAGCAATTTCTGTTGTTGTAACCGAAAACATCCCATATCTCACAAAGTATTTATTTAAATTGAAAAGTCACTTAGGAACATCATCATTATTTAAATTATTGGTTCCAAAAATACTCCACGCGTTGGTGATGCAGTGTTTTTATCTTTTGGTTGGGTACATGAACGTGGAGAGCAGTTTTTGTCATTTGGCTACGAAACCCTAAAATTGGCGCCATACTTTCTTATTATGTTTTTTGCTCGTACATTAAATTCAACTGTCGTTCATAATATTTCTCAGTTTTGGGGCACGCATGACTAGGTTACGAAGGCGAGATGAGTAAAAATTAAATTTTATGTGGATATTAGAAAATGTTTTGTGGCATTTAACTATAAAAGTAGAATAGTGTTTTTGACATTAATTTTTTTGAGGCACTTACTTAACCTTGTCTAATCTGTGTCAAATAACTCCTATAACTTTATACAAAAAAAACATTGTTTATCATTAGTTTAGTTCCGCTATTCGATAATAGATGGCGTTGTGCCGTGACGTCACATTTGTAAATCGCGGTGTTAAGATTCTCCTGCATTTAACGACCTCCACGGTACTTTATAGAATAAATTGTCTTACTCTGGGCACCCTTGTTTTATTACTAGGCGTGATATTTTTGGGACGTTGTACAAGTGGTCCTTCGAGCCGGATAAAGGGTTGGTGTGCATTGTCCTTGTTGTTGTGGAGGAGTCAGGTTGAAGTGTCAACCTGCGACAAGTGTGACGTCAGCGGAGCCAGTGGTGAGCAGCAGCGGCGGATCGTACAAGGTTGGCGCTTAAAGCGTATATGTACGAGTGATACACAACGGTCAGCCGCGCTGGTGCTACAGTTGGCGTGAGCAGCAGCTGCAGTGCGGGGGGACAGACCCCGCATATCATTGCGACGAGCTACGTAAAAGTGTGTGGACAGTGAAGTGTTGTGATACGAAGATAATCTGTGAGTACTTTAAAACATCATTAGACTTAACCATTACAAGCAAATTTAGACCTTATTAACTTAGTAAATTTCAATATACAATTTGGACTTAGAAAAATTAACGTGTGCATGGACTTAGAATAATTTCAATAAAAAGTGAACTACGGGGAACCTATGCCCGATTTTGCAGAGAAGTGTACTAAGTTCAAAGACTTGTGATTTTTACGTGTTGTTCACGAACTTAGCATAACGTTCCTGAATAGTTTGTTTTAAAGGAAACATTGAACATGGAAGCTTTGAGTAATCTACAGTTTAATTTACATTCTACTATCAGTAAAGCAAGGTCTAACTTTAAGAAATCACCAAAGGAGCGATTAACCAGTTCATACATAGAAACTAGATTAGAGAATTTAGAAGCTAACTGGTCAGCGTTTTCTGAAACTCATATGAAAATTGTATCATCGGTCAAGTCTATTGAATTTGAAAAATCGGATTACAACTTAAAAAACGTATATGAGACTACGGAAGAATTGTTTACTGATTATAAGGCAGAGCTTAGGGAAGCATTGAAGAAAACTGTATGTTCGGATAGTTTAAGTAAAGGGTCGGAATCTTCTGCGAAAGGTTCTAAAGAGATATGTTCTGTAAAATTGCCAAAAATTGAATTGCCTATGTTTACCGGAAGTTATTCTGAGTGGATTAGTTTTAGAGACTTATTTAAATCTTTAATACACAATAATACCTTACTAGACGATGTTCAGAAACTGCATTATTTGAAATCACATTTGTCTGGAGAAGCTGAAGGTCTTTTACGGCACATTCCTATTACTAGTAGTAATTATGCAACCTGTTGGACTAAATTAGAGAATCGATTTGATAATAAAAAATATTTGGCGAATTGTATAATTAAACGTTTTATGAGTCAAAAAAATATTGTAAACGAATCCTCCAGTGCAGTCAAGGAATTATTAGATACTTCTAACGAGTGTTTACATGCTTTGGAGAATTTAGGCATAATGGTTGAGCATTGGGATATTATAGCTATTTATGTATTGAGCTTGAAACTGGACACTGAATCACGTAAACAATGGGAAATAAAAATCAGTGATTGTTCAGATGATTTCCCTACAATGGATCAGTTCAGAAATTTCCTCGAACAGAGATTTCGGTCTCTGGAATTTTTAGACAACAAAAGTCAACGTCATCAGTTTAATCGTAATGTGCCAGTCAAGTCGCTTCATGTCTCAACTACATCTTGTATTTGTTGTCAGGATAACCATAAGCTTGCTAACTGTAAAAAATTCGCCAGTCTTGAAATAGACAAGCGTCGTAGTTTTGTCCAAACCAATGGTTTATGTTATAACTGCCTAGGGGCAAACCACTCAGTATATGCATGCCGCCAGTCCACCAGATGTCATATATGTAAAAAGAAGCATCATAGTCTTCTTCACCTCAAAAACGTCTCCAAGTCAGCTGGTGATAGTAATAAAACAGATACAGACCCCGCAGAAAGCAGCGTTTCTGCTGGTACTTCAACCCAGAGTAATTCCACAAGTGTTGTAAGTTGCTTTGCTAGTAGTCATAGTCAAATTTTATTGGCCACTGCACTAATTGCAGCGGAATCCAAGAGTGGTACTGCTATAGTATTAAGATCCTTGTTAGACCAGGGGTCTCAGGCTTCTTTTGTGACGGAGTCTGCAGTCCAGCTCTTGGGTCTCAAAAGAATACCAACTAAGGGTTCAATTTCAGGCATAGGTTGTGATCAAGGCCAATCGATGATTTCATTAAATTCGATGGTTCTCATTAAAGTTAAATCACGTGTTGACCCTAGTTTTAGTACTACTGTTAAAGCTTATGTTTTAAAGAAATTGACGACTATATTACCGGAAAGGAAGGTTGTGGCAAACGTTTTGGCCACAATCTCGACTTTGGCTTTAGCTGATCCCTCGTTCGATACTCCGAACAAGATTGATTTGCTTTTAGGTGCCGAAGTTTATGGCCAGATTTTGTTAGAAGGTTTAGTCAGAGGTCCACCTGGTCGGCTTATTGCACAAAATACTAGACTAGGATGGATCTTATCTGGTCAAGTAGGTGAACTCAACCAAAGCGAGACATGCCACAATACCATAGTCACATTGCATTCTACTCATACAGATGAGAATACACTCCTTAAAAAATTCTGGGAGTTAGAATCTGAGCCCAAGAGCGATTACGACAAGGTTTACTTAACCCCAGAAGAACAGAAATGCGAAGAGATATTTAAGGCCACGACTGAACGAGACGAATTTGGTCGCTATATTGTTCATATGCCTTTCAGGTCAGACGATCCTACTAGTAAATACGGTGGGTCAAAACAAATCGCTCTAAAAAGATTCTTAAGTTTAGAGAAAAGGTTAATAAGTAATTCTGAATTAAAAAACCAGTACTCTGCTATCATAAATGAGTATTTAGCACTCAATCATATGGAAATTGTAAGAGATAATATGAAAGAAGACTCCGTTTATTTACCACATCATCCAGTCGTCCGTAACGAACGAAGTACTACGAAGGTACGCATTGTGTTTGATGCCTCCTGCTTAGGTAATAATGGCGTATCTCTTAACCACGATTTGATGGTAGGTCCTAGATTGCAACCAGAACTTCGTCACATTGTTATGTGTTGGCGTTGTAACCCTATCTGCCTGGTTGCTGACATCGTCAAAATGTATCGTCAGATCAAGATATGCGATGAACACACAGATTTTCTGCGGATCTTGTGGCGCGAGAGACCAGATAACGAAATTCAAGTCTTACGTCATTTGCGAGTAACGTTTGGAACGTCATCAGCACCTTATCTAGCAGTGCGGGCATTACAGCAACTAGCTCAGGACGAAGGCGATCAATTTCCTCTAGCAAAAACCCGTGTTATGACCGATTTCTATATGGATGACCTTATGACAGGATGTCAAACTATAGAAGAAGGAGTACAAATTTATAAGCAAGTCACGGATTTGCTAAATCGTGGAGGTTTTCAGTTGCAAAAGTGGGCTAGTAACAACAGAGAACTAATGGGATTGATTGAAGGAGATAAAGAAATACTAGGGACACAAGAGAACATGGAAATAAAGACGGACAATATTTCGAAAATATTGGGTTTAACCTGGGACAAGAACTCTGATGAATTCGTGTATACTATTCAACTTAAAGATCTAGATTTACCTGTAACAAAGCGAAAGGTTATTTCAGACATAGCACGCCTGTTCGATCCACTTGGATGGTTAGCTCCAATAATCATCACTGCAAAGGCGTTCATTCAAAAAATATGGATGACCGGGATGGAATGGGACGAAGAGCTACCTCCATCGTTGCTATCAGAGTGGCTTGACTTTAGAAAAAATCTTAGTCATCTCACCAAGTTCCGTCTACCTCGTTGGATCAATATAAATAAGGATAACAAGATCCTGGAATTGCATGGCTTTTCAGATGCATCCAACATAGCATACGCCGCGGTAGTATACGCCCGTACAATCGATGATGATGGAAATGTTCATACAAACTTGGTGACTGCAAAAACCAAAGTTGCTCCTGTTAAGCAGGTATCAATCCCGAGATTAGAGCTTTGTGGAGCTGTCTTACTAGCAAAGCTGCTTCAAGAAGTTGCCTCAACTCTGAAAGTTCCCAAACAGCACTTATATGCGTGGACAGACTCATCCGTGGTATTGGCGTGGTTAAGCGGCCACCCTAGTCGGTGGAAAACGTTCATCGCGAATCGTGTTTCCGAAATACTTAACATTATGGATAGAAGCCAGTGGTCACATGTGTCGACGTCCGAAAACCCAGCGGATTGCGCATCTCGGGGAATAAGCCCTTCTGAGTGTAGCGATTTGCAACTCTGGAAAAAAGGTCCAGTATGGTTAAAAAATGAAAAAATAAACTATAATAGAGGAAATATACAAGAAACTACGCTAGAAGAAAGAAAAATAAAAACTAAAGGTCATGCAACTGTAGAATTGGATGATAGTCTATTTACTAGATTCTCTAAGTTCGGGAGGTTGATACGTGTAATAGCTTACTGTAGACGATTTTTACGTATGAAGAAATTTGAACCTAATAAAAATAAAATAACTACTTGGCTAACTACAAAGGAATTAAACGAAGCTGTACTTACCTGTATCAAACTCTGCCAATTCCAGTACTTTAGTGATGAAATAGAATCTGTGAAAAAAAACCGTAAATTAAATAAAAGTAGTAGACTTACCTCGTTGAGTCCTTTTCTTGACGATGAAGGGATCTTAAAAGTTGGCGGTCGCTTGCACCGGGCTTCTATTGATGAGAATATGAAGCACCCCATCTTAATCCCTCATAAATCACACTTGACCAATCTTTTAATTGCGGAGGCTCACGAGAGAACTTTGCATGGCGGGCCGCAATTGATGCTCAATTACTTAAGATCTAAATACTGGATACTCAATGCTAGGACTCTCGTTAGACAATATGTTCACAAGTGTGTTACTTGTATTCGACATTCGACACAAACACACCAACAAATGATGGGCCAATTACCGAAGGCTAGGGTGTCTTCTCAGAAGCCCTTCCAATGCAGTGGCGTAGATTACGCAGGTCCGATCAGCATCCGAACTTCTAAGGGTCGTGGTCATCACTCCACTAAGGGTTATATATGTTTGTTTGTTTGCATGTCCACTCGGGCTATTCATCTGGAAGTTGTCAGTGACATGACTTCTCAGAGTTTTCTTGCGTCATTTAAGCGTTTCGTAGCCAGACGTGGCAGAGTATTAGATTTGTGGAGTGATAATGGGACTACATTTGTTGGTAGTGCAAAGGAATTAAGACAGCTATTCAACGCTGAAAGGGATATGGTAGCTTCGGAAATAGCTGACTTCCTATCTATGAATGGTACGACTTGGCATTTCATACCCCCCCATGCTCCAAACTTTGGAGGATTGTGGGAGGCGGGTGTCAAGTCCACGAAGCACCATTTAAAGAGAATTATAGGCATCAGCACTTTGACATTTGAAGAAATGACAACTGTGCTGGCTCAAATTGAGGCTTGCCTCAACTCGAGACCGATCTCTCAGTTGTCTAACAATCCAGAAGACTCGTGTCCTCTGACGCCTGGCCATTTTCTTGTAGGTGAACCTCTTGTAACAGTACCTGATGTTAATTATGAAAATTCATCCACTAGTAATCTGAAGCGGTGGCATCTTACGCAAAAAATGCTTCAAAATTTCTGGCGTAGGTGGTCATTAGAGTACTTAACTCAATTGCAACATCGATATAAATGGACCGATTCTAAGCCTGAACCTGATATTGGAGACGTAGTTCTGGTGAAGGAGGATGGTCTACCACCCGCTAAATGGCTATACGGGGTTATTACAAATAAACATCCAGGTTTGGACAATATTACTCGTGTTGTAACCCTACGTTGTAAAAATAATGAGATTAAAAGACCTTTATCAAAATTAATTATTTTACCTGTTAGCACATAGTTATTGTTTACCATCTAATTGATGAAATTTTATGTATAGTTTATTTACTCAATATTTACAGTTTGTGAACTTACTTGAATGAACTCTTATTTTTGTTTTACTTGTTTTTTCTTTCTTTTTGTTGTTTAATTTTTATTTACATAAGGCATGAACTGTTATCGTAGATTTAAGGCCCTAGTTTTAGGTTTTAGTGCATAGCTATACATCTAATCTTTCATTTAAATTTATATTGTCATGTTAAGTTTGATGGACAGAGCCGTCCATGGTGGGCGGAATGTCTAATCTGTGTCAAATAACTCCTATAACTTTATACAAAAAAAACATTGTTTATCATTAGTTTAGTTCCGCTATTCGATAATAGATGGCGTTGTGCCGTGACGTCACATTTGTAAATCGCGGTGTTAAGATTCTCCTGCATTTAACGACCTCCACGGTACTTTATAGAATAAATTGTCTTACTCTGGGCACCCTTGTTTTATTACTAGGCGTGATATTTTTGGGACGTTGTACAACCTTGATAAGGTTTTAGGGTTGTTTTATTATTTTGCTATTTCACTGGAATTATGGAAAATAGAATTGAATAATTATTTCATTTGAACTGAATTTTAAAATATTCCTGGAATTTTAGTTCAGTCTTTGATATTTATAATCTGATCACAGCTGTTAGAGTTATCGTTTGAATGCACAGTTTATTTGAATAAAACACAAAAATGTTGTTGTGTTTTATTAAATAAAACAAATATCTTACTAAAAATAAAATAAACCTATTATCTCTCTAACAGCTAGCAATTGTATTTGCGACATTTGCAAAATAATATCTGCAAAGGTAAATACTATTTTGGAAACAACTACATGTGAAAACTGAAACGCGAAAATATCGAATTCACTCCCTATTTTTATTCACAACAAAATTTGCAAAAGCACGAAGTAGTTCCACTTTCAACTACAATGTGATATTCGGGTCCTATACATCCATCTTTTCCCAAACACCTTCGACACGTAAAGAATCACCAAAATATATTTTACGGCTGTGAAACTCCTAAACTGGAATATTTTCTATGTTGTGTGACAAAAATCAATGGCATTATAAGTTTGTTTTGTTTTTCGAGGTTAACCCTGACACTGCCTTCGTTTGCCCCAAAGCCATGGTTTTATTTATGTCTATTCTTGCTGTTAAATATGGTTGAATTATAAGAAATGTTCTGATTTATATGACAGTTCTTGTTTTAATATGGTGTTTGCATCAACACCACAAAACAAAGGACGTAAAAGGAGTACCTACACAAAGATCGTAGGAGATGGCGTTCTGTAGTTTATACAATAGCCATGGGGGCTATTGTGAGTTTGTGTGTATAGTCTCAGTTTCTAAACTAATTTAAAAATATTATAAAGAGGAAAGATTTGATTGTTTATTTGTTTGTTTGTTACGATTTAACTCAAAAAATACTCAACCAATTTTAAAAATTCTTTTTTCACCATTAAGGCGGAAACATACTTACGTGTCGTGGCGTGTCGTGACGCGCCAGAAGCAAATCGGTTTCATATATTTAATATGGTTAGGGACATATTTCCATGGCGTGTCGTGTCGCAACGATGTATGAAACCGAATGCTTCTGGCGCGTCACGACACGCCACGACACGTAAGTATGTTTCCGCCTTTATAAAGCTACATCTTTACCGAGTAACATAGGCTATATTTTATTATACTAAAATTTTCGCGGACGAAGTCGCGGATTAAGCGCTAGTAATTTATAAATGAGTTTATAGTTAGCCAGTTTGAGTATAAGTTTTAAGATTATGTTTATAGATTTTAAATTATTGTGAAATTGTGAGCCAAGTTAGAAAGTCACATAAACTGCACTTATTTTAATATTCAATAGGGTAAATGTGTTATTAAAATAGTGATATAATTATTATTCAATGCACCATTTTGAAATTCATTTCAAACTTGGGAAATGGAAATAGTTATTATAAATTGGATTAGACGAACTTTGCAATCCAACTTGTTTTTTGTTTTTTTAGTAATATAGGCAGATAGCAAAATAGTCTCTGCAGGCTTTTCTCTCTAGTTTTCCACAGACGTAACACTTTCCAATCGACATACACATAACCAGAGAGAATAGTCTCCCGTGTTCTGTGGTCCAATCTGTTCTCACCTCAGTGACAGTGAGGAGGTGGACATTATGAACATTGGGGTCAACAGGAAACAATCTTACGATACGATTGGCCGGTTTTTTTAAAATAAATGCAGCTAAGATACAAGTGACAATCATTCTGATGATTTAAAGATTATCTCAGTGTCACTTATGTTTAATTTTAGAATGGAAGATATTTGAAGCGTTCGGATCCAAACAAAAAGTATTATAAAACACTCTTTTCAGAGCAACTGTGTGACACAAGAGAGTCTCATGGCAATTTTTTGTGAGCGTTTAGTTTTTTTTACAACGATGTCTGACTGGTTTGTTATTGTGAAGTTAGAGCGGTAGCTAATTTCAATCCAAATTAAGAAATAGACTCAAATTCTATTTCCTATTGTTTTAAAATTACCTTTTATTGAAATAAATGGTTAGACTTTGATTTTGACTTTTCTGCTATCGTTGACGTGTTGTAGAAACGACACTTTTTCCTATTGTTTAGCCTTTAGCTGCCAAACTGTCTTAACTTTAACAAAAAAAAAAAACACTTTTTGATTAACAGTAGTACAGTTTTTGTACCCATTGTTGTCAAAGTGTCTCTATTATTGTTTTGTCTTTTGTATTTAATTCCTGGTATTTAATTCCTTCAAGACATTACATTAATTAACAAAAAACAGTTGGTCTTTGAGAGAAATAAAAGGATCTTTCTTCATTAGCGGCTTGGTCTTTATTTCATTATTCTTTGTCTAACTAGTTTATATTACGAGTACTGAAGTCGGAAAGTGGACGTTGATAATACTATTTTGTTCTTTGCCAAGATCTTTTTATAATGATCTTTTGAAGGAAATAATAGAGAAACAACGATACATCGTTAATATTATTAAACACGATAGATTTGATATCCGTTCTATTCTCATAGCGACACAAAACTTGCTAGCTTGGCACAATTTTTACGGTATAATAGAAACATGTAGATTTCTTCTACATTTACGATTAATATAAACGTAAGTACTCACACAAATTGACATACAGGAATAAATTTTGTTGTATAACCACATCATCATCATCAGCCTATATTGTTCCCACTGCTGGGACACAGGCCTCCTCTCCTATGAGAGGGAGTGGGCTGTAATCCACCACGCGGGCCCAGTGCGGGTTGGTAGATGTCACATGTCTTCGAATTTTTGGTTCTAGGACATGCCGGTTTCCTCACGATGTTTTCCTTCACCGTTTTTGAGAGCAGCGATGATGGAATAAATTACACAAAGTAATGCGCCTGCCTGGGTTCGAACCCACGGCTTACTGCTCGTAAGTCGGGGCTGCCACCACTGGGCCACCGCCGCTCTCTACCACACACAGATATAAAAAAAAACCGATCACATATTTATACCTTTAGGGTTTAGAATGATGTTCTTGTACGGACTCCATGGTAACTGTTTGTGCGTCCCTGCCATCTTGTATAATTTTATGGTGCAGTTTAGAAGAACTAAGTGGTCACACATAGCTCCGAAAAGTGACTTCGTTTTATCCCATTCACAGATTCCTTGCCAACAACAATCACAAAATTGTTGAAAGTTTTGAAAATAGGAAAAAAAAACTCTGGCTGTGGTCCTAACGAAACAATGATTTCAACGCCCCAATTTGTGCGCTTTGTACAGAAAGTAACAACAAATTCCAATGTCTGAAGGTCAAAAAAGATCCCTACAAAGGACTAAAATGACCTTCATGTGTCAAACGCGTTCTTTGACCTAGGTTTAGTAATAATTTTCGGGTCTAGATAACTGGGTCGCGCCGGCAATCTCCTAATACGGGCGACGGAAATCTCTTGTGATTCTGGTGACAATGGTGATGCGGCTTGGCGTGTGGTCCGAGGCATAAGCGTATTTTACTTAATATATATATATTAAGTTTTATAATGGTGGCGGTGGAATAAAACCAACGATGGATGACAAATAGGAGTTTATTCTCTTCACTTCAAACACTTGACAGACTTTAACAAACAAAGTTAGACTAAGGTTAAACCTATTAGTGGTCCTAGGGATGGACTGCGGGGCTATCCTATCCCTTCACCTCCTAGCTAGGCTGTTACTGAGGGCGACGGGGCCTCCGCTCAGGACAAGCTTATGACAACAGTAGTGACTGCGGGGCTATCGACCACTGTGCCTTCTAACTAGCGAGTGCCTAGTTTCTCGGTGGAGCGAGTTTATATAGGCGGTTTCCACAGATTAGTGTGTGTCTTCACGATCTCATGCTTGTATGTAGTTGTAACCTTCGTTGACGTCACGACACTTCACACGTCGAATGTTAGATGTCGCTAGTAGTCTGTAGGTACTGATATGATGAGGATATTATCTTCTTATCGATGATTGATCCTGTTTGTGTTGTGATCTACTCGGGTGGCTTAGTGTTGTGCACACACTCCGGTAGATGGCGTAAGGCGTCGTGTTATATTCTCCCCCTCTGGTACTCTATGGTCGTCCCGACTGAGTACCAGCATCATCTTGTTTGCGCGGCCTTCCTCTTCGCCGTATCGGGTAAGTTGGTTTGGATATCACGTTGTCCCTGTTTTCAAATTTCGTTATTGCTGACGTATGATACTTTCCAATAGGCTTGTCTGGAGTTTCTGAGTGAGCAATTTCATAAGTGGAGGTTCCATGTTTCTTTAATATAACATACGGTCCATCTCGTCGAGGAGCAAATTTCGAAGTAAACTGTTTATCGATGTTGCTAACGGGATGAGACTCTATCAAGACTAAGTCTCCAACTTCGTAGACTGGATCAGGTCTTCTCTTACTGTTTGCTCTTTGGCGTGTCGTTTCTTTGTTACACTCTATATTTTCTTTTGCTAGCTCCAAGTCTTGGGCTAGTTGTTTTAGCTTTGGGGTGATTTCTGCGACAAAGTTTTCTGATTCTACAACCGAGCTAAGATCATGTGTCAATTCATATGGTGTACGTAATTCTCTCCCAAATGTAAGGTAAGATGGTGAGAAGCCTGTAGTTTGACACTTAGCTGTATTCATTGCGAATCTTATTGTTGGTAAAGTTAATGGCCAATTCTGATGTTTGTCTTTCACCATAATTGCAATTTGTGACTTCATGTCCCTATTTTTCCTTTCAACCACATTTGGTTCAGGGTGATATACGGGTGTGAATATTTGTTGAATTTCTAAGCAATATGCTAGTTTTTGCATTATCGCTGATATAAATTGTACTCCATTGTCACTGATAATTTTCCTTGGCAACCCATACCGAAGAAATATTTCATTAAGTAAAATGATAGCACAATTTTCACTAGTTGCTTCATTTAGTGGGAATAATTCTACCCATCTTGAGGCAGTATCTTCTATGATCAGAATCCATTTTTCTCCTGACGGTCCCTTTGGTAAAGGTCCAAAAAGATCGATGGACAGTACCTCAAATCGTTGAGAGTTTGGGGTGGACTGGTATAAGCCTGCTGGCTTCTTATTAGTTGGCTTATATTTTTGGCATTCAACACATGTTTTTACATATTTTATAACATCTTTTCGTAGTCCCGTCCAATAAAAACTATTTGTTATACGTTGTATTGTTCTTTCTACTCCCATATGACCAGCAGTAGATGAGTCATGGTAAGCGTTCAGAACATTTTGTATTTCATGACGTGGAACTACTAGCTTTGCATTGTCGTTTTCTTGTTCCGGCATGTAAAGATACAGGACACCTTTATGGACTAGGTACCCTTTCTTAATGTATTCTACATAACTTGGTATTTCTTTTCCTTCTTCTAATATTTTTATGATATCTTGAAGGTTGTCATCTTTCATTTGTTCATCTCTTAACTGTTTTTCATTGTATCTAGGTAGATCTAACTCTGTGCTACATATTATGCATGTTCCATCGTGCTGCTCACACGGTGGTCGAGACAATGTATCAGCTACTACGTTAGTTCGTCCTGGAGTATATTGGATTTTGAACTCGTATGGTTGCAGTTGTAGTGCCCATCGTGCTAAGCGACCAGTTGGTGTTTTAAGATTCATTAACCATTTCAACGGTTGATGATCTGTAATAGCTATGAACTTCGTTCCTTCTATATATCCACGAAATTTTGAAATAGCCCATACTATGGCTAGTGCTTCCTTTTCTGTGACACTGTAATTGCGTTCAGCTTGTGTTAAGAGTCTACTTGCGTATTCAACAGGGTGCTCATTATCCCCCTCCCCCTGCACTAAAGCTGCACCAATGGCATACTGACTGGCATCAGTCTTTATAGCAAAGGGTAAGTCGTCACTTGCCTGTTTTAATACTGGTGACGTAGTCAAGGCATTTTTTAATTTGATAAATGCGTCTTGTTGCTCTCGTTCCCACTTCCAGCTTATTTTCTTTCTCGTTAGGTTAGTAAGTGGTCTAGCAATGTCTGCAAAATTATGAATAAATCTTCGATACCATGATGCGGTTTGTAAAAATGATACTAGTTGTTTTAGATTTTTAGGCGCCTGACGGTTTGCAATAGCAGAGATTTTCTCTGGGTCTGTTTTGATACCGTCTGCAACTATAAGGTGGCCCAGATATTTAATTTCTGAACACATAAATTTACATTTCTTTCTGTTGGCTCGTAGCTTGTATTCTCTCAGTTTTATAAATACTTCTCTTAAGTCATTTATATGTTGACTGAAAGTTATAGATCTTATAATAAGATCATCTAAATAGCTTAATACACACTTCGCGTGCAATCCTTGTATGAATTTGTCCATTAATCTTTGGAACGTAGCAGGCGCGTTTCGAAGACCGAATGAAACGGAAATTCGCTTGAAACGGAACGTTCCAAATGGTGATACAAAGCTTGTTTTATCGTAATCATCTGGATGTACCATAATCTGCCAGTAACTTGACTGTAAATCAATTGTTGACATGTATGGCATCGCTTTTGCCTGATGTAATAAATCATCAATACGAGGCAAAGGATATCTGTCTGGTTTAGTTATCTCGTTGAGTCGTCGATAATCTACGCAAACTCGAACATCGGTTTCTCCTTTTGGAACTAGAATTACAGGTGCTGACCATGGGGAATCGCATTCCTCGATGACGTCATCATTTATCATATCATCCAGCTTTTCTCTTAATTGTTTTTGCCTTGTTGATGACAATCTATAGGGCTTAACACTAATAGGAGGATGATCGCCTGTGTCGATTCTATGTTGTGTAAATGGAGTTGGTTCCGTGTTTTTCTCAAAGATGTCGCTGTGCTCAATTAACAATTCATTGAACATCTTTTGCTCATTGTTTGTAAGTATGGTTCCTTCATCGGGTTTTAAACAAAAATCAACAGAATACATAGAAGTAGGATTTATTGGTAAATAAACAATACGTGGATCAACACAAGATTTGTTGTCAGCGGGTTCTCGTGGACGTGTAGGACCTGGTGGCGTATCTAATTTGAGTAATGCCCATTTTGGTCGTTTGTTTATTGGTGGACTGTCTTGTACGTCGGATACTGACGGCGTTATGGGTAACGGTGACAACATGTCCAACTCATTAGCCCAATGGATGAACTCCGACACTGCCTTTATTTCAACTGGTTCCTTTTTGACTTCAAATGATATCCGCTTCACTGCTTTCATTGGTATGGCGTCATTGTTGAGTTGAATGAAGTCGTACATTGTTTGTGGTTCGTCAATAAAATTCCAACTGCGTTGTGGCGCATTAAGTATCATTCCTGCCTGTTCTAGGAATTCGATACCTAAAAGCGTTCGGTTGTCAACAGCTTCTGGTATGACTGACAATGTTATTGGTAATGTGCGTTTTCCAATACATATGTCAGTTGTCGTTGTTAACAAGTTTGACGTTTTCACCGTTCCATCTGCTAATTTGATGTCAGTTACTTGACGGTCAAACTGTGTTCCTTTACGTAACAACGTCTTATACAGTTGCATACTGGCAATACTGCGACGGGCAGCAGTATCTATGTATGCATAGCCATCTTCCCCTTTAATGTTTACCTTAATCGTCGGTATTTTGGCTTGTATCTTTAAATTATTTTGTACAACACAAAATGCGACGGGTTTTGGTGGCGTTTCCTTTGTTTTACAGGTATTGCAGTTACTTCTGTAAACACCTGGTGCTCCACATCCATAGCACGTGATGACTGGCTTCTTTACTGCTTGACATACTGCCGTTTCCTTTTGTTCTGCCAACCTTTTGCGACATACGTCATAAAGATGACCTTTCTTGCCACAAAAAGAACATCTTTTGAGCGTCTTCCGTTCTGATTGTGTTGATGCTGTTAATTCTCCAGCTTCCTTCAGCAGACTCTCAATATGACGACCACGCTCCAGAAGTTCAGCGAATGTCTTCACTTCCGTGCGAGCAATCTCCTTTTTGTAGGTTAGATTGAGAAGTCCGTAAACATAGTCCAAATGTTCCTCTTCCTTATGTCTCTTTGCAGGTAACTGACTGAGTAAGGCACGTTTTTCACACACAAACGTGTCAATTGATTCAGTAGTTTGCTTCTTCGAGTACACTTCTAAATAAATTTCGTGTGGCTGCATTTTTGGCGCAAAAGTAGATTTAATGGCGTCGAGAGCTTGGGTCCACTTTTTAATGTCGCCTTTCACACCGTTCCACCACGTTGCAGCAGTCCCAGACAATAACAAAGTTAAACCTTCTAAGGCGTCTTCGTCACTGATTTTCTCAATTTTTTTATATACTGAGATACTGGTCACAAATTCTTCCACTTTATCAAAATTTCGTTCACCGTCGTAACGCTTTGTGCACGCAGCAAAACTTTTAAAATGTCTATTACCACTTTCGTTCGCTTCTGTCACTTTTGTTATGAGTGCAGTGAATTGTTCCTGAGTCATCACCACCATCTCTGGTTTTTTCTCAGACATGTCGATACTGTCAAAATATTATAAATTCTCTTGAGGGTAGGCTTCTGTTTGTCCGACAATATGTGGGTACACCGTCGAAAATGAGGGTACTTCGATATAATTGTTGCGGGTAGAAGAAGATTTTTACGTTGGGCACCAATACATGGGTACACCGTCGAAAATGTGGGTACTCCGATATAATTGTTGCGGGTAGAAGAAGATTTTTACGTTGGGCACCAATATATGGGTACACCGTCGAAAATGTGGGTACTCCGATATAATTGTTGCGGGTAGAAGAAGATTTTTACGTTGGGCGCCAATATATGGGTACACCGTCGAAAATGTGGGTACTCCGATATAATTGTTGCGGGTAGAAGAAGATTTTTACGTTGGGCGCCAATATAATGGTGGCGGTGGAATAAAACCAACGATGGATGACAAATAGGAGTTTATTCTCTTCACTTCAAACACTTGACAGACTTTAACAAACAAAGTTAGACTAAGGTTAAACCTATTAGTGGTCCTAGGGATGGACTGCGGGGCTATCCTATCCCTTCACCTCCTAGCTAGGCTGTTACTGAGGGCGACGGGGCCTCCGCTCAGGACAAGCTTATGACAACAGTAGTGACTGCGGGGCTATCGACCACTGTGCCTTCTAACTAGCGAGTGCCTAGTTTCTCGGTGGAGCGAGTTTATATAGGCGGTTTCCACAGATTAGTGTGTGTCTTCACGATCTCATGCTTGTATGTAGTTGTAACCTTCGTTGACGTCACGACACTTCACACGTCGAATGTTAGATGTCGCTAGTAGTCTGTAGGTACTGATATGATGAGGATATTATCTTCTTATCGATGATTGATCCTGTTTGTGTTGTGATCTACTCGGGTGGCTTAGTGTTGTGCACACACTCCGGTAGATGGCGTAAGGCGTCGTGTTATAGTTTTTTTATTTTTTATTATTATAAATAGGCTCGCGTTTGACCACTATCTCACCTGATGGTAAGCGATGATGTGGTCGACGGTGAAGCACGCTTGCCTAGAAGAAACCTATTCACTCTTGACTTGAAGACCCCCAGATTGTAGCTATCGGGAAACACAGACTCCGGCAGGGAATTCCACTCCTTAGCGGTACGCATAATAAAAGTATTCCCAAAGCGCTTAGTGCGTATAGGTGGGATGTCTACCATGTACCGATGGCGCATCGCCGTACGTCTTGTAGTCCGATGATGAAACGGGCTAGCTGGAATTAGGTCATGCAATTCCAGTTTGCCTGATCTTTCCCACTCCTAGGTAAAGGCCTCCCCCCATTCCTTCCACTTTTCTCTGTGTTTTGCCTCGTCTCGCCAATTAATGAGAAAGCCATCCATTGCGTCCTGCCATCTTCTTCTTGGTCTGCCGCGACCCCGTCTGCTTGTCTCAGGACTCCAGTTTTGTGAAATGTGAACCCACAGCTTTGCTGGCATCCAGCAGACATGGCTAGCCCAGTCCCATTTTAGTTTGGCAGCCTTATGTGCAACGTCAGCAATTTGAGTTCTGGAGCGCAGTGTTTTATGTTCCTTATACGATCGTTAAGTTTTACGTTAAGTATGCTACTCTCCATTGCATTAATATATTTAGCCGAGTTAAAATTTTTGTGGTTGTAGCATTAATAACTGTTAATAATTTTGTTTGGAAAGGGGAATCTGATGTGTGCGGCGCACAATCGTTCATGCGGCAATGCTTGCTGGAGGCTTGTGGACCAAAACACATAACTTCAATGATTCAACGTAGCATCATGGCCCTATGTCTTGTCCCCGACGGACTAGGCAAGGATATACCTAATAGTACATTCACATTTGGCCACTTATATTTAAGTCCCATGTAACAGCGAGTGAGCCTATTGTCATAAACCGGGCAGAAATCTAGACTTTTTGGCTGCTACTAAGAAATTCCTAAAAGAAAAACCCAATAACACTTTGCCCGACCCTAGCATAGAACCCAGGACTTAGCAGTGGCGCTTGCGACCACTAGACCAAGGAGGCAGGTTTTAAGAGCGTTTATACCGTACGGCATTTCATACGAACTTTCAAGTCGTTATTTTCCGAAATTACTGAACATATTTTAATGAGACTTCCTACGCATAAGCAGTATACATCGGTCTAAAAAGGTACTAAAAAATATTTTCGAAATGTCTTTTAAAAATGAAGATAATTGGAAATTTCTGTTTCTATAGATAATTAATAATCGGTCTAATTTAGCTGTAACATTATTTTTCGAAAATGTTTTAGACCTATGTATACTGCTAATGCGTAGGAAGTTTCATTAAAATCTGTTCAGTCTTTTCGGAAAATAACGACTTGAAAGTTTGTATGAGATGCCGTATGGTGTAAACGCTCTTAAGAAAATATAATGAAAAAAATATAATAAATATGCTCTTAAAAATATAATGATGAATATTACAAACGTCATTACATAACCAAATACGTCGGCTTGTGTATTTAAACAAAATACTAGATGAATTCTTTAAAGCATTTGAGACACCTCAACAAACTGTAGACGTAGACATTTAATGAAATCGTATCCAACTGATACGATTGCCGTGTCAGTCATTTTTATAAACATAGATTTGATTTGATTCAAATGTATGTTTACAAAATAAAACTACTCTAGGTATGACATGTTCCAATACTTTCTTATTAATATGTCGTAGTTAGGTGATTTTATTTCGTTAGACTCGGTTATCATGTGGGCAGTTCTGCCCTCCACCACAACACACAACACAACCCATGTTCATGGATTTCGTGCTATGAAAACACACACAACATACAGTACACTGCTTTCATCGAACTAACAAATTACTTGAAATTAAAAAGTCAAAGTCAAAGCATTTATTTCAATTAGACCATTACAGGCACTTTTGAAAGTCAAAAAAACAAAATAAAACGCGAAGCTACAGTCCCAGTCACAAGGCATAATAACTTGTGAAAGTACTGTAGTTGCCCATTCCGTAGCGTAGATCTCTATGGAGAAGAATGGGCAAGAAACTCCATGGACACTCTTTTAAATCAAAATATGTTACAAAATCTTGGTTACATCATTCATGTAGAATCCAACACAATAACACTAGGCACCATGAATCGGGGTTACAGTTCCGGAACGTCTTGACTCCGCCGCGATCAGACACTCACTGTCCTGCAGCGAGCAAGAAACATCACGACTCTGTAAAAGCGCGCTTAGATGGGAGTAGACTGGTAAGTAGGTCACGTGATGACACCTTTGGCGCGCTTTCGATTCATTTTCTGTCCGTACTAATTACCGGATCCGACAAATATTTCAATTCAAAACTTTGATTTGGCTTTGTTTTTAAAGATATGTCATGCGATTTATAGAAAAGTATGTCAGAAGTAGTCATGCGCTCTGAATAAATCCGGACAAGAGCAAGAGAATCATGATATTTCTATGCAATTCATTTTCCTCTCTCGCTCATATCTTGCACCGCTTGCCACGGAAGTATTTCGTGGCTTTATTTCCGTCACGCCGTAAAAAAGCCAGCACCAAACACCAGCGCTGTGTGCGAGCGGTCGCCATGCTTGTTTAGATTCCTAAGAGTAGGGACACACCTGCTGAAATTATATCGCTGAAGTGTATGATGTGACGTTTTTAGTTGCTATTACGTGATGTATGTCAAAAGTTCCGAGTTGTAAAGGGTTGGTAAAACTGCTATAGAAGACAGCCATTTTAGTACATTATCTGTCAGAGTATGTACTAAAATGGCTGTCTTCTATAGCAGCCAGTATGCTCAGTGAGTTCGACGACACGGTTGGCGCAGTGGCTGAGCGATCGACTGCTGCGCTGCGTGTCGCGGGTTCGATCCCCGCACGGAACAAATATTTGTATGGCCAGATAGTTGTTCCGGGTCTGGCTGTTTGTGTATGTGAGTTTAAATGTTTGTAAACGCACCCACGATACAGGAGAAATTCCTAGTGTGGGGCAATGTTTTTATAAAAAAAAAAAAAAACTTCGTCCGGACTTCAGATACCAGAACCAACATTCTATTTTAGGCATAACGCTGCGTAGTAATCCTAACTAATATGTATTATAAATGCGAAAGTAAGCTTGTTTGTTACGCTTTCACGCGAAAACTACTCAACCGATCATGAAACTTTGTACACTTATTTTTGGAGGTATTAGAAGTAACATAGGCTATATATCATCACGCTACGACTAATAGGAGCGGAGCAGCAATGAAAAATGTTGCGAAAACGGGAAAATGTGACGCAGACGAAGTTGCGCGGGACAGCTAGTTATAAATGATATGTAGCTAGTTACTTCTAGTATTGTTAGTATTTTTGGTGAAGCTTGAGGCTAAATTATAACAGACGTTCGAGTCAATTTTCAGGTTAAGCGACGTTTGTCGGGGTTGGTCCGTAGAAGGGTTGATGGGCCACCCATGACGTACTAAGTTTTCTCCGTGCCTCGGAAAGCACGTTAAGCCGTTCGTCCTGGCTAACAATTTGTAGATATTTGACAGTTCTTACAGGTAGTCAGAGGCCAAAAAAGTCTGACAATCAATCTTACTAAGGGGTATCGTATTACCCAGTACTAACTGGGTTGTGGGAGTCAGATAGGCAGTCGCTCTATGTAAAATACTGGTATTCAGCTGCATCCAAGGGGGTTGCAGTCTAACCAGACTGCAAGCCAACCCCAATATCGGGAAAAGGCTAAACAGATGATGATGTAGCTAGTAATTTTAAAAACATTGCAAACGCTAAGCATTTCGTAATTCTGTCGCGTACTTTCCGCAGACGTGTCCCTAAACTTAGTTTGGGTACCTTGGAAATACGCGGCAAAGGTATTGTGTAAATAAAATGAACGACGATTGTGCGGCGGTTGCATTGTCGTTGTTTGACGAAACAAGACAAGTTGTTCGGGTTGCTAAAGATAAAGTGTTGTTTATCTTGTACGCGGAAATTAAAGCTGTTGTTTTGTTGCAGTTGTTGTTGGTTGACAACGAGACGGATTGTTTTGAAAATGTTTATTAAAAATAAGTAAAATTGTGTCGTCATAATTTTGAAAAATCTTCGTTTTTCGCTTGATGGTTTTGTGGTAATTTCTTGTAACTTTATGCAATGTTTGAGGGACTAAATCTGGAACAAGATGATCCGACAGAAAACCAAAGTTTTTGGCATATTAGCCTTGCGATCGAAGAGTCCAAGGAGGTTTGTTGCAAGGATGTTAAAAGCAAGTGAATATAAGTTATTGTTTTATTTGTAAAAGGCTGCTAAGTTCTAAGTGTACATATCAATTTATTTTGCTTTCTGAATTATTGTGATTATAAGATGCTATTTGACATTGTAACATGATGATTTTTAGCATTGGTAAAAAAGTGTAAGCTTCTTATGTATTTCTCAATAAATAAATAATATAACGCCAAAATTGTACACTTACTTCGCAACAAACGTTTTAACTTTGACTTTAGCCTATGTCCAGCTGTGAATTGCTACTAATATACATATCTTTGTGATTATTCAGGTGAAGAAATGATAATTTTCTCAGTTGCTTAACAATGATTGCCAGTTTACTACATTCGAATCCAGCAACTGCTCAAGTTACACAATAGCGCCACCAATTTGATGGCCGATGTAAAATGAATCATAGCGAGCTTATTACGGATGTTTGTTGACGCTGCAAGATCGAACTCGATAAGATTCTATTACTTTTGTATCACACGCTGGCTTACGACTTACGAGTCGTGGTAGTAAATCGTATGTACTGGAAAACTGCAGGTTTATTGACAGATAACACGTGTTTTGTGGGGATGTAAAAAAGGTATATATCAAGGATGGTCTGGTAGAAATATTGCAAGGATTCCAAAACTATCCACATTTTCATAGTTGGAGATTACATCACGACTGTTTTCACTGCAAGGTTAGGTAGAGGTGTATGTAAACCTACCAATATTTTCGGTTATGTTATTTATCATAATGGCTGGAATCACCCACACTGCTGGGTATAGGCTTCCCCTATCAACCAACCACTAATCCTGATTCTAGGTTACGACTAACAATTTCTAACAGAAAAAAAAAACAATTTACTTGAGACTAAATGTTTTTTAGCAGCGCTAGAGACCACCAGACTACCGCGGCATTTATTTGAGGGACAAAGTTCACAAAGATATTCAGTCGATGCATGTTTGGATGGCTAAAAGTTAAATAAATGTTTCCGTGTTACAATTTTCCAGATTTTCTCGTATAATTCGACTAAAACTTTATATAATTAGCTGTCATCCGCAAAGCGTAAACTATGCGAGTCGAGTTTTACCTAGATTTTTAAGCTGATGTGGGTTGAATATTAAAATTCTCGGAGCGACTGCCATCTGACCTGTAGAACCAGGCTAAGGATCAACAGCCAGGTTAAAATGGTGATCTTAGTTTAAGCTGGCTGGTCTACAGTTTTCTTTATTCCCATTTCATTTCAATAATAATTGTCTGGCTACCATGACAATTAAAACCCCTCTCCCTGTTTCTAGAAAGACTTTGAAAAGTATTGTCATAAATAACATTGCTACGACGTAAAATATGCGAAAGTTTGGATGGATGGGATGTTTGTTACTCAATTCTGCAAGAACGGCTTAACAGATCTGGATGAAATTTGGCACAGAGACAGATTATAGTCTGAAATAACACATAAAATCCTTTTTATCACACATTTTCTTCAAAATTTCCACGCGAATGAAGTCACGGGCAACAACAACCGCTAGTAAAAAATTATGTGTGTATGTTTGTCCTCTAAGCGGTTCTAAACCATTGATTCGATTGTGGTGAAACTTTGGCTTTTATGTAACCTGAGAAGGCTCCTGGCACAAAAAAAAACTTTATATTTATGTGGCTATCAAAGTTATCTCTAATACAATGTCACATTATCTAGGTCCTTCGGCAACCTAAATAAATTTTGCTTAAAAAATCTAGTTAAAAACAAAGTAACACCTTACCGCGGTAAGATTTTACAGCATTTACGAAGTGTGATAAGTTCATTTTATTTTCTTTTAACTTACAAAAGTATTTTGTTTGCATTTTAAAAGTTACTACGTGTTGTTGCAGGTTTTTTGTTTAAATTTTATGTTCGCAACGTTTACAGTGCTCATTTTCTTGCTTGCTTAACATGAATACTTGTGAAACGACTCAATGCTGTGTGAATATAACATGCAATGCTGGCAGAGCGTGTAGTAGTTTAGTTTGATAGCATTTCAGTGTTAGAACTGGATTTAAACATGAATATTAGAAGGAGCAAAAAGGGAATTAAAAGCTTAGCTTAGTTGTGTTTTATTTTACTTCTGATATTAACTACACAATATTTTGTCAGTCGTTACAGGTAGTCAGTGTCCCAAAAGTCTGAAAACCTGTCTTATTAACGGGTATCGTATTACCCAGTACTAACTGGGTTGTGAAGGTCAGATAGACAGTTACTAGTATTCAGCTGCATCCGTTTAGACTGGCAACCGAACCCTACATAGGTTACAAAGCTAAGCAGATGATGATGATCAGCTAATCAACGGGGATCTTATTATAACAAGTTTAAAAATCATTTTCAGTGATTTTATCGACTTTTCAGTTCCAGCGACACAAAACAATCTTATGCAACGAAGATAAAGATCATTTTGATGTTGACAAAATCAGAGGTAAAATAATAAAATGTACTTAGTAGTTTCTAAGGAATAGCTAAGTTAAAGTTACATAAATATTGTCAAAAATATAGCAATAACCAAGTAAGGGTGGTTTTATGCTGCTTTCTACAAAATCGAGAGCGAGAAATAAGAATACAAGAAACCCTTATTTTGAATACAGTAAGTATTTAGAAGTCCAGACAAGTAACTAATTAATTAGCGAGCTCTAATTAGTGAGCCTAAGTTCTACAGTTCGCCTTCAAACTAAAATAGGAACATTACAGTAGACTAGACCAACCTAGCCTCAAGTTTTTAAAGCGCCGACGTTTCGACTATATTCTTGTTATTGGCCGTAGTCTAAATAAAAGCTTGAGTATTTAAGAAAAACTTTTAACAGGAAAAATTGGATGATGTGATGTGAGTATCAAATATAGGCCAATAAGATCATCATCATCAAAAAGATCATCGTCATCATCAGGTATGAAGAACAGGGTATAAAATTCTTCATCCCCATACAAATGGGAAGATCGTCTGCCCGTCAGTTTTTGTCAGGATAACTTTAGTAGCGCGATTATAACATTAGTTCTTCATTTTGTGTCACAGAGGATGGATAATAAGTTTTTTACAATGTTGCTGTGGTACTATTTGTAGTGCCTCTACACGTGCATTACAGTAGTATAAAAATCTGGATCTCGACCTCTGATGACGATTGGCAATAGGTCACCCCAAAGCACAGTCACTACCATCCGTTCGTTTTATGACGACAGGCCGTGTGTCGACGGCGCGTTCGTGTTCCACGCGCGCCTCAAAGAGATGTCAGTAAATCGGAGGGGTCCGAGAGGGACGAGGCCTGCCAGGGCTGCGGGACTATTCGAAAGAGATACCGTGGCCCTGGAAAACAAAGGGCTAAAACGGTACATGGATGGGTTTTAGTCAGTACAAGACACCCCTTCCGCTCTAAACACGCCCAATCGTACAAAAAAAAACACTGTCACTACAACTGACCACGTGTTACCTGCATCCCGCAAATTTCAGTGACCTAGCTGAAGAAGAAGAAAAATAAGAGAAGAAGTTATTGAAAAGCTTATCGACCTACAATAAACAATCCGTACCTCAATGTTAATAATTAAAAGCGGAAGTTACCCTGTTTGTCGATCTGTCTGTTTGCCTGTCCGTGCGCTAATTTTTCACGCAGTTACGGCTGAACGGTTTTCGATGTCTGGCATACGACCTTATAGGTTACGTTATAAGATAGTAATATACCCATATTACATTTATAACCAATAATTTGCAACCTGAACACCGGCGATGTCTCGGCCAACCACTAGTTTTATATAAAGAAAAAAAATGATTCAAATGCGTACTCTTAAGCGACGAAAAACTGTTATATACACACATTCTAGCCGCTCAAACTTGCTGATCAGGTACTACCTATAAATAAACCTTTCTATCCATCTCCAGAAATATCAGTCAGACGCTACGTCAGCGGGTCTCCTACATCTGACGATATTAAAACACCTGTTCCACGACGAAGGATTATGTAATGTCAGGTTTCTTGCACCGTGTCAGCGATATTTTAAAGTTTCATATTAAGTTATACCGATCCTTTAACTTTTTGAAAAATGTTGCTGTCAAATGTTTTCGTTGTATTATCATGCAATAATCTAATATAATTTAGTCTTCTTAAATCTTCGTTGGTACAGTGGGCCTGATAACTGCATTAGGAAAACCACGCTTACTGCTACGATATACGATATAAGTTGCCGTCAATGTCAGTTAGTTACCACTGGTGAGCGATTGTGACTGCTCTAATCAGACATCTGCTTCTTTTGCAATGGAAACTAATTTTGAATTTGAGGGTCTAATTTTGGATACACATTTTTAAAGCAAAGTGCATATTTTTAACATTTTTCAACGGATGATCAGACAGTTGTAACATGGTTGTGTTTCCACAAACACAACCATGGTACAATTAAATTATTATTATTTATTATTTATTATTATTTAATTACATTTACTCTTTTCTTCTATTAAGTTGAACTGTCATGATCCCCGATGATCGAAAGAAATGATGTTAATTGATTACGGAAAAACCTAAATGATTCATCATCGTTCAACACATGAAAAGTAGATAACATTTTCTCTTATTTTAGTATGTTTTTCCTAAAAGATCGTAGCTACCATATTTTGAAGCAGTTTCCGAACATCAGAAAGTAATCCGAACATGCATTTAAGTAGCAACATTCTTTCGAAACGTGCTAACAGCTCTGAGGCGTATTAAAGTGCATCAATACAGCGTATATGGCCAGCATTCACTTACATGGATAGACGAGTAAATATTGTATTAGGAAATATCTGAAAACTGGGTTTAAAACTGTTTTGAGTTTCCGATATTTCGGCGCTGTTTTTATCCGTGAACGTTCACGGATAAAAACGGAGTAACGGAGTCAAAATAAAATAAAATATTTTACATAGGCCTGCATGGGCACTTATAAAACGTCAACAAAAGGTGCACGAGTTTATCCGTGATCATGGTGTTTGTCTATCATAGTAGTAAATATCCCGTTATCAGTATTAAAGATAGTTAGTGACCATGACAGTTTAAAAACTTATATTGGTTTTCGATACAGTTCCGGTTACCAGACCCAAAAAAAAAAACTGTGGAATGAATAAGTGAAATTAAAACTTAACTGAATTCGTAAGTTAATTTTAAATTTTTGGGTTATACGCAGTTACGACTTTCGTAAATTACCTAAAACATTTAATTTCAATACTAAACGTAACTCGATATTGAGCTCTAAAGCCACTGAATTCGAACGTATTTCCTCTCCGGATTCTATTTTATTTTTACGACTTCAATTCTAAGCTGGACCAGTTTCATTCAATATCCTGGATACCATCCAGGCGCTAAATTAGTCTGTTTCCAATAGTATTTATTTTAGTATTGTTTCTAATTAGGTTTTACATAAAACCTAGGGTTGTGAAATGGAAATTTAATCACAGTTTGTAAGATGGCTTGTATGCTACAGTAGCTGAGCAATTATTGGGATCTGCGTTTTACAATTAATTCTCATATGGAATTAACTGGTTTCTATTTTCAGTCTAAGCAGACTCGAGAATCGATTCACGATTTTCACGTTTTTAATAGGTTGCTGTTACTTAATAATAATTATTAACAATTTTGCCTTTTTTTATGGATGGGAAATCATCAAATGACCCGGGGCCCCCACTCTGGGCGGAACGAGAGGGAGGGAGTGTCAGTCTTGTACTGACTAAAACCCATCGATGTTCCTGCTTAGCCCTTTGTGTTCTAGGGCCACGGTATCTCTTTCGAACAGTCCCGCAGCCCTGGCAGGCATCAGCCCTCTCGGACCCTTTCCGATTTGCTGACATCTCCTTGAGGCGCGCGTGGAACACGAACGCGCCGTCGACACGGCCTTTCCCTTTAAAAGTGGCGATTAGTAACCATATTGTTGCCAGTTCAGACTCAATCAAAATCTAGAACACAGGTATTCCAGTTCGTTCTAATAGCCTTAATTATGTAACATCCATAAACAGTAGAATATAGGCCGTTGCCGGCAGCCTGTTATTTATTAAAGGCAAATTGTGGGTACCGTGCAATAATAGCAGGATGTGACGTCGTACAGCTCTGCTTCGAGCCTTTTGCTGCTCTAGAAATCTAGTATGTGTGTAGGTTTCATTTGGATATGGTATACGGGGATTTTGGAATATTTACTGGATTTTGACGTACGTAAGTCTGAGAACTTCGCTCCAAAACCCAAATATCGGATGCTGGCTTTATATACTGCTGCTAAGTTGAAGTGGAACTTGGCTGGTCACATCTGCTGCATGTCGGAGGTGCAATGGGCAAAAATAACCACTTAATGGATACCAGACAGCAAGAAACGACAACGCGGCTGGCCCAGACGGAGATGGCGGGATGAGTTGGACTCGTTCCCTAAGGATTGGTCTACAATCGCACTAGACCGCGAAAAGTTGAAGTAGGGAAGGGAGGCCTTTGCCCTGCAGTGGGACAATATAGCTTATAATAATAATAAGTCTAAGAAGTCAGTGTAGAGAATAGCCATTTTTTTGTTTGCCCTAATTGTTGTTCTAATTTATTACAAACATAATCATTCTCCGACCTTTTTTCCAATTTATTTGAGATTTGCCCAGTATTCTTTCTTCTTCCATACTTCTCTTTTACTCGTCACCTCAGCAGTCATCAAATCAAATCGTTTATTTCAAGTAGGCCAGTTACAGGCACTTTTGAATAGACGAAAAACAATAAGCCACATGCCTCCTTCTTATCCTAGTTCCTCCACGTTTGCTGCATACGCTCGTGTCGGTTCTTCGTTGTAACCACGTTTGAGCCTCGTTTCACCTAGAACACCATTTTGTGTAATAATATCATAGATCTTTTTAGCCTGTTTTACGTACCTAATAATCTCGTACTTATGAAGCAATTTTAACGATGAGTTGTTGTCCTTAAACAGGCCCCTTAAGAGCGGGACTTACGAGCAACGTAAAATATTTATAACCGAATAAAATAAAAACGGTTAGTATCTAAACACACATGGATAACATTTTTATTTTGCAAATATTTTCAAGCTGTTAACTAATATAACATTACATAAATATTCACGCCTGTAATCTCCAAAGCAGAGGTATATCTACACTGCACCTACATTTCAATTAATATGGGGCGAGCCTATTGCTACGCTATTGCTGCAAACTTATTGTATCTATTGTCGTTTTGCTAGGTTTGGCATAACAAGAACAAAACGCTTGTTCAGAACACAAATATCAAGACAGCAATTTTTTTTTAATTTTCATTAAAAATAACGACAAGTAATGGCTAGTACAAAAGTTTTTGATTGCACTACTAACTTTTGCCCATCTCCATAATTATGAATCTTAAAACTTATGTATCAACGGTCTCACGCTTACTGTACTTATTTTAAGGTCGAAATTCCTGTGTACTTTTACTTGGCAATAGCCGAGCGGCAGTGCCATTAACGTTAAACGACGTGTATGATGTACATTCGAGATGGTCATTATTTTAATGATAATAGTCATATATTACTTTGGAAAACCTTCAACGATACATGACCACATTGTTTTTGCTATTAACAATGGAAATGGCCAGGGCTGCCTGGTTTAGTGGTCCATCTTGATTATTTCCATCATCTGCCTAGACTTTTCCCAAGTATTTTGGGGTCGGCTTCCAGTCTAACCAGATGCAGCTGAATACCAGTATTTTACATAGAGCGACTGCCTATCTGACCTCCACAAACCTGTTAGCACTGGGTAATACGATACCCCTTGGTAAGACTGGTTATCAGATTTTTGGCCTTCTGACAATTACAGAGACTGCCTAAGCTTTGCAAATGACAGCCGAGACCAACGGCCTAGCGTGGTTTTCGAGGCACAGAGGAAACTGGGTATGGTATGGGTTGACACCCATCTATGGACCAACTAGGCAAGCGCGACTTAATCCGAAAATCGACCGGAGTGGCTGTTATCATTTAGCCACGAACTAACCCTTTTTCTTGGCTTATCAGAACAAACTAATCACGCGACTTCTCAACGTACCGATCCCAATGATTTTTGTATTTATAGAGGCATAGTAATTATATCTACAAGTTTATAATAAAATCTGACGTAACAGTTATGTCCATAATGTCCATCTAGCCAGCAGATTTATCTTATACAGGGTAAAGTAATTAAAACATTTAAACGACAACTTTTTTTTTCAGTCGATACGTACAAACGAAAATAAAATTCACCCCGTAAAAATACTGGCAGCTTCTTTTTCATAGTATTTTCTGGCAACCCTATTCCCGTATTAATGTAATAATACTTTTATTACGACAATTTCCAAAGAAGGCAAGAGACAAGACAAAAGATATTCATGAATAAATTGTTTATGATAGCATAAATTAAGTATGTCTTTCTTTTGATGTAGAACAGACGGGCAACATTGAAATGTCTCTTTTCTTTGATCTAATTTGTCCTAAATTGTTGAGAATAACCACTTGAGGCCTTCGTGTGGAGGAGTGGGGCTTAAATTTTAATGTGGCAATCGATTGAATCAGGTAACACTTTTATCTAATGTAGCCGACCCATAATGTTCTAATGAAATATATCAACTACACTTTGCTATGACACTTGCGTTTTAAATAAAAAAATCACAAGAACAGCACGCGTGTGTCTTGATGCATGTCGCATCGTCTGAGTTAGGGAACGAGGCGTTCAACTTCTAAGAATTCGAAGTGGGTTTCAAAGTAGGTTAGGCAAAGTTGTAATGACACCCACATTTTGTTAGTTATGATTAAGTCCTATGTTTTAGGGGAAGAGCCTATTACTTACTACCAACCGGTACAAGGATTACATAAGGGACCGAAACGTGGTCGCTCACAATAGGCCTCATCAAAAGGCTTCAAGTCACCCAAAGGGCAATGGAGAGGGCCATGTTCGGAGTTTCCTTGCGTGATCAAATAAGAAATGAGGACATCCGCAAGACAACCAAGGTTACCGACGTAGCCCGAAGAATTGCCAACTTAAAACCGTGACGTGAACCGTTAACCTGGTGAAGGTTGCAGGGATTCACTGCATGCGAGTGGCACGGAACTGGTCAATGTGGCGACACTTGGGGGAGGCCTATCTCCAGCAGTGGACGTCTTTTAATCTAACCAATTTATCTAACCAATGGCGATGACGAATCCAGACTCGTTGCTACTGAAAATTTTCTGATGGAAAAATTCAATCTCACTTTGCCTCACCTGGGATTCGAAGCAAGGACCTCAAGCTTAGCAGTCACGCTTGCAACCACTAGGCCAGCGAAGCAGTAAAATAATTCTTCAAAGTAGTCCGTCTGTACCAAACATAATTCATAGCAGTACCGGCGTTGTTTCATTACGTGTAATCTGAAGTTTTATACACCGTAAAGACAGATTTTGTAATTTAAGGCGTAATTTCAACTTAATAGAATTTAAAATGATTTCGTATAAATCTTTTGGGAAGTAATTCTTTCTTTATGAAGAAGAAGAACCTACAAAACAATGATAGAATAGTTAGGTATATAGTTTTTTAATGCAAATTGAAGATCAAAGTTTCTAATACAAAATGATTTTCTTGGTTTTTGTAGAAGCTGATTATTTTTAGTACTAAAAAAGCAAGCGTTTGGCCGCACCGACTCGACTAATGTGAAGCGATGATGCGGCCTAGCACGCTTGCTTAGAAGAAACCGATTCAATTCACTCAAACTTTGAAAAGTCAAAGTCAAAGTCAAAGCATTTATTTCAATTAGACCATTACAGGCACTTATGAAAGTCAAAAAAAAACAAAATAAGTCCCGAAAAGATCTAGATTATAATTTTCAGAGAATTGAAAAGTCGGCAGTATTGCATTTTCGCATGTCTTTTACATTTATCATTGTGTTATCAAACCCTATAGACACATGGACAGCATTATAAAAAGATGGATACTTTTTTCCTAGTTTGTCCTCGTTTCTCTGTTTCCCACCTCTAAAGATTATCGCATAATATTTAATGGAAGACAAGTACACTACAATTTAACTGCTTCAAACTGCAAAATAGTTAAAAGAAAAATGTAAATTCATGTAACATCTGGCGCAACGAGTTTTCAAATTACGACATTTTGCAATGTTTATGCATCAGTTGAACTTAATTAAAATTTTAACAACATTAAAATATGCATTTTATTTTAAAATTAAAATGCAGTTCTGAGAACTTTTTCACTGCAATATTTTTAAGCCTTTTTCGTGCCACTACTATAGGAGGAGGAGCTCGTGAATAATGACAGCCGCTCGGGTTGATTGCTAGGTTAAACCTCATTTGCCTAGGTTGGTCGGTGGATGGGTGCACCCATTTCATACCGAGTTTGCTCCGTGCCTCAGAAAGCACGTTAAGCCGTTGGTCCTGGCTGTCATTTGTAGATCTTCGATAGTCGCTATCGGTAGTCACTTGCCCGATGAGTCTGACAACCACGACCACGACCACGAGTTTGACGACACGGTTTGCGCAGTGGCTGAGCGATCGGCTGCTGCGCTGCGTGTCGCGGGTTCGATCCCCGCACGGAACAAATATTTGTATCGCCTACAGATAGTTGTTCCGGGTCTGGCTGTTTGTGTATGTGAGTTTAAATGTTTGTAAACGCACCCACGATACAGGAGAAATGAAATTCCTAGTGTGGGGCAACGTTTTAAAAAAAAACAGTTTTACCAAGGAGTGGGTCTATTACCCAGTACTAACTGGGTTTTGGAGGTCAGACAGTCGCAGTAAAATACTGGTATTCGGCTGCATCCGGTAAGACTGCAAGCCGAACCCAACATAGTTGGAAAAAGGCTAGACAAATGATAACAAACAACTTTCCCTAAGAAACATTTTTTTTATACTGATTCAATTTTATCACAAAACACAACAGCCATATGAAATTATACGGGGTTGCGAGTTATGCGGGTGCTCTGCTTATCCACTGTGGTACGGAACGATAATAATGAGAAAGAACGCCGCAACGAGGCTAACAGCTGATAGGTTACAGGCGTACGCGCGCATGAATTTCATACGGCTGTTGTGTTATTGTGATAAAAGGGAAAGAATGAAAAAAAAATCTTTTTGGTAACGTTGTTTGTTATTATGAGTACAATTACGTGTTTAAATGTCGGTCAATAATTACTAGTCACCCTATATATACCATTTAACGTTCCTATGCTAATGAGACAGGCACCACCGTTCAGACATGTGTCCACTACTGGAGATAGCCCCGCAAACATTTCCACTATGACATGTCCTTTACCTCCCAAATCCATCAGATTTTTGTGACTGACCAGATCATTTGTCCTCCTTGCAGAAGTGTTATATACTGTGCCTGTGCAGGGTCATGTCCTGCGACAAATAAATACAAGGTGTTGTTTTTCATCCTCGTCAAATTCAAGGAGGTAACTATGCTAATGATTCTCGTCCCGAATCAATAAAAAAATGGGTATGTATTTTTTTTTTCTTATTTACGGAATTCGGTAAGTGTGAATCACCTGTGTTTTAAACGCAGGTCGTCCAATTCTGGCCCTATTACCGCGATTTCATACGCACAAACAATCTCAAACGTTTATTCGATAATTTCATATTCCCTAAACCACTTTATGGGGGTTATTCTGAAATACTGACAAACTTAAACAAGCAAAAATACAGCGTTTACTAATAATTAACTAGGTACCGTAATTTTAATGGATTATTTATGTCTTTTGTGACAACCTCCTGAATTTTGACGAGAATGCAAAACAACAGCTTGTATATTTTCATTATTTCTTCTCCTTTCCTTACGGTACGAGTACGCGAACTTTTTGCATCAGCCCACCATCAGCCAGCCATCTTTTCTGTGACTAATGTGCAAGCTGCATGCTGGTTGTAAAACCGCATAATACCCCACAGCTGTTACCAAAGCATCTATTGAATTTTAAGTTATGATATTTTGATGTCACATCGCACGTACGCGGAGTGTAAAAAGTCATATACTTAGCTATCATCTGCGCTTTTTGTACAACAACATAAGTAAGATTGAGAATATTGTTTTTTTCTTTTGGAAACAATAATCACAAACAAACGCGCTAACATCCAACAACAAATGCGGTGGACAAAGTAAGTATAATGTATGTCGAGTACAGCCAGTAAGTTATAACATATATAACTTACTGGCTGTACTCGACATGCATTGCAACGCACTTTTTCCTCCTTTTTTCATTGTTTTATTGGTCCAAAACCATTTTCAAATTATTGCCTTTCTAAAGAATTTGGTTTGGGCCACATCGGTTCGATGGTTTCAAGGTTAGAACATAGGTAGGTAGAAATATTTTTCGTGTCATAAATATAGATTTTTTTACTATAAGTACTTAATATACGTAAAAAAAGTTAGAACTGTCTTTTAATATTTCCAAAACCTCCTAAGAAGGTCCTATGAAACACCACAACAAAAAGTAAAGAGAAAAATAGGTGATTCCGTAAAGTGTCTTTTTACACGTTATGTTCACCAACATTTCAAGACCCATTACGCCCGGTATATAGTAAAATTCCACCATTAAAGCAATAAGACTCCAACTTTATAATACCCTAACTATTTTATTATTTGTTTGGGTGTTGCCAGTTAATGGGTCACGCGAAAAACTACATAACGCGTTTAATATTTATAGTCTGTCAACATTTCTGGCTTAACTATCGTCCTTGGATTATTTGACGGGTTGTTAGAAGTTAATGATTCGTTACGTTAAGTGGAACGGACGAGAAATATTTTCTTATGTCCTTTATTTTGAATGCCGTCAATGTATTGATGGGCTTATGTTGCAGGAAATGGGTTAACATATCATTGGTTTTGTGCTTATGTTTCGTGGCTTTCAAGGGTATATGTTGTCGTAATAATACATGGTGTAAATCACCTCATCACGAAGCCGTCAATCAAGCCTTCTGTACATGAAACTAAGTAACTTTACGCAAAAAATATTGCTGGGAAACGACTTTTTTTTGGGGGCTGTAAAAACATGTTTTGTGGTAGAACTCAATGTAACGCACTCAAAACATTGTGCTGATGGACGGATTGAATAGTACGGGGGTCGTGGAGGTGTTTAAAGTAAAAATCTTACATTAAAAACTTGTATTTATAAAAAATACTTGTCAAAAAGTTGGAACTTTGACCCCAAATATCTCCGTAACTAGAAGGTTACCAGGTATGGTGTAGAACAAAAAAAATATCGCAATGGCAGGGAGAACCAGTGCCTTTCGGCTTCGTTAAGAGGTGTTTTACACCCTTTATATAGTGATGGTCAGTTTTCTGGCAGTCTTTACTGTCTTCATCTGCCTAGCATGTTCCCAAACTTTGTTGAGCGTCAGCATCCAGTCTAACTGGATGCAGCTGAGTATCAATATTTTACATGAAGCCACAGCTTATCTAGCAGTCTTTACTATATTAACCAAAATTTTGCCATCAAGAAAATATGCTATTGTGCCTTGTCTGTAGTTGTGTACGTGAAATAGTTACTTTACAATCTATCATATTTTCCAATCTTTGATTATACACAAAGAAAGCCTACCTTGTAAAAAGTTTGCTAAACCCGTTATTAATGATCGAACTTAAGTACAAAATAATGAAAACTATTAGCGAAACAAAATAATTAAAACCATACACACACACAAAAAACCAAAAACGGAATCATTATCTCAACAAATACTTTTACGTATCTATACGAAACTCAAAATACAAAATTAAAAATACCTACCATACGTCTCTCTAAGAGATACTGAAACTTTTCAGCAATTAGACCGAAAGCTCTCTGCTTTAAAGTGTTATTAAAACACATCCCCCGAGATTTCGCTCCTCATGAAAATACGAAGCAAATGAAATTATTTTTTGCTTACTAAAATGTGGAATGTGAAATTGAAAATGCAATGTGTTTAATCAGTTCAAAGAACTGATTTGGTTGTTTCGTGATGCAAATGATGGAATAGGTGCTTCTGTTTTGTTTTTGTTTGGGTATTTTGTGATAGCGGATTTTTGGGTTTATCTTTTTTTTTGTATTTCAGGAATTACACAGACAGGAAGGACAGTGGCGAGCCGGTAACGCTCCGACTTACAAATTGTACATTGTGGGTTACATCCAAGGCAGGCACGTTATTTTATGTAGTTTATTTCGTACTCACTAGTACCAAAACTAACAAAAAAAAACAGCGTAAGGAAACCTAGAAGCCATTATTTTTTAATTCTTTGCTTCACTCTAGGAATTTCTCCTGTATCGTGGGTGCGTTTACATTTAAACTCACATACACAACCAGCCAGATCCGGAACAACAATCTGTATGCCATACAAATATTTTTTCCATGCGGGGATCTAACCCGCGACACGCAGCGCAGCAGTCGATCGCTCAACCACTGCGCCAACCGTGCCGTCACATGCAATTCGAAGACATGTTACATCCACCAATTCACATTAGGCCCACGTGGAGTATTAAGGCCTATGAAGTTATAGCCCGATTAAAATTATATGCCAAAACATAAGCATATAGCATGGCTGGCTGCTCATTGGTCCCAAGCGCGACTGAGCATGAGGTCTTGGGTTCGATTCCCGTGTTGAGTAGAGTAATTAGAGTTTTCTATCAGGAATTTCTCAGTAGCAGCCATGGAGTCTGAATTTGTGCCCTGTTGATGGCGTTAGGCTTGTCCCCAATGGGACTTAAAACATCACTGGTGAAATTTCATGTTAGGTACACCTCTCCTTGACCCTTCGCAGATTACAGGCGTGATCATGGACAAGTTTCACAAAAATATGGATTATGGTAATCTTTCTACTGTTTCCTCACTTAATTCTTTCCCCATTCTCAAATTAATTATTTCCCAATTCTTACAACGAATAAATTACTAGGAAAAATATAATCCAGTCCACATAATCAGTTCCCTTCAACATAATGGATGAGCCCCACCCCTTACCATAGCTCAACTAATTTCTAAACGAGAACGTTAAAAAGTAATCATGGTACAAAGCTACCACTTAAGACATTACTCACGGGAACTATTTCCATATATTTTTTGCCCAATCATAGAACACTTAGGAAAATTCGATATGTCTCTTGGGATAAATCAGGGTACTCACTGCGATGAAATACCCTAAATATTGGGGTATATTAGGACGGTAGAATGAAGGTATTTTTACAGGTTTTTTTTCATAAATATTTATTAATGTTGTTTTTTAGGGACTTTTTCGAGTCTTAACCTGCCATAAAGTAATGGTCAGTGCAATCAGTAAAAAACCACGTTTAATTGTGCTTATTTGTTTTGAGAAGAAAATTTATTTGCACAGGAATTTTCCTTGTATTGGTGCATTTACAAACATTTAAACTCTCTTACGTAAGATCTAGTCTCTGTGCGGGAATCGAACCCACAACACGCAGCGCAGCAGCTAATCCATTATCTACTGCATCACCCGTGTCAAAAGAAGATTTGCTGAATGAAGATTGTCGGTATACAAAGAGGCAAAGTCATAACCATTTTCCCCCAAAAAAATATGAAACTGAACATGTACAAGACTGAACACCATCAGAAAGGTATTTTTCAGTTTCGTTACTACATCAAAAATAAAGAAACGAAACTAATGCGGACTAAGCTTAACATCCAAAAGATAAACACACAAGAAAAAAAAACAAGAATCGAAATTACGTAAACAATAAGGGTCGTGAAGCACTCAGGCAGACCCAAAAGAAAAATCCAAAGACTTCACAAAACAGTAAGATTATCCTATTATCGAATTACACTTTCCTCAAGGGAATATGTAAAAAATATATAATAATATAGTGATATAAAAAGATGTTCCATCGCCGTTAGAATGGAAGTCATGAATAATTGAGTGGACCATGGAGGCGGTCATAAGTCCTAAATCGATGACATGGATGTACGAGTACTATTTCTGTATCAGTTGTCAAGGCTTGGGCGAGGGTTTTCTTTGTGATGGAAGTTTGTTTTATCATTTATTAATGGACTGTGCTGTTTATGTCTTTGTAGGTGCACAGTTTTGTGCTTAGTCATGTTTTAGGTGCGTTGGTGAGATTAATGTTTTGAATGCCTTTGCTGTAGCAAGAACACTAAGCATTAGGTTGAGAAAATCTGCTGGAGTTTTGTGTTAAGTATTCCCACAGAATTTTAAAGTCTTGTATTATTTACTTTCTGCATATACACAGATAGTGTTGGCTACTTGTGTCTGTATATACATACACAGGTAGTGTTGGCAATCCCGCGAGGCCAAAAAATTGGCGAACCTATTTGACATTACTTGTGCTCGGTCTAACCTGACCATCATATTGGCACAACTTGAACAGCCATTCATCCAAATGTTAATCTAACCAAAATTATCCTTTCTCGATGCAACGCACATCATTTTTACGAGAATTCACCAATGACTATAAACCGGACGCCGTCGCCTTTTTAGGTTTACTCTTTCATCACTGGAAATTCAATTGTCCGGTGATGTCAGTGTGTCTTTGAATTTCCTCTTTCTCTCTCCTCCTATTCTCCTTTTCTCATGCCTTATCCACCTCCCAACTAACGTCAACGTCCCCTGTCCCTCCTATTTGTATTCAGATTGCGGCCCGCATGTTCCTCACTGCGGCCCAAGATTGGTTATGCGTACTTAGGATATTATGTCGGCGTTTGTGTCAGCCGGGAGTCTGTGATGGTTGCTCCATTGTTTATTTATGCTACGTATTGCGTGGCTGAGAGTGTTTTGGACCATTAAGAAGGGATTTCAGAAAGAAAATCTGAATAAAAATCAATATGTGGGTGTTAGTTAAGTCTTGGTCTGGCCCTTTTTATGCAAAGAGAGACTAAGCGAATGTGATGAAGCTATCACGAATCTTAGATTACTAAGTTTGATGGCTGCTGGTTGTCGTTTGCAGGGCATAATGTATAACCCGGTTTTTGTTCACTTTTGAATTTTTTTTAGGGTTTCGTACCCAAAGGGTCAAACAAGGACGGACAGCGAAATCTCAGTAATAGGGTCCCCACCCTCTTACTGAGATTTCGCTGTCCGTCCGTCCGTCTCCCGGCTGTATCTCATAAACCGTGATAATAAGCCAGTTGAAATTTCTACAGATTATGTATTTCTGTTGATGCTATAACAACAAATACTAAAAACAGAACAAAATATTTTTTTTTTTTTGCTCGTTTTTATAAATAATTGTACGGAACCCATCGTGCGCGAGTCCGACTCGCACTTGGCTGGTTTTTTTTTACAAACCTACTGCAATCAACCAGTCAGAAACCCAGATTCCATGGCTGCTACTGAAGGTTCCTGAAGAAAAATCGCAATACATATTATGACCAAACCGGGAGGTAAACCCAGAACTTCATAACGCTGGCAACCACTACACCAAAAGGCAGTTACAATTTAGTGTGTCAAACTGGAATTTTATTAAGAATAATACTGGAATTTTGTTTAATTGTAATTTGGTTGTTTTGTTTAAAATTTTTGTGTAGAGTACACCACTGACTACCCCCTTTTAATTTTTAATTCCATAATGTCCATCCAAAGGTTGTCTGGAAGATATCGCTATAAGCAATAAGACCGCCGCGCGCCGTTGTAACCATAATATTGTAAAATTTGTAAACCCGTTATGTTTGATTTTTGGTGTACAATAAAGTATTATTCTATTCTATTCTATTCTAATACGGCTGGTTTTGCAAGACGACTTTATGCCCAGTTTTAGTGTACAAAATTCTCATTGCTATTCTCAAATTCTCATTGAAGACGAATCCTAGTAGATATTGCCTTTGTTTTAGTTCTTGTTAAAAGTACAGTCAAAATAAAAAGGACGAAGTTGTACAAACTATTAAGTTTTCTGAAGTCTTATGACTTCAAAACTCGGTAAGTTTTAGTATTTTTACAAACAAGGAAATACTATGTAGTTAAAGTTCTATTCAAAATATTGTAAAAACGGTGACTCACTTAGAACTAAGATAACCTTCATGTATTCAAATAAAGGACGTCATATTACCTAGTGAGCACAATCATGATTGTTAAGTTGGGTACGTTGTTGATTGTTGTTTTAAAAAACGTTGCCCCACACTAGGAATTCCTCCTCTATCGTGGGTGCGTTTACAAACATTTAAACTGACATACACAAACAGCCAGACCCAGAACAACTATCTGAAGGCCATACAAATATTTGTTCCGTACGGAGATCGAACCCGTGACACGCAGCGCGGCAGTCGATCGTTCAGCCACTGCGCCAACCGTGCCGTCAGTGCCGTTTTAAATAATCATCTGCCTAGCATTTTCCCAAACTATCTTGGTGTCGGCTTCCACTCTAACCAGATGCAGCTGAGTAGCAGTATTTTACATGAAGTGACTGCCTATCTGCCCTCCACAACCCAGTAACTGGGTAATACGATAACCTTTAGTAAAACTGGATGTCAGACTTTTGGCTGCTGACTACTCGTAACGAACGTCAAAGATCTACAAATGACAGCCGGGACCAACAGCTTAACGTGCTTGCCGTGGCACGGAGGAAACTCGGTATGTAATTATGGTCACCCATCCACGGACTAACCTCGGCAAGCACGGCTTAGGTTTAACCTTAAAGATCGACCCGTGCGGCTGTTATTATTTAGCTCAGGTAAGTACTTAAAATACCCAAACTGCGATTAGGTACTCTACGTATTACGATGCAATTTCACACGATGTTTTTCTTGAAAAGTTAGTAGATTCAGAAATGAATAAATGACGATATAATAAAGTACATACTTGACAATGACAGCCCACAAAAATCTGATATTCTCATAAATAAAACTATCAAGATGGCAATGACTAGCCCTACTCTTGTTATTATGTCCAAGAGTTGTGTGTTTTCCCCTCTACGATAGTATATTGGAACTAAATAAGATACCCCTGAAGATATTTGCTTAGCACTCAGGACCCTCCTGCTTAAGGACATTCGGGAATATTAACGTTTTTGTATGGGACTATGTATGAGTTTGAGTAACACTTAAGAGGAAAATTGGAATAATAATCCGTTTGTTTGTTAATGTCACTTTTCGAGGAGTCAGCTAACAATCTTGAAGGCTATACGAATCTTATTTTTTATTTTCTATCTTGTGTGTAGTGCAGACAAGATTTAAAAAAAAAAAATTATGTAAATACAGCAAAAATATTATCTGAAAACTAAAATTGTCAAAAAGACATCTTTGACCCCGACGTGATTTGAACACGCAACCTTCTGATCTGGAGTCAGACGCGCTACCGTTGCGCCACGGAGTCGCTTGGCGATGCTGCGAAATAGGGGAACAGTTTACAGAGACACACAAAATTGGCATTATTCGTTCTGGAAATTGGTGTTTTTTTATTTATATCGGGTTAGGTGGAGTAACAGTCAAAGATCACTAAAGCAACCAGAAGTTACGTTTTTTTTTTGATAACTAAATATTTTGTATAGAGTAGTATTATTATTATGTAAGTACTGCTGACGTATGCATACCTGCTGGTTTGGGCCAATGACGGTCAATTGACAGGCAACCGGTGCAATTTTTTTATGTTACTTTTGGGTTTGGATTGTTGTTTCTTTGGTGGTCGCATACGCGGATATTGCCCATGTATGTCTTGGGATTGGTTCGCAAAATGATTGCAATATGATTTCCAAAAAAAAACGGACAAGTGCGAGTCGGACTCGCTCATCGAGGGTGCCGTGCAAATTCACTTTTGTTATGAGCGTTTCTTAAATGATAAAAATAATATTTCAAAAATATACAGGGTGTAACGGAAGGGGTATACACATACTTAAGGGTGTGCTACAGACTATGTATATACCCTTTCCGTTACACCCTGTATATATTTTTTTAATGATTAAATTACATATTATTTATTTATATGTATAGTTTTCATATTTTTCCCTGTACTTGTAATATAAGACGATATTACTTGCTAAATTTCGTAGTTCTAGGTCAATGGGAAGTATCCTATCCATTTTAATTCCGTTGAGAGTGTCGAAATATACGTTTTTTGCGTCATAAACAGCGGTATCTTTTTTTACGTTAACTTACAAGTTTGATTTTTTCACAGCTTGAAGGGACTGTAGATCTACTTACATGGTTTTAATTTCAACTCGATACCTCCACACGTTCCCGAGATAAAGTGTCTTGACAGATAGACAGACATACAGACAGGCGGAAAACAAAGTGATCATATAAGGATTCCGTTTTTTTTCCTTTTGATGTACGGAACCCTAAAAACATCTGTTCTTTACAATTTGACCGGTAGGTATTACTACACTTTTGTAGGAAACAGTTGACTTAGAAAAAAATACCGATTAAAAGTTTCTATAGGGGGTTTTCAAACTGATTTTCTATACGGCAAACCAATGTACTGTGGACGTGGTAGGCGTTTTCGCGTCGGGGTCCTTTACACCCCGTATGTACTTAATGTTCTCGTACGCGGGTGGCTAAATACCTGCATCAACATGGGATTTAAACGTAACTAGCGAAGAGATACACCCCAACAAATCCCCATTGGGGTACACAAAATTAATATTATGTTATGTCAAAACCGCTTACTTACAAACAAAGCTGCACACATACAAGGTGTTGTTTTGCATCCTCGTCAAAATTCAGGAGGTTGTCACAAAAGACATAAATAATCGATTAAAATTACAGTACCTAGTTAATTATGAATAAACGCTGATTTTTTTGGTTGTTTATGTTTGACAGTATTTCAGAATAACCCCCTTAACGTGGTTTAGGGAATTAGAAATTATCGAATAAACGTTTTTACGTTTGGGATTGTTTGTATGTGTGAAAGCGCGGTTTAAGGGTGAGGATCGGACGGGCCGCTTTTAAAACAAAGGTGGTTCACACTTACCGATCTCCGAAAATTAAAAATAAAAAATAAAATTACCAACCCATTTTATTTTTGATTCGGTTCGAGAATCATTAGCATAGTTACCTCCTTGAATTTGACGAGGATAAAAAACAACACCTTGTATACACACCACACAACCCCACCCACACAAACAATGAAAATAACAAACAGAAACTAAGCTACATAAACATATAAACAAATTATCCACGGAAATCAGCACTTTAAAGTCCCTGTGCCAATCTTCTACCATTTTTCAAAATCCTGGTTCAATAACAAAGAAAAAGAAGCAAGCCCTGTTACAGCAACACAACATGAGTTCGTTACCGTCCTCTCCATCGGCTGACTCATTGAAAGTTGAGACTAGTAACTACGTACTTTGCCTGGAACAGGAAATAATGAAAATTCAAAAGAAATTACAGATTGCAGAACAGGAGATCGCATTACTGACAGAGCGTATTAATTCCTGTGAAACTGGGAACCTGCAAAATTTTGAAACTGCGGCACAAGTGAGTAATTTTGCTTGCAAAAATATTGCAGGCGTAAATCATAAAAATAGACTGGCTATTATCAGCAGCAATTGCACAAGGGGAACCCTGCCCTTAATCGAAGAAGTATTCTCTGATCAGTTTGAGTATTGTAATTATTTAGTACCTAACCTCACCTCATCAGATTTCTTAAGAACCATTCAATACAAATTAAAAGACTTCTCAATTAAGGACTACTGCTTAATCTTCATTGGAGAAAAAGATCTGGAAAATGGTGACTATGCAAATATACTTCTCAACCTAAACCGTTCGCTAAATAATTTAACCCACACTAATATTGTTATCTGCACCCCGATCTACGTAAAAGGTGCATTAATACATAATTATAAAGTGGAGTTTTTCAATAACCTCCTCTGGTCAGACATACAAAATAACGGATATGCATATTTTTTCGATAGCAATGCTACCCTATCGCACGAAATGTTTTCCCACAATACTGGAAAAGTAAACAAAACCGGATGGAGAAACATATTTCACCAGATTATGTCCAGGATAAGGTCTGACTACCGGCTACTCGGTTCTCAAGAAGTTTTGCCAATCACAAATATTGTGACTCATGAGAACTCTGCCTCAGCTAGTACTATTGAGATTCCAAATGGGCAAGAGAATATTAAAACAACGAGTGATCAGTTTTTTCTATTATAAACATATGAATATTCTACACCAAAACATCGCTGGACTTCTGAATAAATCTGATATGTTGACACTGCATATCCAAGAGTTGCACACTGAAAAAAACATCGACATTGATGTATTATGCCTAACCGAACACTTCGTAACTTCCGGACAAGAACCATTAATTAAAGTACCCAATTTCAAGCTTGCATCGTGTTATTCAAGATCCCATCAGAAGCGTGGAGGAGCGTGTATCCTTCTCAGAAATAGATATGAATATAAGGAACTGCCTAACACGTCTATCTCAGGTGTATTTGAATATTGTGCAATTGAATTATCTCAACAGGGATTAATTATTGTATGCATTTATAGACCTCCGAATATGACATGTATAAATTCTTTCATGGATAATTTAAACATCTTACTGAAGCAATTGTGTACTAAGTCCAGTAAAAAAATTGTTTTGTGCGGGGACTTTAACATTAACACACTAAAAAGAAATAACATAACATTGGACTTTGAAAATTTACTACTTACTTATAATCTTAAATTAGAATTCAAGCAACCGACTAGACCCAAAAGTGGCACTTGTATAGATAACTTTGCTCATAATTCCAGACAAAAATGTATGAGTGAAGTAATCGATTTTGCATTATCGGACCACACTGCGCAGATTTTAAAAATACAGGTGAACAAAACATGCATACTAAAATCTTGGCAAATTCATAAACGAAACTTATCCAAAGAAAATTTAACACTATTTAAAAAACACCTTCAATGTCTGTCTTTTTCTGAAGTATTTGAAACAGATAACCCTAATGAGGCATATAATAAGTTTATAGATTTATTTCGCTTATTTTATGATCTATGCTTTCCAAAACAATTAATTAATGTAAAACCTGATAAAAAAGTAAAATGGATTTCGCGTGGAATAAGGATTTCTAGCAGAAAACAAAGAAACCTACTTTGGAAATATAGAAAAGCACCTTCAAGTGAAAATAAAAACACATTTAAAAATTATTCACGAAGGCTAAAAAAAATAATAAATCTCACTCAAAAAGCTCAAAATAATTACCTTATTAACTGTTCGCAAAATAAATCAAAGGTGTCATGGCAGATAATTAATGATAACAATCAGTTAAAGGAACCTATTTTGCAAATCAATAAAGATAATGAACTAGTGACAAACCCTAAGCAAATTGCTGAGTCATTTAACGATTTCTTCGTTGATCAGGTACAGAATGTAAGTAAGAAAAATCTGGGGAAGACAAATGGCAATACTAATGTCAAAAATTCTTTATTCATGCCCCCAGTAGTACCTCAAGATATTCTACGTGTCATTAAAGATTTAAAAAATAAAAAAAGTTTTGGATACGACGAAGTTTCTACCGCGGTAGTAAAATCTGTTTCGGACATCATAGCCAAACCTTTGAGCCATATAATAAATGCGTGCATAAGCTCAGGTTTATTTCCGGACCAACTAAAAACTGTTGTCATAAAACCACTACATAAAAAAAACAGCAAGGAAGACATGTCCAACTACAGACCCGTAGCTTTAATATCCGTATTTTCTAAGATATTCGAAAAGATTATATATGAATCTATTTACACATTTGTAATTAAAAATGATATTTTATGTGAAGAGCAAAAGGGCTTTAGAAAAAATAAAAATATTAATATGGCAATATTTGATCTTTTAAAAGTGATCATGAATAATGTGGATAAGAAAAACCCTGTATGCGCAATCTTCACTGACATGACAAAAGCCTTCGATTATGTGAAACATGAAACTCTGTTAAATAAACTTGAAAACTATGGGATAAGAGGTAACGTACTAAACCTAATAAAGTCTTACCTCACTGATCGAAAACAGTTTACAGAAATATCGAGAGTGTGTACTAAAACTAAGCGTGAATACAAATATTTATCTGCAAGTAGAATACCTAAGTTTGGGGTTCCGCAAGGTAGTGTGCTTGGGCCATTATTATTTCTGCTTTACATTAACGATCTACCACGTCAAATTCACCATCCAATGACATTATTTGCGGACGACAGCACAGCTTTAATTGAATGCATAGATAAAACGAAATACAAAAAAGATATAAACGACACCCTTAAAACTATAATAGATTGGCTTAATAAAAATAATTTAGTGATAAATCTAAATAAAACACAAGTCATGCATTTCTACCAGCGGCTAGAGCCAGAAAATATGATAATAAAATATGATGACCAAAACGTAGATACGACTACAGTAACAAAATTCCTAGGAGTGCACGTCGACAATAAACTGACATGGAAACATCAAGCTGAAAACTTGTGCAATAAATTAAGTAGAACGGCATATGTTCTCTATAGCCTTTCAAAAAGAGTTAACATAAACACATTAGTGACAGCATACCATGGTTTAGTTGCTTCCTCACTAAGATTTGGTGTCATATTCTGGGGAAACTGCAGTGAGAGAGAAAGAATATTTAGGGCCCAAAAACGTTGCCTTCGATCAATGACAGGTCTTAAAACTACAGAAAGCTGTCAACCTGTTTTTAAATCTCTAAAAATACTTACATTGCCATCTTTGTATATACTAGAAGTTGCTCTATTCGTTAGAATGAACAAGCACCTGTTTACGTCAGTAGTGGATAAAAGACAACGCTCAGGACCAATAAGGTCACAATATAAAGATCAACTTTACACAGGTGGTTACCAAACGTCTTTACTTAAAAACAATATTTTAACCATGGGTCCAATTATATATAATAAATTACCGATACAATTAAAAGAGTTACCCATAAAAGTTTTCAAAAAACAGCTAACAAAACTGCTACTGGACAAGTGTTACTATGCAATTAAAGATTTTGTTAATGATAAAACTTTCTGTTAATGGGTTGTGTGCTGCTTCCGTGTAATTTAATTTAGTGACATTTCTATCTTTACTTTTTATTGCAATTCTAATGTTATTTTATTTTTTTGCCATTTTATTGACATTTGTAATTGAATTTATTAGTTGAATTTTCTGACATTCAAAGCTTAATTTGTAGACATTTGGTAGTTTAATTTGTCGAGATTTAATTTATTGACATTTGTACTTGATTTTCTGTTATTGACATTTGTATTTAATTTTTCTGGCATTTTTTTTAAATCTAATTCATTGACATTTGTAAGTACTTGATTTTTCTGCCATTTTCAATTTAATTTATTGACATTTGGTAATTTTGCACGCCGTAAGGCAAAATGTATCGGGACGCTCATCAAAATGACCATCATATTCTGTATACCTACATTATTGGCAAATAAACGATTTCTATTCTATTTCTATTTCTAAGTCAGTTATCACAACAGGCAGGTGCGGTTTATACCTACTTGCATCATATCGAACAAGACAATTCATAATAGTATGGAAATGATCTTACCATACCTTGTACACGTTTGTGAATAGTTCTGAATAGGTTATTATGAGCAAGTGGCCTACCATGACGACCTTCTCCAGTGTGGGAAAGAGTTGGCGCTAGACATCCTGTATAGCTCTGTCTCTTTCCCACATTTGAATAAGAGTAAAACAATACTGCTTTATGACGTCATGGTGAACCAGCTGATGTATCGGGGCTGTACACACGGCGACCAATCAAGCTAAATAAATCCAGTTTATGCGGGTCTCTGATTCTAGGGAAAATCTATACAAAGCGATGCCATCTTAAACTGGATATGTATATTTTGATGTAAAAAAGGGTATTTAATTGTAGGTAAAAGTATCCTTGTTATTGATGGAAAAGTACTAAGAAGTGGTTACATTGAAATATAAAATTGTATATGGGAGCTACATCTGCCAACAAACTGTTTTACAGTTTGGCAGAAGTAATTTATTGTGTAACACGGATATAATCACGAATAAACGCATTTTCATTTTTTTCATTTCATGTGTTGTGGGCTGTACTGTGTTGTTTAAGTAAAAAGTCACACTTTATTTCATAAATCATCATCATCATTTTCTTGCCCTTGTCCCATTTTATTTGGGGTCGGCGCAACATGTCTCTTTCGTCCATTCTCCTCTGTCCTTCGTCATGCTTTCGTTTACCCCTTTTTCCTTCATATCATTTTTCACACAATCCATCCATCTTTTCTTTGGTCTTCCTCTCCCTCTCTAACCATTCACATTTAAATCCATCACTCTTTTAGTCACATGTATAGCATCACATGTCCATACCAAGACTGACGACTCCCTTTTATCTTTTCTGTAACAGGCGCCACTTTCAAACTTCCTCTTATATGCTCATTTCTAACTTTATCCATTTAAGTCACTCCACACATCCATCTCAACATTCTCATCTCTGCTGCATGCAATCTTTTTTCATGCGTCTTCTTCACTGGCCAGCATTCCAATCCATACAGTACGACATGACATTTTATAAATATAAAAGTAATTAAACAAAAACTTAATACTACGTACGTGTCCAAAAAGAGAAAAGCATTAAATGACGTTTAAAAAGTAGTCCACGACGATGGGAATAGTTGTCAGAAGGCTCAGATTGCAATGCTGTTTCTTTAATTTGAAACTTATTTGTAAGTGAATGCGGTTAGGTTTTGTAAGATTTAACTTTAGGTACTTTTAGCCTTAGCTGTGTAAAGTTACACCTCTCAACGACAGATACTGTAAACGTTGATCATAGGGTTAGTTAGCATTTGATTGTGAGTATGCACGGGCAATCAAGCTTCACAAAACCAGTATAAACGCATCTCTCATTATGCAGAAAATCTATACGAGAGGCTATGATATAATGGAAAAGTATGACTTCCAATGTCACCGTGTGTATAAAAAGAAAACGTATTATATTTGCCGAAAAAATGCCGACTTGTCGAGTGTCGATGTGTGTGTGTTTGTTGTTTTGTGTGTGAAAATGTCGAAAAATCCCTCCAAAGTATTGCTACAACAACTTTTATAGCGTCAAGCGTCTAGCGGCTTCATACGACGTTTACCACTTTTCAGAATCAGTCTTCTAAAAGAAGTAGTAATGGGAATCCATTATGATTATGTTGGTCCTCATAAGTTGTAGTAGTAAAGTAATAGTAAATCGCAAAATATAGAGAGGTTGGCCTGAACTGGTTTGCAATTATACATAGTTAGACAAAATAATAATGTTATTTAACAAAAAAACGATACCATTTCGACAAAGAGAATATGTTACTGTAACCAAAGTGAAATAACGTTAATGTAGAAAATCTACGCCATAATTAATCTTCAAATAACATTCCATAATGACATTTTGTCTCCGCCATCTTTCGCCACTGCGGAACAGGACCGAGGCCATGGTTTATTAAACAAACGAAATATTTAAACACTTCTCACTAAACACGGTTGTTCGCGTAAAAATAAGGACGAAACTTTTCTAATTTTGCGCCCGAAAACCTTTGCCCACAGAGCAAGAAAAATGTCTTGACGACCACTGCTTGCAAGGGCACTGTGACTTGCGTCTCGCGCGACTCTGGTGTCTCTCACGTGAGAAACGTCGTATCGTGGACTCGTGGTGACCATCATGGCACGTTATACTAAGTAACATCTTTCATATGTTTTCTCCGTAGCCACCAATGAATTTTGAATTTGAATTTTGAAATTTTGATTAGAACTGTCTCAACGTCAAACGCTTGTCGCTTGAGTGTGTGTCCAACAGGCTAGAGCCACCTATAGCCACTGCATCTTACATTGTCAACATTTTTCATACAAACCAAATGAGGAACCAACACTCGCACACGGTGACAAAAAATATTTATAGGAACTGCAGGTTTGTGCTCCCAACGCGCTTTCCATGCCACGAATTTGATTTCAACTTGAACCAACTCATTTGTGAAGGCGGGGAAGAACAGAACTAAAATAAATGTACCAAGTTAGACATGTCGATACAAATTTCCTTGAAAAGCAACGCCACTTTTAACTGCACACTTAAAGTGGTCATACTATAATAATGGCGTCTCTAGACATTTCTCTGTTCTGTGCCACCGCCCATCGGCTGATTAAATAAACAAAAAGAAGGTTTTTTTATGTGCTTGTAATCTTTGCAATGAAACTCTTTGGAACTACTTAAATATTTTAGCACTTTTGACCACATTATTAAGGTGTAAATGGGTTTATGAGGTGCAGTTAACTATGATTTGTTGAACTGACTTTTTTGTTGTTTTTTAATGTTTGGTGAAAGGTACTTATCGTGTATACGCGAGTTTTCTTTTTGTTCTTTCAAGTATAAAAATTTTAGTAAAGCAGGATTTTTCACAAATCTGTCTACATATTTGCACGAGTATTGATGGTCTTATCCAGTTTCTGGGATCTGGGAAAGCAGTCGCTCTATGTGAAATAAAAGTATTCGCGGTACACTCGTTTAAACTGGAACTGTACTCGAACATAGTTGCAAATAGGCTTGATAGATAATGAGTGTGGTTTTCTCATATAAGTAAAGATATAACGACATCTGTACCACCACATAACAACTACGCAACAAACCTGACGTTACGCGAATTGTATATCGCACAAGAGCTCACAAGACCCAGCACCCGCCTGGTCCGACATGCACCCATTCTAAAAGAGGATGAGGAACGTCCCATTCCAGTTTACGTGAGAATAAATATTTTGTGAGCACAAAATATTTATTCTCACGTAAACTGGTACGTGAAAAATGGAAGTTTCCAAAAATAAATAATTCTCGATACTATTGTGTCTCAGCGTTTACAGATATAACAAAGTTTCAATCGAGTCACAATGCATCAATTCATTCGCATGTAGATTTCCCTCGACACCGGAGTTACTGCGATTCTGTCACTCAATGCTGCAATACTCGTATTTTACTTTATATACAATACTTTTGTTTTCTCACAATTGAGTTTCAAGTGATATCATGGAGTCTCATTCCAAGTATTTTGCCAACAAATAAGTTTAAAAAGTTGCATAAGGAGCAGTTATAAAATAGTCTGAGTTTTTTATATCAGGTTTGCGTTTCGCGGCAACTCACCTGACGCCATACTTGCGTGGTGGATTATCGGCCTCTTCCAGCGGTGCAAACGTTTAGAGACAGTATAGAACTTAAACGTGGCTACCCCTTCGTATACAATAGAAGCATGATGTTAAATATTTTGTTACAGTTTAGACGTGTAGCCTTCACTCAGTCTATTCGTTTACCGCGGCACCTTTTGAAGGCTCTCGATTTCAGTTACGAACTTATCAAAACTGTGGTTACTACCACTTACTCCAAAGTCCTCAACAATTAATGCCTTATTATCAAACTTGTAAACTATCCAATAGCGAGTCGAAAGCAAGTTGTTGGGACAACTTAACTTGCGTATAACGCAAGTTACTGCAAGTTTGTCGCCAACTTATGCTATGCACTTGCTCAAGTGAGTTTGCTACAATACTTGTAAAGCTTTTGTACGTCTTTATGATATTGTGTGATGTTAAAGTCATATTTTGCAAGATGGTAGCAATAGGAATTAAGTTTTTTAAGGCGGTTGTAGGAGGTTGCTTCGGCTTATGTATAGGCGTACCACTTAACTTGTATAATAGATAAAGCTGCGTGCGACAAAAGGGATGTGGCAGCGTATTCCATTAATCCGGTTGTGCGTTGTTTCATCGCTAATTGTTTCATCAAATTTCGTTTCACATAAATTGTTTCTCATATTATCATTTCATAGAATAATCAATACGCAGAATACTTACTTTGAAGAAATTTAAATCATCGATTTTTGTTTCAAATAAAGTTTAATGTTAGAATAGTCATATCATAGAATAACAAATCAAATATTCTTTATCCCTATACAGGCTGACTTTGAATAAATGCGACAAAAAGAAATGGGAGCTTCAGTTACAGTAACAAAGTAATTATAAACTGTTTTTTCTACAATCTAAATTGTTAAAAAAAAATACGTGATTATCGCTTTAAAATGGTCCATTGATGTTATTATCTTTATTTAAGTACGAATTATCGGTACTCCAGCAAAATAAATTAATATGCAAAATAAATAAGAAAAATTATTATTAATAATCGTGCCCACTACGCGAAAACGGTAGTACGCGAAATTCTTTGATACTTTAATTATTTTAACGTTTTTCGTAACACTATTAGATTCTTTTTTAATTTTACATTTGATATGTTCTAAATTTTGTTGACAACACGTATTATTGTATATTTAAATTTGTCGCATCTGTTCAATTTCACCCTGTATAGTTTGTTTCACATAAAACTTATTACGAAGAATAACATTTTATCGAGTGACAGTTTCTAAAACTCAATACTTTAAAAATACATACCCTCCTATAAAATTACAACACCGCATTCACAAAAATAATGCGGTTAAATTCTTGTCAAGCAGGAAAACAGTATTGTTATTCTTACCAATGGTGTCCATGCCTGTTGCACGCAGCATGCAAGCAAGCATGTAACATGCAAGCAAGCATGCAACATGCAGCGTGCATGCAAGCATGCAGCGTGCAAGCAAGCATGGTTTCTGTCACGGCTCCGGCGCTGCGGGGCTCCGGCGGCTCCACGCGAGTTTATCGTCGCAGATGGTATTAACGCTCCACCACCGCAGCTTCGGCTTGCTGGCCGGCAAACCGGCCAGCCTCAGCCGCGGCGGCGACCGTTAGAACCACCTGCTCCTCAGCTCGCGGGCCGCCTCATCCCTCCGCGCCTACGCGGGCTTAAATTACACTCTAGGGGTAGGGCAGACAAGACTACGTGGAGTCTGGTTTGCAGCCATTCGTTTTTTGTCACTAACTTTTGGTAGTAAAACATATTGACTTTTAACACAATATTTTAATTTAAGGTTAATCATTTCATTGAAATAAAATACCATGGACACATACATCGAACAAACAATATTCGTTATAAAGTAATTCTACTGTTTGATAAATTTGTTAAATAAAAAAATGTGATTATAAAATTCATTGAAATGTGTTTCTGTAAAATATGTTTCATTCAAGTAAACAGTAGTTGAAACAAAAATATTCGAAATAAAAATACGAGGACCAAATATTATGTGAAACATTTTCTGCGAAACGAAATTCTGTGAAACTTCTGTCAGCGAAACAAGGTGACACCCATTAATCCAGACCATCACGAGCGCGTGGTCTAAACGTAACGTAAATAGGAGCAAATTTAAAATTGAAAATACTCGTTTGACATACAATATTATGAAATTTTATTTTAAGATATTTTTTATACTTTTTGTATTGTGGCAAAAAAATAACTAAAATGCTATAGGACAATCAGTATTTTTGCTTGTCTACACCCCTTCTGCACCATGCTCCTCTGGCACACAATTGTATGTTATTTTTTTCAAAATTTCCTTTCCTTGTACCAATTGATTTGGATTCGACGGAGCATATTTTTTTCTTCCGTACTTCTCTATTATTCGTCATCTCCGAAGTCACTTCCTTTCGAGTACATCAAAAGTTATGTCTTTATCCAAAAAGCGTAATCATAAATACTCAATTTAATTCCCCAAGCCCCCAACATCTTCACCCATTCGTTTTTTACATAAGTGTTCAAATATAAGCCTCTTTATTCTCAATTCTAGATGAGTATTTGACGAGTGGCAGATTACGAACGCGAATGAGCCTCGACATCGTAAGCCGTGTAAGATTTTGTGATTTTTCTTATTTTTTAGGGTTCCGTAACTCGAAAGGAAAAAACGGAACCCTTATAGGATCACTTTGTTGTCCGTCCGTCTGTCTGTCAGTCAAGACTCTTTTTCTCAGGATTGCGTGGAAGTATCAAGCTCGAATTTATATCAAAGACTCAGGTCTACTGTCCCTTGGAGAGGTGAAAAATCAAACTTCTAAGCCAACGCAATCAAACAATACAGCCATTTATGCCGCAAATTTTCGACACTCGCAAGGGAAAAAAACCTACAGGGTACTCAGAATCCAGAATCTCAGAATCAGGGTACTCCCGTGAACTCAGAATCTTGATATTTGGTACGAAGCAACGTCTTATAGCACTGATATAGGAAAAATTGCGAAAATCGTAAATTTTAAGTTACATCATATGACAAAAATATTTTTAATAATTACAGTTTTAAAGTACAGAACCCTTGGAGTGCGAGTCTGACTCGCATTGGCCGGTTTTTTTAAAAAGCGAGTTTATATTTCAGATGTATCAAGAAGGTTACCTTTTATTAGGTCCTTATAAATTTTTGCTTATAACAGACGTTCAGATTACAGCAAATGTAAAAAAAAGTAATCCTACAAAAGATGAAATCAGTAATTAGGTATTTGTTGCTTCTAGTAATGCATATAAAAATACCTAGTTAACAGTACTGATAGGGTTTTTTTTTAATTTTCCAGCTGTGTTGGGAATTTCAGTCCAGTTCCAGTTTCTGAGTAACACGATCTCACTTGGATTGGATAGACAGATTTAACCAAAAGTCATATGACATTGAATTACTAGAAGTATCTTGAAAAAAAAAAAGGATTGTGTGGTTTTATGAAACCACGGTAAAAGTGAAACTTTTTTTCACACTATAGACATTTAACTAAAAATTTTGCAATAATATTCCATTAAGGGTACAAAACGTATAAAACACTGAGTACTCCGCGGCCGAGCGTCACGCGACATGCAACACACAGACGAAAAAGTTTGAGACGATGTAATAAAAGTTTCACTTTAAAAATGGTGTAAATGATTACGAGACGGTTGAAAGATGAGAATGGCAGAAAAAAACGTGTTGCGCCGACTGCAACATGGAATAAGGGCACGAAGATCACCGTCATCTGCCTAGCCTTTTCCCAAACCGTCTTGGGGTCAGATTCCAGTCTAACCGTAAGCAGCTGAGTACCAGTATTTTACATGAAGCGACTACCTATCTGACCTCCACAACCCAGTAACTGGGTAATACGAAACCCCTTGGAAACACTGGATGTCAGACTTCTGGCTTCTGACTACTCGTAACGACTGTCAAAGATCTACAAATGACAGAAAGGACCAACAGCTTAACGTGCTTTCCGAGGCACGGAGGAAACTTGGTATGTGATTATGGTCACCCATCCACGGAACAAACTTGGCAAGCACAGCTTAACCTTGAAGATCGGCCACGAGCTCCTCAGGGCAGGAAGACGATGATCTGGAAAAAAAATGCAAAATAATTTGTTTTGTAGCATTTAGCCTACCATTTATCTTTTTATTGCTACTCAGTGCAGCTTTTATGATAAAACCAAACTGTTAACAATAACTTCCAGAGACGCTTAATTGTGTATTATCAAAATCAAACACCAAACAGTAAAGACGCTACGAAGCGACGTTAAGAGGCTTTCAGCTCAAGATAGAGCCTCTAACGTCAGATTTAGTACTAGTGACGTCACAGGCCGTCCCGAGTCGGATTATCTCCTAACTGTTTTAGTGTAACACTCTGCTTCGGTCAGTTATATGGATTTCATGTGAGCAGTTTAAGGTCTAAATCGAAAATGTTGTTTGTTAAACCAGTGTATATTTGGCTCACATAGCTTTGGATAGGAAGTAAAACACGTGCTTTAAAAATATTGGTATATAGTTAAAAAATAATGAGATATTAAGATAAACTAGCGTCGTGTGCTGTACTGTGCTAATTCTTATATATCTTGTTTCACGTTTTGTAGTAAGCAACGACTTATTGTCGGGCCTACGATGTCCACTCATAATTAAGTGCCAATGTTGTAACATAGAAAAATTGTATAGCCAATTGTATAACTGTATTGATTTTAAAAGAGTAACCATGGAGTTTCTTTCCGGTTCTTCTCCATAGGAAACGACCAACCCGAACCGAGCACCTTTTTGTCGACGTTTTACAAGTGCCCATGTAGGCTTATGTGAAATAAAAATATTTTGATTCAAAGTCAAAGTCAAAGCATTTATTTCAATTAGACCATTACAGGCACTTTTGAAAGTCAAAAAAAAAAAAACAAAATAAAACGCGAAGCTACAGTCCCAGTCACAAGGCATAATAACTTATGAAAGTACTGTAGTTGCCCATTCCGTAGCGTAGATCTCTATGGAGAAGAACGGGCAAGAAATTCCATGGACACTCTTTTAAATCAAAATATGTTACAAAATCTTGGTTACATCATTCATGTTAAGAATTACAAATATGTGAGAACAATGTAGAAATACGGGCAAGTTAAGAGCGTCCAGAGTAAAAGATTAAATCAGTAATTAAAAATAAAGTAATTAAAATAAACCGTGGCAGCTAAGAGATGACCAGTCACAACTGACAGCGCCCGTTCACGAACATGACGCATGTATCAGCCATCATTCAACTCAACCATTTTGAAGGGAACTAAACGACCCGACACACCCGCCACCATCAGCGTGACATTTAAGTGAGCATGACATTCACTCAACCACCAGGGTAATTTCGCGTCAATGAAAGATGTAGGTACTCATTAAATGGTGGCTTTACAGTACATAGTACTCACACATGTGCTATGCAATTATATAATACTAAGAGATTGAATCTATACAATGCAAATATATTTTTACAATCTTCTGCAGCTTTCACAATAACTTCACTTTGTAATTCAGATGATTCCGATTGCCCCTATGGTTGTGGAGCAGGACCAGCATTGAGCCAAGCATTTTTATCATCAATATAATCCCCCAACTTATAATATGCTTGCCTACATAGTGTGCGTTTTATGCAAGATTTAAATTTCGTTTCATTCAGTTGCAGAATGGGGGGAGGTATTTTATTGTAACATTTTAAACAATACCCCATGAAAGATGAGTCTACTTTAGCTAACCTGAACCTGGCTGAACTAGTTGGTCCCTGTTTCTAGTATTATAGTGGTTGGTTTAGTGGGTGGTAGTGATTTTGAATTTTAATCTAAAATAAATATAGCACACACTTGAAATTTTAAGAATTGACGACATGAATAAATAACTAACGATTATTTTATGAAATAAAACCACAATCCTCTATTATTCTGCACAAATACCATCACTTTTCAACAACTAAACTTCTAGCTACGAAACCTCTACGACGCTACGAGATTGCTACGAATCACTCCGAAGCGCTACGAAACGCTACGAAATTACTACGAAAGCTGGTTTCCCTAAGTATGCCATATAAAACGTCGTATCCTCTTGATTTGTCGTACAATATGCAGTTAATATAAACAGCCTAAGATTTCTCATCCTTCGCCCCCCTCTTATCCCCCCTTCTACGCTGAAAGCAATCGCGGAACTTGTATACATCTTTGAAATTTTTCATCATAAGTGCTTATCCACTAAAGTTGGTATTATGTCAGTAAGTGTGTGTGTTTGTTTTCGTTTTGCTGCTTATATGAGATCAGTGCGGCTTTTCGTAGTTTATGATGTAACAGTAAAGGGTGCGTCTTTTTAAGTAAAATTTATGTTTAGGAAGTTCGCATTTAGTTGTTAAAGTGTGTTTGGATTGTTGTTTAGTTTCACAAAACCTTCCGCCATTATTTTGTCTTTAACATAAAACATTGGTAATATGTAGGTTTATTTCAAAGATATACAGCTATAACGGAAATGGTACACCAAAAAAATATCATAAGAATTTTGACAAATATAATGAGAAAATTTGTACTTAAAAATGATAAATGTGACAGGAACTCTGAATGTCTGTCTGTTAACTTTACAAGTGTTATCTTATCATAGATTAAGGAATCGGAATGGCTCAAAGGTAGTCTATGACCTGAGATAGAACATAATACACTTTTAAACTTTATTTTTTAACTCAACGCAGACGAAGCCTTTAGCAAATATAGCGTAAAATATTTTAAAATGCCATCCAATTATTTTGAACTCGTTTGATTACACGTCCAAATACAAATAAGAACACAAAGATATTCCTTTACAGAAGACCGGAATCCCCACCCAAGGCAAATCCCACTCAAAAGCGTTTAAAAACCTTATCAAAGCTACGTAAGGTTTGAAAGAGCGACTTATAAATTGTAGATATTTTTAAGGCTTTCTTTAACAGGTACTACTTGAAAGAAGCTGAATGTCTTGTTAGTCTAGTTCTACATGGTGTTGTCTTCTTCCCTAGTTGGAGGAAGTGGTGAAATTTATAACATCCGTATCTATAAACAAGTCAATGTGATGACTTGAGTCATCATCTACCTAGCCTTTTCCTAAATAATCTTGGGGTCGGCTTCGAGTTTAACCGGATCCAGCTGAGTACCAGTATTTTACATGAAGTGACTGACTATCTGACCTCCACAAACCCAGTTACTGGGTAATATATGATACCCCTTGGTAAGACTGGATGTCAGACTTTTGACTTCTGACTACTCTTAACGACTGTCAAAGATCCACAAATGACAGCCGGGACCAGCGGCTTAACGTGCTTTCTGAGGCACGGAGGAAACTCGGTATGTAATTATGGTCACCCATCCACGGACCAACCTCGGCAAGCATGGCTTATCCTTAAAGATTGACCTGTGCGGCTGTTATTATTTAGCCAAGAGCTCCTCCTCAAAGTAAGGAATAGAATAGAATAGAATAATATTTATTTCTGAGTGAATGGTACATTAGGATCTTAAATCTAGAAACAGTTTCACATACACTACCGTTGCCGGTGTAGAAATATTAAAATTAGCATAAAAAGCCAAACTTCTAGGCCACAATAATATAATTATAATAGTTTGTCATCAAAAACGCTAAATAAAGTTATATCCCCATTAATGTAACCATAATATGATTTTAATACAATGTCAAGTTGGAAAGTAGACTGAAAAGTCAAAGTTATATAATGTCAAACGATTAAACAAAAATAAAAAATAATACTAACACATGTCAATAGGTATACATACACAATTACACACACAAAGTATTGATAAAAATATAATGTCAAATTTTAACATTAAAAAAAAAAAAAAAAAAAAAAAACATTAACCAGTACAAATAACAGATTCTATTAATTTGTCTTCTAAATATTCCATAATGTTGTAGTATCTTTTAACAAGCAATAGTTTGAAGAGTGTTTTTTTAAACATTGTCAGAGGTAAGTCTTGCAAACTATTTGGTAGATGATTGTAAACAATAATCGACATGCAGTATACATTTTTCTTAAATAATTTCAATTTTATTTGTGGCAGTTGAAGTCTATCTTTATGCCGTGTTCGACTATTTGGCCTGACTGTGCTCGTTTCAAACAGATTATAATTACTCTTAACAAAAATACACATTTCAAAAATATATAGACATGGCAAAGGTAGAATTTTAAGTTTCTGAAATAATGGCTTACAGCTGTCTAAAAAATGTGCTCCACAAATTGCTCGGATACATTTTTTTTGAGCTTTGAAAACTCTATCAAAATCTACTGAGTTACCCCATATTATAATACCGTATCTCAGTACTGATGATACATAACCATGGTAAGCCAGCATTGCAGTATCTTGATTAACTGTTTGTTTAATTCTTTTCAAGACATATGTAAAGCGATCTATTTTTGCAAGAATTTTATCTATGTGTGGTTTCCAACTGCAATTTTTATAGACCGTTATACCCAAGAATACACAATTATCGACTGTGGTCAAGTGAGAGTCTTTATAGTGAATGTCTAGTTTATTTATGTTTGCATTGGACATGAGTAAAAGTCTTTTTTTTTTAGCAGTTGCTTGAAGATAGAATTACCGAAAGTGAAAATTTTTGTTTTGTTTTTTTTTTTTTTGACGGGACATGCTTCGTTTAAATTCTTATTTCGCTTATATTGCATAAAAATGTTTGCGTAAGTAATAGTGGCTGTTTGAAATCCTAGTTGTGATTTTAGTGATGATGCCATTTACCATGCATAAGTCCAAAATACGGGCTGCTGCTGAGAAATCCCTGATAGAATTACCAAACAAACGAACCACCTAACTACACTCCATGAAAACTATACCTGGTATAAACTATATTTGAAAAAACATAGATAGCTGCGACCACTTAACCACAGCGCAGCGACTTTTCCGTGGTTCTTATGACGTTGAAAAATCGTACGTGTGCAACTTGCCTTAGTCGACGACAAGCGAGGTTAACGCCCGGAAATATTATAGTAACGAGATAAACGGTATTAAAATTGAGGATGGCGGATACCGGAATACCAATGAGTACTCATATTTTAACGCCAGGAATTGTCACCTTAATGGGTGCCGGTCGCAAAAGGAATGAACCTGTTTTTAGAAAATGTGCTGATAAAAATTCAGGCGCCATAATATTTGAGGTTAATTTTTGGTGGAATTAGGTGTGAAGTGATTTTGGTGTTGTTGAAGATATTTCGATGAAAATAATGTTTTGTTTTGGTTTTCAGTTTGGTAAGCTGAGAATGGTAGGAAAGTTAACATTGTTTAAAAATTTAAAATATCTAGTGGGCCTCTACAGGCGTCCGCTGTGGGAGGAAGTGGGCTGCAACCCATCACTTTTGCTCCATGCGAGCGGTTCTAAGACATACCGATTTTCTTATTGTGTCTTGGTTCACAGTTTTGAGAGCAGTGCTGATTTAATAATTATTATCTCCTTTATTCATTTATCATCTTATCTTTTATATTTTTACATATTTTTTATAAAAAAATAAATAAAAAAAAACATTTAAAAATATAAAAAACAGGTTTCCGCCTTCTGAATCTGGCTCTTGATCCAACAGCCAAGTAAGAGCTTATTATTAATTATTATTATTACAGCTAGCCTGTATCGTCCCACTGCTGGGCAAAGGCCTCCCTCCATTCCTTCCAACGGTCACGATTCTGTGCTGCTTCTTTCCAATTCTCAAGGAAAACATCCAGTTCGTCCCGCCATCCCCTTCGTGGTCTGCCGCGACCCCGTGTCACTGTTTTAGTTTGGAATTAATAATATCAGGAAAATCTTTAAAAAGCCCAAAATGAATAAATATGTGTGTATTTCAAGATTGTTACGCCGCACTGGAAATCTATCAAGATAATAAAAAAAAAAAACTGAACAATCTTTATTTGGATTATAAAAGTAAACAACATAATAAAAATACATACACCATACATTTTCCTAGTAAAATTACTCATTGCCTTCGTAATGGTGCTGAACCGCTATAAAAACAAATGAACGACGTTCTATTCAATTTAGGTTGCAGCCATGCGATTCGCTAATCAACTAGAAAAAGATACAAGAATCCTTAGAAATTTTCCTTAAGAGGAAACCGATGCTTAAAAGATACAAAGCAGTTTGATATTGGAACTGAAATACCTGTTCAAAGGGTATTTTAATTATGACAAAAGTAGGTTTTATAATTGCAGGAAAATACTCTTTATTCGTTATTTTTTCTAAATTTAAAATTGCACAATATCTTGCTTCATACTTTTAAGTTTTGATATATTAGATTTGATCCATTTTTTCTTAATCGAAACTATGTCCTTAAAACTACTAATCCAATAGGCAGACGATCACTCAATTTAAACAAAGAGGCTACGGTGCTTTATTGTCAGTAAACATAGTTTGTAAACTTGTCTGTAAGAATATAATAAAAGAAGAAAGAAAGAAAGAAAGAAAAAATATTTATTTGTCGCAGGGACATGACGTGCATACAAAATAACAATGAACACAATATACATACAAAGCATAACAAACATTTGAAAGTACAATAATATAAAATATACAACAATAAGATTAAAAAATAAAATAAAAGTAAACAAGTTGACAGCTTGCACGTCGTGACTGCGACAAGTAGGTTACCACTCAGCATGATGCTGTGCTATGGGGGGCCCACATCACAGCGCTGGTTTTCAGTGGTCACCCGTGAAAAAACGTACGGAAATCAAGACAGCGTAAACATAGTATTATATGAATAAGAAAAATAACACAAACAGTACTTGGATATAAAACAACTATATGAGATAAAATAAACATTACAAAAATATAAAGAAATGTGTGCAGGCTAAACAAAAATAAACATAGATATATGATGGCGTGTTTTGTTTTCGTCTCGCTCTCACCCCACCCCACCCGAGTGTCGCAGTCGCCCGCGCGCGCGCCGCCGATCATACGACATCATCATACCCTGACAACACTACCTACACAGTAAAAAAAAAAACAATATGGTGGCTCGAGTTTCGTTTATGGTTACGCGCCAATAGATACTACATGTTCAAAACTTGTCTGTTGCAAATCAAACAGTTTTTGAGCTCATTCTCTAAATTATAATTTTATCGATTTTTATTTGTTATCTATTAATTGAGAATGTATTTATTAGATTTACATATTTTTATTTGTATTAATTTGCTGCTCCTTTCTGAGTCATTCACATTTAGTATTTAATTCCAAGAATCGATTATTGGTTTAATTGAGATTGTAAAAGGTAATTGTACTGATTATAGAACCTAAACTACTATTCTCTGAATTTTTTATGCAAAATTGTTTTTGTTAGCATTATTAAAAGAAAGGAGACCCTTAATGTGTGTAAAAAAAATATACTGAAAATCCCAGGGTCATTGCAATTCATAATTGCGTACAACTTTTTTTTATTTTTTTATTACCTGAAATCACGAAAAATAATTTAGTTGATGTGGTTTTCAGAAACACTAGTAAAGTTAACAAATGTGCAGCCCACATTCAAGTACAATTTCATGTACAAACTTTAACCATAATTTATCTCTCCAAAAAAAGCCTTGAAAACGATAATAAATCTATCCGAAAAATTTTAATAGAATAAAAAGAGAGAAATGTATGTAAAGTAACCATTATTTTTATACTAGGTATGTGATATGGCAGCGTTCCCGGCATGCATTCGCAGAAACTGTAATTTATGTATGAGCATTGTCCAGAAGTCTGTTATCTCTGGAAGCACGCCAATGCTCCATATAGTGTAGAACTTTACTTTGGAATGTTAGTTTTTAACCCCCTACCAAAAAACAGAGGAGTTTTAAGTTTTACGTGTGCAGTATCTGTGTGTCTGTGTCATCGTAGCTCCTGAACGGATGAAACGATTTCGATAAAGTTCGTTTCGTTTGAAAGGTGTCTTAATCGAAAGTATTTTTAGCTATGTTTCAAGAAACCTCTTTTCTAGTTGATTAAGGGATATAAACAAATTCCACAGGTCTGGTCGTTTCGAAATTTGAAATCTTGTCACTTGTCACCATGGGCATCGCTAAGATGGGGGAGCAGCTGCCTCTTGCCCCTCCCACCCTACAGGCTCAGGTTGTTTTTAAAGTAATAACTTTCCCCGTGTTTGTTAATTGGCGAGAAGAAGCGCAACACCAAAAAAAGTAGTAGGACTGGAGGGGGCCTTTGCCCAGTAGTGGGACAGTCAAGATTAAGAATAAATAACAAAAGTTGAAAAAGCCTGAAATAAAAATTAAATTTCAAAATTCCCCTACCTTTGGTCTTTTTTTTGTTTTTAGAGATTTTTTGTGTCGGGGTTATTTTTTTTTTATAGATAACTTTTAGAATTATTTGGCCTAATTGTTTATAATTACGTTCTGTAAAAGTTGTTGAAGGGATCAAGGCAACTAATTAATTAAAATAAGTTTAAATTTATGGCTTTTCGACAAGAAACATAACATGACATCACGCCGTAATTCCCAAAGCGTTATGAGGTGCACCTATAGTACACCACATTTCGGCAGTTTTGTTTGACTATTTTAGTTCTATGTACAACATTTCTTAAGTATAGATTTTTACAGTCTTGGACTTACACAATCGCCAATCACTGGTGAACACCAGCAGTCAAAAAAATAGCTGATAACATCAGAAATGATAAAATTAAAACGAGTGGCTCTAGAAATGAAATAAAACAGTAAACTCCCAAAACTGAAGACTGAAACTAATAAACTATTGCTGTTATCCGGGCCCAATCCTGGCTCCGCGGTTGCTACTCAGAGTTCCTGATGTAAAAACCCTATAACACATTGCCCAATCTCCACACTGCAGCACTTCATATCCAGCAGGTAACATAAAATTGTGAGGTTCAGAAGATCTATTTGGTTTCGTAATATATTTAAGTGCCGAACTCTTGTAGGCAATAGACTACGCTCTGGTCACTACGCTTCTCGGATAGTGATCAGAAATTATTTTTTTCCAATTGTGAAACATGTGCGTTCCACATGTTTCAAAAATGGTTGAAGATGTTCACCATATACTTGTAAATTCAAATTGAAAATCAAATGCTTTATTGCGAACTAAGTGTAGTCTTGAAGATGTTGACAATAGGCAGATTCTTATACCTTAGTTGCCTGATAAAGCATTGCAATTTAAATGGTGTTTAATGATAAAAAAAAAAAAATTGAAGTACACACTTACTATTACAGATGTTCCAGTTTACATTATCTTATATTAAGTTATCACTAATAATTTATACATTTGATATTATATTATACTTTTCATATTATTATAATGTATATGTCATTTTATTAAGTATCACAATCATTCCAATATAACACAATTATTTTTCTTCAAGATTTTTTTTTACTGAGTAATATGCCTTTTTAATCAGGAAGTCTTCTAGCTTCCATTTAAAAATACCAATTAAATGAATACTTTTAATGTCTATTGGTAAATTATTATAAATTTTTATGCCCATACAAAAAATACTATTACTATGTACTGCAGTGTGGGATGTTTTATTTCTTAATGTATCTTTAAGTCTACTGGTTTTTAATGTGTCATAGCTACTGATGTCTGATTTAACTAATATTGAGGCCTCGCAGATATATAGAAAAGGGAGGGTTAATATTTTGAGGTTTATGAAATTAGGTTTGCATGAATCCGTTTGGTATATTCCACATATTGCTCTAATACACTTTTTTGTGCCTTGAACGCAGTTTTTTTATGAGAATTAGAGAGAGAATTGTAGTTTATTAGAGAATTTAATTTATATTGTATGTGTACTTTAGTTTAGAATAGGTTAAAATATGATGAGGCTGACTTGCCTTTGAAGATCAAGCCTCCAATGTAACATAAAAATAAAAAAATAAAACAACGAACAGTCTATCATGCTATTATTTATTATAGGACACAGAAAGTTAGTTTACCAAGGATATTGTACTACCTGGTTGTAGAATAATATTGGTATTCACACGCATGCGATAAGATAGGCAGCAGATCCCAACATAATTGGAAACAGCGCCAAGGTGGGCAAATGATGATGATTTGATTGGAAGCTAAAGCCCACTTTCGCCAATCTATCATGCTTCTTAAATTGAATGTTTGGCGTTCTCTTATCACACCCCACGCACTCAGTTTTCGTATAGATGGCTATGGTTGCTGAACAACACAATCCATATTTTATTCATTTATTTCGTCATTTGTTATTGTATTAAATCTATCAGTTCGAAATCAAAAGTCATAAATTAAAACATCGTTCTAAAATATAATTCAGGTCTGTATTTTCAAGTTCAGACATACGGATTTCGTGTGTTAAATATACACGATATCTTTAGATCAATATTATACCTACTCTAGCTTTGTGACATCTGGCAATCGGCCATAGGTCATGTGTTTGGCGCCAAAAGGATGCGAATATCAAGTGACGTCAGCGCAGTTTTAGATGCAGATATAATACGGGGAGATATTAAGAAGAAAATTTGATTTTCAAAACTTTTTATAAATAATGGTACGGAACCTTTCGTGCGCGAGTCCGACTCGCACTTGGCCGGTTTTTTTGGATTACTGACGAAAACAAAGTGCCTGCCAAAGTTCAAACTTACGTCCTACAACCATTACAGATCCAGACTTCGTGGCTACTACTGAGAATTTCCTGATGGAAAAACCCAATAACAATTTGCCCAACCCGGGAATCGAACCCAGGACCCCCAGGACAGTCAATACATGATACATACACATGTAATCCTACTAATATTATAATCGCGAAAGTTTGTAAGTATGGATGGATGGATGGATGTTTGTTACTCTTTCACGCGAAAACTACTAAACGGATTTGGATGAAAGAAGGCTGGCGAAAATGGACCCAAAGAATCTGAAAATTAACTAAACTCCGTTCCAGTGTAAATATAAAATAATTATAACTACAATTTTATGAGATATTTATTTATTAAATATTGATTTTTTAGGACTCGGGAATCAAAAGTTATAAATAATTTTCAATTTACTAAAATTAAGTAATCGTGCACTTACAAAACGCAACATTTTTCCGATTACGTTCCAATCCAATGACATGTGCTTTTGTTCATGGGTTTATTACCACAAATGGATCTTTCTCTTAGTTTTTATACATTCAATTATGTCAAAAATTCATAAAAAATAACATGCAAACCTGATATTAAAACGCCAATTAACAATGCGAAAGCATCTAATAAAAATGGTACTGTGGCGATTTTATAGTATTTCTAATAAAGGAACGTTATAAATGATGATCCATTGAGTCCCGTCACTACTGTCACTGTCAGATCTGTGATGATCTAGTCCATCGTTATGTTTGTATTTTTGTCTGGGATTTTATGTTTATCATTGCGATTTTGTAGATTCTCGACGACTTGGCCTTTACATCTTGAAATGTAGATAATGCACCCTGTCTTAGACTACCGCATTCTTCTCTGGACATTGGACAATTAGTTGCTTTTGATTTGGACTTTGATTTTAACCACAAACATGCGTTGCGTTAATTTCTTCTTCTCTTACGACTTGCGCTCTTACGGAGGCGTCGTCTCTCTGATGAAGGTGCTCAGAGCTTTGAAAAAGTTCAGAGATGGGTGTATCCACGTGATGTAAGTATATTCGTAAAAGAACATGTATTTATATCATTAGTAAAGAACTTATTTAGGATATCTATCTGAACAACAAACTAAGATTCGTTTAGCTTTTATATGCATACATACTGTTGTAATCTTATATTAGGCTCATTCTTACTGTTGCCCAATACTTTATCGGACGAAAACAGTATACAGTAAAAGACTAGCCGAGGTAGTGTAGAAGTAGTGTATTTTACTCAGATGTTTCATTCATCAAAATGGAAGATGGGTGGCTGTTGCATTTTGTCTTGAAATATTTGTATACCGCTCCACAGGTATCAGAGGTCATATTATCTTTTATATCAAACTACATTTCTGTTTTTCTTTTCGTGGGGACCTGGATACACTCTGCGAGTCAGGCACTTTTGTTACTTATACATGGAACTCTTTATGTTTATTACACTAAAGGTGAATTTATTTATTTTAACATAATTAATTAATTCCAGATAACAGGAGACAACTACCTTTGTCACTCATTTTGGGGGCTGATAAGCTGCGACCCTGAAAATGAAACCCGACAGCAACTTGGCCATCGTAACGTCTGTGTTGCATAAAATAAAAACTATGTAAAAATACCAAAAAATAAGATTTATTACTCATCGTTTTTTTATTCAACAAACCCTGCTTTTCAATAGCTGTACATAGCTAGTCAGCTCTGGCTGTTATAATTTATGTAAAACAATATTATCTACTCTCAGCGTAATAAGAATCGTTTTACTTGACTATAATTCGCTTATGGATCAAAATCGTAACAACATAGTTTTTATAGTGATTGAACTAATTACAGGGTTGGTAATCAGTTTAGTCTCTAGCTGCAGTCTAGCAGTTTTATGATTCATCAATTAGGTACAGGCAGTGAAGTAAAAATTCTGGTTTTGGCTTATGACGAGAAGCAAAACACGTAAAGTCAGAACTAAAACTGCGAGGGAAATACAGTAGTTTATTCGAATTTTCTTTTATGAGTCGTCTTAAATATTATTATATTTTGATTCATCTTAATTACGGATTCATTCCACTGTTAAAAACCTTAATCGTAAGATTTTTAGGTTATCTTGTGAATAGACGTATATCTCTTTTCTCCCAACTTTTCCGTCTTACTTTCCATTTACTTTTCTGATAGTCTTTAGTCGTTTTACAACTACGTATAAGTTGTTATGATGAATGCTACCTCTAAGAGTGGGTCCCAAAATACATGTAGTCTCGCCCGTCTCCTTTGGCACAGGAGTAGTTTATAACTTGGATTAACAAATTGAATATTTTTATCCCGTTAGAACAATCCCGTGGGATAGTGATCAAACTCCACGCGTGCAAAGCCGCGGGCATAGGCTAGTACATGATATTTGTCAAATAGGCCGATCACGATCATTGTTCCTTCAAACCTATCCCAGATCCCGCCATCGTCGGTAATAGAGACGAATCTAGGACCTTCGTCATACTTGTAGGTTGACATTATTTAAAATAATTTTGAGTTTCTCCTGTAAAAAAGGGTGTTTTGCATTTACAAGGTCTTGCGCTTACGCCGACGCCACAGTAGCCCAGCAGACTCACCACCCAAGTAAAATCGGAAGATCTTCCCTTTTCAACAGGTGAAGAACTTTACTCTCGCTGTTCCTCATACCCTAAAGCCTGATTCGGTTAAGCCAAGCAACAAAATGTATATTTTGCTGCCTGGTCTTTGCCAAATGTGGCCGGCCCGAACATATTGTGTGTTGCACCTCTTAGTCAATATAGCTACAAATGTCTCAATTAAAACAAAAGCAATAGGGATGATGACTGGGTAAAGAAAACGAAATTCTATTTTGTCCGTCAATCAGGTAATACAAAGATATTAGATACGTATTTTTTGTTTTATCAAAATATCAAAAGAATACTTAGTTAAAACGCATTAAAGTTGGAGAGTGGGGGCTCACTACGCCACAACTAGGTATAAATATACTGAGCCGTGACGTCATGCGCCATTTCAACTCAAAATATCACCGTAATTTTACGATTACGGGAAAAAAAAAATACGTGTTCAATACTTTTCAATAAACTAACCGACAGACAAATAAAAAAAAATGAGTCACCATCCCTATTCTACGAAGTACTGACAGATGAGACAGTCCAAACAACTGAATATGAACTATAGGACAACTGAAATATAAGATTGTGAAAGGGAAAGTTACAAAGCTATTTATTATTATTTCTCGTGCTAGAAATGCAGAACTTAACGTCATTACGTGTAGTATATGGTGGTATTACAGGGCCTAGACTAGTCGCAATTACTTTCGAAGTGAATATTCCTACAAAAGGGAAGGCTAGAGTATTTCTACACAGCGGATTTCAATAGGATTGACATACGAATTTCGACAATTTATATTAACCCAATACTTTGAATTTTCCGTAAGCGTTATCACTGATTGAGGGCTGGAGACGAGACGAGACGGGAGGAGAGGAGATATGTTGCAAACCACATTCTCGTGTCCACTTAGCTTTAGTGGATATGGTTAAGCAGAGAGGATAGAAGGTGTCTTGTAATAGTTTAGACCACCGAGACACGAAGAGACGCGAGTGGTGTGCTGTGTGCGGCGTCCGGTGAGATATGTGCTGAGTGCGGCGTGCGTTGACCACAATGCTGTTGCGTCGTGCGGTGAGATGTGCGCTGTGTGCGGCGCCGGTGATATGTGTGCTGAGTGCGGCGTGCGGTGAGCCGCATGCAGCTTTGCACATCACCTCTCCTCTCTGCTTTGCATATCTCCACACATCTTCGGTAAATATACCATCACGCATCTCCTCTCCTCCCCTATTCACACATTTATAGTCACCCTCAAACTGTGAGCATAAATTCAGAATGGATCAAGAAACCACTGACAATCTAGTTTAAACTGTGAATTGGCAAAAACCACAATAAAACAAAAGAAAACATTAAATTGAGACATTTACGGTACCATATTTCTATACAACCGAAGTTACACAACTCAGCGATCCCTAACATGTCTATATACAAGATATTAAGTCTTCCGAAGATAGTTTTCTTTCTGCAAAATCACTCGAAAACTATGCCAAATGTATAAAAAGCTAAGATGGCGATTTTCCACGCACTTACCCACCAAGGTCACGCATTTACTAGTTTTTCTGTTACAAAATTACCATTTCAATCCATATAACTCCTATCACAAGAGCATAGAGATTAGTTTCAAATGGTTGCAGTGTAAAAAATAAGTTGGTGTTCCGTAACATTGGGTTGAAACATCGAGTGAACTCGAAATCAGCGGATGTATTGAAAATAATGTATCAAGTTATTTTCTCCGTTTCACGATGAAGTGGTGAAATACAGATAGATTTGTTGGTGGGGAAAATAAGCTAGTATCGTTTATTATAAGGCTTTTAGAAACATGTTTGGGTTAGGGATGAAACAAAGCGATGAGTTTATTTAGAGACATATAATGTTAAGCGAAATAGTCACAAAGGAGGTGTACATATTCCATACTCAATATTATTTTTTTTATTGCATTCCCTATGTATTTTTGAAAAGCTCTTTTAGGTTCAGCCGTGCTTGCTCAGGTTGGTCCGTGGATGGCCTGACCATAATTACATACCCAGTTTCCTCTGTGCCTCGGAAAGCTGTTGATTCCGGCTGTCATTTGTAGATCTTTGACAGTCGTTGCGAGTAGTCAGAAGCCAAAAGTCTGACATCTAGTCTTACCAAGGGGTATCGTATTACCCAGTTACTGGATTGTGGAGGTCAGATTGGCAGTCGTTTCATTTAAAATACTGGTACTCAGCTAAATTCGATTAGACTGGAAGCCGACCCCAATATAGTTTGGGAAAAGGCTAGGCAGATGATGATGATTCCCCATCTATTTGATAGATGGTATAACTGAGTAAAAGATCAATATGAACCCTCGGGCATTGAGAAACGGCACATGTGTATCTAGACTAGTATCAACTGCTGCCAAACCATTTCGTACTAATTTTCAAAAACGACTTTATTCACAATTAACATAAGGTAAGTTTCCCGGTAGTTTTTTTTTGTCATCAATTACCCACTGCTATGAAAAAAATAAATTAAAAATTTAAAAAACCCCCGACGGACAAAACCTCAAAAAACCATAAATAAAATTAATCCAAGCGTCGTAGCGTCGGGGGTTCGCTTTGTTTGTATATTATATTTTTATGTACTAAGCGGTCTACTTAGCGGTCCCCCGACGCTACGACGCTTGGATTAATTTTATTTATGGTTTTTTTGAGGTTTTGTCCGTCGGGGGTTTTTTAAATTTTTAATTTAATTTTTATTTCATGCTTTTTAAACTTAAATTATTTTTTCTTAGCCTTGACTGTCCCACTCCTGGGCATAGGTCTACTCCCATTCCTTCCACTTTTCTTGGTGTTGCGCCTCTTCTCACTTATTAACGAAAACAAGGAAAGATATGAATAAAAAAAAAAACTTGAGCTTTTAGGGGGGAGGGAGGAGTGCAGCCTACCCCCCTGGCGATGCCCATGGTGAGAAAGTGACAAGAAATCAAATTTCCAATCAACTAGACTCGTAGAAGTTGTTTAAATCCCTTCATCAACTAGAAAAGAGGTGATGAGCTTCAAACGGCTGAGCAGATTTTCTCGAAACATAGCTAAGAACACTCTCGATTAAAACACCTTTCAAACGAAACCAATTTCATCAAAATCGGTTCATCCGTTTAGGAGCTACAATACCACAGACAGACACACAGATACACAGATACACACGTCAAACTTATAACACCCCTCTTTTTTGGTCGGGGGTTAAAAATCGACCCCGATTGAAGCGGGTAATTTTACTGTAAGGCTTAAATACCTATGCGGATCATCTATCACTATTATCTAGAATTTAAAGTACTAATCTAGAAATCTCAGTTTTTCTTGTAAATCTATATACATAAAAATCAATTGCTGCTTAACTCGAGAACGGCTGGGTCGATTTAGCTGATTTTGGTTTTGAAATTTGTTAGTCGTAGTTCTGGGAAGGTTTAAAAGGTTATAAATGTAGGGTAGGTAGGATATAGTAGGTACGTAGGTGGGGCAGATTAGGTAGGTAGGGTAGGGTAGGTAGGTAGGGTAAGTAGGTAGGGTAGGGTAGGTAGGTTGGTAGGTAGGGTAGGTAGGTAGGTAGCAAAAAGTGCATTGCAACGCATATCCAGCTAGTTATTTATATAAATTCATTGCATCATTCAAAAATAATATTATAGTATTATATTTTATGCACTGATGCAACACACCAAAAAAAAATAAAGAAAAAAATATTTAAGTACGTTGGAAAGTTACTCAAACCCCATAAGGTAAAAGCCACTAATTTATTACCGTGGCTGAACATAGGCAAAAGAGTAGTAAATCATTCAGTGACCTCAGCCAAAGTTGTTTAGAATACACATCGACAACGTAGTGAGTTATAGTTGAGACGTGACTAGTGAGTGAGATCTGAAAATGACGTGAAGCTCGACTGCTGAGCAAAGTCTCAGGTTCGATTCGCGGGTCGGGCAAAGTTTTATTTAGTTGCCTCTTCAACACTATACATATTAGAAAGAACATTACCAACTCAAATCTTAGTGCATTTAATTGTCTTTTTTAAGTGATGGGGTCACTTAAAGAAGACCACTACATGCACCATATTATGCGCCTACAGCTAACAGATACTTAGATTATTTACAGGCCTTCCCTGAATGAGAGGGAGTGGGCTTTAATCTACCAGCGTGGGCCCAGTGCGGGTTATAATAATAAAATATGTTTTATTCAAGTAAATAGTAGTTGAAACTTGAATATTCAAAATAAAAATACAGGGACTAAACATTATGTGAAACATTTTCTGGGAAACGAAATTATGTGAAATTTCTGTCTGCGAAACAAGGTGACACCGATTTTACTACATACTTATCGAATTAATTATGAAGTGGTCTCAAGAAAAATGTCTATTAATGATAGAAGTCTACCAAAATGCCAGATGTCTGTGGGATCCGACTTTTGAACACTTTAGAAATACAACTTTTAAATAAGATGCTTGGCACGAAATTGCGAATTGAGTGTTTGTGACAAAATAATAAATGCAGCACTTGCAATTATGATATTGCTATCAGAGTCGGGAATAGCGGAGCACTACCAAACACAGAATTGACATGAATAAGCTATAAGCATTCGTTTTTTTAATTTGTCTAATTATCAATAAACATGTGCAAGATTGCTAGTTCTTGGTATTCATTCGTTGATATTTTGGTAAACGCTGAAAACGAGCTTTCGTTTTCACTAAAAGATCAAGAAAGAATGCTCTGGTTCTAGCTCTAGCTCTTTGTTTATTTGGTCTAAAGCACTTACGCTCACCACCGGCGAGCATTATAACTCGAGGGCCGCCTCGCCCCTCCGCGCCTACGTGATTCTAAATTACACTCTAGGGGTAGGCAAGACTGCGTAGTCTGATTTACAGCAATTCTTTTATGACACTAAAAGCTTATTTTTAGCAAATGTTTTAGGACTAACAATTTCATTATAAATTAACATTCTGAATAATAAATATTATATAATAAGGACATATGACTTTATTTCATGCAAAATTAAGAGATTCAATTATAGTACTCGATATTATTACAGAAAAAAATACGAAAAATTTAAAAATAATTACGTAAAACAAAATTTCGAAATTTTGAACATTATGGTTAGGTACTGAAGTTTATAGCAAACGTGTTATGGATAATGATTTTCGGACAATCAATTTTAGGAGAAGAAAGGGAAAAATAGAAATTTTCCATACTGATAAATTATTCTTAAATCAAAAAGCGTGAACCATGAAATTCCACTTGAAACCAGTCAACGGAACCGGATAACGTGCCGTTCAATGCCCGGGTAATTTGATGCAGCCTGAATGACCCATTTACATTCGTTCCTATTAAAAACAAGTGGTTTCGTGAGGTTATACTGTGAAATGTGTCATTTGTCGCTTAACTTCGTTACTTTAATATACTAGGTGTAAACCGAAACTTCACGTAGCCATCAACCATTCATTATGTACATGAACATAACATAACTCTTCTCAAAAAATATTGCTGGGTAACGACTTACTGGGGATATATCTAGGTTTACGGTAGGACTCAACGTAACGCACTCAACACATTGTGCTGACGGATGAATTGAATAGTACAGGGCCAATGGAGGTATTTATTTGTCCATTGATGAAAACCGCATCAAAATCTGTTGCACAGTTTAAAAGATCTAGGAGATCGTACCGACGGCGGGAAGCGTTTTTGTTTTATACTATGTAGATACATAGTAAACTACGCTCATTTCTCGCTTAGCTTGCGTTCAAACCTTGCCCTAACACTAGTGCATTTTAGTTGGTGGGTTCAAAATGAACTGAAATGGAAAATGGATTTTTTACGCGTTATGCTGTCATGCGTAGCCTGTTAGTTTTTTTTTTTCATGTTCGTTTTTCAAAATTGATTTAAGGCCAGTGGAGTTACAACACAATACTTGGATTCCATCAGATTTTAAAAAGATACTTTCAATAATAGAATTATTCTTCTTCTTTCATCATCATCATTTCAGCCAAAAGACACTGCAGTCCACTGCTGCACATAGGCCTCCCTCAAGAGTCGCCACATTGGCCGGTCCCGTGCGACTCGCACGCAGCGGATTCCCGCAACCTTCTTCCGCCTCCTTCGCATCGATCTTTTCTTCTATCTCTTATTTTTTTGGACCCAGTAGGTAGGAACACATTGGACACTCCAGCAAGTGAGCACACTGAATGTCGGAAAGATTTTTACTCCTTCATTTAGCCAAAGTCTACAATTGATTGAGTGCATTCATAATAGGCACTACAGATCATCACTAGAATTGGGCGTGACTGGAATGACGTTGAACTCAGGTTAATTAACCCACGATCTTCGCATGTTGTCTAGTAGTAGTTATATGAGAGGCTGAACAACGAGAAGTTTAGAGAGACTTCTAGCAATAGTGACTGGTATGGGAATGGAACACATGGTGGTACCGCACTTTATATTAAGCACGACGAGTACTACCTTTTCCCGTACCTAAAGTAAAATGGAATTCTATGGAATGATCTCAATGTTTTATTAATATTTTGGGCGTCGAAGAATGTTGCAGACGAAAGGCATTCATTTAATGCAATTTCTTTTTTCTTTTTATTTATTTCTGAGGTACATATTTATTAGTTTGTCAACAAATTAGCACGGGTGTGGATCGAAATGGCCTGGCAGTAAATAACTTGGTATTGCACGAATATCTAGCGTCATTATTAATGCTATTTCCTTACAAACATCATAATTAATACGAAAGTATCCGTCTGTATGTTTCTAATCTCTTTTATCACAAAGTGACTGCTGCAGTAATAATAAAAACGGGCCAAGTGCGAGTCTTACTCGCACACAGGGTTCCATAGCCCCAAATAATATAATAACAATAATTTGAACGGTCATTCATTAGTAAACCTTCACTCAACCGCAAAACTAAATTTGTTTTTCATAGTAAGTTAATGAAAAACAAAGTTACTGCTGCAGTTTGGTGAAAAAGTCCCATATCTCAAAAACTACAAATCAAATCTTATTCAAACTAATTTTCGTTGAAAGTTTTTTTTACGTTCTACATCCCCATATTTTTTTCAGAATTTTTCTCCTCTTTCTTTAGAAATTAGAGGGGGAGGGCACACTTTTTACTACTTTGGAAGTGTCTATCTTTGAAAAGATTGACTTTGAAAAAAAATGGTTTTAGAAACCTCAATGTCATTTTTAAAGACCTATCTATAGACACCACCACCACCACGTATAGGTTTGATAGTTTTTTTTTTTTTTAGTTTCTGTTTCATGTATGGGGGGATATCCTTATCTAATTGTTCACAGAATACATCTACCTACCAAGTTTCAGCTGTGTAGTCCTAATAGTTTAGGAATAAAGTGGCTGTGACATACGGACGGACAGACAGACAGACAGACATGACGAATCTATAAGGGTTCCGTTTTTTGCCATTCGGCTACGGAACCCTAAAACGACAGCCATTAAGATTCTAATGAAATAAGGAGTACAGAAAATCATTACTAAGGTTAGAACATAGTATATTTTCTATCTCAGTACTAAGTCTCTCTGAGGTAGTTTTCGACCTTCTAGCAGGATATGTCGCGGGAAAAAATGCCAAGAACATACGTCTAGGTATGACTTTGCAACATTTTATAGAGTCAATTATAACACTCCAGCGTTTAACTTTCCTCTACAAACACTAAATGATTGCTCAAAGCGCTTTCGATCGCTTCATTAATCTGCATGAGCAATCGCTTGGAGCATCCGTAAGCGCTTCAATGGAATCAATTATACCTTTAAGAAGTGCTTCATGTGAATATCGAACTGTATAATTGTCTAATTGCTGGAAAATTCGGAAACCGCTTTCAGCGAAGTAGTGCAGGTGATGTACTTGATATGTAGACACTTCTGCCGTAGACGAATAGTTTGAGATGTTTTCAGTTCCAAAATTTTATAAACTAGGAAGCAGAAGTTTATTGGTATTTCTAATGCAAAGACCGTGGATGAAGTGGTTATTAAAAGAGCCAGAGAAAACAAAGGTAAGAGAGTGTGATGAGCAAATAATGTTGCACACAAGATCCACACCATGTTATGTTAAGGGTTCGTAATATTAACTTAACTCTTATACTAGTTAGCCAAGCAGCGTCTGCAGGCTTACAAAGGTATGCTGTTAGCAACGAGCGGATGCCTCAACTGATTGGTATCTGATTTAAAGAAAAACGTAAATATTTAAATGTGTGAGGCGTTATGGATTCAGGCACCAGATAAGTACCCTAGTACTTATTAGGTTAGACTAAAAAAGAGGGTCCAAAGCTTTGTCTGCACATAATAATTTATTTGCCATCGACCCGCATTCTTCAGTCATCCCACGATCAGGGCGCTTGCAACAGCACCAAAATACCAGGAGCTGATAATCACGAAAAATTCACTGAAGTGTTTGTGTAAATTTACCTAGGTATATCCAAACTAACGGGTCCACATGCGAGCCTAATATGCTAAACCAAACACGTTCATCAACAGATCGCGATTGTCAACGACTACCGCCACAAATATCGTTGCTGGGGGGTTTGTTCTGACACTTCTTCTCCTTAACAACACTATGAAGTGGCGAAGGACGGGCAATAAATTTAAGCTGCATGTACACTCGAGGAGCTCGTGGCTAAATAATAACAGCCACCCGGGTCGATTTTTAAGGTTAAGCCGTGCTTGCCGAGGTTGGCCCGTGGATGGGTGACCATAATTACATACCGAGTTTCCTCCGTGCCTCGGAAAGCACGTTAAGCCGTTAGTCCCGGCTGTCATTTGTAGATCTTTGACAGTCGTTACGAGTAGTCAGCAGCCAAAAAGTCTGACATCCAGTCTCACCAAGGGGTATTGTATTACCCAGTTACTGGGTTGTGGAGGTCAGATAGGCAGTCGCTTCATGTAAAATACTGGTACTCAGCTGCATCCGGTTAGACTGGAAGCCGACCCCAAGATAGTTTGGGAAAAGGCTAGGCAGATGATGTACACTGGAGCAAAGGAGAGGGAAAGAGAAAAGAAGAGAGCGGAGAATTGCATAAAATGTAAACGCGCTCCGCTACGCTTATTCTATTGTTCAAAATTTGCGTAGCACACACCTCTTTTCTCTTGTCCACTCCAGTGGATATGCATCGTTTGGAGACCTTGCTTTATGCAATTTTATCTTTCAAAAAGTGTTGATTTTATTATTTTTCTTTGAAAAAATGACTTTAGATTTTGAGCGGGAAGTCGCTCGTCTGTACAATCCGTAACTAAGAATTATGAAGGATAATAATATTTCTCAGTCCGGCTTCAGAGAAAACTTATTTCGGATATAAAATTACAAAAACAAAGAGTTTTCATTACGAGAGTCGAGTGTTGAATTTCGGCGCAATCCTTTCTCTTTCAGAATATTTAATAACTCGGCCAATGGCTGTTCTGCTGTTTTAGAAGATTTTTCAATTTACTACGAAACGGGAATAGACAGACTATGAGTTTAGAAAAAAGTTTTTATTTGTGTGAGATTTTGTGATCGTTGTATTGAAAAGGTCTGGACAGGTTCTGATGTAAAAAAAAGCTGTTTGTGATTTGTTGGTAAATAAATCGAATAGTCAAATGCGTTGACGGTTCCCTGAAATTGAAAAATCAAATTGAGCAAGAACCTTGTTTTGACTAACAAGAAAAATGGTGCTATTCATTTTTTTCATACCGACTAATGGTGGATTAACATCAGTTTGGTCTTCGACATGTTCATTGCGAGTCCAACCTCAAGGCTTGCATGAACGACCAGTGGTGCATATTGGCCCTATGTCGAAAATTGTGGGCAGAGGCCTTTGTCCAGCAGTGGGATGACATAGGCTAACAGTAACAGTAAAGGTGTATCGAGGTGGATGGAACGAGCTCGTGGCTAAATAATAACAGTCGTACGGGTCGATCTTTAAGGTTAAGCTGCGCTTGCCGAGTTTGGTCCGTGGATGGGTGACCATAATTACATACCGAGTTTCCTCCCTGCCTCGGAAAACGCGTTAAACCGTTGGTCTCGGCTCTCATTTGTAGATCTTCGACAGTCGTTACGGGTAGTCCAAAAGTCTGACCACCAGGGTTCCCAGTTAGTATTCAGCTGGATGCGGTTAGACTGGAAGACACCAACATAGTTGGGAAAAGGCTCGGCAGGTGATTAACGACCTGTAAGTGAATAAAGAGTTAAAAAGGTTGATTTCTTGCTGCGTAAGAAAGTCGAAGAAGGTGAAAGAAATCGACGTTGTTCTTTAGGAGAAATGTTTATCAGCACTAATCAGCAGCCCGCAATGTCGACTGTGGTTAATTAAAACAGTAGGTTTGGTAGGTCAGTACACCGTCACGGTAGTCAGATACCGTGGCCCTGGAACACAAACGGCTAAAAAAAAAGGTAGGTCAGTAGCGTGCTTGACCGAAACGGTGGTTCTGTCGATCCCCTTGAGGAATGAAGGCTTTATTTTACGAACGCTCAACACACAAACACAAACCGTTATTTTGATCAAGTTGAGCTCGATTGACAGAATAACGTGAACAAACTAACATACATGCATTGTACATGTATATTTATTAGTTGACACAGGTGTGTTGAAGCTGCTCATATTAACTTCCCTGATATTGTGAATATGTTTCTATGTTAATGAAACGTGGAAGTTTTGGATTTAATTAATTGGAATATGGAGTTCAAATAGAAGTTGTTCGGTGAAATTGAAGTAGCTTTGCATGATTACCTACGTATATATAATAACCTAACAATACTGATAAACGGGAATGCAGAGAATGTGTTATGTAAAGTAATGCGTTCTGCCCTTCAAATTGTAGAAGAATGGTGTGACGAACAACAGCTGTCAGTAAATCTGAAAAAAACAACAGAACTTATCCTTTTCACAAACAAAAGGATGTTACCAGAACTCCAGTTACAAAAAATTATTCAATACCAAACTCTCCATATCAACAAAAGTCAAGTACTTGGGCGTTATACTTGATAACAAATTTGACTGGGCGAGTCACATCGATGCAAAAATAAAAAAGACCTGTATAGCTTTTGGTCAGTGCAGAAGACAACACAAGTCAAGTACTTGGGCGTTATACTTGATAAAAATATTGAACTGAGCGAGTCACATCGATGCAAAAATAAAGAAGACCTGTATAGCTTTTGGTCAGTGCAGAAGACTTGTTGGTAAAAAATGGGGTCTCAATCCAAAGATCACGCTTTGGCTGTCAGACACATCAGTTTTCAGAACTTCTCTAACCTATAGATCAGTTGAATAGAACATAACTGACCACAGTAAAAACGAAACTCCAGAGGCTACAGCGCCTGGCGAGCGTAGCAGCTACTGGATGTGTTAAAACCACTCAATCAGCCGCTTTAGAGTACCTCTTAAACTTGAAACCCTTTTGATCCTAGTATACAGGACGAGGCAAAGATAGCCGCCTTAAGATTAAGATCAAAAGTAGTCAAAAAACGAAATACTTTCGTAATAAACATAATCATAATAATCATAACATTGGCCAATATCGGTACAGCAATTTGGAAATATTTAATAAAAAAAAAAAAACAAAATTTTATAAAAATTAAAAGTAGACACTTTTTTCATCTATAAATATTGAACGCCTATACAAAATTTTGAGTCAGTGCTAGAAACCGTTGAGGAGATGATAGATGATTCTGGCTACAGGATCAAGTCATGTCTGTCATAAAATTTCACCAGGAACAAAGGTGTATAAAAAATTAAGCTCAATCGATTGGGGCGAATGCTTTAAAATTCAGTTGCAAGATTGACTAATACGTACCTACTAACAAAGCAACTTTAATTAAAACTTATGAAAATAATGCCTCCCCATCTCCGTATAATAGGGGACGATCCTTATGCCAAAAACTGTTCACAAATCCAAACTTGACGGCTGACACTGAGAAATTCCAGATGGAATAATCTAATAATACTTTTCTTAAAATCGGAATCATCCCAGGTCCTCATGCTAAGCAGTAGCGCCTGCAACCACTACATCAACGAAGCAGTTTTTTGATAGGTCTACGCAATAGTTTAATATCATCCATCAATTCGACTACAGCACTTGGCAAAAACAATATCATTAGAAACTAGGGCGTCTGAATTCTGAATAAAAATGGCGACGTTGCTATAGCAATAAATCATTTTATATTCGTCCGGGAAGATTAAATTTCTGGACAATTTCTTTTTGGGGCGTAGCAATTCCTACTGCTATGCGAATAATAATATAATACGGTCAAATTGTGACTGTACTTTTTCTTTAAGGAATGACTAGCGGGGGCTCTAAATCAAATTGTTGGCTTTATCTATTTCTAATATGGTCAACCACGTGACAATTCTAACAAATGAACTCCGAAAACTTTAGTGCTACAAGATACGGGCGTTGTCTCGTGAAAAGTTGAATATGCCCATTTCTTTAAAAAACTAAGTATCTATGCGATGTGGACGTCGCCTTGTTATTTTGATTTAATTAATTATGTACGTACATAGTTATGAAGTATTAAAACATTTTAGAAAGCAGCGGTGGCAGCCCCGATTAACGAGCAGTAAGTCGTAGGTTCAAACCCAGGCAGGCGCATCACTTTGTGTAATTTGTGTAATGTGTATGTGTAATTTCATCACCGTTTCTCTCAAAACGGTGAAGGAAAACATGGTGAGGAAACTGGCATATCCTTCTTTTTTTTTTTTTGCGGATGGGATATCATCAAATGACTTCTCCCGCTCTGGGCGGAGCGGGAGGGAGTGTCAGACTTGTACTGAATAAAACCCACCCATGTTCCTTCTTCGCCCTTTGTGTTCCAGGGCCGCGGTATCTCTTTCGAACAACCCGCAGCCCTGGCATATCCTAGAACTAAAATTTCGAACACATGTGACATCTTCCAACCCGCACTGGGCCCGCGTGGTGGATTAAAGCCCACTCCCCCTCATTAAGAGGAGGCCTGTGTTCCAGAAAGAGGGAACTTTATGGGCTGATGATGATGAAAACATTATCATTGCCTATTTTAGAATTCTAATAACCTCAATGTTTTAAAAGCATTTCTAAGATACACCATAGCACAAAAAAAAAACCGTGAAAATTCTTTCCGTTGTACCGTCCCATCGTTAGAGAACATTGTTTTAATTTTTCCCCGTACCCTTACGGGGCAAAAATTTATATTGTTATGTGTTTATTCGTTGTAGGGGTCTAAAGTGGCCGAAGTAACGCCCGCGTGTGTCAAAAATGTTGAGAATGTATCCCCTAATTTGGCGACTCATCTTACTTGGAACGATGAACGTTTCAGTTTTAAAACAGCTTTTTTTACTCTTTATTTTGTATAAAATCGTCTGCTTAGTTTTTTTCCCTAGATGCCATTTTAGGGTCGGCTTCTAGTCTATCTAGACGCAACTGAATACCAGTAAGAAAAACCACAATGGGATGTCCTAGTTTCAATTTCGGCACTTTGCACCTGGGAACCAAACCCAGAACATCTTGCTCAGCTATCGCTCTTGAATCGACCAGCTGGCCTACCATGACAGAGATGACGCTAGACATCCTGTATAGCTCCGTCTCTTTCCCACACTGGAATAAGTGTAAAACAATACTGCTTTATGACGTCATGGTGGCCAGCTGACCAACGAAGCAGTCAAAAGTATTACGACAATTGTGTCATAATCGATGAGCCACAAGCCATGCTAAGCTTGTATCTTGTGGCTCGTGCATACGGGGTCATAGTTTTCTAATGCATTTCTTATCTGGATAGCCTCTCTGTAGAATCTTTAGTCCCACGCAAAATAATCCAAATGCTAGACGTATTTACTAGCTAAGTTGCATGAGACACCTTCCAACTGTTTCTATTCAGATAATGAATTTTTAAATTATAAATTTTTACATTTTGTTAATACTTTTTGTGTGTGATTTATACCTATTGACGTGCTTTTTTTATCGTTTGATATTATATAATTAGTAATCTTTGACGTTTCACTCTACTTTTCAACTTGACATTACCAAACAGTATTAAGAGCGTTTACGCCTTACGACATTTCATACAAACTTTCAAGTCGTTATTTTCCAAAATGACTGAACTGATTTTGATGAAACTTCGTACACATAAGCAGGATACACAGATCTAAAAAGTTACTAAAAAATATTTTCGAAAAATAGTGTTACAGTTAAATTAGACCAAATTTAAATTTTCTATAGAAACAGAAAATTCCAATTATCTCTTGTTTTAAAACACATTTTGAAAATATTTTTTAGTAACTTTTTAGACCTATGTATCCTGCTTATGCGTATAAAGTTTCATTTAAATCGGTTTAGTCATTTCGGAAAAAAACTACTTGAAAGTTTGTATGAAAAGCGGTAAGGAATAAACGCTCTTAAAAGCTTATTATAATTACATAAATGGGGATATATCTTTATTTAGCGTTTTTGATGACAAATTAACTATTATAATTCTATTGTTGCGGCCTAGAACTTGGCCACTTTGGCTTTTTATGCTAATTATTATATTTCCACACCGGCAACGGTAGTGTATGTGTGACTGTTTAATATTAAGATCCTAATGCACCATTCACACAGAAATAAATAATGTTTCATTCTATTCACTCTACGTGATTTATGACCGCCATTAGGTACTAAATGGTCAAGAATTGATATCTTAACAATTAGTATCAAAGACAATCAAGTTTGGACCCAGCTCAAAATACAAGATTAATTATATCAACGCTCACAATACGGTGACGGTCCACTTAGCTAAAAGCTGTTTGTACATGAGATATTGTTTGTAGATCGTTTTACAGGTTATTAATTTAAAATGGCTGCGTCGTTTGTAGTGAAAGTGAGTATAGGAGAAAAGGGAGAAGATATCTACCAGGAGTGAAGCATTTAATCCAAAAAAAAAAAATAAGATCAGAGTGGTTTGCACAATCCCGGCTGTCATTTGTAGTTCTATGACAGTCGTTATGAGTAGTCAGAATCCAAAAGTCTGACATCCAGTCCTACTAAGGGGTGTCGTATTACCCAGTTACTAGGTTATGGAGGTCAGACAGGCAGTCGCTTCATGTAACTGGTACTCAGCTGTATCCGGTTAGATTGGAAGCCGACCCCAAGATAGTTTGGGAAAAGGCTAGGCAGATGATGAGGGGTTTGCACAATCACATATATTGTTATTAAATTAGTATATACTTGTAAGTTTATTTTATACTGATTTACTAATTTTTGTTTGAGACAAAGCTTAATTAACTCTTTTTACACACTGTGTCTACGTTTCTTGTCTATCTATTCTGTAGCTGAAAGACATTTCGATATGAAATAAGCTGTACCTTTGCGCTCTTTTATCTGTATGTTATTTCCTGTATATTTGTTTTGTGTGTACATATAAATAAAAAAAAATGAAGGGTTTTAGTCTATCTTGTAATGGCCACACTGACTCACTACACTGCAAGAAACATTGTCACTTGATCGAGTTGCGCCTCTCACCAAGCGAAGCACCATAAATATATGACTTCGGACTTAGTTATAAAACTCAATTGTAGATTCTGATCAATGACTATCTTAAAACTATAAAATAGCAAGGTCACACGACCGTCTGCTATCAAACATATGGGCATAAAGCCCGCATTTCAACCTCAAGTGTATACCTTTCACAAAACCCTTTTTTAACCCTCCTAACATTGAATTTTACCGAAGAACGTAGGATATTGTGTGGGATATAATAGACCCAATCTGCTGCCCGAGCCCGCTGGTCGGCCCACACATGATGAATACAAATTTGTGGTAGCAGTCGCAGGGTTAAAGGCCAATTTTTGATGGAAAATATACCCGTATGAGCCGATTGTGTCGAATATAGTAAATGGAGGGTCAAAGCGGTGACATTTTTTCGTTGCAAAAGGCGGTAAAATGCTATTGAAAGGACGCTGAAGTTGCGTTTTATTATTGCCGATTTTATTATAAAGAAGTGCCTAGTGCCTATACTCGTAATACCTTCGACATACCAGGATTCTATCGGCAAATTCGTCACACACAAACATTCCCAAACTAGTACGATTTGACTTCAAATGAAATCAGGCCATCGTGCCATGACGGAAAAAGCACCGATTCGGGCTGATGAAAGTTTCGTGACGGTGTTGAGGACGAAGCACCGTCAACGTACTAACAAGAACCGCTGCGGTAAGGCCCCAACGGAGCCCAACGTGGCTATTCGTGCCGCGAATCCGAACACTCCGGTGTACATCTCCCACCTATACTACACCACTATGGCGGAAGACATCGTAGAGTACGTGCGTCAGAAGATCAAATACGTGGCGAGAATTCAGCTGTTGGAGTTGAAGCCCTGCGTCAAGTTGAAGGCCTGTGTGGTGCGAATACCAACGTGTTATCTGCACAAAGTCTTAAGAGGACTTTTGAGCGTAGGGAGTGGTATTCCGACGCTTCCTTTATTACTAGCTACATGTATTGTGTGAATGAAATTAAATAAAAATTAATCGTTGTAGAGATTTCAGAAAAATCAAGAGTCAGTTTTCAGCTCTTTCTTCTTCTGTTATAAATAAAATTAGAAAGTTTGCAGATGTATGTTTGTTGTTCAATCACACCAGAATGGCTTAAGGGATCTGATATTTTTTATAAAAAGATAGATTATAATCTGGTTCCTGTGGGACTATTACCGAAGTCCACGCGGGTGAAACAGCGGGCATAAGCTACTAAGAAATAAAACTTGTGACCATTGTAACACAGCCCATCCATACCTATAAAACCACGATCACGTCCGCAACTAGACAAACAATACCTCGCTAAACCACTTACAATCTGAGCGTAAGGGAGGGTAGTCGTAATAAAACATTGTTTAGTGTCCCGGGCAGCCTATAAAGTGTACATTGATATCGATTACATTGCGTATGTTTGTACCTGGGTTTCTTTCTATCTGTTATTAATTTCTTTGTTGTTTTCCAAATAAAATAAAATGCATGTAAACCTCAAAAGTTTAAGCAGACATAAACCTAAAGTACAGCCCCAATTCGCCGGTATTATTAAATATTACCGGCGAAATGGGGCTATAACATGATCAACTGGCCATAAATCCAGATTCCAGACTGCAGTCTCATCTAATATTTTTATTCTGAATTTGTTGCTGTAGGAGTATGTCGTCCATAGATCATAAATAAATAACATTTTGACCGGCCTAGAAATCAAATACAAGGCCTCATACTAAAGAAACCCCGGGCGTCGGTGGCCACCCACTGGCCCCCGGCCACTGTAGGCGCGGGCCTGTGGATGGTGAGTAATGTGCTAGCTCACCGTCCGTCCGTCTCATGACGACAGGCCGTGTCGACGGCGCGTTCGTGTTCCACGCGCGCCTCAAGGAGATGTCAGCAAACCGGAAGGGGTCGTCCAATGTTACAATTGCTTGGGATTTGGACATTTGGCGCGAGACTGCAAATTGCAGATAAGATCGTTGTTGCAGGCGACGTCAATGCAATGAGTCCCTGGTGGGGATGCGATACTGAGGACAGTCGTGGTAGGGCGATAACTGACTTGCTGGCTCATAACGAAATGAGCATCCTAAACCAGGGCAGCGTGCCAACATACCACACCTTCAGGGGCGGTAAACTTTATTCCAGCATCGTAGACATTACTGCCTGTAGTGACTCGCTGCTGGCAAAAATGTCGCAATGGAAGGTGGACATGGACTCTGCCATTCTCACAGACCACCGCAGTATCACTTTTCAGCTGGACATGGGCGATGAGGAACAAATATTGAAGCATCCTTCCACTAGGGTATATAATGTGCGAAAGGCGAAATGGGCTCTCTTCACAGATACCCTCAGCGAGATCATGACAGAGACGGGGATTACCAGGAAGGAAGCTGAGGAATGCAAAGATCCGGAAATGCTGGAAAACCTCGTCCAAAAATATATCGCGGCGATTATCAAGGCCAGCGACGAGGCGATCCCTAGGCTTGCTCAGTGTAAACAAAGCACTAAACCGCAGTGGTGGACGAAAGAGCTGGAGGCGGAAAAGCGGACGGTAAAGACACTGAGAAGACGTATCCATTCTGCAGACCCCAGAAGAAGACCATTCTGCTTGGATGAATACCGCAAGGCGAAAGATGCGTACAAGTGCAACATTGAAGTGGCCCTAACGACTAGCTGGAAGGAGCTCTGCACACGGCAAAAGGAAGAAGACGTCTGGAGCTGTGCCCATAGGATAATTACGCGCTGCTCGGGCACTAGCCGGATTCAGTCAAGCCTCATCAGGGAACCACGGACCAACGTAATTCTCTCAGCCGAGTCCTCAGCTGATCACCTCGCTGGAACGTTTTTCCCAACTGACGACCCCGGAACGGACTCTCCAGCCCAAAAGACAATTCGCGAGTGCGTGAGGAAAAGGATATGGCATCAACACCAAGAGCAGAGCCTTCAATCGCCAACAGCACCGCCGTTCACTCAAACCGAGCTGCATAGAGTCTACGCGGGAATGAGCCCCAAAAAGGCACCTGGTGCTGAGGGCTTAACTGCGGACATTTGTTATAAGGCATACGGAGCTGACGCAGAATTTCAACTAGCCCTGCTCAATAAGTGCCTCGAAATTGGACATTTCCCCGTCGCCTGGAAAGAAGCTAGGATCAGGGTGATCCCAAAGCCTGGCAGACCAGATTACACCGTGGCCAAGGCCTACCGACCAATCGGGCTTCTCCCAATCATGGGCAAGGTCTTGGAAAAACTGGTCGCAAACAGGCTCACGTGGACGCTGGAGAGCGAGGGCTTACTCAGTAGGAGGCAGTATGGGTTCAGACCACAGTGTGGAACGGAGGACGCGCTGTACGATACCGTGAATTACATCAGGCGAGGAGTTGCGGCCAAGAAGATAGTTGCGGTGATCTCACTGGATATCGAGGGTGCGTTTGACAACGCTTGGTGGCCGGCCATACTTCAACAGTTGCTTAAGAAGAACATTGACAAGGACACCCTACGACTCCTCGACAGCTACCTCTCTGATCGCTGCGTCACGGTAGAGTATCTGGCCCATACCGTCACCAAACCAACCACCAAAGGATGCATCCAGGGGTCAAAGTCAAAGTCAAAGCATTTATTTCAATTAGACCTTTACAGGCACTTTTGAAAGTCAACAAAAACAAAATAAAACGCGAAGCTACAGTCCCAGTCACAAGGCATAATAACTTGTGAAAGTACTGTAGTTGCCCATTCCGTAGCGTAGATCTCTATGGAGAAGAACGGGCAAGAAACTCCATGGACACTCTTTTAAATCAAAATATGTTACAAAATCTTGGTTACATCATTCATGTCAAGAATTATAAATATGTGAGAACAATGTAGAAATACGGGCAAGTTAAGAGCGTCCAGAGTAAAAGATTAAATCAGTAATAAAAAAATAAAGTAATTAAAATAAACCGTGGCAGCTAAGAGATGACCAGTCACAACTGACAGCGCCCGTTCACGAACATGACGCATGTATCAGCCATCATTCAACTCAACCATTTTGAAGGGAACTAAACGACCCGACACACCCGCCACCATCAGCGTGACATTTAAGTGAGCATGACATTCACTCAACCACCAGGGTAATTTCGCGTCAATGAAAGATTTAGTTACTCATTAAATAGTGGCTTTACAGTACATGGTACTCACACATGTGCTATGAAATTATATAATACTAAGAGATTGAATCTATACAATGCAAATATATTTTTACAATCTTCTGCAGCTTTCACAATAACTTCACTTTCTAATTCTGATGATTCCGATTGCCCCTACGGTTGTGGAGCAGGACCAGCATTGAGCCAAGCATTTTTATCATTAATATAATCCCCCAACTTATAATATGCTTGCCTACATAGTGTGCGTTTTATGCAAGATTTAAATTTCGTTTCATTCAGTTGTAGAATGTGGGGAGGTATTTTATTGTAACATTTTAAACAGTACCCCATGAAAGATGAGTCTACTTTAGCTAACCTGAAACCTGGCTGAACTAGTTGGTCTCTGTTTCTAGTATTATAGTGGTGCCGGTCACCTCTTTTACTAAATAAATGCAGATTTTTTCTAACGTACATGATGTTTTCATAGATGTATTGACAAGGTACCGTCATGATGTTAATTTCCTTGAACAGTTCTCTTAGAGAATCGCGCCTACGTAGATTATATATGGCTCTGATAGCTCTTTTCTGCAGAATAAATATAGACTCGATGTCTGCAGCCCGTCCCCATAGTAAAATACCATATGACATAATACTATGAAAATAACTAAAATACACTATCCTCGCGGTATCTACATCAGTAAATTGACGGATTTTTCTGACAGCATATGCTGCTGAACTTAGCCGTCCTGCAAGAGATGTTAAATGAGGACCCCATTGTAGCCTTGAGTCGAGCGTGATCCCCAAGAAAACAGTTTCATCGACAAATTCAAGTTTCTCTTGATTTAATACTATGTCACAGTCACTGCTTTTGACATTTGGTAGAGAAAATCTTATGCACTTAGTTTTTTTCCCATTTAATACTAAATTATTTGCGGTAAACCATTTATGGACCTGCATTAGAGCGTTATTTACATCGTCAAGGTTTGTTGCACGTCTGTTTATCTTAAATATTAACGAAGTATCGTCCGCAAACAACACCATTTGTGGTTGGTTTTTAAATAAATGGGGAAGGTCATTAATATATACTAAAAAGAGGAAAGGACCTAATATCGAACCTTGTGGTACACCCATTTTTACTTTCAGAGCCATTGAATTTACACCATTTACCTGTACTTGCTGCTGTCTATCATTTAAATACGATTTTACTAAACTGAGCGCAAGTTTACCTAAGCCGTAATGCTCAAGTTTCAAGAGCAAGGTTTGGTGATTTACGCAATCAAATGCCTTCGAGAGGTCACAGAAGATTCCTATGGCATCTTGTGCCTCTTCCCACGCAGTATATATGTGTTTTAATAAAGTGACACCGGCGTCAGTTGTACAACGTCCCTTGGTGAAACCATACTGTTCCTCGTGTAAGATTTTGTTGGTGTTAAAGTGGGTGAGCATTTGATTAAGCATTACCTTTTCAAACACCTTGCTGAAAACCGGCAGCACGGATACGGGTCTATAATTATTCGTATTTTACTGTCCCCAGATGAAAAGTGGTATTACCTTGCTGTATTTCATAAGGTCTGGGAAGACCCCTTGGTCCACACACAAATTAAAAATTAAAGCCAAGTACGGTGCTATAGTGTCAATAATAGCTTGACACACTTTAATAGACAATCCCCATAGATCTTCTGTTAATTTGATTTTGATTTCCTTAAAAGCTTTAATGACTGCTATAGGGTTTATATGCTTAAATTGAAACTCAACCGGGCATGCTGAAACGTTCGCTTTTAATAAATCAATAGAAAGCAAGGGTGAGGAATTTAAGGTTTCGGTAGTTTTAAGTGGGATATTGGTAAAGAAATCTACAAATTCTTGAGCTACTTCGTTTTTAGAGCTTAGAAGACCACGTGAAGTCTCTAGTCTGATATCATTATTCTATTTTTTAGTTCTATTGGATTCACTATTGATAATTTTCCAAACCGTCTTTATTTTGTTATCGGCGGACTTAATCTTGTTGCTAATGAATAGGGCTTTGGCTACTTTGCAAGTGTTTTTAAAGATTTTTGAATAGGTTGCAACATATTTATTAAAAGTTTCGGAGTTGATGTAAGGCTTAAGGCCGTACAACTCAAACAATCGCTCCCTACTTATCCTGATACCCTTAGTGGCCCAGTCACTGAACATAAACTTAGGGTAAATAGATTTTGTTTTCATTTTTAATGTATTATTGAACTCTACGTGAACTACCGAAAAGAATTCCTCATAAAATTGATTTGCATTTTCAATTATATGGCCCGGAATGCCTAAATTACTAATTAAGTTATTATTAAATTTATTCAAATTGCTGGGCGTTATTTGTCTAGAGTTTATCTGGATTTTTTGTAATGGTGTGTAGGACTCGAAAACAACGGTTTGCCCACTGTGATCAGAAGGGAGGTAATTTACAATTGATTTATCTAAGTAGTCGCAACAACAAAAAACATTATCAATACATGTAGCAGTATTCGTAGTAATTCGGGTTGGTTCCGAAAACACGTTTAACAAATTAAATGATTTAAAAAGGTGTAATAATCTACTAGTATTAGAATTTTTGTCTAAAATATTAATATTAAAGTCACCACAGATAACCAGAGATTTTTTACCTGTTGCAAGTTTTGCTAAAGCATCTTCCATTACTGACTCAAATAAGGAGTAGTTTTGATAATTTGGGGGTCTGTATACGCACACTATTATATGCTTATCCAGCTCAACACAAGACAGTTCAATATTATGCTCAACCGATAGATCAACAATATCGCTTCGACACTTAAATTTAATACAATTTTTAACTAAGATTAATGAACCCCCACGCATTTTCGATTTTCGGTTAAAGCAACTGCCCACACTGTAATTTTCGTAATTAATTAGCATTTCATAGTCTCTTAACCAGTGTTCAGTGAAACAAACAATTTCAAACTTTGTTTTTTCTAAAAATAATTCAATCTCTAATTGCTTTGAAGAGAAACCTTGAATGTTTTGATGGAATAATTGCAAGGAATTCTGCTTAGCCCCTTTTTTACATTTAGCTATTTGGTAGCGAGAAGGTATAGTGCTACTGGTATCTTCTTTTGTCTTATTAACTAGTTTAAATGAACATCCGGAGTGAGCCCCAAGACTCCTGTGCCACCAGATAACAAGCTCCTATCACTAATACACCCTAATTGAGAATTTTCCATGCTCACACATGGAACCTCCTCAGCATAAAAATTGTAAACAGAGTAAAAATCTATATTAGTATGATTACTAATAGTCGCAGTGTTAATAATACAACTAAACTTAGACATACTACTAATGTCTGTGTGAATATTATAAGCTAATAGCCTAGCTATTTTGTGTCTACATCCAATAGGTAGATACACATTACCCCGTGTCGACCTAAGTTTACCTAGAAAAGTGTTAGTGTCCAAATAAATAAGTTTGTCACTATAGTGACCTACTAAAAAGTGCAAATGTTTATTTAGCATGTGTATATAATTGTTCTTTCTATCACTTAAATTTTCAAAATATGGAAAAGCACACAATATCTCTATTTGGGTTATTATGGGTCTATTTGCGGTCCCATCTTCTGGAACATCCAGCTGGACCCTCTCATGGTAGCAGCAGAAAACCTAAAAGCACACGTCCAGGCATACGCAGATGACCTGGTTGTCTTGGCAGAAGCAAACACTGCTTCTGAGCTCGAACAAATAGTGAATGAGGCGCTTGATTGTATTGCGGAATGGGGAAGAGCCTACAAAATGGAATTTGCAGCTCACAAAACTCAAGCTATGGTCGTAACGAAGAAACTAAAGTACCAGGAACCAAAGTTCTCCCTCAATGGAACATCCCTCGAGAATGTTAATCGAGTTAAAATTCTCGGTTTAACGATAGACGCAGGGTTAACCTTTCTTCCGCACTTGGAGGAGGTTACTAAGAAAACGGCCAAAATTTTTAAAATGGTGGCGAGGGCGGCGCGGGCACAGTGGGGGCTTAACTCAAACATCCTGAGGATCATCTACACTGGAGTGGTGGAACCCGTTGTCACCTATGCGGCAAGCTCATGGGCAGAAATCGCTGGCAAAAAGTATGCAAAGAAGAAGCTGGACTCTATTACCAGGATGTTTGCAATTAAGATCTCCAAGGCGCATAGGACTTCGTCACTCATTGCCGCGGCCGTCCTTGCAAGGGTAATTCCTCTTGACCTAAGGGCAGTTGAGTACCTCAAGCTCTATGAGATAAAAAGGGGCAAGCCTCTGGACGAACTGCCTGGCAGGAAGATGGAACCACGTGTCCACCCATCTGAGCTACCACATCCTGCTCTAAGGACCGAGATCACGTTCCAAAACGTTTCAAGCGACCAAGACCTGCTGAACATCGGAAACGACTGGCCACGACTGTACACCGATGGTAGCAAAATCGAAGGGAGGGTTGGTGCTGCGGTGTCATGTTGGGGCCAGGATGGTGAGACTGTCGGAATTGAAGTCAGGCTGGAGGACTACTGTACCGTCTTTCAAGCTGAATTGGTAGCCATACTTAGAGCACTCTCCTACGCCAATGGAAAGAAAACTCGAACTTCAGCCAACATCCTCTCAGACTCTAGATCAGCGCTTGAGTCTATTGCCGATGCAAATACTAAGAACCCGATTACATTGCAGGTACAGAATGCCATCTCCGAGGCTAAACGATTGGGTCGCCAAATAAGCCTATACTGGGTCAAGGCTCATGTAGGAATACCTGGTAATGAGAGAGCAGATGAGTTGGCAAAGCACGCTGCCCTACATAAGAAAACCGCTCCAGCATACGACAAATTCCCACTGTCCTACGCAAAGCGCACCATCAGGGAGTTGACGCTGGATAGTTGGCAAGAGCGATATACGCTAGAGACGACCCAAGACCGAGGCATCAGGTTGTTCTTCGGCAACGTTAGACGGGAATATAAAACCTTAGAGAAAGTAGGTACACTGCACAACTTAAGAGCACAACTCTTCACGGGGCATGGTGGTTTCCGTGAATACCTCCATAGGTTTAAGCTAACGGGGACTCCAGCCTGTGTTTGTGACAATGCATCCCATGAGACCGTCAAGCATTTGCTGAGTCACTGTCACAGGTTCTCACGGGAGAGGTATGACTGTGAACAGAGGCTGTGTCGCCCCTTAGACGCTTTTGAGGATTTGCTTTGTGATGACAAGTGCGGGGTTAATTTTTTGGCTTTTGCTGAAATGGTGGTGGAGAAGGCCGCAAAGGCCAATGGCTCAACACTTCCATGATATGTGTATTTCAAACAATATGATTATGCGTATAGTGCGCTAAATTGTTAGTTGATATCTTAAACATTAACATAGTAGAAGCTGTAAGTGTATCATAGTAAAAAGTGTAAGTGTATCATATGTTAGTTTAGGAAAAAAAAAAAAAAAAAAGAAAAAAGAAATGCCGAGTAGAGTGCTGCAGCAACTGGGAAAAAAAATATATATATAATAATATATATATATATCTTTATTTAGTTCGTAAGTAGGATAAGAAGTATTATTATTATATAACTTGTAATAGAATTAAGTGCTGAAGTATATCAGGGTTCTCTATTGTGTCACCTAACTTTTTTACCCATAATTTAAAGTGCCATAACTTTTTTTGTCCTAATCATCATTTGTCCGAATGATAATTTACCCGAACTTAATATCACATAATATCACATGCCATAAAATTGAAACCCCTAAATATAATGTCCTAAATCCGTTTGTCATAAATATTACAATCAATAATATACAAAATACATAAAAACCTTTTCTATAAAAGTTATAAGTCCTAAATTCAAATTACATAATGTTTATTTATAATAATAATATTCTTTTTTATTATACATAAATAAATATATTATACATGTACTGAATAAAGCAGTTGATTGTGAACATGTGGTTTTTGTAAGCAAGCAGGCATGCAGCATGCAAGCAAGCATGCAGCATGTAAGCAAGCATGCAGCATGCAAGCAAGCATGCAGCATGCAAGCAGGCACGTAGCATGCATCATGCAAGCAAGCACGCAGCATGCAGCAAGCAAGCAAGTATGCAACATGCAGCAGGCATGGTTTCTGTCACGGCTCCGGCGCTGCGGGGCTCCGGCGGTTCCACGCGAGTATATCGTCGCAGATGGGTTTAACGCTCACCTGCTCCTCAACTCGCGGGCCGCCTCGCCCCTCCACGCCTACGCGATTTTAAATTACACTCTAGGGGTAGAGCAAACAAGACTGCGTGGAGTCGGATTTACAGCGATTCGTTTCTGTACTTAAACCTAATTTTTAGCAAATGTTTTAGGACTAAAATTTTGTTATAAATGAATATTCGGAATAATACACATTATTTAACACAATACTTAGGACATATGACTTTAGGTTAAGTAAAATTAGGGGATTCAATTTTTATAGTACTCGATATTATGACAGAATACTTTTAGAACCCAAGATAATTATGTTAAACAAAATTTCGGGATTTTGAACATTATGGTTACTGAAGTTTATAGCAAACGTGTTATGGATAATGATTTTCGGACAAACAATTTTAGGAGAAGAAAGGGAGTACCGTATATCAGCAATACAAGAATGTAAGGCAGGAGGTGGTTTTAGTCAGTTGGAGCCTGACACTACCCAGACTAGCTCGTTTTGTGAGTCAGCCTGGGTGTAAGTCCGACCGGATTTCCCCTCCTGCCACAAAAAAAAAAAAAAAAAACCGGAAGGGTTCCGAAAGGGCCGATGCCTGCCAGGGCTGCTGGACTGTTCGAAAGAGATACCGTGCCCCTGGAACACAAAGGGCTAAGAAGGAACATGGTAAAGTGGACAACGATACGTGAAATCTTAACCGTCCGTTGTCCCCGTTGCCCATATGTACACAACGGGGACACCGGTAAGGAATCATATGACGTGCTGATGTCCCCGTGACGGGGACACAGATTACGGGGACAACGGGAATACAGGGGAACAACGGATCGGAAGGAGTCATTTGAAGATTTCCCATACGAAAAAAAAAAAACTGGCCTCATGCTAAGCTGTAGAGCCTGCGACCACTGAGCGAAGGCAGATGCAAATAGAAACTGAAAATTAATAGTTTTGGTTCTGGGACGTATTTGAAGAGCAATGGTGACAAAATTAATAACACAAACCCTTTGTACATGTAACCACATCTTCTTAGTATACGCTAAGAAGGGTTAGTGGAGTAAAATATATTTGGCCCTGTGGAGTACTCCAAACCCCACAAATAATATAAGTTTGTATATTAGGAATAAAACACAAGGTTTGTATTTTGGGTACATTCAACGCCCAGTGATCACAACGACCGTCCTCTACGGTGGATGACAACGGAATGCCCCCACCCACCTTGTCGGGCCCTCACCGCCCGCTTTATGCACATTTATTTTAAATCAGTATTGTATGATTTTATAGCAGAATGCCACATCTCTTCCTTTTTTTTAGGAAAATAAATAAACATTACTTTTACATTAGATTATTATATTAACAATCAAAATTTTGTAAATTATTAATTTTTAATTCTTCTTTAATTAAATGTCACAATCAGTACAATTTTAATAACATGAATTTTTAATATACTTAATTATAAGTGTATATTTACATTTTATTACAAAATTAAGGTTTGTTTTTCATTATTCTATCTATTTGTACTATATGTTTTTATTCAATATATTTTGACAATGTTGTTTCCGTTTATTTCTTTCTACTATTTATTTTGATCTTCGCCCGACACATCATTGTCATCATTAGATTCTGAATCAATAACTGTCCAATTTCCTTCTACACGCTTAAGATGTATTACGTTTCTTTTAAACTCTTGGCCGGTTGAATCATTACGGACATTTGCTTCATTCCCATGTGTACTCACTACTGTATGTGGCTCTGGATCAAAATTTGGCGTTAATTTATTACTTTTTACAAAATTCTTTACATATACCTTCTCATCGACTTCAATTTCTTGTTCTTTTGCTTTGCGTTTCCTATCCTCATTTATTTTCCCTTTTTCTTTCTTTCGAGTGTCTTTATCTCGGACCTCAAGATCTAAATCCATATTTTCAACACCAATTAAGCTCGGCAGCTTATCTCTAAACAAACGTCCATAAAATAATTCCGAAGGAGATTTCCCAGTTGTACCATGAGGAGTGCTATTGTACATCATAAGGTATTTGAGTAAATCGTCTTTCCAATCTGACTTTTGTATTTGACTTATTTTTAATCTTTTTAATATATCCCTATTCTGCCGTTCAACCTCTCCGTTTTGTTGGGGCCACTAAGGGATTGTGTTATAGATGCGAACTCCTAACTCTTCACAAAATGATTTAAATTCATGACTGATAAATTGCCGGCCATTGTCACAAGTTAGACTAACTGGGATTCCTAAACGGGAGAAAATTTCTTTTAAAACATTAATTGTATCTTTAGCTGTGATAGATCTCATAATTTTAATTTCTTTATAGCGACTGAAATAATCAATTATAACAAAAAGATAATCTCCACTGGGCAATGGACCTAGGAAATCTACAGCTGTGTCAACCCAAGCTTGAATTGGTAGCTCCCGCCTTTTCATCGGTGTAGGTGGGTTTGGGCCGGACACCAATATACAACCTCTACAATTTTTTACAATATTTTCTGCGTCTTTGTCAATTTTGGGCCACCAAACTTTTGTACGCAACCTAGCCTTCATGTTTACTATCCCGGGATGGCCTTCATGAGCAGCCGCTAACACTTCTTGTCTTAATTTAGAGGGAATCACAATTTTGGTACCGCGTAATAACAGGTCCTCATGCAACCAGAGTTCCTTTTCAAATAATTTATAATTATTTACAATTTGATCCCATTTATCATTATGTAAGCCATCCCTAACGAGTATAAAATCTTTATCAGACTTAGATGCTTCTGAAATACTTTTTAACGACACCGCTGTTGGACGCGCATACTGTACAATTTGGTTGATATGATATTCACTATCAAACGGAACACAGTTTTGATTTGTGCAAAGTCGTGACAGTGGGTCTGCAATATTAGATTTACCAGGTTTGTACACAACTTTGTAATTATACGATTGTAACCTCAGAACCCAGCGCTCAATTCGAGCACAAGGTTTCGAACGCGGTTTAAAAATTACCTCTAAAGGTTTGTGATCTGTAACCAACTCAAACTCTTTCCCATATAAGTACATATGAAAATGCTCTATAGCCCAAACTAAAGCCAGCGCTTCCTTCTCAGTTTGGCAGTAACGTTTTTCGACGTCTGTCAAGCTTTTATTTCCAAAAGCAATGATGCGCGGCCCAGTCAAATCATATTGTATAAGAATTGCTCCTAAACCTACAGGACTGGCATCAGCAATCACTTGTGTTCTGTCATCTGGGTCATAGTAACCCAACGTATCTATTTTGCTCAGACATTGTTTGAGTTGGTTATAGGCTTCTTGTTGTTTAACTGTCCAGAAATTAAAAATGTCTGCATGTTTATGGAGTTTTTTCCGCAAAACTTCACGGATTGGTTCCGTCAAAGTGGCTAAGTTCGGTATCCACTTCCCTACAAAGTTAATCAAGCCTAGAAAACTTTGGATCTCTTCGACATTTTTAGGTTCTCGAAATGACTCAATTGTTTATATTTGTCTAAAGGTTTTACACCGTCTGCCGATAGTCGGTGTCCAAGGAATTCGATTTCTCTAGCCTTGAACAGACATTTCTTTTTATTTAACAATACGTTATTTGTCTCGAGAACATGCAAAACATTTTTGAGGTTCTCGTCGTGCTCCTTCTCATCTCTACCACACACAATAATGTCGTCAATAAAATTTGCGACACCTTGGCATTTGATCAACATGTGTTCCATAATTTTCTGGAAATGTTCCGGAGCACTCGAGATACCAAACATGAGCCTTTTATACCTATATAATCCCTTGCTTGTAATAAATGTTGTAATTTCTCGACAATTTTCAGCAATTTCTACCTGATGAAAAGCATTACAGACATCTAATTTGGAAAAGAATTTAGCTTTTCGGAATTTTGGCATTAATTGGTGCATGGTTGGCAAAATATGGTTTTCTCTAATGATTGCCTTATTTGCACAACGCATATCAAGACAAATCCTAACATCACCATCCTCTTTGAGAACGGGGACCATAGGGGAAACCCAAGGAGATGGTTCATTCACTGGTTCTATGATATCCATCTTCATTAACTCGTCAATTTTATTGTTGATTTTGGCTTCCAATGGTATAGGGATACGCCTATACGGCTGACATACAGGTGTAACCGTTTTGTCAATTACAATCTTTAAAACAACATTTTTAAATTTTGGAAATTGAGTTCCACTTACCTCATTAACCTGCAAACCTAGTTTCAATACTTTTAGTGTTATCGCGCTGTCTTTTCCTAGTAAATTCCTTACACCATCTTTTATCACATAGAATTTTGCCAAAATGGTTTCTGGACCTGCACGTATTTCAGCCTCAAACGATCCCAGTACTTTCAGGGGATCCTTAGAACCGTAGGACATGAATGTTTTATCTGGTTTTTTTTCTTGGTTCGTAACGATCACATTTTTTGCCTTCATAAAATTCCAAGACTTTTCGCTGATGATATTACATTTACTCCCGGAATCGATGACCAGGTCTACGTCGACCCCACCAATTTGACATGAAATAGCGGCGTCTTCATCGATGTGAAATATGTAGTCAATTACCGCATCAGACTTGTTCTTTTTTTCCGATGGACCCTCGCTATCGTTTTTTCTCAAAACGACGCCTTTTTGAGTTGATTTTTTGGTCTCTGGGATTTGGTTTACGTTTATTGGCTCTTGTTCTGCACATTTTAAGGAAATGACCCTTATAACCACATTTGGCACATATTTTATCTTTGGCCACACATAGATCGCTATCAAATTTATGATTTTTACTTCCACACCTAGTGCATTCTATTTTTTTCTCATTCAACGATTTGTTTTTCACAGTGTCTATTTTGTTCACGTTAACATTTTGTTTATCTTGGAAATCAATCATTTGTCTTTCGACAGTTTCGAGCGCATTAGCCTCCGCAATAATTTTATCCACTGTAACTGTATCTCCCAACACCAGAATCCTCTTTCTCAACTCAGTCGACAAACATTTTTCAGTTATCTGATCAATTAAACTCTCATTCTCATTAGAAAAATTACATTTAGCGCTTTGACGGCGCAACCTTACTAAAAACTTTTCAAATTTTTCTCCCGGTTCTTGTCTCATTAATCGAAATAAATGCCGCTCAAACAGATTACTTTGTTTCGGCGCGAAATATTCATTCAGTTTCTCTATTGCTATCTTATAAACATCAACCGATTCCTTCTCCTCAACGTGAGCGCCGGGGATGTTAAAGTAAACATCTTGTAATGCTAACCCTCCGATATGCAAAAGAGATGCCCGTTTCTTAACCGATGTATCGATATTTGCAGTTTGAAAATAAATTTCTAAACCGCGTTTCCACTTTTCCCATCGAGTACAGAGGGAATTCGGTTCGCCTTCACAGTCGAACTGCTCAAGAGTAGGTATATTTTGAGACATAATAGGGTTTTCTGCAAGTAAAAATCTTTCTTTGTTGATTGAACTAAAACTATAAAAGAAACAAATGTGTTGAGAAAGAGGAAACTGTGGTTATTTTAAAATTTTATTACAGTTATTCAATTTATTACTCGCTGCTAAATTTTAGCATATTTTGGCACAATTTTGACAGTTCACACTCACATTAAACTTGATGTCAGCACTATATTTTTTTTTCTTCTCTAATAGTACTTTCGCTGCTGACTATTTATGCCTCAACACATATTTAGTAAAACAAGTTATTTGTTTCACAATAACATCTTTATATATTTAACATGCAATCGGCTATCAACCCCCTTTAATTTTTAGACCTACAGGAAATATCAAAAATATGACAAAAACAAACTTGCAACAAAAGAGTTTTTATCTCGGCTTCGGCCGTTACAAATAATGTCTACTGCCTGAGTAATGCTTAAATAACAAGTACTTAGAATCGCGCATAGGTAAAATCTACCTAAAATTAACACAAATAATAATACTTTCATTTATTGGCAATAAAATAAGTCATATATTATAACGAGGGTAGGTAGGTCACTATTACCTTTTCCTAATTAACTTTTTATTGATTTATTATTTGTAACTAAGGTACTGGAATGTTATTATTAGTTTATCAGTAGGTTGACGTTATGATTGTACTACAAACATTTATAAATCCATGCCATCTAATTTGCCTACTTCTTTAAGGTACTTGCATATTTTCTATGATTGATGCAATGTAAGCTTTTATTGTTTACTTAATATAGTCTAGCAAAAATTTTATCGTATTCCATGTAGGTAATGAACACATTTTATCAACTTGTTGACTGCCGATTTGCATGCAATTAGATTTGAAATAATCTTTCAGCACTCACCAAATTTCCTCGTCGCCAATTGTGGAGTACTCCAAACCCCACAAATAATATAAGTTTGTATATTAGGAATAAAACACAAGGTTTGTATTTTGGGTACATTCAACGCCCAGTGATCACAACGACCGTCCTCTACGGTGGATGACAACGGAATGCCCCCACCCACCTTGTCGGGGTTGCCCTCACCGCCCGCTTTATGCACATTTATTTTAAATCAGTATTGTATGATTTTATAACAGAATGCCACAGGCCCAAAATACAGCTTCGCCTGAATTTTGACTCAAATATTTTTCACCCAATCATTGCCCCACACCGTTATAATATATCATATAGTCAAGTGTGCAGGTAACAGGGGGGAATGCAGCGCAAGATAAAAGGTGATAATGAGGTCGAAAAGAGGGTTAGCGTAAATTTACATTGTACATTAAATAATCCCGTTTATTGAATCCTGAAATAAATAGGCAACATAAACAAACTTACACTGCGCAGTCAGTCGGTATTGTATCGAATGTCCCCAGTTTCAATCTCGCCCGAAATCTGGCTGCTGTCCAGCGCCCGAACTACGAACTCTAACAAGTTTCCCTGTTTTGAATAGTTCTAGTTTTCAAGGATTGAATCATTTTAAATAAATGTTTGCCTTGATTATTCGAGGAGCTCGTGGCTACATAATGACAGCCGGTAGTTCCTTAAGGTTAAGCCGTGCTCGCCGAGGTTGGTCCGTGGATGGGTGTCCATAATTACATACTGAGTTTCTTCTGTGCCTCGGAAAGCACGTTAAGCCGTTGGTCCCGGCTGTCATTTTTAGATCGAAAGCGTCCTCGCGACTACAGAAAGTACCAGAATTGCAGTAACCAAATTCACTAAGGATAGGACACGGAGTACTACAGCTGCTATGGAACGTCATTTTTCGAATTCGGGTCAGATACAGCAAAATGGTGAATATAAAATCAGGCTTCCATCCAAGATCTATCTAAAAAAATCGTTAGGCATTCACAAGCAACGGTCCGTAACGGGGTAAACAGAGTTACTTAAAAGTGCCAAAAATGTCTTGAAACACATTTGGCATATAAAAATGTGAGCATTACAATGTAGAATGGCACTGCGTAGTTTTTTAACGACATTTCTGTGGCATTGGAGCATTCCTTAAGAGTGTGTCTAGAGTAAACTTGCCAATCGTAAATATTTTTCATTTATTAGACAAGACTTGGGTATGAAATGAAAATAACGTGATGATTTCAAGTTTTTTAATAGAACAGAAACATCATTAACTGGTAGCAGTTTTTTTTTTGACAAAACTCAGAAAACAGCGATCAGAAGCACAAAATCTGATATATTTTAGCCAATTAGCTAACAATAATTGACTTTGTTTTTTTTCCGGAAAAGAGAATGTTGAAGTGGATGTGTGATGTGTGTTGTTTTAACTGCGGAAACTTTTAAATGGCCTTCAAATTTGTATCGTGGGAACGTTGTTGTTATTAGCTGAAAGTTTCCCGAACAGCATTAAAATAAATTTTTAAGCAATACATTCTCAGCGCCTGGAGAGCATATACAACGGGCTTTCACCAAACACCACGCATTTATATCCCCTGGCTTATCCCATAGGTGTCCCCTTCTTCGGCAAGCGTGAATCACATAAAATGACTTATGTTCCTTTACAAATTAAAGAACGGTTGCATAGATTGTTGTGAATTGCTATTGCGCATTCTATTGAAAGTTCCGCATATAATTCCACGCTTTTCCATAACCACAATGCTACACACAAAGTCTTGCTTTCGTTAGGATGTGGGACAACCAATTAATAATTATTCATTTAATAAGTCCAAAGTCTGTGCCCGATTCAGATCTATAGGCGGTATTTTTCTCCACTTTTGTTCTCTATTTTATAGATCTCATAACTACCGAGCTTCAGTGTATGTATCATCTTTATGCTGACGACTTACAGCTTTACTGTCAGGCAAGTGTTGACAGCTTGTCCAGTGCGATCGAGGAACTAAACCGGAATTTACGCTTCGTCAAAAACTGGTCTGATCGTTTCTGGGTGGCGGTTAACCCAACCAAGTGCCAGACTATTATTGTAGGGAGCCCCCATAGCCTGAGAAGGCTGAATGGCTTAACGGTGCCACCGGTTACCTTTGACGGCACAGTCATTCCTTTTAGCTCTGACGTCAAGGATCTGGGTGCATGTTGACACTTGCCTTGACTGGCGTAAGCAGGTTGCGATTGTGAGCAAGAGAGTCACCGAAACGTTGCGGTCGCTCTATCGGCTGAAAAATATTCTCCCATCACACATTAAGGTAATGCTTGTACAGTCCCTAATATTCCCCATAATTGACTATGGTGATGTGTGCTACTACGACCTGAATGCAGATCCTCAATAAACTTGACCGACTTCCTAATAACTGCATTCGATTCGTGTTTAATCTTCGTAAGTATGACCATGTCTCCGCACATCGGTCACTATTAAAATGGTTGCCCATGCGACAGCGCAAAGCGTTGAGAGCTTTGACTACCCTATTTTCTCTTCTTAATAAGCCTACTTCTCCTTCCTATGTGACTACTCATTTTCAATATTTTTGCTCTGCGCACAGTAAAAATCTTCGTTCTTCCAATAATCGTCTTCTGCGTTGTCCTTCTCACCGCTCTGGTTTTCTCAAGTCGTCTTTCTTTGTCCAGGCTGTGTTCCTTTGGAATGCGCTCCCTCTGAACATCAGGTTGGCCAACAGTCAATTCACATTTAAAGTTAAAGCACGCGAACACTTACTGAAGAAGCTGGCAGATTCATGTCATAATTAAATTGTTGTTAGTTTGTCTCTCTTTTTACTTATTGTATATATATATTATATATATATTTTTTAGTTTTCTCTCTGCATCACCCTAAGGTAGACTGGTAGAAAATGCCTAAGGCATTAAGTCCGCCTTTGAACAGTGTTTGTACTTATTAAATGCATAAAGTTTTAATAAATAAATATATTAAACGACTCTAAGGTGAAGTTTAAATCAAGAATCTTGGCCTCCCTACACCCAATGAGACATAGTCAAACTTTCTCTAAACTAGTAATTAAAAAAATACTCTATTTTTATTTTTACATAACAATTTTTTTCTTCGTTAGCCACAAAGCGGTAACCTTTTATGTCAATGTTGTCTTTACCTGCAATCGACATATAAATTAGAATATTACCGTACGATTTACTATATGTACCTCTACCTATGTACTGTGGGTAAACATAAAAAATAAATATATTGGAGGAAACTTGAAAGTTGTTACAGAAAAGTTGAAAAGGAATCGACTGTCCTGTTTAATGTAATGAGAGAGGATGAATCGCATCACTTAAAGTCCCAGTTACGCTTCGCGCCTCGAATGGGCGCCTCTCATGAACATTTCCAAAAGTGTCCATTCTATGTCCCTCAGATGCACGTGGACCGCACTGTTCGTGTTCTCGAGAAGACGTTATAACTTGCACGCAAACCGCTTGCGAACATGTCCAAAGGTGTTCATACTATGTTCTTTTAAAGATATTAAGCGAACCGCACTGTTCGATCATGCGCGGGTGTAATACGCCTTTACGAAGCCATGCGTTAATATGGCAGTATGTTTGTTTTTCTATAATGGTATCGATAATGCAGTAATGCGTGATGCTACTACAATGTTAGGCTCTCTATCACAATAGTACAATAGTACATTGTCAATGTGATGAACGCAACCAATGTATGTTATACAAAGCGATGCAATAGGCGGCTAAATTGTGCCCACAATAGATACAATTTTGTGTTACTATACAAGTGCGAGAAATAAGTTAAAATAATAAAACCGCGAGTTTAGAAAGAAAGAACAAATATATTATTTATTCATTTTTATTATATTAATTATATATTAATTTGTCACACGGACAAGACGAACACAAAAAAACAAAAAAAACAAGTAACATACAAAGCATAGGTATATATTTACTATTATTTTATTATTTTTATATATGTATTTATTTGTATGAATGTTTATTTTACCTATAACAAAACTTATTTTTAACCCCCGACCAAAAAAGAGGGGTGTTATAAGTTTGACGTGTGTATCTGTGTATCTGTGTGTCTGTCTGTGGTATTGTAGCTCCTAAACGGATGAACCGATTTTGATGAAATTGGTTTCATTTGAAAGGTGTTTTAAACGAGAGTGTTCTTAGCTATGTTTCGATAAAATCTGAACAGCCGTTTGAAGGCCATCACCTCTTTTCTAGTTGAAGGGAAATTTACAATTTCCACAGGACTGATCGATTCGAAATTTGAAATTTTGTCACTTGTCACCATGGGCATTGCTAGGGGGGGTGGGTGATACCCCCCCCCTCCCGCCCCAGAAAGTTTTTTTTTAAATTTTGCTGTTTTCCTTAATTGGCGAGATGACACGCAACACCGAGAAAAGTGGAAGCAATGGGGGAGGCCTATGCCCAGTATTGGGACAGCCAAGGCTAAGATAAAACAATACAAGTTTAAAAAGCATGAAATAAAAATTAAATTAAAAATTTAAAAAACCCCCGACACTAAAAACCTCTCAAAAACCAAAAATAAAATAATCCAAGCGTGTTAGCGTCGGGGGACCGCTAAGTAGACCGCTTAGTACAAGCACATAACAAAGCGGACTTTTTAATTTTTGTATACACAATTCTCTAATTATTTTCTAAAACTAAATATTTACATTAACTAACTAAATATAAACTAACTTAAAAACAACAGGACGCTTAAGCGTCAAAATACGGTTTTGAGTTATTTCATAGCTAATAGTTTCATCGAATTTTCTTTCACATAAATTGTTTCTCATAATTATTATCATTTCATAGAATAATCAATACGCAGATACTTTGAAGAAATTTAAATCATCGATTTTTATTTCAAATAAAGTTTAATGTTAGAATATTCATATCATAGAATAAAAAATCAAATATTCTTTATCCACATATTATTTGTTTCACATCGAGTGACATTTTCTAAAATTCATACCTTTGAAAAATGCACACCCTCCTATAAAATTACAACGGTGGTTCACAAAAAAATGCGGGTAAATTCTTGTTAAGCAGGAAAAAAATCTTGTTATTTTCACTAATGGTGTCCATGCCTGTTGCATGCAACATGCAGCGTGCAAGCAAGCATTTTTTGCATGAGGGAAAATCTTTTGAAGCTTCTCGTTTCCGAAAACGCTATCAAAGATGTGCTAATGGCGAAAATTGTAATTTAGTGGTATTGGTATTTTCATATTTTACATTATGGTAGCCGTGTTTTATTACATTTCTTACGACCTTCATTATGGTATAAATTTTATTGTGCAAAGCCTAATACAACTTACAACTAATATTATAAATGCGAAAGTCACTCTGTTTGTTTGTTTATATGTTTGTATGCTTGTTTGTTTGTTTGTTACCTTTTCACGACTAAACGGCTGATCGGATCTTAATGAAATTTAGCGAGAAGATAGATTTCAACCTGGGGAAGGACATAGGCTATATATCATCACGCTACGACCAATAAGAGCGATGCAGCAATGAAAAATGTTGCAAAAACGGTGAGAATTTGACGCAGAAGAAGTTGCGCGGGACAGCTAGTCAAACATAAGTTAGACTTGTCTTTGCGATTTAAATGGATGCAGTGAAGTGCAAGTAATCGTGTATCAGAGAGCCGAAATATATAGATCAAAGTGTGAAATACGCATTTTTTTTTGAGAATTTTCATCCGTGTCATCTACGAACAAAACACAAACCTTAACGATGTAAATCCGGGTATGCTCGCCTTATAAACGGAAGCTTGGACCTTTCTGATACATTGTAGGTATACGAGGTCAAAACCTCAAACCTCAACTGCAAATATACAGTCTTTTCAAAAAAAGACTGTATATTTGCAGTTTTCATTCATCACAGCAACAAGCACCCACCAGACGATCCATAATAAACAATTCTCTCACTTGATTTTTACATTTCGAATGACAAACACGAGCCAAATAACTTGTACACCATCTTCGCGTCTAATCTCTTGTGATTAATTCGCTGCGGTTTTCAGCCCGTCTTGTGGGTCCCTAAGGATAGCCTAGCTTAAGTGTAGGGAGGCTTTCGGGCCGGGGTAATAAACTGGTTATAGATGTTTGCTTGATTCAGTGAAAAGGCAGTGAAAAATTCCATGTGTTCGTATACAAAGTAGGTATTTAGTCTAGGCTATCGACTGACACCCAACACAGTTATATTTTCATGGTTTTCATAACATTTGTATAGCGGTTAATAGAAAAAACCTACTCTCTAAATGTCAACTGTGTGGTGCATTGAGTCTCGGAATAAAGTGGCTGTGACACACAGCACACGGAGATAGATACCGAATCCATAAGGGATCTGTTTTTGCCTAAAAAAGCGAAACCCTAAAAACAGGGTTTAATATACAGGGTGTAACGGAAATGGTATATACATACTTAAGGGTGTGCTACAGACCATCAAACTGAACATGTTTCTCAGAATAAAAAAAAATTTGCAGCAAAAAAAAATATCGGCTGCCTATACATTTTGGTCGAATAGGTATTGTAATTTTCTATGGGGCAGCAGATATTTTTTTTGCTAAAAAACATGTTTTATGATGAGAAACATGTTCAGTTTGATGGTCTGTAGCACACCCTTAAGGATGTATATACCCTTTCCTTTACACCCTGTATAATTTGTGTCTTGTTAACTATACAAACAACATAATTTTGAGTTCCGTACCCAAAGGGTCAAACGGGATTACTAAGACTTCGCTGTCCGTCCGTCCGTCTGTCACAAGGCTGTATCTCATGAACCGTGATAGTTAACCAGTTGAAATTTCTACAGATTATGTATTTATGTTGCCGCTATAACAACAGATACTAAAAACAGAACAAAATAAATATTTAATTTGTTATACAAAAAAGATTGCTACAGAAAAGTTGCCCGTTTTTTTATAAATAATGGTACGGAATCCTTCGTGCGCGAGTCCAACACGCACTTGGCCGGTTTTTTTTTCTTTTGAAAATATTATGATTGCCCAAACTTGTATTCTGCTTATAAGTTCTGGTCAGTGACACTGAATGAGACTTCAAATCTTATACAAGGTGTTTTTTTGCATCCTCGTCAAATTCAAGGAGGTAACTATGCTAATGATTCTCGTCCCGAATCAATAATAAAATGGGTAGGTAATTTTAATTTTTTTCTTATTTACTGAAATCGGTAAGTGTGAACCACCCGTGTTTTAAACGCGGCCCGTCTGGTTCTTGCTCTATAACCTCGCTTACACACATACAAACAATCTCAAATGTTTAATTGATAATTTCTTATTCCCTAAACCATGTTAAGGGGGTTATTCTGAAATACTGACAAACTTAAACAACCAAAAAAATCAGCGTTTATTAATAATTAACTAATTTAATAATTAATATTTTAATAATTAAACGTAATTTTAATTGATTATGTCTTTTGTGACCACCTCCTAAAATTTGACGAGGACGCAAAACAACACCTTGTATGTATTTACGAGTATATCGAACAGTTAGACGTAACTGGGCCAAAACTTTGTCTCACCAAGACTTCTGGATAACATCCAAAATCCGTATTAGACTTTCGAGGAAGCATGTCGAATGCTGCGAATTCGAAATTGGAATGTTTAACAAGTTTTTGATAGAAACAAAAAAAAAGTTTAAAAGTTTAGAAGGAAATGTAACATGTAAAAGTTCAGTATAAAAGAGCCTGCTCACTACACCGTTTCATACCATGACCACGCTTTTTACGCTTAAAGCACGGAGAGAAACGTGAAACGAACTACTTGGGACATTGATACGTCCCAAGTAGTGTATCATATAGACTTGTAACGGGAAGCGTCAACAATTGTTGCCAAAAATATTTTGCCGATGCCAAATACGCTCTGTGCATTGCATGCGACGGTGTCGGTCGGCAACGGAATGGTCTAGTGCCCACAAGCTAGTAGAAGCCAGTATATTCCCATTTAATGTGTTTAAAGCTAAAGTGAAATCTAACCTTTGTTCAAAGGCCTACTATTCCATTAACGACTACTTAAACGATAAGAATAGTTGGTCGCTGGGTTGAACTCAAGACAATGTTTATGTTCTTTCTTTCTCCAAATTAGCTTATGGTATTATATAACCTCACGTGTAGTTTTTTTTATTTTTTATTTATATTTTTTTATTTTACTTTATTTTTATTTTATTCGTGTGTATGTACGTGTAAGCGGGCACGCCCTTTATGTCTAGAGGCTTTATTTATTCTGGAGTATATTTCTTTATATTTTATTTTATTATTGGTGTGTGCTAGCTGACATGTGACATTAACCTCTCCAGCCCCGTGGTTCCCATATGGGAACGCCGAACAATTCGGTTGAGCCCCGAGGTTCCCATATGGGAACGCCTCGTACAAGCAAACTTAAACCCTTATCGTACGTACAGTAAGGGTCCAATTCGTTTGTTAAAATTTACGTCTCTGGCCAACTAGAGTTCGATTAAAATGAAACCAAACATACCAACCTAACAACTGCACAAAATTATTAAAAAAATAAAGAACGCGTCTTTGTCGACTGTCAAAATGAGTCATGGCGGCCAGTGTGGAACGGTGGTGTTTTGTTTTGGAATGCAGTGAAATTTTTGTGTTTTGTGTTGTTAAACTTTGGTAAGTAAATGTATAGTATGTTATAAGTGTATAATGTAACTTTTTAGATAGTCATTTGCTGGAAAAAATATCTAAAAATTATGTTTTTGACCCAAAAATTTCTCCAAAAATTCCTTTGTTGTGAAAATCGTCAGTCGAAATTGAAAATATGAATTTGACTCTTTTACAATGAAATATGGTCTTGGAAACATTAGTAATAAGCGAAAAAATAGTGATAATTCATAATTTCATGCATTCGAGGCATATTTATTCATATTTATTGATATTTCAAGTATTTTCATGCATTGAACTGCGCAGTTAGAAAATGGCCGATTCTAATAAGACGTTTGAATTGGAATCTTGCAAGAATAATTTATGTAGGACGCCTAAAAAACACTGTCATTAGATTACTTGTATATTTGTTATGTTAGATCTAAAGTTTCGTGTAAATTGATTCAGTAGTTTTACCAAAAAAAACAAACTACGACAACAGTATGTTTGCGGCGAGCTCTCTGAATTCTATGCGATGTTTATAATTCTCAAGTAGTTATAAAACAGTTGTTTATATTGTAATACATGGTCTCGTTAATCAAGAACCCGAAACTGTTTACCGCTTGAGATAAGAGCTAATAGAACTCGCGCGATAAGCTTTTTATGAGCGCAGGACACTTGACACGCTCGATGACGTCATTGTGAGGCCGGCTGGGTGTTTTACCGTTTAGCCGCAAGGTTGGAGAGGTTAATTTGATATAATGGATTCCTTGTTTATATAAACTTGAACACTTTTGTATAGAATCTGGTTCTTCTAACCTAACAGACAGATGTGTTGCTGGGGAGTGTGTTCCGCCACTTCTTCTTCCCAGCTAAAACACTAGGAAGTGGCGAAGGGCGGGCGTTTTGGGGGACTGTCTCTTGTAATTTTGACGTTCAAAAAGTGCTGATATCAGCCTAGTTTGAATAAATGACTTTTGATTTTTGATTTTGATTTGATTCATGCCGCAGCGCAGTACCGAAGACTCCCTCTATGACCTGATGAAACACATCAGAGACACACTGAAGTGGAAGAAAATTATCGTCGTCAAACATAGTCTCATTCATTCAGTCTCATTTTTTTTTTAAATACAAATAAACTGACACTTTCCTAGCACGGTCATACAGTGTAGTGGGCAGACTCCTTAACCGGGATAGACAAATTCTAGACGCAGCGTCATACATTTCACATTCTATCTGAACCGCTCAGCATGCGTAGCATGACCACTTATGATATATGATATGACTGTAGAAACAAGTATTGTCTACGGAAGAATCGACATAATGACAGACAATAGATGTCAATCTGTCATTTTTTCCATACTAATAGTACAAATGAGAAAGTAACTCTGTTTGTTACATTTTCACGACAAAACGGCTGATCGTATCGTAATGGAATTCTGGGGAAGGACATAGGGTATATATTATCACGCCAAAAGCTTTGGGAGGAGAGCTATATTGCATTATGTCCATATTCCTCAACCATTTGACAACTGACAACTGTCATGACAAGCATTAGGATAGAACGGCTGTTTAGGACCAGCTGATACTAAAGTAAATAGCCCGACGATTCAGCGGCCTCTCTACGAATCGTATCTTGCAGGATCAAACCTGAGGCAGTATGAAGTTCACTTTTAGTGTTTTATTTTGATTTTTTTATGCTGTGAGATTCTGGCCAATATAGTTGGGACCGTCCCTATTTTTCTTTCACGAAACTTGGAATGTGGAAAATGTAATGAAGAAAATGTTGAGTATGAATGTAAATGGCTATAAGAGTTAAGTAAGAGTAAGAGGGAGTAGATGGAAGACCAAAGAAACGATGGATAGACTGTGTGAAGGATGAAATGACTAGAAAGGAGGTGAGATGGGGATTATTTGAGGAATATGGAAGAAGACGTTCCCCAAAGGAGGTTAGAAGTAAAGTCCCATGTGACAGGCAGAAACTTCACAGACATAATTCTCGATATCGATATCTAAGCCAAAAAAAGTAAAAATGAATATTGATCATTTTAAACCTCCAAGGGAATATGACCCTTCCCAATTTAACGAAAGAAAATGAAAAAAACTTATATTCAAAAAGGTCAGCGGTATAATTTTGGAATAATTTTCCTCTATTACAAAAACACTGTTATTCTCCTGTGTGTTTTATAATTATAATAGTTGTCTCTACTCTTGGGTGCAAACTATAATTATTAATATAACTTAATACAACTTTATTTGTACTCTTATATCTTGTGTCACAATTAATAAACAAAAAAAAACAGTAAAGTCATACCTGGAAGTTAAGTAGTTAAAAAACAAGAATCAATTAACTTTATCGGTCATTAATTTTGATCGACTTCAAAAAACGGATCGTTATGTGTTTAAGTTTTCTTTTTCAAGGGATTCTTCCCTTGCTTTGTTTGCCTTGCTCGTGGCTAAATAATAACAGCCGCACAGGTCGATCTTCAAAGTTAAGCCGTGCTTGCCAAGGTCGGTCTATGGATGGTTGACAATCATTACTTACCGAGTTTCCTCCGTGCTTCGCAAAGCAAGTTAAGCCGTAAGTCCCGGCAGTCATTTGTAGATCTTTGACATTCGTTACAGGTAGTAAGTGGCCCGAAAGTGTGATCAATAGTCTTACCAAGGGGTATCGTATTACCCAGTAATAACTGGGTTGTGGAGGTCAGACAGGCAGTCGCTCCATGTAACATACTGCCATTAGCAAGTACTGGGCAATACCATCAAAAAACCTTTATGCTTCCTAAAAAATGGAAAATAAAAAAATAGTGCGTGGAGTCCCTCCGCGCGGAAGCAGCGAAACTTCGTAATACTACACGCATGCGTTCGAGTGGCACGCATTCACTCTCGTTATTTTATTGAGCTTATAAATAATATTTTGTTTTTTTCTTGTTGTATTATTTTTGTTACATTAGTTTATCGAGGTTATTCTACTCATGGAAATTGAGCGACGGCTGGTCACACCGAAGATTCGAATGCATGACCGTTTGCACGCCATCTTGCGTACCTAGTAGTACTACGTAGTCAGAAATCTTGTAATACTGCCATCTCTTTGTGAGTTATAGAAACTATTCCCCCTCCATGGTAGCGTTAAACTTGTTGGAAGTCGCATAAGAAGTTTCACTTCAATAAAAAAAGATTTTTCGCCTATATGGTAATGAACCCCCATAGTGGAATTCCAACTTGCACGTGGCGGATTATTTCTTACTCAGAGTAATTACTGAAACGCTACTAAAACTGCTGTTCATAGTTGACTGCACAATGCTTTACGATCAATGAATACTTCATGTGTTGTTCTTTGTTTTTTTGTTCATGCTTCCATGTATATTTGTGTTTTTGAAGTGGAAACTTCTTTAGCGGCGTCGGGCACTTTTGTGATGGGCAAAAAATGTTAAACTCGCGTCAGATCGTCTGATCGAAAATACGTAACGAAAATTCGTCGACGGATTGGCATTAGGTTACAAAGGAATTCGAACTTGATGACATCTGTTATTAAGTTTGAGTTTCCAAAACTGGATAATTATCTTATGCACAAACAAAACCTTCGATTTCTCCAAAGAGGTAAATTCGTAAGGCGGATTGAAATAGTTCTGAAGTGTTAATTTTTTTATGTAATATAAATTGACATGTTTGTGTACGATAGCGCAATAAATGAATATTGTATTTTACCACATACATGATAGTACTTTTATACTGATAATAGAAACAATTTGTGCAAAATTATTCTCTAACCATTCCAAAATATAGAAAATGTGCAACCCGTTTTTTTTTGTGGTTCCCGTGACAACTATTCCAGAACATAAATATGAGTCTAGAATAGTACCAATCTCGTTAGAACTGTCACCCGATGCTGTCAAAGTTAGTGAATATTTGCCGTGACCTACTCACTGCATAACGAAGATTGTGGCTCACTAAGGTATGTGTTTCCGCTAGCTGTTCCTTAAGGCCTCGTTCAGGGTGAGGAGAATGCACGTGTGCTAAGAAGAACGCAAAATATTCAGGCGTTCCCTCACCGCAGCATTCGCATTTGTAACAATCCAAGATTATAAAACAGCATCTTCATTTTTTTAATAACACATTTGCTCGTAAAGGGTCTCTTATTTCACCAATTTCAGTATCGTTATGTATCTCATTACGCACTTGTGCGGTAATGTAATGTAAAACGCACGGTTTATCAAAATGCTCCGTCTAAAACAAACGGTACTTTTTTAAATCTTAGCAAAGAGTTTAAATTATGTCAGAAAAGTGGTCAACATTTAATGAATAAAAATAACTAGGGAGATTATATAATAAATAAACATTTAATGATTTAATTTAATAAATTTTGACCATAAATTACAACCATTTATCTGTAACAAAACACAAAAATATTAATTTGCTTTATTAGTAACACTGGCGGTTTTTGTGCCTTTGCCTTAAAAAAAGCACTGATGCGTGCGCATCGCTAATTTCATAATTTGTGAACAAGTAAAAATTATTTCGCGCGCTTTTTCTTTTTACTGTATTGTTTTTGTTTAAAAATGTTGTCCGAATTTTATTTATTTCCTCGCAAATATAAAATGTCATAAAACGTCGTATGACATACGTGCGCTTTGATAATTACAGCCTCTGCTTTCTTGTAGCCTGGCCTACGGCTCGGGCTGTCAATATCGCCTCGGCTGTAATTCTCAACTTACCGCACTTACATCCTATTGTACTATTTTAATACTGAAATCAAAACAGTCGATTCTTATTACTGCTTGCACTAGATGGCATGAGTTGTATTAAACTACTATTTCGAGCATTATACTTACTACAAGTCTTTGTCACAGATTGTATCGTTATAGCAACATAACGATATCTATATGTATCAGATTCAGATTTTTCACTACAGGCGGATGCTCTCTTACCAGGCGCGTCTATATGTAAGGTAATTGTCAAAATTGAATAATGGAATTTTTACATTATAGTCAAATTCTGCCGGTGGGCACTTTTAAAAACGAAATTGCCATTGCATTCTTAGTAAAAAGGCCTGACGCATCAGGACTGAGCATTTTAGCTAGCGGAGCGATCGTCTACTATACATAGGCCTCTACGCAAGAAACTCAGTAACCTAATAATCGGCAACCGCGTCCGCATACGCTCTGCACGAGGCCTCAAAAAGTGCATCTATCGGGAAACAGACTCCAGTAGAAAGTTCTACTCTTTACAGGTAACGCGATGCAAAAATTTCAATGGTGTGCTAGAATTTTCACCATCACCATTTTTATAATTTTTAATACAAAACAACCGATTCTTCTTCTTCTCCGTCGTGTCAATGGTTCCCCTAGTTATTCAACTAAATTAGTTTTGATCAGAAGTCACCAAGACCCACGACATGAAAAATGCAAAATGAAATATATCCTACAGTGGTCCGATTCAAAAGCAGATCCCTTTAATCTTATGGGTGTTGGACGAGAACAGTTTTTAGCGAGAGGATGTCGTGTCAATAATTGCTTTATAACGCCATACTTGTTATCGTCAAGTAATGTGACAGATTTTGATGCCATCTTGTTTCATGGCCCTGAGTTTTGTCAAAAAAATGTGAGTTTGCCCACAGAGAGATCACCGCACCAGAAATATATATTTGTTAGTAGAGAATCTCCAGTTTACTATCCTTTAAAGTCACGAATTTACGATGGGATATTTAACTGGACTTATACATATAAATTGAATTCCGATATATATTTCGGTTTCATTAGCATAAAAAACAAACAAGGTAAGGTCATTGGCCCAAAAAAAGATATGCATTGGTTTGACGTCAAAGATATGAAAGATGTAGACAGTGATTTCAAAAGTAAGTTGAGGAGTAAAAGGCTGGCAGCTACTTGGTTTGTATCATGATAAATGATAAATGATGTTTATTTTGCAAATAGGTTTTTACAAACACTTTTACACGTCACTTTTTTTTTAAACTAGAAGGGGCCGGTGTTTCGTACCTGACTACTCTGAGAAGAAACAGCCGAAACAAACTCAGAGGTTCTCTGTTAACTTGTTGCTCTTTTAAAGTCCAGACATTGCTCAATTTACATGAGGACTATGCAGATTAGTGTCTGAGATGGTCTTTTGAAGAAAGAACCACACAGATTTGAGTGGACCTGTCCAGTCAGTGCAAGCATTTGTCAGTTATCGTGTAGCTCGACTTATAACTCAAGGAGCTCAACGAAACGACGAACAATACCAAAGAAAGGACATTTGGGTAGGTCGCTTAAAGTACTAAAACTGCCAGAGAGCGGTGGGAGAAAAAAAAAATGTGACCTACATGGTCCTCACATTCACAATAATTAAATGTAATTAATAATAATATAAGAAATGAATTTAAAAAAATCGGATTCGAATTTCGTTATCGAATTGTCATTCAATGAGCCTAAGAGAAAAATTCGCACTACGACTGCAGAAAGAACTGAGAAAATACAACCTAGTATTAGACATTTACAGTGACACTTGTAAATGGAAGAAAACAAAGACTTGTCCCAAGGATTTGCGAACGAATCGAGCCGGCATGGAGTGCTTGCGGAAAATAGAGACAGATTACTACTTCTATTTGTCGTTTGAGAACTCGCTTAGTGAAGACTACGTAACGGAGAAGTTACTGAATGCTGTGCAGCACTATGCTGTGCCAATAGTATATGGTGGGGCTAACTACACCAGGTTAGATCACAAATGCCATCTTTTGCCCTTGTTTACACTTTATTTTACAGTATTTGTCTATCTTTATTTAAAAAAATCAATGTATGACGGAGCGTCACTCTGTTTTAATTAGTTCTGTTCGCAATTGCCAGCACTCGTAGCATGACAACTGTTGAAACGGAGTATGTCGATGGAAGAATCGACAAAATGACATTTTGTCATTGTCAATCTGTCATTATGTCGATTCTTCCGTAGAAAAAACTCGTTTCTACAGTGGTCATGCTACGCGTGCTGGACGAGGTGTGTGCGAAAGAATTTTTTTTATTAAATTTGTTAATCTCACCCGTGCGGGCACTAGAAAGTGGGTACAAACTTAACTTAAAATTGAAGTGTGTACCCAAGAAAGTTTATTTTGTAGTAAGTTTAGTAGCTATACTCTTTTTTTTCTTCTTAATTTAAAACTGAAGTTTTCTTAACTTACCGAACTTAACGAATTTGGTATCAGGAGGCTTGTGCTACAAATGATTTGTGCCATCACACATAAACAAATATATTACGAATAGGGGACCGGACTGGGTAAAGAAAACGACATTCTATTTTGTCCGTCAGACAGGTAATACAAAAATATTAGACACGTATTTTTTGTTTTATCAAAATATCAAAAAATTACTTAGTTAAAACGCATTAAAGTTGGAGAGTGGGGCTTACTACGTCACAAGTAGGTATAAAACTTACCCACATGTGACGTCATGCGCCATTTCAACTCAATATATCTCCGTAATTTTATGACCAAGTGAAAAAAGAAAAAATACGTGTCCAATACTTTTCAATAAACTACCCGACGGACAAAAAAAAAATTGGATTATCCCCTATTCTTTAAATGGACCAATCACTATTCTTATCATCATGTAGAAGAAACCCCAGAGGGTGACTACATGTGTGCATAGTGTAGTGCAATTAATGACGATCGCTTAGTGAAACAAAAAAGTGTGTATAATAATATGCGAAGTTGGTGGAGATCTCATGATAGTTTAAACTTGTAAATCATTATTTTAGAAGATTTTTGTTGTTTTTATTTCTGTAAAGACCAAAATCAAAATATTTTGATTTCACATATGCCTACATGGGCACTTTTAAAACGTCGACAAAAAGGTGCTCGGTTCGGGTTGGTCGTTTTCTTTGTAGAAGAACAGGCAAGAAACTTCATAGTTACTCTTTTAAAATCATGTGGTTTTAATATATCTTTATTATTAACTAGGTAAATGGGTAGTATCCTCGTTTTTAATCTGAACCGTGATTATTTCCAAAAACTCGAATAAATACTATTTTTGGTTTACACAGCCATAATTAAGATTTATAATTAGAGTTTTTACAGACTTAGCCAATAAAACGACGGAAAAGAGTCATTAAAAGGTTAATTTTCCGCTAAACAAATGTAAGAGTCTAAAAGTATTGAAGGAAATTAAGTTAAGTACGTCTGATAGTCTTGTTTTATGATTTCGTATCAAGTTTGTGGATACTATGAAATTATGTGTACTGCTTATATTTTTATATTCGTCCGTTGTACCATTGGCTATTGGCACAAAGTGTAGGGTGGAACGAACAAATGTGATCTTCCTGAATATTGTTTAGTTTTAAGTTTTTGTTTTGTTTTTTTATTTATTTCCTTTTTTATATTGTGTGTACTTGTGGCATGTACCAATAAACGTTTTTTCTTTCTTTCTTTCTTTGTTCCTCTTAAAAACAGTTACATTCCAAGTACATGTTAGATGTATTCAAAATCAAAATATTTTATTTCACATAGGCCAAAGGTGCACGGTTCTGGTTGGTCGTTTCCTATGGAGAAGAACCAGCAAGAAACTTCATGGTTACTCTTTTAAAATCATTATATTTAATTATTATTGGTCGGAGCACCCAAATTACCGACATTACTAACTGGCTTGGTAATGGATAGCCAGATTAGCAGTAGAAGTGGAACCGATGACAGTTAGCGTAGACGTGTTCTTGAGTGGAGACTGTGAATCGCCAGATGAATAAGGTGGAGCAAGGCATTTCTCAGGGTGCCTTGTAACAACTAGATGAGAGTTGCCGAGAATCGAGTTAAGTAGTGTGCAAATGCAGAGACAAAAAATAAATCAGCATTGGACAGCTGTAAGCTGACGATGACGACCAGAGGTCGGAATTAGGTAGAGTTTTTTGTATACTTTCACTGATTTCATACAGCGAAAGACTAAAGTGAATATGCCTCAAATCCCGAGATTAATTTTAAAGAGCAGAAAAATCCCGTGATTTATTAAATAAAAAAAGTTTTATTTGTCTTAGGTTTATCTCTCTGAGGTTTTTATTATTATTTATTTGCAGTATTGTTGGCCACACTGGATTGTATTATAAATCCCGGGAAATCCCGGGAAGATACATATTAATATCAATATTTTGATGCAAGTACATAAATAACTCTACCTAATTCCGACCTCTGGTGATGACACGCGTAGTGTGGGTCAGCCTAGCATGAAATAGTAGGGTCTACGATATTTAATTCACTAATATTTCAACAAAAAAAATATCATTGGAATATTTAAAGGTGTTGAACAAAAGGCAAGTGAAAATTGATGTGATCTGATATCAATCCTCCCATTTTTAGCCCATTTATGCTAGGACAATAATAGTCAACGTCTCCCTAATATAAAGATATTGCTTACCCCAGTAACATGGAGCGAGTAATCGTTTCGCCTCGATCGATAGAGAAAGCAACCAGAATACGAATGGCTCGATAACGCCATGTAATATATTACTCGATAAAATATGTTTTACTAAGCTGTGCGTTGGGTCTTGTAAGAGGGGATTAGGGATATGGAATGTTGCAGCTTTTTGTGGAGTTATTAAAAATTATACTGCGCAGTGGTCTAGAGTTCGCAAGTGCTACGGTTGAGCATGATGTATTGGGTTCGATTCTCAGTTTGGACAAAGGGTTATCAGATTTTTCCAGGAATCGGAAACTTCTCAGTAGCGGTCCGGAGTCTGATTTTTTGAACTTTTGGAGGAATTAGGCTCGGTGCTGGTTACAAGGGACTTAAACGTATACCTGGCGAAATCTGGGTGTTCTACATCAAAGTACTCACTCGTGAGGATAATAGCCATAATGTTGTTTTATGTAATAAATAAAATGTAATATGAATACAATATGTGCTTTCGTCGACACATGAAAGCAAATAAATACGAAGTCCGGTACTACGCCATAAAGTTAAACGCTTCCACTCACACGTGACTCGTGGTGACCAATGCGAGTGCAATACATCTGCACCGGGCGTAAGTTACCCAATTTTACATTTTTTTTTTTTGATTTGCATGTCGCAGTTTAACCTAGGAAGTTGTCGTCTGCTTAACCAGACTATCCTGTGGGTGCCTTTTGAGTGTAAGGCCCCACTACACGGGGGACTACACACAGCATGGGGATAGGCTGGATCTGAATGATATCATTATTTAGGGGCTGATTTAAAACTACTGGCACAGCATCGCAGGCTGGCTCGAGCTAGGGTCGGGGAGGTACACATTCTATCTAAAATCTCCACGTAAATCATTTTCTCGGCACTGCGAAAATACAACAGCACCATCTATGGCACAAAAGAAGAACTAAAATCAACCAACTTAAGCGTGTATAGAAAAGCCAGACAACAGCTGTCGAGCAGTACCCAACACCCACCCTCTGTCTCTGGACGGAGGATCCTCCCTGTTTTACGAGAAATGAAGAACTTTACACCCTGTTGTTCATACCCCCTAAATAATTATTAAAATCGACTACTGAAAGGCAGCAGCTTTGTAAAAGCAGATGAAAATATTCAGATATCGCTTCATGCTCGTAAGAACGCTGTCCGATAAATTGCCAGAATCTCCGGATTTTCCTTCTGCGGAATCTTATTAGAAAATGTTTTCTTACATTTTATGGTTCTGGAATATTCTATTTTCGGAATTTAATACAAAAAACCAGAGTTGGTTAGTAACGATGCGAAACCCTCGCACGAGCTCACGGTGTATAATTTTCGTAAATACGTCGATTTCCACTTTTTTCTTTTAATTTTTTTATTCACTTTAAATTTATACATAATTTTAAAAATGTTGATTATGCTATGCAAACACTTTTACTAAAATTCTACAGGATAATTTTATTTTTGATTCAAAAAACGACTATGTACTATTTATTTTTTAGAACGCTCTACAGAATGAGGGCACGTTGTTATTGGGCCTCTGTGTTCGTAACGTAGGTTCGTTTAAGTATAAAAAAAAAAATGTTTTAAGTATACAACATCTCAGGAGATGGCGGGACGAGCTGGACAGAACCAACCATGGTCCACATTGGCCCTGGATCGAAAGATTTGGAAGTCATGGGGAGAGGCCTTTGCCCAGCAGTGGGATGACATATGCTAACAGTAACAGAAACAAGTATTAGAAAGTCGTGGTCATATTTAAGTATATAATAATAATTACCATCAAACTGGACAATTTTCCCCATGGAAACAAGAATGGAATTGCGAGAAAAAATTTGTTGTCTTGTAGAAAACTTCAATACCTAATCGACCCAAATGGATGGATTATGATTATTCTGCTATAATTTTTTTGCGATTTTGGGTCAAAGGAAGAAACTTGGTAAGCTTCAATCATACCTTAAAATGTGAACACACCTTTTTAATGCAGCCTGTATAGCATGGCAATACATGGCCTTAGTACAGACATACAGGATACAATGAAAATCGTTTTTTCGTTGCTTCAAAGGGTTTTCAATGGGCTTTTGTTAGGTAAACGTAATAAAAATCTATTCTTTTTATGTTATTTTCACCTTTAGTAAAAATGTTTTCGTTTAGAAGTGTCAGTTACACAAAAGAATGTTGGTGACATGTTTACAGTACATGAATATTTAATTCTAACAGGACTGGACAGCTGGACATGCTTTTAATTGGTGCCCTTTTAAATGATTAAAGGAAATAATATAAAACTTCACAAATTCTAACATGTTCCATCATGTTTGTTGTGAAAACGTAATTTAAAATAAACATTTATAAGACGTGGTACAGCGCTGCGATGTGGCTTACTGCTGGCGTCGACCGGGAGAGGGCTTAAAGCTCCCAACCGGCCGAAAGTGCAGTGTGCTGCGCTGAGGTCGGCGCTTAAGCTGTCCTGGAATGTGCTTCGGCTGCATGCTGGTGGTCAGGAATAGCCATTTGAAGCTGGCTGGCTGTGAGACTCTCTGTTCGAAAGTGCTTGAGGAAGTGATGTCGATGACGTCACGTTGCTCAAAGGCTGCGCTGAAATCCATTTCAAAAAAGGGGTGCAGAGTGGTTCCAGGAGGCCATGTCCGACATATGCGACGTGGCAATGCCCCGAGTTCGGCCAAGAAGCGGCCGGCGTCAGTTGTATATTGCAGGCTCCGCCCTCCGGATGCGGCAGCCATTGAGGCGGATTTGATGATTTCCCATCGGAAAAAAAAGGGGGGGGGGCTCCTGACCGATAGCTGTTTTTGTCGGGTTTGTCTACATACGCTTAAGTCGCGGATACAAAAACCTGCGCAATTTAGAATTTTTTTTTTAGTTTTTCGTTTATGTTGTCGATGGCGCTGTAGTAATTTTACCAGTGCTGCTACAGTATTTTTAACTGTATTGCTAAACGCTTTTTTTAATTATGGTGCAAACGCGCCTTGGTTTTTCATATAATCTTGTGTTCGAAATTTTGTTTTGATATAAAATGTTTTATTGTTGTCCCAAATGCTATAAATAATTCCAAACAATAACATGTTATGATAAAAATTCTAATTGAAAAAGTTTTCGCCCTTTTTCACACCAAGTTGGTTGCAGTGGGGGCAATAAAACCGATTTATTTATAAAACGCGCGTTTTTAAAGCGCGATTGCCGAGTATAAGGTCTTGGGTTCGATGCACGGGTCGGGCAAAGTGTTATAGGGATTTTCCATCAGAGCTTTCTTAGTAGCAGCCACAGAATCTGAATTTGTGCCCAGTTTATATAGGCACACCTATTACGTTTGACGTAAAACATAACTGACAAAATGCGGGTGTACTTCTTAGGTGCACCTCTGGCTATACCTGCGGGGATTACAAGGCGTTATGTTATAATACCAGCTAAACATGTAGTCACGATGCAGATAACCAAGGATCTCAAGCCAGGTTATTCATTCATTTCCATCACAGAAAACAATAAATTAACTCAAAAAAGGTAAAGAAAAGAAAATCGTTTGCACACTCATTTGACCAATGGCAAGGTCATTGCTACTTCAGCTTGTTTATTCTATAAACCTTATGGCTATATACCTAAGGGTTATTTACCCACGCACACCATAAACCGTTCGAATTTATGCAAAATGGAACCACACGACAAATTTAGTTTAATTTTTTTTTTGAAGAATATTTGTTTGAAAGTGGTCTAAAATCTTATACAAAAAAGAACCACATGTTTTGTCACTTGGAAATAAGGGAAGTATACTAAAAAAGTTTAAGAATATTCAGAGAAAATTTATAGACACATACTTAAATAAGTAATTTATCAATAAATTAAAATAATATAAACAGTAATTTTACTTCATCTAACAGAGCTGCACATATTTTTGTAAATCTTTTGATGTCTCAAAAGTGCGTGTTTGCTGGGTGGTTCCTTTTTGCATAAATACGGACCTAAGCTACGGGAGCCATTAGCGATAATAAAATGAACTTCGATGTCATAACATTTCAACGTCAAATTGCTTGTGTTGTGAGAACAAATAATTTTTAAGTAAACGCCTTGAGCACCTGTCCTAAAGCAGGCGTTAAACGACAAGCGGGTTGAACATTATCTGCCTAGCGTTTTTCCCAGAAACGTTGAGGTTGGTTTTCAGTTCAACGGGATGCAGCCAGAATACCAGTCCCTATTGTATGTGCTCCATAAGAAACGATCAACCCAAACCGTGCACCCTTTGTCGACGTTTTATAAGTGCCCATGTAGGTCTATGTAAAATAAAATATTTTGATTTTGATCGTTAATCTTGTGGTCGCAACCGTGACTGCTGTACGTCTACCATGAGTTTTAACAATCTATACTCGCTAGCGTCTGTAGTTAAAAAAATGTATGAAAACATTAACAGCGCCTCTAGCGGATAGTTGGGTACTAAAATGCGCAGTATGAGTCACTATAGTTATAGTATTCTACGTCACCGTGTAGTAAACTAAACTACAGCGACTGCAAGTTTGGGCTTCATTTGCTTAGAATTTGGTAGTAAGCACCAACACAGCTCATAGTACCATTGAAAAAGCTTACTATAGTATTTGCGTATTGACGGAACTATTGCAGTTACGTCAAGCGATCTAACTATAACTCATGGTAGACGTACTGAGCAGGTTCAATACCCAGGTCGGACAAAGTGTTATTGGGTTTTTCCATCTGGAAATTTTTAGTAGTAGCCATGAAGTCTATACAACCTGTTTTTTTTTATATCCCATAACTCTAGGGTTATATTCTGTAGGTAAAAATAATTCTAGTACTCCTAGAATAGGTGGTCCAAAAATGCATAATTTCGGTGATATCATCAATTTACATCTCAAAAATTGACACCAGTATGACGAAACTTTACTTTTGCGAGATTGCCAAACTTCGCAGTTAGTAGTGTAGTAAAATAGTAGTAGTTTCATTGATAAATACGAGTAATTCTTTTTATTCAAACCAATAATTCATATTTAAAGCTAAGAAAATGCGATAAAATACAAAAAAAAAGGATGATTGAAACATAATTCATATGTCAGTTGATTCTTTGATATGGTCTCAATCATATCCTAGAGTTATGGGATATAAAAAAAAATAGGTTTTATAAGTGGCCAGAAGAAACTGGATAGCCATGACACATAACCGCCAAAAATGGAAAGATTTGGAAGACCTACACTCAGCATTGGGTGGCCAAGGGTTGAAGAAGAGAGAAGAGAAGAGAGCCACGGAGTCTGGATCTGACCCTGGTTGATCGCAATGGGCTCGCCGCCTATTAGATGAGACTTAACCATACCTGGCGAAATGAGGGTGTACTATTGAGTACTTACACCTCTGCCAAACCCTTTGGAGAATTGCAGTCGTGATGTAACTTTATGTTAAGCAGATAATCAATTCCTATAACTAAACTTACTTCTAAAGTATGACTAAAGACGTGTATACATCTACTATCTATACTATTAGATGCGTCCCTCTTTTCGTCACATCTTATTCTATGCGTGTTTATGGTCACGGGACCAATCCATAATAATCTTTTGTCCGTTTCTTGAGCAAGAAATTGAGCTAGTCACTAATAATTTCTTGGGTATATTTTTTTCCTCATCGGCGGTGGGACAGGCGCCTTAGGTCCAGCGGTCGATAAGAAGGTGTTGACGTATTTACTTTTATACCTTGGTGGGTTAGAAATTAATTTGTTTTTTTATTTTTTATTTTTTATTATTATTATTGTCCAACGTAATATCATAAAATTAATTGATAATCCAATTGCCTACCAACGGGTATTTTTTTTTAAAACGTTTCCCCACTCAAGGAATTTCTCTTGTATCGAGGGTGCGTTTACAAAAATTTAAAGTCACATACACAAACAGCCAGACCCGGAACAACTATCTGTAGGCCACACAAATATTTGTTCCATGCGGGGATCGAACCCACGACACGCAGCGCAGATCGCTCAGCCACAGCGCCAACCGTGTCGTCAAATTATCCGTATGCCCGTCGATATTTTCCGTATGATCAAATCGCAAATCCCAATGCATAGTTTGGCAGTTGTATGATATGGCTGTACCACAAATTGACCGGGTTTGCCTCAAGGTCGCTAGCCCAACTGCCGATAATGGGTTCGTCTTGGGAACAAGTCGGGACACAGTGTTTCAGCCGGGGGTGCGCGTGAATGTACTGGTATCTCCCGCCCCCAGCACATGGTAGTAGTAGGAACAATGGGTTTTTAGTCGATTACAGTCCGACATAATCCTACTTTCGCCCCAGACGGAGGGTATCCATGAGGAAATGCCCACTCACAGAAAAATAGTGCGTGGAGTCCCTCCGCGCGGAAGAAGTGAAACTTCGTAATACTACACGCATGCGTTTGAGTGCCACGCATTCACTCTCGCTCTGTCTCTTTCTATTCCCCCTCCATGGTAGTGTTTAACGTTTAACGCAAACTTGTTGGAAGTTGCTGAAGTATCACTTCAAATAAAAAATGTCAGAACATAGTGTTATTGGTTTCTTACATTAGGTATTTCTAGATAGCAGCCCGAATTTGAGCATGGTTGTTAGTTACAGAATCGCAACCTAAGTACATGAGACTTAAAAATACTGGCTGGTAGTGTCCTTACAGCCCTCATATTCGCAAACGCTCGGATTCGATTTTGATTCGGAAAGTCATATGTCCATCTCGCTCGCTTTCGCAATTCCAAAACAAGATAGTCATACGACTTATCGAATCGAAATCGAATTCGAGCGTTTGTGAGTAGGGGGCCAGGTGCACCTCTGAATCTACTCAGACTCTGGCAGACTACGTATAGTATTTTATCAAACTCCAATGTCTGCAGTCAATATAACACACTACATAGTATTATCATATCGTACACAATATTTATGTATTTACTGTATTTACCGACATCCGTACACTCACCATTTAGGTTCAGTTGAAAACCAGCGTCGGGCATTTATAGTTGTACGGCATTATGCTGAACTGGGCCTATTTGGCGCTGCCGTGAGTCACACAGTATTTTTTGTTTAGTTTTAAGTTTTTTATACTTGTTTTTCTTTTTTTTTATATTGTGTGTACTTTGGCAATTGCGCCAATAAACGTTTTTTCTTTCCTTTTCTTTCAATCTGCTACCTACCGGCGTTGACGAACACTTTAATAGATGTTAGTTTTAAAATATTACAGCTCTCGCTTTTCTGCCTCGTTTTACCATCAGGAATTTCACAGTAACAGCCACGGAGTATAGATTTGTGCCCGGTTGATGGCAATAGGCTCTTGACCTCGCCGTCGAGGTCCGTCGCCCGGTCCATGCCCTCCCCGACCCTCGCTCGAGCCAGCCCGCGATGCTGTGCCAGTAGTTTTAAATCAGCCCCTAAATAATGATACCATTCAGATTCAGCCTGTCCCCATGCAGTCCTCCCCCAGCGACGCCCTAAGCCGAGGTTCGTACCCCACAGGGGGTGCCCTTAGCGTGCAGTCACTTAGTTTGTAAGTTTTTATGCCCTGGCTGGAGACCTTACTCTAAAGGCACCCACAGGATAGTCCGGTTAAGCAGACGACAACCTCATAGGTGGAACAGCGAGATGCAATTCGAAAAAAAAAAAAATGGCAATAGGCTCGTATAATTACAAGCGTGAAGTTATGTTGTTGTTCTTGTATTTAAGCTCTATTATAACAAATCAAGGCATTTCAGTTCAGTGTACTCCACATAGCTACCCAGTGTTTCCTAAAACTCATTACACAGTGCAATAGTACGTAGAATCTCCATGCAATTAGAGGAAACGGCTAAAAGCCTGCAGTTTGAAAGGAAAACTTCCGCGTTGCTTATCATTAGAGCAAATACCGTAGTATTAAATGCCTGTATATTCGTGTAATCTAAGTTTAAGGAAGGACATATACAGTATGTTAGATTATTACAAAGGACAAGTGCTAACTCTGATATACTACAGAAAAAATTCAAAAGTTCAACAAAAAGGTGTAATGCCTTATGACAAATGGACGTCGGAGTAGGCCAGCAGAACCCAGTTCCTGGATTGGACTACCGGTAACGATTGTGAAAGATCTAAGAATGAAAAGCAGCCGGACCATCCGTCACCCATCCACGGACCAGCCTGTGCTAGTGTTGCTTAACCTCGAATATTAAACCGTGCGGCTACACACACTAAAGCTAAATACAACGTTTTAATGAAGGTGTCAAAGCTCATTGCGTTTTACGATGAGCTTTCTGCGCAGTATTACTGCGAACTCATTCCGTTGTGGATTAAAACTGTATGCTCTGTTCTTAGTGGAGATTATGTATAAGTAACAACTCCTTTAAATAGAGATCTCATGTTTTGTTTTGTCTTTTTTGGAGTTACCATTTGTCTATAATCTAGTTCTTCTAACCTAACAGACAGATGTGTTGTATGTGTAGGGATTTGAAGCACATGCATTCAAACACACACTCACGATTTTCCCCAGAATTGTAATAAAAAAAACCACAGAACGCCACCTGCGAAGATCCTTGCATATGCATTTATGCTCCATTCTTCTTCGCTCCTGCTTCTTAAAAAACAAACTTTAAATCGGTTCAATTAATTCCACAATAGGCAAAGTCCTATTCCCAGCCGCGGACGTTTTTAATCAAAATTATGATAAATGTGGAGTTGAAATTAATATTAGCTCTACCCTCGTCTCGCGAGTGTATAACGTGAGGTCGCAACACGGAAGCGCGATTAACGCTTGTGCGACAAAACTGTTCTGCGACTCACTATAGGTCGAATGCACGCTTGTGCGACAAACTGTAGCTCGACATCACCCTAGTGCGACAACTCGCCTCGTAAAAATACTACACCTAATTTAAATGACTGCTACATCAAAGTGATTATTTCGATTGTCAACAGCCTACCAACTCCGTGGCAAAAATACCAACAAAATATTCTTCCACAAAGAAACCCAGATATTTCAATAAGTATTCTATATTTCTACTTAATCTACACAATGCGGAATCTCGGATACTTGTCATAGTATTTTTATCAACAGAGCTTTGAATAGCCCCGACATGCCCCCAGATTAACTTGGAATTGCCAGCACAATGAGATTCCGACCGAGAAATTCTTATTGAAGAATTTTAACATCAAAAAGATTATTAGGAACTTTTTGAACAGAATGTTTGTTAAGATCTACCGGATTTGTTTATTGGTCGAGTTGTTTTTAGCTGTTTATTTGATGAATATAAGAAGTTATGAGGGCTACGTCCTGTTTGATAACTTTTCCATTTGGACAACTAAATAAAAGACGAACAAAACAAATGAAAAACAGAGCCATTTCGTAACTATTTTTATCTTCATACATTGAGTCCCGTTTCGTAAACCATAAATTTCAACGGTTTTTTGTACGGTACAGTCGGCTCCCGAAGTTATTATTTGTTGTTGTTGCTATTTTTGGTCCAGATGCTGCATCTGGTTAAACTAGAAGCCGACCCCAACAAAGTTGAGAAAAAGCAGAGATGATTATATAAAGACAGTATTACACGGTTCAATTAAATTGATTCTTCTTCTTTGACTGCAAAAATCAAAATCAAAATCATTTATTTCAAGTAAGCCAGTTACAAGCACTTTTGAATAGTCGAAAAACAATAAAAATGAAGCTACAGTCCCAGTCACAAGACATAATAACTGTGAAAGTACTGTAGTTACCCATTCCAAAGCTTAGATCTCTATGGAGAAGAATGGGCAAGAAACTCCATGACGTGCACGTTAAAAGTGTCCATAGTAAAAACGAAAAGAACAATTAAAAGATGAAATAATTATTTCGAAATGAGCCGTGGCAGCTAAGAGACGACCAGGCACAACTGACAGCGCCCGTTCACGAACATGACGCATGGATCAGCCATCATTCAACTCAACCATTTTAATTGAACGCTCTAAATGTTACGACTATGCTCCCCTCGCTATTGTACTATCACTTTCTTTTGCTTCAGACTTCGTAACATTTAAAGCGTTCAATTTTTTTTTGTTGTTGAAAATCTGATGAACTAAAATATGATGAATTTTTAAAAGTCATAGAAAAATTTGTTTATTATGATGTTAGAAACATAGTCCTGAGAGGTTGTCAGTGTTTTACAAATAACCGTGTATTTGCATGTGTTTTAATAACATTATCCTGAAAATCTGTGGAAATACACCTGCAACATTATGGTGGATCCATTATCCGATTAACTGTAAATCAATCAGCCCGTCTCATCAACAAATCGGTTGATCAACAAACGATTGGTCGGAAGTCGTGTGTGCACACATCGCAATCCGCGGTTAATGTGATGCGTAATTCCTGGGTGATTTGGTATTGATTACGGTACGATATACGCATTTTAATTTGGTATTTTTTTTATCAATTAGTTTTAGTTTTTTAAATAAATGGTAGAGTCAGGTTTCGGGGCAACTAGAAGTTTGACAATCAACTTGGGTCTCCATCAAGCCATGTATTATTTGGACGGCACGGTTGGCGCAGTGGCAAAGCGATTGACTGCTGCGCTGCGTATCGCGGGTTCGATCCCCGCACGGAACAAATATTTGTACGGCCTACTGATAGTTGTTCCGGGTCTGGCATTTTGTGTATGTGAGTTTATATGTTTGTAAACGCACCCACGATACTAGAAAAATTCCTAGTGTGGGGCAAGTTGTTTAAAAAAAAATGTTTTGGAAACTCTAGATTCACTATTCTGAATCAAACTAATGAGAAAGTACTCTGCAGTGACAAATTTAAAGATTTAGAGACTGCACTACAAGCTTGACGCCTTTGCTAGCCGCCTAGCGTAACTAAAACGAGAATCCATAAAAAAAACTGGTACATCACAAAAATATAGACCAGATTAACAGCGATATGAACGAACAGACTTGACAAAAGATATTTTCTGGGCCACTGAACTAAAACGTTAGCTGCCAACGCCTCACATAATTTGCTTAAAAGCTGCGAGTATACGCGATGATCGCTGAATTTCACGAGTAATGTCTTGATGTATGTCACTCAAGTATTCTGTAATTTGTTCGGAGCACATTAGGGCTTGTATAGAAGAATTTTTGGCAAATTACTTTTGTAGGATGGCGGGTTTTGCGGAGGGTTTCAGAGAATTGTTTTTTTTTTCTAAAAATTCTTTTCTTAAATTCTTCTCTTTCTTTTCTAAAAATTGGGAATTTTGCTGTTGAAAAAGTTTACTGTTCTAGTTTTTTGTGAGATGATTTTCAGTTTTTGCCCTGCAAGCCATTAGCAACTCCAGTTATTAAAAAAAACAGTAATTACCGCGATATCCTGCAGAGAAGGCAAGCTGAATTAGTAATAGGCTAGCCACGTTGGTCGGAGGACTAATAGCTAATGAAGCCAAAGACTACTGCAGCTCAGCCAGGGTCAATTGTAGAAGATACGCCGATTGACCTTAAAATTATGACAGAGTTAGACTGAAAAGGTAGAAGTAAGGATTTTGTAAAACAGAACTAGGGGCGAAAAATCACGTTTTACGGTAAAACTCAATATAACGCAATCAAAATATTGTACTGCTGGATGCAATAAGTAGTAAACAGGTCATGAAGGTATTTAAAGTAAAGTTCTAAACTTAAAAAAATATATTAAAAAAAAAAGGAACAATTGGAACTTTGACCTCCAATATCTCCGTAATTAAAAGGTTCCCAGATATGGTCCAGAACAAAAAAAAATATAGCAATGACGGAGAGAACAAGTGCCCTTCGGCTTCGTTATGGGGTGATTTACACCCCTTTATTTAAACCAACAATAATGCTCATAACTTCGTATACTATAGTCCTTTTGTACCAAAGCATACAGGTAACTCGTTAATCAGGGACAAATCCCTTGTTAGCAACTTAGATGTTCCTAGAATCAAATTATATGTCATGTCCTGGGTATAACATTATTTAATTAGCTGTAGACGGGTTTGTGTTTGAGACTGTGGTATACGGCCCTTTTACAGTAAGTTTAACTCTAAAATAAACCTTAAGAAAACGAGAATAAAGGTCGTCATCGTAATAAAAAACCAGAGGTAAAATACCAATGAAAAGAAAGTATTTAGGTACAGAAGACCTACCATGACGTCTTAAAACAATTTTTTTTACTCTTTTTCCAGTGTGGGAAAGAGATGGCGCTAGATATCCTGTATAGCTCCGTCTCTTTCCCTCACTGGAATAAGAGTAAAACAATACTGCTTGAAGGGGTCATGGTAGATCAGCATAGCAGCTCTAAATGCCGTTTTCAAGAGGTCTTCCTTCAACTTGAAATTAATTACACAAAGTAAAGCACCTACCTTGATCCGAATCCAAGACTTACAACTCTTTTGTCTCTGCTCTCAGAATGTATCTGGTGATTAACCCTCCTTGGCTGTCGCGTAAAATACTCAAATAAATTATCAGAGAAACGGGCACAGTTTTTTCTTTAGGAAGAAGTTTCAATACAAACTCGAATCTGCTTTAGAATATGTTATCCCGTGTCCTGCAAATTGAAGCTATCATTAATAATCGCGTTTCATTATAAAATTGTTTCAAAGTACAGAAAGAACAATGTGTGATTACTCTTATCGCTCGTTCAGCCCCCGTATTCACAAACGCTCGGATTCGATTTCGATTCGGAAGGTCGTATGTCTATCTCGCTCGCTTTCGTGATGCCAAAACAAGATATACGACTTATCGAATCGAAATGGAATCCGAGCGTTTATGAATAAGGGGCCAGAAGTTGAGTATTCCAAGGTCAGATGGCACACAGTTGGTAATAAAACACTAATTGATATTCAGGCACATCTGTTACGGTCTGAAAATGGTGATGATCTAGAATTTTAGACAGACTGAATGTTAACCCTCAAATAATTAAGCCTTACCCAATTCTAAGCTGAGATTCATTCTTCATCTCAACAGTTTTACATTATTAAACCATTTTATATATTTAAGACATTAGTATAATCATTCTTTAATATGTATTAATCAAAGATGAAGTAACAAGTTTTTGTTTAATGTGTAGCGACCTGCAAAAAACAACTTATAACAAAAAGTACTACAGCGCCATCAATGATAAAACTGAAGAACTAATATGGTCTGAATGGCGCGTGTGTCGGGTCATTTAGTTCCCTTCAAAATGGTTGAGTTGAATGATGGCTGATCCATGCGTCATGTTCGTGAACGGGCGCTGTCAGTTGTGCCTGGTCGTCTCTTAGCTGCCACGGCTCATTTCGAACTAATTATTTCATCTTTTAATTGTTCTTTTCGTTTTTACTATGGACACTTTTAACGTGCACGTCTTGCTACATCGTTCTTACATTATGTACCATCTCTAAATGAATGATTTTACCAAGGTTTTGTAACAAGATTCTGATTTAAAAGAGTGTCCATGGAGTTTCTTGCCCATTCTTCTCCATAGAGATCTACGCTTTGGAATGGGCAACTACAGTACTTTCACAGTTATTATGTCTGGTGACTGGGACTGTAGCTTCATTTTTATTGTTTTTCGACTATTCAAAAGTGCCTGTACCTGGCCTACTTGAAATAAATGATTTTGATTTTTTGAATCTCGCAAGCAAAGTTTACATCGACTTAAGAGTATATAGAGAAACCCGACAACAACTGTCGGGCAGTTGCCCACCAGACATAACACCTGTCTGGTTGGAGGATCCACCCCGAATGAGTATCGAGGAACTTTACACCGTGTTCCTCATTCACCTAAAAAATTAACAAAATCAACTAATGTATTAGAGGATATTGACTTTACGTCCCTATTAAAATTATTAAAAAAAAAGTTAAAGTCAATAGTTATAGTTCGTTCTTGTGAGGGAAGCCACGGGCACAGATAATTTGAAATAATTATAACGTTAAAAAAATAAAAATTGGGTTTTTCCAGCAGGAATTTCACAGTAGCAGCCACGTAGCCCAGATTTATGACCAGTTGATGGGAATAGGCACGTATTACATGTGACTTAAACATAACGTACACACACGACTTCGTCCGAAGAATTGCTAAAGTTCAGTGGCAGTGGGCAGGGCACGTTGCTCGCAGAACGGATGGCCGCTGGGGCCGAAAAGTTCTGGAATGGCGACCGCGAACCGGAAGACGATCTGTTGGAAGGCCTCCCACTAGGTGGACTGATGACCTGGTGGAGATTGCGAGGATCCGCTGGATGCGAGTCGCACGGTCAATGTGGCGACACTTGGGGAGGCCCATGTCCAGCAGTGGACGTCTTTCGGCTGAAATGATGTTTATGATAACTGAAAAAATGCTGGCGTACTTTTGGGCCACCTCTGCCTAACTTTTCAGGATTATATACGTGATGTTTTTATGTAAATAACGCCAAAAGAATACGCAGTCTTGTAAGCAAAGCCGCGGGCATAGCTAGTTTTAAGTATAAATCTTCGTTATCAAACAACAGCATTTAATAGTTTTTCTACCCACATTATGATAACGAGGGTCTCAGAACAAAATAACTTTAAATGGATTTTTTATGACGCCAAACTTTTGGGTCCTTGTACTGTATTTATTGGGAGAGTGTGCGGGTGGCATTATGGGGTTTACAGGGACTTAGGAAGGTTGCAATAATATTAAACTATTATATTGACTTATTTTCATGGCTTTTATTCTCTTTTCGTATGTTTTTTTTTTTTGAAGAGCTCGTGCTTAAATACAGTCGCACAGATCGATCTTAAAGGCTAAGCCGTGCTTGCCAAGGTTGGTCTGTGGACGAGTGACCATTATTACTTACCGAGTTTCCTTTGTGCCTCGGAAAGCACGTTAAGCCGTTGGCTCCGGCTGTCATTTGTAGATCTTTGACAGTCGTTACGAGTAGTCAGAAGCCATAAGTCTAACATCCAGTTTTACCAAGGTGTATCGTATTACCCAGTTACTGGGTTGTGAAGGTCAGATAGGTAGTAGCTTCATGTAAAATACTGGTACTCAGCTGCATCCGGTTAGACTGGAAGCCAACCCCAAGATAGTTTGGGAAAAGGCTAGGCAGATGATGATGTATTTTTTTATGGGAAAAGAGAAAGTTGGAAGTTCATACAAAATACTAAAGGATTTTAATAAATTACAGTGAAATGATAATTGATGTTTATTTTGAAAACAGGTTTTTACAAACACTTTTACACGTAAACTTTTTTAAACGAGATGAGGCCGGTGTTTCGTACCTGACTACTCTGCGAAGAAACAGTCGAAACAAACTCATTCAGCGCGCATAGCATGACCACTGTAGAATTTTGTCTACGAAAGAATCGACATAATGGCAGACAGACAATGACAATGGGAGTATGTGGATTCTTCCGTCGAAATAGCCCGCTTCTACGGCAGTCATGCTACGCGTGCTGGTCATAGTCTCTGCCAACTCACATGAAGACTATGCAGACGGCTGCTGCAGATAAGAACTGGGTTTTGTACTTTGCAATGCCAGTAGCCATTCAGCTGCATCCGGTTATGAAGGTTGGGAAGGTTGAGAAATTTGGGATCCTTGCTTCATCAGGAGGCTTACTTACGGATCTGATGTCAAAATCAAAAGTCATTATTTAAATTAGGCTGATAAAATCAGCACTTTTTGAACGTCGAAATTACAAAAGATAGTCCCCCAAAACGCCCGCCCTTCGCCACTGCCTAGCGTTTTAGCTGGGAAGAAGAAGTGGCGGAACAAACTCCCTAGCAAACATCTGTCTGTTAGAAGAACCAGATTCTATACAATAGTGTTGAAGTTTAAATAAACAAGGAATCCATTACATCAAATTAATGTCACGTTAACATAGACTATGCGTTGTTAAGGTAGCATAACTCTACTATTACTTTTCATTATACAGGGTAGGACTTAATCTGACGCACTCAAAGCATTGTGCTGGTAAATGTATTGAATAGTACGGGGATCACCAATATCACCCGTGGTATGATCACTACTCTCCTGGATGATCTTCTACCTGCGATTACCCACATTGTAAATTTTTCCCTGTTTTCCGGAGTATTTCCTTCCCTGTGGCGCAAAGCCTATGTTCGTCCACTACCCAAGGTCCCTAATCCCTCTCTTCCTATCCATTTCCGTCCCATTTCGATCCTTCCCTTTCTATCCAAAGTGCTTCAGGCCTGTGTGCATAAGCAGTTCTCTAATTTTGTCCATCGGAACTCGCTGATCAGTCCTCTTCAATCTGGTTTTAGGCCAGGGCACAGCACTGTTTCCGCCCTTCTTAAAGTGACTGGCGATATAAGGGCAGGGCTGGAAGATACCAAGGTAACCGTCCTAGTCCTTGTTGATTTCTCGAATGCCTTTAATACCGTTAGTCACGATATCCTTTAAGCCATTTTATCCCATGTTATGGTCTCTCCCGGAGCACTGGAATGGTTCTCCTCTTACCTTCAGGAACGTCAGCAATCAGTTCATGTTGGGGATTCCTCATCACGTTGGTGTGATTTGGAAACTGGTGTTCCTCAAGGCGGTATTCTTTCTCCTCTTCTGTTTTCTATTTTTATTAATCTCTTAACTTCTGAGCTTCAGTGTGTGTATCATCTGTATGCCGATGACTTGCAGTTGTACTGTCAGGGGCGGGTTGATGAAATACCAGATTTGATCGATAGGATAAATAGGGACCTGATGGCAATAAAAGCTTGGTCCGATAAATTTGGTGTGGCAGTTAACACAAATAAATGTCAGGCGATCATCATTGGGAGTTCTCGCAATCTTTATAAGTTGGATGGTACAAGCCTGCCACCAGTTCTTTTTGACGGCACGGTGATTCCTTTTTGCACAGATGTTAAAGATCTAGGCTTGCATATTGATAGCTCTATGAAATGGCATACTCAAGTCGCTCGTGTCAGCCAGAAAGTTACTTGTACGTTGCGGGCTCTGTACCGATTGAGAAACTTTTTACCGTCGACTACGAAAACAATGCTTGTACAGTCTCTAATTTTTCCTATCATCGATTATGGTGATGTGTGCTACTTTGACTTGAATGCAGATCTCCTCGATAAACTTGACCGTCTTCTAAATAACTGCATTCGATTTGTTTTCAACTTGCGTAAATACGATCATGTCTCTGAGCAGCGGTCTCTTCTTAAGTGGTTGCCCATACGTCGTCTTCTTTTTAATCCCACTTCCCCTAGTTACCTTGCTCCCCACTTTCAATACTTGTGTTCCAACCACAACAGGAGTCTGCGCTCTTCGCAAAACCGTGTTCTTCAATGTCCCTCTCACCGCACAGACTTCATTCACCGATCATTCTTCGTCCAGTCTATTACTCTGTGGAACGCGCTTCCCCAGGAAATCAGGATGGTAACAAATCGTCTATCTTTTAAAATAAAAGTTCGCGAGCACATTCGGAAGAAGCTATCAGTATCGTCACAACGTTGATATTTTCCTCATTGTTTGTCCTTTTATTTCATAATTTATATATCGATATATATTTATAGTATTTTTATATAAATTTATAGTATTTTATATATCTTTTTAGTATGTCTTATTAATTATTTTTTTTTGCAATTAGACACCTACCACTGTTTGTCTCTGCATCACCCAAAGGTTGACTGGTAGAAAATGCCTATGGCATTAAGTCCGCCTCTGTACATTGTACTTGAAGTGTTAAATAAATAAATAAACAATGTGTCCTTTTTAAAAAAAAAAAGCATTATAGTTCTTTTCGTTTTCAATCTGCATTTATTGTACACTAGCTGATCCCAGCATGCGTTGCAATGTAATACCTACCTAAAAACCTACAAAGTATCAGAAAATGTTTGTTTGTTTGCTTGAACGCGCTAATCTCAGGAACTACAGATGCGATTTGAAAAATTATTTCAGTGTTAGATAGCCCATTTATCGAGGAAGGTTATAGGCTATATATCATCAAGCTACGACCAATAAGAGCGGAGAAGCAATGAAAAATGTTGCTAAAACGGGGAAAATGTGACGCAGACGATGTTGCGCTGGACAGCTAGTTTATATATATATAATACCTGTACCGATATACCAAAGAGACCTTTCAAATGCTAAACCAGTAACCTAAAAAGAAACTGGCAAAAGGCCAACACAAAAAAAACAACCAGGCTGAAAAAGAACAGACGATTTTTTCACGCTTTTTCATATAACGTAGCCGCCATTTCCATACCTATACAAAGATAACAGAACAATAAAAAAGGTGAATTTGAATAAACTTTTTACAGTACAGCTGTCGTTTACGGGGATCGTAAAACATCGGACGGACTCGCACGAATATGTTCAGTGTTACTGGCTTTACCGTTTTAACGTACCTGGCCTTCGGGAAAATTTTAAAAACGTTCGTTTTTTAGATGTAGTGTTTTTTTTTTTTAATTGTAATGCCAGCCAGGAATGTTGCTAACTGAAAGTTGTGGATGGGCCTCTTTTGTGTTTAAAAGGTCAACGGTTTTTGTTTTGTGATACCCGAACAAATTCTACTAGGTATCTTATTATTTTGTTTAATTCTAATATATAGTATTGGTTCTCTGTATATTTTTTCCTGATTTTTTTTAATACAAATCTATAGTAGGGTGGAGTTTTTCTTTTTAAATACTTATACAAGGTGTTGTTTTGCATCCTCCTCAAATTTCAGGAGGTGGTCACGAAAGACATAAATAATCAATTAAAATTACGGTACCTAGGTAATTATTATTATACGCTGTATTTTTTGGTTGTTTAAGTTTGTCAGTATTTCAGAATAACCCCCTTAACGTGGTTTAGGGACTAAGAAATTATCGAATAAACGTTTGAGATTGTTTGTATGTGTGTAAGCGAGGTTATAAGGCAAGAACCAGACGGGCCGCGTTTAAAACACGGGTGGTTCACACTTACCGATTTCCGTAAATAATCCCATTTTACTATTGATTCGGGACGAGAATCATTAGCATAGTTACCTCCTTGAATTTGACGAGGATGCAAAACAACACCTTGTATATCGTCCGCCACACTAAAATCAACTCGTTGATTTATTCCATTTTTTCGTGAGTTCACAAAAAATGCATTGTTTTTAATTAGTTTTTTTTATTGTGTACACTATCGCATTAGGTTACCTTGTAACGATACTTGTTACATGTACATTTTTTTTTTAAATCAACTCCCAAAAAACAGCAGTTGCTCATCAAATAATTAACCCATTACCAGAACCGTTAGTACAAACATAACGTCGCAAGTCCAATTACCAATTTGTGGCCTTATGGCGAACAGTATAAGCCACACGTTAACCGCAGCACTTGACTTTTACAACGCAAATTCGACGTACAGTCCATTCACACTTATTTTAACTCTGACATCTGTATCACTGTCAAACTATAGTGATCTTTATATGCCTTAAATTAAGGTTGATGTTGGGTTGCTGCAACAGACACAGCTATCAAAATAATAATGTTCTTTATTCTTGTTACACTAAGGTTGTGTTTGGGTCTGTTGTAAGAGGTGAAATTACTGGAAAAGGGCTATCAACTGTAAATGCGACCGCAACGCGATTGCTCTGAGGTCGTATTACAATCCATTTTACGAGTACACCTTGCCGTGGTATGTAAATCTTGGGAATTAAAGGTGTCTTCAATGTTCAGATTTTGTAGGGAGACATTCTGTATTACTGAGATAAAGAAATACCAGAGGGAACCTTGTAATAAAAACATTGGCAGATGAAGTTGTAAAATTCTAGTGGGTGTTTTCTAATGAAAGACTTTTTTTTATTTTTATATCTTAGAGAACTGTGACTCAGGGGCGATTTCACCAATGGTGTCGATAACCAAAAATAACTAGTCCAGGGATAAAAATTATGCGCTGCGTTTGATTAAACGCAGCGCATAATTTTATCTGATATTTTTGACATATTTTTTTCTGAGATTTCAGAATAACCCAAGGAAGTTCGTTTCACCACTTTGTAATGACAAAAAGTGAGTCCTACACTGCAGTCCTATCACTAGAAAGCAGTTAACCGTCAAATGGTCGTGATAGAGTTCAGAATTATACAGGGTGTTTGGTGCATCGTTTGCCAAATCGAATAGGCCGAAAGGAGAGGTCATTTGCTAACTCTTCACGCCCTATAACTCATTCCTTGCCTCACCGGGTTTTTATATTAACTTTTTAATTTAAATTTTGAAAAATTACAAAATTCAACATTTTAGGTCAAATAAAAAAATAAAAAAATTGATGTCCGCAAATTATATAGAGTAGGGTCACAAACGTAACTACGTTTAATTTTCGTTGGTTGCCGAAGTTACGTTTCGGAGAAAGAGAGTAGGCCTCCTGTTGCGAATGCACGCGCGGCATCTTCATCTTATCTCAACTGTAGTGGAGCGTAAACGTATTTCTGCTTTGATAGTCACGAAAGCCGCATCAATGCGTTGGACTAAATCATCCCTAGTCTCAACTTCCGTGGCGTTATTTCTTTGGCTCGTTCTTAGACGTAGACTTCCCCTTATTGTTAGCTGATCTGCTAATTTTCCGTGTAGACATCTCTTTTGTATTCCAACAAGACGGTTGTCCCGCTCACTGGAGTTTAACTGTCAGGGAGTACCTAATTCGTCAGTTTCCAGAATCATGGGTTGGGAGGAATGGCCCTATTCTATGGCCTCCACGTTCCCCAGACTTAACTCCGTTAGATTTTTACGTCTAGGGACGAGCCAAATAAATTTTCTACGCCTTGGAAATCGAGACAAGGGAGGATTTAGTCCAACACATAGATGTGGCTTTTGTGACTATCAAAGCAAAAATACGTTTACGCACAACTACAGTCGAGATAAGACGAAGATGCCGCGCGTGCATTCGCAACAGTGGCGGACAACTCGAACAAGATATGTGATTTCGTTTTTTTTTTTAAAGTGAAACATTTATTACATCGTCTTAAACTTTTTCGTCTGTGTGTTGCATGTCGCGTACGCTCGGCCGCGGAGTAGGGATAAAGTGAAAGGCGCTCTGAAGAGCGCCTTTCACTTTATACTCCACGTTTTATACCCTTAATGGAATATTATTCCAAAAATTTTTAGTTAAATGTCTATAGTGTGAAAAAAACTTTTACTTTTACCGTGGTTTCATAAAACCACAAAATCCTTTTTTTTTTATTTCAAATTCTTGAAACTTTGGTTCCTGTTTAAGAAAGGGATAGGACACTACGCACTAGTGACATAACAGTATCATTCTATCTACTTACTTGAGGCATGTTATTTATGCTAAAACTACTGTTCTTACTGTAATTTCGAATATCAGCCTAGTGTCTCGACTACACATTTAGTTAAAAATTAAAAGATATTAAACGTTTTTTTGGGCATATTGCATACCGTTGGAAAGGGGACAGACTAGAGAACTTTTTAAAGGTATTCGAAGATCCCGATCGCTTTTAGTTTTTTTTTATAGCCATTTAAAGTTGAGTTTTAAGTTCATTTTTCTTTTACAAAAACTTTACGAGCTATTAAAAAAGAAAGTAATTGTTCCTAGCAAGTAATTTTGTATTTGATAGAATCATACAACAGTAGACATCAAAATTAAATCGAAATTTTAAGCTTAAACAAATTTATTATTTTTTTATTTGACCTAAAATGTTGAATTTTGGAATTTTTAAAAATTTAAATTAAAAAGTTCTTATAAAAAAACTGGTGTGGCAAGGAATGAGTTAAAGGGCGTAAAGAGATAGCAAATGACCTCTCCTCTCGGCCTATTTGATTTGGCAAACGATGCATCAAACACCCTGTATATCTTTCTGTCTAAGAAATATGTTTAAAATATGAACTGTTCCAGAGATATAAAAATTTGTAGGCCGTTAAGTAACAGAATTTTGATGATTCCATCACTTGAAAGCGTCTAACCCGCATTTCTTCGCTAAATATACGTTAAAATTCCTTAACTGCCGGATCTGTCGATTATTTTCTGGTCTTTTACTTAACTACAAATACGTTATCTGATTTTTCTACACTATAAAGACGCTAAAGGACTATAACTACTTTGTAATTAAGCATTTTCTTATGCATATAGGTTGAGTAACGTAGGCCAGCATAATCCTCCCTGCCTCACCCCGCACTCCAACCCATACGGCCTAGACAGGGCACCAGCCCATCTCAAACTATTGACTTGATTTCCATACCAGTATTTTAGAGTATTTGTCACCTCTGGTAGCAAATTTACATCTTTCATCTTTTTCCATAAAAAGTCGTAGTAAACCAAGTCAAAAGCCTTGCTCAAATCAATAACACAAGTCCCTTATACTTGCATAGTTGTAAGGTCATTGTCTACAATCAATAGGTATAGGTTCTCAAATTATCACACGCCCTCCTCATGTTCCTTAGTTAACTAAGACTATAATTGCTTGAATAGACCATTTAAATAAGCCATTAGTCAGAACTGTAGGTCAAAGGTGCAAATGGAAACCTAATTGCTCGTACCATCGCCGAATTTCTCTCTGTCATCTCTGGTCTAGACTAGAGTCAAGAGCAAAGGCATGGCAAAGAAAAAAAAAACTGAAATGAAACTTTTTACTTAAATGACATAACATAATACAAAGTAACATCATCCGTGTTATCCTAGAACGTTTACCACAAAAAAAAAACTCAAACATTTTTTTTTTTTTTTGTAGCCTAACCAAATACCAACTAATAAATACTATGAAAGTTTTCCAACTTACTGAAACAAAATACATCCGAACATAAAACGGACTCTTCAATCCTTAATAGCTATTCCAAACTTCGATTTCTAAATAACTCCAAAAGTTTAGACTTACATTGTTTATCGTTCAAAACGTTGCGCTAGTACAAGGCCTAAGGGCTAGAATCCACCAAAGCAGTGTCGAGACGAGAAAAGAGGAGATAATATGTTGTAAACTACCAAATTACACTTATCGCCTTTTTTTTTTTTTTGCGGATGGGAAATCATCAAATGACTTCTCCCGCTCTGGGCGGAGCGGGAGGGAGTGTCAGACTTGTACTGACTAAAACCCACCCATGTTCCTTCTTCGCCCTTTGTGTTCCAGGGCCGCGGTATCTCATTCGAACAACCCGCAGCCCTGGCAGGCATCGGCCCTTTCGGACCCCTTCTGGTTTGCTGACATCTCCTTGAGGCGCGCGTGGAACACGTACGCGCCGTCGACACGGCCTGTCGTCATGAGACGGACGGACGGTGAGCTAGCCCATTACTCACCGTCCACAGGCTCACGCCTACGGTGGCCGGGGGCCACTGGTTGCCCCCCGACGCCCGGGGCGTCTCCCGCGGCGGCTGGGACGTGAGGTTCTCTCCCTCTCACGTTCCACCACCTCCTTCGCTAGCATGACTGCTTCGCAGAAGGAGGCGACGGCATCCCATTCCCTCTCGCTCCGGACCATGGATTGAACCAGGGCCGGACGCGAGAGGTCACCGCCGCCAATCGCCGCTACGAGGACACGGCGGTGCTGAGCCCAAGCGGGGCAGAGCTCCACGGTGTACACTTATCGCTTTCGCTTAGCTTTAGGGAAAACGGTTGAGCAACGAGGAGAGGAGATGTCTCGTAATTGTTTAATAATAATAAACATTTTATTATCAGGCACTTGAGGCCCATAGATAAAATACACAAAATAATGATACACAAAAATAAACTAATACATATTAAATCCCTATAAACTATAACTATACACGTAACGTTGTCGGCTTCGTGTTTCGCTGCGTGGTGTCGAATAACCGTCCTACGGAAACGTGGATAAACGACACCTTTCGGCCAAAAGTCCTCTTTTAAAATAGTCTGCAGATGTTGAGCTGGAACTCTTACCACAAACGACTTAAAGTTTATGTTGTGGCGCAACTCCAACGTTTCAAATCTCAGAGTATAGTCGGTCTTCACTCTCAAATACGCCACCACATTCTCAATCTTCGTGGAGTAATGTAGACGCAAAATATACAACTGCGTCGTGCGTGTTTAGACACTCGCACTCGACAACAGCGGAAACGTGAGTGGGCATGCAGTGAGCAGTGTGCTGTGAGTGGCGTGCGGTAGGCCGTGCACATCTCCTCTCCTCTCCGCCTTGCACATATCCGCATAACTTCAGTGGATACATCCTAGCTCTTACGCATCTCCTCTCCTATCCACTTCGCACATTTCCGCTCGTCACCTCTTTAGTGGAGTCCGGGCCTTGGGCTAAGATAAATTAAGCTAATGTCAGCCTCAGTCTACAACCGTTATGATTAAATTGTAGTAAGGCCTTAATTAAAAAGATATGGCTATGTACCTACCACGGACTTTCATTAGCGGTATGACACGACTTTTTTTCTAGGTTACTAATACGGTTTTGCTGTTAGCGAAGTTTTAGTGTATTCCCTTCTTAGTAGTCACTCTCGAGTTTATCGCACCCGGGTAAAGGTCCTAGAAACAGATAAAACGTCGCATTCTCAATTTGAGACGATCTCTACGATCGAATCCGCAACACTTTAATACAGTCTAAGACAGGCATAGCCGATGTTGGCTATAAGTCTGAAACTTTTAAATGGAACTAGATGGGTCACAGTTTTGGGATGAACCCGGACAGATGTGTGAAGATAGTCACACAGTGAGTATCCCAAGACTGAAGCTCGGATGACTTCACAAAGGCCATGGTTTACGTGCGTGTCAAGTCTTTTCAGCCGTTAAGATGTAAAGTGGTAGAATATGAAGTATGGATTTTTGAATGTTAGACCAACAAGAAGGGCTAAGTGTATTATTTTCTTGACAATAACGTGAACTAAAGTTTATAAGCAATCAAAACAGGTATAAAATCCGAAGAAAATAACACCAACTTTTACCAACAAACCAGACACTGAACACTTCATTAAATCCCCAACCCAGTTCTTCTGACTAGATCCTCAAAAGCATATTTATTTAAATTAAATCACTTATTTCTAACTCCGAGATTGAGAGAGGACAACAAAGAATAGAATTATTCACTGTTCACCAAAACATAAAATTATAAACATTATTCATTCAAAGTTTGTAATGAAGAGGCGTGGCGGGTATCCTTCAAAAGTTTTCATTAGGGAAACGACTCGGCCAATAAGGAAAGAAGTGGATGACAAGTTATTATTAATGCAACGGGAAGGACACAGAGTAGCGAAACTTCAGTTGATTAAAATTTGATAGAATTAAAAGTTCCTAAGAAAAAAGTGCTTAGTTTTTACTCCAAAACTTCATATGCATATTGTATAATTATCACTTGCTTCGGTGAAGGAAAACATCGTGAGGAAACCAGCATGCCTGAAGATAGACGTCGACGGCAAGTACAACTGAGTCAGAGAATCAAGTAGGTTATGCACTTATCACACGATAAAAAAAAAAGAATCCAAAACTGGAGTCTCTGATGTGGGCAATAAGACTGCTAGGTTAAAGTGGGAATGGGCGGACTATGTCTGTAGAATACATTAGGATTCCGGACCGATGAGCCAGAGTCACGCAGAGGGTGCCAGTAAACTGGCGTCGTCGCCAAGGGAGGTCTATAAATGTACCAAAAATGCTGCCAAAAGCGCGGTAGTAAGGACACTTCCAAGTTAGATCGACTGAAAAAAACTCAAAACATTTATTTCAATTAGATCATTACAGGCACTTTTGAAAGTCAAAATACAAACAAAAAAACGCTACCGCAGTTGCCCATTCCAAAGCGTAGATCTCTATGGAGAAGAATGGGCAAGAAAATCCATGGACACTCTTCTCCATGGACTGATGAGCTTAAAAAGGGGCCTGGCAATGACTGGACGCGGAACGTGGATGCCAAGGTGTTGTGACATAGCTTGGGAGAGGCCTACGGCCAGCAGTGGACTGCATAGGCCGAGTGGTCAATATGGACTTGCTGCAAATATGGTTGTGGCATAGTCAGACTGCTTTCTCTACTCTGTGTACTTAATCAGAAAATTTAATTAGTGCCACTTGAGACCAACTAATGATTATTTTTTTTCTCAACGTCTTGTTCCGGAACTTTATGAGTGCTTAGTTGAAAAGTGATAAAAATAAGAATGAGAATCACATTATTTCTAATGTAAGAAGATTTCTTCTTATTATTGCGCTAATTAATTTTTATTTTAAAGCTGAATTCGAGAGATAAAGGGTTTATTTTTAGGGTAAAAGTGCCTTAGTAGGTGATAATAAAATATTAATCAAAATGAAAAAAAAAATTATACATGTATGTTTATTTTAAGAACAGGCGAATACCACACACAGTCACATTCGGTTCACATTTAAAGTTAAAGCTGGCGAGCACTTACTTAAGAATTTGGCAGATTCATCTCATAATTAATTGTTGTTAGTTTGTATCTCTCTTCACTTTTTTTTTGTTTACATGTATGTATTTATGTATGTATCGTTATATATTTTATTTGTAAATTTTTTCTTACCATTTGTAATGTTGCACCTACTATGTTTTCTCTCTGCATCACCCTAAGGTAGACTGGTAGAAAATGCCTAAGGCATTAAGTCCATCTTTGTACAGTGTTTTATACTGGTGCATGAAGTTTTAATAAATAAATAAGGAAACTATGGTGGATTGTGTAAAAATCGATCTGGAGATTTGAAGAAAGAAACGTGTTACTTCGACTCCAAGTAACTTAAGACAGTTTTATTCAAACGTTTAAAGTAGTGCCGACCTTGTGTCAATACTGCTGTTATCTTTTCATCAAAACACCAATGTCGCATTTTACAATTCCCAAACTCATTTTCACGGCTCTCTTTAGGGAAACAAACACCTTACCAAAATTCAACGTTTTTTTTTATAGCTAGCCTGTATCGTCCCACTGCTGGGCCAAGGCCTCCCTCCATTCCTTCCAACGAATAAAAATAATTTATATTTCATAATATAAACGAATCAAATTTAATAACCGTACAGGCACCATTATGTATTAAAACACCCATCGCGCTATTATGAATCCTAGCACAAAGACTTATCATTCAAAGTTGAGTTATAATAAAGTGATAAGTTGTAAATTGAAAGTGTAGTACTTAATAAAGTTGCAACATCACTATCTGCCTTGTTATAACTTTGTGCTTTGTTTCCGGAGTAATTTTGGTATTCATTTCTTAGCATCCGAAGTTATACAGGAATATAAACTTTATTCCTTTGAGTCAAGGATGGTTTTAGTTTTTTTCGGGAAAATTTAAATTATAATTTACTTAAATTCAATAAAGAAATAATATGATTTTTGGTTTATTGAAATTGTTTTTATTAGCATTTACTCACTGAAAGACAACGCAAAGCCTAACCAAGATACAACGTATAGAAGCATGAAATCTTTTTTTTGTATACATGGTGGAAGTCACACCGACATCACCAAGTAATCAACATACATTCGAGCCTGCCATACAAATTTTTCATTGGGAATTAAAAAAACAGCTGTTCCATATAAATATGTATAATGCAGTTTTGTAGGAAACGTCTGTATTGTTTAAGGGATTAAATATAATGAATTGTATTCAAAGACCAAATATAGTAAATGATCACCAAATTTTGTGGCAAGAAGAACTTAGGAAGCAAGTGCGAGCAAAGCGAGCTCGGGATATTGGGCACCCCGACTCGGACAGGTTAGGTTCGAAGGGGATGGCGGGGTCTAGTGAGCGAGCGGAGCGAGCGAACTAAGACCCCGCCATCCCCTTCGTGTTAGGTTACTTTAAACCCTGCAGAGAGAAATAGGAGCCCCGCGTAGCGGGGCTCCGTCGACTATGCCTTAGTTCGGAGCTGTGATTTTCAGGTTTTTAATTCTGGTGATCATTTACTATTTCTGGTGATCATTTACTATTTTAGGCAGTATAAAAATGTTTTTTAAGGTTATATTTACTTTATCTGGTGTTATGTTAAACATAAGCCATTGTTTAATAACAGACAAAAACTTGCGTCAGTCGATGCGGTATTTCATTCTTTCTGAATTACCCACCATCTAAGAGGTATTGCGGCTATTTTGTTACACCTCTTAAAGTATCGCTCGTCTATCCAGTCATCTATATATGGTATAAAACATCATCATCTACCCTGGCCCATTTCCCAAACTATCTTGGGGTCGGCTTCCAGTCTTACCGGATGCAGCTGAATACCAGTATTTTACATGAAGCGACTGCCTATCTGACCTCCACAACCCAGTAACTAGGTTATACGATACCCTTTGGTAAGACTGTATGTCAGACTTTTGGCTTCTGACTACTCGTAACGACTGTCAAAGATCTACAAATGACAGCCGGGACCAACGGCTTAACGTGTTTTCCGAGGCACAGAGGAAACTGGGTATATGTAATTATGGTCACCCATCGACGGACCAACCTCGGCAAGCACGGCTTAACCTTAACGATCGACCCGTGCGGCTGTTATTATTTTTAGCCACGAGCTCCTCTCCTCTCCACGTGGTATAAAACACATTCACTCCTTTTTTTTTGGACATTCGTGTTAAAACTAAGCTGCTTCCCGCCGTTGAAAACCGTTGCTTAGTTTAATAGTCTTAGATCTTTTAAACTACGCAACGGATTTTAATGCGGTTTTCATCAATAGGTACATAATAATGATACAAGAAGAATGTTTATTATTTATAATTTATCCCTGAAAAGCACATCAAAGTTTCCACGCGAACGAAGACGCGAGCAGCAGCTAGTAGTGTATAATTATGTATACCAACACCATTCACGTCTATTATCTTGATAGCTCAAACATCAAACAATCACAAACGTCTATAATTAATTCAAACTGCAGTCTCTGTATAATTGTTACATCTTGCACTGAGTGTGCTTGAAACGCTACACGTCATGTTTGGTTAACAGCTCAAAGCTGACGGAGTGATAATTAGGTGAGTGCTGTTACAAGCTGTCACTGGATTCAGGTGACAAGACAGACGTTCTGTATAGCAGTACCTATAGTAGTATAGTATGTAGTCGGTATAACTACTATACTACACTATAGTAGTACAGTGTAGTATAATAGTAGTCGGTCTCCTTCCCACAACAAAGTGGCATTAAAGTAATACAGATAAAGAGATGGTGGTATGGGCTCAGGGAGACTTTTTTTTTTTTTTTTGTTTATGGGAAATCATCAAATGACTTCTCCCGCTCTGGGCGGAGCGGGAGGGAGTGTCAGACTTGACTGACTAAAACCCACCCATGTTCCTTCTTAGCCCTTTGTATTCCAGGGCCACGGTATCTCTTTCGAACAACCCGCAGCAAGGCTCAGGGAGCCTAACATGGCCATTTTAGCAAAATCATAATAGGATAATAATAAGAATCACGTCAAAATACTAAAAATCGTCATAGACGCACAAATATAATGAATTGTAACTTTTTTTAGGTTTCCGTACCCAAGGGGTCAAACGGGACCCTATTACTAAGACTTTGCTGTTCGTCTGTCACCAGGCTGTATCTCATGAACCGTGATAGTCAGCCAGCTGAAATTTCTACAGATTATGTATTTCTGTTGATGCTATAACAACAAATACAATAATAAAAACAGAATCACATAAATATTTAAGGGGGCTCCCATACAAAAAATTGTTTTTTTTTTTTTTTTCTCTTTTTTATAAATAATGGTACGGAACCCTGAGTGCGCGAGTCCCACTCGCATAAGGCCGTTTTTTTTTTAATTTTTCGGTGGGGTTTTTTTTTTTAATCAGTTGTTTCAAATCAATTTTATTTGCATAAAACATGGTGTATAAAGTTGTTTTAAGTCATAATTAGAGCAAACATGTTTTGCTTATATCACAGCATGCAAATACATATTATAGGTTACATCACAATGTCCCCCGTAGTTTACACGTTAAAAAAATCTTCTAAGCAGTAAAAATTATGAGTGCTTAACATTCATACATTTTGACTGTGTGAGAATTAAATTTTATTAATGATGTACTCAAGAGGTAATCGTTTGTGCGTCGGTGTCTCTTAAACTCTGTATAATTATTTAGGAGAAGAAATAAAGCCACTCTTTCCTTTATTTTTACCTTTTGTAAATTTGATACTTTTTCTAAGAATAGTGGTCTTTTTTCTTGAAAGACAAACCTAATGCTGTTTTCCTGCACTGTGTTTCACGAAGCAGTCTAGTACGGTAAAGTAATATCTTTTAGACACAACACAATTTCTCTTCCTATTCCGTTCAAAGGGAATTAAAGAAAATCCTTCAATTCGAGAAAATGGTCGCAAACTGAAAGAAAATACTGGAAATAGAAGTGAGCGGATACGCTTGTGTGTTTGTGGTTCCGTAGCTCAGAATTAAAAGAAAACATTGTTGTACCACAATTGTTGTGAAATGGTTAAGTTCCTGCTACTTTTAGAGCATAAAATAAAATGTTCTGCAAGGCATTAAAAACTTTGTTAATTTTTTTCACGTGTTTTGTAGCTCTTTGTTAAATGCTCTTTCAAGAGACTTATTGCCACAATAATCAGTGGTGCTGTTTGTCGGTTCGAAAGGTCGATTTAGTTACAAGGAAATATGCAACCTTTTCAAAAACACAATCTGTTTCTGATATTTTGAATCCATAAGAAACGAAAGAAGTCCAAACTCAAGAATGGCCAGCGGTCAATGGAGCGCTGCATATTGAGTGTTAAGCGAACAGATCGAGTTAGAAATAACTTCGCTCCGAAATCGAAGTAATTAAAATGTTTGAGAAAAACATCCAGCCTGAAGTGAGATTGGGTGGGCCGCGTCCTTCGAATTCACCCAGAGAGAACATCGCCATCTATGTCGACCGTGGCGAAGGCGATGTGACCACCTGATCACGTTTGCGTGAGTTCGCACAGGTTACGAAATTAAATTTGACAGAGTGACCATCTCCAATACATTTTTGACTTTTCACCGGTATCGCTAGAACACAAGGTGTTGTTTTGCATCCTCGTCAAATTCATGGAAGTAACTATGCTAATGATTCTCGACCCGAATCAATAATAAAATGGGTATGTTATTTTTTTTTTTACGGAAATCGGTAACTGTGAATCACCCTTGTTTTAAACGCGGCCCGTCTGAATCTCGCCCTATAACTGCGCTTCCACACATACAAACAATATCATACGTTTATTCGATAATTTCTTATTCCTTAAACTACGTTAAGGATTTTTTTCTGAAATACTGACAAACTTAAACAATTAAAATCACAGTGTTAATTATTAATTAACTAGGTACCGTAATTTAAATTGATTATTTTAAGTTTTTTGTGACAACCTCCTGATGTTTGACGAGGATGCAAAACAACCTCTTGTATAATATCATTTTATCTGATATATCTGAGCCCTCTCGACAAATTCACAGTACCCTATTGCATAGTATCATAACAGTTTATTGGCTATATGCTAATAAGACAGTAGATCCAAACTATGAAACTGGATTTACAAGGCTTCAACTGAGAACGCCGTATATCCGGCAACTGCGGCCTTGAATAATTCAGAACACTAGGGTTAGTTCATAGTAGCGGCAGAAGGTATAGCGTTTAATGTAATAACAAACTAATAGTTAAGTCATAGAAGAAACGCCTAATTATTTTGTTTGTCTACATTTAGAAAAAGGGTTCGAAGTTATACAGGGTGTAACGGAAAGAGTTTATACATACTTAAGGGTGTGCTACAGACCATCAAACTGAACATGTTTCTCCATCGGTCAAACATCGTAATAGCGAAAAAATATCAGCTGCCTCATACATTTGGGTCAAATAGGTATTCCAATTTTTTGTAGATAATTTTCGCGCTGAAAAACATGTTTTATTATGAGAATCATGATCATTTTGATAGTCTGAAGCCCACCCTTAAGGATGTATATACCCTTTCCGTTGCATCCTGTATAAAATATACCCTCTTTTCACACAAAAACTCACTACTAGTATACGGACAGTCTGTCAGTCTGTAAAATATGTATCTACATTTGTAACGATTCGGTCAAACCATTAGGGACAAACAGACGCGGCCCTGAAAATAGGACTGTAACAGGTACTGTAGCTCCCTACTAAAGTATTTGTTAGTTTTCGAAGTACGCAGTTGATTCACAACTCGTCCATACTGTATTGACCAAACCTTTACTTGCTCAAAACCTTAAAACCTCAAAGTTACTGCTGATATAAGAAAGCCGTAGCTTCATTTATCATGTTTGCCATGCTGCAGGTCCAACTATGTAAACGCTACAGCTCCGCTCTTCCACTGCATTGCTACCTAACCATTCGACGTCAAGACATCGGCTTGAGAATCCGTTTCCTGTATACTTACGAGGCCCCATCGGTTTCACCACCCGAGTCTTGGTCCGATACGGCCATTATTTACCCATTTCTTACGATACACGTCATAAGATTGGGTGTTAGGGTGAATTTTCCCATGGCAGCGGTCGATTTTATGATACAACTACATATGATAGAAAATGGATATGGATTCGGTTCGGGTACATAAGGCGAGTTTTTGGAAAAATCTGGTTTTAAAGATGTTCTTTTTACTTTCAAAGGAAAATAGGTTTGCCTATCTATAATACTGTGATTGTTGACAGTGATTATTACTGTAAACCGATTAGTTATATCGCTAATTTCTTTAAAAGCAGTTAAGTAATTACGTAACATACTTCTTTTTTTTCGCATTGCTATTCATTTTGAAAATTCAACATCTACATTACTTTGCAGGTTACATTTCAAACAAATAAAGCAATCGATATGGAATTTTCTTCAAATCATTCAAATTGTGTTGAAAAATGTGTTATGCTATTGGCAAGCAGATTTACTTACTAATCACAGATATGGGTTCACTAAGAAAGTTAGAGCGTTATATTCTTTGTTAAAAAATATTCTCTTCTATATTTTTGTTTCAACTTGAAAAAAAAGTAATACCTAATTATTCCTCGGTGAAAATAAATATTGCGCTACCGAATAATGGTTTCAGCTAAGTGCAGAGAGATTTATTTTTATTGTCCAAACGGGCGCCGATTTCTAGTAATGCCACACACTTAGCCATAATGACAAGCATTTAGCACCAAACAGCGAAAAATAATAGAAAATAATGCTCCTAATTTTATAAGCCATAATTTTGGGCAACAAAACCATATAGATAAAATGGCCGCTGCGTTAATACGGATGATTTACTGGACTTTTAGCGTTAATGGAACCCAAAGAGAAAACTATTGTAGTATCTGGACAGAACCCAGCCAAGTGAAATATTTTTTAGAAGAGGTCACGGAAGGTTTTCTGTTCAATCTTGGGCGAACCCTACACTCATAATAAATTGTGCGATATCGCAAATTGCACAAGTTTTCTGGTCTCTATGGTTACGAATGGTAACTTATTGAAGATTGCACAATGATTTGATAAAAGTTTGTGTGATTTTCATTTTTAGGGTTTCGTACCCAAAGGGTCAAACGGGATTACTGAGACTTCGCTGTCCGTCTGTCCGTCTGTCACCACGCTGTAGCTCATAAACCGTAATAGTTAGCCAGTTGCAATTTCTACAGATTATGTATTTCTGTTGCCGCTTTAAAAACAAATATTAAAAAACAGAATAAAATAAATATTTAAAGGGGGTTCACACACAAAAAAGTGTTTTTTTTTGCTCGTTTTTATAAATAATGGTAAGGAACCCTTCGTGCACGAGGCCGACTCGCACTTGGCCGGTCTTTTTTTATTGAATCATGAAAGATCAGTTTCGCGCAATTTTTAACTGTACGTACCAATCAAGCTATAGAAAACTATATTTATGCAGATCTCTCAATGTATTGGAAATCTATTCAAAGCGAGGCCATGGTTATACTGGATATGTACAGCTTGACGTGTCACCGTGTATACTCCAGGCTAGATGGTTGATGATGGTTGGATGTCGTCGTGTTTCTGCGAAGCAGTAATGCTAGCGAAGGAGGTTGCAGAACGTGAGAGGGAGAGAGCCTCACGTCCCAGCCGCCACGGGTGACGACCCGGGCGTCGTAGTGGTGGACTCCAGCCACCGTAGGGGCGGGCCTGTGGATGTTGAGTATGGGGCTAGCTCACCGTCTGTCCGTCTTATGACTACAGGCCGTGTCGATGGCGCGTTCGTGTTCCACGCGCGCCTCAAGGAGATGTCAGCAAATCAGAAGAGGTCCGAGTGAGCCGATGTCTGCTAGGGCTGCGGGACTGTTTGAAAGAGATACCGTGGCTCTGGAATACAAAGGGATAAGAAGGAACATGAATGGGTTTTAGTCAGTACAAGTCTGTCACTCCCTTCCACTCCGCCCAGATAGGGAGGGGTCATTTGATGATTTCCCATCCGTAAAAAAACAAAAAAAAAGGGTAGATGGTTTGGGGTATGCGGGTAGGATGAAGGAAAGGCAACTTTTAAAAGGTACAGTACAGAAATGAATGGAAACGCCCCTAGAAGGACATACACTGACCCTATGAGTGATGTTGTCCCGAAAGTGTTGTGGGAGCAGCCTTAGATTTGATGTGGGTCTCCCTTCAAGAAAGGGAATGGAAAAGTGTTGACTTTAAAAAGTAAAAGGTCCCGGAAAACAATAAAGTTCGCTTTTTATGTGGGATATAGGAAATACTCGTGTTTCTTTATATAGGACAAAACGCATTATGAAGCGAGTTGTTTGGTTTGGCCTGGCGGTCAAGTTGTAAGGTCACTTCACCCATGTTTTTGAGCGATACATGTAACATTAGGCCTGTTATCCCCAAAAAGTTTCGCAGTGGTGAAGCTACTTATACAAGCTGTTGGTTTGCATCCTCGTCAAATTCAAGGAGGTAACTATGCTAATGATTCTCGTCCCGAATCAATAATAAAATGATAAGTAAAGTTTGGCAATTTTATATCTATCTTATTTACGGAAATCGGTACTTTACCACCCGTGTTTAACCGCGTTTTGCGGCCCTTCTGATTCTGGTCCTATAACTGCGCTTCCACACCTATAAACAATATCATACGTTTATTCGATAATTTCTGGAATGCTGACAAACATAAACAACCAAAAAAATCAGGGTTTATTAATAATTAACTAGGTACCGTAATTTATATTGATTATTTATGTCTTTTGTGACAACTTCCTGAATTATGACGAGGATGAAAAACAACATCTTGTATTTAGCGATGCTAAATACAATGTTCGGTGCATTCCAAATATAGAATGCACCGAACATTCTAAAATATCCTCCCTCGTGAAGGATTCTTCAACAATTCTATGAAAATATCTTATACTAAAAACACTATTAAACTTTAATATTTTTGTCCCTACTATCCCAAAATTTTATAACAGCCATAAGGAACGCTATTTGACTAATAACCGCTATTTTATTAGGATTTTTTACCCTGTGCGTCCCAAAAATGCCATTGTTAGCCAAATCTATAGAAATCTTATATTTCGGAGATTTTGAAGTAGCGTGTTGACCCTGAATATATTTCATTTATGAGACCAAGTATACAATGTATTGACTAAGGAAAATCGCCAAAACTTAGAATACTGAACTCTGGAAATGTAAGTTAAAGAAGTAGAACGTTTTCTTCATTGCCTAGGTTTCATTTTGTCTTGTTACGTTTTCAAGCTATAGCTCAATCTTTCATACACGCTTTGTAATCTGACTATTTAATAACTTTAAGCATTTAATTTTTGAAACATTAATTTGTATGATTGATCAAAAATCTTCAATGCCTACATATACTTCAGAATAGTTTTCAAATCTAAAAATTCAATACTTTGCAAAACTAAAAAAGAACTTTGCAGAAAACCGAAATTCATATCATTGTAGCGACGTTGAAAAGCAACTTATTACAAAAAGTACTACAGCGCCATCTTTGACATGACGGAAAAACTAACAACAATTTCCTACATTGCGCAAGCAGAGTTTATATCGACCTAAGACTATACAGGGTGTAACGGAAAGGGTATATACATCCTTAAGGGTGTGCTACAGACCATCAAACTGAACATGTCTCATCATAAAAAAAAAATTGCAGCAAAAAAAAATATCAGCTGCCTATACATTTGGGTCGAATAGGTATTGCAATTTTTTATGGGGCAGCAGATATTTTTTATGCTGCAAAAAATTTTTTATGAAGAGAAACCTTTTTAGTTTGATGATCTGTAGCACACCCTTAAGGATGTATATATCCTTTCCGTTACACTCTGTATAGAAAAACCCGGCAACAACTGTCGGGCAGTTGCCCACCAGACATAACACCTGTCTGGTCGGAGGATCCTCCGTTTTCTAAGGAGTATCGAGGAACTTTACACCCTGTTCCTCGTACCCCTAAATCATCATCATATCCTATAATGTTCCCACTGCTGGGACACAGGGCTCCTCTCTATGAGAGGGAGTGGGCTGTAATCTACCACGCGGGCCCAGTGCGGGTTGGTAGATATCACATGACATTGTCTTCTCTAGGACATGCCGGTCCTCACGATGTTTTCCTTCACCGTTTTTGAGGGCAGCGGTGATGAAATAAATTACACAAAGTAAGGCACCTGCTTGGCGCATTCATAAAGGGTGTAAAACATCTCTTAACGAAGCCGAAAGGCACTGGTTCTCCCTGTCGTTGCGATCATTTTTTTTTGTTCTACACCTGGGAACCTTCTAGTTACGGAGATATTAGGGGTCAAAGTTCCAACTTTTTGACAAGTATTTTTTTTAAATACAAGTTTTTAATGTAAGATTTTTACTTTAAACACCTCCACGACCCCCGTACTATTCAATCCGTCCATCAGTACAGTGTTTTGAGTGCGTTACATTGAGTTCTACCACAAAACATGATTTTTCACCCCCCAAAAAAAAAGTCGTTTCCCAGCAATAATTTTTGCGTAAAGTTACTTAGTTTCATGTACAGAATGCTTGGTTGACGGCTTCGTGATGAGGTGATTTACACCTTGTATAACCTTGTTACCAGTAAATCTGTATTATGTTACACTGAACGGCCAAAGTCATCCAAACGTAACGATCACCCTGCTCTTGCAAGTATCCCAATTCATTTGGGGTCGTCGCAGCATGTCTTCTTCTTCCATACTCTTCTATTTACTCATCATCAGATAAGAATTTTCTTACAACAACATCGTTCACACAGTCCATCCATCCGGTCTTTGATCTTCCTCTACTCTTATACATGGGTATAAGAGTATGTAATGTGGATGGCCACATTCAAAACTTTCCTCACGAGTATCAAGGTCACCAAACGTATCCTGTTCTATTTCATCTAAGACACTTCAGCCATTTTACTGCCAAAAAAGGCATAGAGTACATGGCAAGGTCTCCATCCATATACAAACAATTACATTAAGTGTTTGGCTCCCTGCCAACCCTACTATGAATGTTACAGATTTATATTACGATAATCTTACTAGTTAATTACAGAAGGATACTTAAACTTCATTGAGGAAGACGGCCATTTTGTATCTTAATGAGTGTTTGGATTTTGTTCAAGGTTGCTTTCGAAAGTTATTGGAATTGGAATGGAACACCATGATGGTGTTGCTATCAGTATACTTTTTTGTATACTTAATAACTCACTGCCTACTTGGTCTAGTGTTCGCAATCGCGACTGCTGATCACGAGGTCCTGGGTTTCTTTTCCCGGGTCGGGCAAATTGTCACTGGGTTTTTCTATCAGGAATTTGTCAGTAACAACCAGTGAGTTTGAGTTTGTGTCCAGTTAATTTCAATAACCTCGCATCCTATTACATGGGACTTAAACATAACTGGCTTAAAGTAGGTGTCTATTATGTACAGCTCTGCCTGACTCTTCGGGGGTTACTGGCGTGATAGTTAAAGTTCTTATTAACTATACTTTATTTATTTATTTTTTATATTACTGCTGATATAAGAAGTCAGAAAATGAAAAGTAAGTTTGCAAAATCGCTTAAACTATTCTTTCTCAGGAGTCTGTAAACCATATTTTTTTTTTTAGGAAGGTGGTTTGCAGATTGCTGGGAGAGGGTATATAAGTAGTTTCTAAGATTTATTGATTGTTAAGTAATATTAGTTTAACATTGTTTTTTGACGTGACAACGTCTTATAAATTGGTTTGCCGGGTGACACTTCAAGAAACTGCGTTACGCTCCGCTCACGTTATGCGCTCACAATGAGAGCGAGTGAGAGGCACGCGTCCCTTCCACTCGGGCATGGTTAGCCCGCCTAAGAGCGAGAGAGACAGACATAAAAAGTGAAAGGCACGCGCAAATAAATGTTTTAAATTGTTACTATTATTTCATCCTTCTTCCTACTATACGAATGAATATTCACATTAAAATTATTTTACCACTCAAAGTCGTTGTCACGTAAAACTTTCGCCCGTATACCGACTTTATTTTTTTAAATATCGAACCGTTCCCACAGACAAACTGTGAAAACAGTTTTGTGGGGCTTAGTTTTTTAAATGAACGTTTGTATAAAAATTGTTTAATAAATAATAATAACAATTTGCTGATTTATCACTTAAATGTTCAAATTCTCGACACCAGAATAGAACGCTCAAAACCATTAAAAAACTTTATTTGACAAATTCTAGGTTTCGATAAAGTCGCAAAGACTTGCCGCAAGACCAATGAATAGCGGTTTCAGCGTGACAAAGATTGATCATAAGTCGTTAGTAATTGCGTTAGCCGTGAAGATGTATGAATATTTTATGGATGGGACTTGTGATTCTCATTGAATAGCGAAGGAGTATGCTCTCTTTTGGGCTTACGCGTTACAGTGAACTGTTTTATTGTAAAACTAGCAACCTGCCTCGGCTTCGCACGGGTGCAACGTGGTATCAATAAAGTAAGTTTGAACTTTGTTTTTTATTTATTTAATTTTCGATTAAATAAATTAAAAACAAATTCAAAGTTTATCACTTTTAATTGTTAAAAATATAGCGCTTAATGAAATTACTGTATTTATTGCAAAATAGCAGCTCGCCCCGGCTTTACATGACTCGAGCAATTTTCAATGTTAATCAGAATAAATTTATTTTAAAACTTCATGGTATTCCACACTTTCGTTCCGACTTCCTAAGGCATTCAAATAACTTGATTTTCTGCATTTGTTGACCTAGAGAGATCAACATACAATTGCCCATGAATGAAACAGTCTTCCCTTATGAGCCAATTTAGGTATCGTAATAAAATTATTGGAACACCGACTTTGACTTTTAGGGTAAGGTAGGTCTTGAAGGATTTAAAGAATTAAGGAACTTCTGTGGATAATGCGTGTGCAATGTTCATTTATTTGGTCAAAATTTCTTGGCAACACTATTTATTTATTTATTTTATATGGCTCTACAACAATGAGTAGGTACACTATACATAAAGAAAAAACCTTACCAACTTAAATCTAAGAGCTCCATTACTTAAAGAAGAGCACTACATGCACTATAATAAGTGCCTACAGCTAACAGCTACTTAGATAACAACGAAAAAAAGAGAAAAATATAATGGAAAAAAAAGGAATAATAAAAATAAACAAACAGAAGCATCCATAATAAGTTGGGCCATATAGAAACAAACTTAAATGTTACGCGAATTACAATTTAAGATTTAAAATTTTGAAAAAAATAATGAGAAAAATAGAAATGCAAACGATGTCAATAAAAAAAAGTGAGAAATCTCACAGCATCATCTGCCTAGCCTTTTCCCAAACTATCTTGGGTTCGGCTTCCAGTCTAACCGGATGCAGCTGAGTACCAGTATTTTACATTAAGCGACTGCCTATCTGACCTCCACAACCCAGTAACTGGGTAATACGATACCCCTTGGTAAGACTGGATGTCAGACTTTTTGGCTTCTGACTACTCGTAACGACTGTCAAAGATCTACAAATGACAGCTGGGACCAACGGCTTAACGTGCTTTCCAAGGCACGGAGGAAACTCGGTATGTAATTATGGTCACCCATCCACGGACCAACCTCGGCAAGCACGGCTTAACCTTAAAGATTGACCCGGGTGGCTGTTATTATTTAGCCACGAGCACCTGAGAAATCTCACAGCAATAAAAAAAATATTCAAACAGATCACAAAAGTGAAAATAACATTGGCTTGATCTACAGCGACCAGGACCAAGTTAGAGACGTCATCGTACCGCTAAGCCATTTGCTTCGTTGACATGTATGTTATATGTATAGCCATTCTAGAGCACGTCATGACTGAATCGTCAAACTATTGAAGACTAGACAGCGCTTGTTCCTATCCGCCTTCAAGACAAAAATTGTAATAACTCGGCTAATATGCATGATATCAATATAATTTATAGCACTCAGGAATAATGTAGCTATGTTTTATTGTGTACTGATTGGTCACTATACTTTGAATAAATGCTAAAACTTCACTATGTTGCAGGTACTACTTTTTTTTACACGACCGACTGCTCAGATAAAAGAGTGCCAAGTTTTTTGCGTTTGCGCACAGCAGGTGATGAGCGCGTGCGTCACGGGCCACTCACCTCGAAACTGGGATATTTTCGATTACAACCACAGATATAACTTGGATACAATTTTTGAAGTGAAACTTCTTATGCGACTTCCAACAAGTTTGCGTTAAACGTTTAACGCTACCATGGAGGGGGAATAGAAAGAGACAGAGCGGGAGTGAATGTGTGGCACTCGAACGCATGCGTGTAGTATTACGAAGTTTCACTTATTGCGCGCGGAGGGACTCCACGCACTATTTTTTGTTAGATTTTAGATGGAACAGCACTTTCTTGATGCTCGAGCGGCTGTTGAAAATCCAAGACTCCCTTAACATTTATGCCAGTAATCATAACATGCCACAAATTACCCCAAGAGAATGTTTGTGTCTTCATAAATTAGTGGCCTTTCGAAAAAATTATGAGAATTCTAACAAAAACTTGCATATGATCCCGTTGATACACGCATTAAATTATACCTTGCTGAGTGAAAAAGATAGTCTTGACTCAAAACTAAATTTAAAAAACTTGTTTATGAAGATAATTGAAGACATTAATGTGAGATTCTGTGACCTTGAAAACAATACCCTGTTTTCGCTTGCCACATATCTGGACCCAAGGTATAAGTTAAAGTTTTTTAATTAAATTACTAAAGAACAAGTTATTTTTCAACTATTACGCTTATTAACAATGCTTGACTCAGAACTTGCAAGTAATGTTGATGAAGCTTGTCCCAAAAGATCTAGAACTGAATCGAATTCGATGGACGATAAACCAGGAACAAGCTTTCAGATTTTACCACCGACTAAAACTGTAAATTCAAGTCTGATAGACCTGCTAAAAGACAACAGTGATGAAGAAGAGGTAAGTGGAGATGAAACCACTGCTACTAATAGCAACCTCATGAAATGGAAGTCATTAATAAATGAATATAATAAAGAAAAACGGCTGCAGCTTCACGAGGACCCTTTAATCATCATCTGCCTAGCCTTTTCCCAAACTATCTTGGGGTCGGCTTCCAGTCTAACCGGACGCAGCTGAGTACCAGTATTTTACATGAAGCGACTGCCTATCTGACCTCCACAACCCAGTAACTAGGTAATACGATACCCCTTGGTAAGACTGGATGTCAGACTTTTTGGCTTCTGACTACTCGTAACGACTGTCAAAGATCTACAAATGACAGCCGGGACCAATGGCTTAACGTGCTTTCCGAGGCACGGAGGAAACTCTGTATGAAATTATGGTCACCCATCCACGGACCAACCTCGGCAAGCACGGCTTAACCTTAAAGATCGACCCGGGTGGCTGTTATTATTTAGCCACGAGTGGAAAAATAACACGAGATTTCATGCTTTTGCTCCTATTGTTCGAGCTTATTTATCACCTCCAGCAGGTTCTATATCAAGTGAACATCTATATATTGGATCGGATTTAAATCAAGAACGACTTAGAGATGGCCTTGATGCTGAGAAAGCCGAAAAGCTGTTGTTTGTAAAATATAATTTGCCCCTCATAAGGGATTTCCAATTAAGTAGATACGATAGTCTTTTTAACAGAAATAAATGTTTACATATACATCTAAATCTTTTACTTTCTTTTTTTACTCCGCCTTTGCCTCCTCTATTTTCTCTTCTCACAAAGACTCAACACACAGACATCTGACCAACTGGGGGTGAACAGAGGACCGAAATATAAAAACTGAGATAGTTTTTTTTCGGAGAGCGGTTCCGACCACATTTAAAAAACAAATTTTGAACTATTGAAGTAACTTATTGTAATATTTTTTTTCTTTCTTTGCCCAGTAATAAGGTTTTTTAAAGGGGAGGCCTTTGCCCAGCAGTGGGACACAATATGAGAGGCTTAAAAAAAAAAAAACTGGGCATGAGGAACCAATTTTTTTTGACCTCCCTGTTTGGACCACCTTTAATTTGGTGTATCAAGTTTTTTATCCTTTCCTGCAACCATGTGGTTGTTTTCCAGTCGAGCCGGATTCAGCTGAATACCAGCATTCACTCAGTACTCGGTAGGTACTACCAAGTTCACTGACGGTCGACCACTGTTCAACCTTATTACTTAGGACATAAGAGTGTAAAGTGGCAGATCGTAAGTGAACTCCGTAGTACCTACTCTTTAGTAAACATAGGAATATAATTCATTTGGGAGAACTGGTGGCATTTCTGAGATAGGTACTGCGTGCAGAGCGGAGATAATTCAGTTATGCACCACGTCACTTAAGTTTATGAATGTGCATATCCTAGTACTGGCAGGATGCATTTGTTGTTGTGTACATTGTATTTTCCTTGGACTTTTGCCAGTATATGGTATGTAATAAATAAAGATCTAAACAATGAATGCAAAATCCCTTTATTGCCATGTGAGTTCTGAATTCACCCCGTAATACAGATGACTGTAAATTCTACTAAGAGTGGGCGTAGAAGGTTCGTTGATTATCGTCATTTCAGTTCGGAAGCACCCACTGCTGGGAATAGACTTCTCCTCCCTTTGCAGCATACTTCGCGGTTTGTCTAGCCCTTATTCAAACGTTTCCTGCGACTTTGACGATATTGTCAATGCAATGCGCTAAGGGTGAATCTGGTTTTTTGGCCGAAGGTAGTAGACCATTCGGTAAAATTTTTACTCCATCGGCAATCTCCGCGTCTACCCATATGTCTTGACCAACTCCACTTGAGGCGTATCGCCCAGTCCGACGACAGATTCCGGTGTTGTGCAGTCGGTCTAGTAGGATTATGCCGAGCATGACTCGTTTCATGCGACTCGTATTTGATGAACATTCTCGTTGCATCCTTTGCTGGTGCGCTGTGTTGTCGCAACGCTATAATTTGTACGCAACTACCACACCACGTTAAAAGCATTCGATATTACGAACATGCCCACAACATTCTGCTCTGGCGTTGCACCGAGGTACCTAATTTTTCCCCACAAATTGCCAAGACAGGAAATTAGAGGAGTAATTACAAAATGGTATCTCATCTGCGCTTTGGTGTACCCGAGCCTAACATCGACAGCATCAGAACTTCAAATTGATACGTCTACATCACTAAACCATAGACAATTTTGAGCAGCCATTGTTGTTTACATTTGTTTTTGAAAACGTCAGAAAGAGCAAGAGCACGTTGTGTCAAAACGTCACGTCAAGCCGCTTGTGTCTTTGT